>JAWNPI010000056.1:5992920-7390630 GCA_035047625.1 Drosophila mettleri | reverse complement strand
ACTTCGAGAGACTCATCAGAAGCCAATACTCAACTACGGACGAACTTGCTCTTCTTGATTATTCTGAAGACTTGAGCGGTGAGTACTGCATGTCCCATATATCTGAGTCTGACTTGGACATGACCACTGATCTGCATGGTGGCTCCCCGATCGATGAGATAATAGTCGTTTCGGAGGAGGATGAGGCCCTAGTAGCGGCAATGGAGTCACCAAAAATAGCAGAGAAGACTCTAACTAACCATCAAGTGACGCCACAAAAAAGCGCGCCAAATAAGACGAAAGTGAATGTAGAGGGAATTGGAAAGCCTCTCTCTTACACACACAATCATAAAAGTCCCCCCACACTACCTACAACTACTGCCAAGCCAGACATGCATGAGTGTGCATACAAACACACACATACAAACCAAACAAAAGTCTCCAAGACAAATGCCGACACACACGGCACGAACACAAGCACACTTGTGCGGGACTCGCACACAAGCAATGCACTCTCATTTACTAATAAAAGCGCAGCTAGCAATAATGCAATGCTAGCTTTGGCGCCAAATTTAGACAACAGGGAACAACAACAACAACAAAAATTTGGAGCATACGATAAGGGTGTCAAAAGACAATTATATGAAGACCAAACTTCAACAGTGACGCCCGCCGTTACTAGCAACAACACATTAAAAACAGCAACAGCAATTGACAAAGCACCAACAACAAATAACATGACAAATAAATATAGTATTAAAAGATGGCTCACTGAAGCCCCGCCATTACTGCCCCATGATCTGTCGCCTCCTCCTCAGGCAGCAGCAGCAGCAAAAGCAATAACAAAAATAACACCACCTTCGTATTCATGGCAATCACCAATTAAAAGAAGACGCATTGCCATATATAATGACAAAGACGACGGTAATGACAATGACATAGGTATGACGCTAGCAACTCCTCAATTTAAAAGTAAATTTGCCACAAAGCTACACCAGGAAGCAAGGCAGGGAAAATTTGATGTTTGCAAACAGCAAATGCACCCACTGCAACATCACACCCCTGTTCCTATCACAGCTACTCAGTTGGATGCAAACATTGTTAAGAAGAAAATTCCCTCTATCTTCTTGCCAACTGTGCCCAACATAACAAGCCTACTTGACAAACTTCAAATGAATCCAGCGATTGGAAAATTTGTCACGAAGACGGCGGCTAATAATAATGGTCTTCGCATACTTTGCGAAGACATTAATACCTACAATGCGATATTGACGACCCTCAATGAGGACAAAACGCACCTACACACTTATCAGCCGCGCAGTCAAAAAGGCTACAGAATTGTCATAAAACTGCTACATTCCTCGACGCCATGTGAATGGATCAAAAATGAATTGATGAAACTTGGCTATGTGGTACGTTTTTTACGTGTATTGAGGCACAGATATAGTGGCAAGCCACTTAATATTTTTGAAGTTGAGCTAGAGGCTATGGCTAATGAAAGCCACAAAAACATCCTCCAGCTCAAGGAAATTAACAGGCAAGCCATTAAGGTAGAGCGACAGGCTAAGCCAACGGACCCAGCTCAGTGCCATAGATGTCAAGGATTTGGGCACACCAAAAATTACTGTAGACGCCCCTTCCGATGCATGAAATGTGGAGGTGAGCATGCATCAACAGATTGCAGTAAGCCAAGGCATGTGGCACCAAAATGCATCAACTGCAATGGGGCACACATCAGCTGCTATAAGGGATGCCCAGCCTATAAGGAGGCTAGAAACAAGCTCAATGCAGCCCGAGCAGTTTCTGATGTGAGGCAACAACAACGGCAACATCGCCAGCAACAGCAACAACAACAAAACAAACATCAGGTCCTAAATCACCAAAATACCTACACTCCCAAGCTGACATACAGCAGTGTTGTGCGTGGTAACGTAGCGAGCCATATCCCCAACAGTCATAAAGGACAACAACAGCTACGTATGGACCACCAGCCAAAAACACATAGCATAAGGACAAAAACTCCAAGAGCTGCCAATACATCAAAAGCACCAGTACCTGATAAACCTTCACCAGCACCAAAACAGTATAAAAAACGAGTACACTTACATAAAGTCCAACGTAAGCTCCGGGTGAAACGAAAGGTAGCAACAACAAAAGCTAAAAGCGCAAAAGCCAATGAAGCTCGTACACCAATACTTAACGCGGCCGTGCAAGATGCAAGAAATAGTGGCCGAGCAAGAAGAAATCCTGCAGAGAGGCACTTGACCACTTTCCAAAAACGTCTTCGAGATGACCAGCAGCAAACTAATTTACTCGCTTCTCAGAATATGACAATGTTCGGCAGAATTGAGGAAAAAATTAATCAATTATTAAATGTTATGATGCGTTTTATTGAATGTCAATCAAAATATAACAACATAATACCTAATAATGCCCATAATCTGCAACTTCAAGACAGAGCTGAAAACAAAATAGTCTCCATGGATCTAGATGCTGCCAATGATAAACAAAATGATTAATAATAATATATCATATTACTCACCTGACAATAGATCCAAAATGACTCCAGCTCAAAATTCCTACCCAATCATCCATAATGCAATCAGCGACAGCTCCCAGTTTAACAATAAACTTCAAATTGCAAGCTGGAATACAACTGCATCCGCAACTGAAACAGTGGCAGCAACAGCAGAGTCATCAATGCCGCATATAAGCGATGAGGCGATACTGGACGAAGATCTACAAAATACAAAAGTTAGTTCGGAACGTATACTGGACGATGATATGGCCGCTGAACAACGGCGACCAGTAACTGCACACACGCACTTACATTTACGCAACAGCGACCCACTACGACACACGCAGCATAATTGTAGATACATGTTTGTAAATGTACTACTGTTTTGCTGGTCAGTGGTCACAAATATAAGACAAATTCAGCCTATGACGAACTTGGCACGCTCCGAATACAGACTCCGCTGGCGAAGACACACAACAAGGCCGCAGCCTGACCACTTGACTTGGCGTCCAGGGCGACGCTATTGTGGGCTGCGTCCTCAAGACGACAATCCAATAAGGAGAAGAAGATGCGACGCTCCTGTAAATCCGTATGGGCTGACACAATACAATGGTATGTATACACGCAGCATGCAGCTGCGTTCACGCTGCCATAATAATGGTACTCAGCCTGGCCTGGTTGCACGAGCTGACGCAGACCTCGCCATTGCCAGCCGGACTGGTTGGTTCTGCACAGCACTGCCTCGAATACGCTACTCAGGTGGCATATTTTGGTCGTCTACAATGCGTGGCCGCCCTCCAGATGACGTATGATGATCATGGACCAATAAAACCATGAAAAAACAGATGTAAACACAAGTTACTAATTGGCACAAAATTATATACAAAAAAATATATACAAGTCCACTTACCTGACGATTCTGCGCTTGACGACGAGCTGCCATTATGACTCGATGTATGTGTTTCCAAATCCTGTGATGCCGGTCCTTGATGTCCAATCATGATTATTTGTACCTGAAAAAAAAAAAATTCAAATGTAAATTAGTAATATGTATATGTATTAGTATATATGTATGTAAATGTATGCAAATAATGTCACTTATGTTAAAAACTTACCTCATAAGAAAGCACTGTGTGCTGTCAGCTCAAGCTAATTTAAGTTGTTTAATGTTGTCCATCAAATCTTGTTAAATTGATACGCTTAATTTGTTTAACAATTGAGTCAAATTGTGTCCCTGTTTAAAAAATATGTAAAGGCACATGTAACTTAGTGTGACCATTATATGTCATTTGTGTAAATACCGTAGTCATATAAGAAAATACTATGTGTTGCCAAATACGATACTGTATAAGTTAAAATAGGTATCGAAAAATAGAGCTACATGTTACAAAGCTCAAAACAAAATTGCAAATGTTGCTGTACTCTAAATTTAACATATGTTGCTAAGTAGAGTAATGGTTTAAATCGAATAAAGTTACTGCCAGTGTGAAGCTGGCAGGCAATTGGCAAACTTAAAAAAATGTAAATGTACTACTGTTTTGCTGGTCAGTGGTCACAAATATAAGACAAATTCAGCCTATGACGAACTTGGCACGCTCCGAAAACAGACTCCGCTGGCGAAGACACACAACAAGGCCGCAGCCTGACCACTTGACTTGGCGTCCAGGGCGACGCTATTGTGGGCTGCGTCCTCAAGACGACAATCCAATAAGGGAGAAGAAGATGCGACGCTCCTGTAAACCCGTATGGGCTGACACAATACAATGGTATGTATACACGCAGCATGCAGCTGCGTTCACGCTGCCATAATAATGGTACTCAGCCTGGCCTGGCTGCACGAGCTGACGCAGACCTCGCCATTGCCAGCCGGACTGGTTGGTCCTGCACAGCACTGCCTCGAATACGCTACTCAGGTGGCATATTTTGGTCGTCTACAATGCGTGGCCGCCCTCCAGATGACGTATGATGATCATGGACCAATAAAACCATGAAAAAAACAGATGTAAACACAAGTTACTAATTGGCACAAAATTATATACAAAAAAATATATACAAGTCCACTTACCTGACGATTCTGCGCTTGACGACGAGCTGCCATTATGACTCGATGTATGTGTTTCCAAATCCTGTGATGCCGGTCCTTGATGTCCAATCATAATTATTTGTACCTGAAAAAAAAATTCAAATGTAAATTAGTAATATGTATATGTATTAGTATATATGTATGTAAATGTATGCAAATAATGTCACTTATGTTAAAAACTTACCTCATAAGAAAGCCCTGTGTGCTGTCAGCTCAAGCTAATTTAAGTTGTTTAATGTTGTCCATCAAATCTTGTTAAATTGATACGCTTAATTTGTTTAACAATTGAGTCAAATTGTGTCCCTGTTTAAAAAATATATGTAAAGGCACATGTAACTTAGTGTGACCATTATATGTCATTTGTGTAAATCACCGTAGTCATATAAGAAAAAAAATACGATATGTGTTGCCAAATACGATACTGTATAAGTTAAAATAGGTATCGAAAGAAAAAATAAAAGAGCTACATGTTTACAAAGCTACAAAACAAAATTGCAAATGTTGCTGTACTTCTAAATTTAACATATGTTGCTAAGTAGAGTAATGGTTTAAATCGAATAAAGTTACTGCCAGTGTGAAGCTGGCAGGCAATTGGCAAACTTAAAAAAAAAGCCTACTTGACAAACTCCAAATGAATTCAGCGGTTGGAAACTTTGTCACGAAGTCGGCGGCCAATAACGATGGGCTTCGCATACAATGCGAAGACATAAATACGTATAATGCAATTCTGACGATCCTCAATGAGGACAAAATTCACATGCATACGTATCAGCCGCATAGCCATAAAGGCTATAAAATTGTCATAAAGCAGCTCCATTCTTCTACGCCTTGTGAATGGCTGAAGGGTAAGCTGAATGAACTTGGCTACGTGACGCGATTCATACGAGTAATGAGGCATCGCTTTAGTGGCAAGCCACTTAACATTTTTGAGGTCGAGCTTGAGACTATGGCAGATGAAAGCCACATAAAGGTTCTCCAGTTGAAGGAGATTAATAGACAAGCTATTAAGGTTGAGCGGCAGGCTAAGCCAACGGATCCAGCTCAGTGCCATAGATGCCAAGGATTTGGACATACAAAAAATTATTGTAGACGTCCTTTCCGATGCATGAAATGTGGAGGTGAGCATGCAACTACTGAATGCAGTAAGCCAAAGCATGTTGCTCCAAAATGCATCAATTGCAAAGGGGCTCACATCAGTTGCTACAAGGGTTGTCCTGCCTATAAAGCGGCCAGAAGCAATCTAAATGCCGCACGTGCCATTACTGACATGAGAAAGCAGCGACAAAAGCATCATGATCAGAAGTCAAAGCAGCATCAAGAGCAATGCGTGTCAAAGGAGACTCCTAGGTTCCGTGCAAATCAACCGGTTCATACTTCCAAACTGTCTTATAGCAGTGTTGTGCGCGGAAATGTAACTGCTGATTGCATGAGCAAAGCTCAATGGAGACAACAGCATCCACGCATGGAGAAACAGCCAGGAGTAGCCAATACGCCAAAAAAATGGGCACCAGCACCTCCTCCAACATCACCAAAACGCCATAAAAAGGCCTCTAAGCGTACAATAGCAACAAACAACAAGTCCACTTCCTCTCCTATTGTGACAGTGGGCAATGCTGGCAACAGTGGCCGGGTACGCAATCCATCAGAGAGACACTTGACTATCTTCCAAGAACAGCTACGGGAAGATCAACAGCAGCAACAACAAAGGCAAATTGCTCCTGCGAATATAGCGATGTTTAGTCGGGTTGAACAAAAAATAGACCAGTTAATCCATGTTTTGACGCGTTTTATTGAAATTCAATCTGGCAACATTCCAGCTAATAATTCTGAACTGCAACAACTGAAAACTGTTAAAAAAGTACTCTCCAAGGACTTGGACACTGCCAATGACACGATTAATGATTGAAGGCACACGAAAATACTCACCTGACAATAGATGCACTGCATGTCTCCTAATACTTTCGCCACAAGTACTGACAATGCTTCCAAGGCTGATAAGCTATGCGGCGATACCCCAAGAAATCTGGAGAAAGAAGACCATTAATATGGAACGTGAACTGGATGATGCCAGGTCCACCACACACTCACCCATAAACGATACACTTCGACGCACGCAGCATACTAGCAAATACATAGTAATAAATGTATTGCTTATATGCTGGTCAGTGGTCGCAGGCGCAGTGCGATTACAGGCACTGGCTGTACAACTAATGAGGATGCAATCTGGACAATTAACTTGGCGCTCAGGACAGCGCTATTATCAGCTGCATCCTCTAGACGACATTCCAATAAGGAGAAGAATATGCGACGCTTTTTTCAGAACTTTATGGGTGGATCCAATCCATTGGTGTGTTTTCACGCATCATGCATCTGCGCCTATGATGCCAATACACTGGTGCTCATACTGGACTGGCTATTGTGCTTGTATATGCACAACAATTTGGTGAACGCTGTGCAATGGCACGAGCTGACACTGACAACGCTATAGCCGGCCGGACTACTGGACTGGACTGTGCGCCATCGTCTGTACTGAGTGGACCCTCTCCGGACGACGAAGTAACATGGAAAAGCAAAAAAGAGATTAATTTTTGACACAAACAAAATAAACACAAGTCCACTTACCTGACGATCCTGCTCGGGTAGACGAGCTTTCATTAAGACTCGATGAATGGCTGTCCAAATCCTGTGACGACTGTCCTCGATGTCCATCTAAATTATATCAATTATTGTTTATGTTGATCATTGTCTGAAAAATGCAAATGTAAATGAATTTATGTATAAATATGTATAAGTGTTTATAATATTAATGTAAATACCTTACCGTATGAGAAAATATGCATGTATCCAATTCTGACAATTTTAATTTATCCAACTTGTCTAATAATGTCCAAATAGTTTCTAAAAAAATGTAAATGTAAAAGCATATGTAAGTTGGTGCTACCAATATATGTTATTCATGTAAAAACCTTAGTCTAATAAGAAAAAACTGTTTGTTGCCAATAACGATACAATGTTATGATATAAGCTAAAACTTAAGTATCGATAAGAAGAGCTATACTAATGTTTACATAGCTCATATATACAAAATTGCAATGTTGCTGTACTCTAAATTTAACATATGTTGCTAAGTATAGTAATGGTTTAAATCGAATAAAGTTACTGCCAGTGTGAAGCTGGCAGGCAATTGGCAAACTTAAAAAAAAAAAAAAAAACTCAACTACGGACGAACTTGCTCTTCTCGATTATTCTGAAGACTTGAGCGGTGAGTACTGCATGTCCCATATATCTGAGTCTGACATGGACATGACCACTGATCTGCATGGTGGCTCCCCGATCGATGAGATAATAGTCGTTTCGGAGGAGGATGAGGCCCTAGTAGCGGCAATGGGGTCACCAAAAATAGCAGAGAAGACTCTAACTAACCATCAAGTGACGCCACAAAAAAGCGCGCCAAATAAGACGAAAGTGAATGTAGAGGGAATTGGAAAGCCTCTCTCTTACACACACAATCATAAAAGTCCCCCCACACTACCTACAACTACTGCCAAGCCAGACATGCATGAGTGTGCATACAAACACACACATACAAACCAAACAAAAGTCTCCAAGACAAATGCCGACACACACGGCACGAACACAAGCACACTTGTGCGGGACTCGCACACAAGCAATGCACTCTCATTTACTAATAAAAGCGCAGCTAGCAATAATGCAATGCTAGCTTTGGCGCCAAATTTAGACAACAGGGAACAACAACAACAACAAAAATTTGGAGCATACGATAAGGGTGTCAAAAGACAATTATATGAAGACCAAACTTCAACAGTGACGCCCGCCATTACTAGCAACAACACATTAAAAACAGCAACAGCAATTGACAAAGCACCAACAACAAATAACATGACAAATAAATATAGTATTAAAAGATGGCTCACTGAAGCCCCGCCATTACTGCCCCATGATCTGTCGCCTCCTCCTCAGGCAGCAGCAGCAGCAAAAGCAATAACCAAAATAACACCACCTTCGTATTCATGGCAATCACCAATTAAAAGAAGACGCATTGCCATATATAATGACAAAGACGACGATAATGACAATGACATAGGTATGACGCTAGCAACTCCTCAATTTAAAAGTAAATTTGCCACAAAGCTACACCAGGAAGCAAGGCAGGGAAAATTTGATGTTTGCAAACAGCAAATGCACCCACTGCAACATCACACCCCTGTTTCTATCACAGCTACTCAGTTGGATGCAAACATTGTTAAGAAGAAAATTCCCTCTATCTTCTTGCCAACTGTGCCCAACATAACAAGCCTACTTGACAAACTTCAAATGAATCCAGCGATTGGAAAATTTGTCACGAAGACGGCGGCTAATAATAATGGTCTTCGCATACTATGCGAAGACATTAATACTTACAATGCGATATTGACGACCCTCAATGAGGACAAAACGCACCTACACACTTATCAGCCGCGCAGTCAAAAAGGCTACAGAATTGTCATAAAACTGCTACATTCCTCGACGCCATGTGAATGGATCAAAAATGAATTGACGAAACTTGGCTATGTGGTACGTTTTTTACGTGTATTGAGGCACAGATATAGTGGCAAGCCACTTAATATTTTTGAAGTTGAGCTAGAGGCTATGGCTAATGAAAGTCACAAAAACATCCTCCAGCTCAAGGAAATTAACAGGCAAGCCATTAAGGTAGAGCGACAGGCTAAGCCAACGGACCCAGCTCAGTGCCATAGATGTCAAGGATTTGGGCACACCAAAAATTACTGTAGACGCCCCTTCCGATGCATGAAATGTGGAGGTGAGCATGCATCAACAGATTGCAGTAAGCCAAGGCATGTGGCACCAAAATGCATCAACTGCAATGGGGCACACATCAGCTGCTATAAGGGATGCCCGGCCTATAAGGAGGCTAGAAACAAGCTCAATGCAGCCCGAGCAGTTGCTGATATGAGGCAACAACAACGGCAACAGCGCCAGCAACAGCAACAACAACAAAACAAACATCAGGTCCTAAATCACCAAAATACCTACACTCCCAAGCTGACATACAGCAGTGTTGTGCGTGGTAACGTAGCGAGCCATATCCCCAACAGTCAGAAAGGACAACAACAGCTACGTATGGACCACCAGCCAAAAACACATAGCATAAGGACAAAAACTCCAAGAGCTGCCAATACATCAAAAGCACCAGTACCTGATAAACCTTCACCAGCACCAAAACATTATAAAAAACGAGTACACTTACATAAAGTCCAGCGTAAGCTCCGGGTGAAACGAAAGGTAGCAACAACAAAAGCTAAAAGCGCAAAAGCCAATGAAGCTCGTACACCAATACTTAACGCGGCCGTGCAAGATGCAAGAAATAGTGGCCGAGCAAGAAGAAATCCTGCAGAGAGGCACTTGACCACTTTCCAAAAACGTCTTCGAGATGACCAGCAGCAAACTAATTTACTCGCTCCTCAGAATATGACAATGTTCGGCAGAATTGAGGAAAAAATTAATCAATTATTAAATGTTATGATGCGTTTTATTGAATGTCAATCAAAATATAACAATATAATACCTAATAATGCCCATAATCTGCGACTTCAAGACAGAGCTGAAAACAAAATAGTCTCCATGGATCTAGATGCTGCCAATGATAAACAAAATGATTAATAATAATATATCATATTACTCACCTGACAATAGATCCAAAATGACTCCAGCTCAAAATTTCTACCCAATCATCGATAATGCAATCAGCGACAGCTCCCAGTTTGACAATAAACTACAAATTGCAAGCCGGAATACAACTGCATCCGCAACTGAAACAGTGACAGCAACAGCAGAGTCATCAATGCCGCATATAAGCGATGAGGCGATACTGGACGAAGATCTACAAAATACAAAAGTTAGTTCGGAACGTATACTGGACGATGATATGGCCGCTGAACAACGGCGACCAGTAACTGCACACACGCACTTACATTTACGCAACAGCGACCCACTACGACTCACGCAGCATAATTGTAGATACATGTTTGTAAATGTACTACTGTTTTGCTGGTCAGTGGTCACAAACATAAGACAAATTCAGCCTATGACGAACTTGGCACGCTCCGAAAACAGACTCCGCTGGCGAAGACACACAACAAGGCCGCAGCCTGACCACTTGACTTGGCGTCCAGGGCGACGCTATTGTGGGCTGCGTCCCCAAGACGACAATCCAATAAGGAGAAGAAGATGCGACGCTCCTGTAAATCCGTATGGGCTGACACAATACAATGGTATGTATACACGCAGCATGCAGCTGCGTTCACGCTGCCATAATAATGGTACTCAGCCTGGCCTGGTTGCACGAGCTGACGCAGACCTCGCCATTGCCAGCCGGACTGGTTGGTTCTGCACAGCACTGCCTCGAATACGCTACTCAGGTGGCATATTTTGGTCGTCTACAATGCGTGGCCGCCCTCCAGATGACGTATGATGATCATGGACCAATAAAACCATGAAAAAACAGATGTAAACACAAGTTACTAATTGGCACAAAATTATATACAAAAAAATATATACAAGTCCACTTACCTGACGACACTGCACTTGATGACGAGTTATTATTATGACTCGATGTATGTGTTTCCAAATCCTGTGATGCCGGTCCTTGATGTCCAATCATAATTATTTGTACCTGAAAAAATGCAAATGTAAATTAGTAATATGTATATGTATTAGTATATATGTATGTAAATGTATGCAAATAATGTCACTTATGTTTAAAAACTTACCTCATAAGAAAGCCCTGTGTGCAGTCAGCTCAAGCTATTTAAATTAAGTTGTTTTATATTGTCCATCATATTTTGTTTAAATTGCTTTGCTAAATTTGTTTAATAATTAATTCCAATTGTGCCCCTGTTTGAAAAAATGCAAATGTTAAATGCACATGTAAATCAGTGTGACCATTATATGTAATTTATGTAAATACCTTAGTCATATAAGAAAATACGATACTATTTCTGTTAAAATAAGTATCGATAAGTAGAGCTACATGTTTACAAAGCTCAAAACAAAATTGCAAATGTTGCTGTACTCTAAATTTAACATATGTTGCTAAGTATAGTAATGGCTTAAATCGAATAAAGTTACTGCCAGTGTGAAGCTGGCAGGCAATTGGCAAACTTAAAAAATAAATCGAATAAAGTTACTGCCAGTGTGAAGCTGGCAGGCAATTGGCAAACTTAAAAAAAATACCTCAAATAAATAAAAAAAAAAAAAAATAAAAATAAATAAATAAAGATGTATAAGTTTAAATTTAATAAAAAAAAGTTAAAGAAAAGAAAGACATCTACTAATCCGTCACTAATCTCTGGAGGAGGCAACCTGGACTACTTCGAGAGACTCATCAGAAGCCAATACTCAACTACGGACGAACTTGCTCTTCTTGATTATTCTGAAGACTTGAGCGGTGAGTACTGCATGTCCCATATATCTGAGTCTGACTTGGACATGACCACTGATCTGCATGGTGGCTCCCCGATCGATGAGATAATAGTCGTTTCGGAGGAGGATGAGGCCCTAGTAGCGGCAATGGAGTCACCAAAAATAGCAGAGAAGACTCTAACTAACCATCAAGTGACGCCACAAAAAAGCGCGCCAAATAAGACGAAAGTGAATGTAGAGGGAATTGGAAAGCCTCTCTCTTACACACACAACCATAAAAGTCCCCCCACACTACCTACAACTACTGCCAAGCCAGACATGCATGAGTGTGCATACAAACACACACATACAAACCAAACAAAAGTCTCCAAGACAAATGCCGACACACACGGCACGAACACAAGCACACTTGTGCGGGACTCGCACACAAGCAATGCACTCTCATTTACTAATAAAAGCGCAGCTAGCAATAATGCAATGCTAGCTTTGGCGCCAAATTTAGACAACAGGGAACAACAACAACAACAAAAATTTGGAGCATACGATAAGGGTGTCAAAAGACAATTATATGAAGACCAAACTTCAACAGTGACGCCCGCCATTACTAGCAACAACACATTAAAAACAGCAACAGCAATTGACAAAGCACCAACAACAAATAACATGACAAATAAATATAGTATTAAAAGATGGCTCACTGAAGCCCCGCCATTACTGCCCCATGATCTGTCGCCTCCTCCTCAGGCAGCAGCAGCAGCAAAAGCAATAACAAAAATAACACCACCTTCGTATTCATGGCAATCACCAATTAAAAGAAGACGCATTGCCATATATAATGACAAAGACGAAGATAATGACAATGACATAGGTATGACGCTAGCAACTCCTCAATTTAAAAGTAAATTTGCCACAAAGCTACACCAGGAAGCAAGGCAGGGAAAATTTGATGTTTGCAAACAGCAAATGCACCCACTGCAACATCACACCCCTGTTCCTATCACAGCTTCTCAGTTGGATGCAAACATTGTTAAGAAGAAAATTCCCTCTATCTTCTTGCCAACTGTGCCCAACATAACAAGCCTACTTGACAAACTTCAAATGAATCCAGCGATTGGAAAATTTGTCACGAAGACGGCGGCCAATAATAATGGTCTTCGCATACAATGCGAAGATATTAACACCTACAATGCGATACTAACGACCCTCAACGAAGAAAAAACGCATTTGCATACCTACCAGCCGCGCAGTCAAAAAGGCTACAGAATTGTTATAAAACTGCTACATTCCTCGACGCCATGTGAATGGATCAAAAATGAATTGACGAAACTTGGCTATGTGGTACGTTTTTTACGTGTATTGAGGCACAGATATAGTGGCAAGCCACTTAATATTTTTGAAGTTGAGCTAGAGGCTATGGCTAATGAAAGCCACAAAAACATCCTCCAGCTCAAGGAAATGAACAGGCAAGCCATTAAGGTAGAGCGACAGGCTAAGCCAACGGATCCAGCTCAGTGCCATAGATGCCAAGGATTTGGGCATACGAAGAACTACTGCAGACGCCCTTTCCGATGCATGAAATGTGGAGGTGAGCATGCATCAACAGAATGCAGTAAGCCAAGGCATGTGGCACCAAAATGCATCAACTGCAATGGGGCACACATCAGCTGCTATAAGGGATGCCCGGCCTATAAGGAGGCTAGAAACAAGCTCAATGCAGCCCGAGCAGTTTCTGATATGAGGCAACAACAACGGCAACAGCGCCAGCAACAGCAACAACAACAAAACAAACATCAGGTCCTAAATCACCAAAATACCTACACTCCCAAGCTGACATACAGCAGTGTTGTGCGTGGTAACGTAGCGAGCCATATCCCCAACAGTCATAAAGGACAACAACAGCTACGTATGGACCACCAGCCAAAAACACATAGCATAAGGACAAAAACTCCAAGAGCTGCCAATACATCAAAAGCACCAGTACCTGATAAACCTTCACCAGCACCAAAACAGTATAAAAAACGAGTACACTTACATAAAGTCCAACGTAAGCTCCGGGTGAAACGAAAGGTAGCAACAACAAAAGCTAAAAGCGCAAAAGCCAATGAAGCTCGTACACCAATACTTAACGCGGCCGTGCAAGATGCAAGAAATAGTGGCCGAGCAAGAAGAAATCCTGCAGAGAGGCACTTGACCACTCTCCAAAAACGTCTTCGAGATGACCAGCAGCAAACTAATTTACTCGCTCCTCAGAATATGACAATGTTCGGCAGAATTGAGGAAAAAATTAATCAATTATTAAATGTTATGATGCGTTTTATTGAAAGTCAATCAAAATATAACAATATAGTACCTAATAATGCCCATAATCTGCAACTACAAGACAGAGCTGAAAACAAAATAGTCTCCATGGATCTAGATGCTGCCAATGATAAACAAAATGATTAATAATAATATATCATATTACTCACCTGACAATAGATCCAAAATGACTCCAGCTCAAAATTCCTACCCAATCATCCATAATGCAATCAGCGACAGCTCCCAGTTTGACAATAAACTACAAATTGCAAGCTGGAATACAACTGCATCCGCAACTGAAACAGTGGCAGCAACAGCAGAGTCATCAATGCCGCATATAAGCGATGAGGCGATACTGGACGAAGATCTACAAAATACAAAAGTTAGTTCGGAACGTATACTGGACGATGATATGGCCGCTGAACAACGGCGACCAGTAACTGCACACACGCACTTACATTTACGCAACAGCGATCCACTACGACGCACGCAGCATAATTGTAGATACATGTTTGTAAATGTACTACTGTTTTGCTGGTCAGTGGTCACAAACATAAGACAAATTCAGCCTATGACGAACTTGGCACGCTCTGAAAACAGACTCCGCTGGCGAAGACACACAACAAGGCCGCAGCCTGACCACTTGACTTGGCGTCCAGGGCGACGCTATTGTGGGCTGCGTCCTCAAGACGACAATCCAATAAGGAGAAGAAGATGCGACGCTCCTGTAAATCCGTATGGGCTGACACAATACAATGGTATGTATACACGCAGCATGCAGCTGCGTTCACGCTGCCATAATAATGGTACTCAGCCTGGCCTGGTTGCACGAGCTGACGCAGACCTCGCCATTGCCAGCCGGACTGGTTGGTTTCTGCACAGCACTGCCTCGAATACGCTACTCAGGTGGCATATTTTGGTCGTCTACAATGCGTGGCCGCCCTCCAGATGACGTATGATGATCATGGACCAATAAAACCATGAAAAAACAGATGTAAACACAAGTTACTAATTGGCACAAAATTATATACAAAAAAAATATACAAGTCCACTTACCTGACGATCCTGCTCGGGTAGACGAGCTGTCATTAAGACTCGATGAATGGCTGTCCAAATCCTGTGATGATTGTCCTCGATGTCCATTTAAATTATATCAATTATTTTTCTATGTTGATCATTGTCTGAAAAATGCAAATGTAAATGAATGTATGTATAAATATGTATAAGTGTTTATAATATTAACGTAAATACCTTACCGTATGATAAAATATGCATGTATCCAATTCTGTCAATTTTAATTTATCCAACTTGTCTAATGTTGTCCAAATAGTTTCTAAAAAAATGTAAATGTAAAAGCACATGTAACTTAGTGTGACCAATATATGTTATTCATGTAAAAACCTTAGTCTAATAAGAAAAAACTGTTTGTTGCCAATAACGATACAATGTTATGATATAAGCTAAAACTTAAGTATCGATAAGAAGAGCTATACTAATGTTTACATAGCTCATATATACAAAATTGCAAAGGTTGCTGTACTCTAAATTTAACATATGTTGCTAAGTATAGTAATGGCTTAAATCGAATAAAGTTACTGCCAGTGTGAAGCTGGCAGGCAATTGGCAAAAAAAAAAAAAAAAAAAAAAAAAAATAAAGAATGGAAAGAACTCGGCAGAGATGGCATCGTACCGCCCGATCAGCCTCACTTCTGGACTGTCGAAACTTTTCGAGAAACTACTATTGACAAGGCTGTTTGAAATTGAGGAGTTTGCTAAAGCGGTGCCGACTCACCAGTTCGGATTCAGGCGTGAACATGGAACGGAACAGCAGCTGGCACGAGTCACACAATTTATCTTGCGCGCTTATGAACAAAAGCAATTCTGTTCAAGTGTCTTCATAGATATCTCTGAAGCATTTGACAGAGTATGGCATGATGGACTGTTGTGCAAACTAATTAAGATACTTCCAAATAATATGTATCAGATTCTTGAGAGCTACGTGAGAGGACGAACTTTCGCTGTAATATGCAATGGGAAGAGATCGCGTACAGGTAGAGCTACAGCTGGCGTACCGCAAGGAAGCGTTTTGGGCCCTATACTGTACACAATATTCTCATCGGACATGCCTCTGCCGTCTCTCACTCAAAATCGTCAATTTTTGATGCCACATGAAAACCGTATGCTGCTGTCAACCTATGCTGATGACACAGTGGTGATGTGTGCATCAAATCTTCCTACGACTGCGGTGAGAGAAAATCAGTGCTACCTTCAGCATTTTGCAAAATGGGCTAATAAGTGGGCTATTGGTATCAACGCGGCAAAAACGGGTCATGTAATATATACACTAAATAACCATGATCGGAGACAAAATGAAACAATGCCTCAAATACAACTCAATGGTCAATTAGTCCTGCGCAAAACCACACACACATACCTGGGAGTTATACTGGACCATAAATTGACGCTCCGTCAACATGTCACTCGACTCTGTGTGAGATTAAGGGCGAGAGCCAATAAACTAGAATGGCTGCTGGGCCAGAGTAGCCGATTGGCAAAAGTATGCAAAGCTCTGGTCGTTAAGCAGCTCGTAATGCCAATTTGGCAATATGCACTGCCAGTCTGGGGCTCCCTTGTGTCTAATACACAAATGCTGCGTATCCAGACCCTGCAGAATAAAATCATTAGAAAGTCAGTTCACGCAACATGGTACACGAAGAATATAACAATACGTACCATGTACGGATTCCATAACGCTGACGAGACTTATCATCGGGCCAGCAGCCGCTTCGCCAACTCTCTGGCCAATCATAACAACCTGGAGGTTCGTAACCTCCTACTTGATCCATATGTGCCACAACGCTTAAATCGTCCACGATATATGGAGCAGCTGCAGCTACATATACGACCGCTGCAACCCCAACAAGGAACGTGCACTCAGCCTATGCAACAGCCACAGAATATGGAATCTCTTCCGACACTCCTTCGATTGCACCAAGAAGAGGTTGAGCGTCTCGAAGCTGCAAGGAGCGCAGAGAACCAGGCAGCTCTAGAGAGAATGCGTCAAATGCAGCCACCACCAGCCAGGCTCTGTGAGATGGTTATTAATGACTTAAAGCGTCGTTACAGAAGAGGACTACTTACCAGAGAGGCGGCTGTGGCGCGTATCCAAGGCCAGCCGCTTGCCATTCAACGAATCATAGTCCCTGACTATGAGGAAGAAAGACGAGTAGAGGTGGAGACAGCAGCGCAAGATCCGCAGGCTGCTCAGGCTCCAGAAGTACCAGCACATGCACCGATACCGGCAAACGAGCCAATGGCAGCTACATCCATGACCGTAACAGTGGCAGCAACAGCAGAGACATCTATGCGGCAGTCGCTCAAGCCGACTATGCGACCACAGCAGATGAGTGACGAGGCGATACTGGACGAAGAGCTAAAAAATACAAGAATTAGTCTGGAACGCTTACTAGATGATGATATGGCCGCTGAACAACGGCGACCAGTAACTGCACACACGCACTTACATTTACGCAACAGCGATCCACTACGACGCACGCAGCATAATTGTAGATACATGTTTGTAAATGTACTACTGTTTTGCTGGTCAGTGGTCACAAATATAAGACAAATTCAGCCTATGACGAACTTGGCACGCTCCGAAAACAGACTCCGCTGGCGAAGACACACAACAAGGCCGCAGCCTGACCACTTGACTTGGCGTCCAGGGCGACGCTATTGTGGGCTGCGTCCTCAAGACGACAATCCAATAAGGAGAAGAAGATGCGACGCTCCTGTAAATCCGTATGGGCTGACACAATACAATGGTATGTATACACGCAGCATGCAGCTGCGTTCACGCTGCCATAATAATGGTACTCAGCCTGGCCTGGTTGCACGAGCTGACGCAGACCTCGCCATTGCCAGCCGGACTGGTTGGTTCTGCACAGCACTGCCTCGAATACGCTACTCAGGTGGCATATTTTGGTCGTCTACAACGCGTGGCCGCCCTCCAGATGACGTATGATGATCATTGACCAATAGAACCATGAAAAAACAGATGTAAACACAAGTTACTAATTGGCACAAAATTATATACAAAAAAAATATACAAGTCCACTTACCTGACGATACTGCACTTGATGACGAGTTATTATTATGACTCGATGTATGTGTTTCCAAATCCTGTGATGCCGGTCCTTGATGTCCAATCATAATTATTTTGTACCTGAAAAAATGCAGATGTAAATTAGCAATATGTATATGTATTAGTATATATGTATGTAAATGTATGCAAATAATGTCACTTATGTTAAAAACTTACCTCATAAGAAAGCCCTGTGTGCAGTCAGCTCAAGCTATTTAAATTAAGATGTTTTATTGCTTTGCTAAATTTGTTTAATAATTAATTCCAATTGTGCCCCTGTTTGAAAAAATGCAAATGTTAAATGCACATGTAAATCAGTGTGACCATTATATGTAATTTATGTAAATACCTTAGCTATATAAGAAAATACTATTTGTTGCCAAATACGATACTGTATAAGTTAAAATAAGTATCGAAAAGTAGAGCTACATGTTTACAAAGCTCAAAACAAAATTGCAAATGTTGCTGAAACTAAATTTAATAGATGTTGCTAGGATTAAGTAATGAGTTAAATCGAATAAAGATACTGCCAGTGTGAAGCTGGCAGGCAATTGGCAAACTTAAAAAAGAGCAGACTTCATACGCACATCAACAGCCCACTTGATGCAGTATATTGATCTCGCACACACTTATATATGCGCGCACATGCGAGAGCGGCCCAGACATAAATCCAATAGAACACATTTATAAATGCGCACATGCATTTATTATATGCTTGTTATAAGAGAAGAGAAGAGAGCAGACTTCATACGCACATCAACAGCCCACTTGATGCAGTATATTGATCTCGCACACATTCATATATGCGCGCACATGCATATACTTATGCTTGTTTTAAGTGAAGAAGAGAAGAGAGCGGCCCACACATAAATCGAATAGAAAATCTATTTAGCAACTTAATTCAACTGGTTTATGCCAACGGTGAACAATTTTCAAATAAATTTGAATTAAAAACTGAGAAAAATTAAATTTCCTTCATTTTTGCTGCCTTTGTCCCAATTTCCAAATTTTTGTTATTTAATTATGTTGAATTATATTGATAATTATATTAAGTTTAAGCAGCAATTTATTTTTTATACCCTGAATCCATTGAAAATGGAAATTTCAGGGTATAATGTTTTTGTGCAAATGTATGTAACAGGCAGAAGGAGGCGTGCCACACCCCATAAAGTATATATATTCTTGATCAGCTCGACGAGCTGAGTTGAACTAGCCCTGTCCGTCTGTCCGTCCGTCCGTCCGTCCGTCCGTCCGTCCGTCCGTCCGTCCGTCCGTCCGTCCGTCCGTGTAAACACCTGGATTTCTGCAACCACAAAAGCTAGAGACTTCAAATAAAAAGCAAAATGCTCGATAATACCATACGCTGTACGAGTTTATTTTTTTTTTCGATAACTCATCCCATTTCTTTTTTATCGATAACTATCGAAAATATCGCTTTGTTTTTGAGGTCTGGCGTGCACACCGTTAAAGATAAAATCGTGCACTAAGTTGTGTTTGATAGCTATATTGAATCCGCACATTTTGTCATTTTTGGATTTTTGATGCCACGCCCTTTTCGCCCACAATTCAACAAAATCGATAACTCACGTATATCAAATACTAGAGACTTGAAATTTGGCAAATAGGTACATTTGGATGTCATAATCATGCCCCGAAAATTTCATTAAGAACATAGGTCTAGAAAAAAAGTTATTAAACAATAAAGTTTGCATAGCACAGCCTCTTCTGCAGCCGCAACACTGCGCAGTGAGCATATTACGTGCATGCATATGTTTGTGTGTGTGTGTGGGCTTGTGTTGTTGATTATTAATGAATAAATGAAGCTCTTAATGATTGGTATTACAGCTCAATGGATTCAGGGTATCTCTTAGTCGAGCAGTCTCGACTAGAGTTTAGTTACTTGTTTTAAAATATATTGATTGTTTCAGCTTCTATATTACAGAACGTAATGCCGCATTTACTTATTTCGCGGCCCTTATATACGCTTTTTTTTAGAGAAGAGACCAATAGGAGAGAGCGGAATTCTTACGAGCATCAACATCTCACTCGCACTGATGTTTCTTGACTTAGCACTCATATATGCATGCATATGTATATATATATATTCACACGCATATTTAATTTTTCTAAGAGAGAAGAGAGCGGACTTCACACAACCAACAACATCATCTTACTCGGATTGATGCTTATTGATCTCGCACACACTTATATATGCGCGCACATGCATATACATATATGCTTATTATAAGAGAAGAGAGCAGACTTCATACGCACATCAACAGCCCACTTGATGCAGTATATTGATCTCGCACACACTTATATATGCGCGCACATGCGAGAGCGGCCCAGACATAAATCCAATAGAACACATTTATAAATGCGCACATGCATTTATTATATGCTTGTTATAAGAGAAGAGAAGAGAGCAGACTTCATACGCACATCAACAGCCCACTTGATGCAGTATATTGATCTCGCACACATTCATATATGCGCGCACATGCATATACTTATGCTTGTTTTAAGTGAAGAAGAGAAGAGAGCGGCCCACACATAAATCGAATAGAAAATCTATTTAGCAACTTAATTCAACTGGTTTATGCCAACGGTGAACAATTTTCAAATAAATTTGAATTAAAAACTGAGAAAAATTAAATTTCCTTCATTTTTGCTGCCTTTGTCCCAATTTCCAAATTTTTGTTATTTAATTATGTTGAATTATATTGATAATTATATTAAGTTTAAGCAGCAATTTATTTTTTATACCCTGAATCCATTGAAAATGGAAATTTCAGGGTATAATGTTTTTGTGCAAATGTATGTAACAGGCAGAAGGAGGCGTGCCACACCCCATAAAGTATATATATTCTTGATCAGCTCGACGAGCTGAGTTGAACTAGCCCTGTCCGTCTGTCTCCGTCCGTCCGTCCGTCCGTCCGTCCGTCCGTCCGTCCGTCCGTCCGTCCGTCCGTGTAAACACCTGGATTTCTGCAACCACAAAAGCTAGAGACTTCAAATAAAAAGCAAAATGCTCGATAATACCATACGCTGTACGAGTTTATTTTTTTTTCGATAACTCATCCCATTTCTTTTTTATCGATAACTATCGAAAATATCGCTTTGTTTTTGAGGTCTGGCGTGCACACCGTTAAAGATAAAATCGTGCACTAAGTTGTGTTTGATAGCTATATTGAATCCGCACATTTTGTCATTTTTGGATTTTTGATGCCACGCCCTTTTCGCCCACAATTCAACAAAATCGATAACTCACGTATATCAAATACTAGAGACTTGAAATTTGGCAAATAGGTACATTTGGATGTCATAATCATGCCCCGAAAATTTCATTAAGAACATAGGTCTAGAAAAAAAGTTATTAAACAATAAAGTTTGCATAGCACAGCCTCTTCTGCAGCCGCAACACTGCGCAGTGAGCATATTACGTGCATGCATATGTTTGTGTGTGTGTGTGGGCTTGTGTTGTTGATTATTAATGAATAAATGAAGCTCTTAATGATTGGTATTACAGCTCAATGGATTCAGGGTATCTCTTAGTCGAGCAGTCTCGACTAGAGTTTAGTTACTTGTTTTAAAATATATTGATTGTTTCAGCTTCTATATTACAGAACGTAATGCCGCATTTACTTATTTCGCGGCCCTTATATACGCTTTTTTTTAGAGAAGAGACCAATAGGAGAGAGCGGAATTCTTACGAGCATCAACATCTCACTCGCACTGATGTTTCTTGACTTAGCACTCATATATGCATGCATATGTATATATATATATTCACACGCATATTTAATTTTTCTAAGAGAGAAGAGAGCGGACTTCACACAACCAACAACATCATCTTACTCGGATTGATGCTTATTGATCTCGCACACACTTATATATGCGCGCACATGCATATACATATATGCTTATTATAAGAGAAGAGAGCAGACTTCATACGCACATCAACAGCCCACTTGATGCAGTATATTGATCTCGCACACACTTATATATGCGCGCACATGCGAGAGCGGCCCAGACATAAATCCAATAGAACACATTTATAAATGCGCACATTCATTTATTATATGCTTATTATAAGAGAAGAGAAGAGAGCAGACTTCATACGCACATCAACAGCCCACTTGATGCAGTATATTGATCTCGCACACACTTATATATGCGCGCACATGCGAGAGCGGCCCAGACATAAATCCAATAGAACACATTTATAAATGCGCACATGCATTTATTATATGCTTGTTATAAGAGAAGAGAAGAGAGCAGACTTCATACGCACATCAACAGCCCACTTGATGCAGTATATTGATCTCGCACACACTTATATATGCGCGCACATGCGAGAGCGGCCCAGACATAAATCCAATAGAACACATTTATAAATGCGCACATGCATTTATTATATGCTTGTTATAAGAGAAGAGAAGAGAGCAGACTTCATACGCACATCAACAGCCCACTTGATGCAGTATATTGATCTCGCACACATTCATATATGCGCGCACATGCATATACTTATGCTTGTTGTAAGTGAAGAAGAGAAGAGAGCGGCCCACACATAAATCGAATAGAAAATCTATTTAGCAACTTAATTCAACTGGTTTATGCCAACGGTGAACAATTTTCAAATAAATTTGAATTAAAAACTGAGAAAAATTAAATTTCCTTCATTTTTGCTGCCTTTGTCCCAATTTCCAAATTTTTGTTATTTAATTATGTTGAATTATATTGATAATTATATTAAGTTTAAGCAGCAATTTATTTTTTTAAAAATATATTGATTGTTTCAGCTTCTATATTACAGAACGTAATGCCGCATTTACTTATTTCGCGGCCCTTATATACGCTTTTTTTTAGAGAAGAGACCAATAGGAGAGAGCGGAATTCTTACGAGCATCAACATCTCACTCGCACTGATGTTTCTTGACTTAGCACTCATATATGCATGCATATGTATATATATATATTCACACGCATATTTAATTTTTCTAAGAGAGAAGAGAGCGGACTTCACACAACCAACAACATCATCTTACTCGGATTGATGCTTATTGATCTCGCACACACTTATATATGCGCGCACATGCATATACATATATGCTTATTATAAGAGAAGAGAGCAGACTTCATACGCACATCAACAGCCCACTTGATGCAGTATATTGATCTCGCACACACTTATATATGCGCGCACATGCGAGAGCGGCCCAGACATAAATCCAATAGAACACATTTATAAATGCGCACATGCATTTATTATATGCTTGTTATAAGAGAAGAGAAGAGAGCAGACTTCATACGCACATCAACAGCCCACTTGATGCAGTATATTGATCTCGCACACACTTATATATGCGCGCACATGCGAGAGCGGCCCAGACATAAATCCAATAGAACACATTTATAAATGCGCACATGCATTTATTATATGCTTGTTATAAGAGAAGAGAAGAGAGCAGACTTCATACGCACATCAACAGCCCACTTGATGCAGTATATTGATCTCGCACACATTCATATATGCGCGCACATGCATATACTTATGCTTGTTTTAAGTGAAGAAGAGAAGAGAGCGGCCCACACATAAATCGAATAGAAAATCTATTTAGCAACTTAATTCAACTGGTTTATGCCAACGGTGAACAATTTTCAAATAAATTTGAATTAAAAACTGAGAAAAATTCAATTTCCTTCATTTTTGCTGCCTTTGTCCCAATTTCCAAATTTTTGTTATTTAATTATGTTGAATTATATTGATAATTATATTAAGTTTAAGCAGCAATTTATTTTTTTAAAAATATATTGATTGTTTCAGCTTCTATATTACAGAACGTAATGCCGCATTTACTTATTTCGCGGCCCTTATATACGCTTTTTTTTAGAGAAGAGACCAATAGGAGAGAGCGGAATTCTTACGAACATCAACATCTCACTCGCACTGATGTTTCTTGACTTAGCACTCATATATGCATGCATATGTATATATATATATTCACACGCATATTTAATTTTTCTAAGAGAGAAGAGAGCGGACTTCACACAACCAACAACATCATCTTACTCGGATTGATGCTTATTGATCTCGCACACACTTATATATGCGCGCACATGCATATACATATATGCTTATTATAAGAGAAGAGAGCAGACTTCATACGCACATCAACAGCCCACTTGATGCAGTATATTGATCTCGCACACACTTATATATGCGCGCACATGCGAGAGCGGCCCAGACATAAATCCAATAGAACACATTTATAAATGCGCACATTCATTTATTATATGCTTATTATAAGAGAAGAGAAGAGAGCAGACTTCATACGCACATCAACAGCCCACTTGATGCAGTATATTGATCTCGCACACACTTATATATGCGCGCACATGCGAGAGCGGCCCAGACATAAATCCAATAGAACACATTTATAAATGCGCACATGCATTTATTATATGCTTGTTATAAGAGAAGAGAAGAGAGCAGACTTCATACGCACATCAACAGCCCACTTGATGCAGTATATTGATCTCGCACACACTTATATATGCGCGCACATGCGAGAGCGGCCCAGACATAAATCCAATAGAACACATTTATAAATGCGCACATGCATTTATTATATGCTTGTTATAAGAGAAGAGAAGAGAGCAGACTTCATACGCACATCAACAGCCCACTTGATGCAGTATATTGATCTCGCACACATTCATATATGCGCGCACATGCATATACTTATGCTTGTTTTAAGTGAAGAAGAGAAGAGAGCGGCCCACACATAAATCGAATAGAAAATCTATTTAGCAACTTAATTCAACTGGTTTATGCCAACGGTGAACAATTTTCAAATAAATTTGAATTAAAAACTGAGAAAAATTAAATTTCCTTCATTTTTGCTGCCTTTGTCCCAATTTCCAAATTTTTGTTATTTAATTATGTTGAATTATATTGATAATTATATTAAGTTTAAGCAGCAATTTATTTTTTTTAAAATATATTGATTGTTTCAGCTTCTATATTACAGAACGTAATGCCGCATTTACTTATTTCGCGGCCCTTATATACGCTTTTTTTTAGAGAAGAGACCAATAGGAGAGAGCGGAATTCTTACGAGCATCAACATCTCACTCGCACTGATGTTTCTTGACTTAGCACTCATATATGCATGCATATGTATATATATATATTCACACGCATATTTAATTTTTCTAAGAGAGAAGAGAGCGGACTTCACACAACCAACAACATCATCTTACTCGGATTGATGCTTATTGATCTCGCACACACTTATATATGCGCGCACATGCATATACATATATGCTTATTATAAGAGAAGAGAGCAGACTTCATACGCACATCAACAGCCCACTTGATGCAGTATATTGATCTCGCACACACTTATATATGCGCGCACATGCGAGAGCGGCCCAGACATAAATCCAATAGAACACATTTATAAATGCGCACATTCATTTATTATATGCTTATTATAAGAGAAGAGAAGAGAGCAGACTTCATACGCACATCAACAGCCCACTTGATGCAGTATATTGATCTCGCACACACTTATATATGCGCGCACATGCGAGAGCGGCCCAGACATAAATCCAATAGAACACATTTATAAATGCGCACATTCATTTATTATATGCTTATTATAAGAGAAGAGAAGAGAGCAGACTTCATACGCACATCAACAGCCCACTTGATGCAGTATATTGATCTCGCACACACTTATATATGCGCGCACATGCGAGAGCGGCCCAGACATAAATCCAATAGAACACATTTATAAATGCGCACATGCATTTATTATATGCTTGTTATAAGAGAAGAGAAGAGAGCAGACTTCATACGCACATCAACAGCCCACTTGATGCAGTATATTGATCTCGCACACACTTATATATGCGCGCACATGCGAGAGCGGCCCAGACATAAATCCAATAGAACACATTTATAAATGCGCACATGCATTTATTATATGCTTGTTATAAGAGAAGAGAAGAGAGCAGACTTCATACGCACATCAACAGCCCACTTGATGCAGTATATTGATCTCGCACACACTTATATATGCGCGCACATGCGAGAGCGGCCCAGACATAAATCCAATAGAACACATTTATAAATGCGCACATGCATTTATTATATGCTTGTTATAAGAGAAGAGAAGAGAGCAGACTTCATACGCACATCAACAGCCCACTTGATGCAGTATATTGATCTCGCACACACTTATATATGCGCGCACATGCGAGAGCGGCCCAGACATAAATCCAATAGAACACATTTATAAATGCGCACATGCATTTATTATATGCTTGTTATAAGAGAAGAGAAGAGAGCAGACTTCATACGCACATCAACAGCCCACTTGATGCAGTATATTGATCTCGCACACATTCATATATGCGCGCACATGCATATACTTATGCTTGTTTTAAGTGAAGAAGAGAAGAGAGCGGCCCACACATAAATCGAATAGAAAATCTATTTAGCAACTTAATTCAACTGGTTTATGCCAACGGTGAACAATTTTCAAATAAATTTGAATTAAAAACTGAGAAAAATTCAATTTCCTTCATTTTTGCTGCCTTTGTCCCAATTTCCAAATTTTTGTTATTTAATTATGTTGAATTATATTGATAATTATATTAAGTTTAAGCAATTTATTTTTTTAAAAATATATTGATTGTTTCAGCTTCTATATTACAGAACGTAATGCCGCATTTACTTATTTCGCGGCCCTTATATACGCTTTTTTTTAGAGAAGAGACCAATAGGAGAGAGCGGAATTCTTACGAACATCAACATCTCACTCGCACTGATGTTTCTTGACTTAGCACTCATATATGCATGCATATGTATATATATATATTCACACGCATATTTAATTTTTCTAAGAGAGAAGAGAGCGGACTTCACACAACCAACAACATCATCTTACTCGGATTGATGCTTATTGATCTCGCACACACTTATATATGCGCGCACATGCATATACATATATGCTTATTATAAGAGAAGAGAGCAGACTTCATACGCACATCAACAGCCCACTTGATGCAGTATATTGATCTCGCACACACTTATATATGCGCGCACATGCGAGAGCGGCCCAGACATAAATCCAATAGAACACATTTATAAATGCGCACATTCATTTATTATATGCTTATTATAAGAGAAGAGAAGAGAGCAGACTTCATACGCACATCAACAGCCCACTTGATGCAGTATATTGATCTCGCACACACTTATATATGCGCGCACATGCGAGAGCGGCCCAGACATAAATCCAATAGAACACATTTATAAATGCGCACATGCATTTATTATATGCTTGTTATAAGAGAAGAGAAGAGAGCAGACTTCATACGCACATCAACAGCCCACTTGATGCAGTATATTGATCTCGCACACACTTATATATGCGCGCACATGCGAGAGCGGCCCAGACATAAATCCAATAGAACACATTTATAAATGCGCACATTCATTTATTATATGCTTATTATAAGAGAAGAGAAGAGAGCAGACTTCATACGCACATCAACAGCCCACTTGATGCAGTATATTGATCTCGCACACACTTATATATGCGCGCACATGCGAGAGCGGCCCAGACATAAATCCAATAGAACACATTTATAAATGCGCACATGCATTTATTATATGCTTGTTATAAGAGAAGAGAAGAGAGCAGACTTCATACGCACATCAACAGCCCACTTGATGCAGTATATTGATCTCGCACACACTTATATATGCGCGCACATGCGAGAGCGGCCCAGACATAAATCCAATAGAACACATTTATAAATGCGCACATGCATTTATTATATGCTTGTTATAAGAGAAGAGAAGAGAGCAGACTTCATACGCACATCAACAGCCCACTTGATGCAGTATATTGATCTCGCACACATTCATATATGCGCGCACATGCATATACTTATGCTTGTTTTAAGTGAAGAAGAGAAGAGAGCGGCCCACACATAAATCGAATAGAAAATCTATTTAGCAACTTAATTCAACTGGTTTATGCCAACGGTGAACAATTTTCAAATAAATTTGAATTAAAAACTGAGAAAAATTCAATTTCCTTCATTTTTGCTGCCTTTGTCCCAATTTCCAAATTTTTGTTATTTAATTATGTTGAATTATATTGATAATTATATTAAGTTTAAGCAATTTATTTTTTTAAAAATATATTGATTGTTTCAGCTTCTATATTACAGAACGTAATGCCGCATTTACTTATTTCGCGGCCCTTATATACGCTTTTTTTTAGAGAAGAGACCAATAGGAGAGAGCGGAATTCTTACGAACATCAACATCTCACTCGCACTGATATTTCTTGACTTAGCACTCATATATGCATGCATATGTATATATATATATTCACACGCATATTTAATTTTTCTAAGAGAGAAGAGAGCGGACTTCACACAACCAACAACATCATCTTACTCGGATTGATGCTTATTGATCTCGCACACACTTATATATGCGCGCACATGCATATACATATATGCTTATTATAAGAGAAGAGAGCAGACTTCATACGCACATCAACAGCCCACTTGATGCAGTATATTGATCTCGCACACACTTATATATGCGCGCACATGCGAGAGCGGCCCAGACATAAATCCAATAGAACACATTTATAAATGCGCACATTCATTTATTATATGCTTATTATAAGAGAAGAGAAGAGAGCAGACTTCATACGCACATCAACAGCCCACTTGATGCAGTATATTGATCTCGCACACACTTATATATGCGCGCACATGCGAGAGCGGCCCAGACATAAATCCAATAGAACACATTTATAAATGCGCACATGCATTTATTATATGCTTGTTATAAGAGAAGAGAAGAGAGCAGACTTCATACGCACATCAACAGCCCACTTGATGCAGTATATTGATCTCGCACACACTTATATATGCGCGCACATGCGAGAGCGGCCCAGACATAAATCCAATAGAACACATTTATAAATGCGCACATGCATTTATTATATGCTTGTTATAAGAGAAGAGAAGAGAGCAGACTTCATACGCACATCAACAGCCCACTTGATGCAGTATATTGATCTCGCACACATTCATATATGCGCGCACATGCATATACTTATGCTTGTTTTAAGTGAAGAAGAGAAGAGAGCGGCCCACACATAAATCGAATAGAAAATCTATTTAGCAACTTAATTCAACTGGTTTATGCCAACGGTGAACAATTTTCAAATAAATTTGAATTAAAAACTGAGAAAAATTCAATTTCCTTCATTTTTGCTGCCTTTGTCCCAATTTCCAAATTTTTGTTATTTAATTATGTTGAATTATATTGATAATTATATTAAGTTTAAGCAGCAATTTATTTTTTTAAAAATATATTGATTGTTTCAGCTTCTATATTACAGAACGTAATGCCGCATTTACTTATTTCGCGGCCCTTATATACGCTTTTTTTTAGAGAAGAGACCAATAGGAGAGAGCGGAATTCTTACGAACATCAACATCTCACTCGCACTGATGTTTCTTGACTTAGCACTCATATATGCATGCATATGTATATATATATATTCACACGCATATTTAATTTTTCTAAGAGAGAAGAGAGCGGACTTCACACAACCAACAACATCATCTTACTCGGATTGATGCTTATTGATCTCGCACACACTTATATATGCGCGCACATGCATATACATATATGCTTATTATAAGAGAAGAGAGCAGACTTCATACGCACATCAACAGCCCACTTGATGCAGTATATTGATCTCGCACACACTTATATATGCGCGCACATGCGAGAGCGGCCCAGACATAAATCCAATAGAACACATTTATAAATGCGCACATTCATTTATTATATGCTTATTATAAGAGAAGAGAAGAGAGCAGACTTCATACGCACATCAACAGCCCACTTGATGCAGTATATTGATCTCGCACACACTTATATATGCGCGCACATGCGAGAGCGGCCCAGACATAAATCCAATAGAACACATTTATAAATGCGCACATGCATTTATTATATGCTTGTTATAAGAGAAGAGAAGAGAGCAGACTTCATACGCACATCAACAGCCCACTTGATGCAGTATATTGATCTCGCACACACTTATATATGCGCGCACATGCGAGAGCGGCCCAGACATAAATCCAATAGAACACATTTATAAATGCGCACATGCATTTATTATATGCTTGTTATAAGAGAAGAGAAGAGAGCAGACTTCATACGCACATCAACAGCCCACTTGATGCAGTATATTGATCTCGCACACATTCATATATGCGCGCACATGCATATACTTATGCTTGTTTTAAGTGAAGAAGAGAAGAGAGCGGCCCACACATAAATCGAATAGAAAATCTATTTAGCAACTTAATTCAACTGGTTTATGCCAACGGTGAACAATTTTCAAATAAATTTGAATTAAAAACTGAGAAAAATTCAATTTCCTTCATTTTTGCTGCCTTTGTCCCAATTTCCAAATTTTTGTTATTTAATTATGTTGAATTATATTGATAATTATATTAAGTTTAAGCAGCAATTTATTTTTTTAAAAATATATTGATTGTTTCAGCTTCTATATTACAGAACGTAATGCCGCATTTACTTATTTCGCGGCCCTTATATACGCTTTTTTTTAGAGAAGAGACCAATAGGAGAGAGCGGAATTCTTACGAACATCAACATCTCACTCGCACTGATGTTTCTTGACTTAGCACTCATATATGCATGCATATGTATATATATATATTCACACGCATATTTAATTTTTCTAAGAGAGAAGAGAGCGGACTTCACACAACCAACAACATCATCTTACTCGGATTGATGCTTATTGATCTCGCACACACTTATATATGCGCGCACATGCATATACATATATGCTTATTATAAGAGAAGAGAGCAGACTTCATACGCACATCAACAGCCCACTTGATGCAGTATATTGATCTCGCACACACTTATATATGCGCGCACATGCGAGAGCGGCCCAGACATAAATCCAATAGAACACATTTATAAATGCGCACATTCATTTATTATATGCTTATTATAAGAGAAGAGAAGAGAGCAGACTTCATACGCACATCAACAGCCCACTTGATGCAGTATATTGATCTCGCACACACTTATATATGCGCGCACATGCGAGAGCGGCCCAGACATAAATCCAATAGAACACATTTATAAATGCGCACATGCATTTATTATATGCTTGTTATAAGAGAAGAGAAGAGAGCAGACTTCATACGCACATCAACAGCCCACTTGATGCAGTATATTGATCTCGCACACACTTATATATGCGCGCACATGCGAGAGCGGCCCAGACATAAATCCAATAGAACACATTTATAAATGCGCACATTCATTTATTATATGCTTATTATAAGAGAAGAGAAGAGAGCAGACTTCATACGCACATCAACAGCCCACTTGATGCAGTATATTGATCTCGCACACACTTATATATGCGCGCACATGCGAGAGCGGCCCAGACATAAATCCAATAGAACACATTTATAAATGCGCACATGCATTTATTATATGCTTGTTATAAGAGAAGAGAAGAGAGCAGACTTCATACGCACATCAACAGCCCACTTGATGCAGTATATTGATCTCGCACACACTTATATATGCGCGCACATGCGAGAGCGGCCCAGACATAAATCCAATAGAACACATTTATAAATGCGCACATGCATTTATTATATGCTTGTTATAAGAGAAGAGAAGAGAGCAGACTTCATACGCACATCAACAGCCCACTTGATGCAGTATATTGATCTCGCACACATTCATATATGCGCGCACATGCATATACTTATGCTTGTTTTAAGTGAAGAAGAGAAGAGAGCGGCCCACACATAAATCGAATAGAAAATCTATTTAGCAACTTAATTCAACTGGTTTATGCCAACGGTGAACAATTTTCAAATAAATTTGAATTAAAAACTGAGAAAAATTCAATTTCCTTCATTTTTGCTGCCTTTGTCCCAATTTCCAAATTTTTGTTATTTAATTATGTTGAATTATATTGATAATTATATTAAGTTTAAGCAGCAATTTATTTTTTTAAAAATATATTGATTGTTTCAGCTTCTATATTACAGAAAGTAATGCCGCATTTACTTATTTCGCGGCCCTTATATACGCTTTTTTTTAGAGAAGAGACCAATAGGAGAGAGCGGAATTCTTACGAACATCAACATCTCACTCGCACTGATGTTTCTTGACTTAGCACTCATATATGCATGCATATGTATATATATATATTCACACGCATATTTAATTTTTCTAAGAGAGAAGAGAGCGGACTTCACACAACCAACAACATCATCTTACTCGGATTGATGCTTATTGATCTCGCACACACTTATATATGCGCGCACATGCATATACATATATGCTTATTATAAGAGAAGAGAGCAGACTTCATACGCACATCAACAGCCCACTTGATGCAGTATATTGATCTCGCACACACTTATATATGCGCGCACATGCGAGAGCGGCCCAGACATAAATCCAATAGAACACATTTATAAATGCGCACATTCATTTATTATATGCTTATTATAAGAGAAGAGAAGAGAGCAGACTTCATACGCACATCAACAGCCCACTTGATGCAGTATATTGATCTCGCACACACTTATATATGCGCGCACATGCGAGAGCGGCCCAGACATAAATCCAATAGAACACATTTATAAATGCGCACATGCATTTATTATATGCTTGTTATAAGAGAAGAGAAGAGAGCAGACTTCATACGCACATCAACAGCCCACTTGATGCAGTATATTGATCTCGCACACACTTATATATGCGCGCACATGCGAGAGCGGCCCAGACATAAATCCAATAGAACACATTTATAAATGCGCACATTCATTTATTATATGCTTATTATAAGAGAAGAGAAGAGAGCAGACTTCATACGCACATCAACAGCCCACTTGATGCAGTATATTGATCTCGCACACACTTATATATGCGCGCACATGCGAGAGCGGCCCAGACATAAATCCAATAGAACACATTTATAAATGCGCACATGCATTTATTATATGCTTGTTATAAGAGAAGAGAAGAGAGCAGACTTCATACGCACATCAACAGCCCACTTGATGCAGTATATTGATCTCGCACACACTTATATATGCGCGCACATGCGAGAGCGGCCCAGACATAAATCCAATAGAACACATTTATAAATGCGCACATGCATTTATTATATGCTTGTTATAAGAGAAGAGAAGAGAGCAGACTTCATACGCACATCAACAGCCCACTTGATGCAGTATATTGATCTCGCACACATTCATATATGCGCGCACATGCATATACTTATGCTTGTTTTAAGTGAAGAAGAGAAGAGAGCGGCCCACACATAAATCGAATAGAAAATCTATTTAGCAACTTAATTCAACTGGTTTATGCCAACGGTGAACAATTTTCAAATAAATTTGAATTAAAAACTGAGAAAAATTCAATTTCCTTCATTTTTGCTGCCTTTGTCCCAATTTCCAAATTTTTGTTATTTAATTATGTTGAATTATATTGATAATTATATTAAGTTTAAGCACAATTTATTTTTTTAAAAATATATTGATTGTTTCAGCTTCTATATTACAGAACGTAATGCCGCATTTACTTATTTCGCGGCCCTTATATACGCTTTTTTTTAGAGAAGAGACCAATAGGAGAGAGCGGAATTCTTACGAACATCAACATCTCACTCGCACTGATGTTTCTTGACTTAGCACTCATATATGCATGCATATGTATATATATATATTCACACGCATATTTAATTTTTCTAAGAGAGAAGAGAGCGGACTTCACACAACCAACAACATCATCTTACTCGGATTGATGCTTATTGATCTCGCACACACTTATATATGCGCGCACATGCATATACATATATGCTTATTATAAGAGAAGAGAGCAGACTTCATACGCACATCAACAGCCCACTTGATGCAGTATATTGATCTCGCACACACTTATATATGCGCGCACATGCGAGAGCGGCCCAGACATAAATCCAATAGAACACATTTATAAATGCGCACATTCATTTATTATATGCTTATTATAAGAGAAGAGAAGAGAGCAGACTTCATACGCACATCAACAGCCCACTTGATGCAGTATATTGATCTCGCACACACTTATATATGCGCGCACATGCGAGAGCGGCCCAGACATAAATCCAATAGAACACATTTATAAATGCGCACATGCATTTATTATATGCTTGTTATAAGAGAAGAGAAGAGAGCAGACTTCATACGCACATCAACAGCCCACTTGATGCAGTATATTGATCTCGCACACACTTATATATGCGCGCACATGCGAGAGCGGCCCAGACATAAATCCAATAGAACACATTTATAAATGCGCACATTCATTTATTATATGCTTATTATAAGAGAAGAGAAGAGAGCAGACTTCATACGCACATCAACAGCCCACTTGATGCAGTATATTGATCTCGCACACACTTATATATGCGCGCACATGCGAGAGCGGCCCAGACATAAATCCAATAGAACACATTTATAAATGCGCACATGCATTTATTATATGCTTGTTATAAGAGAAGAGAAGAGAGCAGACTTCATACGCACATCAACAGCCCACTTGATGCAGTATATTGATCTCGCACACACTTATATATGCGCGCACATGCGAGAGCGGCCCAGACATAAATCCAATAGAACACATTTATAAATGCGCACATGCATTTATTATATGCTTGTTATAAGAGAAGAGAAGAGAGCAGACTTCATACGCACATCAACAGCCCACTTGATGCAGTATATTGATCTCGCACACATTCATATATGCGCGCACATGCATATACTTATGCTTGTTTTAAGTGAAGAAGAGAAGAGAGCGGCCCACACATAAATCGAATAGAAAATCTATTTAGCAACTTAATTCAACTGGTTTATGCCAACGGTGAACAATTTTCAAATAAATTTGAATTAAAAACTGAGAAAAATTAAATTTCCTTCATTTTTGCTGCCTTTGTCCCAATTTCCAAATTTTTGTTATTTAATTATGTTGAATTATATTGATAATTATATTAAGTTTAAGCAGCAATTTATTTTTTTAAAAATATATTGATTGTTTCAGCTTCTATATTACAGAACGTAATGCCGCATTTACTTATTTCGCGGCCCTTATATACGCTTTTTTTTAGAGAAGAGACCAATAGGAGAGAGCGGAATTCTTACGAGCATCAACATCTCACTCGCACTGATGTTTCTTGACTTAGCACTCATATATGCATGCATATGTATATATATATATTCACACGCATATTTAATTTTTCTAAGAGAGAAGAGAGCGGACTTCACACAACCAACAACATCATCTTACTCGGATTGATGCTTATTGATCTCGCACACACTTATATATGCGCGCACATGCATATACATATATGCTTATTATAAGAGAAGAGAGCAGACTTCATACGCACATCAACAGCCCACTTGATGCAGTATATTGATCTCGCACACACTTATATATGCGCGCACATGCGAGAGCGGCCCAGACATAAATCCAATAGAACACATTTATAAATGCGCACATGCATTTATTATATGCTTGTTATAAGAGAAGAGAAGAGAGCAGACTTCATACGCACATCAACAGCCCACTTGATGCAGTATATTGATCTCGCACACACTTATATATGCGCGCACATGCGAGAGCGGCCCAGACATAAATCCAATAGAACACATTTATAAATGCGCACATGCATTTATTATATGCTTGTTATAAGAGAAGAGAAGAGAGCAGACTTCATACGCACATCAACAGCCCACTTGATGCAGTATATTGATCTCGCACACACTTATATATGCGCGCACATGCGAGAGCGGCCCAGACATAAATCCAATAGAACACATTTATAAATGCGCACATGCATTTATTATATGCTTGTTATAAGAGAAGAGAAGAGAGCAGACTTCATACGCACATCAACAGCCCACTTGATGCAGTATATTGATCTCGCACACATTCATATATGCGCGCACATGCATATACTTATGCTTGTTTTAAGTGAAGAAGAGAAGAGAGCGGCCCACACATAAATCGAATAGAAAATCTATTTAGCAACTTAATTCAACTGGTTTATGCCAACGGTGAACAATTTTCAAATAAATTTGAATTAAAAACTGAGAAAAATTAAATTTCCTTCATTTTTGCTGCCTTTGTCCCAATTTCCAAATTTTTGTTATTTAATTATGTTGAATTATATTGATAATTATATTAAGTTTAAGCAGCAATTTATTTTTTTAAAAATATATTGATTGTTTCAGCTTCTATATTACAGAACGTAATGCCGCATTTACTTATTTCGCGGCCCTTATATACGCTTTTTTTTAGAGAAGAGACCAATAGGAGAGAGCGGAATTCTTACGAGCATCAACATCTCACTCGCACTGATGTTTCTTGACTTAGCACTCATATATGCATGCATATGTATATATATATATTCACACGCATATTTAATTTTTCTAAGAGAGAAGAGAGCGGACTTCACACAACCAACAACATCATCTTACTCGGATTGATGCTTATTGATCTCGCACACACTTATATATGCGCGCACATGCATATACATATATGCTTATTATAAGAGAAGAGAGCAGACTTCATACGCACATCAACAGCCCACTTGATGCAGTATATTGATCTCGCACACACTTATATATGCGCGCACATGCGAGAGCGGCCCAGACATAAATCCAATAGAACACATTTATAAATGCGCACATGCATTTATTATATGCTTGTTATAAGAGAAGAGAAGAGAGCAGACTTCATACGCACATCAACAGCCCACTTGATGCAGTATATTTATCTCGCACACACTTATATATGCGCGCACATGCGAGAGCGGCCCAGACATAAATCCAATAGAACACATTTATAAATGCGCACATGCATTTATTATATGCTTGTTATAAGAGAAGAGAAGAGAGCAGACTTCATACGCACATCAACAGCCCACTTGATGCAGTATATTGATCTCGCACACACTTATATATGCGCGCACATGCGAGAGCGGCCCAGACATAAATCCAATAGAACACATTTATAAATGCGCACATGCATTTATTATATGCTTGTTATAAGAGAAGAGAAGAGAGCAGACTTCATACGCACATCAACAGCCCACTTGATGCAGTATATTGATCTCGCACACACTTATATATGCGCGCACATGCGAGAGCGGCCCAGACATAAATCCAATAGAACACATTTATAAATGCGCACATGCATTTATTATATGCTTGTTATAAGAGAAGAGAAGAGAGCAGACTTCATACGCACATCAACAGCCCACTTGATGCAGTATATTGATCTCGCACACATTCATATATGCGCGCACATGCATATACTTATGCTTGTTTTAAGTGAAGAAGAGAAGAGAGCGGCCCACACATAAATCGAATAGAAAATCTATTTAGCAACTTAATTCAACTGGTTTATGCCAACGGTGAACAATTTTCAAATAAATTTGAATTAAAAACTGAGAAAAATTAAATTTCCTTCATTTTTGCTGCCTTTGTCCCAATTTCCAAATTTTTGTTATTTAATTATGTTGAATTATATTGATAATTATATTAAGTTTAAGCAGCAATTTATTTTTTTAAAAATATATTGATTGTTTCAGCTTCTATATTACAGAACGTAATGCCGCATTTACTTATTTCGCGGCCCTTATATACGCTTTTTTTTAGAGAAGAGACCAATAGGAGAGAGCGGAATTCTTACGAGCATCAACATCTCACTCGCACTGATGTTTCTTGACTTAGCACTCATATATGCATGCATATGTATATATATATATTCACACGCATATTTAATTTTTCTAAGAGAGAAGAGAGCGGACTTCACACAACCAACAACATCATCTTACTCGGATTGATGCTTATTGATCTCGCACACACTTATATATGCGCGCACATGCATATACATATATGCTTATTATAAGAGAAGAGAGCAGACTTCATACGCACATCAACAGCCCACTTGATGCAGTATATTGATCTCGCACACACTTATATATGCGCGCACATGCGAGAGCGGCCCAGACATAAATCCAATAGAACACATTTATAAATGCGCACATGCATTTATTATATGCTTGTTATAAGAGAAGAGAAGAGAGCAGACTTCATACGCACATCAACAGCCCACTTGATGCAGTATATTGATCTCGCACACACTTATATATGCGCGCACATGCGAGAGCGGCCCAGACATAAATCCAATAGAACACATTTATAAATGCGCACATGCATTTATTATATGCTTGTTATAAGAGAAGAGAAGAGAGCAGACTTCATACGCACATCAACAGCCCACTTGATGCAGTATATTGATCTCGCACACACTTATATATGCGCGCACATGCGAGAGCGGCCCAGACATAAATCCAATAGAACACATTTATAAATGCGCACATGCATTTATTATATGCTTGTTATAAGAGAAGAGAAGAGAGCAGACTTCATACGCACATCAACAGCCCACTTGATGCAGTATATTGATCTCGCACACATTCATATATGCGCGCACATGCATATACTTATGCTTGTTGTAAGTGAAGAAGAGAAGAGAGCGGCCCACACATAAATCGAATAGAAAATCTATTTAGCAACTTAATTCAACTGGTTTATGCCAACGGTGAACAATTTTCAAATAAATTTGAATTAAAAACTGAGAAAAATTAAATTTCCTTCATTTTTGCTGCCTTTGTCCCAATTTCCAAATTTTTGTTATTTAATTATGTTGAATTATATTGATAATTATATTAAGTTTAAGCAGCAATTTATTTTTTTTAAAATATATTGATTGTTTCAGCTTCTATATTACAGAACGTAATGCCGCATTTACTTATTTCGCGGCCCTTATATACGCTTTTTTTTAGAGAAGAGACCAATAGGAGAGAGCGGAATTCTTACGAGCATCAACATCTCACTCGCACTGATGTTTCTTGACTTAGCACTCATATATGCATGCATATGTATATATATATATTCACACGCATATTTAATTTTTCTAAGAGAGAAGAGAGCGGACTTCACACAACCAACAACATCATCTTACTCGGATTGATGCTTATTGATCTCGCACACACTTATATATGCGCGCACATGCATATACATATATGCTTATTATAAGAGAAGAGAGCAGACTTCATACGCACATCAACAGCCCACTTGATGCAGTATATTGATCTCGCACACACTTATATATGCGCGCACATGCGAGAGCGGCCCAGACATAAATCCAATAGAACACATTTATAAATGCGCACATGCATTTATTATATGCTTGTTATAAGAGAAGAGAAGAGAGCAGACTTCATACGCACATCAACAGCCCACTTGATGCAGTATATTTATCTCGCACACACTTATATATGCGCGCACATGCGAGAGCGGCCCAGACATAAATCCAATAGAACACATTTATAAATGCGCACATGCATTTATTATATGCTTGTTATAAGAGAAGAGAAGAGAGCAGACTTCATACGCACATCAACAGCCCACTTGATACAGTATATTGATCTCGCACACACTTATATATGCGCGCACATGCGAGAGCGGCCCAGACATAAATCCAATAGAACACATTTATAAATGCGCACATGCATTTATTATATGCTTGTTATAAGAGAAGAGAAGAGAGCAGACTTCATACGCACATCAACAGCCCACTTGATGCAGTATATTGATCTCGCACACACTTATATATGCGCGCACATGCGAGAGCGGCCCAGATATAAATCCAATAGAACACATTTATAAATGCGCACATGCATTTATTATATGCTTGTTATAAGAGAAGAGAAGAGAGCAGACTTCATACGCACATCAACAGCCCACTTGATGCAGTATATTGATCTCGCACACATTCATATATGCGCGCACATGCATATACTTATGCTTGTTTTAAGTGAAGAAGAGAAGAGGGCGGCCCACACATAAATCGAATAGAAAATCTATTTAGCAACTTAATTCAACTGGTTTATGCCAACGGTGAACAATTTTCAAATAAATTTGAATTAAAAACTGAGAAAAATTAAATTTCCTTCATTTTTGCTGCCTTTGTCCCAATTTCCAAATTTTTGTTATTTAATTATGTTGAATTATATTGATAATTATATTAAGTTTAAGCAGCAATTTATTTTTTTAAAAATATATTGATTGTTTCAGCTTCTATATTACAGAACGTAATGCCGCATTTACTTATTTCGCGGCCCTTATATACGCTTTTTTTTAGAGAAGAGACCAATAGGAGAGAGCGGAATTCTTACGAGCATCAACATCTCACTCGCACTGATGTTTCTTGACTTAGCACTCATATATGCATGCATATGTATATATATATATTCACACGCATATTTAATTTTTCTAAGAGAGAAGAGAGCGGACTTCACACAACCAACAACATCATCTTACTCGGATTGATGCTTATTGATCTCGCACACACTTATATATGCGCGCACATGCATATACATATATGCTTATTATAAGAGAAGAGAGCAGACTTCATACGCACATCAACAGCCCACTTGATGCAGTATATTGATCTCGCACACACTTATATATGCGCGCACATGCGAGAGCGGCCCAGACATAAATCCAATAGAACACATTTATAAATGCGCACATGCATTTATTATATGCTTGTTATAAGAGAAGAGAAGAGAGCAGACTTCATACGCACATCAACAGCCCACTTGATGCAGTATATTGATCTCGCACACACTTATATATGCGCGCACATGCGAGAGCGGCCCAGACATAAATCCAATAGAACACATTTATAAATGCGCACATGCATTTATTATATGCTTGTTATAAGAGAAGAGAAGAGAGCAGACTTCATACGCACATCAACAGCCCACTTGATGCAGTATATTGATCTCGCACACACTTATATATGCGCGCACATGCGAGAGCGGCCCAGACATAAATCCAATAGAACACATTTATAAATGCGCACATGCATTTATTATATGCTTGTTATAAGAGAAGAGAAGAGAGCAGACTTCATACGCACATCAACAGCCCACTTGATGCAGTATATTGATCTCGCACACATTCATATATGCGCGCACATGCATATACTTATGCTTGTTGTAAGTGAAGAAGAGAAGAGAGCGGCCCACACATAAATCGAATAGAAAATCTATTTAGCAACTTAATTCAACTGGTTTATGCCAACGGTGAACAATTTTCAAATAAATTTGAATTAAAAACTGAGAAAAATTAAATTTCCTTCATTTTTGCTGCCTTTGTCCCAATTTCCAAATTTTTGTTATTTAATTATGTTGAATTATATTGATAATTATATTAAGTTTAAGCAGCAATTTATTTTTTTAAAAATATATTGATTGTTTCAGCTTCTATATTACAGAACGTAATGCCGCATTTACTTATTTCGCGGCCCTTATATACGCTTTTTTTTAGAGAAGAGACCAATAGGAGAGAGCGGAATTCTTACGAGCATCAACATCTCACTCGCACTGATGTTTCTTGACTTAGCACTCATATATGCATGCATATGTATATATATATATTCACACGCATATTTAATTTTTCTAAGAGAGAAGAGAGCGGACTTCACACAACCAACAACATCATCTTACTCGGATTGATGCTTATTGATCTCGCACACACTTATATATGCGCGCACATGCATATACATATATGCTTATTATAAGAGAAGAGAGCAGACTTCATACGCACATCAACAGCCCACTTGATGCAGTATATTGATCTCGCACACACTTATATATGCGCGCACATGCGAGAGCGGCCCAGACATAAATCCAATAGAACACATTTATAAATGCGCACATGCATTTATTATATGCTTGTTATAAGAGAAGAGAAGAGAGCAGACTTCATACGCACATCAACAGCCCACTTGATGCAGTATATTGATCTCGCACACACTTATATATGCGCGCACATGCGAGAGCGGCCCAGACATAAATCCAATAGAACACATTTATAAATGCGCACATGCATTTATTATATGCTTGTTATAAGAGAAGAGAAGAGAGCAGACTTCATACGCACATCAACAGCCCACTTGATGCAGTATATTGATCTCGCACACACTTATATATGCGCGCACATGCGAGAGCGGCCCAGACATAAATCCAATAGAACACATTTATAAATGCGCACATGCATTTATTATATGCTTGTTATAAGAGAAGAGAAGAGAGCAGACTTCATACGCACATCAACAGCCCACTTGATGCAGTATATTGATCTCGCACACATTCATATATGCGCGCACATGCATATACTTATGCTTGTTGTAAGTGAAGAAGAGAAGAGAGCGGCCCACACATAAATCGAATAGAAAATCTATTTAGCAACTTAATTCAACTGGTTTATGCCAACGGTGAACAATTTTCAAATAAATTTGAATTAAAAACTGAGAAAAATTAAATTTCCTTCATTTTTGCTGCCTTTGTCCCAATTTCCAAATTTTTGTTATTTAATTATGTTGAATTATATTGATAATTATATTAAGTTTAAGCAGCAATTTATTTTTTTAAAAATATATTGATTGTTTCAGCTTCTATATTACAGAACGTAATGCCGCATTTACTTATTTCGCGGCCCTTATATACGCTTTTTTTTAGAGAAGAGACCAATAGGAGAGAGCGGAATTCTTACGAGCATCAACATCTCACTCGCACTGATGTTTCTTGACTTAGCACTCATATATGCATGCATATGTATATATATATATTCACACGCATATTTAATTTTTCTAAGAGAGAAGAGAGCGGACTTCACACAACCAACAACATCATCTTACTCGGATTGATGCTTATTGATCTCGCACACACTTATATATGCGCGCACATGCATATACATATATGCTTATTATAAGAGAAGAGAGCAGACTTCATACGCACATCAACAGCCCACTTGATGCAGTATATTGATCTCGCACACACTTATATATGCGCGCACATGCGAGAGCGGCCCAGACATAAATCCAATAGAACACATTTATAAATGCGCACATGCATTTATTATATGCTTGTTATAAGAGAAGAGAAGAGAGCAGACTTCATACGCACATCAACAGCCCACTTGATGCAGTATATTGATCTCGCACACATTCATATATGCGCGCACATGCATATACTTATGCTTGTTGTAAGTGAAGAAGAGAAGAGAGCGGCCCACACATAAATCGAATAGAAAATCTATTTAGCAACTTAATTCAACTGGTTTATGCCAACGGTGAACAATTTTCAAATAAATTTGAATTAAAAACTGAGAAAAATTAAATTTCCTTCATTTTTGCTGCCTTTGTCCCAATTTCCAAATTTTTGTTATTTAATTATGTTGAATTATATTGATAATTATATTAAGTTTAAGCAGCAATTTATTTTTTTAAAAATATATTGATTGTTTCAGCTTCTATATTACAGAACGTAATGCCGCATTTACTTATTTCGCGGCCCTTATATATGCTTTTTTTTAGAGAAGAGACCAATAGGAGAGAGCGGAATTCTTACGAGCATCAACATCTCACTCGCACTGATGTTTCTTGACTTAGCACTCATATATGCATGCATATGTATATATATATATTCACACGCATATTTAATTTTTCTAAGAGAGAAGAGAGCGGACTTCACACAACCAACAACATCATCTTACTCGGATTGATGCTTATTGATCTCGCACACACTTATATATGCGCGCACATGCATATACATATATGCTTATTATAAGAGAAGAGAGCAGACTTCATACGCACATCAACAGCCCACTTGATGCAGTATATTGATCTCGCACACACTTATATATGCGCGCACATGCGAGAGCGGCCCAGACATAAATCCAATAGAACACATTTATAAATGCGCACATGCATTTATTATATGCTTGTTATAAGAGAAGAGAAGAGAGCAGACTTCATACGCACATCAACAGCCCACTTGATGCAGTATATTGATCTCGCACACATTCATATATGCGCGCACATGCATATACTTATGCTTGTTTTAAGTGAAGAAGAGAAGAGAGCGGCCCACACATAAATCGAATAGAAAATCTATTTAGCAACTTAATTCAACTGGTTTATGCCAACGGTGAACAATTTTCAAATAAATTTGAATTAAAAACTGAGAAAAATTAAATTTCCTTCATTTTTGCTGCCTTTGTCCCAATTTCCAAATTTTTGTTATTTAATTATGTTGAATTATATTGATAATTATATTAAGTTTAAGCAGCAATTTATTTTTTTAAAAATATATTGATTGTTTCAGCTTCTATATTACAGAACGTAATGCCGCATTTACTTATTTCGCGGCCCTTATATACGCTTTTTTTTAGAGAAGAGACCAATAGGAGAGAGCGGAATTCTTACGAGCATCAACATCTCACTCGCACTGATGTTTCTTGACTTAGCACTCATATATGCATGCATATGTATATATATATATTCACACGCATATTTAATTTTTCTAAGAGAGAAGAGAGAGGACTTCACACAACCAACAACATCATCTTACTCGGATTGATGCTTATTGATCTCGCACACACTTATATATGCGCGCACATGCATATACATATATGCTTATTATAAGAGAAGAGAGCAGACTTCATACGCACATCAACAGCCCACTTGATGCAGTATATTGATCTCGCACACACTTATATATGCGCGCACATGCGAGAGCGGCCCAGACATAAATCCAATAGAACACATTTATAAATGCGCACATGCATTTATTATATGCTTGTTATAAGAGAAGAGAAGAGAGCAGACTTCATACGCACATCAACAGCCCACTTGATGCAGTATATTGATCTCGCACACATTCATATATGCGCGCACATGCATATACTTATGCTTGTTTTAAGTGAAGAAGAGAAGAGAGCGGCCCACACATAAATCGAATAGAAAATCTATTTAGCAACTTAATTCAACTGGTTTATGCCAACGGTGAACAATTTTCAAATAAATTTGAATTAAAAACTGAGAAAAATTAAATTTCCTTCATTTTTTCTGCCTTTGTCCCAATTTCCAAATTTTTGTTATTTAATTATGTTGAATTATATTGATAATTATATTAAGTTTAAGCAGCAATTTATTTTTTTAAAAATATATTGATTGTTTCAGCTTCTATATTACAGAACGTAATGCCGCATTTACTTATTTCGCGGCCCTTATATACGCTTTTTTTTAGAGAAGAGACCAATAGGAGAGAGCGGAATTCTTACGAGCATCAACATCTCACTCGCACTGATGTTTCTTGACTTAGCACTCATATATGCATGCATATGTATATATATATATTCACACGCATATTTAATTTTTCTAAGAGAGAAGAGAGCGGACTTCACACAACCAACAACATCATCTTACTCGGATTGATGCTTATTGATCTCGCACACACTTATATATGCGCGCACATGCATATACATATATGCTTATTATAAGAGAAGAGAGCAGACTTCATACGCACATCAACAGCCCACTTGATGCAGTATATTGATCTCGCACACACTTATATATGCGCGCACATGCGAGAGCGGCCCAGACATAAATCCAATAGAACACATTTATAAATGCGCACATGCATTTATTATATGCTTGTTATAAGAGAAGAGAAGAGAGCAGACTTCATACGCACATCAACAGCCCACTTGATACAGTATATTGATCTCGCACACACTTATATATGCGCGCACATGCGAGAGCGGCCCAGACATAAATCCAATAGAACACATTTATAAATGCGCACATGCATTTATTATATGCTTGTTATAAGAGAAGAGAAGAGAGCAGACTTCATACGCACATCAACAGCCCACTTGATGCAGTATATTGATCTCGCACACACTTATATATGCGCGCACATGCGAGAGCGGCCCAGATATAAATCCAATAGAACACATTTATAAATGCGCACATGCATTTATTATATGCTTGTTATAAGAGAAGAGAAGAGAGCAGACTTCATACGCACATCAACAGCCCACTTGATGCAGTATATTGATCTCGCACACACTTATATATGCGCGCACATGCGAGAGCGGCCCAGACATAAATCCAATAGAACACATTTATAAATGCGCACATGCATTTATTATATGCTTGTTATAAGAGAAGAGAAGAGAGCAGACTTCATACGCACATCAACAGCCCACTTGATGCAGTATATTGATCTCGCACACACTTATATATGCGCGCACATGCGAGAGCGGCCCAGACATAAATCCAATAGAACACATTTATAAATGCGCACATGCATTTATTATATGCTTGTTATAAGAGAAGAGAAGAGAGCAGACTTCATACGCACATCAACAGCCCACTTGATGCAGTATATTGATCTCGCACACACTTATATATGCGCGCACATGCGAGAGCGGCCCAGACATAAATCCAATAGAACACATTTATAAATGCGCACATGCATTTATTATATGCTTGTTATAAGAGAAGAGAAGAGAGCAGACTTCATACGCACATCAACAGCCCACTTGATGCAGTATATTGATCTCGCACACATTCATATATGCGCGCACATGCATATACTTATGCTTGTTGTAAGTGAAGAAGAGAAGAGAGCGGCCCACACATAAATCGAATAGAAAATCTATTTAGCAACTTAATTCAACTGGTTTATGCCAACGGTGAACAATTTTCAAATAAATTTGAATTAAAAACTGAGAAAAATTAAATTTCCTTCATTTTTGCTGCCTTTGTCCCAATTTCCAAATTTTTGTTATTTAATTATGTTGAATTATATTGATAATTATATTAAGTTTAAGCAGCAATTTATTTTTTTAAAAATATATTGATTGTTTCAGCTTCTATATTACAGAACGTAATGCCGCATTTACTTATTTCGCGGCCCTTATATACGCTTTTTTTTAGAGAAGAGACCAATAGGAGAGAGCGGAATTCTTACGAGCATCAACATCTCACTCGCACTGATGTTTCTTGACTTAGCACTCATATATGCATGCATATGTATATATATATATTCACACGCATATTTAATTTTTCTAAGAGAGAAGAGAGCGGACTTCACACAACCAACAACATCATCTTACTCGGATTGATGCTTATTGATCTCGCACACACTTATATATGCGCGCACATGCATATACATATATGCTTATTATAAGAGAAGAGAGCAGACTTCATACGCACATCAACAGCCCACTTGATGCAGTATATTGATCTCGCACACACTTATATATGCGCGCACATGCGAGAGCGGCCCAGACATAAATCCAATAGAACACATTTATAAATGCGCACATGCATTTATTATATGCTTGTTATAAGAGAAGAGAAGAGAGCAGACTTCATACGCACATCAACAGCCCACTTGATGCAGTATATTGATCTCGCACACATTCATATATGCGCGCACATGCATATACTTATGCTTGTTTTAAGTGAAGAAGAGAAGAGAGCGGCCCACACATAAATCGAATAGAAAATCTATTTAGCAACTTAATTCAACTGGTTTATGCCAACGGTGAACAATTTTCAAATAAATTTGAATTAAAAACTGAGAAAAATTAAATTTCCTTCATTTTTGCTGCCTTTGTCCCAATTTCCAAATTTTTGTTATTTAATTATGTTGAATTATATTGATAATTATATTAAGTTTAAGCAGCAATTTATTTTTTTAAAAATATATTGATTGTTTCAGCTTCTATATTACAGAACGTAATGCCGCATTTACTTATTTCGCGGCCCTTATATACGCTTTTTTTTAGAGAAGAGACCAATAGGAGAGAGCGGAATTCTTACGAGCATCAACATCTCACTCGCACTGATGTTTCTTGACTTAGCACTCATATATGCATGCATATGTATATATATATATTCACACGCATATTTAATTTTTCTAAGAGAGAAGAGAGCGGACTTCACACAACCAACAACATCATCTTACTCGGATTGATGCTTATTGATCTCGCACACACTTATATATGCGCGCACATGCATATACATATATGCTTATTATAAGAGAAGAGAGCAGACTTCATACGCACATCAACAGCCCACTTGATGCAGTATATTGATCTCGCACACACTTATATATGCGCGCACATGCGAGAGCGGCCCAGACATAAATCCAATAGAACACATTTATAAATGCGCACATGCATTTATTATATGCTTGTTATAAGAGAAGAGAAGAGAGCAGACTTCATACGCACATCAACAGCCCACTTGATGCAGTATATTGATCTCGCACACACTTATATATGCGCGCACATGCGAGAGCGGCCCAGACATAAATCCAATAGAACACATTTATAAATGCGCACATGCATTTATTATATGCTTGTTATAAGAGAAGAGAAGAGAGCAGACTTCATACGCACATCAACAGCCCACTTGATGCAGTATATTGATCTCGCACACACTTATATATGCGCGCACATGCGAGAGCGGCCCAGACATAAATCCAATAGAACACATTTATAAATGCGCACATGCATTTATTATATGCTTGTTATAAGAGAAGAGAAGAGAGCAGACTTCATACGCACATCAACAGCCCACTTGATGCAGTATATTGATCTCGCACACACTTATATATGCGCGCACATGCGAGAGCGGCCCAGACATAAATCCAATAGAACACATTTATAAATGCGCACATGCATTTATTATATGCTTGTTATAAGAGAAGAGAAGAGAGCAGACTTCATACGCACATCAACAGCCCACTTGATGCAGTATATTGATCTCGCACACATTCATATATGCGCGCACATGCATATACTTATGCTTGTTTTAAGTGAAGAAGAGAAGAGAGCGGCCCACACATAAATCGAATAGAAAATCTATTTAGCAACTTAATTCAACTGGTTTATGCCAACGGTGAACAATTTTCAAATAAATTTGAATTAAAAACTGAGAAAAATTAAATTTCCTTCATTTTTGCTGCCTTTGTCCCAATTTCCAAATTTTTGTTATTTAATTATGTTGAATTATATTGATAATTATATTAAGTTTAAGCAGCAATTTATTTTTTTAAAAATATATTGATTGTTTCAGCTTCTATATTACAGAACGTAATGCCGCATTTACTTATTTCGCGGCCCTTATATACGCTTTTTTTTAGAGAAGAGACCAATAGGAGAGAGCGGAATTCTTACGAGCATCAACATCTCACTCGCACTGATGTTTCTTGACTTAGCACTCATATATGCATGCATATGTATATATATATATTCACACGCATATTTAATTTTTCTAAGAGAGAAGAGAGCGGACTTCACACAACCAACAACATCATCTTACTCGGATTGATGCTTATTGATCTCGCACACACTTATATATGCGCGCACATGCATATACATATATGCTTATTATAAGAGAAGAGAGCAGACTTCATACGCACATCAACAGCCCACTTGATGCAGTATATTGATCTCGCACACACTTATATATGCGCGCACATGCGAGAGCGGCCCAGACATAAATCCAATAGAACACATTTATAAATGCGCACATGCATTTATTATATGCTTGTTATAAGAGAAGAGAAGAGAGCAGACTTCATACGCACATCAACAGCCCACTTGATGCAGTATATTGATCTCGCACACACTTATATATGCGCGCACATGCGAGAGCGGCCCAGACATAAATCCAATAGAACACATTTATAAATGCGCACATGCATTTATTATATGCTTGTTATAAGAGAAGAGAAGAGAGCAGACTTCATACGCACATCAACAGCCCACTTGATGCAGTATATTGATCTCGCACACATTCATATATGCGCGCACATGCATATACTTATGCTTGTTTTAAGTGAAGAAGAGAAGAGAGCGGCCCACACATAAATCGAATAGAAAATCTATTTAGCAACTTAATTCAACTGGTTTATGCCAACGGTGAACAATTTTCAAATAAATTTGAATTAAAAACTGAGAAAAATTAAATTTCCTTCATTTTTGCTGCCTTTGTCCCAATTTCCAAATTTTTGTTATTTAATTATGTTGAATTATATTGATAATTATATTAAGTTTAAGCAGCAATTTATTTTTTTAAAAATATATTGATTGTTTCAGCTTCTATATTACAGAACGTAATGCCGCATTTACTTTTTTCGCGGCCCTTATATACGCTTTTTTTTAGAGAAGAGACCAAGAGGAGAGAGCGGAATTCTTACGAGCATCAACATCTCACTCGCACTGATGTTTCTTGACTTAGCACTCATATATGCATGCATATGTATATATATATATTCACACGCATATTTAATTTTTCTAAGAGAGAAGAGAGCGGACTTCACACAACCAACAACATCATCTTACTCGGATTGATGCTTATTGATCTCGCACACACTTATATATGCGCGCACATGCATATACATATATGCTTATTATAAGAGAAGAGAGCAGACTTCATACGCACATCAACAGCCCACTTGATGCAGTATATTGATCTCGCACACACTTATATATGCGCGCACATGCGAGAGCGGCCCAGACATAAATCCAATAGAACACATTTATAAATGCGCACATGCATTTATTATATGCTTGTTATAAGAGAAGAGAAGAGAGCAGACTTCATACGCACATCAACAGCCCACTTGATGCAGTATATTGATCTCGCACACATTCATATATGCGCGCACATGCATATACTTATGCTTGTTTTAAGTGAAGAAGAGAAGAGAGCGGCCCACACATAAATCGAATAGAAAATCTATTTAGCAACTTAATTCAACTGGTTTATGCCAACGGTGAACAATTTTCAAATAAATTTGAATTAAAAACTGAGAAAAATTAAATTTCCTTCATTTTTGCTGCCTTTGTCCCAATTTCCAAATTTTTGTTATTTAATTATGTTGAATTATATTGATAATTATATTAAGTTTAAGCAGCAATTTATTTTTTATACCCTGAATCCATTGAAAATGGAAATTTCAGGGTATAATGTTTTTGTGCAAATGTATGTAACAGGCAGAAGGAGGCGTGCCACACCCCATAAAGTATATATATTCTTGATCAGCTCGACGAGCTGAGTTGAACTAGCCCTGTCCGTCTGTCCGTCCGTCCGTCCGTCCGTCCGTCCGTCCGTCCGTCCGTCCGTCCGTCCGTCCGTCCGTGTAAACACCTGGATTTCTGCAACCACAAAAGCTAGAGACTTCAAATAAAAAGCAAAATGCTCGATAATACCATACGCTGTACGAGTTTATTTTTTTTTTCGATAACTCATCCCATTTCTTTTTTATCGATAACTATCGAAAATATCGCTTTGTTTTTGAGGTCTGGCGTGCACACCGTTAAAGATAAAATCGTGCACTAAGTTGTGTTTGATAGCTATATTGAATCCGCACATTTTGTCATTTTTGGATTTTTGATGCCACGCCCTTTTCGCCCACAATTCAACAAAATCGATAACTCACGTATATCAAATACTAGAGACTTGAAATTTGGCAAATAGGTACATTTGGATGTCATAATCATGCCCCGAAAATTTCATTAAGAACATAGGTCTAGAAAAAAAGTTATTAAACAATAAAGTTTGCATAGCACAGCCTCTTCTGCAGCCGCAACACTGCGCAGTGAGCATATTACGTGCATGCATATGTTTGTGTGTGTGTGTGGGCTTGTGTTGTTGATTATTAATGAATAAATGAAGCTCTTAATGATTGGTATTACAGCTCAATGGATTCAGGGTATCTCTTAGTCGAGCAGTCTCGACTAGAGTTTAGTTACTTGTTTTAAAATATATTGATTGTTTCAGCTTCTATATTACAGAACGTAATGCCGCATTTACTTATTTCGCGGCCCTTATATACGCTTTTTTTTAGAGAAGAGACCAATAGGAGAGAGCGGAATTCTTACGAGCATCAACATCTCACTCGCACTGATGTTTCTTGACTTAGCACTCATATATGCATGCATATGTATATATATATATTCACACGCATATTTAATTTTTCTAAGAGAGAAGAGAGCGGACTTCACACAACCAACAACATCATCTTACTCGGATTGATGCTTATTGATCTCGCACACACTTATATATGCGCGCACATGCATATACATATATGCTTATTATAAGAGAAGAGAGCAGACTTCATACGCACATCAACAGCCCACTTGATGCAGTATATTGATCTCGCACACACTTATATATGCGCGCACATGCGAGAGCGGCCCAGACATAAATCCAATAGAACACATTTATAAATGCGCACATGCATTTATTATATGCTTGTTATAAGAGAAGAGAAGAGAGCAGACTTCATACGCACATCAACAGCCCACTTGATGCAGTATATTGATCTCGCACACACTTATATATGCGCGCACATGCGAGAGCGGCCCAGACATAAATCCAATAGAACACATTTATAAATGCGCACATGCATTTATTATATGCTTGTTATAAGAGAAGAGAAGAGAGCAGACTTCATACGCACATCAACAGCCCACTTGATGCAGTATATTGATCTCGCACACACTTATATATGCGCGCACATGCGAGAGCGGCCCAGACATAAATCCAATAGAACACATTTATAAATGCGCACATGCATTTATTATATGCTTGTTATAAGAGAAGAGAAGAGAGCAGACTTCATACGCACATCAACAGCCCACTTGATGCAGTATATTGATCTCGCACACATTCATATATGCGCGCACATGCATATACTTATGCTTGTTTTAAGTGAAGAAGAGAAGAGAGCGGCCCACACATAAATCGAATAGAAAATCTATTTAGCAACTTAATTCAACTGGTTTATGCCAACGGTGAACAATTTTCAAATAAATTTGAATTAAAAACTGAGAAAAATTAAATTTCCTTCATTTTTGCTGCCTTTGTCCCAATTTCCAAATTTTTGTTATTTAATTATGTTGAATTATATTGATAATTATATTAAGTTTAAGCAGCAATTTATTTTTTTAAAAATATATTGATTGTTTCAGCTTCTATATTACAGAACGTAATGCCGCATTTACTTATTTCGCGGCCCTTATATACGCTTTTTTTTAGAGAAGAGACCAATAGGAGAGAGCGGAATTCTTACGAGCATCAACATCTCACTCGCACTGATGTTTCTTGACTTAGCACTCATATATGCATGCATATGTATATATATATATTCACACGCATATTTAATTTTTCTAAGAGAGAAGAGAGCGGACTTCACACAACCAACAACATCATCTTACTCGGATTGATGCTTATTGATCTCGCACACACTTATATATGCGCGCACATGCATATACATATATGCTTATTATAAGAGAAGAGAGCAGACTTCATACGCACATCAACAGCCCACTTGATGCAGTATATTGATCTCGCACACACTTATATATGCGCGCACATGCGAGAGCGGCCCAGACATAAATCCAATAGAACACATTTATAAATGCGCACATGCATTTATTATATGCTTGTTATAAGAGAAGAGAAGAGAGCAGACTTCATACGCACATCAACAGCCCACTTGATGCAGTATATTGATCTCGCACACACTTATATATGCGCGCACATGCGAGAGCGGCCCAGACATAAATCCAATAGAACACATTTATAAATGCGCACATGCATTTATTATATGCTTGTTATAAGAGAAGAGAAGAGAGCAGACTTCATACGCACATCAACAGCCCACTTGATGCAGTATATTGATCTCGCACACACTTATATATGCGCGCACATGCGAGAGCGGCCCAGACATAAATCCAATAGAACACATTTATAAATGCGCACATGCATTTATTATATGCTTGTTATAAGAGAAGAGAAGTGAAGAGAGCACACTTCAAAATATTTTTGCTATTTATTCAAATTAACTAAATTTTCTTATGGCAATCTATTTATTGACAAATTTTGTATTAATTCATGAAAAAAAATGAACAGAATTGAAGAGGGGTGGGAAAATAAGCAACAAAAACTAAGATTACACAGCATTCAAGCTGTCTAGAAACTCTTTACAAACTTCTTTGTTCAATTAGGGTTGGTCGAGTTCTGCGTTGAGTTTGCTGTGTGCGTCGCGTTGAACATGATTATTCTTGCATCGTCTCTAATGTGTTTGAAAAATATTGCTGGTGACGCATTTAAAAAGTGATTTACTTTAATTTTTAAAAATGCCTGTCCAGAGATTTAGCTTTGATGTGATCCAATGGATTTATTATGATCACAACTTGGGAAAATCTATTAGGGACCTAGTTGAATAGTTGTCTGTGTCAAGGAAAAAAGTTATAGCGCTATAAACCGGGCGGAATATGGATGTAAATTCGAAATTAATTAAGTATAGATGTGCAAAAATACAAATATTATATTTGTAGAAACCTCTTAATTAAGTGGAATATTGATCAAAATCAGAAACTTCCAATGCGTACACTTGCAAAGGTGCTTAAGGAATAATATGACGTAGATGTATCATACGAAATATTATCGGATACCATCCTACGGTATTGGTACACTTTTAAAGTCATCAAAAAAAAAAAAAAAAAAAAACTGCGTTTTATCGGATATTACTAAAAAAAGCTTCAGTTCCGCTGAGTCAGCTGGCAGAATTCTGGGAAATCGTCAAAATTTGCTACAAAACAATAATAATACTGCAGTGTAACAATGGTCCATCTAGAATATGGTAAAGGCCCAAAATTACGCTAGAATAAATTAAAATAACATTCCTACTGAAAAATTTGAAAAGTATTCGGTTATAGTTTGGTGATGCATCTCCAGCTGAGGTGTCTAAAACCACACTTTTATTGAGGACACTATAAGACACAAACTTTGAAGCTAGGTGGAGGAAATAAGGCTTTTATAACAGCAATAAGCCAAATTTTATATTCTATTAAACTAATGAGCCCAATTATAATGAGATTAATTATGGATTTGGATCCTCTATAATTATGGAAAAGTTATTGATACATCTCCTAAGAGTCCCCATCAGAGCCCCATCAAAAAAATTGGGAGCTCTTGAAGAAAATCTCGGGGAACACGGTATCTAAGGAACCGCTCACAATGGAAAGTGGCTATTTTAAAAGCGTGGCAAGAGACCAATAATTGATATCTAAGAAAATTGTTTAATCAATATGTGTCTAATGCTATAAAATGTCATACCAAGTATTAAAATTAACAAAAATTGGCAAAATACGCTTTAAATTTCAAACTAACAACAAAAGAAGCATTTTGTATAGAGTTTCTTGACAGCTTTAATCTTGTGTAATCTTAGTTTTTGTTGTTTATTTTCCCACCCCTTTTCGATTTTGTTAATTTTTTTATGAATTAGTACAACATTTCTAAATAAATAGCTTGCCATAACAAAATTTTGTTTATTTATTAATTTAATTTTAATAAATAGCTGTAATATTTGTATCTAAAGTCGAAAAATGTGAATTATTTGACATACTGTTTCTTGACAGACTGTATACTTATTGCATTGAGGTATCTACATATATGTACTTAGTTGTAAGTAGTTAAGAAATACAAACGACGTAATTTAAATGTGTGATAATTGTAATAAGAATGTCAATCAAAAGAAAGAGCAATGAAAACATATATGTACATACATACATATGTATATAATTATAATCTCACAAGATAAAGCTCATTTTAAATGCGTCTGCTGCAGACTTTGTCTGAGCTTTGCTCGCCTGATTGACTTAAAGGGATTTCAATTGCAGACGGGTTTCAATTTGTTCAATTAATTTCAATTTAAAAATTAATTTTTTTGTATGCAAAAAGTATTGCCTTTCGCGTCTAATTATTTAGATATTTTCGTATACATTTTGGGATGTGTCTGTTGCATGGAGAAAGTAGGAATGAAAGGAAATATGGCTCAAATTTACTTAATTATTCTACCGATTAGCGTTACAATTTATGTAAACTCAACTCATTTTGCATATATCTTTTGTCCATTACAGACTTATTGTTATCTAACTAAGTTTGCATTTGGGCAATGTACACTCTTTAAAATATAGTAACGAGTTCATTTAATCTTTTTCAATTATTGATAACATATATGTAAATTAATTACACATAATCTCCAAGTTGTATAACCTCAGAGGCCTTACTTTTGTTGTTGCATGAAAGCATTATTTTAAAATAATATTTCATCATGTTATCAATAATTACTCTAGCTCATATATAAAAAGCACAATATTAAAATATAATAAAAGCCATCATATATATATGTATATATTTATTTATTGCTGATTCCCAATACTGATAATCGAAATAAAATTTGTTTGACTTAGTGTTAACCTTAAATGATTATTCAGATACATAAATATGAGTCTTAGTTTCGGTTATTCTTTCACTGGCGCTGCTGCAATTGATTATTCACATTTGCAGCTGGATGTTGATCTATAAATAAATTAGATTTAAACAAATTAGTATAAGGTAAAATTAATCGTAATAAATTTCACTTTTTTCGCATTTTGTTTACAAATATTTGTCTACTTAAGGTAACAACATACCAATAGGTGTTAAATAATTCTGTGTTGTTTGAATAAATAAAAGCCGATTGAGATCGTCAAGCCCACCACGCAACCAGCCTTTTCCCCAAAGCATACAAACTAATATGTATATATGTATATACAAATACCCCTATAATAATTATATATTTTTAATGAATATAGCAGTTTTTATACCTTGAACGAGAAATATACAGTTGGTTGCACCGGATGATTTTATTTGTTTTATTTCTGTTATTGTTTTTGTCAAGCTTGTCAATTATCAGCCTCGCTCTGTACATTTTCAAAATCGCTTGATTAGTCTTTTGGTGACGTTGGTCTTTGCTATACCGCAAGCATTAAGTTTATTGAAATGTTAATTGTATTGCTTGGAAATGCAATTTTACTAGTGGCAGTGTTGGCGCTACTGCGACACATAAACAGAACATACTTTATTATGTCCCTGGCCAAGCGTATTAAGACACAGGATGGCAGTGCTTTAAAAAGCAAAGTTGTCGTTCTACCGGGTAGAACACGATTTGGCAATAATTTTGATATATTGAAGATGACGCCGTGTAAGTTTGAAGTAATATATGAAAAATATGACTATGATCGGCAGCAATATTTTTCGTAGCGACGTTGTTTCATTTTGTCCGTGATGCTTATATAAAGGCCGAGGGACGAAGCTATATTTGGTATTTTCTATTTGCACCCATGTATAATGTAATATGCGCTGAGGATGCCGAAGAAATATTTCAGAGTACCAAGTTGATTACCAAAAATGTTGTATACGACTTACTAAGACCCTTTATGGGAGATGGTTTGCTTATTAGTACAGGTAAGAGATGTCGAAACAAAAAATAATTTTAGTTAATCACTTTATCTTTTTAAGATCGAAAGTGGCACATGAGACGAAAGATGTTGACTCCAGCTTTTCATTTTAATGTGTTACAGCAGTTTTTAGATATCTTCAAGTATGTATATTTATTGTCAAAGGGTATTCCAGTATAATATTTGACCAACCTATTTCAGAGAAGAATGTAATAAGCTGGTCAACATGTTACATCGAAATGTGGGCGATGAATTGGATCTCACTGAACTTATTCCACAGTTCACATTAAGCAACGTTTGCGGTGTGAATCCATTAACTATTTATGTTCTTACATATGTATATATATTACAAATTTTTTTTCCAGAAACTGCTTTGGGTGTGAAACTTGATGATATGGTAGAGGGCACACAATACCGTGAGGCAATACATGCTTTGGAGACTGTTGTAGTCGAACGAATTTGTAATCCTTTGATGTATTGTTCACCAATCTTTTACCTATTTGGCAGTTGCAAAAAGCATAAAATTAATCTCAAATTGGCACACGACTTTGCGAGCAGTATTATCAAGCGTAAACGAAGCCAAAAGAAACAACAGACAAAAACTAAAAACGAAATTGGGAAAAAACAGCGCTATGCAATGCTGGATACCCTTTTGGAAGCAGAGAATGAAGGCTTAATCGATCATCAAGGCATTTGTGACGAAGTCAACACATTCATGTTTGAAGGCTATGACACAACGTCGACCTGTCTTATTTTCACCTTGCTTATGCTAGCTTTACATGAAGATGTTCAAAGTCGTTGTTATACGGAGCTGAAACTTTTATCTAGAGACGATGATGATCTTAATGTTTTTAGTTCTAATCAGCTCGATTACTTGGAATGTGTTATTAAGGAATCATTACGTCTCTTTCCACCAGTTCCTTTCTTAGGACGCGTATGTACTGAAGACACTCTTATAAACGGATTAATCCTGCCAAAGGGCACCCAAATCAATATACACGTATTTGACATTATGAGAGATCCTCGCCACTTTTCACACCCCTTAAAATTTAAGCCAGACCGTTTTTTACTGCAAAATACTTTGAATCATCATCCGTTTTCCTTTGTCCCATTTAGTGCTGGACAACGAAATTGCATTGGACAAAAGTTTGCTGTTTTGGAGATAAAAGTTCTGCTAGTCTCTATATTGCGAAACTTTAAAATCTTACCTGTAACTCGGCTAGAGGACATAAGCTTTGAATATGGTATTGTTTTACGCTCCCAAGAAAACATCCGAATCAAATTAGAAAAGCGTATGGACTAAAATATAGCAAAAAGAATAAATTTTTGCAATAATTATATATTCTTTTAATAAAATTTGTTTATCCCTATTATAGCCGCTATATCATGTGCCTACTGAAATTTAACTGATTTATAAAAATTAAAAATACAACATTTATGTACCAATGTTTTTTAGACCAAGCTATATTTATCTATCTATTCTATCTTATCTACAAAATTACTTTGGTGTTTTGTTTTTAGCACGCAGTGTTAATAATATTAATTTAGAGTTATAAACGGTTAATATCATCTACAGTTCGACCAAAGACAGTGTACATTTTAAAATAAATATTAGTATTTAAAATAGTAATTTATGTTCAACTTGTTAAGCTGCCAATTAGGTAGTAAAAGGCCTGTTTAAATCAAATGTAAGTTATTTTTTTGAGAAAAAAAAAAAAAAAAAATAATAAATAAAATAGTAATTTAAGCTAAATAATTATGCTACATATTGAAAATTTACTAAAAGGGATCTATACAATATTTGTATTAAGTTCTGTGGAATAATTCAATGTAAATAATTAAAATGATAAATAAACGAATGTTTTCAACGGTTTTACAGAAAAGAACAAAAAAAAAAAAAAAAAAACAGCTGTTATACAGCTGACATATTCTCATATCGAGCAGAGAGCGATAGTCCGCAACAGTTATCGAACCACCAAGTTTTATTATGGCAACTTTGAAATATTTACCTCACATCGTAATATAGTCAAGCTGGGTAATTGGATTCAATGATTTCAACGCTCTTTACCGATGGTAGCTGAAGCGAAATATTTCAAAACTGCAGCCGTTGTTTTAACTGACGGTTGGAATGCTTAAATATGAACTAGATTCACGACAATTAAACTCAAACGAACAATACTGAGCTAGGTGGCTCGTTCATTTATTGTAAATCGCTCCTATGAGCCTGGTCCGAGCGGCTTGGTGCAATTCGCAACTACATATTAACTTATAAGAATTAGCAGTAGGGTGCTCATCGATGGCCACATGGACACAAAATGTACCGACTGGTATAAGCAAAAGGCGGCGTTGGAATCTAGAAGGTCTGCTCATGTATTTGACATATATCTATGTATTAAAAGAAAATATCTTTTTTGCCTTAGATCGTGCCTCACTGAATAAACTAAAGGAGCACATTGCAGAAGAGGGCTGTCCACAGGTGCAATATGACCTGGGACGCAAGCTACTTGAGAATGCAATTGGTATGAGATAGAAGGAACCTTTGAATGCCATTGACACCCCTTTATTGCAGAACCCAATATGGCCAATGAGAGTCAGAAAGCGGTTCATTGGCTAGTCAGTGCTGCCCAACAAGGCCACGAAGACGCTGTGTGCTTATTGCGTAAATGCTACAATGCTGGTAATGGAATTACAACGGAAAATGCAGAAGAAGTGCGTCGCTGTCTAGCCATGACGGCTGGCGAGCGCGCCGCAAGGAAAGCAGCTCGTGAACTCTTTGCCTGTCTGTCCAATGGCAATGAACACATTACTCCGAAGCAGCTGGAGCGCAAAATGCGAAGCATTTATAATCTACAGCGCAAACGACGCCGTCGTGGTGCTAATGACGCCTCCTCATCTAATACGGAAGAGGAGAGCAGCGAGTGCGAACGCGAGCCTTTAGAAGATGCTATAACCATAGGCCGTACAAATGTTGAGCGGCGTCGTTTTATAACTGAGGCACATCTGGAATCTGCTGCGTCAAACTATTCCGCTGGCCGCATGCCGAGCGTTAACGAGACATTGACGTTGTCCGTACCACATCCGCAGAGTTTGGATCATGTGCCTTGTTTCTATCGTATGATCTTTCATCCACTGGTTTTCTTTACACTACTCTACCATCGATTCATTAACCTGGTCGTAGCATTACCCGCCATGCTACCTCTGAGTGTACGTTGTAGCTTACTCGTGCTGCTGAGCTGGTGGAGCACTGTAGGAGAAACCGAACGCCATATGCTACCGATGATTAGCTACTATTTAAGTCTTGGCGTTATGCTGTGGTCTACATGCCGTATGCTCAAGACCAAACAACAATTTGTAGACTTTCGCATCTGGTCTGGCTTATTTTTAAGCTATGGCGATCGTAACATCGAGGCAGAGATCTCCGAGCAGCGTTTCCTGCGCAACAATATGAAACCGTATCTATATTATTTTTGTGCCTTCATTTGTAATTTAATTCTTTATCCGCTGGTCGCAGATGCCTGGCTGCCCCACTCCGAGTTGACCATCATCTCAGGGGCTAACACATTCATAACACTAGGAGTCTTTATGTACGCATCGTCCCAACTTATTCCGGACTGGCTGGTTATAGTCTCGTTTGCAGTCAACGTGTTAGCCAAGTATCCGTACGAATTGGACGAAGTTGTTTCCACTCACTGGCGCTTTCTCGACCTTCGTGTACCCACCTTTTCCTCCTTTGTCATTGGCAATGGGATCGAGTTCTGCCTTAATTGTCGTACAGCTCTTTATCTACTGATACCTGTGTTACTGGTGATGTTGGCTAAACGCTCTAGCTGGCATGGCGTATACACTTATTTAATCCCACACTGCGTTACGCTTAGTTGGCTGCAGGTTTGCATTGTAACCTCACAAAGCGCTACTGTGTTTGGTGCCATGCGCGCAGCTCTCGGACTAGCTGGAATCGTTTTATTCCTGCCACTATTTGGGATTGTGTCACTACTTGTACCTGTTTTTGTTGCCATCGATAGCTTGGGCTTGACGAGCGAGCATCTGCGCTGGGGAACCACGGCCATTGCCTGTGCTATGGTAGTGCTTTTATCCTGTGTCCTGGCTGTTAATCGTTCCACACAGAAGTACATCACTATGTTGCAGGTGAGTATTTATAATTGAAATATTTAAAAATATATCCCTGAAGTATATATTTCAGCTACTTGTGGGGCTCACCACGGCATGTGTACTGGTATTTCCCTATATGACGTCCAGTTTTAAGGATACTCCTCGATTCAATGCTATGCCAAATGTGCTTTCTACTCCAACTGTAGGGATGCACCCTCTGTCTGATTCCCTACAGTGGGAACGCTTCTTTGAACTGTGCGCCCAGCCTGTTCAAGATCAACCGAACAAAATAAAAGCACAACTGCGCTGCTTTCATCTCAATGGCTTGCCTGTTGCTTGGGAAGGTAAAGTGTCGCACGTTCAAATCACTCGCGTATTCAATATACTGGAGGATGTCATAGGCAGCTATCTGCCCACCTGGCTGGGGAAGCTGTTGCGCTGTATACATGGTGAAAACATTGCACAGCAATTTGATTGCAATCCCCAGCAAGAACCGAACTGCGTCGAGTGGCAGCGAGTGATCAAGACACTCAGTGCTCAGACAGGTCACTGCACGCTGCAGCGTTGGAATCGTTACGAGTACGAACTGCTCGTTCAGATGGCATCTAGCAGCAGTCTGCTAGGACGTGCCACTTTTAAATCGGATGTGGTTTTGCGTGCTCATCACGACTTTGGCAATTTTACGAAGCGACTGCATCGGGGAGACAGGATTTCATTCTATGGCACTCTCCACAACTCGCGCTTGCTTTCTAACAATGAACGCGAAAATTTTGTTCTTGGTTCCAATGCTCCGCCACAGGTGGTCCTGAAAACCATTGAATGCTTGGACTGCACAGCACCGGATCTAGGCAGCGCGAGCATTCAGCGTATGATTATAACTTCGCCAGTGGATGCACGAATGCAAGATCTGATGCGAGGCATAAAGTACTTTTTAAATGCCCTACTGAATCCTCTAATAACATTTAAATAGACACTCAAATAACAAGAGAACAACATTAATTATAAACGTTTTACTGCTATTTGATTTTAAAGTCATTCATTAGCATAATAGGGAAGGCCTTTTGTAGATTGTCATTGTTATGCTTCCATGCCGCAGGATTATTACTCTGACTTACGTCAGATATGTGATGATTTAATTCGAGAAACTGACCTAATAGTAAATTTGGATAGAAGACGTACATTAATTTGACCGGTACATCAACTGAAAAGAAAATGTTGGCCAAGTCTTCCTCAACATCTGTCAAATGGAACTCGGAGTGTTTCGGACATGCGAAAAGGTTTGGTGAATTGATAAGTTGCTGTACGCCTGCTAAGAGTAGCTGGCGATATTTTTGGTCCCAACAGAATGAGGTCGCTGAACAAAATCTTTTTACTTTGGATAATAAATATGTATCCACGTTCTGTAAAGAAACGCACATACATCCCCATAGTGAGCAAGACCAGTCATACACGCAGCTCAATTTTGCACATTAGTAGAAATTAGATTAGAGCGCGAGAAGTAGATACGATATTTAATAAATATCGATATATAATAAATTTATACATCTGCTTCCAGTACTGGTTAACAGGTGTGGACTAAATATATATGCGAAATTATTAAAAATAATAATTCTTGCTATTACTAAGTTTTATGACTATCAATATAAATTGATATTTATGAAAAATTGTGAAGCTGTCTCTATATATCAGTGATAATAAATACTCGTTTATTAAATTTAATATGCAATTGTTTTGATTTAAAGATATAATATACGATAGTTTAGCAAATCTCTTGAGCATGTGTCACAAATCGAAAAAGCAATATAATCGATAATTTGTTCTAACGTCACTAGTGTAAAGTGTATTTAAGTACCGATGCACACGACTGTCGAAACAAAATAGCAACAGAGGCCGAGGAGTGTGATAGTCAGGGCAGCTGAGGCCGTCGTCACTTATCAACAAACGGGGTTATAAGCTGGAAAAAAAATTGTGAGCAGTAAAATCAGCATGATTCCAACAATAACGAAAAACTATCAAAACGTGGTTATCAGCACGGGCAACATCATCAACAACGAGCTGGGACAGCGGAAATCCAATGAGGAGTTGTACGATGGACTGAAAATCACACTGCACAACGATCCTAATTCAGAGAGTGTCGTAGTGGAGGTTGACAAGCGACATGGCCGTGTGCTCTGTGCTGCACAGGAACTGAACAGTCGACTGACAGAGAATGGACGCAATGAGATTAGTATTGGAGCAAAGATATTTCTCAACAAAAATTCGACGGATTGCATCAACCAGGCAGTTGAAGCTTTGCTCAACATACTCAATGTGACACATGTGGACAACGTGGTGCTGGCTTACCATCCCAATGTCTCGTCCGTTGCTAGCGCAACGACCCTAGCCACAACAGCAACGAGCCCCTGCTCCGAGGGGAGCAGTGAAAGCGGAAGCAGCACCAGTTTCAGCGATGCGGCCAACAGCTGGAGTGTACGTAACGGTGAGCAGGGCATGGCAGAACTAAAGTTACTCTACAAAGGATTGGAACAATATGCCCTCAAACAACAAATCAAGCAGTTGGGCATTGCCGATCTCGATGCAAAGACTTTGGCTGAACTATACAAATCGGCGGAGGTGGTGCCCACCATAGCGCAAGTAAATCTGGCCACCTGCTGCATAGTTCCAGCCGAACTGAATGAATTCTGTCGCGATCATGAATTGGTGCTTAATACACACAGCGATCCGGAGCTGCTGTTGGCTGAAGAGCAATTTGCATGTTTGGCACCAGGCTATACAATAGATTGGTCTCTGCGCTACCAAGTGCATGTCCGCTGTCGCAGTGTGCTCACTGCCAAGGGCTACATAGTGGGAGCCTCCCAAGCGAGCACTGATAATTAGAAGCGGAATACAGAGATGGCCTCACCTAAAGCTAAGCCTGAGTTCTGATATAGTATATATATATATATAATGTATATGTATTTGTATGAATGTATGCATGTAATACTGTACTTATTGTTTGTTACGCAAAACCTAAGATCGAGAACAGAAGTGAGGGACAGTCCAGCAGCGGGTGCTTTGGATAATTGGATTCTCAGTTTTTTTTTTGCTTTGAATATAAACAGTTACTGAAATTACTGTATTGCTGTTTTCTTACTTTGTGTTTTTTTTCAATGAACATTAGGTGTAACTTGTAACCGGTTTGCGTGATAAACAAAATACAAATCCATTTTACAAACACAAAGTGGCTTGATCGTTAATCGTTATCGTCATCGGGGACCATCGTCAACGGCTCACCTGCGGGTGAGCCTTCCGCATGGGATCTCTGCCGGGGCTTATGTCTAGTTTTTGTTGTCCCGTACCGATCACGTGGCTTCACTGCTTGCTATATAGCTTAGATTAAAAACATCTAATCGCAGAGCAGGGAAAGGTGTTTTAAATATGTTGCCGTTGTGATGCTACCTGATAGGAAGTCGCACAAGTGCAACCTGGCGGCTCTCTAATAGTTGAGAAAATGAAGAAATTGCGAATACAAGTAAAAATAATTTTAATTACTTATAACAAACCCAATCAGCAACCACTTGAGCATTAGAGAATTTATTCTAGAGCGTAGTGTATGTGACAGTCGTTCTACCCGCGTACAAAGGGGCGACCTTGCCACCAACTACATATGTATGTATGTATGTATGTATATAAGGAAATATACATATATACATGTGTACTTTCATATGCATGACCTATGTATGTACATATGTACATATATAAATAAGTGTGTGTGTATACACACAAGTAGACTTATATTTTATATTCCCCATTAAACTGTGGCGTCATAAACTCAATGCACCACCACCACATACATATGTATGTATGTATGTATGTATGTATATACCTCAGCAGTGTGGTGAAATTGAAGAAATACTATTCCAAAAATATGTACACATACCTATGCATATTTCCATATATATTATATATATATATATATTATATATATATATATAGACACGCGTGTCTGAGCTAACATACAATCGTAGAAGCCTAATAAAAATTTCACAGCAACAAAAATAAAAATTATTGCGCGCTGCTCGTAGCGCTTCGAAGTCGTCATGATTTGCTTTTTCAGCGTGTAAGTGGAAGAGAGTCGACTATATGAAATGAGTCAGGCAAACATTGAGCAAACGATCTTCTTGGTGTTTATGTTATTTAATGTGTATGTGTATGTGTATTAATGTGCACGTGTGTTAGTCATTGTCCGATTCCAGGCGAAGTGTCTGGAAAACAATTTTGGCTAATTTAATAGGGTACTGATAAAATGCTATAATATCGAAAGTGGGAAGTGAGTATAGGAATTTAATTTTGTAATTTTTGTATGCTTATAGCATTGTCTCGTGTTTGTATTCGTATATTTTCATCCGAGCACTAAGGAATACAGTACAGGAATTTTTTTATACCCTGATTCCATTGAAAATGGAAAATCAGAGTATAATGTTCCTGTGCAAGTGTATGTAACAGGCAGAAGGAGGCGTGCCACACCCCAAGGAGTATATATATTCTTGATCAGCTCGGCGAGCTGAGTTGAACTAGCCCTGTCCGTCTGTCTGTTCGTCCATGTAAACACGTAGATTTCGTAAACTACATAAGCTAGAGAATTCAAATAAAAAGCAAAATGCTCGATAATACCATACGCTGTATGAGTTCATTTTCTTTTCGATAACTCATCCCATTTCCTTATTATTGATAACTATCAAAAATATCGCTTTGTTTTTGAGGCAATCGTGCACTAAGTTGTGGTTGATTGCTATATTGAATATGCATATTTTGTCATTTTTGAATTTTCGATGCCACGCCCTCTTTGCACACAATTAAAAAAAGAGACAACTCACGTATATCAAATGCTAGAGACTTGATATTTGGCAAATAGGTACTACAGAAATTTCATTAAGAACATATGTAGGTCAATAAAGGTCAAGAAAAAAGTTATTAAACAATAAAGTTTCCATAGTACAGCCTCCTTTGCAGCCGCATAACTGCGCAGTAAGCATATCACATGCATGTTCGTGCATGTTCGTGTATGCATATGTTTGTGTGTGTGCTTGTGTTGTTTACTATTATTGAATAAATGAAACTTTTAATGATTGGTATTACAGCTCAATGGATTCAGAGTATCTCTTAGTCGATCAGACGCGACTTTTTTTAACTTGTTTTCATTCGACATGTGAATTTTAGTTATAAGGGATCTTATAAATCAAAACGGCTTGGACGATACGGCATAAAATCTGGAGTAATTATTGCATATGTTTCGAAACATATCCGTTGAATGCAAATATGATGAAAACACCTGGAAGTTAATGACAGTTTCCATTTTCAGTATCGTAAGATTATGAGCTGCATTGCTTAAGTTTTAAATACAACTGCGCTTTGAATTAATTATGCTAAATGTGAAACTAGTCAGCGGGTATATATTAAGTGTTGTTGTACTTATACTTGATATTCTTATGATGCGGCGTAATAAATAACTGATTAATATTGCTTATGTTAAACAAATTCAAAATTGATTACCAGATAAAAACTGAATTAGTGGGTAAATGCTTTCTTTGTATGCTTAAAACCCATTAGAGGCCGCGCCGCTTCTAAGATTAAAATCAGTTTTAGTAAAATAAAAATTAATATCTTTAATTAATAACAACACCATCAACAGTTGTTAAGTCTTTATTTATATGCATTTAACAGTTATTCTCTGTCTTTACCATGCGCTTTTCTCACATTTTGTAAGTGACCGATCTAACTGTCCAAACTGCTTCACTCTTGTTGCCAACATAGTTATACGTACTTTATAACTGCATTTTTTTTCAATATTAATTGTGTATAGTTAACTGACACCAAAAATATACACGGAAACGTTTGAAATTTATGTATCCGCTTTGTTTTTTTAATCTAATAACATAATTTTATTCAGTTTTTCTTGATAAAACCTTTTCCTAGTCTGATTTTATACAGAAATTCTATTGAAGGTTTATCGAACATTAAACATTTATTTATTTTATAATACATATTTATATATGCGCTGTATATACTATATTCATATTTGACCATTAAAATCTTAATCAAGTAAAGTTACAATTAGATTGCGTCATAAAAAGTAATTCTACTCTGTAAACAATCTCTTTGGGGAACGGACGGCGGCTTTTATACTTATTTTTGTTGATGTAGTTTGATTTTTCACTAAATAACAAATATAATTAATTTAAACTAACATAATTCGTTGCGATATCTTATTTCTCTTCATCATTTGAAAATCTGTCTGTTCAGGATTCCATTCTTGGGTCACCCTAATTTAAAGCCATGTTCGTTGATTTGAAATTTTTTGGTTAATCCAAAAACAAAAAGTTTATCAAAAAATCATTAATAAATACTTACAAAAAGTTTGTACATAATACTTTCTTTTTCTTTTTTGTTGGTGTTGGTCTCATTTTGAGTGAATTTTAATTAACAGTATATATATATATATATATATATATATAATCTATAGTATTGCAATGGACTTTTCTTTAGGAATTTATCCTGTAGATATATATTTACTATAATAATTTTGGACATTTTGCATACGAAGCTTTGAATTTAAAAGGATTAGCTAATACATCCACATGTATAGAATATATATATATTTATATATATATATATATATATATATATATATATATATATATATATATATATATATATAATATTCTTGCTTATAGACTAAACACTCAGGAGTTAAATAAAAACAAATAACAGAAGGTTTCATCCATAGAAAGCATCATTTTTTAAATCAATTTTTTTTAATTAGAAATTGGATCAAATCGTTTGAATAACACTTCTTGAGAGTTATAGTTTATAGTATTTTCTTTACCATTTATAAACAAAAAAGTAATCTTAGCTATTTTTTTCAGATTAGAAGTGATTTATAGTAAACATTTAAGAACACATGCAATACGCACATCGAGAGTTTAGAAAATAAAATCGTATATATGCATATATTTTTTTACCATTCAATATGTTTAATAATTAATTTTTGCTTGGTTCAACATTTAGATTTTAACATTAAAAATTGCGTGCGCCTTAAAGTAGCCACAAAAATGCAATCAAAACATTTGGGTTTCTAAACTACAAAAATACATTTTTAAAATATAATTATATATAATATTGGTGTAATCTGTTTCACTTATATTTAAACCAGTTATATAACAACTAACAACGATTTATGTGCTTTATATACATATGTATATGTGTGTGGGTGTAAATGTCGTATGTGTGTAAGCTAGTTAAAATATAATACCATTTCATTACAATTTCTTAGATTTATATGTATCTCATCATTTCTGTTTACTCATTTAGCATACATAGCATATGTAGGTGATTCAGTCTAATTTGGGGAATTGGTCGTTAAACTTGGCTGGTCGTCGCAAACTAATATACATTAACTAATAAAAAGTAACAACGTTGCAGTTTGCGATTTGCCATCAAATTGATATGCAATCGAACCAAGTAACCAGTAACAAAAGATATTTTTGTGCCACACTTCTAGTAATAAACATATAATTGTAAACTTTTTATCTTATCATGGATATACATAGATGTGTGCGTAAAGCAAGTCTCAAGTCTTGGCGAACAGAAAGATTTAAATAAAATACGTTCTGTAAGTTCTGTATTACCATGGTGACTCGATCAGCTCTTAAATTAGATGAGACTTACGATTAGAGTGTTCAATAGCTGCGAGCAGCTCATGCTTCTGTCTTACATATAGGCGACCCTTTTTCCAGGGACTCTGCAGCTGGAGGGGCTTAAAGTCATCTCGAAGGCAACGCTCGCGAGCTCCAATTACTGCGACAAGGCAAAAGTTGTCGAGCATATCAGCATTATAAATGGGACCCTTACTTCCCTTCAGCACGGCGGCCATGTTTAACTGCTTGACAACCAAATTGATCACTTCCCTGGCCGTTGTCTTTGGTGTTACGTGAAGCTTAAGGCTGGTACCGCTGGCCAGGCCTGTGTTGTAAGCCGTGTACACCTGAATGATGCCCGCCGTTGTACTGTTGATAGCCTGCTCGGAATTTAAGCTGGAACAGCTTACGGTGTCTTCTTCGCTGCTTTGATGGGTCAGGCTCCTGGTGGAGGAGGCCTTCGAAGTGCTGGGAGCCATGGAAGTAAGTTCATCGCTGCTTAGAGGTTTCAGCACTGGCTGAAGGATAGACAATGAGCTCTTCAAATAGAGTCCGCTTTCACGCAAATTGGCGCTGGATGCAGCCTTCCGCCTGTACTCCTGGGCAGACGGCTTTAGTGCTTTGTGCTCCAAATCTCCTGCAAAGGCGGAAATACTGCCAGCTAGATACGGCACTGAACTGGAGCAGTGGACTGTAATAAGGGGTGTAGGGAGAGGTCCAATATGGGAGCTAGTGCGTTTACGCTGTGCAGCTGCAGCTGCTTGCGAGTGACGTAGTGCATCCGCCAGTGTATCATCAGATCGCGAAGGGGGCAAAGCAAACACACAATTACTGCCTTCGGAGACGGAGCTGCGTGCCGTATAGGTGGAGCTAACAGAGTCACCGCTGTTCTTACGAAGTGACACATCCGGACAGGTGGAAACAGTATATTCGCTAACACCAACCTGAAGCAATTGCGGCTGCTGTGGATGCTGCTGCTCTTTGGGCAGTTGCTGAACGCCCCCTTCGAGAGGGATGGCCTTTGCTGAGCTGGGAATGTGTGTAGTCTCTCCTAGATTCGTTTCAGACTTCGAATGCTCTGGATTGCTGCTTGACTTGTCACCATCTTCATTGACGCCTGGACCTGGCCAACTACCGCGACCTGTCTTGCTAAATCGGGACTCGCAAAGCGGCAACTGTAGCAATTGCTTATCTTCTTCCTCGACAAACTTAAGTATCTCACGCATTGCTAACCCTGGCTGGGCATGCTTATTTCGAGCATACGCAACCACATCCATTAGCCACCGCACGCTCTTCCATACGAGAGTAAGATTGGAGCTGAGCTCCTGCAGTGTGGATAGACGTTCCTTAGCCGCTTGCAGCTCGCTACTGGAGAAGGCCTCACGATGAGAGTGGGTGGCCAACGCAGTGTCCAGCTCAAGGATGCAGGAGAGTCGCGCATATTTATGCACAATGCCCGGCTGGTAGGTACGCAAATGGATCATCTCGAAAGCCTGGATGCTCAAGCTGACGAAATCATTGCGCTGTAGCAGTAGCTCCGATTGGCCGGGTACGGCACAGGATGCCTCCACAGAGGGGCAGACAATGAGGAAGCTAATGTCCCGACTATGCTCAATTACTTCTACATCATAGAGGCGATGAGTTGCAGCATCCGTTGGCTTAATGCTCATCCCACCCAGTAGCTTACGCATTGCTGTGCTGAGATCGTGTAGGAAAAGACACTGAACTTCGTTAGCTTGACCATTTCCATTTCCATTGTTATCGCTGGGTGTACTAAAGTCGAGAGGAAGTCGTACGTATTTACTTTCCTTAATTCGATGCAGTATCTGCCATTCCTCGGCGGTAATATGGCTATTCTCGCGTACCTTGCAATGGGGCAACACATTGGGCGTCTTCACCGGTACAACAACTTGTATCTGATCCATCGAGCACTGCATTTTAAGATAACCCAAATAGAGGCCTGGCTCAAGCCGTTGCAACGCTGCCTGTTGATATTGTAATTGCTCACCAATGCTTGAGATAAGCAGCTCATTAATGGTGTAATCCTCGTGCAAAGCGCCGAGCTTTTTTTGCAGCTTGCTTACGGGTAGCCAACGTGAATTTATAATAGACACGGCCTTCTGGCTCTTTACCGACTGTATGCACGTGAGCACCACTGTTCCCTGTGCATCTCGAATAGGCTTATAGTACAACTGGCCAAGATCCGTTATGCCTAGTGCAGATTGCATCTGGCAAACGGCAGACAGCAGCTTCGTGCGAAAGTGAACAGGCGAACTAAGATTCCGTTCCATATCTGTACGCAGCGATTTCACATCTTCCCATGTGCATGCAACTTTCATCAGCCAATAATAGTCCATATGTAGGGCACTCGGATAAGACTCATCGATTTCAATAACAGGCGGAAAATCCTCGCTGGTCACTAGCACCTTGTCATCGCAGTGCACAATGCATGAGAAGTAGATGCCACTGTTAAATATATTAACCATATTTATGGAAATTAGTTGGTTTTGGAAATAAGATTATTCAGAGGAATCTAACCGTCTCAACGTCTTCTGGAACTTTGAGGTGACTGAGAACAATTGCTTAATAGTAGTCTTTTTTTTGGGATTGCGTCGTTGCATGTTACACGGATCCATCGTTAGCTCACACACGTCTGCAGGTCTGGCCAATCGGACTGCCGTAAACAGATTGTCCAGAATGCATTGACGGCCATAAAAACGATCCTCCCGATTATCTAAGTCACGCCAGCCTATTAATAAAACAATAGTATAAGAATAAAAGTAAGAATGAATATAAAATAATATAAAAACTTTTATATATTTCAGATAGTCCTATCTGAATACAAATAAAGGGCTGAAAAACGCAATTGATGAGAACCATATAATTACATCGTAACATTTATATATTGTTTCCCTATATATTATTTTTTTATTGGAACGACATTGCTTCGGGCTAAACATCCGTCTGTCCGTAAGCCATTCCTCTATTATTAAAGCTAGTGAATTGAATATAGACTCTTGGCAGCCCTCATAATCATAAAATTAGCAGATACTAAATCGCATACGTAAAGACTTGTAATGTAGAAACTTGTAATTTGGCACTCCAAGATAGAAAGATATAGCGGATATAAGTATATTCATTGTTAGCATCCTGTACAGATTGATATTGTATCAAATCTGATATTTTTGAAAGTACCCTGTAATTTGCAGATGTTGGGGCTTTAAAATAATATTGAAGCATCTACGAAACTTAGTATCACACTGTCGGTTGCATCCGACTGCCCCGTTCTTGTTGCAGATGTATCGGTCGATAAGTGGGATACTCACAATAAATACATTGTGATACTTTTACTCACTTGAGGGCATAACACTAGCAGGCACCGAGTTGCGGTAAGTACCCCAGCCCTTGACATTGCCGCAGGCACCGCGTAGAAAGTAGCGTCGTCCTTGGGTGAGTCCTGTTATTGGGTATTGGGCGCCCATGGTACCCTGGAAGCTTATCCACTCAAACAGCTCTCGCTCGCCAACGACATTGTTAAAGTCGGCGCGTGTTGACCATTGAACTGTGAGAACAACGAATAAATAAGCAGTGGTCAAAACAAGTCATAAATAAAAACCTTGAGGATTCGCTGGTTACCTTTAAATTTGGTGGCTATTGCGCCCTCGAAGGGTTCGAGTATTTGTATGCTTATGGAATTGTTGCCGGTGACGTCGACAGAAACGGAGGCAGGTGCATCTGGCGGTCGGGCCTGATCCCAACCAAGCAGCATACGACGCAGCCCCTTTACCCTTCGTTCCCAAATACCAATCTGTTTTTCCACTTCGTTGCCAGTGCATCCGGTAACTGACGAGCCCGTATTGCCTAAAATCAAATACAACATCAAAAATACTAAATTTCGTATTACAGTTGAAGGTAAAGTATACACACCAATTATAATGCTAGATATTGAAGGCCGCGAGGTAAAGACGGGTGTACATAGACTCTCCGGTCCATTGAGATCATGAATGCGGGACTCGGCGTCTTTGAGCAGCCCGTTTAGTTTCGTTCCAATGCTATCCATTGAAACTATGAATGTTAAAAAAAATGGAGTTAATTATCCAAATAAATATTTAAATATATGATATACAGTTATAGTTATTTTGTCTTACATTGTGTGCCTTCCAGAGCGCCATGCTGCAGCAGCATTTTGGTCATGGACCGATTGTTGCTTAGCACGGCTACATCAAGTGCCGAGAGGCCGTCTATATTGATACTGTGTGTCAGGAAAAATATATACTTTGATTATGAGTATGATCTTGAATATAACAGAAAGGAAATGCGGTAGATAAAAGAATCTAAGGAACGTGTATTGATAAACAATATGATCTAACTAAGTTAACAAATAACAAAGCCATTATACCTTGTTTTCCCATTTTTAATGGGATCAGGGTATAAAAATAAGTGTAAGGAAGAAATACACAATAGAAAGAATTTAATGAGGAACTAAAATGTAATTCCTTGTAAATAAAATTCTTTGTGGACTTACCTATTAACGTCTACATCAGTGGATTCGAGTATGGTTCGTGCCTTCTCCAAGTGTCCATGCTCCACCGCTGAGAAGAGAGCTGTAAAACACAAAAGGCGTAAGATTAGAAACAAATTAAGCATTTCAGTAATTGCGCTAGTTAGTTAGTTCGGAAATCAAGGAGCAGAGCAGAACAGTGCAGAACAGAGCACAAGTGAAGAAGTATGTTTACCATGCAAATGAAGATTGCTTTGAGTGAGCTTGTCCAGTTGTGCCTGGGCAAGCTTAACTTGTTTCTTAGACATTTTGCTGACACGCGTATGTGGTGTATTGCCTGCAATTTTATTGCGTAGCTGCATGGGAAGCCGATGTACCAATTGCTGTTGCTGTTGAGCATTTGTTGAGGAGTTCTCATTATTGTTGTCGTTTTGATCCTCAACATGTTCGTCCCGGAGCTTCGCATTCTTGGGCTGTGAGTGACGAGAAATCAGCACCTGCGGACTGGACGGAGACTGAGCTTGCTGCTGTTGTTGAGGCAGCAGGAATTCCATTTCGCGATGATCCTGAGCTTGGCAAGTAATGGCGGTCCTCAGTGTCGATACAGCTCCATGTTGACTAAGCTGCTCCGACCAGCGAAAACTTGCGGTAGGATAATGTAGAGGATAGCTATCCTGATTGCTGTTAGCTTCACAATCGAAGGACTGCTTTAAACGTAGCTTGACTGGCTCTTCCTCACACGAGTTGGGCAAAATGTTGTCTATGTGCGTAAGCGAACGAACGACGATTTTCGTTTGGAATAGAAATTATAAATTGCAAATTAAACAAACAACTCAATCAAATGTGAAATAAAAAGCTTTTTAAAAATTGTGCGTGAATAAATGAATATATACAAATGTAAATAAACCAAACCAATGGGGAATATGTATGTGCGAATATATCCTTGTTAATTCCCAGCAATTCCAATTGATCAATTATTAAACAGGAGTATTCGCGTTCGTTTTTATTTACCAAAAGCAAATTTAATGAATTATGCAGCACTCTTCATGTGTATGTATATGGGTTTGTATGGGTTGTAGAAATGCGCTTTAGTTTGAAAATGTGTTACTGTATGTCTGCATGTATGTTGCATGTACTCAAGCACTGCGGGATGAGATCGTCTTGGTAGCCAAGCACTATAGGTATTATAAAAAGTCACCCGCATAACCACCGGTAGCTGCCCAGCCACCCACTCTATATATTTATATATATCGGTTGTAGACTGCAGCATATGCTATATCTGTAGTATATAAATTATTCTCTTATTTTGATGAAATACTTAATTGTCTTCCCCAATAATAATAGTGTTATATTGTTCAGCAAGGTATTGCTTTTATTGATGGTTAGACCGAAAGTGCCGCATGTGAGTGGGTTGAGTGAATCGCCGGTTCTACTTGCTTACCATCATTGGTATGATGACCGTGCGGTTTTACTGTGCACGTCTCTACAGCTACAGCTACAACTGTACTTGGTGTTTTCAGCTGGCAGAACTTGGTGAGCTCGTTGAGTGTGTGAAATGACTTTTGGCGTATGAAATGCGCTGGTGAACACAAACAGCTTCCAATCTGCAGCTTCTGTGGGGCGTGGATATTATCATTGAAGTCACTATCGTTTTTACTCTGCTGGCATCTGCAACATCATACAAGACGTCTACAACATTGTTTTCTTTTAAATCTTAAATATTTAACTGCATTTGTTCGCAGCCATGGCGCAACTGGCCTCAATGGCATTAGTAAGCCCATTTGAAACCACCATAATCCATACATATACATTTGAATTACACAATGTTCAATAGGATAATACAATCAGCAAAGGTATTTAAGTTTATGAGACTAGTTTTTTTTTTTGCTAACATTATAATTAAACAACTAAAATTCAAATTTGTAAACTTAAATTTTTCCAATTTTGCATATATTTTCTCAGAATTATTCTATATATTCTTCTGCATCTATCCTGTTATGATTTTGATTGATTGATCCTGTTATGATTTTTAGTGATTGAATTTTGAGAATATGATCTTTTATCCGACTGATTAATTAATAGTTTACTGAGCCAAATACATAGAAATGTATTTTAAAACAAATAAACCACAATCTATACTCAAACCGAACAACTTTTCATTCATGAGACATGAAAATCAAGATCGGTCTATGAATATTCACAGTTAACAGTTAGACACACATACGGCTGTTTAGGTACGGCATTGGCTTTCTGATAGTAGCTGTGCGCATCCGTGTAGTTCCATAGATGCCCAGAGACGCGTAGCGCGTGATTTCTGCCTGTAGTGGATCCAAATGAGACTTCTGTGCCGTTTCGCATATGGCGTTTAAGTAGCTCTCGGGTATTTGAAGTAGTTTGCACGCTTTTCGAGGAAGTGACGTGCCAACCGGCAATGTGGACATCAGTCTGTCAATGCCTAGGTCCTCTTCCTCATCCAACAGCTGCTCTTGCAACATGGCGCGATTTTTGCTTTTGGTCAGCACGGCAACCTTTTCAATTTCATGCCACATACACAGAGCCTGGACGGCCTTCGATTTACTGACTGTTCTGGAGCTGCGACTGCGCGCGTGCAACTGCGTTCGAAGCTTGAAGGGTGACTGCAGCGGCAGGGCTGGGCTATGCAGCTTGTTCTTGAGGCGCCGCAATGAAGCGCGCACAGAATGCGACCGATGCAAAGCGGGCAGTTCGTCAGACTTTTCATCTAGTTCTCTGTTGTTATTTTGTATCTTCTCCTGTTGTTCTTTTAGTTTAACATAGGAGCTCAAAGCACGACGCCGTTCCATTTTTCTAAACGATTTTTGTTAGGTCTTTAAAGCATCATATATTAAACGATCCTTTTTTCCTGTGCTCGCGGGTTCGTGTAGTACGCGTCACGTTTACAATGAGAACTAAAAATGCTTTGCGATTTGTTTTCATGCTCAACCACGTGTAGAACTTGCTATCTCTTTCTCAATATTATTTTATTTTTTCCTATCCTATCTCTATCCTGCTCTTATTCACATAGAGTTGTTTGTCATGATTTATCGGGGTTGCATATACATATATGTATATATTAGGTAGGTAGCTCAATTTACTCTCTGCTTGCCTCTCTCGCTCTTTTTCTTTCCCTTTCATCTCTTACTCTAACCCTTATATGAGTGCAACTAAATTGTGTTGGAAATATCATTCACGCAGTCTTCTGAAAGTTACTTGCAACAATTTTGCACAACGATAACATAATTTTGACTGACTTACATTTTGCTATATTTAGATGACAAAAGTGATATAAGTGTTCTAATTGCGTATCATATCAATTACAAAATAAAGAATATTTGCTGATATTAATTAATAGTCGATTTTACTTAATAATCGAATTTTTGCGCCAAATTGTAATATATGATATATATATATATATATATATATATATATATATATATATATATATATATATATATATATATATATATATATATATATATACATATGAACATATGGATAAAATGTTTAGACCATTGAGAAATATGGGTAACCGTATAAGCGACTGGCCTGTTATTATGCCGCGATTTTCGGAATACCTGTGACTTTCTTCGGAATACCTGATTTTCAGCGAATGCCTGTTTCTTTTTTGTGTGTGTGTTTTCTCTCTCGGTCTATCTCCCTATTTACCTGATTTTCAGTATTTGCCTGTCTAATTTTTGTAGGCTTCTCTCGATTTCTTCCTCTTAAATATAAAATCATTTAACATTTGAACAGTACCGAAATCGTTACTTTGATGGAGACACCTCCTCTTCTGATAAAGTATCGTATCCCGATACTTGCACTAGCAGCGTAGGAAATCAGAATATACTAAATCCCGTATGCTAGAAAATTAAATGAAGTGATCTATAATCGCTTTGATACATTTACTTACATCAATTTTAAAAAACATACTATACATACAAGCTATATAAGTATATTAAAAAAATTTGATAGGTCGAGAGTATCTCAAATAAGAAAAGTCTAGTTTGGGGTTTTAATAAAGTTGACAATTAGAGCGTCAGTAAATATGTGATTGATAATGTAACTCTGTTCTTAGGATATATATTCGAAATTCACGCATTTAAAATTTATGAGTAAAATTTACGTTGCTTGAAATAAATCACAGCGCATATACAGTTTAAAGGTCAATTTGGTGCTCTCTCTCTGTTCTGGGTATAAAAATCAGCTTAATACACATAATTGAAATGACAGCAGACACTGCAACAATGTCGATAAGCGATACTATAATTTTACGGACAAAGCCGCATTGCTAGTAGCTTTCCGAATCTTACTCTTCTTATGTTATTTCCATTTAATGTGGATACCACATGCGGTTATAATTATAAATTATAGAACACATCAAGTCGAAGGATTCATTTAAATAAATTTGTCGCTTCCTCAATAAAAAGCTAGCAATTGAAAATCCACTGAAAAGTTCTAAAGAAGTGGCTCAGCAGTATTCAAAGTGAGTCTGTGGGTCCCCATTTCTACTCAGTGAGAAGAAAAAAATTATATGTCTTTATACAACATTAAATCGCATTATGAGTGTGGACCCCCATTACAGTCTCTGCCTTGTGTAAACTTTAGCGGAAGTGCCAATTGAATTAAAGTAACCAGACATGTATATATTTAAACGAAGGATCGTTATATAAAGAAGTGTGGCTAAGATTGTGGTCTAAAAAATCTTACTTTTGTTCGACCGTTGGCTGAGCAATTATTGAACACATTTATTCATTCTGTTTGCTTATTCTGTAAAATCAGAAAACTAATTTATTCATATTAATCAACAATTCAAATTATTGTAGCGTCCTTTATGCCTTATCCCCCAATGTCAACATGGAGAATAACGAATACGTAAGGCAAAAACACTGAAAGCTGCATTGAAAAGTAGACACTTTTACGTTCGCCTTCTGCTTTAGTCATACCGCCGTCTCCTACCCATGGTTAAGAAACGGTAGAAAAACATATCGAAAATCTAATGGTTTTTCATTCTACGGATGTCAATTTGACTCTAATTTAAGTTTATCTGAGCAATGAGGGAGACAGTTAGTCCAACTTTTGTCAGAGATTCAGAAATGCTCCAAATATATACGACCATGCTCCCAATAAATAGAAAATAAACAGGTAAGAACAAGTAACAAAACTCTAGTCGAGACTGCTCGACTAAGAGATACCCTGAATCCATTGAGATGTAATACCAAGCATATAAAGTTTCATTTACTCATTAATAGTAAACAACACATGCACACACACAAACATATGCCTGCACGAACACTCACGTAATATGCTAACTGCGCAGTTTTGCAGCTGCAGAAGAGGCTGTGCTATGGAAACTTTATTGTTTAATAACTTTTTTTCTCGACCTATGTTCTTAATGAAATTTTCGGGGAATGACTATGACATTTAAATGTACCTATTTTCCAAATTTCAAGTCTCTAGTATTTGATATACGTGAGTAATCGTTTTTGTTGAATTGTGGGCGAAAGGGGCGTGGCATCAAAAATTCAAAAATGGCAAAATGTGCGAATTCAATATAGCAATCAAACACAACTTAGTGCATGATTCTATCTTCAACGGTGTGCACGCCAGTTATCGATAGTTATCGATAATAAAGAAATGGGACGAGTTATCGGAAAAAAAATGCGACTTAAATCTATGACAATGGTACTAAGAATGTCGATCAAAGAGGAACTATGCAAAAAATTCGACACAAAGATTATACCAGCACACTTTTGCAAGCTCACAAGAATTGTTCCGTTATTATTATAGAAGAGACGAAAAAATATTCGCACAGCGACACACAGCGTCGAGCGGCATACGGGAGCTACGTGATAATAGAACTCGCTTTGAGGATATTCGCCAATTTGATAAGTCCAAAAATCAGTGGAAAAAGTAAGAATTGATTAAAAAAAATATGAAAAGCGGAAGAACTGACAAGCAACAAGTGAATTAATGGCTGTATAATACCCTGTATTATTTCTCTATTAGCTTTCTATTAGGAAAATACAATATTAACAATTATCTTGATCTACACGAAATGTGGTTGAGATTAATTTGAGATGAATTGTAATCGATTCATTTTTGTTTTTTACAGAAATTTCCTTAGTTTGGGCTATACAACTTAAACAAGAATAAGAATAAGTTTCGAATGGAAAAGGTTTAATGGAAATCTGTTGCACGTTGGATATGACGCAAACGTCCAACAATAAATTGTCTACTGAATTTTGTTAATAATATAGATTATATAAAGACCGTTATCTGCAAATATTTCGATAAATTTTAGAAACAATAACCAAATTACAATTTTAATTAACTGGCAAACAGTTTTTTATCTCCTTATCAAATTGAAAGCTTCTGCTTATCAGCAAACTTGACAAAACAACAGAAAACACAAGTAACAAAACTCTAGTCGAGATGGCACTAAGAGATACCCTGAATCCATTGAGCTGTAATGCTAATCATTAAAAGTTTCATTTATTCATTAATAGCAATTGCGTAGTGCGCAGCTTATGCGGCGGCAGAGCTGCCGCTGCAGCATACACAACTTAGTGCACGATTCTATCTTAAACGGTGTACACGCTAGGCCTCAAACACATGGCGATATTTTTTAAAGCTATCGATTATAAGGAAATGGGATGAGCTATCGAAAAATAAAAAAGCTTTTGTGGTTTACGTCCGACGGACGGTCGGACGAACGGACAGGGCTAATTCAACTCAGCTCGTCCAGCTGATCAAATCTATATTTACTTTTTGGGGTGTGGAACGCCTCCTTCTGCTTGTTACATACATTTTTACAAAAACATTATACCCTGATTTTCCATTTTCAATGGATTAATGGTATAACTAACAGAAGAAGTAGTCAAATAGAAAATATATTTGCATATACAGACATATGCTTAGTTTAGACGCATTGTATAGGTATGTTTTACATACACTATGATACAATAAGGCAAGGCAAGTGGCCCTAATGGCCAACGTGAAAGCCCCTTGGGAAAGTGGATAAGAGATTTGGCAACTCTTGTGCTTAAGCTTTCAGTCGGTTCAGCAGAAAGAAAAACGAAAAACAAAGGGAGAAAAACTGTAAGCTAGTACTAACAAAATTTTGATGCGGATTTGCGAAGATGTGAATAAACTTTAGGGGGTAAAAACGCATCTGGGAAAGCTTAAAAATGCTGCAATATTTCAAGTTTTCATGGCGTTGCATATTTCCCTCAGAGAGTTACACACAACCTCTGCATATATACGTGTGTGATTGTCGTTTATAATTTTGCTTACCTGTTCATTGTGAGGCGTATTTAAAATTGCAATGTAACACAACAAAACACAACAACTTTGATGAAACCGATGACGCGATGGCTACAAAGCTGTTGCAAAAACAACATCTACGCCAAAAAAAATGAGAAAAACAGGTGAGCGACGCGAAAAGGTTTTTTACACATACAAATAAGTTATCAAGTGTGCATGTAGGTGAGAGTAAGAAAAGCAACTATATGAAGCTCTTTAAGCATTGTTGCAATTATGTATTAATTCATTGCTTCCAGTTTTTATAAAATCACATTTACATATGAACAAATTTGTGTATTTGTAATTTAGTATCATTATGTTGGTTTGCTTTTAAATAATTTTATTAAAAAAGAATAATATAATTTGCTTTTGTGTAGATTATCAAACTATGCGCAGTAAATTTATATGCTCGGTAGGGTTATTGTCCGTGCAAACCGCATAAAAGACACTTGAGTAAATTAGTTCAGCAAGTTTATCTTTCCCACAATGAAAAAATAAAAAGAAATAAAATGGAAAATAAGCAAGAGTTCACTTTCGCTGCAGTTGTAGTTGTAATTTTTGTTAATTTTATTCAAGCTCCTCGTGCAAATAATAACAGTTCGACACGCAAGGCAATTACAGATCTGCGATGCTGCTTCTACTGCTGTTTTTCTGGCACGTAATTTTATTTTAAATTAACATTGCAATAACAGAAAATGTCAGTAGCAGTAGAAGCAGCGGCAAAGAAGTGGCAGAGGCAGCTGTCAGTAGCCAATTTATGTTGCCCAACGGCTGTTTGTTGTTGCTAATGTTATTGTATGATGTTGGTTCAACGCGTATTTTTAAAACGAAAGCGACACGTTTAGTTTTGGACACAACCAACTACAACAATAACGTATGCTCGACGACGATTCGTTAAACTTCGCTCACTCTCACAGTTTTTATTTTAGACTCTCTTTTTTGCACTGCGCGCAGTCTCTCTGGCTTCGACGTTGACGTAGGCAACTTAGTTGTTTTCTGCTCTTGTTCTTTTTCTCTCTCCCTCTCTTTAACAACACAAACACAGTCACACATTCGCGTCTGCAAACAGGTAGTTGGAGATACTCACACAAACGTTACGAAGTAGAATCGAATATATGTACGACGCGTCGGGTTTTTTATAATTTCTTTTTCTTTTTTAAGCGACTTTGTATTTAATTTCATTTAGCAACCTAGGCCTAACTCAATAATCTACAATGACTTTTTTGTAGATCTCTTTCACATGCACAAGATTTGGAACATAACTGGAATTTTTCAATAGATTTGCTCCTTATTTGCTGCTTTCTTGTAATTTTTATCCGAAGACGAGGCACCGTACACTGCACTCGCGACAAAGGTCGTTACTCAACTGAAATCGAAGTTGCAACGACAACGACGTTTCACGATGGCAACCGACATAGAGCGCAACGTCTTGGATGACTGAGCGTCGTAATGGTCAGCGCTTCACTCTCATTACTCAGTTGATTCTCTCAGTTGACGTTGACGCTGATATCACAGTTACGATTTCACACAAGTGTGTGGCGAATTATAAAATGCTGACGATCGTTGCTCTTAAGTTTTTATCGGAGAAAACCAGCTTTGGATACAAAAGGGGCCAAACTAGCATTCAAAGTAAAATACATAAATACACAACAAGAATATATGGAAATCAAAACTGATTTTTGCGGAAGTTGCTGATAAGTCTAAAGTAAATTGAGAGATAGTAGCTTATATGGTAAACTGAGGGAAAAAGTAGCAAACACAACTAGCTAGTTTTCGATAATGTATTTCATTACAGAAAAATTAAATATATTCAAAATACTTGTTTATTTACTTGGGAATAGTGAGCTTAGTTGGGTTATATAGCTCTTAGTTTTATTTGCAAGTGCTCGTATTTTATGTGCATTCTTTTGTTTTTTATTCTCTTTTGATTCATTTATTCATTTCCCTTTGCGCTCCTTTCCACTCGCCTCGCTCTGGCGCTGTTTGTCCTATCATTTATGCGTTGTCAGGAACTCCAACAGCTCGAACTTAAGTGCGCATTTGAATTTCAATCAGGTTGCCAACGTCGCCAGCTGCCTTGCTGCTGCTGCTGCTGCAGAATAGACAAGCCGTGGCTCTGCTTTTCTTTATCAGCTGCCAATAAGATGTGTCTTAACTACTGTCTCTCTTAGCAATAGGCCATCAGATGCATAAGTATACTTCTTTACTGTCGTTTGAGATGGCGCCTGCCGCGTCACGGCTTAGCACGTTTTGTTCAAATTAAATTTTAGTGCATAGCAATACTTAGGATTTAAACATATTTAGAGATTGATTGACACAAAACATAAATCAAGTTTGCAAGCGAAATATGTTTAATTTTTGTTCGTGATATTGCTTTTTCTACCAATACTTGCTCTTTTCCAGCTGTGCTGTCGCTATTAACACCTCATTTATTGCTCCACTCACCCTTTTAACTTACCATTAATAATACGGGTCAGTTTGTTGCGTCGTGTTGAGGATGGGCTCAACATGCTCTCGCGTCGGCTGTTGGTGGCATTGCTGGTGCTGCTGCTGCAGTTGCCTGAATGCTGTGGTAGTTGATGCTGGTGCGGATGTGCTGTTAGGTCGCCATAATTAACATTGAGCTGGGCGTGCATCTGGGCGGAGGCGGCGGTAGCGGCTGCAATGCTGCTGCATGTTGAATACAGACTGCTTGCCGATGGGCGCTTACTAAAAGGTGTGGGCGTGGCCGCAACACTGCGGGGTATATCCAGCGATGGGCGTGGCAAGTCGCTAAACACAATTTCCGCAAATGAATCTATGCTGGCCGAGCGCTGCAAAGCACTGCTGTCCTTGCGCCTATAATAGAAGAAGATTGAGTCAACTGTCAAAGAGTGGGCTAATAATTGTTACAAGTTGTAAACTAAAGCCAATTCGCGGTCAGTGGCACGGCCTAGTTACCAATAGCATAATAATTAGCATAATATGTGCAGACTGCAGCGTCAAGCCTACAGGCTGCTGCCTGACAGATTTAATTGCGTTAGCTAGATGTGTGAGCCATGGTGTATACGCATTATTTTTTTTATTATCTTTTGAGAACAACTAAATTTAATTTGATGTAACGCATTCAAAATCTAAGGGACATCAAGCTTTCCTCGATTTTCCATGCGGATAATTATTTACTTTATACTTTATATTATATTTGTTTTTTTTTTCGACTCTGCCGATTCGTGGCTTGTTGTAAGTGTTGTTGCTTTCATGATTATTTCGGCTGCTCTGTAGTCTTTGACAAAATGAAAGGAAGGATTCACCTGAAGCTATATTTAACCGAAAGTATTGTTAATATTGTGTTGCACGCAATTGGTTATTGGTCATTGATATTCATTCAAGACAGTACCAAATTGAAGAAAAAACATGTCGTCCTGCAGTGAAGCTCATGCGATAGTATTAAGTAATAATAACTTTTTTAGCTTTACGTTTTTATATTATTTTATTTATTTGTTGTGGCGTTGGATGACTGATGAGATCAGTCTATGTACCACATTTCGTATGCGCAATTTCTTTCTTGCTCAACTATCTGTGTTTGTGTTTGGATGCTGCAGCCCACAGCACGCACAAAACTTTAATTTGTAGTTATAACAAGCTTAACTAAGGCAAGAAGCTGTGGCAGGGAAAGTTTTATTGGCTGGAAGTGTTCGCTCTTCGCCGCCTGAATTTTTCCTATGCAGCGCGTATTCAAATTGTGTTGCATAATAAGTAGTCTTTCAGGTATATGATTATTTCCCTCAAGTGATTGATTACTTGCTTCTTGCTAAAGGTCTTCTACACATTGAAATTGAAGAATCGCAACTTTTTCCTCCGATCGATAGACGGAATGACATGATTTCTGATTGATGCAAAACATTATTATTGTTGTTTTTATACCCTGAATCCATTGAAAATGGAAAATCAGGGTATAATGTTTTTGTGCAAATGTATGTAACAGGCAGAAGGCATAAAGTATATATATTCTTGATCAGCTCGACGAGCTGAGTTGAACTAGCCCTGTCCGTCTGCCCGTCCGTCCGTGTAAACACGTGGATTTCGTAAGCCACAAAAGCTAGAGATGAAATAAAAAGCAAAATTCTCGATAATACCATACGCTGTACGCTGTACGCTGTACTCATCCCATTTCCTTATAATCTATAACTATCGAAAATATCGAAAGAATCGTGTTGTGGTTGATTGCTATATTGAATCCGCACATTTTGTCATTTTTGGATTTTTGATTCACAAAAATGATAACTCACGTATATCAAATACTAGAGACTTGAGATTTGGCAAATAGGTACATTTGAATATCATAATCACTCCCCGAAAGTTTCAATAAGAACACATTACGTGCATGTTCGTGCATGCATATGTTTGTGTATGTGTGCATGTGTTGTTTATCATTAATGAATAAATAAACGTTTGATAATTGGTATTACAGCTCAATGGATTCAGGGTATCTTTTAGTCGATCAGAGTTTTGTTACATGTTTATTATACACAGCTGATTTATTTTCAGGTTTTACTATAGTTTACACTCGCTACTTTGTCGAGCATGGGCGACATGTGGTTATATATTTATTTGTTGTATATACAAACAAGAGTATATTCAGAAGATATTTGGTTGGCGATCAGTGTATATCCTTGTCGGGCACCTTCGACTACAGTTGTGTTACTTGTTTTTATGTAATAAATTTCTTGTTTGCCTTTGTGGCTCATGAATAATTCATCCTCAATTAAGCGCGTCGGGGTCAGGAGAAATACTGCTCAGCCTTTGCCTTCTACTTCTTGTTATTTCTATAGTAGCTTCTCTTGAGTTTCGTTGTTTCCAAATTTGCATCGAAATTTTGTCTAAATTAAACAGTAAATTTTGCAAGTAGAAACTTCTAAAAAAAACTTAAAGGTTAGTTACGGGCGCTACCTATTCATTTCGCAAAAATTTGGACAGTTTAATCGATTATTTGGTATGCGAGAGTTAACGGTCCATCCGGATCAAAATATATGTGTCTATTCCTTGTTATATACATACATACGTTCTAACGAAGTATGGGTGTAAATATAGAATACATAATGAATCGGAATTAATCTGCAACTTTTTCATCTACAATTGCTGCTGTAATTACTCGCTTCTGTAATTAACTGCATTTATATTATTAGACTGAAATCTTAGTTGAGTTAGCTCTGTGAATCCTGTGAATCTAGCGAAATATGTAACTTGGTCGACTAAAGCCTGAAGTGAACCTAATTAGATGGTCAGGTTACGCATGATGGGACATGTGTCTTAATTGGTGAAAGAGAGAGAAGAGAAACTAAATGATGATAAATGCGGTCTCGTCATCGGATGCAGGCATACAAAATCTCACGTCCTCGCATCTAGCCAGCAATTAAGTGGACAAACACGTGCACTCAATGCCACTGCTACCCTTGACACCAGCGGCTAAAACAAGGAACAACTTTGTCGCCAGAAATGAAATTAACTAATTGCCAGGACCAAGGTAAGGTAAGTTAACACACTGACAAGCTGATAGACATGAGGACCAACAGCTGTCGGAAAGGATAGCGCTCCACAGATATGTTTCACACATAAATTTCATACGCACCTTTCCCACGACAAACGACGCGGCGCATCCTCGCCTAGGCCCAATACGGATTTGCTGTTAGTCTGTTGGTCCCCTGGCCCTGCCTCAATGCCGAAATTTTCGCCATGGTAAATTGGTGGCTGTGGCAACAGAGTGGATCTTGATTGATGCAGCAATTTGGCCAACCGCGTGAAAGTCGTATGTGCGCCTGAGCCGCTGCTCTCGACCGTGGCAAAATCGTGCAGATGATGGTGCTCCCTAGCCATAGGTGTAGTTGCCTCCGAGCATGCGGTGGCACGTTTCCTTCCACACAGACGACTTGGGTAGCCGTGTAATGGTGTCGCGGCATGAGGTGAGGGTATCCTGTGGCAAAAAGTCAAGTGAAGTGATTACAGCACACAGCCAAAAGTTCATATGCCACGTAAGTACACTGACAAAAAAAGTTGATATGAGTTATACAGTGGGTAAAAAGAGGTGGCATAGATGTCGTCACTACCACTTTTTGAGCACTGGCGAAATTATGTTCTCGTCTCATGATAGTTATTTTTGTTTATAAATATCAGCTTTAACTTACCTCAGCAGAAGCGAGCCATCAGCATGGCACTCAAAATCATCGGATAGCTGGTAAGTTGAACTATCAGCAACATGTTGCTGATAGAGGTGCAGATTTTGCTGTGCCATTTGCTGTTGAATAGCCGCATGAGCGGCATGTGCGTGCGGCGAGCTGCCCGACGATTTTCGACGATAAATCAGTGTGCAATCATCTTTTGGTAAATTCAAAGATTTCACCATTAGCGTGTTGTTATTGTTGTTGCTTAAGTTGGTATTGTTGTTGTTGTGGCCGCCTCCAGCATTAGTTGCACTAACGCCACCACCGCCCCCAGGTCCACCACGCGTTAGCACAGACCAGCGATGACCACTGGCGCTGCCACTGCGGCTTTTACATTCTGAGGATACAAATTTCAAATTATAACAAACATTATTTATGACTGCTATTATTCATGAACTGTTTGCGTGTATACTTATGCTGCACTTTAGTTGCTCTCAACTATTATTCAATTAAATTGAAAATTTGCCGAAATAATTTAATTAATTTTGGGAATGAAAACATTTATAACGTTAAACCTTCATATTCAAAATGTCAGCATGTTACGCAAGAAACTTCTTGAAATTACGGTCTTGGGCTTTCAAACACACACAATCACAATAAGCAAAAATCCATTGCGTATTTCTTAGCACACATGTATTACATGCGTTGCTTATGAACGGATCCATAAGAACAATTCATTTTCATTCAGCGCATCCATAAATAATAATAATATTATAATATAATATTTTAGACAACACCGACATGTGTCGACCACAACGAATTTGTATATGAATATAGTTGCTTAATTTTAAACTTATATATTCATATACATATTTCACTTGAAAACTTCTTTGATATGTCTCACTGTACTATACATATATATATATATTTTTATAATAGTTATAAACTGATTACCCACCCAAATGCAATGGTTTTTTGTCTGTGTGCAGCGGAACAACAGGAAGTCCCGGTACGATGATGGCCGGCAGGGTACGAGACCGTAACAATGGCGGCGGAAATTTGCGGCTGCCGCTGCGCGATTGTTGTCCGTTGCCACCCAAGACCATACATCCACCTCCGCTCTGCTGCGCCCTGCAAAGAGAGAGAGTGAAAATTTGAGAGAGGAAAATAAAAATGAAGTCCATGAAATTATTTATTGATGCCAATTAAAGCAGCAAGAAAATACAATTATTCTGGGTGGGTAAAACACCTCCTGTCACGTAGCTTTCACTCTCGCCCACTTCTATCATTTCCGTTGCATTTACATGATGCTGCTGACGAATGGGGTGAGTGAAATGGTATTTGTCAGCTACGAGTTACAATTGATTGTAAACAGTAAAAACTGATTTTTCCTTGTATTCCATTCCCACACCCGTCTATAAACCATGCTGAAGCGTTTGCATGCATACAAAATGTGCAAAACTGTCAGCGACACAAGGCATTCAGTCTCTTTCTAACCCCCGATAACAGCTGTACGCTTTCAACCTATTCACTTGACATATGATTGAATTTCTGGCAGCCTCGAGTGGTGCCTTTGATACAATTTTTTTGTGCTCATGTCGGCTGTGCTGGGTACTTACTATAAGCAATAACTCTAATACCGTCTAAAACTGCCAGCATAAATGTACATGGTAGGTCATCTTGATGGTAATCAACTAATCAGATATAAATAATATAATACCAGCAACACACAGAATTTGAGCTAACGAGCTCTGGTTTCAATAACAACTTTTATACAGACAAGCGGACGGACAGCGAGGCGAGTATACCTTTACACCAGTATTGTGGATGAAAATTTGATCATCCGTAAGATTGAGTTGGATGCACGGTTTAAAGCGACGCCCGGCGTGGCAACAGCTCTATTGCAGCAGGTCCCATCCCATCTTAATAGAGTCCCCCAGCGGGCACTGTATAAAGAGTCAAAGTCGCATTTGTTTTTTTCGTCGATTGTTCGTAATTTATGTTCGTCCTTGTCACAGCAGTCGAGAAAACTAAAGTACCAAATAACTACTGCGCACATACACTCATCATATTCACTTACACAATCATGCATATACAAACACACTCGCGCAGCACATAATAAATAAATAGCATTGCTCAGAGGAATTCGCAGAATACCTAAAATCTTTACTTTGGCTTTATCGCCGCTTTTCTTTATGTCCATATTATTTCGACTGAGCGGGGTACACAGTGTGTAAATTGAATTACGTTAAGGGCAATCTCGGGTAAGCAGCTCACACTCAATAGGTCAGCTTTAATTAAATACCTTTGAATTTCGGCGCATCCTTGAATAACCTTATTCGTATGCATTAGCTAGGAGAAAGAAAAAAAAATGCCTAGAGAAATGGACTAGAATTAACTCGAAGACTATGAAATGGATATCGGATCAACTATTTTTAAAACGGCAATAACCTATTCACAGTCCATAGGCTGTAAGGTTCAGCCCAAATCTTCTTCAAGCATTATGTTAACATTTAAAGTTAAAATTAGCCTAAAAACAGCTAAGCCGTCATCGCTACAGAGCTCAGCAGGCCTCACTTAGCAAGCCCCAGGAAGTTAGGAAGCCCATAAGGCGTCAGGTTGTCGGGTCGCCTGCTTGTTAGAATAATGCTCATTTGCTTTAGCCTTTGCAGCTGGCCAAAAGTGTGTGGTCTCGTTTGCCCTTTTCAGCCAACCCCTTCATAAGTATCCTATCAGCAGTGCCCGCCCGCGCATAACTCAAAGCGGATCTACATAATTGACTCACAGCCATAGCCCGTTCATTACGCAACAACCTGGCACTTGGCACTTGGCACATTTTTGCATTGTATAGAAATTCTCAAAATTACCATAAATGCCTTAAGAATAATGCGACAAAAAATGCTTTAAGTATAAATTAAAAAAAAAAAAAATCAACAGCCAACTGATTCGCTAAATTCGTAAATTAGCATTTCTCAGCAAATCCCACAAAACTTATTTAGCTGATTTTCGAGCATAAGCCATTTTTTTGCAGTTGCTGACTGAAATATTCATACTTAAATTGTTTTTACTGTTGTTGATCCTTGAACAAAAATGTTCCATTTTTTTTCCCAGGATGTTCATACGCAGACACACATATTCACAGGCAGCGAGCACTTACACAAAACACACAGCAATACACAACAATAACAAGTAACAAAACTCTAGTCGAGACTGCTCGACTAAGAGATACCCTGAATCCATTAAGCTGTAATACCAACCATGAAGAGTTTAATTTATTCATTGATAGTAAACAACACATGCGCACACAAAAACATATGCATGTTTAATAACTTTTTTTCTCGACTTATGTTCTTAATGAAATTTTTGGTGGTTTTTGTGGTTTAAGAAATCCACGTGTTTACACGGACGGAAGGACGGACGGACGGACGGACAGACGGACAGGGCTAGTTCAACTCAGCTCATCGAGCTGATCAAGAATATATATACTTTATGGGGTGTGACACGCCTCCTTCTGCCTGTAACATACATTCGCACAAAAACATTATACCCTGATTTTCCATTTTCGATGGATTCAGGGTATAAAAAGAATGGAAGGCTATGGCGCGTATGCCAAATTACGTCTACGTACTGCGTGCTTTCCAATCTAGCCTCTGCGATATGTCGCTTTCTGTGGATGCGTATGTACGCGTTGGTTGGTTGTGTAATTGCATGTGGAGCTGTGTTTACATGCGCGTGCATAATTAGAGCAAATGTTGCCCATGTAATCAAATCAACGAGAGCAGCCTTAGTGTCAATAGCAACAACAATAAGTGCGGGGTTCATCAAGAAAAGCTGAATAATGCTCGAATAGTTAATACCTTCTAAGCATTTTTTATACCCTGAATCCATTGAAAATGGAAATTTCAGGGTATAATGTTTTTGTGCAAATGTATGTAACAGGCAGAAGGAGGCGTGCCACACCCCATAAAGTATATATATTCTTGATCAGCTCGACGAGCTGAGTTGAACTAGCCCTGTCCGTCTGTCCGTCCGTCCGTCCGTCCGTCCGTCCGTCCGTCCGTCCGTCCTTGTAAACACCTGGATTTCTGCAACCACAAAAGCTAGAGACTTCAAATAAAAAGCAAAATGCTCGATAATACCATACGCTGTACGAGTTTATTTTTTTTTTTCGATAACTCGTCCCATTTCTTTTTTATCGATAACTATCGAAAATATCGCTTTGTTTTTGAAGTCTGGCGTGCACACCGTTAAAGATAGAATCGTGCACTAAGTTGTGTTTGATTGCTATATTGAATCCGCACATTTTGTCATTTTTGGATTTTTGATGCCACGCCCCTTTCGCCCACAATTTAACAAAAACGATAACTCGCGTATATCAAATACTAGAGACTTGAAATTTGGCAAATAGGTACATTAGGATGTCATAATTCCCCGAAAATTTCATTAAGAACGTATGTCGAGAAAAAAAGTTATTAAACAATAAAGTTTCCATAGTACAGCCTCTTCTGCAGCCGCAATACTGCGCAGTGAGCATATTACGTGCATGCATATGTTTGTGTGTGTGTGTGTGCATGTGTTGGTTACTATTAATGAATAAATTAAGCTCTTAATGATTGGTATTACAGCCCAATGGATTCAGGGTATCTCTTAGTCGAGCAGTCTCGACTAGAGTTTAGTTACTTGTTATATTATGTATATGTAATATGTAGGGTCCGAGTTTACTTCAGGAAATTGTTATCAAATTAAAACTGTTCCACTTCCAGTGTAAAATTAGATCAGTGACAGGTTTTACCATTATTCCGCAACAAACTAAAAAGTTATTAAATCAAATGTTTGGTCAATTAGGAAAATGACACGAATATATTTATTTTAAGAATCACAATTGCGTTGAATTTTGTTTCAATTGTATCAGAGTATCTTTTAATCGGGCACCCCTGACTACAGCTTTCTTACTTGTTAATATTAATTTAATATGTTGAAGCAAAGTAGACCGAAAACTAAAAATCAATTAAATTACTTTTGCTGAAAAAGATATATGTACACACGTAATTGAACAGGGTATCAAAGAGGCTGCCAAAAGCAGTTGGGTGATGAGCCATCAATTCTCTTCTAACTCATTGACGTGCAGTTGTTTCTCTGATGTCAGAACCACGCCCATCTTAAAGTTGACTTGTGTTTAAGTTCAAAGCTTAAGATGAAGACAAGTTGCGCCGACTTTTAAGACGCAAAAGCTTGTGGACGTGGACGAGGCAAGATCGGAGACGTGTCACATTAATGACTTTGTCAAAAACTTAAAGTATTTCAACAAGCGTCATGCGGTGCGCCTAATTGAGTTTTTCTTAGACTGTAGTAATTTCACAGTAATTTGTTACAGCGTCCCTTCCACTTCGCACTTCCCATCCTCTTAATCTATGGCAAAAAGCTACGCTGTAAGCATATAAATACCTGCGCATAAGAAGCATTTTCATTTCGAAGATGTAGCAAGAGAAATAAATTTTTTCAATTTATTTCTCTTGCTTGTAGCTAGATAAATAAATAGAAAGAGCGACATCAACAGGTGGAAGTAGTGCTAGAAAATATCTAAAGTCTTCCTCAAGTGCTGCTTATCTTAGTCTGTCTCTTTTTTTTGTGGTTTCATCTTTAATATTTGATTGGTAAGCTATAGATTGACAAATATTATACTAATTTATACTAATAATTCTAAATTGTACAAACGTATTGTTATCATTGGAATTGAATTTTACCCCGATACATTGGCGTTTGAATTAAAGCATAGAACTGCAATTAGGTATCTACTATGACTTATATGTATAAGCCTTCAGCAAAAGCCGCATCTCTGCTAGCAGTAACACATTACATTTTTTTAAGAAAAAAAAAGCATTTACATAATTTGTTCCCACCTAATAATATTAAGTTTCCCTTTCGCTGAAGCCTGGTAATCCAACAATTCTCTTTAATTGCCGCCAATTGTCAGTTAAGTAAGTAAAATTGAAAGTGCTTCACGGCGCATGGGGTAGATTGAATATGCTTGGATTTGAGGCAGCTTAATAAGGAAAATCCTTGTTAGGTCTCAGGTTGAAAAAACGGAAAGACCAACACAAAAAGGTGCTAAGGAAAATGCAATTCAGGCAAAACAGAAAACGTGACTTTGAAAGTTTCAACTGAAAGACGAAAAGTGTGTGGGCCGATGGAATGTGCTGCAGAGCATTGCTAATGGTTTTAACTTACTGTCGGTCCTTGCGTTGTTGTCTCTTTTTCTTGAACGCCTTTTTCACGCGAAGCAGAAGAAATGCTGCTCGATCCACAGATAAGGTACTCTTTTTTGTTGCTGAAGCTGCACCGCCAGCGTCCTCCATAGTGTGCGTTTAGAAGCTGCCGTCACTGTTATTATAGCTTTTGTTTTTATTTTTTTCGTATTCAAATTCAAATGTCAATGGATGCAACGAGCGTATACTACAGTTTGAAGAGTGCTGACGTTACAAGCATAATGCCCTCTGCTCTATTATACTCTTTACTTCTGCTGGCACCGCAGTCTACATTGGCCGCGACTGATTGTATGCGCTTAGGGTTGTTATTAGTGTTATTGTTTTGCTTAGCCTTTCAACTTATTTCCTGTGCGTGATTTGTGCCGCTGTTCTTATTGTAGATATTTACTTTCTTTTTTATTATTTCTACTAATACATTAGGCTCTGCGCGTTGTCTAGCGTAACAATATATTTATATATGTGTATGTGCATACATACAAACATAAAAACTGGAATGTACACGAACTCCCTGTTCTATGAACTCTTCAAACACATAAAAAACTCCCCACACCTTACTGTTGTTTTAGCTATGCAAATAATTTTTTGCCTTGATATCCGCATACACGCACAGTCACACACAAATACAAACATACATAATTCACATCTTACATTCTGTTAAGCTTTAGGCGTAGTCTGAAATGTGGCAACTTCTTACACTAAGAGCTCTTTATCTGTCCCTCTCGCTCCCTCTCTCTCAACTGTGTGTTATTGTTTTATTTATGATTTCTTCTTGCGGCCGTTATTGCTATTAAGCTCGTTGCAGATATACGATTTTATGCAATAGACTAAGCCAAGTTTTTATGTGGCTGGCGAGCCCAGCACTCCAACCGTGATGGGGACTTCAAAGTCAGGCAAGCTCCAAGGACATTTTTCATGTGGCACATTTTATTTTACCAGAAATTGAAATTCAAGCATTTACGTTGCCCTACTCACTTACAAAGGACAATTCAGGGAAACTTCGTTTACTACGTTGACACTGTGATTGCAATACCCTATAAACTGTAAAGTGATATAGGTATATACTCAATCAGCCATTCCTCAATTTTAATATAGCAAAAGATTATACATTTCAGACAAATAAAAATTAATAACAAAAAAATATTATATATCAAGTGTTGCAGACAACAAAGTGTACATGTTTTGGATATCTTCTAGTCTCATAATCTGCTTACACACAATGTGTGTGATTGCTTTGAGGGTAACTGAATGAGTATGGGAACAAGAGTTATTCGGTTGATTGTGTATTTTCGGCAGTTAAACAGTTGGCAGGATGTCTGACAGCTATAATCTTTCTGTCCTCATGACACATCAACTCTCAGTACTCAGCAGAAGATGCAGCCCTGCTCACCAGATAAATTACGGATTAGCTGTCAATTTCATTTGTGTGTCAAACGTAAGCTTTGTTAAGCTTATATTTAAAATTGAAACACACGCACAGATACCCTCTCAGCAATCACACTATTTCCTTTTCGGCCACCCTCCCATTCACAGCACGAAACACTCGCTGTCTCTTTCGTTTCTGGCAGTTCATTTAAGCACACACCTGCATAGTGAGCGTTTGTGTATATGTTTATCTGGCTTGATTGGCAGTTGCCTTGATAAAATATATTATATTGCTGCCTTCCTGAGCTGAGCTCTGATTTAAGCAACAACTCGCAAAGCGCTCAAGCTGTAAATCATAGTACAGGCCAAGGCCACAGTAGCTAAGTTTTTTTACACAATTGAAGATTATCTGCTAGAGCAGACAATATAGTGCTCTACTGAAATCGAATATTGAATAGCGTGACTAACGATAGGCATTCAAAACTTTCCATTCTACAAGTTTGCCATTTTTGACAAAAATGTGATGTTACCCCTTACCATTTTTGTAAAAATCGGGCTGGTCGGAAAAAATTGACTACTTTTGAACTTTGACTGACTACAGCTGGGGTATTTCTTATTCGATCTTAGGATGGCATACCTTTTTGGAAGCGTATTTAAGCGGAGTATAAAACTCAGTAAATCAATTTTTCATTACTTAAGAATTTTTCAAAATATAAACTCGTTTCCGAAAAAATATCTGAACAACTTTGCATTACTGTAGCTCGGGTATTCTTTACCTGATTTCAGAAAAATTCATCGTGTTTTACTGCTTAGAAGAACGACTGTCGATCGGCATTCAAAACTTTCCATTCTACAAGTTTGCCATTTTTGACAAAAATGTGATGTTACCCCTTACCATTTTTGTAAAAATCGGGCTGAGCGGAGAAAATTGACTACTTTTGAACTTTGACTGACTACAGCTGGGGTATTTCTTATTCGATCTTAGGATGGCATACCTTTTTGGAAGCGTATTTAACCGGAGTATAGAACTCAGTAAATCAATTTTTCATTGCTTAAGAATTTTTCAAAATATAAACTCGTTTCCGAAAAAATATCTGAACAACTTCGCATTACTGTAGCTCGGGTATTCTTTACCTGATTTCAGAAAAATTCATCGTGTTTTACTGCTTAGAAGAACGACTGTCGATCGGCATTCAAAACTTTCCATTCTACAAGTTTGCCATTTTTGACAAAAATGTGATGTTACCCCTTATCGTTTTTGTAAAAATCGGGCTGAGTGGAAAAAATTGATTACTTTTGAACTTTGACTGATTACATCTGAGGTATTTCTCATACGATTTTTGTATACCCTACCGTTTTGGAAGCGTAATTAACCGGAGTATAAAACTCAGTAAATCAATTTTTCATTACTTAAGAATTTTTCAAAATATAAACTCGTTTCCGAAAAAATATCTCCCCAACTTCGCATTACTGTAGCTCGGGTATTCTTTGCCTGATTACAGAAAGATGTATCGTGTTTTGCTCCTTAGTAGCACGAGTATTGATCGGCATTCAAAACTTTCCATTCTACAAGTTTGCCATTTTTGACAAAAATGTGTAAAAATCGGGCTGGTCGGAAAAAATTGACTACTTTTGAACTTTGACTGACTACAGCTGGGGTATTTCTTATTCGATCTTAGGATGGCATACCTTTTTGGAAGCGTAATTAGCCGTAGTATAAAACTCAGTAAATCAATTTTTCATTACTTAAGAATTTTTCAAAATATAAACTCTTTTCCGAAAAAATATCTCCCCAACTTCGCATTACTGTAGCTCGGGTATTCTTTGCCTGATTACAGAAAGATGTATCGTGTTTTGCTCCTTAGAAGCACGACTTTGGATCGGCATTCAAAACTTTCCATTCTACAAGTTTACAATTTTTGTAAAAATCGGGCTGAGCGGAAAAAATTGATTACTTTTGAACTTTGACTGATTACATCTGAGGTATTTCTTATTCGATTTTTGTATGCTATACCGTTTTGGAAGCGTAATTAGCCGTAGTATAAAACTCAGTAAATCAATTTTTCATTACTTAAGAATTTTTTAAAATATAAACTCGTTTCCGAAAAAATATCTCCCCAACTTCGCATTACTGTAGCTCGGGTATTCTTTGCCTGATTACAGAAAGATGCAACGTGTTTTATTCCTTAGAAGCACGACTTTGGATCGGCATTCAAAACTTTTCATTCTACAAGTTTGCCATTTTTGACAAAAATGTGATGTTACCCCTTACCACTTTTGTAAAAATCGGGCTGACCGGAAAAAATTGACTACTTTTGAACTTTGACTGACTACAGCTGGGGTATTTCTTATTCGATTTTTGTATGCTATACCGTTTTGGAAGCGTAATTAATCGTAGTATAAAACTCAGTAAATCAATTTTTTATTACTTAAGAGTTTTTCAAAATATAAACTCGTTTCCGAAAAAATATCTGGACAACTTCGCATTACTGTAGCTCGGGTATTCTTTGCCTGATTATAGAAAAATGCAACGTGTTTTACTCCTTAGAAGCACGACTTTGGATCGGCATTCAAAACTTTCTATTCTACAAGTTTGCCATTTTTGACAAAAATGTGATGTTACCCCTTATCGTTTTTGTAAAAATCGGGCTGGTCGGAAAAAATTGACTACTTTTGAACTTTGACTGACTACAGCTGGGGTATTTCTTATTCGATCTTAGGATGGCATACCTTTTTGGAAGCGTATTTAACCGGAGTATAGAACTCAGTAAATCAATTTTTCATTGCTCAAGAATTTTTCAAAATATAAACTCGTTTCCGAAAAAATATCTGAACAACTTTGCATTACTGTAGCTCGGGTATTCTTTACCTGATTTCAGAAAAATTCATCGTGTTTTACTCCTTAGAAGCACGACTTTGGATCGGCATTCAAAACTTTCCATTCTACAAGTTTGCCATTTTTGACAAAAATGTGATGTTACTCCTTATCGTTTTTGTAAAAATCGGGCTGAGCGGAAAAAATTGACTACTTTTGAACTTTGACTGACTACAGCTGAGGTATTTCTTTTTCGATTTTTGTATGCTATACCGTTTTGGAAGCGTAATTAATCGTAGTATAAAACTCAGTAAATCAATTTTTTATTACTTAAGAATTTTTCAAAATATAAACTCGTTTCCGAAAAAATATCTCCCCAACTTCGCATTACTGTAGCTCGGGTATTCTTTGCCTGATTACAGAAAGATGCAACGTGTTTTACTCCTTAGAAGCACGACTTTGGATCGGCATTCAAAACTTTCCATTCTACAAGTTTGCCATTTTTGACAAAAATGTGATGTTACCCCTTATCGTTTTTGTAAAAATCGGGCTGAGCGGAAAAAATTGACTACTTTTTAACTTTGACTGACTACAGCTGAGGTATTTCTCATGCGATTTTTGTATACCCTACCTTTCTGGAAGCGTAATTAACCGGAGTATAAAACTCAGTAAATCAATTTTTCATTACTTAAGAATTTTTTAAAATATAAACTCGTTTCCGAAAAAATATCTCCCCAACTTCGCATTACTGTAGCTCGGGTATTCTTTGCCTGATTACAGAAAGATGCAACGTGTTTTATTCCTTAGAAGCACGACTTTGGATCGGCATTCAAAACTTTTCATTCTACAAGTTTGCCATTTTTGACAAAAATGTGATGTTACCCCTTACCACTTTTGTAAAAATCGGGCTGACCGGAAAAAATTGACTACTTTTGAACTTTGACTGATTACATCTGAGGTATTTCTTATTCGATTTTTGTATGCTATACCGTTTTGGAAGCGTAATTAATCGTAGTATAAAACTCAGTAAATCAATTTTTTATTACTTAAGAGTTTTTCAAAATATAAACTCGTTTCCGAAAAAATATCTGAACAACTTCGCATTACTGTAGCTCGGGTATTCTTTGCCTGATTATAGAAAAATGCAACGTGTTTTACTCCTTAGAAGCACGACTTTGGATCGGCATTCAAAACTTTCCATTCTACAAGTTTGCCGTTTTTGTAAAAATCGGGCTGAGCGGAAAAAATTGACTACTTTTGAACTTTGACTGACTACAGCTGAGGTATTTCTCATGCGATTTTTGTATACCCTACCTTTCTGGAAGCGTAATTAACCGGAGTATAAAACTCAGTAAATCAATTTTTCATTACTTAAGAATTTTTCAAAATATAAACTCGTTTCCGAAAAAATATCTGAACAACTTCGCATTACTGTAGCTCGGGTATTCTTTGCCTGATTACAGAAAGATGCAACGTGTTTTATTCCTTAGAAGCACGACTTTGGATCGGCATTCAAAACTTTCCATTCTACAAGTTTGCCATTTTTGACAAAAATGTGATGTTACTCCTTATCGTTTTTGTAAAAATCGGGCTGAGCGGAAAAAATTGACTACTTTTGAACTTTGACTGACTACAGCTGAGGTATTTCTTTTTCGATTTTTGTATGCTATACCGTTTTGGAAGCGTAATTAATCGTAGTATAAAACTCAGTAAATCAATTTTTTATTACTTAAGAATTTTTCAAAATATAAACTCGTTTCCGAAAAAATATCTCCCCAACTTCGCATTACTGTAGCTCGGGTATTCTTTGCCTGATTACAGAAAGATGCAACGTGTTTTATTCCTTAGAAGCACGACTTTGGATCGGCATTCAAAACTTTTCATTCTACAAGTTTGCCATTTTTGACAAAAATGTGATGTTACCCCTTACCACTTTTGTAAAAATCGGGCTGACCGGAAAAAATTGACTACTTTTGAACTTTGACTGACTACAGCTGGGGTATTTCTTATTCGATTTTTGTATGCTATACCGTTTTGGAAGCGTAATTAATCGTAGTATAAAACTCAGTAAATCAATTTTTTATTACTTAAGAGTTTTTCAAAATATAAACTCGTTTCCGAAAAAATATCTGAACAACTTCGCATTACTGTAGCTCGGGTATTCTTTGCCTGATTATAGAAAAATGCAACGTGTTTTACTCCTTAGAAGCACGACTTTGGATCGGCATTCAAAACTTTCCATTCTACAAGTTTGCCGTTTTTGTAAAAATCGGGCTGAGCGGAAAAAATTGACTACTTTTGAACTTTGACTGACTACAGCTGAGGTATTTCTCATGCGATTTTTGTATACCCTACCTTTCTGGAAGCGTAATTAACCGGAGTATAAAACTCAGTAAATCAATTTTTCATTACTTAAGAATTTTTCAAAATATAAACTCGTTTCCGAAAAAATATCTGAACAACTTCGCATTACTGTAGCTCGGGTATTCTTTGCCTGATTACAGAAAGATGCAACGTGTTTTATTCCTTAGAAGCACGACTTTGGATCGGCATTCAAAACTTTCCATTCTACAAGTTTGCCATTTTTGACAAAAATGTGATGTTACCCCTTATCGTTTTTGTAAAAATCGGGCTGGTCGGAAAAAATTGACTACTTTTGAACTTTGACTGACTACAGCTGAGGTATTTCTCATGCGATTTTTGTATACCCTACCTTTCTGGAAGCGTAATTAACCGGAGTATAAAACTCAGTAAATCAATTTTTCATTACTTAAGAATTTTTCAAAATATAAACTCGTTTCCGAAAAAATATCTGAACAACTTCGCATTACTGTAGCTCGGGTATTCTTTGCCTGATTACAGAAAGATGCAACGTGTTTTATTCCTTAGAAGCACGACTTTGGATCGGCATTCAAAACTTTCCATTCTACAAGTTTGCCATTTTTGACAAAAATGTGATGTTACCCCTTATCGTTTTTGTAAAAATCGGGCTGGTCGGAAAAAATTGACTACTTTTGAACTTTGACTGACTACAGCTGGGGTATTTCTTATTCGATTTTTGTATGCTATACCGTTTTGGAAGCGTAATTAATCGTAGTATAAAACTCAGTAAATCAATTTTTTATTACTTAAGAGTTTTTCAAAATATAAACTCGTTTCCGAAAAAATATCTGGACAACTTCGCATTACTGTAGCTCGGGTATTCTTTGCCTGATTATAGAAAAATGCAACGTGTTTTACTCCTTAGAAGCACGACTTTGGATCGGCATTCAAAACTTTCTATTCTACAAGTTTGCCATTTTTGACAAAAATGTGATGTTACCCCTTATCGTTTTTGTAAAAATCGGGCTGGTCGGAAAAAATTGACTACTTTTGAACTTTGACTGACTACAGCTGGGGTATTTCTTATTCGATCTTAGGATGGCATACCTTTTTGGAAGCGTATTTAACCGGAGTATAGAACTCAGTAAATCAATTTTTCATTGCTCAAGAATTTTTCAAAATATAAACTCGTTTCCGAAAAAATATCTGAACAACTTTGCATTACTGTAGCTCGGGTATTCTTTACCTGATTTCAGAAAAATTCATCGTGTTTTACTCCTTAGAAGCACGACTTTGGATCGGCATTCAAAACTTTCCATTCTACAAGTTTGCCATTTTTGACAAAAATGTGATGTTACCCCTTATCGTTTTTGTAAAAATCGGGCTGAGCGGAAAAAATTGACTACTTTTGAACTTTGACTGACTACAGCTGAGGTATTTCTCATGCGATTTTTGTATACCCTACCTTTCTGGAAGCGTAATTAACCGGAGTATAAAACTCAGTAAATCAATTTTTCATTACTTAAGAATTTTTCAAAATATAAACTCGTTTCCGAAAAAATATCTGAACAACTTCGCATTACTGTAGCTCGGGTATTCTTTGCCTGATTACAGAAAGATGCAACGTGTTTTACTCCTTAGAAGCACGACTTTGGATCGGCATTCAAAACTTTCCATTCTACAAGTTTGCCATTTTTGACAAAAATGTGATGTTACCCCTTATCGTTTTTGTAAAAATCGGGCTGAGCGGAAAAAATTGATTACTTTTGAACTTTGACTGATTACATCTGAGGTATTTCTTATTCGATTTTTGTATGCTATACCATTTTGGAAGCGTAATTAATCGTAGTATAAAACTCAGTAAATCAATTTTTTATTACTTAAGAATTTTTCAAAATATAAACTCGTTTCCGAAAAAATATCTCCCCAACTTCGCATTACTGTAGCTCGGGTATTCTTTGCCTGATTACAGAAAGATGTATCGTGTTTTACTCCTTAGTAGCACGAGTATTGATCGGCATTCAAAACTTTCCATTCTACAAGTTTGCCATTTTTGACAAAAATGTGATGTTACCCCTTATCGTTTTTGTAAAAATCGGGCTGGTCGGAAAAAATTGACTACTTTTGAACTTTGACTGACTACAGCTGGGGTATTTCTTATTCGATTTTAGGATGGCATACCTTTTTGGAAGCGTATTTAACCGGAGTATAGAACTCAGTAAATCAATTTTTCATTGCTTAAGAATTTTTCAAAATATAAACTCGTTTCCGAAAAAATATCTGAACAACTTTGCATTACTGTAGCTCGGGTATTCTTTACCTGATTTCAGAAAAATTCATCGTGTTTTACTCCTTAGAAGCACGACTTTGGATCGGCATTCAAAACTTTCCATTCTACAAGTTTGCCATTTTTGACAAAAATGTGATGTTACCCCTTATCGTTTTTGTAAAAATCGGGCTGAGCGGAAAAAATTGACTACTTTTGAACTTTGACTGACTACAGCTGAGGTATTTCTTTTTCGATTTTTGTATGCTATACCGTTTTGGAAGCGTAATTAATCGTAGTATAAAACTCAGTAAATCAATTTTATATTACTTAAGAATTTTTCAAAATATAAACTCGTTTCCGAAAAAATATCTCCCCAACTTCGCATTACTGTAGCTCGGGTATTCTTTGCCTGATTACAGAAAGATGCAACGTGTTTTACTCCTTAGAAGCACGACTTTGGATCGGCATTCAAAACTTTCCATTCTACAAGTTTGCCATTTTTGACAAAAATGTGATGTTACCCCTTATCGTTTTTGTAAAAATCGGGCTGAGCGGAAAAAATTGACTACTTTTGAACTTTGACTGACTACAGCTGAGGTATTTCTCATGCGATTTTTGTATACCCTACCTTTCTGGAAGCGTAATTAACCGGAGTATAAAACTCAGTAAATCAATTTTTCATTACTTAAGAATTTTTCAAAATATAAACTCGTTTCCGAAAAAATATCTGAACAACTTCGCATTACTGTAGCTCGGGTATTCTTTGCCTGATTACAGAAAGATGCAACGTGTTTTACTCCTTAGAAGCACGACTTTGGATCGGCATTCAAAACTTTCCATTCTACAAGTTTGCCATTTTTGACAAAAATGTGATGTTACCCCTTATCGTTTTTGTAAAAATCGGGCTGAGCGGAAAAAATTGATTACTTTTGAACTTTGACTGATTACATCTGAGGTATTTCTTATTCGATTTTTGTATGCTATACCATTTTGGAAGCGTAATTAATCGTAGTATAAAACTCAGTAAATCAATTTTTTATTACTTAAGAATTTTTCAAAATATAAACTCGTTTCCGAAAAAATATCTCCCCAACTTCGCATTACTGTAGCTCGGGTATTCTTTGCCTGATTACAGAAAGATGTATCGTGTTTTACTCCTTAGTAGCACGAGTATTGATCGGCATTCAAAACTTTCCATTCTACAAGTTTGCCATTTTTGACAAAAATGTGATGTTACCCCTTATCGTTTTTGTAAAAATCGGGCTGGTCGGAAAAAATTGACTACTTTTGAACTTTGACTGACTACAGCTGGGGTATTTCTTATTCGATCTTAGGATGGCATACCTTTTTGGAAGCGTAATTAACCGGAGTATAAAACTCAGTAAATCAATTTTTCATTACTTAAGAATTTTTCAAAATATAAACTCGTTTCCGAAAAAATATCTCCCCAACTTCGCATTACTGTAGCTCGGGTATTCTTTGCCTGATTACAGAAAGATGTATCGTGTTTTGCTCCCTAGTAGCACGAGTATTGATCGGCATTCAAAACTTTCCATTCTACAAGTTTGCCATTTTTGACAAAAATGTGATGTTACCCCTTACCATTTTTGTAAAAATCGGGCTGGTCGGAAAAAATTGACTACTTTTGAACTTTGACTGACTACAGCTGGGGTATTTCTTATTCGATCTTAGGATGGCATACCTTTTTGGAAGCGTAATTACCCGTAGTATAAAACTCAGTAAATCAATTTTTCATTACTTAAGAATTTTTCAAAATATAAACTCTTTTCCGAAAAAATATCTCCCCAACTTCGCATTACTGTAGCTCGGGTATTCTTTGCCTGATTACAGAAAGATGTATCGTGTTTTGCTCCTTAGAAGCACGACTTTGGATCGGCATTCAAAACTTTCCATTCTACAAGTTTGCCATTTTTGACAAAAATGTGATGTTACCCCTTACCATTTTTGTAAAAATCGGGCTGAGCGGAAAAAATTGACTACTTTTGAACTTTGACTGACCACAGCTGGGGTATTTCTTATTCGATCTTAGGATGGCATACCTTTTTGGAAGCGTATTTAACCGGAGTATAGAACTCAGTAAATCAATTTTTCATTGCTTAAGAATTTTTCAAAATATAAACTCGTTTCCGAAAAAATATCTCCCCAACTTCGCATTACTGTAGCTCGGGTATTCTTTGCCTGATTACAGAAAGATGTATCGTGTTTTACTCCTTAGTAGCACGAGTATTGATCGGCATTCAAAACTTTCCATTCTACAAGTTTGCCATTTTTGACAAAAATGTGATGTTACCCCTTATCGTTTTTGTAAAAATCGGGCTGGTCGGAAAAAATTGACTACTTTTGAACTTTGACTGACTACAGCTGGGGTATTTCTTATTCGATCTTCGGATGGCATACCTTTTTGGAAGCGTATTTAACCGGAGTATAGAACTCAGTAAATCAATTTTTCATTGCTTAAGAATTTTTCAAAATATAAACTCGTTTCCGAAAAAATATCTGAACAACTTTGTATTACTGTAGCTCGGGTATTCTTTACCTGATTTCAGAAAAATTCATCGTGTTTTACTCCTTAGAAGAACGACTGTCGATCGGCATTCAAAACTTTCCATTCTACAAGTTTGCCATTTTTGACAAAAATGTGATGTTACCCCTTACCATTTTTGTAAAAATCGGGCTGAGCGGAAAAAATTGACTACTTTTGAACTTTGACTGACTACAGCTGGGGTATTTCTTTTTCGATCTTAGGATGGCATACCTTTTTGGAAGCGTATTTAACCGGAGTATAGAACTCAGTAAATCAATTTTTCATTGCTTAAGAATTTTTCAAAATATAAACTCGTTTCCGAAAAAATATCTGAACAACTTCGCATTACTGTAGCTCGGGTATTCTTTGCCTGATTACAGAAAGATGCAACGTGTTTTACTCCTTAGAAGAACGACTGTCGATCGGCATTCAAAACTTTCCATTCTACAAGTTTGCCATTTTTGACAAAAATGTGATGTTACCCCTTATCGTTTTTGTAAAATCGGGCTGAGCGGAAAAAATTGACTACTTTTGAACTTTGACTGACTACAGCTGAGGTATTTCTTTTTCGATTTTTGTATGCTATACCGTTTTGGAAGCGTAATTAACCGGAGTATAAAACTCAGTAAATCAATTTTTCATTGCTTAAGAATTTTTCAAAATATAAACTCGTTTCCGAAAAAATATCTCCCCAACTTCGCATTACTGTAGCTCGGGTATTCTTTGCCTGATTATAGAAAAATGCAACGTGTTTTACTCCTTAGAAGCACGACTTTGGATCGGCATTCAAAACTTTCCATTCTACAAGTTTGCCATTTTTGACAAAAATGTGATGTTACCCCTTATCGTTTTTGTAAAAATCGGGCTGAGCGGAAAAAATTGACTACTTTTGAACTTTGACTGACTACAGCTGAGGTATTTCTTTTTCGATTTTTGTATGCTATACCGTTTTGGAAGCGTAATTAACCGGAGTATAAAACTCAGTAAATCAATTTTTCATTACTTAAGAATTTTTCAAATTATAAACTCGTTTCCGAAAAAATATCTCCCCAACTTCGCATTACTGTAGCTCGGGTATTCTTTGCCTGATTATAGAAAAATGCAACGTGTTTTACTCCTTAGAAGCACGACTTTGGATCGGCATTCAAAACTTTCCATTCTACAAGTTTGCCATTTTTGACAAAAATGTGATGTTACCCCTTATCGTTTTTGTAAAAATCGGGCTGAGCGGAAAAAATTGACTACTTTTGAACTTTGACTGACCACAGCTGGGGTATTTCTTATTCGATCTTAGGATGGCATACCTTTTTGGAAGCGTATTTAACCGGAGTATAGAACTCAGTAAATCAATTTTTCATTGCTTAAGAATTTTTCAAAATATAAACTCGTTTCCGAAAAAATATCTGAACAACTTTGCATTACTGTAGCTCGGGTATTCTTTACCTGATTTCAGAAAAATTCATCGTGTTTTACTCCTTAGAAGAACGACTGTCGATCGGCATTCAAAACTTTCCATTCTACAAGTTTGCCATTTTTGACAAAAATGTGATGTTACCCCTTACCATTTTTGTAAAAATCGGGCTGAGCGGAGAAAATTGACTACTTTTGAACTTTGACTGACTACAGCTGGGGTATTTCTTATTCGATCTTAGGATGGCACACCTTTTTGGAAGCGTATTTAATCGGAGTACAGAACTCAGTAAATCAATTTTTCATTGCTTAAGAATTTTTCAAAATATAAACTCGTTTCCGAAAAAATATCTCCCCAACTTCGCATTACTGTAGCTCGGGTATTCTTTGCCTGATTACAGAAAGATGCAACGTGTTTTACTCCTTAGAAGCACGACTTTGGATCGGCATTCAAAACTTTCCATTCTACAAGTTTGCCATTTTTGACAAAAATGTGATGTTACCCCTTATCGTTTTTGTAAAAATCGGGCTGGTCGGAAAAAATTGACTACTTTTGAACTTTGACTGACTGCAGCTGGGGTATTTCTTATTCGATCTTAGGATGGCATACCTTTTTGGAAGCGTATTTAACCGGAGTATAGAACTCAGTAAATCAATTTTTCATTGCTTAAGAATTTTTCAAAATATAAACTCGTTTCCGAAAAAATATCTCCCCAACTTCGCATTACTGTAGCTCGGGTATTCTTTACCTGATTTCAGAAAAATTCATCGTGTTTTACTCCTTAGAAGAACGACTGTCGATCGGCATTCAAAACTTTCCATTCTACAAGTTTGCCATTTTTGACAAAAATGTGATGTTACCCCTTACCATTTTTGTAAAAATCGGGCTGGTCGGAAAAAATTGACTACTTTTGAACTTTGACTGACTACAGCTGGGGTATTTCTTATTCGATCTTAGGATGGCATACCTTTTTGGAAGCGTAATTACCCGTAGTATAAAACTCAGTAAATCAATTTTTCATTACTTAAGAATTTTTCAAAATATAAACTCTTTTCCGAAAAAATATCTCCCCAACTTCGCATTACTGTAGCTCGGGTATTCTTTGCCTGATTACAGAAAGATGTATCGTGTTTTGCTCCTTAGAAGCACGACTTTGGATCGGCATTCAAAACTTTCCATTCTACAAGTTTGCCATTTTTGACAAAAATGTGATGTTACCCCTTACCATTTTTGTAAAAATCGGGCTGAGCGGAAAAAATTGACTACTTTTGAACTTTGACTGACCACAGCTGGGGTATTTCTTATTCGATCTTAGGATGGCATACCTTTTCGGAAGCGTATTTAACCGGAGTATAGAACTCAGTAAATCAATTTTTCATTGCTTAAGAATTTTTTAAAATATAAACTCGTTTCCGAAAAAATATCTCCCCAACTTCGCATTACTGTAGCTCGGGTATTCTTTGCCTGATTACAGAAAGATGCAACGTGTTTTACTCCTTAGAAGCACGACTTTGGATCGGCATTCAAAACTTTCCATTCTACAAGTTTGCCATTTTTGACAAAAATGTGATGTTACCCCTTACCATTTTTGTAAAAATCGGGCTGAGCGGAAAAAATTGACTACTTTTGAACTTTGACTGACTACAGCTGGGGTATTTCTTATTCGATTTTTGTATGCTATACCGTTTTGGAAGCGTAATTAATCGTAGTATAAAACTCAGTAAATCAATTTTTTATTACTTAAGAGTTTTTCAAAATATAAACTCGTTTCCGAAAAAATATCTGAACAACTTTGCATTACTGTAGCTCGGGTATTCTTTACCTGATTTCAGAAAAATTCATCGTGTTTTACTCCTTAGAAGCACGACTTTGGATCGGCATTCAAAACTTTCCATTCTACAAGTTTGCCATTTTTGAAAAAAATGTGATGTTACCCCTTACCATTTTTGTAAAAATCGGGCTGAGCGGAAAAAATTGACTACTTTTGAACTTTGACTGACCACAGCTGGGGTATTTCTTATTCGATCTTAGGATGGCATACCTTTTCGGAAGCGTATTTAACCGGAGTATAGAACTCATTAAATCAATTTTTCATTGCTTAATAATTTTTCAAAATATAAACACGTTTTCGAAAAAATATTTCAACAACTTCGCATTACTGTAGCTCGGGTATTCTTTGCCTCTTTGCCTGATTATAGAAAAATGCAACGTGTTTTACTCCTTAGAAGCACGGCTTTGGATCGGCATTCAAAACTTTCCATTCTACAAGTTTGCCATTTTTGACAAAAATGTGATGTTACCCCTTATCGTTTTTGTAAAAATCGGGCTGGTCGGAAAAAATTGACTACTTTTGAACTTTGACTGACTACAGCTGAGGTATTTCTTTTTCGATTTTTGTATGCTATACCGTTTTGGAAGCGTAATTAACCGGAGTATAAAACTCAGTAAATCAATTTTTCATTACTTAAGAATTTTTCAAAATATAAACTCGTTTCCGAAAAAATATCTCCCCAACTTCGCATTACTGTAGCTCGGGTATTCTTTGCCTGATTATAGAAAAATGCAACGTGTTTTACTCCTTAGAAGCACGACTTTGGATCGGCATTCAAAACTTTGCATTCTACAAGTTTGCCATTTTTGACAAAAATGTGATGTTACCCCTTATCGTTTTTGTAAAAATCGGGCTGAGCGGAAAAAATTGACTACTTTTGAACTTTGACTGACTACAGCTGAGGTATTTCTTTTTCGATTTTTGTATGCTATACCGTTTTGGAAGCGTAATTAACCGGAGTATAAAACTCAGTAAATCAATTTTTCATTACTTAAGAATTTTTCAAAATATAAACTCGTTTCCGAAAAAATATCTCCCCAACTTCGCATTACTGTAGCTCGGGTATTCTTTACCTGATTACAGAAAGATGCAACGTGTTTTACTCCTTAGAAGCACGACTTTGGATCGGCATTCAAAACTTTCCATTCTACAAGTTTGCCATTTTTGACAAAAATGTGATGTTACCCCTTATCGTTTTTGTAAAAATCGGGCTGGTCGGAAAAAATTGACTACTTTTGAACTTTGACTGACTGCAGCTGGGGTATTTCTTATTCGATCTTAGGATGGCATACCTTTTTGGAAGCGTATTTAACCGGAGTATAGAACTCAGTAAGTCAATTTTTCATTGCTTAAGAATTTTTCAAAATATAAACTCGTTTCCGAAAAAATATCTCCCCAACTTCGCATTACTGTAGCTCGGGTATTCTTTACCTGATTTCAGAAAAATTCATCGTGTTTTACTCCTTAGAAGCACGACTTTGGATCGGCATTCAAAACTTTCCATTCTACAAGTTTGCCATTTTTGACAAAAATGTGATGTTACCCCTTACCATTTTTGTAAAAATCGGGCTGAGCGGAAAAAATTGACTACTTTTGAACTTTGACTGACTACAGCTGGGGTATTTCTTATTCGATTTTTGTATGCTATACCGTTTTGGAAGCGTAATTAATCGTAGTTTAAAACTCAGTAAATCAATTTTTTATTACTTAAGAGTTTTTCAAAATATAAACTCGTTTCCGAAAAAATATCTGAACAACTTTGCATTACTGTAGCTCGGGTATTCTTTACCTGATTTCAGAAAAATTCATCGTGTTTTACTCCTTAGAAGCACGACTTTGGATCGGCATTCAAAACTTTCCATTCTACAAGTTTGCCATTTTTGACAAAAATGTGATGTTACCCCTTATCGTTTTTGTAAAAATCGGGCTGGTCGGAAAAAATTGACTACTTTTGAACTTTGACTGACTACAGCTGAGGTATTTCTTATTCGATTTTTGTATGCTATACCGTTTTGGAAGCGTAATTAACCGGAGTATAAAACTCAGTAAATCAATTTTTCATTACTTAAGAATTTTTCAAAATATAAACTCGTTTCCGAAAAAATATCTCCCTAACTTCGCATTACTGTAGCTCGGGTATTCTTTGCCTGATTACAGAAAGGTGTATCGTGTTTTGCTCCCTAGTAGCACGAGTATTGATCGGCATTCAAAACTTTCCATTCTACAAGTTTGCCATTTTTGACAAAAATGTGATGTTACCCCTTACCATTTTTGTAAAAATCGGGCTGGTCGGAAAAAATTGACTACTTTTGAACTTTGACTGACTACAGCTGGGGTAATTCTTATTCGATCTTAGGATGGCATACCTTTTTGGAAGCGTAATTACCCGTAGTATAAAACTCAGTAAATCAATTTTTCATTACTTAAGAATTTTTCAAAATATAAACTCTTTTCCGAAAAAATATCTCCCCAACTTCGCATTACTGTAGCTCGGGTATTCTTTGCCTGATTACAGAAAGATGTATCGTGTTTTGCTCCTTAGAAGCACGACTTTGGATCGGCATTCAAAACTTTCCATTCTACAAGTTTGCCATTTTTGACAAAAATGTGATGTTACCCCTTACCATTTTTGTAAAAATCGGGCTGAGCGGAAAAAATTGACTACTTTTGAACTTTGACTGACCACAGCTGGGGTATTTCTTATTCGATCTTAGGATGGCATACCTTTTCGGAAGCGTATTTAACCGGAGTATAGAACTCAGTAAATCAATTTTTCATTGCTTAAGAATTTTTCAAAATATAAACTCGTTTCCGAAAAAATATCTCCCCAACTTCGCATTACTGTAGCTCGGGTATTCTTTACCTGATTTCAGAAAAATTCATCGTGTTTTACTCCTTAGAAGAACGACTGTCGATCGGCATTCAAAACTTTCCATTCTACAAGTTTGCCATTTTTGACAAAAATGTGATGTTACCCCTTATCGTTTTTGTAAAAATCGGGCTGGTCGGAAAAAATTGACTACTTTTGAACTTTGACTGACTGCAGCTGGGGTATTTCTTATTCGATCTTAGGATGGCATACCTTTTTGGAAGCGTATTTAACCGGAGTATAGAACTCAGTAAGTCAATTTTTCATTGCTTAAGAATTTTTCAAAATATAAACTCGTTTCCGAAAAAATATCTCCCCAACTTCGCATTACTGTAGCTCGGGTATTCTTTGCCTGATTACAGAAAGATGCAACGTGTTTTACTCCTTAGAAGCACGACTTTGGATCGGCATTCAAAACTTTCCATTCTACAAGTTTGCCATTTTTGACAAAAATGTGATGTTACCCCTTACCATTTTTGTAAAAATCGGGCTGAGCGGAAAAAATTGACTACTTTTGAACTTTGACTGACTACAGCTGGGGTATTTCTTATTCGATTTTTGTATGCTATACCGTTTTGGAAGCGTAATTAATCGTAGTATAAAACTCAGTAAATCAATTTTTTATTACTTAAGAGTTTTTCAAAATATAAACTCGTTTCCGAAAAAATATCTCCCCAACTTCGCATTACTGTAGCTCGGGTATTCTTTGCCTGATTACAGAAAGATGCAACGTGTTTTACTCCTTAGAAGCACGACTTTGGATCGGCATTCAAAACTTTCCATTCTACAAGTTTGCCATTTTTGACAAAAATGTGATGTTACCCCTTACCATTTTTGTAAAAATCGGGCTGAGCGGAAAAAATTGACTACTTTTGAACTTTGACTGACTACAGCTGGGGTATTTCTTATTCGATTTTTGTATGCTATACCGTTTTGGAAGCGTAATTAATCGTAGTATAAAACTCAGTAAATCAATTTTTTATTACTTAAGAGTTTTTCAAAATATAAACTCGTTTCCGAAAAAATATCTGAACAACTTTGCATTACTGTAGCTCGGGTATTCTTTACCTGATTTCAGAAAAATTCATCGTGTTTTACTCCTTAGAAGCACGACTTTGGATCGGCATTCAAAACTTTCCATTCTACAAGTTTGCCATTTTTGACAAAAATGTGATGTTACCCCTTATCGTTTTTGTAAAAATCGGGCTGAGCGGAAAAAATTGATTACTTTTGAACTTTGACTGATTACATCTGAGGTATTTCTTATTCGATTTTTGTATGCTATACCATTTTGGAAGCGTAATTAATCGTAGTATAAAACTCAGTAAATCAATTTTTTATTACTTAAGAATTTTTCAAAATATAAACTCGTTTCCGAAAAAATATCTCCCCAACTTCGCATTACTGTAGCTCGGGTATTCTTTGCCTGATTACAGAAAGATGTATCGTGTTTTACTCCTTAGTAGCACGAGTATTGATCGGCATTCAAAACTTTCCATTCTACAAGTTTGCCATTTTTGAAAAAAATGTGATGTTACCCCTTACCATTTTTGTAAAAATCGGGCTGAGCGGAAAAAATTGACTACTTTTGAACTTTGACTGACCACAGCTGGGGTATTTCTTATTCGATCTTAGGATGGCATACCTTTTCGGAAGCGTATTTAACCGGAGTATAGAACTCATTAAATCAATTTTTCATTGCTTAAGAATTTTTCAAAATATAAACACGTTTTCGAAAAAATATTTCAACAACTTCGCATTACTGTAGCTCGGGTATTCTTTGCCTCTTTGCCTGATTATAGAAAAATGCAACGTGTTTTACTCCTTAGAAGCACGGCTTTGGATCGGCATTCAAAACTTTCCATTCTACAAGTTTGCCATTTTTGACAAAAATGTGATGTTACCCCTTATCGTTTTTGTAAAAATCGGGCTGGTCGGAAAAAATTGACTACTTTTGAACTTCGACTGACTACAGCTGAGGTATTTCTTTTTCGATTTTTGTATGCTATACCGTTTTGGAAGCGTAATTAACCGGAGTATAAAACTCAGTAAATCAATTTTTCATTACTTAAGAATTTTTCAAAATATAAACTCGTTTCCGAAAAAATATCTCCCCAACTTCGCATTACTGTAGCTCGGGTATTCTTTGCCTGATTATAGAAAAATGCAACGTGTTTTACTCCTTAGAAGCACGACTTTGGATCGGCATTCAAAACTTTGCATTCTACAAGTTTGCCATTTTTGACAAAAATGTGATGTTACCCCTTATCGTTTTTGTAAAAATCGGGCTGAGCGGAAAAAATTGACTACTTTTGAACTTTGACTGACTACAGCTGAGGTATTTCTTTTTCGATTTTTGTATGCTATACCGTTTTGGAAGCGTAATTAACCGGAGTATAAAACTCAGTAAATCAATTTTTCATTACTTAAGAATTTTTCAAAATATAAACTCGTTTCCGAAAAAAAATCTCCCCAACTTCGCATTACTGTAGCTCGGGTATTCTTTACCTGATTACAGAAAGATGCAACGTGTTTTACTCCTTAGAAGCACGACTTTGGATCGGCATTCAAAACTTTCCATTCTACAAGTTTGCCATTTTTGACAAAAATGTGATGTTACCCCTTATCGTTTTTGTAAAAATCGGGCTGGTCGGAAAAAATTGACTACTTTTGAACTTTGACTGACTACAGCTGGGGTATTTCTTATTCGATCTTAGGATGGCATACCTTTTTGGAAGCGTATTTAACCGGAGTATAGAACTCAGTAAATCAATTTTTCATTGCTTAAGAATTTTTCAAAATATAAACTCGTTTCCGAAAAAATATCTGAACAACTTTGCATTACTGTAGCTCGGGTATTCTTTACCTGATTTCAGAAAAATTCATCGTGTTTTACTCCTTAGAAGAACGACTGTCGATCGGCATTCAAAACTTTCCATTCTACAAGTTTGCCATTTTTGACAAAAATGTGATGTTACCCCTTACCATTTTTGTAAAAATCGGGCTGAGCGGAAAAAATTGACTACTTTTGAGCTTTGACTGACTACAGCTGGGGTATTTCTTTTTCGATTTTTGTATGCTATACCGTTTTGGAAGCGTAATTAACCGGAGTATAAAACTCAGTAAATCAATTTTTCATTACTTAAGAATTTTTCAAAATATAAACTCGTTTCCGAAAAAATATCTCCCCAACTTCGCAGTACTGTAGCTCGGGTATTCTTTGCCTGATTACAGAAACATGTATCGTGTTTTGCTCCTTAGTAGCACGACTTTGGATCGGCATTCAAAACTTTCCATTCTACAAGTTTGCCATTTTTGACAAAAATGTGATGTTACCCCTTACCATTTTTGTAAAAATCGGGCTGAGCGGAAAAAATTGACTACTTTTGAACTTTGACTGACTACAGCTGGGGTATTTCTTATTCGATTTTTGTATGCTATACCGTTTTGGAAGCGTAATTATTCGTAGTATAAAACTCAGGACAAGGCTAGTTCAACTCAGCTCATCGAGCTGATCAAGAATATATATACTTTATGGGGTGTGGCACGCATCCTTCTGCCTGTTACATACATTTGCACAAAAACATTATACCCTGAAATTTCCATTTTCATTGGATTCAGGGTATAACAACACACTGGTGTGTTAACGTTTTGCTTAATTATTATTCAGTTGTATTTAAGTGCAAAATCAAATAACCCTGGACTCAATGTGCTTCAAAACCAAAAAAAATAAGTACAATTTAATACAGCAAGTAATTATAAGAATTGAGGATAGCGCTTATTTCATCATGGCTTTTGACCCACTCATCTAATTTTTGGACCACAAAGAAAAACTATGCTGAAAATGGAAAATCGGAATGTATTGCGTGAATATTACATGGCCCCAACTTCCTTAGTCTAGTAAGAATTCCCATCGATTATCTGACTTTATCCTTTTCTCTTTTGTATGACTCAAAATGTAATTTTGATTAAGGACAATTGGGAATTGACACAATCTCCACTCTTCAGTTGCCTTACTTCCTTTCCTTGTTGACAAATAAAGTGTACGTCTTGTTAGCCATTTTCAGATAAACCTATATGAATAAACATTTTTTAGATACGACGCACACATTTATAGACATTAGAAAAACCGTGTACATATTCCAAATCGCTGTGCATGAAAGCACGGAAATCGAAACGCTCGATGGTGTCATAAATATTCCGCGAATATGCGACGTGTTAACAAGCCTCGAGGCCTCAAGTAGAGATGAGGGAAATGGGACAATATAATCTGCCGTAGTATTTCTTGTATTTATAAGCTCAACGGCAACTGAGCAATGCGCGGGGATAGCAAGCGAAACCTAACAATAACTAAAAAGCCATTTGACTAAACAGCAAATATGCTTAATGAAAAGACATGCGCAACTCGAATACACCCTGTATACAGCTTATGGGGTTCAAATATTTAATAGGTCATGTATAATGTTCAATATTCTGCATGTTTGGCTCAATCTTGTAGTTCGTGATTCAATGGACACAATTGAAAGTCATTTTAAAAAATTAAAATGATTAAGTGTTCATAAAAGTAAACATTTGAGTCTTGCATAGATTTACTTAATGCTTGTCTATTACAGGGTATCTCTGTAAGGTGAACTGCAAACAGTCTGAGCAACTAGGCGTATAGACGCTGCAATCCAAAAGGCACACATACATAGCTTTTATGATTTTCTTTTTGGGTCTCGTTGGTAACATTTATGGCTTAAGCTGCCAACCTTTTTGTTCACTGCGCAACGCGCTGGAAATTCTATGCCACCATTGACTGGTATTCAATACATACGCACCCAAGTACACACAGTCGCCATCTAAATGTGTATATATGTTAAAGTTTGCTAGTTAGTCGATTGTTTTTGGCTGGTTGACTGCCAGCCTTGGCCGTTTGGCTAATGCCAAATAGCTTTCGGGCAAAAGAGAATTGAGACATCCGCATACATCAGCACTCACACACATAACGATATCTGTGAGAAGGGCACGCGGTCAGTTATTCAACTTAGCGAGCCACACAAAAAAGGTTACAGAAATTTTATGCTCCAAAGCATGCAGCCATTCATGTAAACACCATTCACCAAATACATATACACAAATACACACGCACCCACACACATGCACACTATTCTGAAAAAAAAAAACGGAGGAGCAATCGCGTAATACCAATAACTATCAAAGCCAATGCGAAAGCAAAATATATGATCTTTTCTAAGTGACGCATGCATCAATCAGCTATGACAACTGTACTTTCTGTTTTTGTTACTTTGTTGCTGCAAGCCCATGTGTATGTATACTTTGTTAATATATATTTTTGTAAGAAATTGACTAAATATATCTGCTTCACTTTTGCATGTTATTTAAAGTACTGCAGGGGTTATTAACTCAATGGCATTATATTTGGAAACTGGAGCCAACAGCTCGTTAGACTCAATCCCGTCTGAAAATATTTGAAGTTCAACAGTTGAAAGTTGAAACATAATCAATAAGCCTCATCAAATTCGTCTTTTTGACAGACATTTTGGTCATCTATGCAAAGATACACAAGATGTATTTTATTGGGACGATTAAAAACTTATTGATACCACTGTGATACACACATATTTAGAGCTTTTACTAATTGAACTGTTGTGCGAAAGCGAAAAAAAAAAAATGTGGTCCCGACTGCATCTGCAAATTGGTCCTATATTGTTTAAGGGAAGGGTGTTACAGAGGGCGCCAGATATTTCCAATAATTTGCATATCGGCATTAAATGGTTTGTAAGGTATAAATAGACTGATACATTTTAATTAAGATAATATATGTTGCTTGACCTGATATAATTTGGAATGAATTAATGCGAATATATTTGTAAAATTACGATTCACCTATTTCTCGGGAAACTCAGCCACAAATTATGCCATACAAATCAATTAACTATATGTACTCCTAGCCTGAATTGTGAATAATGGAAATTTATACTTATCTAGCCGGCCTTTGACATTTACCAATGACCCTGACAACAACTATAAATTGCGATGTTAAAGACCAGTTGAGTGTCGGCTCTATCCTTTAACCTGGCACATAGATACACCATTTGTATAAATCGCACATACGTACCCCTACTAAATGTCAGTAAAAACCCTTCGCGTGTGTGAGCTTTACGAGTGTCGGAAAGCTACTTGGCCGTAAATATTTATATCACGTGTACCACACGGCGTATGCTTGTTGATTTACATTCGTCCGTGTAAAACAATTTTTGAAGCGCGTCCAACAGCACGCAATACACACCTAGACAAATACAAGCACTACTAAGCTATGGTTTTATTTAGACAAAAATATGTATATACATAAAGCTGATTTATACTAACGCCAGTAAACAAGATAATGGAAGAGTGATACATAACGACCAGTTAATACAAATCTACTCACAGCTAGGAAGATAAAAGGAGATTGATTGAGTTTCTGCCATCCTGTATATATATATATATATATATATATATATATATATATATATATATATATATATATATATATATATATATATATATATATATATATATATATATATATATATATGTATATATTAAATAATTTACAATTTTCTAGCTTTAGATTATACATGTAATCAATGACCAATGACACCCCACCACAGTAAAGAAATGACAGAAAATCTATTAAGCGAGTGAGAAATTGAGAAAATATATTCAAACCCAAAGTAAATACGCTTCAATCAACAAATCCCTGTCACCTTTTCGACCATGTCTAGGCGAAATCAAAAGGACCTGACATGAAAACATTTCAAGGCAAATAGAGCATGGAGAAAGAAAATAATACACAAGGTGGAAGAACTTTAACAATATAGCAAAATAAAACACACACATCATATGTATGTGTATATTAAAGGAATTATAGATATGTGTAACTTCAAGTTGCCTGCCTTTGGCAAATAGCAAACCGAAACAAAAGTAAAGCATAATAAAAACGTAGGCAAAAAAATACTGGTTAGATACAAAAATATATATGCATACATTAAGAGGGGCAACGTGCAGTCGGCCCCAAAAATGAACACAAAAAGAGCTCACCAAATTGGTTGTAATTGTCATTTAAGTTACGCGACAATGATGGAACAGATATTATTGTTTCGAAGAAGTGCAGGGTTAAAGGAAGAGGCCAGGGGACAGCAGCACAGGGCGTGGCTGCTGTCAGGCGCCTGTCACTTGGACGGAATAGAGAAAGAGAACCTCTCGACTATTTGGCTGGCTGCTATTTGAATATCATTCATAAAGTCATCAGCAGAACACACATAAATGCACGCACACTAAATCATACACACACACACACATCAGCAGAACACACATAAATGCACGCACACTAAATCATACACATATATATACACGTATACTTGTGTATGTTTTGTTTTGCTGTAAAGCTATTTTAAAATAGGCCACATACACACGTGCACACATACGTTTGGTTTATAGTTGCTCAAGTACGCATACATACAATCGATTTGCTAAAGAAATCGTAGCACAGAGTTTGGGGCCACATTATGACACTTCACTTGAATGTCGTTGACTGAGGTGAAAATAGTGCTTACTATAAAAAGAACATTTATTTTTGGAAATTTATAAATCTACATATTAAATAAAATTAGAAAACAAAAAAAGCCACAATTCCATGTTCATAATTTCTATATCAACTCGTTGAATCTGGCCAATTCTTGTCATATATAGCGATGTATATATACTCCATGTTAAAACACACCTCATAAATTTGCATGGAGTATAAACAATGTAGTATTAAATATAACCTGCACAAGTCCAACTTTTGCGATTTACGTGTGACAAATTAAAGTTGAGAATAAAGACAAAAAAAAAAAAGTAAAAAAACTCTAGTCGAGACAGCTCGACTAAGAGATACCCTGAATCTTTTGAGCTTATTACCAATAATTAAGAAATTCCTTTATTCACCAATAGCAAACAACATATGCATTCTCTCGCATTTGCTCGCGCTCTGCGTTCTGCGCAGTTATGCAGCGGCATTGCTGCGACTGCAGCATTGTTCATGGTATTATCGAGCATTTTGCTTTTTATTTCAAGTTTCTAGCTTTTGTGTACTGACGGACGGACGGAGGGACGACAGGGCTATTCAGCTCGTCGAGCTGATCGAAAATATATATATTTCATGGGGTGTGCCACGCCTCCTTCTGCCTGTTACATACATTTGGAAAAAAACATTATACCCCGATTTGCCATTTCCAATGTATTCAAGGTATAAAAAAAGAAACGTAAATAAGGCTGGAGTCGTGCGCATGGCTAACGGGGAATGTGGAAAACTTTCTATCGGCGCAAGAAAAATAATGGCATAAAGTGCTTTCCTTCGATTTTCGGCGCGCAGTGCTATAAATGCGGGGTCTGAGCAAAGACTTTTATATTCATGATTTACGATCTGGAACATGCTAACTCAATTCCCTTTGAAATAAATTAAGATGAACTTTTTTTTCTGTTGGGATTTGGCTCATCTGAGACAAACTGGAAAATACATCAATCAAACGTAAATGAACAACTCGCAGACGCACCAAGCAAATAATCTGTTTGAAACTAAAGAAAGCTTGAACTATAGCCAACACCTCCTTATATCAAAGGAATACATTATTATTTGTTCTTTTTTTAAGTAAAATTATATATGAGTAACGCAAACACGAGTTTAGCCGATGACCTTTTCTGACTATACAAAAATAATTTTTCTTCTATAAGTTACAAAATATATTTTTCTCATAGCAAATCATTCAACTATAATTCAACGAATTCATTTAGAAATTTACTTCCCGCTCAACTTACTCAAGCTATGAATCTTTTTTACCAATTAAATGAAAGTTTTGAATATGCTGTACAGAACCTCTACCTCTAGTCGCTGTTTTAAAGGAAACCAAGCAACCAACCTCAAAGTGGATGCAAAAATAAATAATACTGTAAATTCATATTCTTTTCGAAAATATATTTAATGACTCATACTTTAATTAATTGGCAAAAGAATATGAGCCATACCCCATACCGTATATATATTATATTCTTGTATACTCTTGTATACTCTTGATCAGGACGATTCAAAACGAAAGATAACTTGCTTAAAAGTTAAATTCCCATAGCTGGCTGCTGGATGACCAGACACACACAGTGCTATCAATGGATAAAATATACTATAATAATAGGTATATCAGCTCGAAGGGCTCAGAGTATCTGCTAGTCAATCAATCGCGACAGGACTCCTCTTATTTTTATAAGTGGAAGTCCGATATCGAAATGCAATCAAAATAAATAAATTTGTATATAAAGTGGACAATAAATTGTCACATTAATTGGATATTTTTTGAACGATGCGCAGAAAACCGCAAAACAATCGAAAATACTTGATAATAAAAAGTCCAACATTTTAGCTCGTTTGAAAATGTGCATATTGAATGTGTCAAGGATGGTACATTGCCAGTTCTCCTATGAGATATGACAAAAAAATATAAGGATATGAAAGCATTCCAACGCATGAATACACATATATACACACACACTGTTCAGACTTGCTAAAGGAACTCCCCGAGTTGGTGTCATTGTCACTGTTGTCGTTCGCATTGTCATGAAATTCACAAATTTATTGAGTGCATGTCGACTATGTAATATTGCGTATACGAGTCTAAACATCTACAGCAGAACAGCTTTTGGTCCACGCTACAGTACAGACTCTGTGGAGCGAAAAATCTTTGTCGTAAATGTATAAGCGTGTTAAAAGATATTATAACAGGAAACTTTTATAATTTTATTTTCCAATTTATATTCAATAATATTTCTTAACCTTAAATAGTATTGCATATTGAAATCATCAGTGAAATAGATTATGTTCTTTTCTAAATCATAAAAAAATGGCAGCAGTGAATAAATTTAATTGAAATTTCAAACGCCTTAAAGTATATTCACTGGGCTTAAAAAAATGTGCTCTAACTATTCTGGCGATATTAATAAGGTAAGTAGATGCGTAATGTATATACAAACTGTTGATTGGTCAGAGAAAATTATTCGTTATAAAAGCTTTCAATTTTGTTCCTCTGGTTATTTTTGTTCTTATTACATTATTTAGTTGCACTTTAAATGTTGCTAGACGTTGTTGTTGGAAGCGTTGCTAAAAATATAAAATGCATATTGGAAGCTCTTCATTTACTCGGTTGGCTGGAACCTGCAGAGCGTTTCGCTGCTATCCTGAAGCTATAGCGACCCATAAATAACCGCTTAAGTTATATGGAAAAGGAGCTGCTCAGCTAACGCTGTTTGCCAATTTAGGGCATAAAGGGGCAACGACAAATTAATCATACGTCATGTTGTCAGCTTTATGAAAACTCTGCATAAATCGTTGTATAAAATGCAACCGGGAGTTAGCTTGACTGACTGTGCATGTGAGTGTTTCCTATTTAATACATATTCCAGTCTGTTTGAGCGTGTATGCGTGTATATTATTGAGAAATATCAGATAGAATAATTTGATATAGAAATCTCAGTTAGAAAAACCCAAAAAGAGCACAGCAAACACAGCAAAATTAAATGGCTGCTGGCTGCTATTTTTTTTTACTTTTATTATTTACTTTTACTTTTTTATAGAAAATTTTCATTTGTCTCAGACTTTTCTTTCCACCGCAAAATGTAAAGAGTTTTTGGACCCAAAAAAAAAAAAATAAAAAACATGTAACGAAACTCAAGTCAAGAAGACTCGACTATGAGATACCCTGAATCATTTGAGCTGTAATATCAATCATTAAAAGTTTCATTTATTCATTAATTGCAATCAACTATGTGCGATTTTATCTTGAATTTTTTTTCGATAGTTATCGATTATAAGCAAATAGGATGAGCTATCGAAAAAAAAATAAACTCTTATATTTTATATGAATTCTCATACAAAAAATGTTTTTGTGAGTAGGTCTATCTAATCTATATCTAATCTATATATATATATATCACATAATACGATGCTAATACAATTTTCAAATAATAATAATAGGATTTTGTTGAAATAATATAATATATAAGAAAATGTATACTTGATATAAAATAAAACGGATAATTAAATCTTCGGCTATCTCCTTATCTGATATGAATTAATAAATACAATTTTTTAATAATATATGTGACAAGGAAATTAGAAAGTCAAAAACGATTTGTACAGCAAATGAAAATTGAATATTTAATTATTTGTGCGCAGTCATGTAAACTGGATATAAATTAAAAATCAATGTTTTTCCATTAAAAATGTTTCATTTTCTTACTGCAGGTAATGACTTCGCTTCTTAGGCTTCATTAAACAAATGAGCTACGAAATTTCTGTTTTAAGTAACAACCAAATTGTTAGCCTTTAATTACTCTATTTAACTCAAGGCTTTGGAGAGGTGGGTTAAATTATCGATCGAGGGAACAAAGGTATGAGCTCTTAGTTTCGTAGAGAACTGTATGAGGTAGTAGCTGAGAGATCTGTTATTCATAAATATTCGCTCATATATTGTGAACTAAGAGCTGAAGCTGCTGACAAGAGTTGACAATAAAACTTAAGCTATGTCTTAATCCTTTGGCAAATGCGCCGTCCAAAAAGACAATATAAAACTTTTGGCATGACTATGAACTTGCGTCAAGCTATAAAACGAGAGATAAAGAGAGAGAGGGAGAGATAAATATGTATCTATAGACAAAGCCACGTGAAGTGCCAAAGGTAAAGTCAAGGCCAAGTAAACACTCTAGCGTTGGAAAATTAACGTAAAAAGTTTAAAGATATTAGTTTTAGCGCAGCAGAGGATATACCAGATTCAATAAATTTTCTTATTTAATGTGACTATAATAATGTCAGTTTTCGAACATTTGCTATCTTTATTGATTAAATGATAGATATGCATCCGCATATAAGTAATATTAGCACACAAGTATATAATATTTTGATGCAGATTGCGATTGGTGTGCCAATATAAAGCGCGATAAATAAATTAATGCTCAATAAAGTTATTGTCGCTATTAATTACTTCACACGATTCCAGGTCTTTTAATAGTTTTTCGCTTGCTCCCACACACTAGCAATTAGCTGCAGCACGCACAGGACCTCATGTCACGCCCTTGGCGGGCTAGCTGGCTAGCCGAATTGTCTTTATGACAATGTTTGCCGCCTCAATAACGACTTTACTCGGTTCCATGAATTTAATGCTTTGCAACAGTTAATGATTTTAGTTGCACTTGACGTGGCGTCCATAGAACGCCACCCCATCACAGCCCAAACATGGAGAATCCATTAGCCAGATATCGAACGAAAATTTATGGCTCGGCCTCATTAATATTGTCATTGTGTCTAAAACAGTAGCTGCAATCGCAAAGCTGTAAGTGAAATCCTTTAATGGTTCGCTCATCTTAAATGCCATTTCAATTTGGGAACTTCCGTTTCCGTCCAACACTCTGCAACCGCCACTCGCCACCAGCAAAACCCCGCCCACTACACGTCACTTGCTGGTGTTACTCTTTGTCCGTAATGTCCTTGCCCAACGCAGAGCACTTCTTCATTTACAACACACACACACACATATGCACACATCCCCATCTACTTACACACCCACACAACAGCACTTACACAGAGACAGACAGATGAGACACTACCTCACAGTTTATACACGCTTCGGTATTTACATCACTTAATCATATACAATTTCGTAATTGGTGTCCTATTTAACTTCACAATTCACTTGATGCGACTTAAATCAAATAATTCAATTTAAAAAATATCCATCAGCACGCAGCTGCTTGCACTGATTTGCTTTTGCCGAGCGCGTCCAATAGGTTTGAAAGTTCCGCTGTAACTGAAACAGTTAACGGCATCTGCCAAATATATGTATCTTACCCATCTCTTAAAAGCTCACCAAAGGACTTTAAAAGGACGTTAAAGCTTGCACTCATTCGAATTTTAACAAATTGCGCCATCATTTACGCCTTACATAAGCTAGTCGCTATGACACTCTTATTATTTACGAACTAGTTCATGACATGAGAACAAATAGTAAGCCACTGCTCAAAAACAGCTGATACATCTATTTGGAAGTGAAGAAGCACATATAACTTTAGAGCATAAATAAATATTTTTTATCATTTTGTATTGTATTTTGTTAAACTAAAAGAGCATATTAACTGAGTGATGGCCCATTATAAGGGTGCCGCCAGCGAGGCTGGACGCGCTGCTCAACTCATGAAAAAGCGCGAAATCCAGCAGCAAGAGATCGAGTTTAGGAAAAAGAAAATCGAGGAGGAGCTTAAGCTGGATAAGATTGAGAACAAATTTGCGACGCACTACGATGCCGTTGAACAACAGCTCAAGTCGTCGACCATTGGTCTGGTCACTCTCGATGAGATGAAAGCGAAGCAGGAGGACATAGTGAGAGAGAGAGAAAAGAAACTGGCTCAAAAAAAAGATGAAAAGGATCGAGAGAAGCAGCGAGCACTGGAAGCCATACAAGCAGAGAAAAACAAACAGAAGCGTCAAATACAGGCGTTATCCTTCAATCTAGACGACGAAGAAGAGGATAGCGATGAAGTTACGGAAGAGAAGTTTGTCAAACCCAAGCCAGCAAAGTGGACCGAGCAGCCAGACGTGCATATGCCCGTCAAGAAAAAGAAAATTTGCAAGAATCCAGATGTGGACACATCTTTTCTGCCAGACCGCGAACGAGAGGAACAGGAAAACCGCTTACGCGAACAGCTACGACAGGAATGGGTTATGCAGCAAGCGGAACTGAAAGATGAAGACATCTCCATTACGTTCAGCTACTGGGACGGTTCTGGTCACAGGCGAAATGTGTTGATGAAGAAGGGTAATTCCATATATCAGTTTCTCCAGAAATGCCTGGAACTGTTGCGCAAAGAGTTTATCGAGCTAAAGACCGTAATGGCAGATCAGCTGATGTATGTGAAGGAGGATTTGATATTGCCGCATCATTACTCTTTCTATGACTTCATTGTGACCAAGGCACGCGGCAAGTCTGGGCCACTCTTCCAGTTTGATGTGCATGACGATGTGCGTATGATTAGCGACGCGTCCGTCGAAAAGGAGGAATCGCATGCGGGCAAAGTGTTGCTGCGTTCGTGGTATGAGCGCAACAAGCACATCTTCCCAGCTAGTCGCTGGGAGCCATACGATCCCACCAAGTCCTATGACAAGTACACTATCAAGGATAACGATAAGGACAAAAACAAAAAATAGCGCTCTGAATTTGTATATTTTTACATGTGAACTCACATAACGTATAAAATAAAATTAATTTAGGTTTAAAACTATTTTCTGTATAATATTTCTAATAATTCAATTTAAAAAAAAAAATTCAATTATTTTTTGGAGCAATTAGTAATAATAATAATACCAATACTTAACAGTGCCCACCGATGGGCTAAAGTTTATTTTTACTTTCATTATGGTGTTTTTCAGCACTGGTGCTGGTAAATCATATGTTTACTGTGGTGGACGTCAATCTTAAATAAGAATACAAGTGTTTGAAAGCAATAATTGGTGCGCGGGTTTCAAAGTGTTTGGACGTGAGGTCGTATCAGCAGTTCTATTGGTGGGTGAGAATAAAATTTTCCGATTCTATGCGCGAATTTCTAAAAACAGCTGTTTCTAGCTTAAGCTATGTTCATTTGTGTGTGTACTATCTATATATCATTGTATATCAGCGTGTAAACATTAATGGCTTTTAAGCGAGAGGCGGTGGTATGAGTTCAAATAACCGACTACGTTTACAAAATGCTAAAAAGTGACTGGAATTTGTATTGAAAACTGGTTTGTTGTCATTTTTCGCTCTTACTCTCACCCGCTGAATTGTTTTGTGCTGTAGCTGCAATAATTCTCGTTTAATCTCCATTCGGAACTGACAAGTTTTGTCCATTCTTTAAGCACATGCACCCAACTCGACTTTCGCTTTTTTTTTTTGCGTTGCTTAGATTGGCAAATTCTAGTAAGTCGAGTGCTTTAAATCTTGAGTATATGGGAAGTCAAGTTGCTTGGAAAGTGTTTCTTATAATATTTATTTTTCAACTGCAGGTCATACGAGTGCCCCGTTACACGGCTTCAAACAAAAGTTCAAACAATATGAGATATTTTGGCGGCATTGAAGGGTAAGTAAGGTCGTTGATAGTTACTTTTGATGAAAAAAAAAAAAGTTCAGTCTATATATATTATTTTTTTTTATTATGTTCATCTATCTGTGCCATGCGCAATTGTTTAGAAATTAGTTAGATTATCATTTTAGTCTTCGTTGTGCGCCACAATTACGTATCAAAGCGGATCAATTGCAGCAAATTCCAACATTCATATTTAATATATGTATATACCTATATTATTTTTAGGTTCATTTAATGCGCACATATTTGCATAAGATAAAAACCATAAAAATTGTTACCTAAATGTACAAAGTGAATTTATGGAAACAAAGTATTCACTATATAATTATGTGTATGCATATAATTCTCTCACAATATCCTTTATTCATATGCTATCTTTTAGAAGCAAAGACTAAGTGGGTCTGATAGACTTTACCAGCTTTGTCTCAGGTATCTTTTTATTCTTGGTTATCGTGGGCTGGTCATTCATAAAGGGCATTAGTACCTGTGGTATATGTATGTAATCTCCTTCCTGATACGACTCAATCAGAGCGATTAGTAATCGCGGGATAGCTGTTGCGGTACCATTCAGAGTGTGAGCATAGACAACAGCACCATCGCTGTCGCGCCTATACGTGATATTCAGGCGTTTGGCCTGGTATTCAGTACAGTTGCTGCAGCTCGATATTTCTCCCCACATCTGGCGACCTGGCAGCCAAGCTTCTATATCATATTTCTGATATGCCGGGGCACCCAGCTCACAGGGCGGCATGTCGAGCAGTCGAAAGTTAATGCCAAATTGTTTAAACAAATCAATTTCAATGTTCTTGAACTCTTCGAGCATGCCCTCTGACTGTTCAGGCCTCGCTATAGCAAACATTTCCACCTTGGTGAACTGATGCACCCGATAGATGCCTTTCTCCTCGTGCAATCCTGAAGTTTCAGCTCGATAGCAACGGCTGACGGCGGCTACTTTTAGCGGCAGTTCCCGTTCCGTGAGCTGCTTGTTGGCAAAATAACCGGCGAGAGCCATTTCGGATGTTCCCGAGAGACATTCTCCCGTGTCCAACTTGTAAACCTGCGTGCGTTCGCCTTCGGTGCGCATGCCACAGCTCTCGATTATCTCTCGTGGCAATATGTCGGGCACGGAAATAAGCTTAAAACTATTTCGTGTGAGTGATTGCAGTGCATACTGTATGATGGCCTGCTCCAGCATGGCCAACTGACCCATCAGATAGTAACTTTTGTGTCCGGTATAGTTGCCCAGATGCTCCATGCGATACAGATTAAATGCACGCGCCAGTTCCGAGAACTCTTTAGCGCCCCGCTCGGGTTGATGTCGGTGCTCATACTTAGCTATCTCTAGAGGTTGGTTGTCGTATGTAAGCAGTCGAGGATGAGTTGCGTTTGGTAGTTGTTGGAGTTCAGCAGCCAGCTGTTTCAGTGTGTCCTCTGTTGAGCCACTGACAATCTGCAGCTCTTTCATTAGCTGCCGAATGCGTGGCACATTGTTCTTGTGATGTCGCATAAGCACATTCTGTTCCAGCTCATCCAGTTGTGCACTGGTTATTGCCGGTTGATCATGTATCGCCTTCTGTGTTGTTGTTGTCATTAGTCGCTGCTTCATAATCTGCCAGCAATTGAACAGCTCGCGTACATTCTTTAAAAAATTCATTTCAATTAAAATTGTGTCTATGTTTTATATTTTTCGTGTTGGATAGTTTTAATTAGCACGCACTTTTCAATGTCTGGACATTTATTTAATTAACAATTAAGAAGTTTTCATTGTGCAATATGAGCATGTTGTATACGCCGATGTGGCAGCACCATTTGTTATAGTGCTGCCAGAAAGCTAACAGGGTTTTGACGTCATTGTCGCCAAGCTTCAATAAAAAAAATACAAATATTTTGTTAAATATATTAAATATATAGTATCTCGGAACGTACAAACGCTTAAGGAATAATCCCAACTGTAGATAACATAATAGTACAAAATGCATAGCGCATTTATCTGAATTGAATTGCGTTTAAATTGCACTTCAACAGGCTGTCATCAACTAGCTTGCACAATAACGGCAATTGGGGCAATGAATATGACTGCAGCCAGAAGCACACACACTTACACATGTATATATTAATATACATGTACATGTATATATACATATATCAACTGCATATATTTTTGTATACATACATATGTATATATACATGCATACATGAATGTACATATGCATTTAGATGAACTGTTTGCTTGTTAATTTACATTTGAATTACCCGCACTATTTAGTGTTAGATAGGTATTAATACATATGTATATATGTACATACATCAGTTCTGAAAATGTATGTAACTCCAGTTCAAGTAATTGAAGTGAAAAGCACCGTATCGAAGATATCCCATATAATTGAAATAATATTGAGATCTTTTTAGAACACGACAGTATCAAAAATTGATGATGCTTGTGACAGCAGTTAAGGCATACCTTTCAGAAAATTGATTAATTTAATAAACTTCACCAAATATAGAGCATTATTAATTTCAATTAACTCAATTGCCTTGATTGATAGAAATATGCATAAAAAGTTCTTAAGAGCCGAACAATGCTATTGTTCCGCAAGCGATTACACAGATATTAAATATATCTATATATGTATTTCTCTGTTTTGCACACTGCAGCGGAGCTACGCACTCCCGCTTGGTCATCTGTGATGAGAGCGGTGTATCGGTGGGCACGACCAGTGGCCTGGGCACAAATCATTGGGGCATCGGAATACCAACATGTGCCCGTCGCATTGCTGATATGGTTGAACGCTGCAAAATGGAAGCTTTAATTCCAAAAGACATGCCATTGGCAAGTTTGGGTCTCAGTCTGAGCGGCTGCGAGCAGGTAACATAGAGACAATGAAAGTTGAACTAAGCAATTGTATCCGTTTGAATACTATAGGAGGCATCCAATCGCGAACTAGAGCAGGAGCTGAGACGTACATTCCCCAATCTGGCTGAGAGCTATGCCGTGACCAGCGACACAATGGGAAGTATGTTCACAGCCTCTTCCATTGGTGGGATCGTTCTTATCTCGGGAACCGGCTCCAATTGCCTGTTACGTAATCCGGATGGCAGCACGGCCAACTGTGGTGGCTGGGGCCATTTTCTAGGGGACGAGGGCAGCGGTGAGTGCACATGACACCAATAAAACATATGTAAATCATTATCAGCCTCACTAATCCAATGTAATGACAAAATTCTAATTAATATTCACTGATAATATTCGATGCCATTATAATCAGAGATGCGTATTCGCTTATTTTTGTTTTTCAGCGTGGTATATATCCTATCGCGCCACTAAGGTGGTATTTGATGATATGGACAATCTGGTAAAGTCACCTTATCAGATTGAGCAGACCTGGTCGCTCATTCGTGAGCACTTCAGCATAGAGACGCGCTACGATATGCTACCCTACTGTTATGCCAAATTCGATAAGCCCTTCTTTGCCAATATGTGCGAGAAGTTAGCGAGGAACGCCGAAGCAGGTGATAAGCTGGCCTTGTCATTGTTCCATGAGGCTGCTGTCCACTTGGCGTGCATGATCAAGGCGCTGTTGCCCAAGGTGCATAAGGACCTAGTCAAGTCAGGCGATTTAAACATTGTGTGCGTCGGATCGGTGTGGAGTAGCTGGAACTTGCTTCAGGAGACTTTTATCAAAGAGATATCGAAAATGAAAGTTGATTACAATCTTAAACTGCTGCGCATCACCAAAAGCTGCGCTTATGGCGCCTGTTACCTAGGCGCCGACAGCGCAAAATTTGGGTTGCCTCGTAACTATTCGGACAACTTTTCCGTATTGCACGTCCATCCTAAAAGTAATTCGGTTAAAAATGGGGTCACTCTCAATGCCTCCGACCATTAACTAAATAAGAACTGTATTACTCAATCATTCCAATTATTGTCAGTAAATAAAACAAAAGGAAAACATTTTATATCTAAACTTATCGAATTGAATTATTGTATGATATATATAGAAGAAATTTGTAGTTTCAATTTTAACAGATTTACTCTATTTAAGATAAAAAAAATAAAATAATGTTCTACTGCTCGTGGTCTTCCCATGTTTCAAATCGACACTTTGTTTAAATGTTATAAGAAACGGATTGTATTTGCGTCTCTATTTGTTAGTTCAGATAACAATTGGTATTAAGAAAGTTTATTAGAAATACGTATGAAAATTTTATTCGATAAAGTTCATTGTATTAAGTTTGTAAGTGTATATAAGTAAATATAATATTTATATGCGCTCTGGCTAATTGTCGGATTTACTTTTATTTAATAGTCCTTCGTTTTTATTTTTTCTGAAATAATTATTTTTTTTTAAGTTAAAGCCAATCTAATTCATTGCCCAATTGTCGATTCTTTGGCTAATTTTACTTGCGCACGGTTAATTAGTGTTTTTTGCATTTTTTGTTAATAAAGTGATTAACTCAGGATCTACAAGTTAGTTATACTTATAAATCTATAGAAGCATATAGTTCTCTAATATAATATACATAATGTGATAGATGTACCAGGAGGAAAATAATATATAGTAATAGTATAATAAACAATTTTAATAAAATCGAATGTATATCTCTGGGTGGCATAGATTCGCTCTAGATCGACAGCATATATTGTATGTGAGTAGCTAGCTGTGTTACACTGTTTAAATTTATTATTAGGTGTCTACGATTAACTTATATGTTGTATCTTGCCTAATTGTTCATACTCTGACGCAGCTTTTGTGGATCCTGATAGTGTGAAGATGACGATATGACCGATGGATGCTGTGGCGGCGGAAAACAACGCACATGCTCCACATTTGAGCCTTCACCATCTCCTCCCTTCAGATATTTGTTTAGTATTGAAAAGATTTGTGAGTTTAATACTTGAAAGCGTCTTATGCGATCCACCATTCGTTTCAATTGCTGCATTAGGAAAATAATAGTTTTAAATCTAAATCAGTTTAAGGGAATGTTAACTTACAATGCCCTTCACATCCTCATCTTTGCCATCGACACGTTGTACACGCAGTATGTGATAGCAAAAGTCGAGCGCTTCAAAACGTCGCTGCTGGCCAAGCAACACAATCATTACGCAACCAGCCCAGTTGAGGCCCTCGCCAAACAGCTCCTCAATCGTGTATTCGGTGCCACGTACTGGTATACAATATACAAACTGCAGTGCGGACCAAAGGCGGTGAAACTCAGAGCATTCGTCAACATGAATGATACCATTGGCAGGTGGTGGGCCACTCCAGACAGGGTCATCCAAATAGCTTTTTACCCGATTTAAAATAACTTCAAATATGCTCAGGCCGCAGCAAAGGCGTTCGCGTGTCAGCAGATCCCCCTCCCGTGCTATCATAGCTTGCTATATATTATCAATAAACAGAGAAAAATATATAATCAAAAGCTCAGTAACCAGTAATACACCGTTTTGTAGGTTAAGTTGCTCATCAATCACTTAATCAGTATAAGCATTCACCAGCATGTCCATCTACCGGATATTTACCTTGGCAGTGCCAATTTTCTCCACGTTGGAAACAATTTGTAGATTGGCAAACTGAGCCTCAAGACGTTTTTGCTTAGCCTCTGGCTTTTCGTTCTCTATAAAATCATGTTATCAACATATGGTATATATAATGAAAAATTCAGATTACAACGCACCTTTGCAGAAGGGACGCGGAAAGATGTTTTGGAAGAGTGCTGCGTGAAGTAGATCGCACACCTCCTCCTGCGACAGAGCTTGCTCGATTAGAAGACAAAAAATAATGCAGTTGCCAAACTCTCTAAACGATTGAAATAATTCCGTTTTCGTATCTGGATACTGCACAATGTCAGTGAGATGTGCCTGATAATAGCTGAGCACTCCAGGCGAGCCGTATTCGCAGCGGGGCAATTTACAAGATTTGGGCATGGCTATCATTAGGGTTTTGGTAAACTGTAGCAAAGAGCCTTGTATCAGTGGCTTAACAATGTCCTTTAGTATAATGTCCATGACTACAGCGATGCCTTGGTAGCCTAATAAACGACACATAGCATGGAAATGTGGTGCACCCACAAATCCCGTGTACTGGCCATACTGTGTCGTATATGCTGCGTTCAGCTGCTTTGATCCCCATAAATAATAATGAGACATCTGCGGCGGCTTCTCACGCTGTATAGCTTGCGACGATGACAAATTGACCTTGGTACGAATAAAGCTGTAAATGCATAAAAGAGTTTTTATTTAACTCTCATACAAATCATTTAAAAGGAGCTTACCGATTTGTAGCTGCATTGTAGCAGTAATTAACCAGAAAGTCATAATTCAATTCCACAAAAACATGTAGAGTGATTCGACCGTATGGAGCCAGGACATTATGATTTGCCTCCTTGACCATGCCTTCAAAGTTGTCTAAAGCTAGATATTTGCTCAGCATTTTGTGACAAATGCGATTGGCTTCCAAGAGCCCCTCAAGCTCCTGCATTAATGGCATGGAAAAGTAAAAGGTGAGTTTGTGTTTGGTTTTCTTGATTCACACTTCAAACTTTGCTTACCACAATCCCAGTTATGTCATTGCCCTCAAAACGACTGATGGCTAATTCAATACTCTTATGCATATTTGCATTGATGCGTTGTGTTATGAGTTTGTTTAGATCAATCGAACGTCCTGATAAGCAATAAACAACAATTAAGTATTTGCCTTATGGGCTACGGTATTTTATTTACCTAATAGTTGCACATGACGTTGTTTTAGTAGCGTCTCGTATCGGTTATTGCGTGGATATGATTGGAAATTAAAGCCTAGAACCTCGCACTCCAGCCGAAATCGTTTATCTAAGAAAATGCTAGAGGCAATATACGATAGGATGGTAGGTATTAGTGCAAATAGTAACTATAAATTATTTTATAAAATATACTTAATATATTTTATTTTATTCTGTTGATTAATTAATTAATAAGTAAAAATATAAAAATAAAAGCTCTCAGCCAGTTAATATGTGGTAGTTTCTATATCAATCTAAAAAGTCTAGAATTGAAGACAGAAAACGATCGTATTATAGAGAACTCACCTGCCAGCCAGCTGTTTGTAGTGTGCAAATATTTGTTCACTTAGCTTATATACAAATTGATCAAAGCACAAATTGACCTCGGCCTCCACCTCGTCATAGAGGAATTGTTTGCGGAAGACAGTAAGAGCATAATGTGCTGAATCGTTATACAAATCCAATGGATACAGCACAAATCTAAAATAATAAGCACAGGATTATAGTAACACTATATAGTTCAATGAACAGAAACGTACTCCATCATAGAAGGTTCCTTGGTTTGGAGTATGTGGTCGGTTAATATCCATGGCATAGACATTTCTATGGGAAACTGTATGCGTTTCTCCATCGTGATTAAATCCTTGCATTCCTCGTTATGCTGATGCCGCACCATACACTTGTTAACTTTCCGGCCCATGGTCATTTCCAAGTAAAACTCGCGATACCACAGCTGGGATAGATCGCAGCACTTTTGCAGCGTATCGCTCAGATTTAGCAAGTAGCTCCAATAAAATGAAGTTTTGTGGAAAGTATCAATCTGCATTAAACAGTTACCATCAATGTCTTTGCGAAGTGTACGCTTTCCTCCGCTCTTATCAGCAATTAGGGATTCCAGCATAGTGCGGACCATGTACAGCTGCGTGGATGACGGCCCTACATTTAAACGGGGCACATGTATACGGAAGCCACCATCCGGATCCTTTTTGCCCTTGGACACGGGATCATCAGTGGGCTCATAACCCTTCTGCCAATCGGCAGACGTTTCACGTACCGACATAATAATGCTTCGAATTAAATCCTTTTTGTTTTTTACTGCCTTGCGTAGAGGTTCGCGAAGCGTAAGCTGCACAAAGTCCTGCAGCTCAGAGTAGATATTGCGTCTGATTGCCTCGCAGAGCACTGTTTCGATGCGTGCCATTAGAACTTGCAGTCCCTTGATCATGGCAATCACCTCAATCAATGCAAACTTTTCTTCGGATGTGTAATTGTAGCGTGTGGCACGCTCATACTCCTCCGCCTCTACCGGACAATCCTTATTCTGATGATGATCGGTGGGATGCAGTAGCTTCCACGAGTAGAGTTCGGTGACGACACTGGTCCACTCGGATAACAGCTGCAAGCCGCGCAATGCCAAATCGGCCGTAATGCGGTTTTCAGCATCAGTTGGATTTTCTTTGACGGTGGTGGTCACCTCATTGGTATAACGTGCCAGCTCGGATATATATTTCACATGGTCCTCGCGTACCTGAGGCAAATGCACCATCAGATCTGCCTGCGGGCTGATGACATTGGAGCTAGATAAGGGCCACTTGCTTGAATCGAAGTGTTTGCTGCGCTTTATATAGTTAAATGGAGCAATTTGCATATCGCCAAAGAGTGGCACTACCTCCAAGTTCTTAAAGATACGATCAATACGATCCAGACGTATTTTTTTTTTCTGATCCAGCTTGTTTATATTGCACGCATCGCTGTCCATGAGAAATAAGCCAAAGCCCATGACTTTCACCAGCATATGCTTTTCTTCCGGAGTCAAGTACATTTTGGTTTCAAACATATGCACACAGATGTTGACCACATCTGATAGCAGATCCTCATAGCCAACGATCTTTTCCAGAGTATCCTTGACGGTATCACGTATTTTGTTTTGAGTGGCCAAGAACATGGATAGATTCTGTGATTCTTGGAGCGTATGAGAATCAGACATAACTTTAAGGAACTGTGCAGCACGTCGATATGTCGAATAGTCGTTCTTTACGCTTGACTTCATATTCTTTAGTTCGTCCAGTACGGCAAACATGTTAATGAATTTTCCGAGAGTAAGGAGATATGCCTCCGATACGAAATCCTTGCGTTTCTCAGCATGACATAGACGTTTTATTTCTCCAGAAAAAGCTTCGATTGCTTTTCGTTGAAAGTACATAAAGTTGAGCAACTTATTCACTTCCGGCGCTAGCACTTCCACGGTTTTCTCATAGATTTCCACACGATTCGGCTGTTCGTTAGATTTTGGCTGCGGTATGGCTCGAGAGCAGCAGCGCCAGGTATACAACATGACTGCATGCTTTTGACCCTCGTCCAACAAAACGTTCTGGATAGAAACACATTAATTCCTTACATTAAAAATTATTTTTCAGATGGCTTTTACTAACTTACCAAATTTGCGTGCGTGGTCGCCTCTTCGATGTACTTTGCGATACCCGTAACGAATCCATTTCGATCCTCGAAATTCGTATCGAAATTTGCTTTGTAAATAATGGAACAGGGCTGGGCCTCAATACACGGCTGCTCATCGGGAAGGGGTATTTCGTCTAGCACCTCTACATTGGAGAGGGCATCTGCTAATGTTATCTTTTCGGTCATGTTACTATAATTGTCATCACTTTTAACTTAACGGAAATGAACAGATAAAAACGGACTGCAAGGCGGGGCTACAACGCTCCGAATCTGTGATAGACGATTTTTTCGTCACAAATACACAAACAAAATTTCTTCTTGTGTTGTTCACACGGAGACGCGTGCACACAGTGTTGCATTTTTCGCAATGTGTGTGAATGTTGCTGTAGCTGTTTGATATCGATATTTTTATTCGTTGGCGCCGGAATGCCATTACATACTTTCCATCACTTGACATTTGCCGGCGTCAGTCGTTTGCTTAACTACGTTATCTGCTCCTAAGCACGTTTTTTCTCTCAGCGTTAAATAAAATATAAGCTAAAATATGTCGATGTTTTGGGGTAAGTTGTAATCGTTCATTAAGTATTTTAATATCTTATATATTTATTTTAATATTCGTTGATAAATTCATGCATTTAACGTGCGCTCAGGCAGCTAGTGAATGTGTTCTTACCACGTGCTTGCGGCCGACGTAGCGTAGACATTTTTTTTAGCGTCTTGCAACTTTTTGTTATATATATTTATATATGTATATATTTATGTTTATTTCATTTTGTATTGCAGGATTAAGCATGAAACCTAACCGAAAGTATACACAAACTATTGTGAAGTCATTTCATATATCGGGCGTAGCACTTGATGAAGGAGACTCTGCCAAGCTTTACATTACTGCAGACAAAACGAAGTTTATTGTTGCAACTTTAAGTAAGAGTTTGCCCCAAATGACGCTCGACTTGAACTTTTGCAAGGGTGATAAGATTATGTTTCAAACAACTGGTAAGGAATTAAATTAATTACATCAATATATATTATAATATATGTACATATATAAATTCTTTTCAGGAAATGCCTTAGTTTCATTGATTGGCTATTTGCATGATGCTGAGGAATCTGACGATGAATTCGAAGACGAAGCGGAGTATGAGAAAGTTGTTAACGCTTTGAAAAAGGAACAAAAGGCCAAAACAGGTGGCAAGGACCTACAATCTAATGAAGATGACAGCGAAGAGGAAGACGACGATGACGAGGACGATGACGAGGAGGATGATGAGGACGATGATGATGATGTGGATGACAGCAAATTAGCTGCTGAGTATTCTTCATTCGTCGAAGATGAATCTGGTGAAGAGGATGACGAAGAGGATGATGAAGACGAGGATGATTCTGATGAAGAGGACGAGGAAGAGGAGAACGCAGCACCCAAGGCCAAAAAAGCCAAAATAAATGAAGCTGCCAAGACGCCAGCTAAGGAACAAAATGGTGTCGCCAAAAAACAGGAGAAGCAGAAACAGCAGCAAAAATCAAAAAAGGAAAATAACGCAGTATCTGAGGTGAAGAAAGAGCCTGCCAAGGCAAAGGAGAATAAACAAACTACCGTTGGTGCTGGTGGGGAACGCACATTAGCTGGTGGCGTTAAAGTCCAGGATTTACAAATAGGCAACGGACCGGAGGCCAAGCAGGGAAAACGTGTGGCCGTTTACTACACTGGACGCCTTAAGTCCAACAACAAGATGTTCGACAGCATGCAGAAAGGCAATGGTTTCAAATTCGCTTTGGGTGGTGGAGAGGTGATTAAAGGTTGGGATGTGGGCGTCGTTGGAATGAAGGTGGGTGGCAAACGTCGCATTACTTGCCCACCTCATATGGCATATGGCGCTCGCGGCCAACCGCCCACAATTCCGCCAAACTCGACGCTCGTCTTTGATGTGGAGGTGAAGACTGTGCACTAAGCAATCTTCATGAAGAACTTAGCCACTTAAATATAGCATTAAACATTGATTATCAATCAATTCTTTCAAATCGTTCAGTTATGAATGCATACTTCAATCACGAATTCATTCACTACAGATGTGCGCATATTTTTTCTTATAACTATATAAAATCCACCCTTCGTGCGATTGAACGTTGAATTAAAATAAAGATGGTTTATATATTATATGCAAATATTGTTTAGTTTTCGTATATCTTAATTAAACAGTTGGTTTTTGGGCATTGATTGCTGGAACGTCCATTCGGGTTGTCTCGAGAAGCGGCTCTGCCGGCAGTTTCCAATGCTCAAGGACGTATGGTAAGCGCTCACTGGGATCAGTGCTCCAGTGATGGATGCGACATTTGAGCATCGCTTTCTCCAATTTGTTGATCGTTATGGTACAAAGAAATTCCTTATTTTCTTTTCTTAGATCGGGCCCCTCAATGCGCTCCTTTGGCAGCATTATGCATTCCTCTTTGCAGTGAAAGCCGGCCTTGCGTAGGGAAGCTTTAATATGCCACGGCTCTAACACCCAGGGCTCATCTTTATTCATTATCACCGCCAGCACAATGGACTCCAGTATGTTGACCGTGCGTTGTGCATATGCCGAGCTATGCTGCACAGTGGACTTTTCTGCCTCTGTCTTCAAATATTTGTTAATGTTTTCAGGTGTTTTGTAGGTCGCCAAACCGGGCAACAGCAGCTTGTTGTACACGAAATGTGGCTTCATTGACACCACATCGCCTTTGTCGCCAACGCCTTCGACAAAGGTCTTTAGCACCACTTCCATGTTGGGTCGCTTCTTTACGTGTGTATCCTCTACAAGATCATAGATGAAGTGCTTGGCACGCAGGCGGCGAGCCTTTTCGTTCGTCTTGTGTAACAGCGGTTCATATTTGCGCTTCAAGACGAACGTGGTCTGTGGGCATTGTTAAGATATACTGTTATCCGATTTGCATTATCTCTATAAATTTAGCACTTACCCTCACTTGTTGCTGCAAACTGTTAGCACTTTTGAGTAGATTCAATTGCGATTTACATATGTTTTTTAACATTTTATTAGTTCAGCACATATAAGTTACCTTATACTATTATTACTTAAGTATCGATACTTAATAGATTAGCCAATTTAATGTAATTGTACATTTGGCTCCGTTAACGCAAAAATGAGACAGCTAGTATCGATAGCAGCTGTATACATACATGATAGTTCGATAATTGTTTAGATTACTCGTCAAAGATTTATAAAGTTTAAATTAATCCATGTAGTTAAAAAAGTATTAAATAAACAAGCCATGATAAGAACATTGTTGTTATGAATTAGATATGAGAATTATAAGTCGATAAGTCTATAGAAAACCGCCAATGTTAATTGAGTTCAAAATTTTGAAGATGAAAGAAAATATACTTAGGATAATAAGTCGACTCAAACTTTTATATGGTTATAGTATGAGCGAACTTCGGCAAAACATATTTTTGTTGTTGTTAGTTTTATTTTATTTTAAATATTTAATTAATCAGAGTGCTGATATTCCCGTATAATATACACGAATAGTTTATTGAATCACTTTTAAGCACTTAATATATGTACATATTCATACATAGGCTGTATATTATTGAGCACTTCTATGCTCTTATCGTAGCGTCAATCCAATCAATGTATGCAGACACAAGTGTATACACGCCTGGCCATCCGGCAAGGCCGCAAGGTGTGGGTCCATAAGACACGACTCCAGTTAAATAAAAATTGCTATAACCGTTAATGGACTCCTCCATTACTATAATAAGTAAACATTAAAGAATTGTATAGATATTTAGATTGATAGTAATAAATGTTACCTAATGGTCCACCGGAATCACCTCGACAAGAATCAATGCCCTCTACTCCGCCGGCGCAAATTTGGCCCGATGTTAGAGTGCGTCGCTGGGATTGATAGCGGCGATTGCAGTCCTCCGTGGGCACAGGTTGCAATTCCGCCTTAAGTTTGATATTCGATGAGCTATTCGTTTCTGTACGACCCCACCCAGCGACAAACATTTTACGCCCCAGAAATATGGTATTTCGTTGCATCGGCAGTGTTGGCAGACAAATAGGTGATATGAAATTAGTGAAGGCAACTTCCCGACTTAAACGCAGCAGAGCAATGTCGTTCAACTGGTCGCGCGTATTTCCTGGATATTGAGGATGCGGTATTTTCTCAGATACAGGCACGTCCACATAAGGGTCATTGCAATTGCTTTTGCCATTTCGCCCTGTGATGCAGTCAGGATTGGACGTAGTGTCCCAGTCCCCTAGACGAACGCCCGTTAGTCGCCAATCGCTGGGTATAGCGGATACGCAATGCGCCGCCGTTAACACATAACGGTTATTGATCAGCGAACCCCCACAGTGGTGTCCAATATCATTGTTGGCTGCGAAAGCCAAAGCATTAGCAAAGCTTCGATTGGAAATCTTTCCGCTTACCTTTCGTATACTCGATGAGAGCCAACCAGGTATATTCATTTATAGCCGTATTTACACCCCCCACCACCCGATCGGAAAAGTTTTCGCCACAGTTGGGAGCCTGGGGCAGCAGCCCGGAGCGCCTCGTGGGCATGGTCAGTTGAGGTTTGGTCTGGGGCTGAGGCTGGTTTTGGCCCCATATGGGCTTCTCGCTTATTTGAGGGCTGTTAGCACAGCAAATCTAAAAGTGATTTTAAATTATTTTTATAATAATGGGCGTGAAACTAACTAAAAACTAATTACCTAATTTTCAACATTTAAGGTTTAATACATTATTATAGAATAATTTTTTTTGTTTGCCTTCTGTATGTATGTATATATGTGTATTTACTTACACATTCTCTTATTCACCCATTTACTCAATCGTTCAGTCACTTATTCATTATTATCAACTTATACTCACCAACACTTGGCCATTGCGATAGCCGCATTGACTATTTTGGAGAAGGCTTCGTTCGGATGACAACAAAGTTTTCTTTTGGACCAATTCGAAGAGATAGGTGCAATCCCTGAGATTGATACAGATGCCACTTTGATCAATGGGAGTTGTACAGTATCCGAAACTCTCTATATAATATATAATAGCCACAGAAGGAATAAACACAAAACAAAAGTAAACCGATAATGTCATATGTTTGAAATTATAAAAGTCGCTTCACATATTTCACAGGGTCGAGTTCACAGCTGATAACCAGTTGAGTTATTCTTGTTTTAATTCTTGTTGTTGTTGTGCTTTGTCTTAAAGCTGTTCTCTGACTCAATGACTGTATCTGCGTCCGTTGTCTTTGCTCACCTTGTGCGTAGCTATAAAGACACCTATGCAGCAACATTAAAGTCAACAATATTTTCATTTTGAAATTGTCTAAATATTAATTTAAATTTGAATTCACAGAAAACTATATTTAATAATAAATAAATTGAGTCTTGCGCTGTGACGTGCACTTCTCGCTGCCAGCTCTATCGCACTGAACGCGTCTTCTGAAGATCAACATGATTTTACTTACAAGCTGTTAACGAAGCTTCAGAGAAAAAGGGAGCTAAAGAGCAAGAGAAAGAGAGAGAAAAGAATAAATAGAGAGTAGAGAGAGTAAGTGTGATTAGCTATATAAGTAAGTCGTATAAGTGCATAAGTCAATATATGTACAATATATAAGACGCATCCTCTTTTTTTTTTTTGTTTTGGCAAATCTGGCCGCCTTGTCAATGCAATTTTCAGTTGAATGGCGAGCTGATTTCTCTTCTACTTCAGTCAGGCAGTTCTTGGCCGGTTTTATTAAACACGTCCACTCGAAAGTACTTGCGGCAGCTGCAGCAGACAACTCAATTGAGCGAAAAACTGAAGTTCACTTCTAAAGATTTATTTTTATTTTTTCGCTCCTTATTTTCTATACAAACATATATACAATACACAAATATACGTGTAGAATGAGTACTTATTTTCGATTCTCTTCAAATATTAATATATAATAATTAAATGTTTTTGCTCGAGTGTGCGCACTTAATGATATGAATTCATTCATTTATTTAGAGCCACAATATGTAGTGTCCGTCCACTTCGCTAATTCTCGTATTTTTAAGACTGCGTCAAAATTCTAAACCATTGGATGCTTTAATTATTAATTATTTATTTAAGAAACTGTGATAGATACACAAGTAAGTATAAATCTTAGCATTAAGTATGTATTTGGCGTATTATACTTTGCGCACAATTTTAAAAATAATTTTTAGTATTTTATAAATTTATTATAAAACTTATTATTATTTATGTGATATGTATATTTTTAATTTATATAATGCAAATCGCAAAAATTTTAGTAGATTTTATGAATAATTTTGATTATCGCCTATGAGTCTGTAAGTCCCTTTATTGGTTCTGAAATCTGACAAAAAAAAAAACGATTATAGAATGAGGTGTATTTTAGTCTCCCTAAAAGACTCTTACATTTACAGTGAATCCGGAGTCTTGTTGTGAAAATGTATACAGTGTGAGTAACACTTAAGAAAAGCTTCCAACAGCGATAAGCTTATATATATATATATATATTGTTAGAATCTTTTGGGATTTGCCCCTCCCTATAAATAAATAGCAAATGTAACGTGGGCTTTACCTGTGCAAAGAAAAGCCCAAACCCAACTACTTAATGCTATTGGCTGACCAGGCGAATTTCAAATACCCACATTAATGTGGGCGGCGGGGCTTGGCAACTGTACGTATATATATATATATATATATGAGTGTGTAGATGTGAGTGCAAATGAATACGAAAAGTAAGATGAATGATTTCAATTTGTTACAAGTGCTTTTAACTTTAGATCCTGGTCGAGGCAGCAGCCAACATTTGCAGCCTTCGCTTTTGTGTGTGTGCGTCTATGTATGCATGTGAGTGTTTATTTAGTGGCGGTTAGTTTGCTGATTTAATGCGGTTGGGCACTTCAGGAAAGAGTGGACGTCGTCAATTTTACCATTTCATTTGACAATGCATTTCATTAAGGGTATTCCCCTGCTGCTTCTTAATACATTAAAGTGAAACTCCAGTCAGAATACAGATCAACTGAGGGCTTGCTGCCGTTTGTTTTTGGCTAATAAACATGACTCTTTACACTTGGCTGAAAGCACAGTGTTTTTATTTATTGGTTCCTGAGGGAAGAGTTTGGCAAACCTGCTACGTTTGTATAATTAAAAGGTATTCCATGCATTATTTATGAGCATATAAAGGGACGCTATTTGGGAGTGTCCGACTATGAGATATCCTGATATCGGGCTAGTGCCGTTATTCCAATGATTTTATGTTAAATTTTCTTCTATTACATGCATATTATACATTACAAACAATTCCTATATACTCGTTTGAAATATTTTCACCATACCTATATACTCTCTCGAAAGGACGTAGTGTAAAATCACATGAAGCTGGCTGCTAAGCAGCCCCGTTGATATGTATATTAATGAGTGCTAAGAATAAAACTCACATTAAGTGACAAGCGGAGCCAAACACATTAAAATGTCAACGATGTCAATTTAGGAATCAATTGTTCAGAAACATTGCAGAACTTTTTTAATTAAACGAAATATGCCTGAAGTAAAAGGGAGATAAAGCGCAGGATGCGCACTTTCTGTATTGATTTGTAGTACGTGCATCACCCAGTTGCCACCCTCAATCGAATTCCTTTTTCTCCGTTGTTGGCTTCTAGCAGCAGAAGGATGAGCTAGCTTCAGGCGTGTCAGGGCAGGACAGGCAGTTTCATAAATTCCAAACACTTTGGCATTTGATCTCTAAACAATGCGGTCTCGCATAATGACAGCATCATGAAATGCCAAACTAAGAGTTTTACCAAATACCAAATACCAATAAAAGCATTTCAGATGCTAAAAGTCAAGTAACGCCTCTTCTCTATCTTTCAGTTTTAAGTTTTGTCAAGCCTAAATTTTGCTCAATATTTTTATAATTTTAGTACATGTTGAGTAGAGAATTTAATTAATGTATTTTTATTAAAACAAAATACCCGAAAACCCAGAAGCCATTGTAACTGAGTCTATGCTCAGATGACGTAGACCTGATCAATAATTAAGTTTTCCACCATAATGTGGCGTATTTAAGATTTGTTGTCTTTTGATTGATCCGAAAAACCAGGTATCTAAAAGAAAACCAGATATATTTGTTGCATTTCAAAACTCTTTATTGGAAATTAACTCTTTCTATATATATACATATATATATATATATATATTAAAATACAATCCAACAGTAAATACAACACAACATATTAAAATGCAATACAATATGATGCCGTACAATATAATCGAATGCAGTTCAGCGCAGTTCACATGCATATGTACACCTGCATATATGCATGGGCGAATATATGTGTGGAACCAGGGTCTTAAATATCATCATTAAAATGCCTGAATATATTTATTTATAAGTATTGTAATCGCTAATATAGTAATTATTATTAATTTATTATAATTTTTTTTTTTTTTATAACGAAATGAAATGGGGTTTTTAAATTAGATGTTTATATATTTTAGAATTTTTTTTGGAACTAGTTTTGGATGCAGATTTCACATTGACATTCACGAGCATCAGGATATAGATGTAGATCTGCAGCGATCACGAAAATTATCTACCAAACACTTGTTTGTTAGTTTATAAAAGTAAATAACAGCTTTTTTGTATTTAATTTTTTTTCTTCGATTTTATTATATTTTTCATAATTTTTCTTAACTGTTTATGTCAACACTATTGTTCGATTCGTAAAATATTGTAAATGGCCCTATATAATTTTCGGATTCGCTCATCTATCGTAATATGTATATATGAATATATTATATGTTTGTATATATTGAATCGCAAATTTATGATTGATTAAGATATAGAAACATTATAATATTTCGTTTTTATTTTTATTTTTGCTTTCTCATTTGAGTCGGTTGTATATATATTTCTTTTATTTACTTGATCATATCAATATTTGATATATATATGGTATAGTTCATAAAACTTTTAACAATAATTTCAGTCGGTCGTTTTGGTATATATACATATATATATATATATATATATATATATATATATAAATGATGCTTAGACTAAAATAAGTTTACTGCTTTCGATAATAAGTACGTTTGATTTTCGAATCTTTTGTGTATATATATATATATATATATATATATATATATATAATGATGCTTAGACTAAAATAAGTTTACTGCTTTCGATAATAAGTACGTTTGATTTTCGAATCTTTTGTGTATTTTTTTATTACTACTATTAATTTCATTAACCTTTTTGTAAACTCATTTAATATTTTTAAATTAAGACACGAAAACTTTTAGGTTTTAGATATGATTGTTGCTATTTTGAATGATTGGTTTGAAAAATCTCACTGGCATGCCTATCATCAACAAATAGAAATCCGAGATAAAAAATGCCGTATGCCTATATATAGCATTGTATATATATGAATATAGATATATTGGAATATAATTTTGAAAGCAATTTTGCTTCGGCCAACCGAAGTTTTGTATTCTCGTTCTTAACTGATTGAAATGGTCTTAAATAGGTTTTAAGTATGTTTGAAAGTATTGAAGATATAACTATATATATATATATATATATGAAAAATTACCTAAATATTTGGAGGAAGCTTAACCTAATCTTTGTTTTTAGATTTCCATTAGGATCATTGGAATTTCAGGTACATTAAAAATCTTATAAATTATTTTGGCAATCAACGAAAAAAGCTTAAAACGTCTACAAGCTAAATAGAACCGGATCGAAAAGCTTTGAATCGTACCGAATCAAATCGAATCCTAAGAACCGAGCACATGGCACAATATAAAAAACAACTTGGTTTTCTTCTGGTTGAGTTTGTGTACCCTAATTGCTTTTAACCAATGTCGTTGTTCATTTTATTGGTTTTTTCGAGCTTCTGAAATACTATAATCTACAATTTCTAATGCTTCATCGTTGTACTTATTCGATGAATTGGAGACTTCTATCAGCAACTGAAGTTTAAAAACAATTTACAAAATTTCCTTAATACCGAACTCTAATTAAAATTTAGTGCAGCTGCTAATGCGTTTGAAGGGCACATGGTAGGGTTGTACTAATATTTATATAATATTGATCGATATAGTTATTAATAAATATCAACCGCATATTTCACATTTGTATGCATATAGATTTTCTTGGCACTATGAATAAAGTTTCAAATGTAGGCCTATTATTAAACATATCTATATACATGTCCGCATGCAGCTTGAAACCGAAATTATTCAATGCTAATTCATCTTCTCAGGAATTAAGTAGGGGTTTCAAAACAAGTTTCTCAGTGGGCAATTCTTAAAAGCGTCGCTAAGACGTTTTCTCAATTTCGCTGAAAGTACAAAATCGAAAACAAATCAGTTTTTATTTAAGTAAAAATGGTAAAACTTAATCAAATAGTCTACAAAAAGAAATAAAAGTATTCATATGAAAAAAGAAGGAATAAAATGAAAGAATTAAATTTTGAAGTCAGTTATTTTGATTGCTTTTTGTTCAGTCTAAGAGTACACAAGACAATTTCATGATATAAAAACAAATTTCTCCTATTTTATAAAACAATTTTTTTTTGGCATCTGTTGTGTGTTGTTTGTAAAGAATTTATATATTTGGGTAATACCTACCTTTGCTGAGGGGCAGACTAATGAATTGAATTTTAAGTACACAACGGAAAATACGACAAATACTTATATACTTACTTTATATTTAATGGAGAAACTTCTTTTCAGACGAACAAGATTTTAAAAGTGGACATAGCTCACCTTTTACCTTTAGCTTAAAATTCGTGTAATTTATCTGAGAGTCAGCTCAGCTTTATATAGAGATGCAGATGCATAGATGCGTGGTATACGAATATGTGCTTAATACTTATTTGAAAACGCAGCACATTCCATTAGACAACGTTTTTAAAGATTAGGTATACTTAGCGTTTAGAATAGTTAAAATAGACAGTAGACAGTAGCACCTGTGCTTTTTCAATTAAATAAAAGGAATAGGAAATCATACAAAGTAAGTAGGTATAACAATGGATAAACAGAGAAAAATAGACAGAGGTAAAGAAGGAGAAAAAGAGAGAGAGAGAGAGTGGGAGAGATAGGCACGAACAGACACACATATAAGGAATTTATGGTAGATGGAAAAAACATTTAGACTAATAGTCATGCCAAATAAAAAAGAAAAAGAAAGAGAGAGAGAGAGAGAGAGAGAGAAGATATAAGAAAGAAAAAGTGTACTTGGTACGTTGGCACGAGATGAAAACACAGAGAAAAACAGATAACTTGCCCAGAGGAATACAAAAAAACCCATTGAAATTTTTGTGTTTTTTCTCATATAAGTATATATTTATACATATATATCATGTTTTTATTATTCATTTTGTTTTTTTTTTTTTTTTTTTTTTTTTCAAATGTTCAAAGTAACAATATAATTAATCAACTATTAACGTTTTCTTGTTTTTTTTTTTACTTTTGTTTAATTTTTTTTTTTTGTGTATAGATCTGCTTTCACATCTAATAATGACTTGAATGGTATAATTTTCAACATTATTTTCGTTTTTGTTTGATGTTTTGTTTTTTTTTTATTTAAATTCATTTTCCTATTTAGTTAAACAAATACCCGAATATATATAGAGATATATGAATATACATATATATATATATATATATATATATATATATATATATATATATATATATATATATATATATATATATATAATATATGTATATATGGGTATATGTATTTAATAATTTTTAGTAATAATCTGGTAGCTATAAACTCTTCGATATACATATATATTATATCATAACTATATGTTATATTAAACGTCAAACTAAAAAAATCATCTGAACCATTTTTTTTGTAACATTTGCAACATTTATGAGTTACGTTAAAATCTTTTGTTATGATTGAATATAATGTTTTTTTTTTTTTTATTTATTTTGTTTTTGTATATATTTGGTATAAGTTTTGTGTTTTTAAATGTTTAGTAATCAATATCATATATATATGTATTTTGAAAGAACGTAATAGCATATATTTCCTTTAATAGAATCTAGTTAAACATGTTGCTATATGTTGAAAGCATTTCCCTTTTATTTGTAAGAGCAAAGAATTGGAAAGAGCATAAGATTTGGGTTCTGTGAAACTATGTTGTGGGAAATATATATATATATATATTTTTATATAAAGACTATCTTCTAGTTTCTGTAGTTGCTGAGTAGAGTTTTGAAGTTAAAGATATCATAAGCTTTTGGATAGTATCTAGGAGCCACTTTAAGGCAATTTAATCGTACAATTGCTTAATAGAGCGAGGGGCACTAGGGAATTGCTTTTTCGGATTGACAGAGAGGTCTTAGTTGCTGCTTACAAAGTCAAAAGTTGTATGAAGCTGCGTTAACCAATAAAGAATAACAGAAACAGTTTTGCACCAGGAAAAATCTTTGAAACAGTGTTAAAAACACAAGAAAGGTCGGCTTATAATTGGATATTTTTTCTAAAATAGTGTTAAACAACAAATAAGATTCTTGTTGGTCATAAACTTCTGTAACTCGGCTCCATATATTTAGTAACGAATGCTTATGGCATTCTTTTTTTATATATATATGTATATGTTATATATTAGGTATTCACTTTGTGGTATATATTTTTGTTTCTTTAAATGTGTAAATTGTACATTAATTTGTTTTGATATTTTTTTTTATTTTTGACTGTTTTTGTGGAATCTGCGCATACAACTTTTAACATTTACAATGTATATTATAGGTATATTACTTTGGAAACTATATATGAATTTGTGTAGCTGTAAATAGGTAGATATGAACTATAAACAAAATTTAAATTAAAAAATGTTAATAAAAATATACACAACATTCAGAGATAATGTTGAACTATAGAACTCAATTGGTTCTCTTGTAAAATGATTTGTTCATTAATATATAGTACATATAAGGTTACTTCTGTAGATGTTGTTGTTGTACTTGTTGTTGTTTTCTTGTGCTGTTGTTGTTGTTGTTGTTGTTGTTGTAGATGATGATACAAGTGGTATATCATATATTATAACACCGAGAGTACATATGTCTGAAAGAGACCAGCGAGTCGTTGTTGTTGTTGATGTTGTGGTGAAGATTGATGTTGTTTCGTGTAGTTGTTGTATTTTTAGGCAGAGTAGTAGTGGCGCAGATTAAAGATTCAAAATAGTGTTTCAAATCAAAAGAAAAGAGAGAGAGAGAGAGAGAGAAAAGAGAGAGAGAGAGACACCAGAGAAAGAGAGAGAGAGAGAGAGAAATATAGAGAATGCAGTGTGATTAAAACATTTATTCATTTGTATTTATATCCATATATATATAAATATATATATTATACATATATATTATATATATATTTATAACGTATATTGCATAAATATTGAAATAAAAAAGTGAGGAGAATGCGAGCTTCGATTACCCGAAGCAGAGATGTCCTTTCCAAATGTTTTTTTTTTTGTATTTTTTCTGTTTTTATGAAGGTTATCTCTATAAGGCATACTACTGGCAAACATAAAGACGGATCTAAATTTAGATTTGGAAAGGGCATGTAAAGTAGAGAAAGTGTGATATACATATAAATGTGGATGTATTTATATATATATATTTATATATATATACACATACGGTTATATATTGTGAGCATACATACGAGCTTTTGACTTGATAGTTAATCGATAAACGATAGATCAACGATATACGATAATTTCACATACAATCATTAAACAATCGATATATACTTTGACTCGTATATGTGCATGGCTTTTGTACATTCATGCATAGCATTCTGTACTAGAGTATTTGTTGTTTTGGTATCCGTATTATATACAATTTTGATGTGGTATATGTATATATTTGTAGAAGTATATATGTTTGTGGATATCGAATGGGATGTAGGCGAGTACCTACCAGTGGGACCCAAACATTACAGAGTCGGACCAGAGAACAGAGATATATGTATAGAATATATATAGCATGGTTCCGTCTTTAATTCTTGGCATTGTCTGTATGCATTATAGTATTACGTATTCAGTATGTAATTATTTTAAGGTTTTGAAGTTTATATTTGCACTTTAAAGCATGCAACTGTTTTTTTATTTATTAATTTTTTTTTTTTTTTTTTTTTTTTTTTTTTATGAAGGAGGGCGTGACAAAATGAATGCTAAATGTATCACAGCATTATGCTCTCGAACTGCCTAGCGTTTTCTTACAAACTATTGTCCTGGGCTAAATGTAAAGTTTTATCTAATCTTCTATCTCTTTTCTTTTTATCATACATTACATCCTATTTAATAATTTTTAAACTTAATAAATATATGTTTATATATTGGTAATTTGTAAAAAACAAACTGAAAGTTCGTAAAATGTTTAATGTAAATAGAATTCAGTTTTTAGTTTAGGTATATGAGTTGGTTTTACTTACATTTTAGAAGCTTCAATCAGTATGTTCAGTAAGTATCTCAAATAGCTTAGAATGTTCTCAGTTTGTTGTGAGTATGTATTTTTTTATTTGTATAGAAAAGAAACAAAATGTTACAGCTGTTAAAGGAGAGCTTCAAAGAAACAAAACGATAATGAATTCTTGGGTTTTGTTTATGAAGATTTTTTCTTCCTCATTTGTTTAAATCATTTTGAGTACCAACGATGATTTTTTAGTTCACATTTGCGAAATTCGATTAGAAATGGTTTTGGAATATATGAAAATATATAATATATCGACAACAGAAATATTGGAAATTGCTCTAAATTTAAGCAAGATCATATCCAGCTTCCTTGGAGGTTCGTGTATATATTGGTAGGCGTGTGTATGTATTTATGTTTCATTAAAGTCCAAAATAAAGATTTTTCAGCAACGTATTTCGACGGTTCGACATGATTCAGCAACCTCTCCATTACAATTGTTATCTGACTCTGTCTCTGTCGCACCAATCGCAGTTATTTTTAAGTAAGATAACGATAATTCTGGCACCGATATCTTTTTTGGAATTAGTATCATTATCGCTATCAACTAAACAACGATTATGTATTCGTTTTGTTTAATTTTTTATAGCTTTGGGGCATTGAGTATATTACATTATCATCGAAGCAAAAGTGATTTGAATATATTATTAAAGGCGTTTACTATATATTTCATTTATACATAATTTAGAGTCTGATTTAACTACTTTTAAAATTCAATAGGATTTCACCGTCCTGTTTTTTATACATGTACATATATATATGCATGTAGATTATTTTATTCTCATTATCAATTTGGTATTTTATTTTATTTATATTTTATTACTTTTATACTATTTGTATTATTTTCTGTTCGTTTATATATATTTTATATATTATTTGCGGCATTTAATAGTTTTGCTTGATTATTGCAGCCGATTCATGAGTTTTTTATATATATGTGTATATTATGCAGAACGTATTTGAAACATAATTATTATATTATTTTAATCATTATATAAACAAATTCAAGTGTTTGAAATCAATTGCATTTTATAAATGTTTCGGTTTAATTACTCTTTCAGTTATTCGAATTACTTTTTCATTATTATCGTTATATATATCTTTTATGATGACTGACATATCACTGCATGACACATTTTCCCTCTATTTGAGTTTTTAGCTCATTTACTTGCGTTTCTATTTGATTTTTCAGTTCTGTAAAAAGAAATTGAGTATGGAAACAGCAATAAATAAGCATATTTTGTAGAGTAGACTACAAATGTTATATGTATGTTCAACTGGTATATGTATACACTCGACAGCATAATTCTACGTACAGCAGAAAAAAAAATTTTTTTTTGTGTTCAGTTGGCTCTAGAATCTACCATAATGCACTTATCGGAATAATTCTTCTTTTATAGTATTTTTCGCTTATTTAACTACCTATTTGCATTTTTATTTTTCCCAAAATAATAATATTTATATTAAAAAACAATGTTAACAAAAAACCTTACAGGAAAGTGACGCAGCAAAAGTCTACGTACACAACAATTCATCGGCTCTTTTTGGGGGATCCATTAGATTTTAATATTTTGTTGGATATCCATTTCGTTTTAACACCTCTTCCAGGCGTCGAGGCATTGAATCCACCAGTTTCCGAGTCTCCTCTGCCGTTATTTTGCTCCATTCGTCCATGAGGACCTCCTTTAGCATATTTTTGGAGCTTATGGTACGCTGCCTAATCCTACGCTCGTGTAAATCCCACAGATGATTAATAGGATTCAGGTCTGGCGATTGGGAGCCGATCTAAGTTGATTTTTGGCGTTATATAGAAACCACAGCCCTACATTGTGGGCTGTTTGCTTCGGATCATTATCTTGTTGAAAGCAATAGTCATCCTCAATCCTCAATTTCTGGGCACTTTGGTGTAAATTTTCAATTAGGATCTTGATATAGTCCTTGTGGTCCATTGTCGATTCTATAAACACCAGACTACCAACTCCATTGGCCGCCACACACCTCCATGCCACGATACCACTTCCTTCATGTTTAACGGCCGAAAGAACATTTTCTCTTTCGAAGGATACTCCGTTTTTTTTCCATAATAACTTCTTTCAATTTATATCTAATATGTAGAACATGCTCTCCTCTGTCAAATTGACCCTGTTCCAGAAGCCTGGCGGTTCATAAGAGTGGTCATTTGGAAATCCATACGCTGTTTTATATTGACCTCTGATTTGTGCGGTTTCCAATCAGCAACACTAGCATGATAACCGGCCGGAACGACCAACATGACCATAAACACCGAATGGTATCATGGGAAACAGATTCGGCTAATCTTTCTTCAACTTCAACCCGTTCTTGTTGCTCGGTTATTCTCGGATTTGAAGTCCCCAGTTGGACAATACGTTTTTTTCCTCCAGCTGTCAACGCTTAAAGTCGGCCAGATCGGGGCTTTAACAATATAAAGCCCGACGACCCATAATTTGTCGTAAGCCTCTTGGCATGAGGAATGTATTCTCACTAAGAATTGTCAAATTTCTCGACAGGATTAGCCCTCTAACCGGTGTTTTAGTATAAGTTTTCGAACTTCATACACAGATTCCCTTCCCCTTACTCTCCTTGATAAACCATGTACATAATTGTTTTCGTGGCGATGGAAAATTCCATAGCACAGTCTAGACGCATAAAAAAGAGGAAAAACCGTAAAAAAATCTAACGGTTCTTGCCAAAACTCGGCGTTTTACGCAGTATAATTGTTGTGTACGTAGACTTTTGCTGCGTCACTTTCCTGTAAGGTTTTTTGTTAACATTGTTTTTTAATATAAATATTATTATTTTGGGAAAAATAAAAATGCAAATAGGTAGTTAAATAAGCGAAAAATACTATAAAAGAAGAATTATTCCGATAAGTGCATTATGGTAGACTCTAGAGCCAACTGAACACAAAAAAAAATTTTTTTTTCTGCTGTACGTAGAATTATGCTGTCGAGTGTATGTATTTTGCATAGATGCTTATGTTAACTAACATAGCGCAATGCTTGCGTAAAGTTATGTATTTAAGTGCAACTGTTAACTGAACGGTACCCAAATATATATAATTGATCTAAATTAAAATTGTTAATTGTTAATTTTATTAATCGATTTATTGCTAAATTTACTTAAAACGCAATGCAGCAGGTGAAGGCAGAGGGGTTTGGGCAGTAGTTAGAAAATCAACAAATCTTTCTGCTCGCCAAATTAAAAAAATCAAAATAACAAACAAAATGTAAGCAAAATTTGTTATCTATTTCGTATAACAGTATTTATGTAGCGTAACTATGTAATTATCATATCGAGAGATTTAGACGGACAGGGAGATAGAGACAGAGAGAGAGAGAGAGAGAGAGAGAGAGAGAGATAGAGAAAGAGTCGCAGTAAGTATGTGTGAAGCTCGTGGTAGCGATATTTACTATGGTGTGAGTGTGTGTGAAGTAGGAGAAATACACATACATAGACAGCATATGCACTATATATATTTTACATAGCCATTTTAGACCTATGTAAAATGCATATATTACATAAGACGTAAAGGAGAAAGAGAATAAACAATTGCAAGAGGGAAAAAGTTTACAAGAACGTTTAGTTAGTTTTGTTTTGATTTGTTTTGTTTGGGTTTTTGTTAGTTTAGTTAGCATAAAACACAATTAGCAGAAAGTTTTCTTCGGGCATTATTATGCGTGTTTAGTTTTCATAGAGTTGTTTTTCTTGTTTTCAGTTATAGTTTTAGTATTGGTTTTAGTTTGAAAATAAATCATACAAAGTTATATTTATTAGTTAGTTGGTGCATTTGGTGAGTATTTTTTTTTTCATGTTGTAAAACAAAAAAAATTATTTTGTTGTATATGAAAAATAATATGTAAGTATAATTGAATAAACTACCTAACCTCTCAAACAAAAGACCCCACCTCGATAACGGCCTTAAGCTAAAATATTTTCTGGAAATGTGTATTATTTCACTTATTTTTCAATATTTATATTTCTTTTGATTTTGCAATGGTATGGAAATATGTCAAAAATTGTATACATTCTCTCAAAGCTGTCATTGATTTATAGAGTTTGATAGTCTTAGAGAACAATATACATAAAACAGAAGAGTAAGAGAGAGAGCGAGAGTGAGAGAGAAAGAGACAGATAGAATGATAGACATAGAGTGAGATGGAGTGATAGACAGGTGTAATGGATAAATTAAGTACGCAAAAATTATTACAATTAGTTTAGAACACAGAAAATGATAATATGACATTTTTATGCACTTACCTTAGTCTAATATATTTAAACCCAAGTATAAGACAATCTATCGATTGTCAACTAACATCAATTATTCAATTAGTTAAACCCATTTTTTTGAATACAACACTTATTTTCCATAGATAAATACCAATAAAAACAATCAATAGTAGAAACCAGAAGCAAAAAAAAAAAATGAAAAAAGAATTCAGAAGAAATCAAAGAAATCAGTCAAAATAATAGTTCAATGAGAGGTAATGGAAGTGCACACTTGATAAACTCTTTCGAACGTTGCTTTACAGTTAGATTATTTGGTAGATTTAGAGTTTAGTTGAGCAGAGTTTACTTTAGTCTATATTCGATGCGAATCTTACGCACAGGAAACATAGCATACATATAGATACACACATATAGTAGTAAAAATAGTAGTAGTATTAGTAGTAGTAGTCGTAGTAACAGATGATAGAGATAGATAGCGTTAGTTGGACAGTACACACAACATATTACTACTTGCGAGTGTGGCTTTTTGTTGATTAATATATTGTTTATGTTAGAATTTTGTTGACAGCTGCTTGAAAAATCATTATTAAATACACTTAAAAATTAAAAAGGTTTATATGCAATGTACACAAATGAAGGTGCTCGTAGAGAGATAGAGAGAGAAAGAATTATAGACGTTTAGATACTTAGAGGGAGATAGAGAGAGCGAGAAAGAATTGTTAGCCGCGACTTAAAGTGTTAAAGCTTCGCATATAGCATACAGCGAATTTAGATTAAGGACCAGTCTTAGATAGTTATTATATACATATACTAGATACATATGAGTACGAGTACTACATACACACATACATAACGGCAGTTTGTGGGGTTTGTACAATCTTTTACTTACTTGTAAAATCGTCGAGCTCCTCCTGCTCAGCCTCGGCGGCCAGCTCTTCGGGCGTCTTTTTTTTCCGCATCAGCGGGTTGGGCTCTTCCTGTGGTGCAGCCTCCACAATCTCTTCCTTTTTCTTAATATTGTACTGCAAGATAGGTTATTTGTATGAAGTATAAGCATAAGGAGTGTAGTATAAGCATTAGGAGTGAAATGATAGATTTGATTAACGCCGATCAATCGAATCTGCAATACTTTTATTTTATATATACATTACGTAAAATGTATTCATTTATTCACATTTTTATCCACACTGTATCACTAGAAATATCCTCGTTGTCCGTGCCCTTTGAAATTCAATCTGACTCCGTTAGGGAGTCGCTCGTAAAAAGGACTCCCTACTAGAGTCAATTTGAACTGCATCAGGAAATTCATGGCGCACTTGACTTCAACGCACTTACTAAGGTCTATGTAATATATTTCATATACAATATATATTTATATATTCCTTACCTTATCGCGTATGTCTTGTCTCATTTTCTCGCGCTCCTCTTCCATTTTGCGGTGCTTCTCTTTGCGCCGCTCCTCGGCCTCACGTATAGCCTCCTGACGCTCCCTCTCCTCCTCCTCTGCCTTTTCCTTATCGTCACCATCATCGCCGCCATCGCCTCCTACAGCGCCTGTACAAAGATGCAATTCATATCGGTATAAGCATATTGAATATATAATATTTATTATTAAGACTAAAGAGTATATTTTCTGTACAGTACAAACTAGCTGGCTACACTTTTAGTGCTGCTCTTTATTATGTTGATTTCAATCAAAATAGGTCAAGACCAATTCTAGGTTGACATTTTGACACAAAATCACAGAGATTATCTCTACACTGAAATGTACTTAAATTAGGATTCAAATTAACAGTAGGTTATTAGGTTTCAAAATAACAGTAGTTACATTTCATTAATTCAAAAAATTAACGCAATATAAATAAATTTTATAATTGTATATTATTTGTAGAGAGTATTTAAAATATATTGTAAATACTTAAGTTTAATATTTCCACTGGAAAATATTAGGCTAAGAACTTAAATTTGTTGCTTACTATACATTTTTATATATAAATAAGATGAAGCCATATTTTTTATTTTTTATATATTTATACTAGTTGAATTGAATCATTTTATTTTCATTTCGCTAAGTGTAGTTTTGCTTATAGAACTAGGGTGGAGATTAATGTCTGGGTTCTGGGGCTTATCTGGGGCCTATAGAGAATACGATTAGTTGGGCTGCAGCATTGAATGCGACACGACGTGCTACAAAAACAGAAAATTGTTGCGGAAGTGGAACTGAGGGTAATTTCCGGTAATTTTCATGCGCTGTGACCTTTTAAGCAGCTGGCCTCTAGTAGTCTAAGGTTAGTTACAGTGCAAGCCAAGTTTGCAGTTAGAAAATACATTCGAAATTTATAGCTCGGGGCAAACAGATGGCTAAAATGGCAGTGCAATTGTTCATTGTGCTGTGGTTAGCCGGCGCTTGTTACAGTGTTTCGATTGTGGAGCAGGATGTATTGCACTTTGGCCAAGAGCTCGAGCAGGTACTAAACACGACATTTGTACCTTGCCATGACTTCTATGGCTATGTGTGCGGACGCACCGCGAATCAAAGTCTGCGCCATCAACAAGAGAAGCAGCGCATGCAGCAGCTACTACGTTCGAACAGTCCCAGTCAGCTGTTGGCCATGGAGCAACAGCTGCTGAACTTTTATAAGTCTTGTCAAAACAGCCGCAACCTGGACTCGCTCGTGTCCACGCAGCTGTACAAAAGCAGTGGCGGTTGGCCAGCATTGGGATCCAGCAGCATTAACCAGACTGGGCTCGGCTGGTTGGAATTGCTCAGTCACTTCCACGAGATGGGAGCGCCGTACTTCTTTGAGACTCGCATCATCATGCAGTCGAATAAGCGACTGGTTACTCTACAGCCCGATGTGACCCGGCGCCACACGTTGCGTAAGTTCGAGCAGCGTGTGGGCGAGCTGCTTCAGAGCTTTGGCGTCGAGCAGAGTCGCGCTCATGTCACCTCACTTGAGGTGCTCAGTCTAGAACGCAATCGCCGCGATATCATTAAGACAGAGCGCATCGACGATCAGGTGCAGTTCACCTATGCAAACTTCAAGCGCAGCTCTTTTAGCAACTTCTCGGCTCGTCTCGATTGGGATTTATATTTTCGCAAGTTGCTCGGCGGCAAGACGTTGAAGCCCACGGACACAATTGTTGTGAAGCAGCTGCCACGCCTCGTAGACTATATGCAGTTACTGCAAAATACGAGCATGCATCGACTGCTCAATTGGATTTGGATTGATTATTTAATAGGTAAGTTTACCTAATAACTTTAACTTCGATCAATATAAATATTTTTGCGTTGCAGACATTGCAGCTGCCGATTGCCAGCAGTTGGCTGAGATCTACGCCGGCGACATCTATGCGCATTTGTTGCAGCGCTTGAGCACGGATCGGGTGCAGCTGACGGAGATGTATGCGGGCATCGGCAGAGCCTATAAGAAGCAGCTGGTAGGCAGTGTGTGGATAGACGAGATCTCCGAGCAGTCGTCGAAGCGTTTTCTGAGCCAGGTAATGCACACAATGCTCAGTGGAGATGAGTATTTAGATGCTGTCTATCAGGACCTGCAGCTTGGTCGTCGAAGCTTCTATCGGAATATGGAAAAACTGAGGCGATTCCAGCTCAAACGACAGCCGTCTACAACAGCTGCACTACAGCTGCGGCAATATGCGCAAAGTTTTGAGACGATCTATGGACTGTTGCCAAGACAGCAGACCTTAACTGCTCCGCTCAGCTATGTTTTGCTATCGGAGCGTTTTGCGCGTCACCTCGTGGCTGCCGGCAGCAGCAGTAGAACACCAGGCGCCTGGCGCAGCATCGACTCAGACCGCCAATTCTTACAGTTTGTTAACTGCAGCAAGTCGGCGACCAACACAAATGCCCACGAGCTGCTGCTAAGCACGTTGGCTCAGCGCTTGGCGGGCAGCAGTTACAGAGAGTGGCTGGGCCAGCAGCCTGCTGTGGGTAAAGTGAATACCCTGCTGGCTGCAGGTAAGCTGCAGTTGACGCTGCAGCGCCTCTACTTTATAGGCAGTCTGCTAATGGAGTGCAGAGAGGGACAGCAGGAGCATAAACGTCAGCTACAGCACACGCTATTGCGTAATACTCCCGAATTCAGCGAGGCATTCAGCTGTCACTATGGCGATGCACTTTATGTGCAGCAGCAGCGTTGCCAACCCACCGAAAATCTTGTTCCTGACTTTAGGGCATAATAAAAATGAATCGAAGCGACCGAATGTGAGGGTATCAACCTTGAACTTTTTCTTTTTTCCCTGTGAAAGGAAATCAATAGCGAGCACATGGGGTTGTAGGGGATTAAATTAATTGATTTTAGTTTAGTTCGTTTCTAGTTTCTGGTTTTTCCGACTAAGAACATATGCTTGTATTTAAATTGTATGAATGTATATATGTACTTATGTAAAAGAAAGTTCATATTTGTGACTTACATTTAGCAGAGTACAGTTGTATTAGTAAAAAGAGCGAAAAACACACACACACACACACAGAGAAAGAGTTAGAAAGATTGAAAGAGAGAGAGAGAGAGAGAGAGAGCGAAAGAGTTAAAAATTAAATTTGAGTGCACACAACACTAAATAATTTTCTAAATTGATTAGTTTTTTTCGGTTTACTGTTGTTTCCATACCAATGAAATTCATAATTTCGTGACGCTTTTAACCCAATGCTATCTCTCCGTGCTGCTGGCTTTTTGTGTAAAACTCGCGAGTACGCTAAATGCAGGCACTGATGTCGCTGCCGTTGTGGTTACGACTGTCCATTTAGTAGCGTCACCGCAGCGCCGCACCATACTGACAGTGGCCAGGCCCCAGTCGTCTGCTGCAACTGTGACACACTGACGCTGCGCTTTCGTCTTCGTGCCATCGTCTTGTATGCCTTCGTGACGACTCGGCTTTGGCACCGTTTGCTATGGTCCCTGTGTCCGTTTCCATGTCTATTACATCGATTTGCTCGCACAGCGGCATAGAAAACGAACTGTGTACCCGGCCACGAGCGCACACGAACTGAATGCACAAAATATTGAACTTGACTATTGCCGACTTTTGAGCGGCGACGCACTCGGTTACGTCAACTGCGTGGCTACGTGAGTGAACTTTAGTCGCAGAAGCACAAAGATGGAGTAGGAGTGAATCCAACAGTCACTGGGCTTTTTATGCCCAAGCGCCACTGTCGCTGTCGTTGCCGCAGTCGCAGTCGCAGTCGCAGTCGCAGTCTGCAGCGCTGGACCATATCGAGTTTGACCGAAGTGTTTGGGGTTGACTCTGTTAACTGTTAACTATGCGCTGTGCAGCGCCTGCGCAAGCCAAGCTTTGTCTTTGATTGTGGCTGTGGCCTTGCGTCTGATAACAGAAGCAGCAGTATCAGCTATCGCCGCAGTCTCGCTCTAATTGTTGTTGTCGCACTCGGGTAGCGCTGCCGCCGTTAACGGCGCTGCTTGCACAGCCTCCAATGTGACGGCGCAAACGCAATAAAAAATTCCCACGCGTTGCTCTTGAGCGTTTTTTCCTAGCTGCCAGAGGGGGTTTCTAGCTTCTAGCTGTTGACCACATTTTTCTACTGCTGGGTCGACAGCGCTGCTACAGCCGCTGCACGTCTCTGCTGCTGATGCTGCCGATGCTGCTGTCCATACTCGTGCTGCTGCTGCTGCTGCTGCTGCTGCTGCTGCTGCTGCTAAAGGCAACGCACATTAAATTGAATTTATAGTCATCAATTTGCTGAATAGCTGCGTGAATTAACTTTTTCTTCTTTTTATTGTAGGGTATTCGCCTTGATTTGTGAAGGCATCCATTTATTGTTTTCTTAAATCAGTTCAATGTATTTTATAATAAAAATTGATTGACCCCCTCGCTACAGCAAAATGGTGTCAAATTGTTTTTAGCCAAGCAGCCCATATACGCCGAAGCAACCCCTATTCGCACCCCTAACCTTCCACTCCTACCACACTCAGCTCTGCGTTTGTTGCGCTTTTACGAGACTTTTGTAATTTGCTTTATGAACTTTATGAACTTCCTTTTATGCCATTTGGCGCTTTCCGTTATTCTCCCGGCAGCTTCTGCTGCCACTTTCTGTCTCTTCTTTATTTGTGGCTGCAACTGACTCTTTGGTATACACATATATATATATATAAATACATATATACACTAGAGCAAAATATGAATCTCAACTTTAGTATGAGAAATTTAAATTAAGTATAAAATGTTTTTTATGTCGAAAGCAATTCTAATTTTAAGATATTTTGTGAAAAAAAATTATTACTGATTAGTTATTTCTATGTGTAGATATATACACATCTAGGTATATATAGAGAACTCAAATAATAGAAAATATATCTTATATAAAAACAATCATTGAAAATTTTAATATTGCGAGCCTTAGTCAGGAAGCAACAGATTTTCTATATTAAGTTTAAAAAGTTCAAATGTTCAACTTTTGACTTGACAAAGTTTATTTTCGCATTGAGCTTCAAAACTCATTCAGAGTTTCTTTAAGTGTCTTTTATGTATGCACTCTCTCTCTCTCTCTATTTGTCTCTCTTATGTTTGAAGTTGTTCGCAACTCTTCGCAACTCAATTAAAAACTAATCAAGCCTATTGTAATATAATTATCGTGACAGCATAATTAACAGCGCTTGTGCATGTAGCTGCAGTCTTCTCCTAGTCAGCCAGTTTTTTTATTTGCATCAGCTCCTTTTCTATTTATATATATATATATATATATATATATATATATATATATATATATATATATATATATATATATATATATATATATATATATATATATATATATATTTTTTTTTTTACAGACATTTTTTCATTGTTGGCTATTTTGTTTATCTTATTATTTTCTAATGGACAACCTATTCGCTATCACCCTGAACCTTTAAGACGGACCCCTCGGAAGTCTTCAATTTGCGTGCAAAATTTCCCTGACAGCTCCACTCCATAAATTTTTTTTTAAAGAAATCACTTTGAATCTAACCCTGGGTATACAAATTGGTTGTTCTTGGCAACAATTTCTTTTTTTCTTTTCTTTCTTTTTTTTTTTTTTTTTTTGTTAAAAGCTTTACTTTTGCGCTGCGTGTCCCGGCCATAATGAGGGTACTTAATACCTAGCCCTGTGGCCAAGCTCTATATATATACATATGTATACAAATATAAATACATATATTTATATATCATCCCTTTTGGGATGCTGGTTAAGTGCTACGGCCCCAGTCATAAGTCTGATATACGATCCAAAGACCGGATAAGAAACACACTCGCTGCGTTTTATTGCTTCGAATGCTATTTTGAATACCATCACGTCAGGCGTCAGCCAAGTGAGGGAGCGCCCAGGATGCTGACGGGGAGGGCTGCATCTCCCTCTTGGAATTGTCTTAGGCTTTGTTGAGGCATCTGTGTATGTGCGGATGAGGATGACTGCGAGTTGGTGACATTTATGCGACTTAATACGCACATGCTGAGGGAATACTACATTAGAGTTCCATTTCCATTTGTATTGCCGAAGCACATACGCGCACACACAGAAACAAATGAGAAGCAAGTGCCAAGAAGACGCCAAAGGAAGCGCCAACCATTTTTGCGAGTGTCTCACACATACCTCTCCACACCCCACACCTTATTCCCCACTTTTTCTTCCTCTCCCTTTCTCTTTCTATGTGTATGTGCGTAATTTTTCTGTTCTTTTTTTATTGCAAGGAGTTTCTGAAAAGGCACGAACATCAAATTATTTTCTTGCTTAATCCGGTTCAAGACCGCCGCGCTTTGTTACCCACGCTTCTATCGGGCTCTGCATCCACATCTGGGTCAGAGCTGGAGACGTCGGCGGCGTTTACAAATGACAGGAAGTGGGTGTTCGGTCCCGCAATCCAGTGACTTTTCTAAGTAGATGTTGGCTTAAGCAGCTGAAACGTTACCTAGCCCCCGGCGTCAGTCCACCGTCACAACACACAGCTGTCACAGCCCCGAGTCACTGCTTCCCCAGAGCAAATGATTTCATTGTCATAGTCACTAATAGCAACTACCATATTCCCGACGTAATTACATTTTAACAGCCTCTAAGAGTCCTGGATATTTACTTATGGCAACGCACCCACTTCCACACACACCCTTGAAAATTTGGCCGCGTATCTTTGTATATTGGAGATCTAATTGTACACTTAGCAAAACAGTATAAATCAAATCAAGCCCACATATAATTTCTTTATCAATTTTGGGCTACTCTAAAATTATTTTTTAATCTCAAAGAAATTTTTATTGCACAAAATTGTAGTCTAAACTGAATTTTTTAGGTTGAATTTTTTTTTTTGAAATTCGAAAATTTTTGCATTATTAGTAGAAATTGCAGCGGCATATGAAAATTAGCAATTGATTTGGACGATCAATTGCAGATTCTCTTTTTCTTCAAGTGTATTCTCTGCTCGTGTGGATGTATCTCGTTGAGCAGTTGATGTATCTTTGACCTGTGTAGCTGTGGCCACATGGGTGCGCATAAGTAAGTCGAAAAGTGGGCGTGTGCAAGTGTTATAATGCTGTCCTGTACTTGTGGCAAAGAGTCTTTCGTCCTTTTCTTGCATTGCCCCCTTTGCCGGTGCCTTGGCTTATGGCTCTTCATAATGACGCAAGTAAATCTCATTGCCATTTCGCTGGCTGTGCACTCAATTCTTTTCTCAGTTCTCAAGCTTTAGCAATTAGTTGTTGGCTAACAGCACTTGTACACACTCACACTCACATGCACACACACCCACACACCCACACACCCACACACACACACTCACGCCCCTCACACAACCAGCGTCGTCTGTGTTAAGAATGTGCCTTCCATGTCAGTAAATGTTGGAAATTTGACAAAAATGCTGCCGCGTCTACAGCTCTGACAGCTGATAAACTGCATGCAAATATTTTTCGCAGCACAAATATTTAAAGAATTTTTAATATGCGGCATTTATGTGAGAGCGGCGAAGTTTACCCCGCTCCTTAACCTCACTCAGCCCACCTCTCATTACGCGCATTTAATGCGTCATTTGGCGCTTAGCTTTGTGGTCTTCTGCGCCCACAGAATTAGTTATGCTGCGCGCTTGCCAGGACGTGCCGGTATGTCGGGTCCAGGCTCATTTCGTTCAATAACCGAGCTTGAGCGAATCAAATTTGACGGCTCCTTAGCGGAGGCCTTCGAGTCTGTCTTCTTTAGAGTTAAGCTAAATTAATTGCCTAAAAGGCAGTCATCAAGTGGCTCAGTTCTTTCTATTTCTATTTTTATTTTACATTGTATTATTACAACTATGATAAGTAAGCTTATTCCACTGACATATTGAAAACATCTCAACTAGTTCAAGTCAAAGATACTTTATTTTTCTCTCTTCAAGCTTCAATACACGTAAAATTGTTGTCAATTGGAGCATAGGAAACAATTGCTCTATTTAAATAATGAAAAAGGAAGAGAAGAGAAAATTGAATTTCCATGTTAACTGCAATATCAGATGGAGTTCAGTTTCAATTTTCCTTTTGTATTCGTCACAAATGTCTGACAAATTGAGAAAAATTAGCGACATTTGCATTTGGGCACAAAGTACATCAGTTGCAAAAGCTGTGGACATCTGTTGCTCTCTGTTTCTGTATCTGTATATCTGCATTTGTATCTGTATCTCTAGTTGTCGCTGTAGATGCCATGTAAGTGGTGTTTGTCCTGTCTGTCTGTGGCATGTGTCAAAATGTTTGCTTGTCAAAATACGAATTGAAAATAGCAAACGGAAGCTCGAATAAATTTGTGTTTAGAAGACAGAGTAGACGACTATCTTCAATGCCTATCTCTTAAATTACTATAAGTATTTATATTTACTTATAATTTACATAAAAGTAATTAATTATAAATATATATAATATATAGGATATATATATATATATATATATATAGATATAGATATAGATATAGATATAGATATAGATATAGATATAGATATAGATATAGATATAGATATAGATATAGATATAGATATAGATATAGATATAGATATAGATATAGATATAGATATAGATAGCTCGTGATAGCTATAGATAGTTCACATAGTTCTTGTGTTATATACATACATAGTAATAATATTTACTTATACTTTACCTCATTGTAAATACGTTGTATAATAGTTGTAGAAATTGTTGTTGTTGTTGTTGTAGTTAAGAGTAGTTTTATAGTAGTAGTAGTAGTAGTAGTAGAAGGTAGTAGAAGATGTAATTTGTTTTATTGTAGTTAGTATGGTTCCATATATGGTTGTAAGTACAGAGTAGAGTTCGAAAGGTTGATGTAGTTTTAATTTTTGTTGTTGATGATTTAGTAATAGAAGTTGGTGGAAGTTAGAGCAGAAGTAGAAGTAATAGTAGGTATAGAAGCAATTGGCAACCAAAGATATTGAAATAAATAGATAATTTTCTAAATACGAAAATCATTTTAATGCAATTATTCATAGTTTATAATTTTTATTTTTTGTGTCTTAGAAGAAACAAAAACGTTTATATGCAATTCAAACTATAAACATTTTTATAAGGCTTTTCATATTATATATTATTTGAAAAAATTAAAAAATGTTGAGGTTTTTTTTTCGGGCCAATTCAAACTTAATACCAAAAAAAATTTATAATTGATTCAACGCGCGATTTTTTCTTTGTCTTTTGGTTGAAAAACTTAGTGGGACAAAAGTTTTGTTACGCATAATTAACGGTACTAACGAAAGCTTCATATTTTTTCTTGTGCAAATTTTCATTAGTTTTTTATTTATAGAAGAGCAGCGAGAGGGAGGTATGTGCACCAAGTAATATAACTAAATAAGGTATGAAATAATTATGAGTTCGTTTTTATTTCAGTACAAAAGCAAAAGGCAATCAAGTCTAAATTTATCGTCTACAAATCATACTCTATAATCTAAATATATACCATATATATATTTATATATAGATATACATGTTATATAGATTTGGAATTGTAGACGATAGTAAATGCTGATATCATGTGGGAGCTAAATTGAAATTTCGCAAGAATCGAATCAAAAATGCGTGTGGTTCATACAAAAGTCTGATTAGGAAATGCAAAGAAACGAGATTATATTATATATATATATATATATATGGTAGTGTTTAATATAGGTATTATTTCTTGAGAAATTACCGCCTGCAGCATCTGTTCAGCGTGTGAGTTCGAGGAGAGTAAAGGTTATAAATTCATTAATACGCCTTTCTACTTATTTGATATTTTTCTTTTTACTTGTGGTAGTGAATAGAGATAGATAAAGTTAGTAGATAGATGGCTTCGATTTGATATATGATATGTGTGATAGGCAAAACGTGAGACTATGCGTTTATAGTGATCAATTATGCAAAATATTTATCAGAGAAAGATAGAGCGAGGGAGTTGGAAAAGTAGAATAGTTGAATAAGTTGAAAGTTATGGTTTTAGGAATTAGTAAGTAAATAGATTTTTGTGTGAGTGTTTGTGTTGTTATTAAAAGAGTATTATTAAATTCTGTTTCCGTGCTGTTAAGTTTCAAAAATGAGCGGTTTTAGTGAGATATACGTAATGATAAATAGTTATATGTAAAGGTTGGAAGTGGTATATTATGTTATTCCATTTGAATTTTAAAGTGTTTGAAATTTATGAGACTTGTATCTTAGAAAATATCAGTAAATTTTCAAATAAGCTAAATTCGAATTTGACTTATTTAATGCTAAGATTACATAAATAGTATTGTGAAGTGTATTGCTACACAACGTGTTTGAATCCGCCGCTATAAGATTCGACGCCGAAAGTATTAAATTTCCGGCGACGTCTTACAATAAGAGGAGTGAAAAGGCGTGGAATACATGTACATATCAGTAATAACTAAAAAAAAAACCTTTACAAAAAAAAGAAAAAAAAAAAAAACAATGGAAAAGCCTTATCAGGAAAAGGCAGAAGAGATTGTAATAGAAGAGATTGAATTGTGTGTTTTTTTCTTTATATTTGTTATGAAGGCGTTGGCAGTTGTGTTCATTGTTACCGACCATGGGCGGCGCGTAATGTGGGGCGTTAAGGACATTGTTAAATGTTTTTTGTGTAAACTGCATGAAGATTTCTAAGGATTGCTGTGCACTTGGCTATCATTTTGAAGGTGGCTGTGTTTATCTGTGAGTGTGTATTTTTTGTTTGAGTTTTGTGCTGTTACTGGTGTTTGTCAAGCTCTTGTGTTTAGTGTGTGTTTTACAATGAGGTAAAGTTCGGCCGTGAATAGGTATAGGGGAGGAGCGTACAAGTATGCACATTTTATTTTATATTCAAGTTATGGGCGCCTTTTATGATTTGTGTGTGCACTTAAGCTTAAATAGAGTACAATAAAGTTGTATACAATATAATACGTAGCTATTAAATGAATGACAGACTAGATAATGACAATTGTGAGCCAGAGATGATTGCTGATGAAAGTGTTTTGGGTTAGTAATTAAAGTAGGTTACCAAACAAAAAATAAAAACAAAAACGAGCTCAACAAATAGTGTATTTCTTTGAATACAAGGCTAGGAGATGGAAATAATATAAATAAGTATATGTTTGATTTAAATTTCAATTTTGAAAGAGTCTATGACTCTTTCACAACGAATTTTAAGAATTTTCAGTGTCTGTTAGTTTCATTCATGCTTTAATGCCAATGAATAATAATTTTCTATTTTTTCATTCAATGCAGGCTCAAATCATAATCGAATTGTGATCCGCGCATATTATAATGTTCGATATGGCGTTACTTATAAATAGAGGTATGCTTATTCGGTGGTATGCAACTTACGCGCTGAGTACAAACTCTATTAGGTTGAACAAACAAAACGCTTACCTGTAATAAAAGAGGAGTTAAATTGTATTAAGATATTGTAGCAATAGTTGTTCTTTAAGTAAATTATGGCCCATATATCATGGAGTTATTTTCTGTCTGCACGTTTGCCACATTTATTACTCTAACTTCCACCCAAATGGACAAATCCATATATATTATCCTCGCATAAGACAGGCAATAGCAATAAAGACTAACACGACAGCAGCTCAAATAAATTCAACGATTGTGCTTTGCCAGGACGACAATGGAAACGCATTAGCTGCCCATGCTCTGAGCACACACCCCCACTCACACACTCTCCTGTTCCTCTCGCCTAACCGAGTGGAAAATGTTTTACAGATTGAAAACTGTAAAGTTAAATTTCAAAACAATGTTCCATTGCCTTAGATCATTCAGTTTACAACAATTGCTCTAGTGTTGCAAAAAATATTTATAATTTGTTCATTATTTTATTAAGCCCAATCCTAAGTGTGTAGAAAGTAGACCATTTTAGAGGTCATAAGCCATACACGATTTCAGTTAAGCCACTCAAGTTGAGTCCATCAACAGCAATTCTACTACATACAGTACCAGAAAATTAGGTATATTCAGCCAGAGTGATTTAATTTTTTGTTTTATATTGAGTTTGCTTCTATTTTGTTAACAGGATATCTGGAAGTCAGTCACTTTTTACATAATTTCGGTCACAGCATTGGAACAGCTGTAAGTGGCTAGCAAAATGAAAAGGAGGTAATTGAGAATCTAGAGCTTTATGGCTGGATAATTGGCATACGTGCGCTGAAATATATATGTATATATACATATATATGTATGTATATATATATATATATATATATATATATATATATATATATCAATGGTACTTTTCTTTGATTTCTAAATTTTTATGGTCATGCTAATAGCATTTTCATGTTTTTCGACCAGTCTATCAATGTCAACTCGCAGAGCCACACTCGACAAGTGCTTAACAAGTGGCAAGAGGCAAGTGGCAAGTGGTATGTGGCATTCGGCATGTGGCAAGTGTCTGTGGCAGGTGGGTGGGCAAGTGGGTTGGCTAATGATTGAGCTCGCACTCGCTCACTCAGTCTCTCTCTTTATTAATCTCACTAGACGTCGGTGGCTAGCGCTCGCTCTTTGTAAGTGGTATTACGGACGGGCCGAGTTGCCTGAGTTCTATAAATTTAGCATCAATCTACGCAATTAACTGTATCAATTTGTTAGAACCACTTGGCGACGCATTCGTGCAGAATTTCTGCGCTCGATAAGAGGAATCCATTTTATGTTGGGCCGGGCACTTCGAGCTGAAAATGGGGCGGTTTGGCAGTGTGGGCACGGTATGGCTACTCAGCCTTAAGGGCAGCAGCAACGGGCGAGCGCTTGTTTCACACCTACAGCTACACAAATACATAAGCCTAGATACACAGATACACATTATATAGTAGTGGCTATGTAAATCTTACTACATGCCATATGCTGCATTGTGGCATGTCGCATGCTTCCAGTTGATAAGCGTTTTAAATAAAATATTCTAGTGCCGCGTTTTTGAAAGCATTCAATGATTTTCCAAGCGATTGCACAGCCAACGATTAAACAAAAGCAGCAACAACAGCTAAGAGAGCTCGTTGACAAGAGGCCGCCGGAGGGACGGACGCGTGTGCTAGCTAAAAGCGTTAGCCACTTTCATGTGTGGCAGTTACTTGTACTTGCCTCCATCTGCTGCGCTGTGCAGTAGCTTGAAAATGAATTATGTATGTTTATCGATCGACTAAGCCAAAAATATATATATATGTGTGTGTGTGTGTATCTCGGTATTTGTGGGTACGTATTCACCCCATTTAGCCATATATCCATATGCATGTATACATGAGCATAATCATATAAGATACTGCTCCGAGGGAAATGGTTGCATATTAAGTTTGTTTTGTGTTGCCAATTCTACCTGTGATTCAGTTAAGATAACGAAGATACCGATGTGGAAATTTGGCCTCTCTGGTGCTAGTTAAGGTTAGAAAAAGCTCGAAATTGTTAGCTCTTTGTGAATCCTTGACTATTTCACACGTATTTCAACAATATATATATTTTATTTATTTTTATTAGCACACTCTAAGATATGCCTTTAATTCGAGTGATGCATTTCGTATTATATAATTCATACACATTTAATCTAAAATTATTTTTATAGACAGTAATGGAGGGATTCATTTATGAATTTTCTGCTTGGTAAGAATATTTGTAATCTAATTATAATTACAAATACTCTGCAAGCATTTATTTTGCTTCTTTTTACTTGTTTTTCATAATATAAAATTTCGTAATGTTTTTGTTTACAAACTAGCTGTTTTCCCGAAACTTTTATTTTTTGGGTTTACATACCTTTAACGGCACTTAATTGGTTTCCAACCATCTGTTTCGCAATAAACGCCGCCATTGTGTTTTATTTTTTGCTATTGCCTGCTTGTTGGATATGTGGGCGTCGACGTTGCTGCTGCTGCTGCTGCTGATGCTGGAAACTGCAGTCACGGCTTTCGTTGCGCCCAACTCCGCAACTGAAAAGAAGAAATCAAACTGTGAGCGAGAAAGAAAAAAGCCAAGCAAATTAAATTGTGTTCAAACGGAACAATGCTTAGGACAATGAGCCCCAGAGATCTCCTTCATGTATCCCACATCCAACTTGTCCTGTCACCTGTGCCAGCGGCTGCACCCCTGATACTTTAAGCCGATTAGCTTAAATGCCGCCGACTGTCCGAGCGAGCTTCTCGACAGTTGCCAGTTTACAGCTGCGCTGTGTGCGTTAGAGTGTATGAAACACATTTCTGGAATTACCAGTCCTGCACAGCCCAACCCAGCGCGAACCAGGGCAGCCCAGCTTGCCTGTACAGCTGGCGTACTACTACACATAATCTAATATTATCTAAGGCCTAAGGCAAAATAATGTCCTAATGAATGTGGGTGTAACATTAAATTATATAAGAATTTGGTAGCTGACTGTAGCCAATAACCCGATTCTCGTTCACAAGTCAAATGTCACTGGCCGAGTTAATCCACTATGCGTGGCGTCCACATTCGAAATTTGTTGACTATCAACTAAATATCAACTCCTTGAAACAGTCGGGAAAAAAGCCAATATACTCGTTTTGCGTCACAGGAGCGAGAATATGAAGAGAAAATTTGCAATTTTGTAAAATATCGCGACGACGGCTTATTTTCATTTTCATTTCCATTTTCATTTGCATTTTCATTCAGTACGAGCGGCTTCATGGCCGCGTATTAATATTTACTCAAATTGGGCTAACAAACTTAAGCCTGGGGCGTGGTTGGTACGAGGCGGCAACGAATTAAAACAACGCCCAGCTAAACGAGCAACCAAATTAGTTTGACATAAAAAGCATACGCCTGGCAGCCAGACTAGCAGAGCGAATAGACAGATAGCCTGACAGATCGTCAGGATGTAAGAGACCCGGGACATGCTCTCCCTTACATCCTGCCCTCACTGGGCCTCCTGCCTGCCTGGCTGCCTGCCTGCTTCCTGCGCCAAGCTAATGAATTAAGCTGGCGCTGCAAAGAATTTTTAGCTTTTCAGGCGCCCTGCGGCCACGCGTCAACAGAATTGTTTATTGGGCCGCAACACCCACCCATCCCTCTCTTCCAGAACCCAGCCCAAAAATATAAAAGAAAAACATATTTTGCTTTTTAGCATACCTTGTGCTTTAAGTGCAGCAAGGGGTTTGTTTTAATTTGATGTGTACTCCGTTAACTGATCTTTGGCCAACTATATAACTACCTAAATAGTTACATATATTACAGATCAATTTGTGAGCCTTAGCCTCTCTAGACTTGTTGGTTATCAGCAACGACTGTCATATTGTTTAGCCCCAAATAACTTGTGGTTGTCAGTTTGCGAACTTAACGAAATACACTTTAATTTTTGAAGCGAAAAGCAGGCAAGTCGGTCGAAACAGAAGGGTTTCAACAAAAGTCCTAGGCAAGGCTTTGGGGCTGCTCCTGCTATAAAATATGTAAATAAAAGGCGAAAATTTATGGGCTTCGTGTTTAGAATTTGATGGGGCAATAGCAGAAGCAGCAGCTGACGCTGTTTCAGGTGTGCCCTAACAAAAGCCAATTCGCATTTATTTTGCTGGGCTATCCAATTACGTTTGAAGTTGTTTTTCTGATATGAAATGCTAAAGCCAATAAACACGCAAATAAGCCAAGTTGAGTTTTCCTCGTTCCGATGACGCCGCAGTAAGGGGAGATTCTTAACAGTGGGATGGGGGTCAAAGGTTCAGCAGCTATATCAAGTATACGCGGCAAAGCTCAATGTCAAGTAGAAACCCTTTCACCAACTGCGGCTCACTTTAACTTACAGTGGAACAAATCAAAACTTTTCCCTTGGTGTAGCTTAACATAATTGCAGGCATAAATGACCTTCAAGCAAGAGTAGCGATATTAAGTATACGCAAGTTAAGCCAAGTCCATTGGAAAGCCATTTTACAACTTTTTTAACATGAATGAAATACAAATTTAAGATTTTTATTACCTGAGATACAGCTATAGTTCCGAGAGGTGGCCTAAATATTTGTCCGTAAACTAATATTAATGACAAAACAATATCAACTATACGGGGCACAAGTTTAGTTGACTTTTTTCTCTCTACAAGATTTCTATCGATAAAATTTACAATATTAAATATAAATAGTAGTATGCGGGAAAACTTGGATTATATTTTTCACCTCTACATTGAATACAAATTAACTTTTTTCATTAGATAACTGTTCAAAATATTTCAATTTACATTCATTGGTTAAGTTTCTTATCAGAGAAATAAATATTAAGAATACGGAGCAAAGGCCTCGCCACGCATTGCGTTACATTTTCCACAATATACTTTTTATACTTTTTTTTATACAATTTATATACTTTTTTAGGGTATGTGAATTGCCAAAAATAAGGCATTTAACGAAAAGTGTTCACTAGGTAACTGTTTGCTGAATTGGCAAAGCGAGATCAGGTATCTTAGAGCTCAACGCTCCCCTTAAGAATAGGACGTTATTATGTATACGCAGCGCAAGCTTTGTCAAAGTTAACTGTTGGGCGAACTTTTTTTAACAGTGGGTACAAATCAAAACTTTTCATTAGGTGACTGTTAGCTGAATCGGCAGAGGGTAAATCAGGTGTGCTCTGTGGCGTCTGGCCACTTCACGCGTGAAAATGCGCAAAGTTTATGCAAAGTTTTAGAGAGTTGGCAGCTTGAAGCGCACTTTTCGCATACTTTGAACGCCTTGAGATACTTTCAAGATACTTGTAGCTACTTTTAGATACTTTTCAGCTGGGCAGCTGTGCATTAACTTACCGACTGTTCCGTATATACTCCGCTTAAATTTGCGTGTGCTGCTGTGCGTGTGTGTTGTTGTTCTAGATGGTGTGTTGTTGGTGATGCAGTTGTTGTTGTAGTTGTTGTTGTAGTTGTTGTTGTTGTTGTAGTTATAGTTATAGTTAGAGTTGTAGTTGTAGTTGTAGTTGTAGTTGTAGTTGTAGTTGTAGTTGTAGTTGTAGAAGAAGAAGCAAAGTTTTAGAAAGTTGTTTGTGTTGTTTTTAAAGAAATCCACTAAGAAGAACGAGCATCAGACAGAAAGAGTTTGCTGCAAAGTAAACACAGATAAAAAGAACAAAAATAAAACCGTTTCAGTTTACTGCTTAAAAAGACACACACAGAGAAAGAGGGTATCTGAGAAAGCGAGACGGATGGATGGATGAATAGCTAGTTGATCAGAAAGAGACAGCGAAACAATTTTAATGAGTTTGCTTTGGGGGTCAGTTCTATTGAGCACTGAACCCTACATAACACAAGAACCTATTGACATTGCAGCTAATTTAAACAGAAGCACACGCATACACAGGGGCGGCCTGGTGTGTGTGTGTGTTTTTTCTTTACTGTTATTTCAGAGTATATTGTTATGAGACGGGTAGCTCTATTGCTTTACGAAATGTGCCACATTTGCATCAAGTCACTAAAGCCACTGTGTTTAAGCCTCTGCTGAATCAATATTCCAATATATAAGAAGAAAATCATTGAGCGATCCCTAAAAAAAGTATGTTTCAAAAGTAAAAACTGTTAAAGTCATCTAACTTGCTATGATCTAACACTTTGAATGGCATGCAAAACAAGATACAAAAACTGATTCACACAGGAAACATAATATCATATAATAGGATCTCCTCTTTTAAACAGCCAATGTAAATATAACTGCCGTAAGTATCTCTGAAAGTGAATTTAATATTCGGCGATGTTATACGCTATTATTTCTAATGTGCATGTGTGTGTTCGTGCTTTGTTATTTTTATCGATATTTCTTTATTAGGGTTTCTTTTATGCGAGCGTGCACGTAAGTGCCCATTACGAGGCTGGGCCAGGCGTGTGTGCGGCCTATACTAGGTAGACACACACACACACGCACACACACACACACTCACATACACGCATACACATACAGGCAGACAACATTTTTACGTAACACACGTTGTAGAGAACTCTTGTTTAATCAAATTTTTAAGAACTTTGACACTTTTGGTCCGCCTATTACATAAAATCGCCTTCGGCTGCCACTCCACGGCTGCCGCAATCGCCGTCTTAGCTGCCTCTTAGCTCACTGTATGCAACGCAGCACAACGAGGAGAAGCAATATAATTGTTTATAATTGAATTAATTCTGTGTTATTGTTGATCGATTCGTATAAGCTGGATGTATGAGTGTTTTCTTCAAGAATCTGTGTATATTATTATATATATATTATTATATATCTGTTAAGCGAGTGTTGATGTACACGCACAAGCAGACACATATACACATGTGTATGTAAATATAAACTCATATATAAAAAAATATATGTGTATAGTATATATATATATATATATATATATATATATATATATATATATATATATATATATATATATATATATATATATATACATATGCGTATGTGCTAGTATTTCTTTTCTTTTTTGTTTTATTCAATACTTTTTTGTGCACTTTACTTTCGTATTTAATACGGGCGCTTCTTACTTCATGCTATGTTCGCACTCTTCTGTGTCGCACGGCCGAGTCGCCTACATGGAAAACTCGGGCCGTTACGGCGCGCAGCGAGCAGAATAAAGCAGAACAGAGCCAGCCAGACAGCCAGCTGTAGGCAGCTGCGGCGCCAGCGTCGGCGTCACAGCCGTGACGGCGCCTACATTTACAACAAATAACGAAGAGCAAACGCACTCACTCACTCAATTCCACTCAGTAGCAAACAGTTATGCCAAAGCTTTTGCGAATTACCCCGCTTAATGTTTTGAGTGAGTGCCCACTAGCTGTACTGCTCTAACGCGTAGGCGGGAGCCAGTGCTGAAGACCCTAACGCGCTCTTCGAGTAGGCTCACCGAAACGCTTCCTGTACATTTATGTACATTTACATATGCTTTAGTGCGTGTATGCATGTGTGCGACGGTACATAATAGCTTTTAGCTTTTTAACTAATAATATATTTATTTGCCGTCGCCTTTCATCTACTTCTATTTCTATTACATAATTTTTTATACGAACTGCTTACACTCGCGCACATTCTCTTTCTTTCTCTTTCGCTCTCTGCCCTGTCTCGCTCTCGTTCTCTTTTGACTTTTTGACTTTGAAATAAAAAGTGTTGCCTACTTATTTGCGACCGGCGCCTGCGCCACACAAATGAGAGAAGTCCGTTAGAAATGTTGAGTTTTACGCTAAGCGCTACATATGGGCGAATTATGCGTTATTGATTTGTTGTTGTTGAGATAGCCTTTTCCCCACAAAACCAAAAAAAAAAAGAATGGAGAAAAAACTTAATAGAAGTGATGTACCCAAATGGCACTGATAAGCTCAGCATATGGCACACACAGCTGCGAAAGAGTTATGTCTGACGCCTTTGTTCTCGCTGTCACTTGCCATTAGCTTGCACACACACACAAACTCACACAAATACACACACAGATCTAACTTTTGTGGTTCAGCGGAAACGCACAGCTTGAAAGTAGGAAATTGCAAAGTTCTTTGCCACGTCCGCTGTTCAGTGGTGGTCAGTGCATCAATTGCCTTTGGGGTAAAGTGTCTGGCTGTCTGTCGCAAGAATTCTAATTAGTCTGATATAAATCCAACAAATGCCCTCCAACTTTATTGTCTTGCACTTTATCAATTATAGTTTCTTGGGCTCTGCTTTCTATACCAATCAATTATATTTTCTTTAGCTTCCACTTATTCTGCTCATTCTTTTTGTAACCACAAATTGCTTATTACCGCTGTGCAGCCGCTCTCACCTCTGGCTACCTGCGCTAGTTCTGCTTGAAATGAATGTCACGTTCTGGCCCTAGGCGAATTGCGTTTTCCCTTGGGCAATGAGTCGGTAACGCGAATGGCGCTTACTTTGTTTTCAATGCGGGCTTTTCATTTCATTTCGTTTCATTTCATTTCTTTTTATTTTTTTCGTTGATATAAAATGTTGAAATATTTATGCACTTGTATTATTGATGGGCCGCAGCGGGATTCGCTTACCTACAACCGTTGAAGGCACCGTTAGTCGCACCACGCAACAACAACAATAATTTTTGAAAAATTACTATTTTCTTTCGCACTTTGCTGTGCTCGCGGCGTAACAACAACAACAAATCTTTTTCGCCACTGGCATACACAAAAACCACTTTTTCAAGCCCAACTACAACGAAAATACCAAATAACTGTTATTCACTGCACACAGTTTACAACGCCAACATGCAAAGAGCGCACAACTAACGAGAGCGCGAATAGGCAACTGAGTGAGAGAGAGTGGGAGAGAAGCATTGCTTGCCAGCAGTTACACGACTGCCAGAACGAGAGCAGCTATCGAGTGGCTCTCAATTTGGTCGCCCACTGGCTGACTGACTGGCTGGGTGGCTGGCTGACTGACTGGCTGGGTGGCTGACTGTCACTTTTGACAGTTGACCCCAAACGAAAGCTCTTGGCCGAAAAAAGCTTGCAGACTTAAAATTGGCTAGCTAAAAAATGGCTGATAGTGCAGCAATGCGACAATAAGATAGATGTTAACTGCTAAATGTATTTGCCAGATGCCTGCGCAGGCAAATTGTTGGCTGATTAACAAATGCGCGGATATGGCAACCGGCGACAGCCGTGTGTATGCATGTGTGGGCGTGAGTGTTTTGTTGTTTATTGTCTGCTTTTTTATACAAGGTTCCGCTTGTAAATTTTTACCACACGCACCGGAAGTTGTCGAGCGTACACGAAGCGCTGATAAAACAGACTAAAGCCTGACTGTCTTGTTTACCACCCAAAAGAAAACCCAAAAAGTTACTGAAATTTTCACAGGCGAGCTAGCAACACCTGACTCACACACACACGCAGAGAACGCGCGCGCGCTTTGCGTCTACATTTATAGCTAATGTCTGTGTATGTGTGTATTTTTGCGAGCGTGTAAGAGGCGTATAGGTAATTTATATAAATTATTTAATTAAGCCATGTACGTCAGCACGCGGCGCAGAGCCCATTATTTAGATTAAAATCAAACCCATTACATTTTATGCCACCTGTCTTGAGCGCTTCCTTCGTTATTCTTTTTGCTCCTGTCTAAGCCGCCTCTCCTCTGCCCCTTCCGTTAGCGTCTATTGCTTTTGTTATGATTGTTTTTGGCATTGCCTCTTGCTTCTCGCATCTTCCGCGATACTTACTCCAGCCAAATTGGCCACATTTAAATGTTGTTGGACGATATAAACACTGCTGATGCAGCATATTCCCACCTAGCGTTCATTTTTTTGCCACCGAACAGAGATTATAATTTTTTATTTATATGTATATATATATATATATATATTTAACTCTCTAATTATCATCATAATTATTTTCTTTTTGTTTGATGAAGTATTAAAAATTTTTTATGCTGTTAAAATGTTGTTTGCTTTTCATCTCATCTAACAATATATAGATCAAAGATAATTCTAAAGACTAAACAACTCATCCAGAGAGGTAATCAAGTTCACTGAATATATTTCATTCATTTCGCCCTATTAAAATTTATTCGATATTCCATTTTATATTAAACTTTAGCCGGAACCGCCACCGCGTTGCCATTGAAAATGCAATGGAGCAATCGCACTTATCGTTCAAATTGATTTCTTTCACAATACCAAACCAAATGATAAAGTTAATTTACCCCTCACTGACAGTTGCCGGCTGACAGCCATGATATTTAATACAAACTGCCCGCTCCCCAAACCGCAGCTGCTCTTCTTCTTTATACAGCCGCTCATTTCCCTGGGGGCGGCATACACTTGGCGGTCGTCGTCAATCAATGTGAATTCAAGAGCTGCCGCTGCCGCTGCCGCTGCCGCCAAAGATGACAACTAAACTTCACTTCAGCCGCAGACAAAATGTCATTTTTTAGCTCTGCAAGGAGGGGATAGCATGGATGGTAGGGCGTGAGGGAGGAAGAGGCGTGGTCTGATGTACAACACGGAGTGGCTTAATTTAAAACGGTTTCATGTTGTGATTTTGACAAATGATAATTTTTTTCCATGCTTTGCAGTGTATGTATGTATATATGTGCGTGTGTGAGTGTGTGTTTGGGTATGTAGGTGTATGCGTATGGCAGGCTGTGTACGATAGCTTTTGTGTTCGCTTCGTCATCCCAGTTACAAGTATGATATCTCTACCTCCCTTTGTCTGCTGCCCTTTGAGTCTGTAATTTTGTAGTGGTCGATGAGTTGGCACAATGTGCGCGACAGATAAACGAAACGTGTCTCAGCCCCTATCCCCTATCCCCTAAGCACTGTACCCACTTGCAGAGTGTGTCAAAGGGTCGTTAAGTAAGCAAGCTGCCACACACATACACTCACGCGCACACACATACGCATACACACTGAAGCATGGATATTATACTGAGAAAAGTTTCGGTTTCAGTTTCAGTTTTGGTAGATCAAAAACTACGTACATCTGGGGTGACTGCCACATGCGCTCCTCTTTTTTCTATCTCTTTCACTCTTGCACTCCTATCGCACTCTTGGTAACAGCCAATACAGATATACATTTGAGCCCTGCTGCAGCGGACAGCGAAATGGGCGCCAGCACAAGCAATCAACAGCCAACAGCTAACAGCCAGCAGCAATGTTGCAACAATTTATTGATTTAACAACCAAAATAAACGAGAAAGAATTCATATTGCTCGAGTGTCCCAAATTTAATACTCTTACCGAAACACGGACGCTTATTTATGACAACGGGTCTTAATACAAGCATATTGATATATGTCTGTTCAACGTGAAGTTCATTCTGAAGCTGAAAATATACATAATGCATAAAGCGTTACATTCTGAAGAAAAAGTTGAAACGACTCATTCGAAAGTGAGTAGTAGAGGGAAAACCAAGCGGAATTGCGGGCAAAGTGAAATCGACAAAGCCAATTTCCTTGGTTGTTGTTGCTGTGTCTGTTTCTGCTGTTCTGGTTCTGTTTCTGTTTACGTTGCCTGGGAAATAGGTTTGGGAGCAGGAATCAAAGCTGAGCCGGCTCAGTCGGTATGTGGCCAAAACCAATAAAGCTAGCAAATTGGCCAAATGTGTGTATATACGGCTTGCAGCATGTCCGAAAATATAAACAACAATCAGGAATCGAGCCAGCTGGAGCCCATGAACAATAAAATTGCAAGCCAATCGACATCGATACTATCGCATCCAATCGATCCCCCGGTCCCGTCAGTACTCGTCTGGCTTCATTTCGAGGCGCGCATCCTGAAGCAGACGGTGAACAGCGTCTGCATCGACTGGACACCCAGCCAGCTGCCCGTTTCCGTCTACAGCATCGAAAAGTACCACAGGCGTAACGGCTGGCAGCAAGTGCTCTGGACGATGTCGAGTCCCCAGACCATCCACCATCTAGAGGAGAATTTCGGCTATCGACTACGCATCCGAGCTCTACGTCCCGCTCCGGACGGCAGCCACTACGAAACTCTGGCCATCTCGCCGGACATTATTGTAAAATCCAACTTTTCTCATAACGATTAACTATAGTTAACAAATTGCAATTGAGTAGCATATAAAGAGGCATTTTTTATTGAGCTTGTAATTTAGCATATGTGGGCGTGCATAGAATCTATTCAGAGGTATCTCTATGCCGCTATGTACAGCTCTTATAATTAAATAAGGAAAGCCTGTGGGGCTTACTTGCATTCATTTTATTTATTTATTTATTTTTCTGTAGTACAGCAAAAAGTAAACTTGATCTGTGTTTGTCAAATGAGAACACACATGTAAATTTAAACCTCCATATTTACACGAACACGTGCCCAAATGGATGCATTCATACATGCAGAAATGCATACAAAAGCGCACAAGAAGAGATGCATGGATATTTCCACATATATGCATATGCCTACATATAGGCATATGCCTACATATATGCATATATGCACACATACGCATAAATGCATTTGTGTACGTGAGCTTATTATACCCTGGAATTACTGAAATACTAGGAATCTACTCTTAGTAATGCACTAATATCTTAGTCTAGATATTGATCGGTAGATACATATATGAGAGATATAACCTTATGTGGTGTTCTAGGCAACCACGGAAGCAGCACTGCCATCGACCAACTGCTTGTATCGAGCCATTCGTAAGTCGCAACAATTTCTGGTTAAGCGCATGCTGCGCCGGCGACCTAGCTTGGTGGACTATCCAGGCCCAAACGGATATTTACCATTGGCGAATGCGATTATTCAGGGCGAGATGTGCATAATCGACGTACTACTCTCGGCTGGCTGCAGCGTTCATCTGGGCAATCCGAACAACAAGCGCAGCCCGCTGCATGTGAGTGGAAAATTTCACTTGGATGGAATCCACTTATAACTGGTCAGGGTCATTGCAGCTGGCATTTTATCATGGTCATCTACCGTCAGCTCGCATTTTGCTGAACAAAAAAGCGCAGTTGGAGGCGATCGACTGCAATGGCATGACTCCCGCTCACTGCGCCGTCGATGCCAATCAGTTTGAAATGCTGAAGTTTGCCCTGGAGTCTGGAGTCAATCTAGAGGCTAGAGATGCCTGTAACTGGACACTGCTAATGCGCGCTGGTGAGTGGCCAATTAGGGTATCCGGATTTTGTTTAACAAGCGAATGCAGGAAGCACAGAGAGTTATATCCTAATCCATAAGGTATACATAGACGATAGGCTAACTCCATCCTGTTATGTCCCACAGTCTTTTGTTGGTAATGTGAAAGTAAAACATTTGTATTTGACAACAACTTTCTTTCTTACACCTTCCACAGTGGTCATGGATGCTGGACTAGAGCTTATAAAACTTTTGGTTACACACGGCGCCGACCTCGGGGCTCAGGATGCCTTTGGCAAGAGCAGCTGCGATTTGGCCAAGCTTTATCGCCGACAACATGTCAGGGATTACTTCGACAAGGTACACGCGTTTCGCCAAGAGCAAGCGAAGGCTGCGCAAGCTTTGACTAGCGCGCAACCACAAGCTGGCCAAAAGGATTAAGTGCAACCGGCCAGCTAACAGGATGTAATCTGTCGAAGGACTCGCTAATGAATGTCCCCAAGAGAGTTAAGCACATGACACACCCTAGGTAACCAACTGAAACTGGATATTGGGAAGTCTATTTTAAATATTTAAATTGAAGTATATTTTTCACTTTAACGGTTATTTATATCAATACTATGTGATACACTATATATACCCACGTTGAATACCTTTATTTAAAAATATATGAATTGAACTTGGCTTACTGGACTCATTAGACACGGACCATTAATTTAGACACAATTTCTTGTGTTCTCCGTCTGATAGCCGCAAGAGTAGGTGTTAAAGAAGTCCGTGTTTTCCTTGATACCCAGATAAAATACATGCTCAGCTAGCTCCTTGCCAAACTCACAAAAGTTCTGCGCAAAAAGTGTGAAGAAGATGCGCTTGTTGCTCAACTGATAGTGTCGAAGGATCTCGTTTTCTTGGTCGTAGATCCCGCGATTCTTTGTCGAAGACAGTATCCAATCGCTATACTCCTGCCAGGTATGCCTAAAGCTCTTTAGATAGATGACAGCTAGCATGCGAGCCTCGCTTAGCACGTTGACGTACTGAGGCAGCTTGAGGCACTCCACCTCGTCCCGGAAGTGAGTTGAGTCGCGTTGCCGTTCGCTAATGTTAAACATTGTCATATACAGATGTACCGTGAACGTGGGGTAGAAATATGACATGGGCTTGTACCGACTCTGGTAAAGATACAAGCTCCAGTCGAGCATCGTCCGTTGCACACCCAGCTCGAAAGTGGAGTTCCGTTTCCGGTGCTGCTCAAGGTTCCGAATATTGTGCTCATAGCTCTCCCTATATATGCGCAGACCGGCGTACTCTCGATTTAGATCGCCTGCATAGAAGTAGATGCTGGGCGTGGCAAACTTCTCCTTATACGACTGCAATCGGTTCCTTAGTGGGTGGGAATCGATTCCAAAAACAGATTTACTGCGGTCCACAAAGCGCTGAACTAAGTCCCGAAAGTCGCGTAACTCATGTGAACTGCCGTCGACGAGGTCTTTGGTAATGATGTAGCCAAAGAGCGGTTTGAAATACTCGAAAGTTTCTCGATAGCAATCCTGCAAGGACTTCAATGTGTTGCACGAGATGAAAAAGTCGATAAGCTTTTGCTTCGCCTCGAACTGCTCCGGGTCGTTTTGCAGCATGGTCAGCAACTGGATGAGATCGCTGCTCGGCGGCAGATGACCTGAGGGAGATTGCATTTGTAAGAACTAAACAATTTTTTTAAGGTAGAGAAGTTTCATTTCGTCGATCTAAGTATATGCTATCATATAAACATAATTCTTTTCGGCACAGGATATCAGCATTATTTATATTCGTACCTACCCATAACCGAGAAGAGGGGACGATTGCGACTGCAGACGTGATCGTAGTAGCTATCGCAGGCATATTTCTTGGCATTAATGGAATGATCCATGCGCATTGCCAGCTCGCTTAGTTCCTTGATGCGCAGCTCGGAGAGGTGGCCCGTATAAGCAATCTGCCCTTCCACAGCGCCCAAGCAGGCGCAAAGCAGCATAGTCAGTAGAGCAGTCCACATCTTTTGTTTAGCGGTTGCTCAATTTCGATCTTCAGCTGTGGCTTAAGCTTTAGTTCTTCTCGTTGTTGTTTCCCCAACGCGCATTGGAATACACTGAGCAACGAGCAACGAGCAACGAGCCGCAATATCGCTGGCATCCGCCGTTGCTCAAGCACTGATAAGAGCTAATGTCGAGTCGTATCAGCAGCTGTTCAATTGCTCTCCCGCTGCTCGAGTGACTTAATTATGCCTCGTAAGAAAAGGAAAAGTCGGTAAGGGGTATCTTGGAACAGGCGCTACACTTTAAACAATTAATTTAAACTATTATTAGTTAATACAACGAACTTACTATATTTAATCATGCTGAACTTCAGTTGTACTTATTGATCAACATATTATTTTACTATAAATTGTTTCATAAATTGATTTTATTTATTTCTGTGATGTGATTACCGGCCAATTGTAGGGCATCTTTTAGCCAGCACACAAACCTAGTGAATATTTATTTAGAGCATTCATATTTGTAAGACGTAGCTATTTTTTAAATGTTCGCTTTGTCCTGCTCGTATATATCAGTGCGCCGCTGCTTGTAGATGGGAATCTGGCGACGCACTTCATCCACCGTGTCGAAATCTATTGAGAAGTGAGGCATTAAGCTGAACTCTCCGAGAATAATCTGGAATGCAATCCACTTACCAATTGTCTCCACAATCAGTTCACGTCCGTGGCCCGCCTCTCGCAATACTCTCGCCCATGGATCGACAATCATCGAATGTCCATATGCCACATAGCCGGACATATTGTTGCGGGCAGGAGCACAGGTGACCACAAACAGTTGATTATCCATGGCACGGGCCCGCTGCAATAGCTCCCAGTGCATGGGGCCCTGGCATATGCAGAAAGCCGAGGGATAGACAATCATCGAGCACCCTGTAATGAGTAATATATAATTTAATTCATATATATATTTTTTAATTTATATAAATATTTATATATGCAACTAGAAAATTGTACAAATGTGAATCGGAAACACTTACCCATGTTTCGATAGAGACGCGCCAACTCCTCAAAGCGCTTGTCGTGGCAGATGCCAATGCCGACTTTCTGTGCTCCGATTTGTACCACAGTCGGCTCGTTGCCTGCGGTCAGGGCCTTGCCCTCATCGAACTGCACGCCGCCAAGCTGTTCCGGCTCAATGTTCATACTAAAAAGATGCAACTGAAAAAGGCAGGGCGAGGCTGGGTTCTGTGCAGATCTGCTTAATTATGTGGCAAAGCACTTACCTTACGATGTCGGCCAATTAGCTGGCCATTGGGGGCCCAGACAGTGCACGTGTTGTACAGCTTTTTGTGGGCATCGCGTTCAATTATGCTGCCGCCAATGATGTAGATACCCAGCTTGCGGGCCAGCTTAGACAGCGCCTGACAGGTGGGGCCATCCGGCACAGACTCAGCATGTCGCCCGAACTCCTCTATGCTGTATGGACCATTGAAGCTCTCCGGTAATATGGCCAACTGTAGATGCGGATTGTCAGCTTTTAGCTGTGTAATGCTTTCCAATGCTCGACACACATTCTCCGCTACGTCGCTGCCCGCGGGCAGCTGTAGCAAGCCCAGTGTAAGCTCTGCAACAAAGTGGAAAGGATTTTAATTACATCTTCAGAAACTTAATACCTGTAACTTACTGTTACTCATTCTGTATCGGATAGGCAGACGAGTCGAGTTGAGTCGATCGGTCGACAGTTGCCAATTGACGATTTGTGTTCCACGCTTTTGCCATTTTATAGCTCGATTTTCCAATGTACCCAACGGGCTTATCAACCTTGCCAATTAATCTAGATTTGATTTATATTTTTTTCATTGCAATTCAATGCCCGCATTAACAATTTATAATAAATAGAAACCAAACTTTACAGATATCATTTACGAATACCCTGTACATCTTATTATTTTATTCTATATTATTCACTATCAAATATTCATCATTTATTATAAATTAGAAAAGACTGTAACGAAGCAAAAAGTTTATAAGCACTAGTAGAGATCTTTCATTTATAACTTAAGAGTATGCCTTATATTAATAACAACCAAAAAAGTATTTAAGTCAATTAATTATTTTTGTTTTTTAATTTTTTTTTTTTTTGTATTTTTTACTCTATAGATTGAATAAGTGTTATAAACGACATTGCAGCGCGAAGAATCTGAAATAAATGAAAACGAAATACAAAATAAGTAATAATTCTCAACTATATGTAGTTTCATCAATCACTTACCGCTAGAAAGTTGGCCAAGGAAGCCTCATAGAAACCCGCCTTGATAAGCACCTCCCGCTGGCAGCGATGCATAATAAAAATCAGAGATCTTCTTTGCTTGTGTGATGCCAAATGCCAATTAGATGTCTGGATAGCCACCCCAACTCGTAGACTCTGTTAAACGAAATTTAAGTATGTTGAGAAATACAGCTTAAGATATACAAATACCTCAACTTTGATAATCTCTCCACCATAACAATATATGAAGAGTTGAAGCATTATGGAGCAGAAGAAGGAAAAATACACAAGTAGAGCCATAATCGAATCCAAGTGCTACAAAGGTATCCCCAGTGTTAGTAAGATGTAAAATATAATATTATGATGTATATAGTCACCGTTACGATTTGATATATGATGACGCCTACCTCCAGCGAGGTGATGAAGAACTGTCCAAACACGATGGGCGTGTAGATGTGGCGCAGTTGCCTGGACAGGGTGAGGAGTTGCACATGATATTGGACTACATCGGACAGCTGCTGCTCTACCAGCTTCTCCTCCTGACCAAAGGCTAACAGGTGAATGTCCTGTTGCAGCGCCTGGAAATGGGCACGCAAATTAATTGCAAATGATATGAACAGTCCATCCACAGCCGAGGCATAAAGCACCACAAAGATAGTTACGAACAAGGTATAGATAAAGCCAAACTCGTAGCCAGGACTCTCGACTTCATTGAAGGGGAATCTAACAGGAAGGGAACAAGACGGATAAAGATTAGGACTTTACGTTGGGATAGCCCAAAGGCTTATTTGAGTATCTAGGAATTTGAGAGAGAAGAAAAGGGAATGTTAAAAGGTGAAAACACAACCGGCAAATAGGCCCTTGCTTACTTTTTGAACAGAGTATAATATGCCAGCCTTGAACCCAAATTTACTAAGAATGCCATTTCGAAATTCTTAAAAAAATAAAACGCACAAGACCTTCCATGCCTTTTATCCTTACCTTCTACGTAAAGCAGTTGTAAAGGACAAAGGTTTCAATGTTCCAATATTAAACCATCAAAATCTGAAAAGCGAATATCAGCTCAGCCAAACCAAGACGGATTACCCCAACCCAAACGTTAATAAATAAAAGGGAAATAAGCACAGTGAGGGCAATAAATATTCTTACTTCATGGGCATGGGCAGCTCCCTTTCGTATGGCACTCCCCGCCAGCTGTTGGTGACAATCTTGATGATGGGTCCAAGCATGAAATAGAGTCCAGTAAAGGCACAGGAAATGCTATACGCACGACCCAACAATGTGGCCAACTTATTACCGTACTCCACATACCCGTAGCCCTCAGTTCCATGTTGAGCTGTGTCGAGTTTGAAGTTTAATTAGTTGCATACAAAAAGTTGACACTATCCAACAAATCTTGCATATTTTAACGGTAAGGCTAAACTAATTAATGTGATTTACGTTTTGAGTCAAGCTGCCTGAAGCTCTGTATCATTTGGCAGAAGCTTTGCTTGTAAGCGAGAAACGTCCATATCTTGGTGACAGTCACCAAGTTAGTGAATGCAACGCTCAGACAGGCCGTAATCAGCTCCATGTTATCCCGATTAAAGATGACATAGGACAACATTGGATACTCGGCGGACAGCACAAATACTAGCGATACGATGTGCCGGACGCCCAGAGGCGAACGCCTCTCACCGGAACTCTCCATGTTGTGACCCAGCAGGAGTAGACAATTCTCCTGTAGCTGGAATAGACGAGCCATAGCTTGACCCCGACGATGCTTTTTGTTTTGTTTAAAAAGCTGAGCGCTTCTGTCTATATATGGAGACAGAGTCTCGATTTTAATTGGCAGCCTGTCCATTTAATTGTACATTTGACATTATCCTGGGTAATAACTGTGATTGCGAGGACATTCGTTGACATGTTGACATCATAAATTATCATTGTTGACACTAATTGGCCACATGGTGTAGTAGTCCAATAGCCACTTCTCAACCCCCAACTCCTGGCTTTAAAGCGAAAGTTTGCATTCGTATTGTGAGAAACTATTTTATTATTTTTAACCCAGAGGCACGCACTGTGCGCAATCAAAACATAATCAGTGTACTCGCCGCTTATAAAATCCGACACAAAAAAAATTGCAAAAAAAAAAGTTTTTATTTTACTGTCTTATGTAATCGCATTTTTTTGGCTTATGAACCTAGCGTGTGTCCATTGGTGTGGCCCCATAGACTCTGCCCATTCAAATGAAACTATTAACAATTAAGTCATTAAGATCCCAACCTGAATTTCTGCGGTGCTACTCTTATTATATATAAATGATGTCAAACTTCTTCAGACTTTTTTCCCTGCAACATAAATAGAGAAATGACTAACTAGATTGAAAGACAGGGTATTGAAGCATCGTGAACTCTGTTTTTCTTTTTTCCACAAACTCATATTTGCTGACTAAGAAAGTAAATTTGTGTGGCTTTTTTTACAATTTTTTTTTTTGCTGACATTCACCAAAAATTTTTGGGAATTGAGACTCTGCCTGCCGCTATCCCTGACCTCAAAGAGTTTAAAGACTTAATTATTTTGCTCAAGCTGAAAAACATCTTCAATCAGTCATTAATAATAATTATAAAAATGTTGTAGAAAACTGATTTGGCTAATAATTAATCCCCCTCGGATTTAAGAAACCAAAAGTTATTTTATATTAGCAAACATTTTTATAGACTATGCGCGACTATGGCAAGGTTTCTTAAAAACGAAATATGAATTAATTCTATGATTAATTTAAGAAAAAATGTGTTATGGTTAACTATTCAAATGGAAGGCGTGGGCAAACTGTCAAATTAAATTGAATGATTCGAAACGAACAAAAGGTGTAAATAATCTTAGTACAAATTCAAAAAGTTAGAGGCAGCAGAATTAATAAAACTTCAAACAGCTATTCAAGTGGCAACCGATTGTCTAAATAAAAATATGTTACTAACACGAATAGAAAAAGCAATCATTTTTTTAACAATAATTGAAATTTATTTATTAACAACCATTTCAGGGGATTAAAGGTAGAGGTGAAGCTCAACCACTTAGAAATTGGGTGGCAGGTAGGCATTGCTTGCGTGGCCATGTCCGCTAGAGACTGCCTGATGGGAGACGACCTGACCGGCAGAAGCGCCACTGCCGGTGCTGCCGACAGCTGTAACGCCGGCATCACTGACAGCTTGGCCACCGAGAGCGCCGATGACAGAGGTGACGGGAGCGACACCCTCATCGGTCAGCTGGCTGGTGCCGCCGAGGGAATCGTATTGGGCCTGGATCTGTTGCTGGGCATGTGCCGCCTCCTCATTGGTCTTGTACTTGATGAAGAATACCTCTGGCTTGCTGGTAGAGCTAGCCTGCTCGACGACCTCAGCATGAACATCGGAGCTGTCAGTCTTCTTGCTCAGCACATAAATGACAGTCTTGTCCTCGTTGACGGCGGGGCTGATCTTGATGGAGGTCTTCTTGTTAGAGCGCTGTGGGGACTTGATAAAGACTACATTATAGTTGCGCTTGGGCACGCCCACTGTAATGTGACGCTCCTTGTACTCCTCATCAACATCCTCGGGCGCCGAGTGAATGAAAAAGCGTTTTGATACAATCGGCTGCTGATGTTGCTGCTGATGTTGCTCTCCATGATACTGATGATTCGCTCCGGACTGTTGCTGGAAGAAGGCCTGCTGCTGGGGTTGCTGATAGTGAACCTGCTGTTGCTGTTGTTGCTGCTGTAGCTGAGCTGCCTGGAAGAAGCTGGCGCCGCTGCCACTGACGCTGCTGAGGCCTCCTACCGCTGAGGGGCCAGGATTGTAGTTGTAGCCTTGAGGTGCGGCCAGCGCCACGGCAGAGAGACACAAGACCTGTGAAAGTAGAAGAGATATAAGAAGAAAATATGTAAGAAGTCTGAAGTTAATCCTGGTCGAGCTTGTTGCTTACAATGAAACCACGCATTTCTGTACTTGGTTGAGCTGTCTGGATGGTTGATTGGTGGTTGGTGGTTGGTGGTTTACTTGGCTGTTCGCTATGAACTGTATGACTCTTGGCATCTTCAGCTGACTTTTATACGCTCTTCGCTTTCGACAACTTAATAAGTGAAGTTCAGCTTCAATATTTTTTTACATTTTTCTATTTTGCTTCAGTTTTTTCTTTCCCCTTTTACGTTGCATGTTCATTGTTTTTGTTAGACTTCGTCTCCATCTACTTTTTTTGGGTCTTAGTTGTCCATCAAATCGCCTTCGCGTTCGCCTTCGCCTTCGCTTTTCAAAAATCTCTTATTAAATAACGCGACTTGCTTGTAGTTGGCCCGCGCTACATGGCCAATTAGCGTGATTCCCCTGCAAGCTTTTTATACTCGCTCACGAATTAGTTAACGGTATATTGGTTTTCAGTAAAGTTCTTCACTAGGAAGTATGAAAATAAAGATTTTAAACTTATTTTTTTTTAGTCAATTCTGACACATTCACACAAAAAATATTACGCAAAACCTTTTTAGTTCACAGTTTCGACAAGTGCAGCCTCATTTTAAGATTTGGGTTGATCTTTCACAAAACTCAATTGCGTTTTCAACTTAAGCGAGTATTAGACGGCTGTTGCTTATTGAATTAATGCTGCTGGCTTTCGGCTTTTTGGCCACTCTTGCTGCCAAGATCTTAATTGTTTGCCACAATCCAAGTTTGAGCACCCGAGCTGCCATTATGCGGTTGGTCCCTTTGGGCCACGCATCGATTAAATGTTATTAAAAGCTGAAATTACATAAACACCTAATCAATTTTTAGTACATCTCAGAGCTTAAGAAAATGCTTGAACTACAAATCTTAAGCCCTCACCACTGATCTCCTCTTCCCACTAAGCTCATGCTCATGCTCATGCTCATGTATTTTCAGGCTTAATTAATGACCCGTCGAGCGTCGAAAATTTTGCATGTGAGCCGGGCGCCCCTTCAGTGCACCATTTATCATGGAGTGAGGTGCAAAGAGAGAGATAGAGGGAGAGAGAGAGACAGATAGAAAGAGCGGGAGAGAAAGACAAAGTTCCATTCAGTGGAACATATCTCCAGCTGTCCGAGCTGGCCAAGATTAATTTACTTTTGATTATTTGGCCAAAAGCCCTTTGTCAATACACGAAGAAGACGGCAATTGTTGACCTAAACGCGACGCCCATCCAGCTATTTGTGGCTGGTGTAATGAGCCGTTTACTCGGCAGCCGGACCAGCCAGCTAACCATAGCTAACCCAGTCTAATGAACATGCAATCCAATGCTCCCTCAACGCTCCTCATTAGTAAGTTCCTCAGTCAACTGTCGGCGACTGGGTCGGGGCTAAGCCACAACTCGAGGGTGTTGCACAATAAGACATCGCAAGCATCTTCACGCAATATTTGAAAAACAATTTGTGTTGTAAACCAAATTTGGAAAATTATTAAAAGGTCATAATCTATGTTAAAGGTAAAAAGTAGGCACTAGAAACATTTATTATTGTAAATAAAAATTATACGAGATTTTTTTCTAGTAAACAACACACAAATATGCTTACAATACATTTAATATTCCCTTATCATATACACAAACAACTCACAATTTAAAATTAAATGATTATAATATTTATTTACATATACAGTAGTAATATTCATTGGCTTGATTGACTTGATTATTTATTATATATTCATATAAGTTTAATATTGTTTCCAAAAGAAAAGATATATATATATATATATATATATATATATATATATATATTCTAGCTCTGTTTTCTGATACGAATTATTAAGACGGTAAGAATTAATATCTATTTAATATGCAGCTAGAGCTTGAAATATATAAACGTTTTTTTTTTTTCAAATTAATATTTTTTTAATATAGTTCTTAACGTTAAAAATAACAGCGATAATTACACTTTTCGTTTTGAAACAACTTAATGTCTGCAGAGCTTTTACCTAAAGCCGTAGCTTAGTCAGCAACCGTTATTTGGTATCGAAACCAAAGATTGACCAAAAACGAAAAGCTCTGCAATCTCCCCACGACAATTTGTTTTTCATTTCTATTGGAAAACGTTTATTTAATATTGTTTTAACTAGCGATAATATCAACACGTTATGCAACGCCTGAGTTGGCTTAAAATGAAATGAAATGAAGTTATTTAATAAATCATCATTTTATTAGTTTTTGTCGAGTTTTAAAATTTTATATATATTTATTATGAATTTTATGCATAATATTTTAATTATTTAATTCGAGTTTTTATTTTTGTTTGCTTTTTTTTTTTTTTTTTTTTTTGTTTGGTAATTGCTGCGTATTATCGCAAAAGCCTTGACCATGTTAATTTTCTATGCACGCCATAGTCGCAAAAGTGAAAATTGTGGTCGGGTGAAGAGATTCAAAATAAAAATAAAAAGTTATTAAATGTATATAAAAATGGCATGGCGACTTAAAGAAATTGTTATTGAATTCCGCCTCAGTGGTGCAACAATAATTCGCTAATGAGCCGTTGAGCCCCGTTACATAACACACAAAGGACCATCGAGTGCGTTGAAACAAAAGAACGACAATGCGTCGATTGTAACGATGAGCATGCGTGTGGGTTATATCACCACTTATATATATATATATAAAATATATAATTTACAACAAATGACCATACACAACGTTTGATTAATCTTCGCTCGTACGTCAAAACATCATCGTCATCATTCAGCTGAACATCTGCGCACAATCAAATTATGACCCACATATTCGAAAGCTTTTGATGGACATTGATTGATTTTGAAACAAAACATAGACAAGTAAAAATTATTTTATTAATAACTATTATTAAAGAAATACTAAATATGCCTTTTGCCATCAAGCAAATGTCAATCAGATTTTTAAGTCAATGATGGACAATTAATATTATTTATGTATTAATATTTATTATGTATTGCCACTTACTAAAAACTATGATTAAAATAATAAAAGAAAACTTTTTTAGAATAATCTGGGCATAAAGTAAGAATTACGGTGTAAGAGCTACATTAATTTCAAAACACTTAAAATGAGAATCATTTATATTCATTTACATTGTCTCATCGAAAATCCCATATATTCGTGGTTTCAGCTAAACAAAAAAAAAAACTCATACAGATACCTAACTATGCCTGAAAAATTAAATAATTATGCAGTAATATAACTACCGAACTGTTGGGCAAAAAGATGATTATGCTGCAATAAAATGGGTGATTCCCGCAAGTAATGCCCATTTCTTTTATTTGGCCAAAAAGGAAATTATATAAATTATGGTTTGAAAAGCAACAAAAATAGATAGATCACATATACAGGTAATAACTAGTCTCCTGCTCTATTGGGCATTATGTAACGCGAGCGCAGAGTCCAATTAAACGGTACGATCTGCAAATTGAACTGGGTCTTTGCTCAACTGGGTCAGGCGATCGACAATGGCCATCGAAGCGATTTATAAATTGACCAAAAACTGTGCAATTTGGCGCGTCACTAATGACAATTTCGCGCGATTTGTGCAAGTTATGTTTAATTATTGATGCGATAATACGGGCAGCTCTCAAAAACAAATCCCCACAGCGATTTTCAGCGAAATTCAATTGTGTATGCGGCCCTAAACAATGAATATGCTAATTCACATATGACTTCCGGCGAGGCGAACTGTATACGTGTGTGTGTAAGTGCCTGGGTCTAAGCCCCAAAAAATATATTGTCTGGCAGATGGCGTAGCTGTGTCTGTGGGGAGAGTGTGAGCACTAAAGACTGCGTCTCAAGGTTGTCCAAAAAGAAATCACGTAAGACTGAAAGAGTCGAGAGTGACTGACCATTTTATAGCCTGTAAAAACACAGCTACATTTTCGTATTATCGTGTCACACCAAAAAATATCGTATATTAAATATTAATTTAATGATTTTCAGCTTCAGCTAATCTTACAGTATGTATCTATGACATCCGACAGAATGGGAGTTGAGTTATTATAATATGATACCTTCTCCAGCCGTACTTCACTCCACACATACAACTTCTCCTCTCTTAATACCTACTGGGTATTCAAAAACATAAGTTGCTTCAGTGGCGCTTGTGAGATGTATTGGCCCTCGCTCTGTGAGCACGGTTTATTGTGGTTTCTGAATCGGTTTCATTTTCATTTGAGCTAGTCTTCGTCTCTCATCAAGCCAAGCAGCAGCAGCTCAATCTTCATCACAATAGATTTGGGAGTCCGCTTTATAAGTGACAGCCGGTCACTGATTAGCATTTAGTTGGATTTTGCTAGCCAAGACACCCGGTGCTGCTCTTTCAATAGCCAACCTTTAGTCGAACAAATTCGAAGCGAAATGCGCGCGTTTATCGTAAGATATTGGACACAATCTGCTCAAGATTTCTTACTCATGTGCTTACTGTTAGGTTACGTGCCTCTTGGGCCTGTCACTGGCCAAGCCACAAGGATACAACTACCAGGCGGGCCGCTTACCGGGCTTGGCTAATCTTCAGCAGCAACCATCGGTAGTAAGTCTGGACGAACAGCGGCTGGTGCAGCAAGCACTGCAGGCACCGAAGGTTCAACAGTTGTTGACTTCACAGCAAACACAAACCCAGCAAGTTTTCCAGCAGCCCCTGCAGCAGCAGCAGCAGATCTTCCAACAGCCGCAAATACAACTGCAGCAAGAGCAGCAGCAGCAACAGCAGCAGCAGCAACAACAGCAGATCTTCCAGCAACCTCAGCAGCAGCAGCAAATCTTCCAGCAACAAGCTTCAAACTTCGGTTACAATCAATTGGCGCAGCAGCAGGCATACAACTCTATCGTCTCAAAGGATATCTATGTTCATGTTCCACCCGTAGATGAGTCGGAGGAGCGTTATTCGCAGCCTGTGCTGCCCGTGGGTCCCCCCCGTAAGCATTATCGCATTGTGTTTATCAAGGCACCCACGCCCAGTGTCAGCAAAGCAGCAGTGCGCGTCCAGCACGCGCCTGTAGAGGAGAAGACCATCATCTATGTGCTGACAAAGAAACCAGATCCTCTCGAGCTGCAAACCGCTATCGAAGAGGCAGCACCCAAGCCCATAAGCAAACCAGAAGTCTTCTTTATCAAGTACAAAACGCAAGAGGAAGCAGCGCATGCGCAACGCACAATTCAAGGTGAGCCCATAACTTTGCATACTGCAAAGACCTTGCAGCTCGCATTTGAGCCACAAGAAATATTTGAAAATTCGTTTGGATTGGAGGCCAACCTGTACGGCATACTCATGGCGGTATTTATAGTCGTTTTGTGCAGTGCCAAAAAGGGTATATTGACTTACGTGTATCATGTAGGTGCATTTCTTAAGAGCTCGTCTTTCAGACACACATATATATAAATATATATATATATATATATAGGTTTTTATACGGAAATCTTTATTAATAATTTATTTATGTAACATGCCTTGGGTTCTTATATGATTTTCTCTATTTCCAGCTCAATACGATCAGTTGGGCGGAACGACGCAAGTTTCAGATGAAGGCGTCGCACCGGTTACGTCAGTAATCGGTGCGCTGGACAATCAGCGTGGAAGTGTGACAGCTGGTGGAGTCGGAGCTGGGGGATCTAGTGGTTCCATTGGTGGTCTGGCAGGCGCCATACCTAATAAATATTTGCCCGCCCATTTGCGGACATGAGAAATCGACTGAAATTCCAAGAATCGTTATTGTTGTAGTTAAATAAGTAACATGTTGTTATTATGTATGTATGTGTTTTGTATATATCTAGCTAAATAAAAATTTCCCTTTCTTCACTGACCTCTGAGCGTGTCTTTCACAACTTTTCCCATTAGCACAACCAATTTGACAAAGGCGATCACGAACAAAAACTGAAGAAACGAAGACAAACTCATTTATGTCCCAGCATTGCCACATTTGATTAGCCGGTCGGGAAAACCGGTCGCAGCGATTAGCATTTGATTAGTCTTGCATAACTTCCATCTATATATGCATAATGAACGCTCGGACTAATATCTTGATTACGAATGTAGACCCTAAGTGGTCCCTCACTCACTCACTCACTTGACAGAGGGAATATAAAAGCTCATAAAAAACTATAAGTGAGGGAATTATTTATTTTTATTACTTATACGATAGGGGAGTATATATTTGATCTTTGAAATGGATTGAATTATGATCGAATCTCACATCAATTTCGATTTAGTTTTCGTAACCCCAAATATTTGAAAGCGAGCAAAGACACGAACTGAACATTATTTCCATTTAATGGAGAGTGTCGTATAATAATGCAATATTTAACTTTAAGTATCAAAAGAAGCCACAAAAATGTAAGTGGTTTTTGCCTACCTTAAATTTTAAGTAAATTTTATATAATTATCCCTTGCGACCTTTAACAAAAATGTGTCAATTTAACAGTTAATCTAAACTGTTGAAATGATTTTTAATAAATATTATGTTTATATTATTAATTAACAAATCTTATGTAACGAGCGATCAAGGTCTGCAGATTCGAAAATTATTCTCATTAGCTGGATGTATTCATAAAAATCTGTTAATGGATTAATTTCCTAATAAGTTTATGATCGCTTCTGTCTCTTTGAATTATAAATACGATTTGTTTTTAAATTTCTGGTTAAGATATATATATTTATTTTGATTTGATTATTGAATTGAAGACAATAAATTAGAATAAACTACAATTGGGCGATTCTTTAAGCTGGATAAAAGAAATGCGTTGGGTTATCGCTTACTTAGTTTTGGCTGGGATGTAGCGTTTGGATGGAGCATTGACGCCAAAGCTGGTGCCCGATGACAAGGAGGAGGTCTGTAGGCCGCCCTGCAGGCCAATGGCACCACTCCCGACCGCTGGTAGGAATGAGTTCTGATGCTGAATGCTTTGGCCAAGGACTCCAACGCTCTGACCGTTCTGGACAATTGTCTGGGTGTGTGTGTGATGTTGTTGCTGGTGCTGTTGCTGGATGGCCTGTGGCACAATGTTGCCCAAGTTAAGTGAGCCGGAGCCCGAGAAACTTGTGATGGGGGCCACGCCCTCGTCGGAAATGTGTGTGGCACCGCCCAGAGCATCATACTGCGCCTGAATCTCCTGTTGAGCGCGCTGGGCCTCTTCTGTTGTCTTGTACTTGATGAAGTAAACTTCGGGCTTGTGTACCTTGGGCTCGGTCTGGGACAACTGCAGATGCTGGTGAATCTCGTTGATGTCGGGCTTCTTGGACAGCACATAGATGACGGTCTTTTCCTCGTTGCTAGCCTGGGCACGCTTCAACGCTGCTGCCGTCTGCTTCAGATTCTGTGTGGGCGCCTTGATGAACACAATGCGGTAATTCTTTCGAATGGGCGAGTTATCCAATTGAGGGGAAGACTGGAGATCTTCAGTATCATCGGGAGCTGAGTGAATATAGATGTCCTTCGTCACGATCGAGGGACGCTGCACATACTGTGACTGCACGTACTGCTGTTGGGGTTGCGACACGATCTGGGGCTGAGACACGATCTGGGGCTGAGATATGATCTGGGGCTGCGATACGATCTGAGGCTGAGACAGAATCTGGGGCTGATTCAGGATCTGCGACTGCTGATAGTTTTGGACAAACTGCTGTTGCTGCTGCAGCTGCTGTTGCTGGTGCTGAACGGCAATGGAGGGCACAAATTGTTGATGCTGTGTCTGATGGATGACCTGTGTTTGCTGGGGCAGCTGCTGGGGGGCCTGAATCACATTAGTTGAGACGGTCTGCTGGCCGGGCCCACTATATATTCCACTGGTGGAGAGCGGCGTCTGTGGACGCAGATTGCCAGCGGGTAGAATGGGCGTATTTTGCTGATATTTGTAACCTTGAGGGGCCGCGACGACGAGCGCCACACAAGACAAGCACTGCAAATACATTTAGATATTCCAATTTAGATGGCACTTGACTCCTAGAAGCATTTCACTTACCACTAGAAAGCCGAACCGTTTCATTTTGATAAACTGAACTTCTGCTCCAGCAGTTTGAACTCAACTGATGCCCTAACAGATCGCTAGCAAAGGTTTTTATAAGATACTCGCCTCCTAATTCGGCTGGGCATTAAATTATTCAATCTATTGTCCAGCTTCAGCACAGTTGGCAAATCACGGAACCATCTTCGGAAATATTCAGATGAACGAACGCATTAAAGCTGCATCTCGTATGGTAAACCGTTATATAACGCCGGCCAACTTGGTATTTACATTTGTATAATCACATAATATTTCAACGAACGATGCGGAATTAATGCGAAATATTATCGGTTAATGCGACACATCAATGTATCAAATGCTGCCCCCTCCAAAAGAAAGTCATTTCATATGCATATGCAGCTGCCCTAAGTCGCGAGTCCGACTTCAAGTCCTATCCCACAGACCCAAAACGTTTACTGATCGCCAAATTAGTAGCTCGTTGAGTTGTGCGGAGCGAACCTTATGCATAATTTAATTGAGCCTCACAAGATAACCAAGTGATATAAAAAGAGTCAACATGTAAACAAATATTTGTTGGCAAAGAAAGCAGTTTATAGTTCCGAGTCTCTTAGGGGTCTCCACATAACCACATTTATTTCTTATTTTTGGCCCGAGTTAGGTTGTTTGTGTGCCTCATTTGAATTTGCTTTTTTTTTACACAACTCCTTGGGTGTCGTCAGCTTTCGAAATATATAACATAACAAAGGCCCAAGTTGTCATTGTCTTTCATTATGCTAATCCATTCGACGTCCAAATACGTGATACTACTTTACCCAAAGGTAAAGCTCATGTAATAATTATTTACAATTTGTTGTAAGTCTTCATAAAAATAATATATCACGCGTACGACATGTGGGCAGCGAAGAGTATAAAACTCCACCAACAAGATGAAATGTGGCATGAGATTTAAATCGTAATTAATATAAATATAACATTCGAGTTGATTAATATTATTTTATAATGAAGCATATTTAAATCTGCATTTTAATTGAAATACATTTTGAGAATAGGCTACTCGAATTTTCAGTGCATATTTTGCGTTTTAGTATTTGAGTAAATACTCTAATAAATATTCCCATATTTTCCCTAACCATTGCAATTTTTGTACCAGGAGTCATGGTGTCAACCAGTCTAGTGCTCCCGACTAGAGCACACCACTTGTTAGATAAGCTTATAACCACGCTACAAGCTGATTAATCTTGGCAAATAATCAAATTTCAACAAAATCGGATTTTTTGTTTTCGGTTAACAAGAAAGCACTTTGATTACAGTCGCGCTATAAATTGTTAAATCCGCTTAATCTGTTAGTTGGTACCGGATTTGACCTAACTCAATTAAGCACTGGCAACAGTCGCGTGCCAAAATGTTGTCCCTTGAGGCATAGTTAAACGCTTTCAAATGATGTACGAAAAACTAAATTATATTTGTTAAAAGTATTTACTAGCTATGATTGGATGTTGCTTAAAGCTAAAACCTACGGCTGGGTGGCAGGTACGCGCTATTCGATGGTAATTCGGCTGCAGTTACTCCAGCAGCTCCGCCTGTGACACTCTTTGAGGCAAAGTCTAACACTGGTGCAGAGGAGCCGGCATTGTGATTGGTCGAGCGGCCGGGTAGTGAATCGTATTGTGCTTGAATAACACGTTGAGCATTCTCCGCATCGCTGGGTGTGCGATACTTGACGAAGTGCACCTCGGGCTTGTTATTGGTCTGGAGCTTTATCTGGTTCAGCCTGTTGGCCAAATCGCTGACATCGGCCTGTTTGTTCAGCACATAGATGGCTGTGCGATCATCTGAGGCGGAGGAAGCCAGCTGCAGGGCGGCATGCTCCAAGCCTGTGTTCTCGGGTCCCTTGATGAAGAGCACGCGCAGATTCCTTCTTAGACTATTTGCAATCTGCTCATTGACAGGGCTGTTATCGAACTCCTGCTCCGGTGCACTGTACGTGTAGAACTCCTTGTTGAACTCGTTGGTCGGGATAATGGGCTCTGATAGCTGGGCCGAACCACTGTGCACAAGTCCACCATCAGAGTTGCCGATCAATCCGCCACGCCCATCACCAGCATTGGACTGGGGTGTATAATCATATTGGCCTCGAGCGACGGCAATCAAACTGAGCATCTGCAACATGGGTATTAGCGACGCCGTTGCTAGCTAGGATTACGCACTAGACTTACCAGAAAAGCGCGCATCTTGAGCTTGGGCTTGTAGGTTTCTTTTTCAAGAGGGTACGAACGTGTTGATCAGCTGTTCAGCTGTGTCTGTCTCTGGCAATTGCAAGTCCGGCCTTTATTTATATAGACGGCCCAGATGCATCGCATCCCATGTTTGGGTGCAACACATGCAAATGCGCTGAATTAGGAAAGAGTATGGCATTAACTGCCCCCATATTCCAATTAAAATACCAAACGATTTTTAATTGGAACATACAGTTTTGTAAGAAAAAAAGCCACTGCAGCGGGCTTAATAAGTCGGAAAATGTGTAAATGTATTCAAATTAGGTCTCCGTCTTCAATTTGGCCTACAGATTTGTAGGTTAGCTCAGCTTGCAACCCGTGTGGAATGTCACATTTTGTCGGCATTGCATTTTTCTGGATTCATCTGAATTAGTTAGGCATAATTTACATAATGGGAATTTTACAAAAGTTTCGAAATATCTCAAATGAGGGCCAAATATTATGCGGAGGTAATACATTTAATACAAGATTTGGATTTTATAATTTTAAATATAAACCAATAATATTTTTGATAAACTATGATAATGATCTAGGATACTTAGAACATACAGCTTATATGCATTTGAAGTTAGATGTTGACATTCTGAGTTTTTTAATAATTCAGCCTACAAGTATGCAACACATTTTGTGAAATTGTCTGATGAGAGCAGACATCCACAGCAATCTGAATAAAAAAAACTATTAATTAATTAAGATATATATTACTAAAAATAATACATATTATATTTATATATAAGGAGTACTCTAAGATTAGATTTAGTTAACCACAAACATTTTTAAAGTTTCCAAGTCTTTGACATTATATTAAAATTGGAGCATTAAAATGGGAAAATTGACGAGGCATCAATGGTGACATATTAATGTCCCAGCATAATGTAAGTAACTAAATACAAGAATCAGCATAAGATGTGATGTGGATTCTCTCCTAAATATCATATCAGCAACTACTCGCTGAATGACATAGCCCACATTCTATTTTGATTTGCATACCGAAAAAACCCATTGGCCGGTCTCGCTTTCAGTTGAACAAAAAGCATGCTAAGCTGTTGTTTTTATTTTTTTTATTTATTTTTTTTTTTTTATTGTAAAGCACAAGACAGTTCTACGCTCGGTATTAGGTGACTAGGTGATGACCTGCAAAAAACCGATACAAGAGAAATATATTTCAGCTTCGCCAGAGACAAATGAGAGTTTGACTTCTTTCTTAATATTGACTCCATATAATAAATATATATAATCAATTGTACTCAATACTCAATTATAATAAAAATAGGGCATCCAATAAGTTTTCGATTGACGCTTACTAGAAAAAACTAGCGCTTAATATTGTCTCTTTTATTCGTCTTAGTCTGCACATGTGGATTATGTTAAACGATTGAGATTTAAAAACTCGTTTCGGTATTGTTTCAACTCGTTCAAGTTCAGATAGTTGCAAATTATAATTTGATTATGAATATGATGATAAGTTTTTGACGTCTAAAATTGTATTAGTATTTTAATTAATTTTTTGTTTTTTTCTATAAAAGCGCCTGCGAATGGATCCGCGCGTTTCAGTTTAGCCTCAAGAATCGCCGTAAAATGAAGACTTTTTGCGTAAGTCCAAATGCATTGTGTATGAATGGTGTAATATTTAAAGCTTTCATCGTATTCAGTTGTTATTGCTATTCGCCCTGCTTGCTGTTGTCTATGCTGCCCCGGCGCCCGCAGCCTCTCCCGATGAGCCCTCCGTATCCATCCTCAGATACAGAAACGATCAAGAACTGGAGTCCATACAGAGAGCCATAATTGCGCAATATGAAAGTCAACTAGGCGGCACCACACAGATTCATGCAGCGCGCACAGCAAATGTCGTCAATCCCCAGACTCTCGGCATCCACATTTAAATACCGATAAGTTTAATAAACTACAAATTGTTCTGAATATTCGGTAGCAATTCACTGATAAGCTGATAAGACGCCGACTCAGTGCGGCGCAGCTCGTCAGGGCTTCAGTCGTGCCTTACCATTTCAAGTGTAAACAACCCAAAAAGTATTCATATATATGTATCCATTTTATTATATATAAAATGAGTCGCTTGCTCGTAATTTTATCGGCTGTTCTGTTCTGTTTGGCTTACGGTCAGCGCTCGCCCAAGAATCACCCCATGTATTTTCCCAAGGAGCAGGACATTGTCTTTCCGGATAGCAAACAGTTAGATATATTATTTAAAATCAGTGACTTTAATCGTAAGCTAGATATTAAAGTCGAGCTACCAAAGCCGCCGCAGCGTGAGCTGAATCCCATTGACTTCAGGCCGGGTCGACCGTTTCCACCGCCGCCAAATGGGCGAAGTCACAAAAATAAGCGTAAGGGCAAGAATAGACGCCTTTGTGAGCGCAGTGAGTTTTTTTTTTCAGCTGAATCATAATTCATTGACTATATGAACTCTAATTATGAAGAATATTCTGAGTATGTTGAACGAATCTTTCCCAACGATACTGCCATCACGGAAGACGCAAATGACGAAGATTTCGATGGCCGCGAACTTGCCCGGCCTGGTGAATACCCCCATATGGTATGTGCCCTTAAGCTGATAAGCAACTACTTTCGCTTATACACTCAGAGAAAATCTAAACATTTTTAGACTCAAGTCACACAGTTGTCAATTGCGGGCCTACATACAAATTTGTTACTTTTTTATCTGCCTTATTCTCTTATTCGTAATCTGCGTTAAATCCTGTACTTAAAATTGATTCACACTAAAAAACCATGAGCTCCTCTGAGTGTAGATTTTTTAATCGTAAGTACTTATATACTTCATAAAACCGGAAAACTGCTTTTGACAGGCGGCAGTCGGCTTTCCGACAAACTTTGAGAAAATCGACTACAAGTGTGGCGGCAGTTTGATAAGCGAGAACTTTGTCTTGACTGTGGCCCATTGCACCGAGGTGGATGGGTGAGTTGGCAAGTCGAGTTGACGGGGGCGAGTGACGCGTTGAATATTCTCTGATTGCATCTGAGACATTTACAATTTTTGTAGCGAAGCACCAAAATGGGTGCGCATCGGCGGACTGAATCTCATGATCGATGAGGTAACTGTTAGGCCTCAGAACTTTGACATCGAAAGCATCTTCAACCATCCCGATTACATTGTCGAATCCTATTATAATGATATAGCACTGCTGAAGCTGGACAAGAATGTAATGTGAGTATTGATGGATTAAGTTAAATTAACACATTGTAGTTGAGCTACTGCATATTGCAAAACCATGAATATGTTGTCTGTAGTAGTAGAAAAAGTAGTAGCACTTAAAGTAGTAGTAATATTATAAATATAATGTAGTCCAAAATAGTAGTATTTTAAAATAGACTGAAACTAATAATATTAGTAGTAAAAAAGATAATTATATATTCGCATTAGAAAGAAAAGGTAATAGTTAAGTCATTCCGTTATGTATATAAGTATTTACAAATATTTATTTCAGTCTTAGTGAGTTCGTCCGCCCGATACGGCTGTGGGTGGATAAGGAGATACCCACTTCGATAGCATTTGCCATGGGCTATGGCTCGACCAGCTTTAGCAAGGGCATGACATATCGTTTGACCCATCTAAACGCGACCATAGTACCAAATGACGAGTGCAGCAGGGATCTGCCCATGTTTGCCGAGACCCCCAATGGCATTATAGATAGTCAGATCTGTGCGCAAGATTTCCTGCAGAATCGGGACACGTGTCAGGGTGACTCGGGTGGTCCACTTCAACTAAATTTGCCCGGTCGCAGACGACGTCATATTCATTATCATCTAATTGGGATCACCTCTTTTGGCGTGTTCTGTCGCAGCAGTTATCCAAGTGTATATACCAGAGTGTTTTCCTTCTTGGACTGGATCGAAGATATTACGTGGGGTCGGACGGAACACTGAGCATCATTGTACTTAATATAACACAGACTGTAGATGAGCTCCGCAAAAATTCTATACATAGAATACTCAATGTAAAAATAATTTGAGTAAAATGCTTTATATTTAATACAAAAAGTTAATTACAATAAAATTTTATATATTCCTTCTTTTTTTAAGGCAAAAGCGAACGTAAATTTTTGGTCAATTTTGCTGAGTATTCTAGCGGAGGGTGTGTTAGACCTCATTGTTTGCATCCAGAACCTGACGTTTGATGTTCTCATAGGAAGGCAGGGTCTACAAAAGGAACCACAATTCAAGATATATTATAAATGTAGTAAGAGAGAAATTTAAATGATATATGATTTATATGCATTAGTAGGCGCTGAGATACTCACGCACAGAGTTTAATGATGCATTTGATATCAGACATGCGAAAACAGGATTAAGCAAAGCAGGCGATTGTTATGGCTCAATGTGAGGTGTAACGAATGGAGTTCATTAGAGTTTTACCAACCTGCCAGTAGTTGTCTTCCCAACTGGGGAACATGCGCTTAAAAACGCGGGGCTCCTGACTCTGGGTGACGCGAATAATGCTAACTGTGTCCACAGTGCGAGCAGTCGGCTCCAAACTGACGTAGCGCTACAATCAAATAATCAAATAGGGTGTTAGGGATGTTATGCAAAGATTGAAATATTTTATCACGTGTAACATTATCTTACCTTGGCCATGTCAAGTATCCGTCCATTTTCTTCGGCTGTTGCGCCAGCCCCGACCCACATATAGATCTCATCGCCAGCATCCAACAGCATGACATCGTCGGTATCGAGATCCTCCTGTTGATAGTCAGCAACCTCCTCTACCTTGGCACGCCCAGCACTTGTCAGACGGCAGTGGAAGAGGCGTGGCTCCAGCAGTGGTGCGGTCAGATCGTCCAGACTGCGGTCGTACTGACCCTCACCGTTTAGTTCCTCCCAGAAATCATCCGGTTCGGCTCCCTCCTCGATTAACTCCAGCTCCGTATCCTTCCAGTAGTGAGCAAAACGTGTAATCGCCGCCTCCTTCTCAAAGGCGGAGGCACCCAATCCGTGCCAGATGAACACTTTGTGCGTATTCGTGGAGGCTAGAGCAAAGGCGTCTCCAGAAGCCAACGAAGAGCTATCAGCGGGCACTTCGCTTGCATGTATATCGCTCTCAACTGTGCCACGTATGCGGTACAGCTGCGCGGACACAGGTAACGCCGTGTAGGAGGTCAACAGCTTGCCCTTGAAAATTTTGTAGAAGTGACGCGGCTCATGACCCTGACTGGTGCGAACGAGCAAAGCGTTCTGTTCGACGGCTAAAGCCATGCCATCCTCGAATGCGCGCTCCTTAACAGCCGGATTGGCCTTGGCGCCCTGCCAGACATAAACGATGGCGCCCTTGTCGCCATTATTGGCCTCATAGTCGTAAGTAAGCACATAGGAGCCGAAACCCAGCAGCGGCAGCTCCTCATCGAAAGGCACATGGGTACGTTGCACCTCGTTGCTGCCCGCCTTGGACACATACTGAATAATATCTTTAATGCTGTTTTGGCCATGGTCGGGCATGAAGCCAATGGCCCGTCCGCCGCTTTTCTTCAACTTCTGCACGACAGCATCGATCTCATCTACATCCAGAGATTCATCCGAGCCAATGTCCAGAGCAGAACGTATCAGACGGGTATGAGACATACCCACATCGCGCCAGGTATCGAAGTATTGCTTGAATGGAGCGGACTCGGCACCCTCGACAATGCGATGGATCTGAGTCCAAGCTGGATATTTCTTGGTGCGCAGGAACTCTTCGGCCTTGGCCATGGCGTCACTCTTCTCTCTGGCAGTGGCTCCACGTCCGACCCACACGAATATGCCTGAACCGGTATCCAAAATGAAGCAATCGCGTGTATCCAGCATGGCTTGACGGAGCGGCTTTTGGGCAATGGCATCCACCTGGAGCTTTTCACTGGCATCGGACACCTTGTAGAGTGCGACGGCGGCAGCATCTGTGCGCTCAAAGGCGCCATCCTCATCGGCAGAGGACTCCTCGGGCACCTGATCGGGTGAGCCAGAGCCGAGGACATCAAAGAACTGCTGCTTGTCCGTTTCCGTGCTGAACTCATCGATGATCTGCACACGGGCGCGACCATTATGATCCTGATCCCTGATCTGGTTAGCAGCGCTTATGGCTTTTAACTTTTCCACTCGCTTAGCTTGGGCACCCACATAGACATAGATATCGTTGCCAGCATCCAAAATGAAGCAATCACCCCTGTTCATCGAGGAGACGGAGAGATTTACCTGGCGCACACGCACATTGCGCTTGCCCTTCACCTGGAATAGGCGCTTCTCACCCTGGGCATTCGTTTGGACGTGCTTAAAACCAGTGCCAACACCGCCCTGCTCATAACGCACACCTGGATAGACGAACACTTCTTAATAATAACGCACTTCAACGGGGTACACAACATTTACCATTTTTGAAGTAACCTAGGAACAGCTGTGACTCGTGATCCTGCACTTCGCGATGTTGCACGGGCCCTCCATTCAGGATGTCGTCCAATTGCACAGTCAGTATAGCCGCAGCGCCAGCCTCATCGGTCGATGTCTCCGAACCCAGCCAGAAGTGAATATCCCACGTGAGTTGCTTGTCCTTCGGGTTCTGCTTAGTCTACGAATTGGTGGGAGAAAAGGAGAAAAATAAAAGAAAAAATAATTTCAGCAATAATAACATAGTTTGTAATACGATTAGATTAAAATTAGTCTCTACAAATTTTCTGTGTGTTTACATTATTCATACTTATTATTATTAAAATTAGTCAGACAATCAGAGAATAATACCCCAACCGAAATGAATCATTTTACAAATACAACAAGAAAACTCTTAAAAACATATTTAATAATACAAAATCTGGATAAAAGTCTTTAAGAATTGCGCATTCAAAATTATAGAAACTATCGGATTATGATTTATATTGAACACATATCAATGTAATTTTCAGCTTTAGTATTATTCTTATAATTATATCACTATAATTAGCATTATCATTATTACTATTATGGCTTACTTACATTCAGAATGATGAAAGAATCTCCAGTATAAAATTTGCCATAGTTGTTTGGGGGATAAGGCACAGGCTCGAAATTCTAGAAGACCAAAATTGGACAACCTTGAGTACATATGTGTATAAATATTTTAATGTGCTATTTCGGGTGCCGGCACAGTCAAAATATTTATTTGAAGAAAAAACTGAAATCAATTCTCTATAAACAAAGGGAAAAGAATACAAAAAAAAAACAAAAACCGAAAGACAGGAGCTAATAAATTGTGCTTTTCCCGAGTTAATTAACACACGCTGGCGCTATTGACAGCACATACATATACAGTGAAGCTTCGCTAGCTTAACATGTGGTGCTCATATTGCGTGCCTTCAGTGAACAGAAAATATCATCAAGCAATAGTCAATAATTCCTTTAATGCAGACATATGTGTATCTCTCTCTTTCTGTGTGTGCAGCACTTTGCATGCCAATAGCACCAGCTGCCTCTGGGGCGCCGCTGGCTGAGCAACGCATTCGTGCGTGGGTGTCGAACTTTCCCCCAAACGATGTAAGCATGCAGCGGCAACAACTATTTATAAACACTTCTCCCGTAAAAGATACATATGTAGAGTATAAAAGTGAAATTATAAGTGTATTCCAAAGAAAAAATATAGAGAGAAGGCTCTACTAAGCATATTGACTCATTTTTTAATTACATTTAAATATAGAATATTTTTCATATAAATTCATCCTGTTGTTGGATGTTTTAACTAAATTCAAAAACTTTTGAAAACATGAACAAAACAAAACAAAAACATGAAGTCACCAGAAATATTGACTTAACACCCTATATCTTAGCTGATATCCTTAGATAAGAAAATATTATTAATATTTTTCTTGGTTCAATGTATGGTACTTACTTCAATGCGCCAGATTTCTAGACCAGGAGCGCGGCCGGCATTGGCAAAAGCTGGATGCATGACGCGTCTGGCTGGCTGTTTATTAGTACCACTAGAGGGCTGAACTTCGCCGGTTGGGACTGGGAATGCGGGCCGAGTGTTAAACGTACCAGCGGAGCAAAAGCTTGTTGAAATGGCGATAAGCACGACCAAACTAATGAAAGTAAAAATAAATACGTTTTTGTTTTAATAACCATCAAAATAGCCGCCTTTTATGGACAACGTGTTGACCTATCTGCTTCAATTGGACTGTCTCGGGCTTCAATGTCAATGAGTCATGACCATAAAAGGTCGTTAGCGCGCGGAGCGGGTCACTGTTCACATGACGTACTGTACTAAAGTCGAAAACGGGATTAACTATTTAGTTTTTATGCAGCCGAGAATAAGCAAATGAACAAATGATATTCATTTAATGAGCACATATATATATGAGAAATATATTATTTTCACAACTTATTTACTTAAAAAGGTAATCAGTCAACAAGTTAATGTAGCCATCGTTAAAAATTCAATTATTAAGTTTCTTTTTGAATACCAGTAGAAAATATTATACATAAGATTTTCGCAAAATGGAAAACAGTGGGAAAACCATGCCGTACATCATAAAAACTTACAATTTTACAATGTTTTTAATGAATAATTCGTTATGAGTAATATTTGCACTATTTAGCTTATGAGCTTATTTGACACTTCAAATACTAGGAGCTTATTTGCTAGTGAACCGCTCGCTTGCATTACCTGCAGATGACTGCCAGATGACGGGCGGCGTTTCGTTGTGCCATTTCGTGGCGGCGTCGGCTTCTGTGGCCGCTGAGGGAGAGACCGGGAGAGAGGATACTCACTGAGCACCTTTGTTTATTGTTGGTTGATATATATATATGTATATGTATGTGTAGCGACTTGTGTCGGTCGAATTGTTGCTATTATTATGTAGTATTCGCTTTTGTTTTTATCTTTCCCAACTCAAACACAGATGATTGCCCGCTGGCACCGAGACGAAACGAGAGAATGAACTGCGAATGAGAAAGAGAGAGCAACAGGTTATTAAGGCATTGATAGATAAGTCACATACGACATAAACATTTTGATGTACACGAAAAACAACGCTCAATACTCCAGTTCAAACAAATAAAAATCGCAAAGCTTTAAAAATGGATATGAATATAAAAACAAACCCTTAATTTACCAGCTTATAAACATATAACTATCCCCTCTAATAAATTTTATAATATTATTATAAGCATTTTATTTATATATGGTAATAAAGATATATAGTAAGATACTAAAGCCATTGTGGTAAACTCAAAACCTGTTCAGGATTGCAACAAACAAACTTCCTTTAAGTGTGAATCGCAAACTTGATTTTTGAGATAAAATCAAAGTAAAATTTATATACAAAAACCTTTTACTTTAGAGTTTGGGAACTCTTAAATAGCTTAAGATACTTATATACCAAAATAAAAACATATTTTTTGTTGTTGAAGTTGTCAATTAAAGTGCGTCACGCACGTTTTGTATGTATTTTTTTTTTATTTTAATTTTTTATTTTTTAAGTAATTAGTTTTGCCTCATGACAACATTTGGGTCTCGTATGATATCACGATTAAAGAGATAGCACCATCGGCAAGCCCTTTTCTCTTTTCTCAACTAGGTCACGAGCATTATTAACTCTATATATGCGTATATATTTATGATTTATGATAAACGACAACATTCACATCGCTCATTTGCCATATTCATGTTTATACTGTGCCATTTTCAAGTTCGACCTGTTATTGGACTATCTGTATGTATATATATACGATGTGCTTTGAATTTCAAATATCTCTCAATAGGTATTCCAAGTATTACATTTAGCTTGCGACTACGTCACCTTCCATAGACCACTCATCCGACAATTGTTAAATACAATGGATAGAATAGAAGGAGCACACAAAGAATTCACCAAATTCATGTTCAAATACTCATTAGCACAAAATGCTTAAAAACTTGTTAACTCATTAATAAATATTTACTTGAATATATTTGTATACCAAAAGAGATAAGAACTACTGCGTTTTAAGATGTCATTATAAATGTATTAAGAAGAGTAAACCATAATTAGTGTATAATATTACTTCCTTTTATCTGTGTACATAAATTTACACATCAAATATATATACTACTGATTATTATAAAATGAGTAATTATTGAATAAGGAGTTAAAAAAATATACTTTAAATTACAATTTACAAGCCAGATAATTAGTATATAAATTTAATTTCTACTCAATCCTTTTTCTTAAATCAAATCTTAATTCAGATAGGAGAGTGTGTTTAACTCAACATAGGCATTTCCTTAGCTTTCAGCTTAGTATAATTTATTTCAAATGTACTATTACTACTAGAGTTATGTAGGTTCCAAGTAATGATATCTTTGATAGCTTTGACAACGAACACTTTTTAAAAGCCAATATTTATATACGATTAATTTGTAGATCTAAAACAATTGAATACATATGCATAAATCATCAGGTCTTTTACTGCGGTCGCATTTAAGCTACAAAGAAGAATTAAATATAATATACACTTGTTTTGCTTAGAACTAAATACACTTTAAGACAATAAAGACTATAGTCACATATATGTACATATGTTTGTATGCAAAAGTCTATCAATTAAGAGTCTAGAGGTTCTGAACTGAGATAAGCCTAGCTTATCATAGCAATTGATAACCCTAATCAGGCAAAATATAATATATTTGCTGTATTCTATACTGTGTATATACTGTAAAGCATAAGACAATTTACAATTGGAGCCATGCTCCGATTTCACGAGTCGCAAACAAAGGTTATCAATAGATGCTTAGGGCTTTTAAGTCATTGTCATTTTAAGTATATCATATACTTTCGATATTAAATTATTTAGTTTCTAATTGAGTTGCTCAATTTCTCTCAGTTGTAAACAGAACAGCTGCTCTCGCGGCTTAACCAATACACACACAAACACTTATATGATACGCTAAACAAATCAATCACTTACGCTTCTGCAAATAAGATGAACTGAAAGCTTCCAGACTTTGGAAGCGACTAAACAAGCGCTCGCGGCACTGGTGTGTAGTGATCGTAGCAAGGTAACTTGAGACACTGAACGAAACTCAACGATTGTCGTTGACTTTATAAAAGGCCGCTCAAAATAAATCGAACTCAAGCGGCGCCGCACTCTCTCCTGTTTGATAAGACGCACGTTGAGCAGATAAGCTCGAACGGAGCTCACAAAAAGTACAATTTGCAAAACACAACTGTAAACAAATGAAAAACACAATTTGAGCTTACCTAGAAGCCGGGTTGGGGTCATTGAATAAATCCGAGAATACCCAGCTTTTAAATTAGTGAGCCCAAGTCCAACTAAGTTTTATTATATTATTGAACGGCTTATGTACTTTAGTATTGTTTTTACTTGTAGACCGCCTTTAAAATTTTTTTTGAATAGATCTTAAAAGCTCTTGTTGGTATAAAATTATTTGTAGATTTCTTAACATCCTAAATGTTTTTAGGTATCATAACTATATCAGTTGAATATTCATGTCTTATATTCTTGAAAGAGTTTTCTAAATTTGATATCTTATTATTTACATGATACTTATAATATTTTTGCATATTTTGTAATATATATAATATATTTAGTAATCGGCAGCCGTGTTGGACAAATAATCGCGTCTGCCAATATTTGAGGCCTGTTTGCTTTGCACCGCCTCCAATTTGGGGCATTCGGTAATACGATGGCCGAGACCACCGCAGTAGCTGCAACCATGCGAGTCACCCAAATCCAAATGCTGATGCTCCGCCTCGGGCGCCAGCTCATCTAGGAAGTCAGGCACCTCTTGCTTGGCTTCGATCAGAAGGTGCTTCAAATCCAGAAGAACAGATTGTTCGGTTATCTTGTTGATCAGCGTGGTGGCTAATCCCTTGGTATTTGAACGACCCGTACGACCAATGCGATGCACATAGTTCTCAATATCGTCGGGCATATCGTAATTAATCACATGCTGGACGTTGGGAAAATCTAGACCTTTGGAGGCCACGTCTGTAGCAACGAGAACATCTTTTTTGCCTACACGATATGCGTCAACGGCACGTGAACGCTCCTCTTGATCCTTGCCGCCATGTATGGCCACAGCCTCAACGCCCTTGAGCAGTAAATATTCGTGTATAGTATCTACGTCTTGTTTCTTTTCGGCAAAAATAAGCACTGGGGGAGCCGTCTTTTGCAGACAGTCAAGCAGGTAGACCACCTTGGCCTCCTGTTTCACGTACTCCACTTGCTGGGTGACATTCATGGAGGCAGCTCCAGCACGTCCCACATTAATTGTCACCGGCTTGACGAGCGCAGATCGAGCAAAGTTTTGAATCTTCTTGGGCATAGTGGCAGAGAAGAGCAGCGTCTGCCGCTGACCCTTAAAGAACGAAAATATCGTGCGCACATCTTCCTCGAAGCCCATGTCAATCATGCGATCCGCTTCGTCCATACACAGATACCGACACATGTCCAACGTTAATATCTTCTTATCCAACATATCCATGAGTCGTCCTGGAGTGGCAACCACAATGTGCACCCCCCGGGATATCACATCTAGCGCCTCGCTAACGGGCAGTCCGCCCATAGCCAGGCAGGAACGAATCTCAGGCATGTCGCACATCTGCAGATGTTTACTGTAATGCTGAATAATTTCATGCGTCTGTTTGGCTAGCTCACGGGACGGACATATGATGAGGCCATACGGACCTTCATTGCGTTCGAAAGGCAGACGGAATTCCTGTTCTAGAGCAAACATTACAATGGGCAGCACAAATACCAACGTTTTACCAGAGCCTGTGAAAGCAATACCAATCAAATCTCGACCAGCAAGTACCGTTGGAAGACCCTGTATTTGTATGGGCGTTGGTTTTTTTATACCCTTGACGGCGAGTCCATTGAGTATGGCCTTGTGAAACTTCATCTCCCGAAAACTTCGAATGGGCGGGCTGACGTTCTCACCTTCTACCAGAATCCTCAGCTGCTTGCGTATTGCCTGGCGCTCCGATTCCGGCATGGCTTCTATGTAGCGTGGTGGTCTCCATGAGGTCTTAATTGGTTCCTCGTACTGTATACCCTTAGCCAATTCCGCTACGCCCATCAGTGCCTTCTGCTGCGCAATGCTCTCCATGATCTTTTCCTCCTCGCGAAGCTGTTTTTCTACGGCACTCAATTTTTTGGCTTCGGCAATTTTCTTAAGCTCTGTATGCTGGTCCAGCAAACTGATGTTGTATTTGCGGCCCCACGTCTCCGCATCCTGGGCGCCTTGTGTGTCATCTTCGTTTTCATTTTCACTAGAAGACTTTGGCTGCGTTATCTCCGTTGCTAGTTGAACGATGCGGCCAAGCTTCATTAAATGTTGCTTTTTCCGTTCTTTGACTGGTATGTAGGGTACATAATTGTCCTCCTTCTCGTCTTCATCAGATGATTTTGAGTTACGTCTATATCGCTTGATAGAGGGACTCATGTTTATTTAATTGGATGCACGGAATAAATATCTTTGTTTATGTTTTGGTTTGCAAGCAAACGATTCACCAATGAAGTGTTGCCACATGGCTTAAATCGATAAGTCCGAAATTTTAGATTTCGATAAATTAATTTAATAATTTTATATCTAAGACAGGATTTATTCTTTCGATTTCCATTATTTTTTAAGAGCTACCGACAGCGTCGCAAATTTATTATAATCATTTATAATAATTTGTGTTCTCTTAAAACTGTCCTAGCATAGCGTGAGTGAGCATTGCGATTTTGCTATCCGATATGTCATCAACCTAACATCGCTTACAAAATTATCGAAAAAAAATAATTTATTACTCTTAGTTGTCCAATCGAATTTACTACAAACCAGTCGAAAACTGAGAGTTGCATTTTTTTTTTACTAAAACAAAAAATAACTTTCTTCGTTATCATGTCTATGTCAAAGACGACAAACACATATAACAGACAGAATTGGGAAGACGCCGAGTTTCCAATACTGTGCCAGACGTGCCTCGGCGATAATCCTTACGTACGCATGATCAAGGAGCGTTTCGGCAAGGAATGTAAAATCTGTACGCGTCCTTTTACCATATTCCGTTGGTGCCCCGGTGCGCGAATGCGCTTTAAGAAGACTGAAGTGTGTCAAACGTGTGCCCGGTTGAAAAACGTGTGTCAGACATGCCTGCTCGACTTAGAGTACGGTCTGCCCATTCAGGTGCGCGACGCAGCACTCAAAGTGGCGGACAATATGCCACAGAGCGATGTCAACAAGGAGTACTACATACAGAACATCGATGCCCAGCTCCAGGACGGCGACGGCACTGAAGCAGCTGGCGCTGTGGGTCGCTCACTGGCCGCAAACGAAATGTTGTCGAAATTGGCACGTACAGCGCCGTATTATAAAAGAAATAGGCCACACATCTGTTCTTTCTGGGTGAAGGGCGAATGCAAACGCGGCGAAGAGTGTCCCTACCGACATGACAAGCCCAATGAGCCTGACGATCCGCTCTGCGAGCAGAACATCAAAGATCGGTACTACGGTCGCAACGATCCCGTCGCTGAGAAAATAATGAAGCGTGCTGCCTCATTGCCCACACTGGAGCCGCCAGAGGATCGGAATATAACCACTCTCTACGTCGGTAATTTACCTGAAGAAATAACCGAACCGGAAATCCGAGATCAATTCTATCAGTACGGCGAGATACGTTCCATTGCGCTAGTGCCGCGTCAGCAGTGCTCTTTTGTGCAATATACCAAGCGCAGCGCCGCAGAGTTAGCTGCCGAGCGCACCTTCAACAAACTTGTAATTCAAGGTCGCAAAGTTAGCATAAAATGGGCCCACTCTCAGGCCAAACAGGGCACCGCCGCTAAGACAGATAGACGTTTCGATGTTGCCGGCATACCACCGCCGAGTGCCAAGCCGAACGACTACTTTAATCTGCGGCAGGAGCAAATCAATGTCATGCCCGCTGGCATGAAGCTTCATCAGTTGCCCTCTAATCTGGTGCCGGCCTCCGCCTACCAAATGTACGCACAGCCCACCTACGCGGCACCCTACAGTGGGTTAGCAAGCAGCAGTAGCGGTGGCGCTGCCTCTGTCTCAAGCACCACTGCCTCAAGTACCTCTGGGGTGAATCTCGATTCGATTCCTCCGCCGCCTGGACAAATGCCTTACCCGAGTCAGGATGCTAGTCGCATGGGCGCCATAAAAAAATAATATACATTTTTTATCAAATTACTATGTAGCATCTGCTACTCATATACAAAAACAAATAAACGGAAACATTTAATAAAACTAAATTTACATTTTCGAGAACTAAACTCGGCTCGGTCCATTCTGACTCACTTTGGATATATCATATATATCATTCTTTACGGTTAACAAATATTATTTTCTTTATTGAAACAAGCATCTGGTGTTTATTTACAGACACAAATAATTTATAGTTGATTTAAAAAGTACGCTTTATGCCTATTTTTAGCTTAATCACAGATATAAAAAATACTTCTATATATATATCTATATATATATATATATTAAATTAATTACTATCCGAAGCAATTACGGAACGTTTCCGCTGTATTTGACGCTGGGTACGTTGTGACTTTTGCTTCTCAATAAAAAGAACGCGAAGTGCTGAAAAGTCAATTCCGCTTTTATACTCCAAGGAGTTACGCTCATCGCTGCAAGAACAATTATTATTTATATTTATATATATTTGTCATTAAATTTAGGGTATCTCACATGGGCTCTCGAGCCCAATAGTTGGGCACACATTGCAGGCGATTGCGGAGCGTCTCAAAGGCCAAAGTTTGTGGCAGCAACATAAGTATGCCAAAGAGCGCATGTGCCAGATATTGAGCATCAGCGCAATTATTGGATTTGGACACAAGAGTCAATCGGAGAGCAGCAAAAATTGGAGATTCAATAAGCTGTACTAGCTTATCCAATTCACAGAGCAGTTCCAGCGTGATCTCAACATCCGCGCTAAAAGAGAAGTTACAAATGATACAGACGAAAGTAAGACCACGTCACTTACAATAGAATCACCAGCTCGGAGACATGCTGATAACACTGAGCTATTAGACACAGCGACAGCGTGGACACTGGACAACAGACCCAGCTTTTGTAAAGACATTGGAACAGATCCGCTGATTTCTCATCCGATATCTTGCGCAAACTTGTGCGCAGCTCGAACAGTTCCGTTGAGGTCAGCAATATATTGTTCAACAGTCGCACAAGCGTAGAAGCAAACTTCAGATTGGGCGCTTTCTCGGCTATGATTTCGGCAAATGTGCGATATACGTACTCAGCATTCAATAGAACACAAAGATTTCTGAAAAGATTTGATTACTTTTAGTTATACATATATACAAATAGTAAATGTTTGCTTCATGCAATAGCCTAAATCGAACTAGGATTCCATCTGGACATTCATCCGAGGGTTGACTAAGCTAAAATAATTTGTAATCCTACCGTATAATAAGACTGGCTCGGTTTTCCAATTTCAATTTGTCGTCACTGAACAGATTTAACAAACTCAGCAAAAATTCCCGATAATGTGGCTTATTGAAATCATCTAAATCTGAAAGATTGCACAAACAATGAATATTAAATCGCCGATAACCTGATAGTCTGCAGGACACACCCTTTGTATCCTGCGAATTGATGATCTCGGCCAGCACACATAAGCTTTGCAGCACCACCTCATCCGAGTTATCCGACAGCGTAGCCAATAGATTGTTGTTCAAATTGCTGTCGATCAGTGCCATTTCATTGGGAAAATTTAAAAACAGATGATGTATCCATTTGAGCACTGCAATTTTTGTGTGCATTGAGTCATGCGTGAGGTATTGCGAGAGCACCTCCATGATCGAACGCAAATCATTTATGGCCACATTCTGCGTTTTCAACTCTTTTGAAGACACCAGCTCCATCATTGAGTTGTTCACGGACACTGCACACTCCTTGATGCCTGAAAAGAATACTTTAATATGTTGATAGATAACATCTACTTGATCGCACTCACTGCGCTTGGACTCCACATTGTACTCAAGGCATGGCAAAATAGCTGTGAATATGCCACTTGCGTAAGGCAACACATTGGCTCCAAATATTTGCACGAATTCTCTTATCCATGAAATAGCAATGGATTTGATGAGCTCGTTGAGCGATTGTGCGTTTGTAATTAACGTGTTGATGGTATCCTCCATGCGCACTGAGGAGGGGTCATTGCGAATGGACTTTAAGAACTGACTAATTGTATTCTCGCACATGCGCTGTATCTCCGGCGTATTATCCTCTAGCATGACAAAGAGACCATCCAGGATTTCAGTTAAATAGTTAACCATATTAATATCGGGCACAGCGTTTAAGATTGAGATCCACGAAATGACATATTGACGTGCAAAGGGATTTTTCACATACATGCGCTCCCTAAGCAGCGGAATAAAGGCTTCTAGATTGAAGGTCTCATACGATTCAGTGACAATGTCCTGCAAGAATACCTCAGTCAATATCTTTCTAAATAAATTTGTATATGATGATTAGAATAAAACCTTTAGCAAACGATCCAGCAGTTCGCTGCCATTCTTCACCATTTGATCGGAGTCGGTGACCAAACGGGATAGAGCAGCGAATAGCTCTGGAAAGTAGGGTATAATAGCCGCACGAGCTACTTTCACCACATTGTATAGGGACTCACAAGCAAAGTAACGAACGCGCAAGTCCGGATCAGACAAGCAGTTAATGATTGGAGTAACCAGTTCGTTCACGTATTTATCCAAATCCTTATCGAAAAATAAAGATAGTTGAAAAATATCTACTGATTACAATTCAAATGCAGAATTCGTCATATCGCACTTTACAGTGCATCCATGACTAATAGGCAAATTTGTACCTTGCCTAACCCTAAGCCCGTGGCAGCCAACCCGATGAGCGCTCCTTTACGTCGATTAGCATCACGTGATGTCGCATAGTCGTTGGAGAGCACCTCTATCAGCTTTCGTATTTGTGTTACATTGTTCTTATTATTAAATTCAGTGACCATCCTGAAAAGTTGTAAATAATTAATGAGGCTTATAAATAATTGTAGCTGCGAGGGGGGCGTTTTCCTTATATTATTTACTTCTCAATTTCCTGGCACGCTACTTTTCGCTTTTCGTAGACTTTGTCACCCAACGCTTTAGCGCAGGACTCACTTAATGGTGCATACGGCGGCTCCATTGTTAAATTTAAAATTTTAAAAAATAATTAAAGCTTGTTTTCTTGTATCGCGGTGTTGCCACTATGTCGTGCACAGCTGCTTGAGTAAAGTTGCCACTTTATCTCGCACAGCTGCTTTTTAAGGCTGCCACAAAGCAATACCATTGTGGACAAATCATAAATATGAATTAATTAATACTCAGGATGGATTTGTCCAATAATAATAATTTAATATTTCAACAGATAGATTTACACAATTACTTTATTAACTACAAATTAATAAAATATTATATATATTGCCATTCTAACATACATCAAGTTTACTTAAGTCATAGATCGAGGTTTTACTTTTACCTTAACTAAAACAATATTAAAATACATAATTTGAGTTGTGATTTGCATTCAAAATTAACTTTAAGTTAATAACTGTTTGTATAGGTGTATTAAGCAATTGCTCAGAGAAAACAAATGAACTTAACGCCTGCGTTTTAATACCATCTATTCGACGATCACTGGAAACTTCTCCACCTCTGCACACTCTTGATTGAAGCTTTTAATGAATTGCTGCAGCTTTGCCTCATGCATCGCATCCCTGCGCGTTCGCTTCTGCGGAGGCATTGCCTTCTTCGGCGATTCGTCACTATTGTTCATGGACCCCTGCTCGTTGTCCTCGTCCTCATTCTCCGACGAATCTGTGTCTATGAAGAGAACATGCACACGCTGCTTTCGCTTCCGCTTCGGTTTCTCTGATATGTACGTGCGTCGTGGTTTCTGCAGGGAAGCAAATGGATTTGATTAGCTTATTTAATCATATACTATTTATTAATATTTTGTTAATTTTTGTCCGAGCTTCTTACTACCGCTTAAGGATAAACTTAAATTTCAGCGGCCCTGTTGGCTCAATCAAAATAAATAATATTTTGATTTTGGTTTCATATAGCGCAGTGATAATAAACAAAGATGTTCGAAATTCAAAAGCATCATAGGATTGTCAAGCGCAGAGTGGACTAGAGACTATTTTAAGGCTCACCTTTTCATCGAAGGTTGTCTCCGGCTCGAAGTCCTTAAATAACGCTATAGATTCATTAGTCGGGGTCGAGCCTATCATTGTGGAGCAGAGCATATCTTTGATATTAAGCTGTCGTGGCTCTCGCGCGTGCATATCATCGTAGTCATGTCGCATAGGTACTCGAGATACCTGCGGCAGTTCTTGCTCTGCAGGCCGCAGCATCTTTAAACGATTAAGCCTTTCGTGTAGAGTCACATGTTGGCTGGACTCCCGCCGGTAGACTTGCTCCTCATCCTCTTCACTCAGAAAATCCTCGAATCCAAAGAGATTGCAAGGCTGCTTCTGCTTATCCCATGCACTCAGCTGGCTTGGACTATTGCTATTAAGCTCGTGCTGCTGACTTTGATTCATGCATTCCCTTGTGGGCGTCTTGTTTAGTTGCTGCACATTTTTTTTCCAGGGTGGCAATACAACTACATCCAATACATTGATATCCTTCAACGGACTACGATACTGAAGCGTTCGTCGCGGATTTGGTAATTGCACAAGATTCTCCACGTTTTCGTTCTCTTCATTATCAATTGGCCTGATGGTCGTCACCGAGTGCGACTCAGCGGATGTCGCAGGTCCTACAACTGCTGGAGGGACATTTTCGCCATTCGAGTCGTTGCCAGCAGAGCTTGTGTCCTGTTCAATAGAAGCTGAGCAAGTGGGCTCATCGGGTAGATAGACATGCCGCTTGCGTATAAAGTCACTCGAGTATGAGGGCAATTGTGATGTGTTTAGGCCGAATGCAAAGGTACTTGGCAAGGACGTCTCATCAGGCACTCGCCAAGGAGAGCTGACGCCAATGGGAGAGGCCACTGTAGGGGGCGGCATCATTTGCTTCCTCGCTGAATTTACTAAAACTGGCGAAAATACTGTTGTATTAACATCCGAAGCTGTGCCACTCTCGCGATTCACTGGTGTGCTGATAAATTTCTTGGCCATATGCAGCAACTCTCGCCGTCTATCCATGGATTGCGCCCTGGTTTGATTGAGCATGAGTGATCGCGCTAATGGACTGTAGGCACCCTCTACAATTGTTTTATTTGCCAATACTGACACTGGTGGCCCTTGGACGGGTTCCTCTACATGCACTGGAACATTGTCATCATAATCATCATCGAATTGCTGCTCGCAGATAGGTGACAGGTGGCGTTGCTTGACCTCCTGGATGATTGGATCCTTTTCAGCAGTGTTTCGTATGGAGCACTGTTTTCGTTTGCCAACAGGGCGCACCTTCTTACGTACAGTGCGTGCGCGCGTCTTGCCTGTCTTTGAACGAACCATCGCACAAGCTCGACCGTTTGCGATCATATTTTTTATTATATCCGCCGCCGGGTCGGGATTTTCATTGTCTTCGATTTGGGATTGGGATAGAAATTCATAGACATGCCTTGTGACCGAGGAACGTCTTCTGGCTGGCGGCTGATCTCGATGAAAAAAACGCTGCACACGTTGTGGCATAGCAAAGTTATCCTGCTCCTGAGGTTGTGTTTTCGGACAAGATCTTCCGATAACCGAATCTTAAATTTTGTATTGTTTAGATAATTGTGCATTATACTTTCCTTATTGCTTACCTGGCTGCTTTTTGGCAATTCCTACTGGATTATTTTCCAGCTCCCGATGGAAATATGCGCGATTAGGTTTTGGCTTTCGACAAGACCTTCTGATAGTGTCATCTTAAATTTTTTAATTTTGTTAAGTTAGTTTAACATTGGACTTTCCATATTGCTCACCTGGCTGCTTATTGACATTTCCTACTTGATTGTTGCCGATTCGCTGTTTATCATCTTAAATTTTGTAATTTTGTTAAGTTAGCTGAACATTGGGATTTCCATAATGCTTACCTGGCTGTTTATTCTCATTTCCTCCTGGATTGTTGTCCAGTTTCTGTTTATCTTCTAAAATTTTGTAATTTTGATAAGATAGTTCAACATTTAAGTTTCCATTTTGCTTCCCTGGTGGCTTTTTGGCATTTCCTACTGGATTATTTTCCAGCTCCGGATGAAAATACATGCGATTAGGTTTTGGCTTTCGGCAAGATTTTCTGATGGCCACATCTTAAATTTTTTAATTTTATTATTTTAGTTGAACATTGAACTTTCCACATTGCTTACCTGGCTGCTTGTTGACATTTCCTACTTGATTTTTGTCCACTTGCTGTTTATCATCTTAAGTTTTGTAATTTTGATAAGTTAGTTCAACATTTAAGTTTCAATTTTGCTTACCTGGAGGCTTCTTGGCATTTCTTACTGGATTATTTTCTAGCTCCGCATGGAAATACACACGATTAGGTTTTGGCTTTCGGCAAGATTTTCTGATGGCCACATCTTAAATTTTTGAATTTTGTTAGTTTAGTTGTATAGCTGAACATTGAACTTCGCATATTGCTTACCTGGCTGCTTATTGACATTGTTGTCCATTTGCTGTTTATCGTCAGTGAATTTCGCATGCGGCGTGAGCACGTTCTCAGGCTGATTTTTAACAATATCCTGGATAATCGAACAGCGACAGATACGTACGCGACACGGTCTTATTGTGAAATCTAAAATGTTGTATAAGATTAGATAAATATGATGCTTTTACCTATTCTCATACCTCTTTGCCGTGAGGAGAAGTTATTTGAGCTCTTTGTCTGCTGACCGTATAAACTTTTATTTCCCCTAGCTGCTAGTGGCTTTTCGATATTGTTAAAAGTACCTGTTGAGGTGTAATCCACGTCATTATATATAAATGTAGTAAGTATATATGTATATTTAGACAATTACCGGATTGCAGTGTATTAATGCTGGCATGCCCATCGTCTAGCCATTCCTTGCTCATATCCTCTAATAGATTAATTGCCAATGTTTTATTTGCATCGTTTAATTTAAGTCGCTTGATTCGTACAATGCATTTGCGTAAGCAAAGTAATTTATTGAATTTTAATATTTTATTGGGCGTTGTTTTTGTTTCTAAAATCGCATTGCTGTTTAAGCTTGTTAAGATACTCTGGGTACTTGACGAAATGTTTCTTTTACTTGCAGCACTCACTTTGCGCGATTTAGTTTTGGTTGACTTCACCATTTTGCTTAAAATAAGTTATAGCTTATTGAAATTAACTTGATTTACATATTTACGCAGTAAACAACGCGTTCCCGCCATTTTGGTGAGTATGTTACTTTACAGAGCTGCAGCTTTTTGATAATCGTTGCTAACGTTATCGATAACTATTGATAAGTTTCGCGTGCAGCAGCTGATAGATGATGTGACGATAAATAAAAAAAAGGAAAAAATTTCGACGTTTAATTAATATGTAACACAACAGCTACGCTACGACGTTTCATTAAAATTCCAAATTTCCAAATTGTGCTGTGTTTGTGTGCTCGCAAATAAGCAGACTGTGCGCTTAGCCACAGTCCAGCAAGGGCAAGTGAAACTAAATTTGTTGTTTTGTTCCAATCAAAAAAAAACTAAAAAAGCCCAACGAGTGAAAGTTTTCTCGTCTTTGTTTTGTAATTGTAATTGTTTTTTTTTTCTTGGCTGCCATTTTTGAGCCAATATTCACACGGTATGAGCGCTGCTCGTGGTTGACATCAATTTTTCTCGCTTATTGTCTATTTTGTTATACATATGTATATGCATTTGCACATACAAATATATAATACCAAAATCGCGTCGTACCTCCGAATTGGCCTTGTATTATTTGCGCCAGGTACCATCAATAAGACAGAAGCAGAATATAGAAGAGAAAAAAACTCGCGCGAAACTATTTACATCGAAGAACATACACCCGAACCCGCCCCCTGACCCTTCCCCCTCCCTCACACATGCTGCAAACAATTGCAGGCAGCCCTGCGCTAAATGAAGGCTGCCTGTGACGAGAGTAGATGAAGAGAGAAATAAAGAGTTCGAAGACTAAATACCCTTCGCTTTTCTTAACATGGCTTTTAAAGCAGATGTCTGCAAAAAGTATTGTGACTGTCTTTGCATGAATAGGAAAAATATGTTTCATATAATTACTAGCTGCCATGTGAAAAAGTTCTCCTATTTTTCTGAGTTTGCTCCAATCTTACGAACATAAAGAGTTAAATGAGTTTTCTTGAAATTAAAATTAAAATATAATTGGAAAAGTAGATTCAAATATATATATTTCGTATCATATACTCTGATCTAAAGCTACCTACCTGTTACATTGCAAATAAGAAACCAAATCATCGAACAAACTGTTAATATCTAGCTTTATATCTAACAAGGTTGTGGGTTGGGGGTTGGGAGTCGGGGATTGGGGTCTCAAGGTCATTTTGTAAGCGCAATTCAAGTATATTATACAGTGACACAATTATATTGGTTTCTTATACATAATTTTAATATTTTATTTACAAAACAGTTGGCCGACCAAGTCGAAAGTTTTGTGTGGTAGAAAAGTGGAAGTTCATAACACGTCGAGAGCAGGAGCTTAAAGCCAATTTGTTTGCCTCTGTCGCCGCAAAAGATGTGCGATACCAGCGACAAGACGCAGAAATGGAAATGTGAAATATGCACCTATGAGAACTATCCATCCTCGCTAAAATGCACAATGTGCCAGGCATCCAAGCCACTGCTGAACGAGGATATTTTTCGGTAAGATATGTGACAAATACGAGGCCTTGAGCAATTTGTAAATAAAACTTCTCCTATTCGTAAAAACAGTCTCAGTCCAGCGCAGACAATACACGACACCTACAACAATGCAGAGGAGGCGGCAGCTGGTCTGCCTGTCGAGCCCACATCCACATGCTTTGCACGCCAATCACAGCAGCAACCACAGACCCAGCCCCAGCCACAGCAGACGCGGCAAAGCAACGTAGCTGATAGCGAGAAATGGGCTTGCAAAGTGTGCACCTATCTAAACTGGCCGCGCAGCTTACGCTGCGTGCAGTGCTGCACAAAACGGGGAGCTGCCGATAAGGAGACCAATGAGGCCGGCGAAGCGCTGCAAGCTTTACGAATTAGCGGTTCCGATACAGAGCTCAATACCACGGAGCATGGCAGCAGCGCTATTGGCGCTATTGCTTCTAATTCGAATCGACGCAATGCCAGTCCCAACTTGGAGCAGCAGCAAATCTGTAGCAATTCAATACATCTTAATAATATAGCCAATGCATCTCACAGCCAGCAACAGCAACATCAGCAACAGCAGCCGCCGCAGCTAACAAACCAACAGCAGCAACAGCAACAGAACTCTTCTACGCAGCAGAAGCTGTGCCATGTGGCCAAGTGGGCGTGCAATGTGAGCAGCTTTAATTAAGTCTACAAATCCATTCATATAACGAATTTATGTATCTTTCTGTATCAACAGTCGTGCACATACGAGAACTGGCCCAAGAGCCTCAAGTGCTCCATGTGCGGAAAGACGCGAGAATTGAGCAACTCAGGCTCGCAGTCAGATTTGCATGCATGTGCCAGTAATTCCGGCAATAGCAACAAGCAGCTAACTCAGCAGGAAGAACAGCAGCAGCAGATAAACACGGACACTGTCAGTGTCAACAATTCGTTCAATAAGAAGCATATTTACCAACTAGGTGAGGGGTCACTCAGTTTCCATTCATCTCGACATGTCTATGAACGTATATGCCTTAAACAGGTTCCTCGGAAACCATCAACAACTGTGATACGCTACAAGAGCGCCAGGAGCGTCGTCAGCGTCAGATCAGACGGCAGGTCGACTGGCAGTGGCTTAATGCCTGCCTTGGCGTTGTGGAGAACAATTACAGTGCTGTGGAGGCGTATCTCTCGTGTGGTGGCAATCCAGCTCGTTCGTTGACCAGCAACGAAATTGCCGCATTGAATCGTAATTCAGCTTTCGATGTGGGTCACACACTCATCCATCTGGCCATACGCTTCCACCGCGAGGAAATGCTGCCGATGCTATTGGCACAGATCTCTGGCTCCGGGCCAGGCATTAAGCGTGTGCCATCGTATGTGGCCCCCGATCTGGCAGCGGATATACGTCGCCATTTTTCCAATACGTTGCGCATACGAAAATCTGGCCTGCCCTGTCACTATGTTCAGAAACATGCTACATTCGCGCTGCCCTCAGAGATTGAAGAGCTGCCCATACCTATACAGGAGCAGCTTTACGATGAGCTCCTCGATCGCGATGCCCAAAAACAGCTGGAAATGCCACCGCCTGCACTCAACTGGTCGCTGGAGATAACCGCAAGGCTAAGTTCACGCCTTTTGGTGCTTTGGAATCGCAGTGCTGGAGACTGTCTGCTCGACTCCGCCATGCAGGCCACCTGGGGAGTCTTCGATCGCGAAAACATACTAAGACGCGCCCTGGCCGACACTTTGCATCAGTGTGGACATGTGTAAGTGGTTCAAGTATAATTTCCAAATGGATAGCCCTACAACCTGATTTGTACTCCCTAGTTTCTTCACCCGCTGGAAAGAATATGAAATGTTGCAGGCATCAATGCTGCACTTTACGTTGGAGGATTCACAGTGGGAGGAGGATTGGAGCACGCTGCTCTCTTTGGCCAGCCAACCGGGCTCGTCTCTCGAGCAATTGCACATATTTGCTCTGGCCCACATATTGAGACGCCCAATCATTGTCTATGGCGTTAAATACGTGAAGAGCTTTCGGGGCGAAGATATTGGATATGCGCGATTTGAAGGTGTGTATGGCATGAAAAGGTGCAAATTAAGAGCATTAAATAAATAACAAAAGGCATATTTATCATGCCATAAAAAATAATTATGATTGATTAACCGATAAGTCTTATATCTACAACTGCCGTTGAGTGCAAATAGCTGTGTTTTCGTCTTCTCTGCTATTCATATACATTTGTGTATTACCAGGTGTATATCTACCTTTATTCTGGGAACAAAACTTTTGTACAAAATCACCCATTGCGCTGGGCTATACTCGTGGTCACTTTAGCGCTCTGGTGCCGATGGAGCCATTCTCTCGCATTGATGGACGGCGGGATGATGCCGAGGATGTCACTTATCTGCCCCTAATGGACTGCGAACTTAAGCTCTTGCCCATTCACTTTCTTACACAATCGGAAGTGAGTGTTAATCAACAGAAGATCAAATCTGAAATAAAGATTTCACTGTTGTTCGCTTACAGGTGGGCAACGAGGAGACGATGATGCGTCAATGGCTAGATGTGTGTGTCACAGATGGAGGGCTGCTGGTGGCACAACAAAAGTTATCCAAGCGACCGCTGTTAGTGGCGCAAATGCTAGAGGAATGGCTGAATCATTACAGACGCATTGCGTGAGTCCATCACAATTCAATGAAATTGTATTTAAGTATTAAAAATAGTTTGATTTATTGATTTGAATTGCAGACAAGTGATAACTGCACCCTTTGTGCGTCGGCCACAGATAAGCCACTATTCGAGCGATGGTGATTCGGATGAGGAATAGCGGTGACAAGTGTCAAAAGTCTTCTCTAACTAAAATTTTTCGCTCGGTTGATGGATGGGAAATGGATTGGTAATGAAAGCCTACGCAGTGGGAGAAAAACAGGAACAAAAAGTAATTTATATATACATATATATATATATATATATTTTAGTTTGGTAGCAGGCAACAGTTGTACTCGATCGATCCTATGCACATGCAATTAGCAAATGGAATCTAAATAGAGAGATATATACAATATATATGTATGTATGTGTGTATATCTATATAAATATATACATAACAGTTATTAAGTTGTAGTTGCAGGCAAAACTATGGATTAAGCAGCAATGTAATAAAAATAAATATATATGTATATATATATGTATATATATATATATATATATATATATATATATATATATATATATATATATATATATATATATATATATATATATATATACCTGCACATATATTTCATATCCGTTTCCACATTAAATAAGTGGATTTTAGTCAAATTTATTCGCAAGTCTCTTGGTAGAGAACAGGCGAACAGACATTGTCACCATTATAAAAAAAAAAAAAAAAAAAAAAAAATTATATTTCAATATTATAAAGTAGTTTAAATTACTTAAAAAGAGAATCTTTTAGAAATGCGAATGGAAATTGAGAAATGAGAAAGAGTGAAAAAAATGAGAAAATTATATATATATATATGTATATAATATATATATATATGATTCTTATAATTAACTAAGTATGAATGTACTTTTAAACTATGCAAAATCTCGATGTACTATTAAATTTTAACTTGTGAAAGAATGCACCAAATGGGGTGAATATGAATTATGAATTTTATTCTAATTGTAATAGTTTTGTTAGTAATGTTATTATTATTATTATTATTATTATTATTATTATTATTATCATTATTATAATGTTTAAGAAAGCTTATTGTGCAAATGTACACGCGAAACGCATTAAACAAAATTAAATCCAATCAAATGTTCCGCCTTTGCTATCGATAGATAGTTGACTTGGCAATCGATAGTATGGTTGGCTAGCACATCCCTAATTGTATCTGAGATATTCTCTCAATGCGGCTCACTTAAAAGATAGTCGTTTTGTTGCTGCCGTCGTCGTCGTTTGTCGGTGCTGTTTGTTGCTGCGCGGGTTTTTTTTGGAATAACTTCAAATTGGAATTTATATCTGTTAAGCAACTGTAATAAGAAGCATACAGAAAAAGCCCAAAGGAATATAATTTCACTGTGATTTTCTTGGTGTTTTGAACATAAATACCGTTTTTTGAATGCAGAAAAGCCGAATGCGCATCGAGCTCGCGTCAAACACATACATACATACTTACATGCACACACAGCCCCAGCCACCTACAATTGATACATAAATACACGTGAATTGCGAATGCATACGATAAAGATACAAATAGAAAAAAATCAAACAGAGGAAAAAATTTGTTAGTGAAGTGAAGTGAAGGGGCTAGCTAAGTTAGTAGTGGTGACCTGTGCGCCTATACCGTTCTTGTTGTTGCTGCTTTCTATAAGTGCGTGTGTTTGTGTGTGTTACCCTCCCCCATATTGCAGGCGCTAGAGTGAAGAGTATAGCAGTATCTCTCGCAATGGGTAAGTTGACTGTAGTTGTAATGCCGACACTGAATACGATTGACTATATAAGTATGTATGTACTTCTGAATAAGTGTGTGTGAGCGAACAAAATTGCGCAAAGGCGAATACCACGAGCGTCTGTGAAAGAGGGTGGCCAGGGCCGCTCTTTTAATCGCTCTCTCTGTCTCTCTTTTGTATTTACTCTTTGTGTGTGCTCTCATATTTATGAATGTGTGTGTGCATATGTGTACATATATAGTTTAGTTGATGGTATTAACGTATTAGTAGAGTATTATGGCACGGCCTAAGGAAACTAGTAAAATTGCGCTGTTGCTGTGAGTGTGTGCGTGTGAATATGCATACAATTGTCAATCAATACTAGCCAGCTGGTTAGGCTCATCGCCGCTGAGCGCAACACTAAAATGTGACGCTCCGAAACTCTCACACACACACATATGATTGGCTTTCGTTGTCCACTCCCCATTTTGGTTCTCAGCTGCGATGACGTCAGTGTTGTTGTAAGAACAAGTTTTTTTAGTTTAAATACCTAACCAACTGGTCCACCGTTCCCCGCGACAGGGCCCCAAATTGGCGGTCATATCAGCGAATCAGATTCCAAATGCAACTGCAATTACACACGTAACCGTTAGGGCGTCGTCATCTTGAATACCTGTTAATTTACCGTTCGTCCCGTTCCCTGGGAACCAATTGCAGCTGAGAATCCAGTGGAAACCTAAGTCGTTCGCTTGTCGTTCTGTAGTTGCATAGCCCTTTTACTCGTCTTCTTCTTTTCCTTCAGTTTTATTCTGATTCTTTTTGTACAGTTGTTTATGATTAATTACTTTGGCTCTTCGTCCCGTCCTCTCTGGCCCTAATTAAGTTCATGTGCTTAGCTCTCGGCTCTCAGTTTTTGGACTGCGCCAGCGAACACTTGTAGTTGTGTGCGTGCTTAAAATGCGTAATTGACTTGGTCAGCCGTCCACCGCTCCACCCTCTCCCAGGCCCAATATGGAGACAAGTCCATAATGTGCAGTGCTCGTTGCTCGTTCAACGATCTCTTCGCTATAGGCTTAACAATAGCCAGAAAGACAACGACAGCACTCTGCCTAGTAAGAGGGTCCGACCAACAGATACCCAGTTGAATGCAGCCTTTTGGCACATACTATGCCTATGTACATATTTAATTGATTACCTCAAAGTCTTCATCTCTAGTAAAATAATACATTCTTAAAAGAGATAATCATCACATTCAATAAACTAGCTTCAAGTTTTACTGATAGAATTAGATAGCTGAAACTCAAGCATTTGCAGAGCTACCTGCTTGCATTGTTGGCAGGGAATAGCAACAACGGCAACTGCTCAACATGAATTCATGTGCAGAGCATTGACTCCGTATGGCGTTGGGTCTCGCTTTTGGTTGTGGTTTTTGATGTTCGTTGTGGGTTTTTACTTAGTTTCCTTTTTTGCTTTGTTTATGTTTTATGTTTTCTCCCGTTGCGCGCACAAATGCACAAATGAAAATGAAAATGAAAGGGGGCGATATGAGTTGCGCCTCATCCGCGTCCCAGTGCAGTCGCCTCTCCACTTTGTGGCACTTCTCTCATTTATTTGGTTGTTGATTTGTTCACGTCGTGCACTCGCCTGCATCTCATTTGCTCGCCCCCTTCGACTGGGACGGCACGGGGACGGGTTATATAGGTCAGAGCACTTGCATGAGAAAGTGGAGACGTCCTCCTCGTCGCGACGTCCGTTCGACTAATTGAATGCTATTTTCGTAGACGCAGCGTCATCGTCAGCTCTCGCATTCACGTACTTCGCTGCGATGTGCTTTTCTTTTCACTTTTCTTTTTCCGTCTAATAAGCATACAGGAAACAGTCTGACCGCGGACGCAAGCAACCCAAAAAGTTAACCGTTAAAGTGGCGGCTGTGGAGAGGGCTCGACTAACGATTACCCTGTTTTTCACTATAATCAATCGAAAACTGGTCATGTTCATGGTGTATTAAAATATTGAATAAATAGCTGAACCCTCAAACATAGTAGGAAGAAAGAATTGAATGAATAAGCCTTAAGCCGATATCATAGTGTTTCTGGTTTATTCGAAAACATGCCTTTTTACTGCAGTTTTATGTATTACAGTCAAGCACACACTGCATTTTGAGTCTACTGCGTTAATTTCACGAGAGATCATGTATACGCCAGGTTGAGCTCATTAAAAAAAACACTTGCCAAGCAATTTAGATTTGATGAGTAATTCGTTAAATATACACACAAATACATTTGTATGTATGTATTCAGACATGTATTTGATTATGTTATGGATCTTTACCATAAAAATAAATACGAATATATTTGGTATACGTGAGCGCGAGTGTGTGGGCGTGTCATTTCAATTGGCTCTCTTGTGTGTGTGGCATATGTATGTCTTTTCTGCTTGTGTTTTTCGTTCTTTTTGTTCACAATATACAATATAAAATGTTTGCTGTCATTCGAATGTTGTCTGGCTCTGCTTCAGCTGCATTGTCCTCGACATTATCCTGTCAAGGAGCTGACGCACATTCCACTCACAGTTAGCGCTAGGCAGGGCAGGGGCAAGGACAGGGACAGTGCGTGCTGCGTTTGACTGTGCTTTCCGTTGGCATTGGCCTCTTCAGGGTCGCCGCACAGTTTGCATACCCTGTAAGCGCAGGGAAAAATGGTATTTTGGTTGTCAACATTTATAAATGCAAATAAAGTACATGTGTATAAATTTATTCACGTGCTTCAATGATCGATTCACAGCTCGGTTACCTCATTATCTCTTGTTCTCTCTCACGAAGGGCAAACAGAGTTTGGCGTAGTCGATGACGTCTCACTGCATGTGCTTGACTAAGGTATAGACTTGGAATGTTTCGCTAAAGTGGGGCGCGGCTTAAATTAATTAAATATTTGGCCTGCAGTTGACCTCTCTGCCTTTCCAGCAATTTAACCTTGAATTGCGACCCTCTCTTACGTCTGACTACGAGACGAGTTTGCTTTTGTATCTTTTTATAAGTGATACTGAAATTCAAATTCGATACCGAATGCTATTCTTTCCCATAACCAGTTTGTGAGGTTATATGCGTGCTTTTTTATTTTTTATTATTGTGGCACAACTCCAATTCGTGGTGGGTCGCCGACTCTCTGACGACTAGGATGACATCATCGCGGAGCCGAGGCACTAAAATCGGTGCCGTAATTACAATAAACATTTTCTTTTTTTTTCAACTACGTATACATATAGTCGGGTACTCGTCGACTCTGCAGAGTCACAGACCCACAGCGAAGCTGATCTGCCATGAAAACTAAAAATGTTTGCCACATTTTCACAGTGAAAAACTCATTGAAAATGATTTTGAGCTGTGGCCATGTAATTATCATGAATCTGTTAATAGAATAGCCGGGAGCAGGGAGGGTCCGAGAGTCAATAAACAAACTGCCAAATTAAATATGCGAAACGCTGAAAAAAATTTCTGTGATTGCATAATGAACGAACGGCAAAAAAAGTTTAATTGAAACGAAATACACGTATACGCGTAATCTGTGTGTGTGTGCGTGTGTGAGAGTGTGTTGTGAGCTTATGTATATTGTGTGTTCCGTGCTAGCGGCGGGTCTCATTCAGTGGGACATAAATATGTACGTCACCGTTATAAAGCGTCGAGCTAACGGCATTGTTGTTATTGCTTCTGTTGCTCTTTGTTGCGCGGCGCATTGCTTATCAATAAATTCTATTTGGCCGGCAGAAGAAAAAAGAAAAGAGAAACCGAAAAACCACCACTAAAGCAACTGAAGAGAAAAAAAAAAAAAACTAAAGCAGAAAAGTAATATGGATCATTCAAAAATTCAACAACGTATTCGAAAAATAGAATAAATAATATAGTCATTTACCTGTATTATGTCTCGCTAAAGGTACGCCTTTAGCAATATACTCTTCATCATACTCTTCAGCAAAAATCAACAATACACAGCAAACAAAAAAAAAAAAAAAATTAAAAACAGAATGTAAACATAATAAGCAAATCTGAATGATATCTGAGCTTTGGGCGCTTCCATGGAAATTGTAAACTGGATAATGTTTAAAATGTTCTCATATATTATAGTTCATTGTTGCTGTACTTTGTTGTTTTGCATTTTGTTTTGTTTCTTATTTTTTGCTATCTCTTTGAACAATCGACGCGTTGTTTTAGAGCCCGGCATGAAGCCGCTTTTGAAAAGATCCACATATCCGTCATGGCCGGCAATTTGTTTCGTTTTGTGCTCGCGACCTGTTTGGCCCCTGTTTCCCTTGACCCCCACGGCCCCTAAAAGCCCACCGGGGACCCTTCTAACTTAGTTATAGAAAAAGCTTTTAGCTTTCGGTAAAGCATATGTTGTATATTATGTTATTTTTCCATGAGAGCATTTTTTTATTTACCTATTAGTCATTAAGTTTATTATCTTTCTTTCCCCGAAAAGGCGTAAAGAAGTAATAGAAAAAAAACCAAGAGCACTGTTATAAGATTCGCAATTTTTAAATTGTTTGTCAATTATGTTTGTTCATATCTTGCTTTTATTTTCTTTATTTCTTTTGACTTCTCGCTAAAATATATCTATCTGTGTTTTTTTTCTCTCTCTATTTTTCTTCATATTTATATTTGTCTACAACCTGTGGTTATTTTTCTATTCCTCTACTCTAACTTTTTAATTTTTTTTTTGTCTTTGATCATATTGCTTAATATCTTAATATCTTTAATTTGTTCATACTTTGGCCTTTAAATTGTTTTATCAGTTAAGGTCTCTCTGTATCCCTCTCGCGCTCTCTTTGCTCTATCTGCCTGCCTATCTCCCTTCTCGCATTTTGCTATCATCATTTCCCTTCACTTATCACTTATCGATCATTCTGCTTGCTTTATCTGTTTTCTTTTACATCTTATCTTTTCACTCCAGTGTCACCTTGTTGACTCTCTATCTGCTATATACAAATATGCTATATATAAGTTATATGTGTTTATCGTATGCTGAGCAAGTCTAACAACAGATGCAAGCATTTTTTAGCTGTTCTCCGTCTTCCTTTTCACCTGTACTTCCCCACTTGTGCATACAAAATACAGATAGGGCTGCCAGACACATGATATTTGCCCACCACATAGGGTATATGTGCTATGGAAGACATTTAGTTATATTTTGTCATGTTCTTTGCTAATGAATCTTAGTTAACGCCTCACACATTTTTATGTTAATAATCTACATTATTTTTTTTATTTTTATTATTATTTCAAGTGGTAAATAATAATAAATCATGGCTAAATTTAAGTTTGCTTAAAAAAAAATCAAAGTATTTTTTTTTCAACTATAATTTATGTTGTGGGTTTCTTTAGTAAATGGAAAGTTTTTTAACAAAAACATATAGTGAATTTTTTCAATATGGGTTACACTGGTCCCATTATGCTAGGTGAAAAGGAACCCGAAATAACTATTGCGCTGAGAATGTTATTACTGAATGTGTTTAAAGTATCTTTTGCCCTTGGCCTTATCAATGATAAGACTAATGGCAAATGAATGATGTGTGTGTGAGTTTATGAGTAAGTGTGCCTAGACTTCTTATGAATGATATTAAACTTAAATACTATTCAAAAGCGATCTGTCACATAAGCTACATATACATATATATATACAAGCCTATACAGCTATATATTGGAGGTATCTGAATACGACACATTGAACTGTGCTCAGAGTAGAGTCGGACAAAACGGCACAAGGTTGGGGCATTATCACATCACATGCATATGACATCAGCGTAAAGCTACGTACATACGTAATCTGTCCCACATTACGTATACGTAAATGTTAAATGAGTTCCAGCTCTAATCTGTCTCTTCTCTCTCTCTCTCTCTCTCCCTTTCTCTTCGGCAGGTAAACAAAAAATTTACTGTGCGAAATGCACAAAAAAGTGTTCTGGAGAGGTGCTACGCGTGGCTGACAATCATTTCCACAAGGCGTGTTTCCAGTGCTGCCAGTGCAAGAAGTCCTTAGCTACCGGGGGTTTCTTTACCAAGGACGGGTCCTACTATTGCATACCGGACTATCAGCGGCTATATGGTACCAAGTGTGCCACCTGTCAGCTGTATGTGGAGGGCGAGGTGGTCAGCACCATGGGCAAGACGTACCATCAGAAATGCTTCACTTGCTCCAAATGCACCCAGCCATTCAAGTCGGGCAGCAAGGTGACCAACACCGGCAAGGAGGTGCTCTGCGAGCAGTGTGTGACGGGCGGTGGGCCTGCATCGCCGGCACGCAACGCTGCCGTACAATCGCCTGCACCGCCGGCGGAGAGTCCCACACGCGCTACCGCGCAGCAGATGACGAGCGGCGTCTTGTCCCACAAGGCGCACCTGAAGGAGGACTACGATCCCAATGATTGTGCCGGCTGTGGGGAGCTTCTGAAGGAGGGTCAGGCCCTGGTCGCACTAGACAGGCAATGGCATGTGTGGTGTTTTTGTTGCAAGTCCTGCAATGCAGTGCTCAATGGCGAGTATATGGGTAAGGATGCGGTGCCCTATTGCGAGAAGTGCTACCAGAAGAGCTTTGGCGTCAAGTGCGCCTACTGTAATCGCTTCATCAGCGGCAAGGTGCTTCAAGCTGGCGACAACCATCACTTCCATCCAACTTGTGCCCGCTGCACCAAGTGCGGCGATCCGTTCGGCGATGGCGAAGAAATGTACCTGCAGGGCAGCGCCATTTGGCATCCACGTTGTGGTCCCGGACCCTCCGAGTCCGGCATCATACTCAACGGCGCTGGTAGTGGCGTTATTGGTGGCAGGCCAGGCACCACCTCGGTCACGGGCGGCGTCTCCAATGGCAACTTTACAGACACCGAATGCGATCGCATGAGCTCTAGTGCGCTCAGCGACATGGTACGTGAAGACAAGATAAGAGGAGGGGCTATGGGGCTACCGTACTGCACCGAGAAGCGTTGCAGCTGCCATGCAGCTACTGCTCCTGCTTCTGCTACTAATATGAATGCCTAGATATTCTACACTCATGCACACAGAGAAAAAACCAAAACCAAAATAATCCAATGATTCGTTATGGCTGAGCCCAGTCGAAATTTCCTAAATTGACAGTATTTAATCAGACTAAATTATAACTATCCTAGTCGGAAGTTATTTTTGAGATATCATGAGTGGGTTTTTTCTCTTAGTGGTACACACATGCACACATGAATACATGTATATATTGATACAGATATCTATATACATGTATATATATATATATATATATATATATATATATATACGCACTCACAGCCGACACAGAGAACACACCTTGACCTGCCTTTTGCACCTATTTTGCAATTTATTTGAGTTTTTATTATGATTTGACTTTGGTTTTTACACTCGTTTTCATTTTATTCATTTGTTTCTATCTGTTTTTGAGCTTGCCTTTTGATTTATTATCGTTCGTTTTGCAGTTCATCCGTTCCAGAACACCGAGTTTTAATGGTTCACTTTATTCCTCTAGCCGCAAGGTTTGTTTTATAATTTTATTATAATTTCCTATTTTTCGCCATTTATTTATTTATTTCTATAGCTATCTAAGCTAATCCAAAAACCCCATGCACCGCATGCTAATGTCTGCCATATAGCGTTTGTAACCTATTTATATATACGAAATTTCTATTTTGCAGCACTATCGCACTGTCAGTCCGGGGCTGATTCTGCGCGAGTATGGTCGACCGATCGGAGAGGATATATCGCGCATCTATACCTATAGTTATTTGACCGATGCGCCCCATTATCTGCGCAAGCCAATCGATCCGTATGACAAGACACCGCTGTCGCCTCATTTCCATAGGCCCGCCTCCTATGCGACCACCAGCAACGCGGGCTCTGTGGCCGGCAGTCGTCCACCATCGCGTCCGCATTCACGAACACGCAGTGCAATGAAGGTCCTGGTGGATGCCATACGGTCGGAGACACCACGACCCAAAAGTCCCGGCATGAACAACGAGGAGCCCATTGAGCTGTCGCATTACCCGGCAGCCAAGAAGCCGCCACCGGGCGAGCAGCCCAAAATCGAAAGAGATGATTTCCCCGCACCTCCATATCCATATACGGATCCGGAGCGCAGACGACGCTACAGTGACACCTACAAGGGTGTCCCCGTCTCAGATGACGACGATGAGGAGAACGATAATACCAAACAGACCAATGGCAAGGTCAAGAATGGCGAGGAGCAGATGTAAGTTGAGTGACAGATCTAGTTAGATACTGAGCTTAAATAGGAGTGGAAAGTATCAAAGTTACCATAAAATAGCTATTGAACCTATTCGCTTAACATATTCCCGACTACCGTCATTTCTGTCTGTCTTCCGTTTTCGTAAACTCGACATCGATAAAGCTTTCGATGTATCCCGTCTCGAGAGAAAGAGTAACTCAACTAATTTATAGGGCATTAGCTAGTCGAGCACCCTCGACTTGATCGTTCGAACTGGTTCTTATTGCAATTTATAACAGGCGCCTGCAGCGGGAGGCTGAGCAGTTGGAGAAGCTCAAGTCTGGCATTGGTTCGGCTATTGCGAAGGACCTCAAGGAGCACGCCAAGTACAGAAAATGGAAGCAAAACAATCTGGATCCGCGCAATGCGTCGCGGACTCCTTCCGCTTCCAAGGAGCCGCTGTACAAGTTAAGGTATTAAGCCAAATATAAATTGGAAAATATGCAAACACGCTCAAGCTCTGTTTGCGCCCACAGATATGAATCGCCTATTGGCGCCTCACCGTCACGCAATCTGGATCATCAGAAGCCCTTCTGTGAGGACGAGATGTTTGATCGATCTACCAGCTATCGTGGCTCACTGGGCAAATCTCTGGGCAATGCGCCCAGCTACAATGGTAAACATAAGATTAGTGATAGTCATGTCTTCAAGTCCCCAACAAGAGCCCGTCGGACGCAACCGACTGCGTGATACTCGTTCACGATCTATGAGCTATAAAAGTATAGGTATATTCATTAAAAATTCTGACAGTCGCATAAATGGAAATATGTAAAGCTAGCCAGACTGAAATGGTAGCAAACCAATATAATTTTCAGTGTTGGAAAGAGAATAGAGAGACAAAGCGTAGAGATGGAGAGACGTGGAAATATTGCTAAATGTAGTGTACTTCTACTAACCCTACATTGATCGAGTCGATAGAGACGAATTTATTTTATATTTCGATTCACAAACATTTAATTTAAGCCTAAGTTTCGTGTTGGTCCTTCAGCCTTGATTTGCTAGAATTATAATAATGATAGATTGGTTAAGGCGCGTCTTCGTGCAGTTTATCAATTGGTTTTATATGTGGAACACTTACGTTTATAGCCATACATTCCTATCGCTCGCCGCCCAAGCCCGGATACGGATTCAAAACAACAACCTTGCCGCCCAACATACGCAACGGCTACAGCTCCGTAAGTGCTGCGACTCAGCTATCTGTTTTTCCTGTTGTTTGGTGCGCGGTCGATTGTCTTGTTACTAAAACTAAAAATATTTATCAAAAAAACTAAAACTATTTATCTTAAGTGCCTAAAATCAGCTTCACCTATTCCTCATTCACTAAAACAAAAAACCAATCGTTTGTCTCTTTCGGCTCCTGCTGCTTCCAATGCATCTTTTGGCTCGGTCTCTTGGGTCTAACTAATACAAAAATCAACTGGTTGGTCTGCTGCTTCCTTGTACTGTGCCTCTAACATTTACGTTCCAACTATTTATGTGTGTTTGCCTATGCTATGTGTTCGCCTTACCTATAAACATTTTATATTCACATTAACTACAATCGATCAAACATGTGATGTCGTACATCACGTAAACATACTACTGTAAACTGAATGAAATCTTTTCATGCGTACATACATCTTATGCTATACACCACATGCTCTATCTACAACACTAACAATCACACTACAATCATTCATACACATATACATCACATATGACTCTGCTCAGTGGTGAGCGCGCTGCGTCATGTCCCGAAACCCGGATACGGCTTGGCCCCACGCTCTCACACATTCAGCTCAACAACATCTGCCGCTGCCACGATGCATGGTGCCACTGTAAGAATGCTTGCGTTGATTTTCCGTTTTGATTTCTACTTCCTTATGCCTAAGCTTCTTTGTTTGGTTGGTTAACTCGTCACACTCACAGACACCAACACCTTTTGTAGAATTGTTGCACTCTTGATTTGTTAATATTATTTTGGTTTTGGCATGCATCGACTTCATGATTTACACTGAACTAATGGATTTCGCTATCACTTCCCATACAGGACTTTTCCTATGGAGGTCTGGGAGACAAAACCCACAGCACAGACCTGAGCTGCGGCAAGTCAGAGGGTAAGTTTGATACCTTTGGATTGATTGACTGTTTTTTTTTGGCTTTTTTTGTCTTATTTTTATTCCCGAAATTGTTTCTTTGCAGCATCGGTTGATTCAATTACTGAAGGCGACAGGCGCGCTCTAATGGGCGGGGACTTGCCTGCTTCAAGCACTTACTCGGGCGCCTTGTCCTATCACTACCCTCAGGCAGGGCTTATAAGACGCAGTCTGCCCAACATGGCACACTCGATGCTAGTGCATGAGCCAGCTAAGATCTATCCGTATCACATATTGCTTATAACGAATTATCGTCTGCCATCGGACGTAGATCGCTGCAACCTGGAGGTGAGCCATGCCAGAAAGTTTATTAATGAATAATATATTTACTTATATATAATTTATACCTTCTATTGCAGCGTCATTTGTCGGACATTGAATTCGAGCACATCTTGCAGTGCGCCCGATCGGATTTCTATAGGCTGCCACAGTGGAGGCGCAACGAGCTAAAGCGGCGCGTGAAACTCTTCTAAATGGCTGGCTGCATCCACGAGAGCGGCTGCTTGCGACGAAACCAAAACAATTACCTAAACATTTTCAGTGGTTCTTAACTACATATTTAAAGAGGCCCCAAACCATAAACAACAGAAAAACTATGCTAATTTCACAGCCAGTTTTCGAAACACGCTTTAAACAAATGTTGAAAAAAAAAAAAAAAAATATGAAGAAGATGATGAAACGTAAAAAGAAGAGATGAAAAATAGTTACATTTGAAGTATGGACTGTCCAGCTGGCAGCTCCAATTTATTTTTTTAAGCATTAGTTGCGCTGATAACTATTTAAATTCTATGAGAAGCCAACACGTCGGCTAGCCGACCCACGAATACCCTAGCAGAGTAAAGCCTAAGCATTTAGCAATTAAGTCTGCCATTAGAGTCCGATATTGTAATAGACTTCAACACATCCTCCCTCCATCCAGGCGATATTATGGTCAATCTGCGGGGTATACAAATTTCACTTAGTTAAACGGCCAGTCAAAGCTTTTTTTATATAAACAAACTACAACGGCTAATCCAAGAGTGGACAATTGCATCAAAGAAATAAATGTACCTACTTACACAAAATAAAGCAAATTGAAGAGAAATTAATTGAGTTAGATGCAATATGCAAAAGCAGCTAAAAACAATTACACCTTTAATTTATTAATATATATTTTATTTATTTAAATAGAATATGTCAAAAATAAACAATATATATATATATATATATATATATATATATATATATATATATATAAATAAAAAGCAGGACAAAACGAACGAAGAGTGTCTTATTTTTAAACTAAATTCACATGAGTGGAATGTTTATACAATACAATAAACATAAATAATTGTGCTAAGTGTCACAGTTTTGTTGTCCCAAGAGATTCACTATACGAAGATGTGTTCCTTACGTTTCGACTAATTTTGCTTTTGCAGCGAGTCCTCTTTTTTTAAATTGTATGTTAGCTGGGTCTTCATCACTGTTAGTGTGCTGCCAATGATTTGTTTGTGATATATTTGTCGTGTCACAAAGCCTAGATCGTCGTAAAAGTCTCGTTCGCTCTCTTGCCACTCGGATATAGTGCATTCCAGCGAAGCATAGCCACCATTGGTGCAGTTCTTCGAAACCAAATGGATCATGGGCTCCATGATCTTTTGATACGGATAATGTTTGGCAATCGCAAAGCGATATATCCAGGCTGCATTGTAAACAGCATGATGATTCTTCACGCTTATGGTGGCTACAATACGGCGACGAAACTTATTCAAATAGCTTTCATCATACGGCGGCCTCTCCATAAAAATCTGATAACTAGCCTCGTTTGGTGCACAGCGGAAGATGAACGGCTCATAGCACTCGGCCACCAGTGATTGTGAGGGCTTCACCTGTGTAATATAATGCAATAAAATTAACTCAACGTATTGACACTACTCAGGCACTTATTTACCCTCATTAGCTCCACGGCCTTGGCATAAAACGAAAAGTAGGTGCTGGTAAAGAGGAAAAATACACAGCCGGGTATGGTCAGCACGCAGAAAAGCAGCGGAACACCCAGAAATATGAAGAATACAGCCCAAGTGATGACTATAATTGCACACACATCATTTTGGATGAGGGCGAGGCACTACGCATAGATGCAGCCGCTCTTGAGCATTGATAAAGCACGAAATTGACGCCGGCTTACCTCACGAAAGCAGAGCGTAAAGAAAGACTTTGAGGAGAATGACATGATGTAATCCCTCACCAGCTCCTGGCACTTGAGTTCGTCATCTTCCCGATAGCCTCGAATAACAATAAATGGTTGCATTTGTTGTAGCTTTAAATTGTAAAAAAAGTTCAAGTTCTTAATCTAAAACGAAAACAAAATAAAAACACTCGCGAGCAATGCGACCTTAATTAATTGCCGTAAAATACTAGTCCGCGTATAAGGAAATACCACACCTATTCGATAAATTACAAATGTCGTTAACTATCGAAGAATAAATGATACTTTTCTTAAAATTAAAAAAAAAAAAAGATAAAACGATAATAAAATATTTATTTATGCTATAATATATTTTGATTTAAAATGGCTTATAAATTTTATGCAATTTATAAACTTAGAATTCTAACTAATGATTATTGTTTTCGATTTTATCATAAGCCAATAATTTTCGAAAGTAACAAACGGTATTTAATTTTTTGAAAGTCGGAAACATAAAATCCTTATTCATCTGCTTACGGCTAAAATAATGTACGTTATAAAATTGGTAATTTGCTAGCTTATCGATGAAATTATTAATCGATACTTGCCTTTTTTTTTTGCTATAATATTTGCATATGCGAAATGCGGTCACATTGATTAAAGGCCATCAATACGTTCGCCGCACTCGCGTTTCGATTTCTGAAATTAATAATCATTTAACTCGCATCTATCCTGATTCTGTGAAAATGGAAGACGGTCACATGAGGGAAAAATGTGCAACTATAGAGCATGCAACAGAAGATCTCCAACGTCAATTTATTTGCGGTGTAATCGAGGGCTTTTACGGACGACCATGGACGACCGAACAGCGAAAAGATTTGTTTCGCAAATTAAAAAAATTGGGAATGGACTCATATATGTACGCTCCGAAAGACGATTACAAGCATCGTGCTTACTGGCGAGAGCTATACACTGTCGAGGAGGCGGATCACCTATCAAGTATTTACTTACAGTTTTCAAGAATTGCGGCTTGTGCTTAAAAGACAATTTTATTTATTTATTTTTTGTGTTTTAGGTCTGATTACAGCTGCTAAAGAAGCGGGAATTGTGTTCTACTATGCTTTGTCGCCAGGCTTGGATATGACGTATAGCAGCCAGAAGGAGATTGCAACGTTAAAGCGGAAGCTAGACCAGGTATCACAGTTTGGCTGTGAGGGCTATGCGTTGCTCTTCGACGACATTGAGTCGGAGCTGTCGAAAGCCGACAAGGAAGTATTCCAGACGTTTGCCAATGCTCAGGTCTCAGTGACAAATGAGATATTCACGCATTTGGGCAGTCCCAAATTCCTTTTCTGCCCTACTCAGTATTGTGCCTCCCGTGCCGTGCCCTCTGTTGTCGATTCGGAGTATCTAAATACCCTCGGCTCAAAGCTGAACAATGAGATTGACATACTCTGGACGGGCGACAAGGTGATATCGAAGATAATTACGATTGAGTCGATACGGGAGATAACCGAGATACTGCGTCGTCCGCCTGTCATTTGGGATAATCTGCATGCGAATGATTACGATCAAAAACGGGTTTTCCTTGGCCCGTACACTGGTCGTTCGCCGGAGCTAATCCCTTATTTGAGAGGTGTTATGACTAATCCCAACTGTGAGTTCTATGGTAATTTCATAGCAGTGCATACATTGGCCTTCTGGTCGCGCTGCAGCATTGACTCCAAGATGAATAGCTCATTGAGCGCCGATATTAAGCTGGAGACTGAAAACGAGGACGATTTGCCAGTAGAGTTTCTGTCCAAGAACGTTTACCACCCGCGCTTAGCTTTAAAGTAATGGACATTTAGGTTCTATTTGGATGTCTTTTCGTTGCTAATGATTTTGTGTTTAATCCTGCAGAAACGCCATCAGCGATTGGCTGCCTGAGTTCTTTGTGGAGAAGGAAGCCTGGGGACCGATTACCAAGCCGCAGCCGCAGGTCGAGATGGTTATGCCCATAATACCTATAATACCCTCCATCAATACTTGCATGACCCTCACCACGACAACAACAACGTCCACCAATTCGCGCACAGTGCCAGAGGTGAATACCACGCAGCTGCAGGCCCTGGCGGATGTGTGCAGCACTGTAAGCTCCACGCTGACGCCCATTTCGAACCCCGTGATGAACTCCTTGATGTCGCCAACGAAAGTTGTGACCAATGACGAGATTTTAAATCACATACCCACGACCGTGGCATCTAACATTGAGCTGCCAAAGAAGATACCCATATCGATTGTGCCAGCGCCCATAATGGAAACCAAGAGTGTTGAGGAGACTATCAAGTTGAGTTGTGAGATCTTCGAGCCAGCTAATAATATACAGCCAATAATCGAGATCAACAAGGATGACATAATTGAAAAGAGCGAGCCGGTTGCCAGCTTGACTGTGGACACAATGCTGGATGAGCACAGCTTGAGTCCGGGGATTAACGAACCGATGGAGTGCAGCAGCAGCATCAACTCGCAGATTTCGCCAAAAGAGGCCAACAAATTGGTTGCCGAAGACGTAATTATGGAGGAGTCTGCCAATGACGTGAATGTAAACTGCTATAAAAAACCTATCCCCTAATATACAGAATCATTAATTGGCTTTCTTTTAGAGCATGAATGTGGAAAGCACTTCATCTTCGCCACAATCCAGTGCCGAAATGCACGAACCGGTTGAACTGGAAGATTTGCCAGCCAAGTAAGCGATTTGCCAATTTTCACTGCAATCATTCGATTTATATTTTTTTGTAGAACAACTTCGGACGGACAGAAGATAACTCTAGATGATTTAGGCTTACTCTGTGATCTATTCTTTTTACCCTTTGAGCATGGCAGTCGCGGCCTAAAGCTGCTCAGCGAATTCCAATGGCTTAAAGTCAACGCGAACGTGCTGCTCCAGGAACGAGTCGTTGGTTCAGATGCGACGAAGGCCATCAAGCCAGAGGTTAGTGAATGGCTACAACGCGCCGAACTTTTTGGCAAAATATGTGGCGGAGTACAGGAGCTGCTCATCAAAATTGCCTACTGCAAGAATAAGGAAATCTGCCACGATTTGTATTCTTATGTATGGGATATCTCTGGAGCGCTCTCATTGCTCAATTGCTATGTGAAGTGGCTGGCCTTGGGTCAATTCCCACAGAACATGGCTACCTACACGGAGGGCAGCTACACATGTGAGTCTCATGACAATGTGATTCCTTAAACATATAGACATTTTCCTTGATGTTGCTGTTGCAGGGTTCAGCAAAGGCTGGAAGGAGGCTTTCATGTCTGGCGATCAGGAGCCGTGGGTATTTCGCGGTGGCCTCACAGCTGACTTGCAGCGATTGATGCCCGTCGATTCAGGCAATGATCTGTTCGTTTACAAGCTGCCCGAACAGCCAACGGCCAATTATTATCTATTAAGACCATATCAGAACTCGGATGAGTCGGTCGTCAATAAGATTTGTACGCGAACCTACTTGCAATGGCAAAGCGAGTTGAATGGTGATGAGATCTTGATACCCGCTCCGTTGGTCGACATTGTGGCAGACACATTGGTGGGCGCACACCTAACTCTGCATCCGGAGTTGTGTTTGGTGGCGTACGACACGAGTGACTCGATTGTTGGCTACGCCTGCGCTGCCTTGGACATCAAAGTGTTTCAACGGAACACAGAGATTTGCTGGCTCACCGAGCTGCGCGAGAAGTATCCCAGAGATTTGCTGGATGTCGTTACCAATGGCAGTAACAGCAGGTCTCAAAAGCTGATTGCACGCTGCTTTGAGACTGTGCACAGCAAGGCGGATGAGGGCTGTCCAGCCGAAGTGTGCGGCTCCTTTCCGGCTGTGATATGTAGCGCGACACTGCGGGAGGCGGAACAGCATGATAATGGAATCACCAAGCGCATGCTGACCGTGTTGCTCGCCGCTCTCCGTGCCAACGGCTGCTTTGGTGTACACGTCCGAGTGCCAGACCAGGACACAGAACAGCTGAGCTTCTACACAAAAATGGGATTCATTGAAATCTACCGTGATGACAGCAAGAACATATATTTGGGGCGACGCTTCTAGCAGGCAAGACTGAGCACTCGTGGGTACATTGGAAACTGCCTTGACTGCTGCTACTGCTTCTTCTACATCTGGTCCATATGTTTTCCTATTTATCGACTTAAGATTGTTTTTAATTATGTCTGTATGTATGTGCATTAATCGTTCTTAATCTATTTTACTTTTTGTACTCTCGTAAAAGCTCTTTTTATACAATCCTAGTATTTGACCAACTGGACAGATCGATCGGTGCGTATGCCGACTGCTCCATGCTTTTATGCATTTAATTTAAGTATACGCAATAAATATTGACTAAACACTTCAACAAAATCAGCTTGGCTTATTCTGCTTGCTAAGGTCGTAGAACCAGACCGTGTTGACCCCTTCCTCTATAACTTGTGCCGGCTGCAGCTGTGGCAGGGGGAAACGACACGCTATAATCTTCGCGTTCTGTGCACATTCCGCAATAAGTTTGTGCTCTAGATCCTGCATCATTTGCTCCACTCCGAAAATAATCACATAATTGTAGTCCTTAATGCTGAACTTCCACAGATCGCGACGAAAGAAGCTGGTTTGCTGGCCAACACCATTGCGTAGTGCAGCCAACCGGGAGTAGTAAATTAACCATCGATTTAACTCCACCCCATCTGCCTTTAACTCTTGGGCATGTCGAGCCGCCGCTGGAGGAGATTACATAACCGTTAAAATGGAATCGCAAATGAATATCCAATTGCAGCTTACCCACAACGATGCGTCCGTCCCCTGAGCCAATGTCCAGCAGCTTACCTCTGGCTCCTCTAGGGAGGAATTGTAATACATTTTGTATTTGTTCTGTTGTTGCTGGCACAAAAGGCAAGCAGAACTTGCGAAAAGCGGGCGCCACGAAGGAAGCACATACAATGGACAGCCCAATCCCAATGCCTCCAGTTAGGCCTATCAGGAGTTTTCCACCTGTCGATATGCCTGGTTTTTTAACTGATTTCTGAGCGGTTTCATTTAATATTTCCATTATATATGAATTTTAAAAAAGATTTGCAAAACAAGCAACAACAAAAGACAGCTGATATCCTGAGTTCAGGGCTGAAGTACACAAATCGAGATAAATAAAGTCAATATAAAATTTTTCATTGGCCTAAAAAAAAAAACCTGATAGCCCGCTTGATATATTACAAATTTATAGATCAATACTTTTCTGAAATAAAATTGATATTGTTAATTAATATTTTCAATTTATTTTTATCGATGTTTCCAGGGATGAATAAACTATCATATTATGAGCACCAGTGTTGCAGCAAACATTTATGTATAACGCATCACACTTATCTTTCAGTTGTGGCAACACTTTTTTCAGTCGTAGCTTCCTATTACAATTTTCCACGGGCATTTCGTGTGTGTGTGTGTTTTTTCGTCGAAAACTAAAATATAAAACGAATATTCATTGAAAATTGTGCTGCAATAAAGTGATCAACCGTCAGACGTGCTAAGTTTTATGCGCGCCGTGTGTGCTTACGCGTAAACGTAAAAATGGCGAACGTAAGGGACAGCGACACATCACTGTGGCTGCATAATAAACTGGGCACATCAAATGATTCGTGGATAAATGGTTCAATATGCTCGCAATTAAACAAAGAGGTTTTGCGCAACATAAAAGAGTGTTTTCCCGACTTGCAGACGCAGGTTAAATTAAAATTGCTGCTCAGTTTTCTGCATATACCGCGTCGTCTGGTTGAAGAGGTAAATCTCATTGGTATAATACAAAGTGGAAAAAAAGTACACCAGCATGGGACACGCATACATACTTGCACTCACACGCACACACCCGCGCGCGCCCGCACACATGCTGTGTTGATGAAGAGTTAATGGTGCTGCGAACCCTAAAATACAAACAAATCGGTTAATAAGCGTTTAGAAAAAAATCAAAAGTATTTTACTATCTTGAGTAACCAATTCATATGCGCAATTGCATGCATACAAGCATAAGGTGTTATTGTATGCTGCCCATAAGTGAAAAGAAATATTTCCCGCCACTTCTGCGCGATCGATGTGTGTGCATATGTGTGTGTGATTTTGTGTCAAACAGTGTTCAGAGTTGGCATTTGTTTGTGCATGTGTATGAGTGGGCGTTAAGCGGGTGGTCAACAAAAATCTGTTGAATATGTGTCGTCATTTACTGTTATTTGTTGTTTATTATTATTTGAGAATAGGGATATTGAATAGCAATTCCAATAAACCGGGTAAATTTGAATTGGATTTCTGAAATGTAAATTGGAAACTCATTTGGTCGTGAAAGATTTTAATAAATGTTTTTTTTTTTTTTTTTTTTGTTTTTGCTGATGAACACGAATATAAAAATAATAATATTCTTCTATTGTGAATTTCAATAAGAATGCTGTCATCAACATATTGGTTAGCAGGTTGTTATAACAAAAGTCAGAAATAGTGTTATTTTTAGAAATACGCTGAAAGCTGCTGCGGTGAACAACATAATATTAATATATTTGTGAGAGTAAAATTAATTTTTAAAATATTAAATTCACAGTGGAAAAGCGAATTAGAGGAAGTCATCGAGGTAGCCGGCCTGGATTCTGAGTTATGGGTCTCCATGCTGGCAGAGACAATGAAAACATTTCCGGCGACTAGCTCGCTTAATACAGAAATCTCCGACTATGAGGATACGCGGCCAATATTCACCGACATGGTCAACGATCTGCGAAAATTAGTTACAAAGCATTCGGATCTGGGAATGTTACCGCTCGAGTGTCAGTACCTAAACAAGAACGCGTTGGTCTCGGTGGTAAGTAGCAGAATATAAGAGTAGGCAAAGTCCTAGTATATATGTTGTTATGTTGTATTCACAGGTTGGCCAACAGCCGGTGCCTGTTAAGCATTTCACGCTGAAGCGTAAACCTAAGAGCGCTCAGCTGCGTACAGAGCTGTTGCACAAGTCGGCGGATGCACAGTCCTCGCTGAAAAAGTCATCGGCACCCACAATCCCATTGCGGTCGCGTGGTATGCCTCGGAAAATGACGGACACAACGCCGCTGAAAGGGATACCATCGCGTATGCCCACCACAGGCTTTCGTTCGCCTAGCGTGCCGGGAAATGCCCAACGGCCTAACCTGAGTCGCACACCTGCTGGCCGCAAGGATGGGGGCATTAAAATACTCGAATTCACAGAGCAGCCGCTCGGCTATGCTGCGGCCAAGAAACGCAAGCGAGAACAGCATCTAGAGGAGCAACAGAAAAAACAAGAGCAAAAGCAACAGGCCGCCGCAGCGGCTGCTGCTCAAGCTGCTGCAAACACCAGCAACAACAACAGCGACAGTCCACCTGCAGAGTCGGCAGCGAATAATGCTAGCGGCGGAGAGGCGCCAACCACTCCAACCACCTCGGCAAATAACAGCTTTGAAATCAAATTGGAGCCCCAGCTGAACCAAAGCAGCGGCAGCATAGACGATCAGCAGGATGAGCAGGAGTTTAAGACGCCGGAGCTGGCGACAAAGACGTTGCAACCGGATACGCCGGGCACACCGGAGTATGCGGCAGCTACGCTACAATTTGCTCAATCCAATACGGCGGCGGTGACTACGCCCACGCGCAAGACGGAGAGTAAAGCGAAAGTTGCCAAGTCGACGGTCAAGGCGAATAACAACAATAATAACAACAACAATAATAACAGCTACCATCAAACGCCGAAGCGCATCAAGCAGGAGATCGAGATCAAGAGCGAGGAGATCATTGTGCCGGCCAACATTAAGCTGGAGAAGATTGAGCCCACGCTTACGACCACCCCCACGCAAGCAACACCTAAGACGCAGCTAACAGCGGCGCCCACGCAGCGAATCATTATACAGCATCAGCAGCAGCCAGCCCAGCGTGCACCGCATTTACTCATATGCAGCACGCCGCAGCAACAGAAGCGGCTAAACAACAACAGCAACAACGTAGCCACAACAACAGGAACTACCACAACAACAACAACCGTAGGCAATACCACTATTAAAATGGAAAAGCTGGATATAAAGCCGACGGCGCGTGCCGCTGCTGCTCCGGGCGGAAGTGGCAGCAGCAGCAGCAGTACGACCACAACCACCATATTGACGCCGCAGCAATTGCGGCAGGCGACCAGTCCACTGGCCAATCTGCCGAACAACATCTCGGTGAAGATAACGTCGGCCAAGGCCAAGGTTGCTGCCGGCAGCGCTGCAGGCAGCATCGGCAGTCAGGCAGCCACATCAGTAGCTGCCGCAGCACCGCAACAGCAGCAGCAGCCCATATTGATCAACAGCTCCACACCCGTCATATTGGCCTCTACGCCCAGTGCGCAGCGAGCGGTAGGTAGCGCTTACAGCGAAATTATTGGCTCTTAACTAATTGTTTTTTTTTTTTTTTATGTTTACCTTTCAGAAACCGCAGTTGGCTGCCAGCAGCAGCGGCATTGGCACCACCACCACCACAATTCCATCGCAAGCTATTAAGACGATGCCGTTGAGTCAGCTGAAGACGGCGGCAAATAGTGGGCCGGTCATTATCTCGCAAACCATCATACAGCCAGCTAAGCGTGCCCAGCAGCAACAGCAGCTGCAGCAGCAACAGCAACAGGGTGCTACGTCCAGCGCAGCAGCAGCTGCTGCGCAGCACCAGCAACAACTGCAGCAGCAGCAGTTGTTAGCTAATCCGTCACAGCCACAAACCACGCAGTATATTCTAGCTGCCCCACAGCCGCAACAACAGCAGCAGCCCGCATTGCCGACGCTCACTTCCTTCACGCAGACGCGTCCGCAGACCGCCACACTGTACCAAACAGCGGCGGGCGGCAGTGGGCAGACGCCCACGAAGATAATGCTGAAGACGACAGGCACATCCGGGGTGGTCATGACGCCGTTGCGACAACATCAACAGGCTACAACATTAGTGTCCACCAATCCGCCACCGTTGGTGGCCACGACGGCAGCCGTGGCTGCTGGCCAGCAAACGCTTAATATACAGAATGTGCAGTTGCCGAATCGTCCTGTTACCATACAGCCCGCCTCGCAAGCGGCCCAGCAGCAGCATATGCAGGCACAGCTTCAGCAGCAGCAGCCACAGCCGCATCCACAGCACACGATTGTATCCAATACGACTGCCACACAACAGCCAAAGCTATCCCAGGTGCTAATGCAGCCTGGCGGTGCCATAACGGGAAGCACGTTGAACGTCTCGCCGACGGCGGCTAAGAACAAGACGATCATCCTCACCCAGAAGGGCGTCATATTGCGCAACATTGGTGGCGACATGTACCAGATACCAATTAGCAATGTGGGAGGATTATCCGGACTCAGTGCTGGTGCCACGCTCATGACAAGCACGGCGGCCGGTCCGCCCGGCCTGGTAAAGACGACGACGTCAACGAGCATACAGCCACATACTATACAGCTGCAGCAACAAGCACAGCAGCAGAGCGTGCAGCCCGGCAAGCAGTTGATGCCCACGCTGATACCAACCAATCCCATAGGAGGTCAACATGTTATTGTCCAGCAACAAACGCCGACAAGTGTAATTGGCAATGTAAGTGGAACAGCAAATCAATCTCTCGGTTCCGTTTCGATTCCAAAAAAACGAACAAATCTAGAAAAAACTTTAATCAGTTACTTTGCATATATTCAGTACATTGGTCAGAGAATACTTTCTATTTGTTAATATAATAATAATAATAATAGTATCAGAGAATACTTTCCATTGAATTAAAAGTATGCATTCTTCGGACTAACTGCTTCGATGTAAGCTATGCCGATACAGCAGATAGTATTCATAGATTATATCATCAGTTAGAAAATTAAGTTTTAAGTCAAGTAGGCCTTATTAAGTAATGAAAGACTAAACGGACTGAAAAGCAAAATTACTCATTCTGTGACCGTCTCTGATTGAGCGAAGTCTATTTGCCGAATAATATTTGACGAAAAACCCATTTCTAGTGTAAGCTTAACGTTTGTCGTTGTACTAATTTAAAATGTCGTTTAGTCCACACAGCAGACGATAATCCGGCCCGTCATGACAAATGTGGGCGGCGGGTTGACCACGCTGCCGCAGGGCCTGACGCTGATCCAGCGTCCTGGCCAACAGCCGCAGCTGGTGCAGGTGCAGGCAGCGCCGAGCAGCACTCAGCGTACGATTATAACACAATCGCCGGCTGCATCGGCGCAGCAACAGCAGCCGCGCCAGCAGCAGCAGCAACAGCCACAACAGCAGCAACAGATACTGGTGCAGCATAAGCCAGCCCTGCAGCAGTGTTTGGTCACCTCGACGAGCACGCCAGGGAACAATGCTAGCATACCGCGCACCGTCCAGGTGCAGGTCACTCAGCAGCAGCAGCAGCAGCCTCAGCAGCAACAGCAGCAGACGACAGCGCCTGCTGCACAGCAGGCGCCGCAGCGTCGAGGACTCTCGCTATCAGTAAGGACCAATGACCACTTCTTAAGCAAGTCATATAAATCTCACTCAATAATTGTTTTGAACAGAATGAGCACGTTCATAAGGCTCATGAAATGTTTCGCAAAGCGAATCGCGTCTCTCGTCCTGATAAGGCGCTCATCTTGGGCTTTATGGCTGGACTGCGGGAGAATCCACGACCTAATTCCGAAAACGTGCTGGTCATAAAGCTGGGCGAAACCGAGGTGTGTTCTATTTGTCTATCAATTTATACATTTGCTAAATACTATTGATTTGCGCAGGAGAAAGTGCAACAGGAGGATGGAAATACGGCGCTGTGCCAGGTCGAATCGCACATCCGCTTGGACTACAACACGGGCGAGTGGAAGACATTCCAGAACTACAGGCTGGTAGATCAGACTGGTGCCTCATAGTCCACGAGGGTCATACGCATAGTGCGCAAGTAGCCTATGCGTATACCCTAGACTATACTTGATTGCTACCGGGCTTGTTGTGTGCGTCTACTTCGTTCTGCATGGCCAGGAGCTTGGCTTATCCGCTAATTAGGCTACTATCCAGTTCTAAACTCCCCTCTACATTATTAAACTTCGCTTTCCACGATGGGAATAAATGAACTATAAAACAATTAACGTAAATTAGTAGTTGTACAGTTCTTAGTATATATGTATGTAGTATATATGCTAGCGCTTAAAACGTTTAGTAATCAAGCCACAAACAGACACACATACTTACACACACACTCACTCATACATACACAATAATATATATGAATATGTATGATATTAGCACGCTTGACTAAAGAGCTGAAAAATGAATTGAATGGCAAATGCAATTAATCGTACATGTACACACACACACACATATATATATATATATATGTTGATGTATGTGTTCATTTATATGCAAATTTATATAAAATATATTTACACCAATATATATATATATATATTTATATATATATATATATGCATAACTAGCATTATGTAATTAGCTCTCGAGTAAAGACAACTGTATAATTAATTTAGCAAGAAAAATAATTAAATTTATTGGAGCCACACGTAAAAATATTAAAAAGCTCACCTTAAAAATTATAAAATTATAAAAAAAAAAAATAATTATATATAAATATTATAAATTATATATAAATATTATGAATTATATATAAATATTATGAATGTATGTAAGATTATAAAAAACTAAAATGATGGCAGAACGACCGCAGCTAAAATTTAACATTAATCTTGAGAAATGTGTAATAGTCTAAATAAACCAACCATATTTATGGCTTTAATGTTTAAACCGTATCTTTTTTAAATCAAAGGCAGGTATAATATCATACAAGTAATATTCTTGTTAATCAGATATACCTATCCTAAATGATTTGTATTAAGACAAAGTTATCTGCTATGCAAAAGAACCGTAATTGTAAATATGATCTAAGAGCACAGGCTTAGCTTAGCTTTAAGCTTTCAGCATTCATGATCCTTTGCCCAAAAATCTTTGTTTTGCATAGGCCGCTCATAAGTAATCAGTCAGTAAAGTCAAGTCTTAAGCCCAAAAGATTACATAAATTCTCCAAATTAATTATTTAGTTAGTCAATCGTCAATCAGTCAATAATAAAAGAAATTTGCATTTGAGTATTTCGTTGATAATTTTTGTTTAATTGCATTGAAAACTTACAACTAGTCAACATAGATATATAAATTTTGAGTGGATGCCTGGGCTAATACTAAGAAGGTAGATCTATATGCAATATTCTATAAACTATATATATGCTACATGCTACGAGTCACATACAACACAGGTGCGTCTTAAATTCGATCATAATGATGCATCCCTTTTATGTACATCCTACTTGCTGGCCACCTCTTTCCAGTGGACGATGGCGCGCTGCTCGTCCGGCGCATCCCGGAAGGGCCGGGTGCCATCGCAGCTAACATATTCGTTGACCTGGTAATTGAGCAACGTCTTATAATGATAGACATCTGCCAGCTGTTGGGTCAGAGGGCTGGTGTTGGTGGTGAAGATGCCGGCGAATTTTTTATTACGCGCCACTTGGAGCACCTCGTACTCCATGAAGTGCATGCATGCAATGTTCTCGCGAGGATTCAGATGCTCGGCGGTGCCCATCATGAATGAGTGTAGTATTTGATTCAAGCCCTTGGGCAAATAGTTGTCCCTAAAAATGCATTGCAAGAGATTAGTTTGGATGTCTATGAGGTTTAAGGAAAGTTCTGTGTGCGCCCTACCGTATGGGTCCTTCGCAAAACTCAAGAAATTCGAAAATTGTGACCAGCTCGGATTTAATGTCCACCTCAGGCTCGGCGCGAGCATCAAAGTTTAGAGCGGTGCCGATGATGCGATCCGTGTTCCGATCGTATACCACAAAGCTCAGTTCACGTTCAACCAGAACGCTCCAAATTTCCTGGAATCCAAATAATTAACAAACTGTTGGAGCTGTGGGATATTCCACTTAACTTACATTGAGTAAATCACTGTAATCGGTGCGCAAAACGCCGGGCTTTAGCCACTGCTCCAGATCGGCCTTGTTGTAGAAGCTGGATACGATTATACTGCAGAGGCAAGGATTAGTTACCATTGGAATACTCAATTCACTTCACCAATCTACTTACTCAATGACTGGCTGACGATGTTCTAGCTTCAGAGGTACCGCCTCCAACTTAAGATGCGGGCACGCATTGAGCGTCTCTTCCTCCAGCTGCACTGTGTCATGATTGCTGGCCATCTTTTCGATGATCTCGCCCAGATTCTTCGCCGCTATGAACTCCGAGATGCCAATGTTGTATCCTTTTTCCCTTAGTAGAGTGACCGTGAAGATCGAGTTAAGCGAATTGCCGCCCAGCTCGTAGAAGTTGCTGTGAGGCGACAGACTTGCTCGTGTAGAGCGTCCAATGACACCACCCACAGTTTCGAAAAGATCGCGCGCCGTTAGCTTCAGCTCCTCGGGCACCTGGCTGTAGTCAAAATCAAGCACAATGCTCGAGTCACCCTCGTTGTTGTTGGCCGTCTCATAAGTCTTCAGAAGAGCTTGGCGATCGACCTTGCCATTGACCAAGAGCGGCACATGCTCCAATATGATCACCTGGGGTGTCATATAGTCCGCCAGCTTATCCTTGAGCCTACCCTCCAACTGCAGCTCCGTAACCACAGGCGAATCATCGCGCAGCTTGACAAATGCCAGAATGGCCTGATCCACATGTCCAGCTCGATAGCAAAGCACAATCGCCTTCTCCACCAACGGCAGCTCGGCCACATTCTTCTCCACCTCGGACAGATCGACCCGATGACCGCGTATCTTGACTTGCGAATCGGTGCGACCCTCAAACATGATGTTCCCATTCTTCAATGAGCCATAGTCACCGGTGCGATAGAGACGCGCATATTCTGTGAAGACGGCAGACAAAACGCGACCAGCTCGATTAGGTATTGGTTAAATAGAAGATTTCACTTGGTCACTTACTCTTTTCCACAGCCAGTGGATTTTCAAGGAAGCGTTCGGGGTCACGGCCATTCACATAGCCTGCAGCTAGATTCAAGCCTGAAGCAAAGACCTCGCCTATTTCTCCATTCTTGACCGGACGATAGTCCGCATCCAGCAGATAGATGACAGTGTTCGAAACAGGTATACCTGTCAACAGATAAATTATTATAGACAACCAGAGAGTGAGAGTGAGAGAGAGATGGGGAGAGAACAGAGGGAATGCTCACCTATGGGCACATTGTCGTACATGCTCAGCTGTTTCTTGCTCTCGCAGGTGAAGTAGGTAACATCCCCCATCACCTCGGTGGAACCATAGAAATTGTACAGTCTGTGCACGCCCTCGTCAAAGTAATCGAAGAAGCTGCTGGCAAGCGGTACGGCCAACGGCTCGCCTGAACAGACCCAGATCTGCAGATTGTAGAGCAACTTCTGAGCTGCACCGCCTCCCTCCATTTTCAGGTACATGAGCAGGGAGCGCAACAAAGTGGGCACCAGAACCAGACGACGAATCTTGTATTTCTCAAGAAGCGCGACAAGTCGCTGAGGATCCTTGGTCACCGCCTTGGGTACTACTAAGATGGCCAGGCCGCACATAAGCGGCCCCCACAGCTCTGCAATCGAGTCGACAAAGGTAAGTGCTGTCTTGAATACGCCCACCTGCTCACTGGCCGTGTAAGGAAAGGTGGCCCACTGCCATTGCAAGCGATTCAATATATTCTCATGAGGCAGACGCACACCCTTGGGCACACCTGTGCTGCCCGAGGTATACAGAACGATAGCAATGTGTTCGTTCCCACCGCGCAGCATCTCCTCCGAGAGCAGATTACCACCGCTTAGCTGCAGCGACTTGGCATACAGTTCAGTCAGCGACAGTGTGGGTGTGCCCTGGAAGCGCTGCGCATCGATGTCATCATCACGCAGCACAAGGATTGGTCGTGCCTCCAGCAATATGTGATGCACGCGGTTTGCCGGAAAGCTCGGATCGATGGGCAAATAGGCACCGCCCGCCTTCCAAATGGCCAGCAATGTGGTAACCAACGCCTCCGATGGCTGCATGCAAACGGCCACAATAAAGTCTCCATCGCTGTTCGGCTGGAGGAAACGTCCATGAGCCTCCTCGATGAGAAGACGGGCCGCACGATTCGCACGCTCGTTCATCTGTCGATAACTGCTCTGACTGGGTGCCAGCGTCTGTCCCTGTCCCTGATGATAGATGAGCGCTACCTTGTCGGCATGGCGCAGCTGCTGCTCTTCGAAGATGCGATGCAGCGCCCGGGGCACATAATCCTGCTGCTGGCCCTTCACAATCGATAGTTGTGGCAGCGAACCCATATCGTCACCTGTTGAGAAAAAGGACAGAAATTATTTAACATTAGGCTAAAATAAGAGGAGGATGCAATATGATGCACGAAGCAGGCAGTAGACAGCAACAAGACGCTTAGAATTTAATATTTAGGGAAATTAAGTTATACTCGAATTTAGCTGTGCAGTCGCACCGCAGGAGGGACTTCAACCAAATTTAGAGTAGTCTATTGAGACTACTGCAACGAATATTGATTCGTTTGAATTGGCGCGTATTATTTATCTTATAGCCACTTTTATAGAGTGTTGGTAATAAAAACTAATTTAGTACAAATCAAGTCAATTAAGAACCAATGAACATAAAATATATAGATTTAGATAATATTCTAATCTCCGTTTAATACACAATACAAGTTCGCACTGCTGACTGCTAATCGTATGCGTACTACATATACTATATTATCGATTTGTAGTAAAGAAAATGATCAACTGCTGAAGTGTAAACATACATAGGTATGATGATAATCCTATCCTGGCTTTGTCACCAGGGGCTATAAATCAGATCAACTTAGCTTTCCTTCCGTTTGAACCGATTTATCAATTTAATCTTATACTTCCAGTAATTTGCAATCTGAATGAACTGGCGTAACCATTCAGATTAGTTATAAAAATTCGTTTTTATTTAACTTTTATATTTAATAAAAATTTTGCATTTTGTTGTTTATGACGTGCATGAGCAGCGTCATGAATAGACAGTGCTCGTAATTGTTTGTGTAATCATAGTAATTGCAGTTGCATTCGACTGAAAATTATTAGAGCCATTTGCATGTCGATAAAATACAGATTTAATAAATACGGATTCTTATAAGATAAATATTCATATAAGACATTTGTTTTAATTTATGCTACTGGGTTTAATAACATTTTGATATTCTGAAACTTATTGAAAGTGAGTGTTCGGACAGATTTTCTGTTGATCAGAAATGTGAGATATTTAGTGAGAGTGTGTGTCCTAGGAAACACGTTAAAAACGGAAAGACAGACTGGACGTAAATTAAATTAAATTCACAGTTCCAATTCCAAGCGGCATTATTAAGTATCATTTAGCTGTCGGACTTGGTTAACGCTGGCGGTCTTAAAGCTGCACTTTTTATGTCATATAATTCAACTGAATGCCATTGAGCGGACAACTTCTGGTTATGTCCAACTATCCGATTCGCCGATTCTCCGATTAGCCGATTCTCGGACTGTGGCTTCAATGTCAAGCATAAAGTGTAAATAGTTTGTGCTATAAAGACAATTACCCCTCAACTTGTCCTTAGTCTGGCCACATTTCAATTTAAAACGAAGTATTAAATAAACAAAAAAGTCATTAAAGCAGCTTAACTGCTGCCGACCGAGTCTTGTCTTGTGTTGTCTGGTTTTTTATGAAATATGTCGCTCAATTACATTGGCATGGCCACAATGTATCCCTGTCTACAATCCAATTCCGATTACGATTAAGTCCAGGAAGCAAATGTCTTGGGACTGGGTGGCGTCTGCTTTTCACATAAATGCATAATGCATTATGTATTCCGTTAATAGGTGTGCAATTTCCAGTCGGAATCGGTCGACAGGTGTGAAGAGAACGTGGCCAATTGCTTCGTTCTAAACAAGTTCCACACGCGATTGTGAAACATTTCTGTATTAATATTTATCTTTTTTTAGTCAAATTTTTGGCATAGCTTTAGTAGAGGCGCTCGACTAGGCGGCTTGGCACACATTTTCGACAGCTTTAGGCGCTGTCCACAGCTGTTGTATGGGACGCATAAGTAATATGCAGAGGCAAGAGGCAAAATGCATTTCCCAAGCGCGCATTACGTATGCCGTGTGCGCCCAATTAACTGGGCATGTTGCTCACACACATGCGCAAATCAAATTAAAACTGTAAGCACACTCACATACATTATATATATGTATGTATTCATATGTATATTTATCTACATACAATGCCGTGCTGGTATCTCTCTAACCGCATCTTTGTCCATTGTCCATTGTTTTGACCGAAGTAAATCGCTTGCATTCTTGAGGCCAAGTTCTTTGCAAATACCCTGTATCAAAGCGAAGAAGTCTGCTAGAAAGTTATATATATATATATATATATATATATATATATATACACTTAGCTAAACATCGATAGAGAAACTACGAGAAACATTTAGAAGGGCTTTAGGGACTCTAAGAGATTTTTAAAATTGGAATATATTTTATTACATACATTGACAGGGCATCAGACCGTCTGTCTTTCATGTCATGCCTTGATTTGTGATTAGTTGGTTGCTGCAGTTGGCTTTTCACATCATCGATTTAATGTACCGCATCGCATCGCTGCTTCTGTTGATGAGGTGAAATCTAAGCAATTGCCTTAAAGCTATTAATGCTCTATTCTGTGCAGCTTTGTTCTGCTCGATCCAACGATCAAGTAGCATTTAAACAGACATCGTGTATCGTATATTACGATCGTATATCGTATGTTGCATATGTGAATATAGCTATAGGTGAAGCTTTATAATTTTCCGCCCAAGGTTGCATTTAACTTTGATTGTTTTCGTTATTTATTTTTTTTTTTTTCTTTTTATTTTATCTTTTTTCGTTCTTCTGTGATTTCTTTGTGGCTTTCGGAAAATCGTTCCATAATTATCAGCGTGCCATGTAATTTGTAATTTACATAATTGCCAACAAAACTGGGTATTGATACTTAACTGGGCAACGTTTTGCTTTTTTTTTTTTTAGATCAACAACATTGGCTAAGGTCACGAAATTCTGGTCTGAACTTAGTTTCCGTTTTATGGTTAATTCGAGTCAAACTAATTAAATTGCCCGATTTGCAGCCGTATCTCGTAATCGCAATCGTAATCGTAATTGTAACCAAAATAATATCATTGTTTGTATCGGCTCTTGTTGCTCTTGCGACTGCTGATTTGCTTAATTGAGTAAAAAGTGTCCAATTTGTGGCCTGGCAGGGTGCACTGCCTCGCCTGACCTAGGTCTGCCAACCATCACGAGAAGCGCGACCCTCTCACATTGTAGGTTTTTTTTAGAATTTCCGATTGTGAGTCAATTGAATGACAACCAACAATTGAGCGTGCTTGTGTGAGTGTCTGACTGTGTGACAAATACGTGCTGAGATTTACTGCTATACAAATGAGATCTAACAAATAAGAACGACGACTGAGCTCTTGTTCACGGTCAAAATAACATTTACGAGGAGTTATCAGATTAATACTCATAAAAACATATACAAGAAGGTCGCACAGACATTCATCTCAAAAAAACATAAAACAGCATAAGTATGTGGTCTCTGAAATACTCGTTTATATGGTATATATTGGAAAGTGAATGTTTCTTGATTTTCTCATCACTGAGATATTACTTAAAACTGCATTCTAAATTTACTTTTAAAAAGTCTCACAACTCCAAACAATCAACGTTCTGAAAAATTACGTTAATTTTGACAACTGGCAAATCGTTTCGCAAGTTTGTTAAAGCAGAAGCAAAAAGTCCCTCTTAAGACAAATTTCCAACTGACAAGATCTCATTTAAGACTAATAGTAATGCAAGACCGAAGCATATATTCATTTTTCATAATTAATGGTAGACTGCAAATGACTCAATTTTAATTTGCACTTCGGACAGCTCAAATGCAATTAAAAAGCCATCAGAATGGGCGAACAAAATGCGCAGATTATGTATACGCGGCGTCTGACGAGCGATCGCTTGACACAAATTAAATGTCAATTGTGCGGATAACATAAATCATAACACTGATCGCTGTTTAATTCGATTTAGTAGTTTTCCTAATTGTTTGCATGCTGAACATGCAGACCAGTTGCAGAGGTGCTGCCAAAAGTTGCTGCAACTCGTTTGGCTATTCCACTTGAGTTACAAATATTGTGCTGCTTGAATTTGGTATTAATGCGCAGTTGATACCCTTGTAGAGGGCATTTCAATTTTGTAAAAATATATGTTTAAGGGGTTTATTTATTAGATGTGTAATGAGATATATATTAAATTTATATTTAGTTGATGAAAATATTTAAACTATGGATAGGCAAAATCTAATTAGTATATTCATACTCTATAGGTTTCCTGAATGTATATCGGTGTGAAAGGTATTTAATGTTCGTATAGTTAAACTTCGTCTTAGTTATATTTTTGCTATTAACTTTTTTATGACATGTTGGCATTGCAGTCAACTGCAACTATTGCCAGTAAATTGTTTATTGAAGTTTATTTTCCGTAGGCCTCGCCTTGAGTTTTGTTTGCCTTTGCATTTGACATAAACGTTTTGAAAAGAATGCGTTTGATACCCTGCATTGTCGTCAATCGACTTTCATTTTATATTCAGTGAATTACGAAATACTTTCTGGACTGAATTTCCTCAATTTTCGTTTCAGATTTATGGTCTCTCAATCCCGTTCATGTGAAATGTAAATATAATAAAAATAAAATTTCAAAAATACTTTTTGGCTTTATATCGAAAAAAAAAAAAAATGAAAGCAGTAAGCTATGCTTTATGGCCATATATAATTTTATGCACAAACTTCATTTGAAAATAAATCACCTGAGCTCACGAACACTCAGTTGGGAATTTACATTAACTAACATTCTCTTAGCTAGTGCAATGAACTTAATATTTAAATTGGAAATGCTTGGCCTAGGTTCTTTATTCATTTAATGACATTTTATACTCGTTATTCAAGAAAATGTGGACCAATTTGAGATTTGAATTGATTTTCAAAATGAGCCTCACTGACTTAAGGCCCGAATTCGAAGTGCCTTCGAGCTCGTCAGCTTACTTTTCTGATCTTCTTTATAAAATTCTGTAAATATTCTTGCCATTTAAAACAATATGCCTTATGTAAGACATTTGTATGTATTTTTATGGCTTTTCAAAATGATTTTTTATTTTTCGACTTTTTTAACGAGTCTTGTAATAAAATTGTGTAATTTGAATTTTACTTATGGTGGAGCTTAATTATTACTAACAAATGGCTAGAGGGGGAAAACGACAGGTATGAAGGGCGTGGCTAATTTGATGTGCAATTGTAAAACATGTTGAGCATATATTAAATATTACGTATACGTACTTTTAGTTACTCAAATTTATTATTAATTGTAGCTGAGTTTTTATGGTAATACTCTTTTTTTTTGCGATAGATCTGTTATTCTTTTTATTTTCAGCGCGCTTTTATTTTCCAAGTACGTTTTTTTTTAATAATATTTTCAATACGTTTGCTTTTGTATTTTAAAATTTTTGATCTTTAATAATTTTTTGTTTCTTATTTTGGGGTTTCCAGCACTCGTCTCACACTACACATGCGATTCACTATGCTTTAAAGGCAGCCCAAAATATTAAATTGGGGTATTCCTCTCGTTCGATATTAACGTACTACGGAACTCGAAAGCGGCGTTTGCAGACTAATCAGAACAGCAGCTTGCGGCTAACTTTTATATGCCGCAGAATCAAGTGTGCAATTGGCGTCGCTGCCAGCGGCGCAGTCGGCGTCGATGTGAGCGTCGTTGACGATGATGTTGGCTTTGCTCTTGTTCGTTGGCTTGGCTGAAACTAAAACCAGTTCCTGCTCTTCAAGCACCTGCATAGCCTTTCGCAGATCGTATACTAAATATAGGTGCATATGTATTCGTATGTACATATATAAGAACGAGGGTGTATATGTATTTGTAATGTTTATTTGTTTTCATTTTCGTTGCAGCTGAAACGCCTTTTTACGTTAGTTTCGCTTAATTTAAGTCGGGTTCAGTGACGTAGGAAATGAATAAATTCCTGGCAATGAGAAGCACTAATTTAACACAGACGCGCACACACTCACATACAAAGTGTGACTAGCTGGGATTGTTAGACAACTTGGAAATCCCTTAGCGGCATAGCCGTGCAATGTGACGCATATTCTCTGCGGGAGCTAAAAGGTACGTAAAAAAAAACGGTTTCCACTTCAAAGGAACTGCCTATTGGTTCTAGCACTTGTGTTGATAATCAATTAAGAACAAGTTGGAACATACTAGAGGACTGGGATTAGCTAATAGATACCCTAGAGTCGATGATCAATTATTGAATATTTTTTTTTCGATGATCGATTATTGAATATTCTTTATAATACGTATATACTGGTTTTCTCCAAAATATTTAATAGTTTCCCTTAGTCTAAAGATAGCTACACTTTCTATCACCCCTATGATTCTCTTACGGTTTTCAATTACTTCCAGGGTATTGACATCTCGAATTCCATTCGAATAGTGAATGAAATTTAAAATTCTGATCTGCAATTATCGGCGCGCGCCTGCCTGGGGGAATTTTCGTTGGCGCTGTTCGCAATTTGTAGTTAGTCGTAGTATAGAATATAAAACAAATGGATTAGGTGAATGGTTTAAACGTATTCCTACACTAGTTGACCTTATGTTCAGACCTCTTATTATTCGGTGCATTATTATATGTGAGAATAGTGTGAAAATTAGTAGCCGCATCAAATAAGCTGACTTAGGATTGATCATAAATTATGGCATATGCATATGTATAGCACATTATAAGTCTATAAATTATGCATATTAATGCATATCTACATACATATTCAAGAAAAGCCAATTGAAGATAAGCAAATGCCTATAAATGTGTGTTGCATTTGCATAGACTAGCTATGGATAGCCAGATGAAACCGATATATAGAGTACGCTTTGAGTGATATTCCTAAGAGTCTTATAATATTTTTATCAATAGAGTAAGTGTATACACTGCAAAAGTATTTGCATAATGTTTCCTTGTATTATTTTGTTCAATTTATTTCTTGTCGTCCAAATAGTTGCACGCTTAACAGACAATTAAAAAAAAAAAAAAAACAATCAAAATGTAATTGGTCGCAATTATAAAATTTCCAATTCAGTTTTTTGCCCATAAAATTCTGTGAATTTTTAACACATTTGAGCTAACAAATATGCGCTTCCTTTAATTGTTCGCGTAAAGTGCATTTAAAATGCAATCCATATTTTACGAGAATAGGATATAGTTGTTAACTATTAAACGCATTTATAAATGGCACTGGCCTTCAGCCTGGTTCTCATTGGATGTGTGGATGAGCGCTTAAGTCCGGATCTTCCTCTTCGGCTGGCGCACTTCGATAGGCTTCAGTGAATCTTGACCAATGCATTGACAACACTTCCGTAGTTTCTATATATATATTTTGTTAATAAAATATTTGCAATACATATCACAATTTTATACTAATTACAAATATCAAATTAGCTAAAATCGTAAGGTTTGTTAATATATATTTTAGATTCATATGTATATACTCATTATAAATACTATTTACGTTTTGGGTGTGTGATGAACAATTATAGTTTATTGATGTATGTACTCAAATTCGTAATAGTCTCCATTTGGACTTTTCACTTTGACACACTTTACAATTTGGCTTGGCGTAATTTATTTATTAATATATTATTATATTTTTGCGACCTTATTGCTGGGCAATCGTCAATTTATTTATTATTATCAAATGATTGTTTATATAATTTCTTAGCTCAACTCCATCAAGCGAGTCAAAAAACAGGTCTACACAGCAATAAAAAAAAAAAAAAAAAAAAAACCGTCTAGAATCGAGGTCAAAGTCTCTAATAGTCCATAAACAACATCTAATTCCAGTTTGATTTTAATCTGTTGATTTCTTCGCTCGTGCTGAAGTCACGTTTCTAGATTCTCGGGGTAACTATAGAGTTCCCCAAAGAAAGTGACGCATTTGTTTATTTTTTTCATTCCACGAATCAAAGTGTCTTCTTCTTCATCTTTGCAGTTATGTGATTTTATTTAGCGGTCAATTTAGTGACGTATAGAGTGATGAAGCATAGCAACTCGTTTTGAATGTCGCTCGCAAGTGTTTCCCTGAGCAAGCTGAACTCCAATTATAGCAATGGCAAAAACAACAACTAAAACTTATATAATAAAACATGACAATTTACAGTTTACAATTAAATACAGGTAAGCAGCTGCTGTTAATACACTTACGAAGACTATGCCGACCCCATGTGAGTTTGGCAACACAGCGCTTTACCAACTATTAAAAAAGCAGATTGAACCACCAAATGGACCATGGCATAAGGTATATATCATCAATTCAGGGTATCAAAAACTTCGTCTGTCGCAGTAATAACTGTTCTTTCCAGTTTTTATTACACAAACATTTTGACGGTGCTAAATGCTAACCAACTTAACTTGTTTTGTGTTTGGTATTTGTATTGTTGTTGTGGAGCCGCGCCAAATTTAAATTGTTTTGATTAGTTGCGCATATCACGCATACGTCATGTGGAACAGTAACAATGATAGTGACAATGACAGTTCGTTTTGGGATATCGAGATATCAATACACATGAGAATTATCCATTGTATGTATAACAATACAATATTTATATATATATATTTATTTATTTATTCTTTCATATTGGGCGCCATGACCGTCAACATTGGCTAAGATTACTTGCAAGAATTCTCATTTATACCCTGAACTGGAGTGATATGCTTCGCTGCTTATAGTTGTGACACGGAAGGAATAAAAAGGTTTGTTTATGTATTATCTAACTGTGGAGAATAGTCAGGTCAGGTCAGTCAGAAAAGAGCTGAGACTGAACTGACCCCAATTTATTTTTCTATTATATGATTGTTCATAACAGTTTCGACGTTCGACATTACGACATTCACTCCAGATGTAGCTCAGGGTATCTGGTGGTCGCTCACTCCCCCGTGTGCACACGGAATTGTGTGATTTGGGCGGCTTGCGGAAGTGTTGTAGCTGACAACTTGCTGCTGCGCCATCGAAATGGTAAATTGATTGAATCGTTCAATCGAATTGAGCGACATGTAGGTACTTGCACAGGTAGGTGCAATTAAATTATCATTAAATTCGCACTAGGCTCTTAGTCGAGTTGCAATTAATGTGGGGCGGGTAGAATCGAATAATTCAATTGCATTTTACTCAAGTCAAGCGTTAAGCACCTGTAGCAGCTGCTGTTGGTCAACCACTTAATGGCTGCTCTCCGTAACAACTTTCAATGCGATCTATGCAAAACTGTCGCAAAATGTTAATGAAGTAATTAAAATGCCCCAATCCGAAGTATATCTATATCTTATCTTATTTATAGTTCATAACTTCATACGGAGCAATTCCTTGTATATAACATGTTCAAGTGGAACAGGTTGAAACATTTGCGAATCGCTTTTATAAACGGTAATAGCAGTCGCTATCATTTAATCACTTTCTCAACGGTGCACCCCCTCCTTGTCCACTTGATGCCAGCTAGTTTCGTTAGGTCTGGTGGGCTTCCAGTAACTTAATAAAGCATTTGTGTAATTTCATATTAATAATTTATGGCCGGTTTGTTACGCCTCTTTATTTTCTCTCTTTTTTATTTGTAAGTGAATTCTTAATTGAAATTAGATTTATTGCACTGTGTATAATATATATCATAATATTGTATATTCAATAAGCAGACTGACCTGTTCTTATTGCTACATTCACTTAGGCAATTTAAGTTTAACTTTGTGCTCGGCTGTAAATTCCAATTTTAAAATATCTTTCTGTCAATTTTATTAGATATGCGCTTCTAAAGTATAGGCATACTATAAAAAGCTAACACCTTTAAATATCACATTATGAGAATCTGTCAATTGAAATTCGATAATGATTGATGGCATGTCAGCAGCCCATTAATAATCCCCACGTGAAACACCCTGTACCACAATGGAGTGAATTCAGCCTTTACGCGCATTTTGTTAAGGCAGTGTGCTCACCACTCGATCCTTTCCCCGCGGCGCCCGTCGGTAATATTGTCGGTCACGCTCAATTACCGTTTTGTTATCCGTCATTCCCAAAAGCTCGCAACGCAGCGTGCTTTCTACGCCAAAATGGATGAATGGATGAATGTATTTATCTAGCCGCTAAGCTTTTTGTTTTGCCCCTAATTATAGAAAAACTGTCATTACTCAGTCAAAGGTAATACAAGTAAATACTACCAAATAGCAAATAGTAAAAATTGTATTTAAAGTTTATTTTTGCAATTCGAAATTCGTTCTTGAAGAGGAAGTTATAGCTTTGTAGGCTACTGTATCTGCGTCATCGATCGAACTGATTTCTCCGACTTGGATACACTCAACTTTTTGGTGACCTCCTTCCAGTGCACAATGGCGCGCTGTTCGTCCGGTGCATCCCGGAAAGGCTGACTACCATCGGAGCAGACAAACTCATTAACCTGATAATTGAGCAACGTCTTATAATTGTTTACATTGGCCAGCTGCTGGGTCAGAGGGCTGGTGTTAGTGGTAAAGATTCCGGCGAATTTCTTGTCGCTCGCCACGTGAAGCACCTCGCGCTCCATGAAGTGCATGCAAGCAATGTTCTCGCGAGGATTAAGATGCTCAGCTGTACCCATCATGCCCGAGTGTAGTATTTGATTCAAGCCCTTGGGCAAATAGTTGTCTCTTAAAAAACATTGCAAGAGATTAATTTGGAGCTATGGATAACAGCAGATATTGTACCGTACCGTATGGGTCCTTCGCAGAATTCGATTAATTCGAAAACTTTGACAAGATCGGACTTGATGTCCACTTCGGGCCCGTCGCGTGCATCATAGTTGAGAGCGGTACCGATGATGCGATCCGTATTCCGATCGTATACCACAAAGCTAAGCTCACGTTCAACCAGAACACTCCACATTTGCTGGAAAGGAATCAATGGCTTAACCATTAACAATTTCGTGCATTACTCTTAACTTACATCGACCAAATCACTATAATCGGTTGGCGAAATTCCCGGCCTTAACAACTGCTCCAAATCGCCTTTGTTGTGGAAGCTGGCAACGATAATGCTGCCGAGGCAGGGATTTGTATTTATTGTCATACTTAACACATTCAGTCAATCACTCACTCACTCACAGGCTGATGATGCTCTAGCTGTAGAGGCACCGCCTCCATTTTAAGATGCGGGCATGCATTGATTGTCTCTTCCTCCAGGTGCACTGCATTACGATTGCCAGCCATCTTTTCTATAATCTCGCCCAGATTCTTCGCCGCTATGAACTCCGAGATGCCAATTTTATAGCCTTTCTCTCTTAGCAGTGTGACCGTAAAGATAGAGTTGAGGGAATTGCCACCCAGCTCGAAGAAGTTGCTGTGAGGCGACAGACTTGCTCGTCTAGAGCGTCCAATGACACCACTCACGGTCTCAAAGAGATCGCGCGCCGTTAGTTTTAGTTCCTCGGGCAGCTGACTGTAGTCAAATTCGAGAGCTTTACTCGATTTACCCTCGTTGTTATTCGTTTCGTAAGTCATTAGGAGCGCCTGTCGATCCACCTTGCCGTTAACCAAGAGCGGTATATGCTCCAATATTATCACCTGGGGTGTCATATAATCAGCCAATTTATCCGTAAGGCAACTTTCTAATTGTTGTTCCGTAACCATTGTCGAATCATCGCGCAGCTTGACAAATGCCAGAATTTCCTGATCGACATGTCCAGGTCGATAGCAAAGCACAATCGCCTTCTCCACCAATGGCAGCTCGGCCACATTGTTTTCCACTTCGGATAAATCAACCCGGTTACCCCGTATCTTAACTTGTGAATCGGTGCGGCCTTCAAACATGATATTCCCATTCCTCCACGATCCGTAGTCACCGGTACAATAGAGACGCGCATATTCTATGAAGCGGGACAAAGCGATATTAAACATTAAATACTCTAAAGATTTAAATGGGCTTAATGGGCTACTCTGTTCGACAGCTAATGGGTTTTCAAGGAAGCGGTCAGGGTCACGACCATTTACATAGCCTGCAGCTAGATTCAAGCCTGAAGCGAAGATCTCTCCTATTTCTCCATTCTTGACCGGACGATAGTCCGCATCCAGCAGATAGATGACAGTGTTCGACACAGGTATGCCTGTCAACAGATAAATTATTATAGACAACCATAGAGTGAGAGAGAGATGGGGAGAGGATAGAGGGAATGCTCACCTATGGGCACATTGTCGTACATGCTCAGCTGTTTCTTGCTCTCGCAGGTGAAGTAGGTAACATCCCCCATCACCTCGGTGGAACCATAGAAATTGTACAGTCTGTGCACGCCCTCGTCAAAGTAATCGAAGAAGCTGCTGGCAAGCGGTACGGCCAACGGCTCGCCTGAACAGACCCAGATCTGCAGATTGTAGAGCAACTTCTGAGGCCCTTCGCCTCCTTCCATCATCAGATACATGATCAGCGACCGCAACAAAGTAGGTACGAGAACTAGACGACGAATTTTATATTCCTCCAGCAGCGCGACAAGGCGCTGAGGATCCTTGGTCACCGCCTTGGGTACTACTAAGATGGCCAGGCCGCACATGAGCGGCCCCCACAGCTCTCCAATCGAGTCGACAAAGGTAAGTGCTGTCTTGAATACGCCCACCTGCTCACTGGCCGTGTAAGGAAAGGTGGCCCACTGCCATTGCAAGCGATTCAATATATTCTCATGAGGCAGACGCACACCCTTGGGCACACCTGTGCTGCCCGAGGTATACAGAACGATAGCAATGTGTTCGTTCCCACCGCGCAGCATCTCCTCCGAGAGCAGATTACCACCGCTTAGCTGCAGCGACTTGGCATACAGTTCAGTTAGCGACAGTGTGGGTGTGCCCTGGAAGCGCTGCGCATCGATGTCATCATCACGCAGCACAAGGATTGGTCGAGCCTCCAGTAATATGTGATGCACACGGTTTTCAGAGAAACTCGGATCGATGGGTAGATAGGCACCGCCCGCCTTCCAAATGGCCAGCAATGTGGTAATTAGCGCTTCCGATGGTAACATACAAACGGCCACAATGAAGTCACCATCGCTATTCGGATGGACGGAGCATACGCGGGCCATATCGACGAGTAGACGGGCGGTTCTATTAGCACTCTCGTTCAGCTGGTTGTAGCTAATCTGGCTGTGTACTTGCGTCTGTCCCTGGCCCTGGTGATAGATGAGCGCTACCTTGTCGGCATGGCGCAGCTGCTGCTCCTCGAAGATGCGATGCAGAGGCAGTGCCACATAATCCTGCTGCTGGCCCTTTACAATCGACAGTTGTGGCAGCGCACGCATATCACTAGCTGCTTATAGCCTGGACATGTGTGGAATTCATTAAGCCGGGAGGAGAAGAGCAGCGGAGTACCAAGTCGCTTACTATCAATGATAAACGAATGGCATACTACAAAATTTTGTGAAATACCTTAAAATACGAGAAGTACTAAAATTTAAATTTTTTAACTATTCGAGTTTTTGAGATGTGTCACATCTCAAAATTGGTTTTGTTCGTCAACATTAGGAAAATAACAGGATATAGAAAAAAATAACAATGGCAATAAAACACAACTTTTCCTTATTCCTTTCAAACGGAAAGAAAAGAGATCAATAAACGATGCTTGAATTAACTTGCCTTGAGGAAATATATTTTTGAATTACATTGGCCTTGTCATATTGCCTTGCGGCAGGCCATTTCTGACGGCGATTAAGTCCAGGAAGCCAAATATTTCTTTTTTGGGCGGCCTCTGCTTAATGCACTATTTGCTCCGATAATTAGTTTCCGATTTATAGTTTAATCCGGCTTAAAATTGCAAAAAAAAAAGAAAAAAAACGCACATTGCTGTGTTCTAAACAAACTCAACACGCGATTGTCAAATAATTTTGGTTTAAAGTTTATTGAACGCGTTTGACCGATAAAGGGGGTTGACTCGCAAACGACCATTACGTAAGCCATTGGCATAAACAAGCGCAAAATATATATTTATATATCTCGATGCATATCGGCTTACAGCCTAAATGAGACATATAGATCTTTTAGGGCTTTCATTAACTATTTTAGTTTATCAAATTCAGATCGAATATATTACAAATTATCAAAAATGTGAAGTAAATTTAAATATTACTTTATGCCAATATGTCAGATGAAAACTAATTATATAAAAACGACAGAATTCATAATTTTTAAAATAAGCATAAGGGGCGTGGCACTTTAAATCAATACATATATAAATTCATGATCAGAACGACAAGCTGAGTCGAGATAGCCATGTCCGTGGGTGTTCAAGTGCGGTTGAATAGTAGTACCAGACAGTTATTCTGCTTAAGACTTTGTTATAAATCCTCTTGTAATATTAATAAATTTGTAATCCAGCAAAAAAAATTTAAAATTCAATAACAAATTTTTTAAGCGTGCAGTCAGATAGACAGACGGCGCATAGCCAAGGCATAGCGAACTGCAGAGAGATAAAAAGTCCGTCTTAAGACAAATGTCCAACTGACAAGATCTCATTTAAGACTAATAGTAATGCCAGACCGAAGCATATATTCATTTTTCATAATTAATGGTAGACTGCAAATGACTCAATTTCAATTTGCAATTCGTACAGCTCAAATGCAATTAAAAAGCCATCAGAATGGGCGAACAAAATAAGCAGCGATCGCTTGACACTAGTTAAATGTCAATTGTGCGGATAACATAAATCATAACTGATCGCTGTTGCTGTCAATTTTTCTGTCGTTTTGTTAATTGTTTTCCCAATCCAAATAAATCACATTTTTGTTAATGAATTTAATAGGGAAAAAAATTATTATGAAAATGAATGTTTTCTGCTTTCTAAAACTAACTCAAGAATAAATTATTGAAGAACTCTGACATTGTAAATTAGTTAGTTAGTTAGTAAATTAGCGTAATAGTCCCTTTCCATATGCTTATTCTCCTATGGTCGCTCTCCCGGAGAGCTATCTGTTCTTGATGATTCATTCGCATAACAAAAGTTACACTAAGTAAAGAAGTGAGATGTGGATTCGATTGTGTTGCCTTTTAATAAGACATAGACCCAAAGAGCTCTTCACCTTTGTTCGGGAATTATTGTTACTACCTGTAATAGAACAATATAATACGGGAACATTTGATATATATAGAAAATACAGATTATGTAAATATGGCTATCGTACTTGGCACAATGTAGAATAGTAAGAGAAGTTAGTTTGACGCATCAAATGAATTGAATTTAGATTAGTTATGAATTATAACGTATGCATCTACTGAGAATGTTTTGAATTTATAAATAATGAATGAGCATATAAACAAATACATCTCTATTTGAAAATGCCAAGTGAAGATTAGCAAATTTCTATAAATATGAGTACTCAATTTGCATAGATTTTTAGTTATATTACTGATTCCAGTTTGATTCGATTGACTGTGATGCAATTGGTTGCTAATACCCATCGAAAAATAGTATGTTTATTAACTTTTGAGTGGACAAATAAAATCAACTTATGGGAAAAAGTAATGTTTTTTGCATATTGAGCATAAAATGCATTTACGATTTATTGCTTACTACATTTTACAAAATTACGATATAGTTGTTAAACATCAATCAATTTACAAATGACTCTGGCCTTCGGCTTGGCTCTCATTGAATATGTGGCGGAGAGCTTAGCCCGGATGGAGATTGAACCCGGTTTCTTAACCTGTTCCAATATACCTTAATAGCTTTGCAATACGTTTTTATAGCCTGAAAACATTAAAAATCGATCAATTTATGTCAACTTTTATTTTAGTATCTACATTTTTAATGTATATCTCGGAAAATATTGTATAAGGATTTGATTGCCTCAACTTTTTTACCCTTAAAAACCCTAAAGCAAATACCTACATCTGGATATATTACGTTTATTACATTTGATTAAAGGTGCAAATCCTATAGAAATTCAGCGTATCTCTTGGCTAGGCACTCTCAATTAGAGTATTTGCATTTATTTACAGTCAATCGCTGACAGTTATCAATTTGACAATCAATTAATTGGTAATAAATTAGTTTATCTCAACACTAATTAAAACGGGTCCAGCGAACGCGTTATAAAACGCGCCATAAAATATTGTGCAAAAAACGAATCTACATAATGCACGAGTAACACTTTAATCCAGTTAGATTTTTATCTGCTTTATGCTTCACTCGTGACGTTTATTGAGTCTCAGGTAAATTGCGGAGTTCCCCAAAGAAAGTGACGCATTTGTTTATTCTTAATAAGTGATTTAATTTTTTTCCGTTAATTTTACGAATCAAGCGTCTTTGATGTTGTGTAATTTTTATCAGCGGACAATGTAGTGACATTTTGAGTGATGAAACAGATCAACTTGTCTTAAATGGCGGTTGATATATGTTTTCTTAATATATACTTAATATATATACTGAGTTCTATTCAGAGCAACAATAACAACTTCTTCGCGGAAGTGTTTTAGCTGAATAGATGGTAATTGATTTGAATGGATAAATTATTAAGATAATTAGGTAATATAACAGTGATGCCATAGTATAGGATATATATATATATTATACTTTATTTATTTTATCCTTATGATGTATCCATTTACTTAAAGTGTGAACAGCCGCATACAAAAGAGCATTCAGTTGCTTTTTAAGAGACAGCACTCGAAGCACCCTGTATGCTAATCAAGCTCATTCGGTTTTTACGCACGTTTTGTTCACACAGCTCGGTTTCCTCTCTCGCGCTTCGCTCACCCTCTCACTGGCTGCGCTCAATTAGTGCAACGTTTTGTTGTTTTCCATTCATAAAAGCTCGCAGCTAGCTTTGCCCGCCAAAACGTATAAGATAGCCGAATGCAGAGTTGGATATAAACTTTCCGTTGAAAGCTCTCTAGCCGCTAAGCTTTTTGTTTTCGACTCCGAGCGAACGCACAGTTGGTCCAACCGGCGAAATGCGTGCATGAAAAATTGTGCTGCGTCTAGAAAAATTGTTTTCAGTCTTATGGAAAACTTGCCGGCGAGCGGTTGGCTGGATCGCGACCAAAGCAAAGCAAAGGGAAGCGAGGCGAACTGAGACGAATCGCTGCAATTTTTTCGACAGTCGCGCGCGCGTTTTAGAGGAGCCGGCATTGCTAACGGCACATCTGCGCTTTTGATTGACAAGTGCAACAGACAGCTGCAGCCCACTTGTCATTTGCCAGTATGTATGTGTATGTGTGTGTATATATGTTGTGCGTCTCTGTGTATCTGTTTTATTGTTTTGTGGAGTGCCCTGCACTTTGTGGCTGGCATTAATGTCAACGCGCTTGTATCTGCCCCTGTTGCAGTCGTTGTGGTTGTTGTCGTTGTGTTAATGTTTTTTAATTACATGCAAAACATAAAAAATGAACTCGACGTTTCATTAAGTGTTGCCCTGAAGTTTGACAACAAAAATTAATGCATATGCCATGCACACACACCACAGTCGCATAAGACACAAGTGATAAAAGTAGAACCAACAAGTAAATATTACCCAACAAGTTTTCCAAAGACACATCATTTTCAATGAACCCAAATTATTTTGAGGCAAGTCTTGCATTTTATCTTATGCTGTTTGTTTGTGTGTTTGCATTGAGCTGATATAAAATGTCCAGCTGATAAGCCTTTCAAGGAACTATACCTGATCAAATGCAGATAAAATCTTTTGGTTAGATTGAATTTATTTTATTTTTCAACTATTCCAATTCAATTTATTAATTTTAACAATGTATTTTAATTTAATTAAATAAAAAATGTGAGATTTAATAGATATATTAGTATATGTTAAACTAAAACTTAAATATTACATGGCGATATGTCCTTCATTGAGTTTATCAGGAATGTTTTGCCAATAAATGTAATAAAAATAATTTAATAATTAAGTTAGTGCTTACATTAAATTATATTTCTCTCACAATCAAATTAAATTGTTTGTATTCTTGATCTATATTTTATACCTTATCTATACAAAAACTATTCAATCACACCCTGTCGCTCTCTCTCTGACCCTCTCTGGCTCACTCGCAGAAGCAGTCGCTGTCACATTTGTTGATACAAAACTCATTAAATTCACGGCTCAACGGCATTTGCATATGGATATGTATATTTATACGAGATTTAATCGTTTACCCCTTTCCACAGCTGTTCGAGCTCGTGGCTAACACGTTTCTGTTTTAATTTAGACTCATACTAAAGTGCTCAAGCATCATTATTAATGCAAAATGTTGTCGCTGTTGATCATATTGATTTCAAGACATAAACATAAACATTGACAAATTAATGCCAATGCGAATCCAACAGCGAATCCCCCATTCCGAATCGGCCAGTCATCATCCTCTCTCGACTTCAAAACCTCAAGTAGTTGTTGTTGTTGTGTTTTATTTTGCTTTCAAAATGTGCCTCTCCTCGACTACCTTATCAGACCTTGTGAGAAACACTTGAGTCGAGTTGTCCCACATTTTAGATACTCTAGCACAGCTTAGATTATATATCATTCGAGAATACATAAGACATTAACTGATACCTTGCGATCCCATAATAGTTCTTAGCGCAGGCTTTCCGTATTGTTCAACTTCACTTTCTGATTAAGGCATTCCACTTGGCTTTGCTTAAGTATTTCCTTCTATTTGCCATATGGGCTCTGTGTCAACAACTTGTCATTGACTTAGTGGCAGCAAAAGTACTTGACTAAATAGTGAGTACGCATGCAAACCATATTTACTGACGACCAGCCCGCCATCGCCACCAACTCAGCAAAATTATATAGCCGTGCTTAAATGTAACAGCTGTTAACGCTTTTGCAGTCTTTTGTTTACAACAAGCATATTTTATTGTTTATAGGTGTTTTTTTGAGCAGGCCAAAATACTTTTGTGACGTCACAGGCTTGTGAATACGCAGTGTGTAGAGTAAAGGAGCGGGGCAGCGTGTGGCATGTGGCATATGAAATATGAAAATTTATTGCGCATACGCCGCGCTGGCCGGCGCGTTGTAACGTTTGTTGTTCTTTTTGGGAATTCGGGCACATTTGATTGGGCTTCAGACTGAAATGAGCCACACACATATATAAATATGTATATGTCATGCATATCTATATAGACATAGTCCCCGTTTCAAATCTTGATGTCTTTATTTATATAAATGCTGATTTATGCGCCTCTCTTTCATGTTGCAAATTTATCTTTGTGTTTTGCTTTTTTTTCTCCGCTTTTTGGCAGCATCTCATTTTTTATGCCTAGTAATTTGGCTAATTACGCTGGAATAGCTAAAAGAAACATAAGCAACTCACATTGTTTTAGTCAGCAGTGTCCGACGAACAGATACTCTGTAGTCAGTATTTAATAAGAGTCGTGCTGGTCAAAAATATATATATAACCATTTCCTTCTAGTCAATATACCCTAGATCGTATCTGTCCGGGCAGTTTTAAACGAAAGCAAAAGTAGGAAACAGAGGGGAGGGGGAGTGGGGCTGATCATTTAGTCCAACTGTCCCGTTTGATTTGCCAGACATGTGTGAGACCTTTCGAATATGTGCGTGAATATTTGGCTTTTGTTTTCGGGGCCGATCGCCGGGACGCCGTTTGAATAAGCAATTCGTGTTGCCATTATTGTTGTTGTTGGTGTTCTTCTTCATCTTGCTTAATGTGAGTCACGAATTCCAAAAAACTCAAAACAATAAGTCACAAAATTTGTTGGCTGCATTTCAGTTCCACAAAATATAGCTCGACCGACTGTCAACTGCGGCTATGCAAACAAAAGGCGTGTTGTGGATTTTTATGATACGGAATGACTCGGCCCATCACGCTAGGGGGTGGGCCTCGATTATATAGGTCCAGTGCATGCCCACTGTTTGCTTAACCCAAAATTTGGCCTATTTCAACCGTAATACAATTACAAAGGGTACTTAAGTTTTGAAATTAAATAGACTTAATATATTCCTTATAATAAGAAATATCATTATAATATAATTATGTATAGAGTAATGCAATTCGATCGTTGGCTTTCATTCACGTATTTTCTATAAAATATTTTATTTATTTACCTTTGCATTTAGTTCAACTTTTTTGCGATGTGCCAAATATTTTTATGGCTCAGTTTTTCGATAGAACTTTTGGCGCTTGGCTTCGTAATGGTTGTTGCTAAATAAACAATAACAGAATGATCGACTTTCGTCTTTTATGACTGCCTCGATGACGAGTCGTGGAACTTTGGAAAGTACTAAAACAAAAACACAAAAAAACCGCCTCATGGAGAACTTTTGAATTTTCCCAGCCAACGCGTGCCTAATTTACTGTCAGCGCAATTATTGATCTTTAATGGGTGCGGAGCCAGCGGCAAGGGAGAGGGCGGAAAATTAATGGGGGGAGGGGGTGTTAATTGTCCAGCACTGGGGCTCGTTTCTAATACGATTGAACGCAATCCGCAGGCAATAACAAATTATTATATAATCAACTCGGTAGCATTTACCACTTGGCATTTTGTTTACACTCGAATCGGCAGAGGCGCCAGCGAAGGATTTCTTTAGAGCCCCCATTCCCCTCAGATCTAGCCCGTTCCGGTGTGTAAGTAATTCATTAGAAGTATATTGTGCTCCAAGGGGGAGCATTTGCATAATTATGCAATCACTTTTGGCACACTTACACATTAGGCGCAGACGGCTGATAAACAAGACCTGCCCAACCTCTCTCAAAGCCCACAGCTCACAAGGGTGCTTGCTGCTGGCATAGACAAAGGCGCAGACACGGACTAGACCCAATTTGATTAGCACGCGCATACCGAATGAAGGCCAAGTCGTAGGGCGGTCTTCCCAGCCAACCACCTCCAACTCCCCACTCACACCTTAGACACACCTAAATCTGTGTTAGAGATGAGCCCGTGTGGCACTAGTTTTTGAAACGTGACACGAGCATAAGTACGAACACAGAACCAAATTTCGAAACGAGCCACTAGAAACTAGAACTAGAGCTACAACTCAGACTAAACTCTAATATATTGATATTAATGATATCACTTTAACTTTTTTATATAATCATCAACTCCTAAATTGCTCAACACGAACTCGGTAGAGCACGAAACAGTGTCATCTCTGGTTCACATTTAGTCTCCCTTGCTCCGCTCTGCTGGAGCCATGCTCCGTGCTCCATGCGAGATGGAACACTTAATCATCGCCGTGCTCCTCGTTGTCGGGCGTATGTGTAAAGGTATTTACCACCTCTGCATATTTCTCCTCTTCTTCTTGAACTTTTTTTGCTTCTTGCTCTGTTTATTGCCGCTTTTGTTGGCCTTTTGGCTCTTAATTAGAAGTGAAATGTTTGCTTCAACAGTTTTTAGTGCGCACTGCGGCATATGTGTATGGGTGGGAGGGAATATATGCCTGAATACGCCCCACACGCCATTATGATAGGCCTTATTGGCCATTTGAATGCAGCTACTTGAGTGCTAACAAATGAGTTATTAAGTTTGTGATGCGACTCGGAGCTCACGTTTCGGAGCCGGAGCTCCTTTTGTCAGGATCAAGCTCCTGAGAAATGACATGCTATTTATTAACTAAAATCTGCTTGAGCAAAGTGGAAAAGCCATTACATTTGTCAGGCCATTTGTTGCCAGAAAAACGTATCTACAGAAAATTTCATTAGAATTAATCAACTCAGCTAATTATGCTATATGTAGATGTGTATATATAATGAAATGTATATACATTCTGAGATATACAATCATTTTGTATGCAAGAACACAGAAAATTTACGCAATTAGACGCCATTGTACCTACTGGATATAATCAGATATCTATATATATTTATAGCAGAGTACTCCATGTTTATTGATTCAGGCCTTCAAACTCTTGGCCATCAAAAACCAATCAGAAACTGTTCATCAGCGGGGCACTACATATAGTTCATTGTCTCAAAGCCAGAATAAACACTAAATTATTAAGTATTTTCATAAAGGACATCAAGCGTTGGAAATTTCCTTTGGCCTACTCTCTTTTGCGTATAAGTTGGGGAATCATAGGGTATATGCACCACAAGCCTTCAGTTTTCTTGTGCTTAAGCTGTGAACCTCCTTTTTATGGTCGCCTTTTTTTGGCGTAGATGACATTTACCTAAGCTGTTCTGTACTAAATATCGATCGATTCTTGGGTAATCCGTTTCTCACATGCTTAGGCAGTCTTCTCATATATTTATTTATGAATCCTGTGACAATGTGTGTAAATGCAATAGAAAACAAATTCATAAGCAAATATCTAAAAGTAAACACTCGAAACTGTATTTTTTTTCTTCACGCCATACTTATAAAATGTAGGCATGGTTTTTTGTTAGAGCCACTTGGGATATAATCCCCAGTTCTCACAGCTCAACTCGCCGCTGCTTGTCACCCAGCATCTGTTTGTCTTTTTCTCATCTCGGCTCTGAGCAATCGCTGACAAATGAGGCACAAGCTAAGTAACAACTTTCTTCCTCATTACTTTCAAATTGTTTCTGGGCGCATTCAAATTGCAAGTGTCCCAAAAGAACGACTAAGAAATACCCTGTACGCAGAATCTTAACATTCCATGTCTAAACTAGCAAGTCCCGTAAGTCAAGGATGCCCATAACGTAATTTGCATATGTACAACTGGAATATACCCTTGGCCCGCGCATACAGGGTATATTAAAGTAAAAAATGTGCAGCCTACGCAATACTTGAGATCCTCCTTTCAGCCACTTGTGCGGCACTTTGGCGCCAGCTTCCGTTCCCTTGCTTTGCAGTGTGTTGCGACCGCCTCCACTGGGGTGACTTTACCTGCTAGCTACCCCCACTTCTAACTTTAACTATGGTTATTTCTAACATATGCTCCGCACACTTACTTCCCTTCACTAAAAGCTTGCCCAGGCCAGGCTGGCATTTGCAATTCTAATTGCAAACAGATGCCGGTTTAATTTATAAACCAAAGGCCCCTCCCTTCACTGCCGCCTGCCTCCCACTCAACAGCTCGTTATAATTGTGTTATTTTTTTGTTAAAAATACCATTTCCTTTTTTTTGACGGCAATTTAACGCGTTTTTCTGGTTTTTACTTTTGCATTGGTAACAAAAAGTAAAAATAAAATAAAAGCAGGAAGAACATGCCCGAAACAAAATAATATAATTTATTTTTGTTATAAGCCTAAGCCGAAGCAGGCATACTCTTATTCATTTCCCAAATATTATTTTATTTGGAAAATATTGTATAAATTTAGCCATTCACAGATGCCCTTAATATATATAATGGAATGCATAAATTTAGTTATCATTGACTATGAATGCTCGAATATTTACAAATGGACCTTTTTTAATATATATTATTTTCCAAACATATACAAATACCTAAACATTAGTGGAATACCCTCAGTAAATTGTCAATAACTTTATTTAGATTCATTATCTTAGATATTGATACATAATGTTGTTGTTCTTCACATTATTTAAGAACAGATGCTATTTTGGGAAAAACGTTGGCACTTAAATTTATTACCGCCTGAACGAACTGGACACCACGTTTTCAGCTTTATGAGGTTGACGTTACGATTGTGGCTTAAATATAGCCTGTGGTATTAGTGAACGCATCTTAAAGTGTTATGAAGCAGTCTGGACACTCACGCCTCAGCCCATTTCAAAGTTTGTCAAACGCTTATACTGGACGGGCAAAGTGTTTAATTTACTGATAAACATTCTTATGCCATAATAAATAATACAATTTTCATGGGTACCATAAAAAAATATTGGTGGCCAGAAACGAAATACACTTCCATTTGCACTCGTGTCCTGCGGACAATTACAATGTTCATTCTGGATGCTCGTTCAAAAGTTTAAATATGGGCATGCCGGCTGTGTGGCATATCTTATCTGGCCATACTGTCCACGGTCCTAGAAATTGAGAACATTTTTTTATAGTAAAATTTCTTATTTTTATATAGATTGAATTATGAAATCAGATACAACTATGTCTGTCACCTATTTTACGAGGGAATTACATGTTTTCTCTTCCGAATCAATCCAGATATCTCTTTACTTTCGCAACGGGAACGAGTATTGCGCAGTTGACTGTATTCGATATTATTTTTACATGTTATTTTTTGCATATAGCACACTAAGGGAGAGAAGGAGGGGAGAGGAAGGGAGGAGGTTTATGAGGGCTACGGGGGTGTTGCTGTGGTTGGTTCAGTGAACTCGTAAAACGATTTTCTTTGCTTTTGCTTTGTTGGCAATGCCCAAAAGTGAAAGTGGCTACGAACTATGCAGCCAGGCAGCTCATTAAATTGCAGCCAATAAAAGGCAGCAATTACGAGCCAACAACTTGTCTGTGTCTTTAGGTCTTCTGTTTGTGTGTGCGTGTGACCGTGTCCGTGTGCGTGTGCATGACAGTAGCTCAATATAATTTGCAGCTTTCAATCTCGCGCTGCACTCAAATTCACACTTTGTCAATTTCGGTGTCAAGTGGGGCTAAGTAAGTCATAAGTGCCACGCCCCCTAGTGAAGCCACTTTAGTGGTTGTTGTTATCGTTGTGAATTATCAACAGCAGCTGCAGCTGCTGCTGCTGACCACGCCTCCCTATGAGCACTTTATGGGCGTGTACTTGTGCTGACAAATTAAATGGAATGTCAAGCAAGTGCAGACCCCTTGCAGGCCCCTTTCTCGAAGGATGAGGAGCGCCCTCACCCACGCGTAATGCTGCTACTTGTGGTTGCGGTTGCGGTTGCGGTTGCGGTTGGGCATGTTGCGGCTGAGGAGACGAAACTCGTGGGAGAGAGCGCTTGGGTGCTGCCAGCCTCCAGCTAACGATGCTCTGCGCTACTCAATATTACGAGCGGAAGTGCGGCCAGCACCATTTTTCAATTTGTACGCGCCGGAAATGCCAACGCAGTCGAGGAGCAAGTTCTAATGCTTAAGAACTCAACTGCATTCCGCCTGTCAAGCACACTAACAGCAAGGAAAGCATTTTGGCTATGTTTCTAGTTGACAGAGTTTGACTAAGACAAACTTTGCAAATAGTAAAATAAAGTACTACAGGGCGTTATATGCCTCAAAAGTAAAAGATAAGGACCACAGTACATTAAAGAGAACTTGGCTGGTCATTAAATTCAGTATGACCCGGTTATAATCTATAATCTGAGCAGGGTATGAATATGGATGGGAGTAGGAAGACAGTTTATTGCATTTCCCACATGTCGGCGATCAAACGCAAATTGCGACCTGCCCAGCATTTTCTGCTGTTGCTGCCGGCGTGAAATTCGATAACTTTGAAGGTCAGCCGAATGTGAAAGCCACATTAGTTATGCACATATTCCAGCAGACAAGCTGATACCCATTTTGCACACATATATCTATATGTGTATATATATATATATATATCATATATATATATATATCATATATATATATATATGCAATTAAAGTGTCTTTAGCGTCGAGTGTTACGAGCCGAGCGCCCATAACTGATGTTGACTTTTTTCTCCCGCTTTTGTTTTTGGTGCTGTTTTCAATTTCCACGCAATCGTAAAACAATAGCGAGTGCTATCTATGCTATATGGTCCTCTAACTGTGTGTGTGGGTGTATGAATTCTCATAGCTAACAAATAAACAAACAGTTTGCAGACAGCGACAGCAGCTGCCGAGTTTCCCGGCCCGCAGCAATGGTCGCATCTTTCAACAGCACCGCCGCCCACGCCCTGCCCCCGCCACTCAGTTGGTCGCGATAAAATGCCTGCCTGCGGGGGTAGACGTGGGCCAATGCCTTATCAATGCCAAGCCACGTTAAATACTTACAATGCGACATGGCCACAAGCAAAAGGATACCATTTCATGCAGCTCCACATGGAACGACAGCCATGGCGTATGCGCAACTTTAAGTGAACTTTCGCGCTAAAAACGCAGCCAAACGAATTGACGCTGACTGATAAAGCAGAACGAAGACCAAGGACCGAAAGACAAAGAGGCAGAGAGTGAGAGAGAGAGAGAAAGCCTAAGCACATTAGTTGTACGACCAAACACAATCACATATATATGTACATATGTACATATATGAAGATCTATGGAATGTCTTCTTACTCTATGTATGCGCTATGCGAGGTTTGCTCAGCATACTAGGAAAGCTTCAGGAAAACTTAAACTGTAAATCCATACTTTATTGCAGCCTGGATCTTCCCGTACATCTCGAGCTCACCTCGCTTAGGTATATAACAATGGCATTGTTTGAGAGTTGAACAAACAAACGAACAGTCACTGTAAATGTTGCTTTAACGGGCAAACAGAGACGAGTTAGATGGGTTAGATGGCTTAGATGATGTTGATGTTGGTCTAGTTGCAGGCAGCAGCCCATGGACAGAGAATTCACATAAATAAGCTCGAAGTGGCAGCAGTAGCAGCAGCTGAGACCAAACATTCTTAGCCAGTTGCAAGCGATGCCTCTTCGGGAGCTCAGTTGGAATTTAAGGAATGAAAGCACAATTGAAAATGGCGCAGAAAAAATCTAAAAAAAATGTTATCCATATAATATATATAGCTCACTTAGAAATACTTTTCCCTCGCTATAAATAATTAATCAAACTCAATCAATAGACCAGCATATGGGCGTGGGCTACCAAGGGGCGCAAAACCGGGGAAACGCGCACCACAACAAATATCGAAAATAGTTTCAACTAATTGCTATTCAGCGGGCAATTACCAGGAGCTGTTCGTGGGATATGTCAACTTGAGGGCTTTTTTCTAAAAGCAATTTTCTAGCCCATCAGCCACTGGCAACACTTCGAGCCACCGCAACCACTCGGTGGCTACAATTGAAAAACAAGCTTTTGGTTTTACGGCGCTTTGTTCGAGAAGAGTACTTTGGGTATCCTTTGTTGGTTCCACACGAGTGCTGTCCCGGCATTCCAACTAGCTAGATTAATTTAGCTCGAGTCACAAATACAATTACGAAGTCATTTCAATTTATTTAGCGTATGGCACCCCCAACTCCAACAACAACAAAGTAAAGCCGCAAATCGAGGGTGCTCGAATCGAATGGGGAATAAGCAAAAGCTGGAATCCGGCGCTGCAACCATAGGAACAGTCGGAGTTGGCAGCAAGTCATTAAAGTGCCAGCTTTACCAAGTGCTTGAAATCAGTTTATTTTTCTAGTTTTTACTATTGAAGTGGGTGCATTATATTTTCTTAAAGTAAATGCTACGAATTATTAATTAATAACTTGATATTGGCATAAACTTATGTAAAGTTGATTAAGGATAACTGTTAGGTCATCACAAATTATTAAATGAATTATAAAATAGTTAATATTAAGCGATTATCACTTTTATAGTGAGAGTAAGCATGTGGAGAGCAACACCGTGTGCATTCTGTCATTCAGTCGCCATGATGAATTCGAATAGCAAAAGTAGTACTAAATTGAATCTAGAGCAGTGCACAAGCATTTGCCTTGGAGCACTAATGTTGCCTTTAGTTTGGATCCAATTTCAACTGCACCGGACACTTTTTATGAGACAATAATTTTTATCGCTAATTCTAGCAGTCTCCTGTAGTTGCCCCACCCAGCTGTAACCGCAATAGATTTAGGTTCCAGGCTTTACATTCTGTGTTCTAGAATAGAATAGAATGTACATGTAACCTTATGATAAATAGCTTTTCTTTTTTTCTTTTTTTGGCAGCCTAGAGTTAAGTATGTGGCAGGGTATTCAATCTTCATCAGGCTTCTGATACCTTCTCAGATACTCGCTTGTTTTATTTTTTAAGCCAACTCTGCGATTTGTCAAAGTGCCTGCCAAGTGGCCCACTAGCTCGACCCATTATTGAGCGATAAATTGATTAGATATGCGAATATCTCTATGGTATATATCTGAAAGTCTTTGAGTGTGTGTGTGCACGCATTTGCTGCGCCTCTGTTGCTGATGCTTATTGCTGCCTCAAATTGTCATTTCAATGTTAATTTTATTAGGGTGTCAGCTATAAATTGCCTTCAATCTTAAATACCATAAAAAGCGTTACATTTACTCACACACACATGCATAAACGACATATTCGCTGTATGGCATATATGCCAATAGACTATCCACTAAAGGGCCAAAAGCGCTCAATTTCCATTATCATCAACAGCTTTGAACCTTATTCAAATCTCTGCTAAAATATACCAAAAGCTTGGGGTGTATGTGTGTGAGAGAGCGTGCGTGTGTATTAGGGGTCACCCCTAACCTGCTTTTGGGCAGTAGGCCACAAGTTATCCATCAAAGTGCCGCTGCTATTCGCACTCGAACTTGAGTCGACATCAACACGCTGAGCATGTAAGCAGTTGAGATTTGGTCGTAACCATAAACCGTTTGAGATTTACATGCACGCCGCTCCATCCATGTATTTGCGGTTGACGTTTTTGGCACTAGAGATGCGAGCGTACGGCACGACACGAGCCAAACTTTCATATGTAAAGCTAGTTATAATTGATTCGCTTCCATCTCTAGCAGCGAGCCTTTACTACTTGCTCCTGCCGTACCCTTAGTCGTAGCTCTGTGGCAGCTTGTCCATGAAACTTAAACTGTAATTGAGTCCAAGCTGATTACTCTGTTTACTTAGCAGTATTTATGATTTTCAATATTGATAGCCTTCTCACACATACATACAGATCCCAACCTATATTATTTTTCAAAACTTAGTTGAACTTCTGGTCGCTTCATTTGTCTTTCTACTCAAAAAAGTTTTAAAAACAATTATGTGAAAATAGAATGCTACGAGTAGTCATTGTCCTTTGGCCAATTGGGCTTCATTGGCCTCCACTGACTCATTCTTGAAGCAGCTCCAGAGCCTGGTCCTCGACCAGCCTGATGGCCATTGTCTACATCGTTAAAGTCGCATTTTTAAGCCAAATGTGGCACAAACTGCCTTGTTATGTCATTTGGGTACAGTGACCCCAGACTCCGGACAACGCATGAAAGGACAGCACAGCTTGGGCGAAAGGACATGCGAAACAGCATCCGTATCAGAATCTCCTTTGGAAAGGAGAAGAGGAGCGCGGGCCCGGAACATAACCAATATGGTGTGCTCATAATGAATTTATCAAATTAATCAAAATAGCGCTGCAAGGAGCAGACACAAGCAAAACGGAAGTCTCAGCTACTGTTCTGTCCCCTTCTTGTGTGTGTTGTGTGTGTGTGTATACGTGTGCTTTTTTGTTTGTGTGTGTGTAACACAATTAAGTAACAGAGGGACTTACGCAAAAATGGAGATTTAATAAAGCCATTTTACTGATGTGGCAAAGTCTAGTGATAATCGTCAGTTAGCCAAGAGTAGAGATTCTAGTCAGGGTTGTCAATTGGTTGACTAGTTGATGCATATCTATAAATATATTTATGCGTATGTAAAAGCACATTTACAAAATTAATAAACTAAGTCTTTACAAGTCAGCCAGATCAGTCAGCATTATATAATAAGATACTCAACTAAATAATTTGAAGGCAATAACATGGTACAATTGGTATCATCGGCAGTCTTTACAAACAGCTGACAACCCTGGCAGGCAATTAAAACCTAGTCAAAGACAAACATCGGATATATGTGAGGGGTGGAGGGCAGAGAGGTGGTGTTAATCGCATTGGCCGGATGTTTTAATGTTATGTAAATGGCAGGGCCTAATGAACTTTCCACTCATTATCGTTAGTTAGTTAGCCGGGTCCGTGTCCGGTTAGTCGTAAGAGCCGCCGTAGCCTACTTAAATACTAATCCCAGACACTTTTGCTACCACAGGCTGCTGCTGTTGGCGACAAGGACAACCACAAAGCCTCACTGATTGATTTGTTTAATGTCGCTGCGGGGCAGCGACGCAGGAGAGCAAATGGTAGGAGAGTAGAGAAGCTGCAACTGGCGCGGACATCGTAAATTTAACGAACTCTTAATTTCATTAACGCATATTTAAGGGGCACAGCTCGAACGATACGTGCGTGCGTCTACTGACGCCAAGCCGAATCAAACAGCAGGGCGCTGTCTTAACGGTAAAGTCCAGGAATGTTAAATCTTGCCTTTTGCTTACTGTTTATTGAATTCATTTAAGGGATTAAGTATGTGAAGATTTTATATGGTAAACTTCTTCAAGTGAAATGTTACCAATTCAGCTTTAGTCCTTAAAGTTTCTTCTTAAAAGTCTCCGTAGTCAACTCAAAAGAAAAACTAAAACAAAGTTCAAAATTTCAGCTAATATTGGACGCCCTTGACGCAGGACGACGATATTGTTAAGCGGCTGCCTCGGCGTCGCTGCTGCCTCACAAGCTGTGGCCAGGCGCAGGCAGCAGCCGCGGCTGATACTGCTGCTACTTCTGCTACCAATAATAACAACAGTAGCAGCAACACCAACAACACCAACAACACCAACAACAACAATAACAACAGCAATAACAACAAAAATTACAATATCAACAACAACAACGCCTAATAATGCTGCTGCAACAAGGACGACGACGCAGCACGCTGGGTTATCCCGTAGCGCTGCTCGTGGCGACCATGGCGCGTACAACACAGCTAATAGTGTTCCAGCCTACAACAGCAACATCAACAGCAACAATAGCAACAATTACAACATTAACAACAACTCGAGCGACAAGGGCAATGCAAGTTCCAGAGATGCGCTCGCCGAAGGGGATTCTGAGCAGATGCTGCCACAGATTCCGTCGTATATACGCACAACCGCCATGTTCTTCTGCATAATCATAATGCTGTTGGGCGTCATCGGGAATGTGATGGTAAGATTGATTTATAAATTTACTCACTGAATAATTTACTTGTGGATTGACTAACTCAAAGTTATTGCTTGATTGACGTACTGATTGAGTGACAGATCAACTACTGTCTAGTTGGCCGACTGCTGACCAACTGCTAATTAGCTGATGAGCTATGAACTATGTAATGATGAGCTAACTGCTAAATAAACAGATTGAGTGAATGGTTGGCTGAATGATTCATAGTAATATTGACTAACATAGGGACTTACTGACTGATCGACTGTCTTACAGACTGGCTAATTCTAACGGCATAGCTGACAGTAATCCGAATAATTAGCTCATTGACTAGCTTATTATCAGCTAAAATCCGCTTTTTGTTCCTTTATAGGTGCCTATTGTTATAGTGAAGACAAAAGATATGCGCAACTCCACAAATATTTTCCTAACCAATTTGAGCATTGCCGATTTGCTGGTGCTCCTCGTCTGCACGCCCACCGTCCTCGTCGAAGTGAACACACGTCCAGAAACTTGGGTGCTGGGCCACGAGATGTGTAGGCTTCAATCAAATTTCCTTCTTTATTTTACGATATTATTTACTTTTTTTTGTTCGCAGGCAAGGCTGTACCTTTTGTGGAACTGACTGTGGCACATGCCAGTGTTCTGACCATTCTGGCCATATCCTTTGAGAGATACTATGCCATCTGTGAGCCATTGAAGGCCGGCTATGTTTGCACCAAGGCCCGTGCGATTCTGATCTGTGTTTTAGCCTGGGGAATAGCTGCGCTCTTTACGAGGTGAGCCCACTTTCTCCCTACCATACTCAATCTCGCTTAAAAGATCTCATATTTTATTATTATTGTTATTGAATATTTTGAGTTTTGAACTCGTAACGGCTTCTGTCGCATGCTTTGTCTATGGTAAATCGCTTTCTCTTCATCTTGCTTCTCCTTAGCCCATTTACATAGTATATTTTTATTATGTCGTACAAGCAACACTAAAGCAAATTCCATTTTCGTTTTCATTTCCATTTCGCATTTGTGTGCGCTGTATCTATGCAGTCAGGCATTAAGTTCCATTTACTCATTAATTATAAGTGTCAATCGCGGCCATTTTTAATGTTTTGTGTTTTGTTTTCCATTTGCCCGTTTCCTCTGTCTTTCTTATAAAATTGCACTGGGTATACTACTTTGGAAGCCCGAAATGTGTAGCTATATAAGTTATATGTCTAAAAGTAACCTCTTTCTGTTCATTAAAAATATTTAGTATATTCATATATTGTAAAAAGTTTCAATAAAAGACTTAATATATTATATATAGTAATAATACCTTTAAAAATTATCTAAACAAGGGCGGTGAAAACATATAGTGTATATTTATTTACATTTCTTAATCTTTAGTTGTCTGCATATTTTCAATCCTATAAATTCTTTAAATTACGTAAATTTGGAGCACTGGTCAGACTAATCTAATAATCTGAGGCCAGTGCACAATCTGTTAGGTTATTCATCATTCGGTGTGCCAAAATCTTTTCTGCTGTTGGTGTCTGCTTCTGGTTTTTGTTTAACATCGACTTCTCCATTTACATGCTAAGCGTTGGCAGTTAGTGTTACGTCTTATACCCCGAACACCCGACTTTTGTTCCTGTCTTATTCTTTAGTCTCATTTATTACATATTCTCTGATTTTGGTTTTGGGGGCCCTGATGATATTTTGGGCGGCCCTCTTCAGCTTCCGACGGCCCATTGTGCTGCGTCTGGCTCTCATTATCTGCCCGCTGTCATCTTTAATAAGCATCCGGAAATGTGGGCTATCATTGAAGAATTTACATTTCATTGACACTTTCTGTTATTGTCCCCGTTCAAAAGGACGGTCAACGACCCTTTTTAATTTCATAAATCCTGCAGCACTGCTTGTGCTGTGTAGGCGTAGGTGGTAGGCGTGGCGGCTGTCGGCGCCTAGCGCCTAGCGCCCACTAATTAGGCTAACTAAGAATGCGTCCGTATACGCCCACACACAGTACAAAGAGACACTAGCATACATGATTTAGGCACGTGCAAGTTGGCCCCGCACGTTGTTTTGATTAGCGATACATATTTAACATTCTGTTATCTCTCCCACAGTTGCACTTCCTCTCTCTTTCCGGCTTATCTGTGTCTTAAACTATCTTGCTGTGTCTTAATGCGTCCCTGTGTCAATCTCTGCTCATATATACTTGATCTTTCTCTTTCTGAACTTTCTGTCTTTGCTTAATACTTGATATTTCTCTTTCTGAACTTTCTTCCTGCTGTCTTGATCTGGCTGAGCGCCCAATATTTTTTTTCCACTGTAATTCTACTTTGTGTTTATTTCTCATCCTCCATTCATATTTCTAATTAGCACTATCTTCTCATCAAGCACATGTCATAAGACAGTTTTTTCTTTATCAATTCACTTTTCATTATTTATCACTGTCCCTTCCTCTATTTCTCTCTCTATCTCTTGCTCTGTCCTGATGAATCGATTATCTCTATATATATCTCTCTATGTATTTCTCATTCAATTATGGAGGTTCCCAATTTACCTCCATTTCTATCTTGTTAGACTGTCGCATACTCTTCAATGTGATGTTTCTCTCTCTCTCTCTCTCTCTCTCCATATATATTTTTCTCTCTCTTATAGCCCCATACTTTGGGTGGCTGAGTATAAGCTGGTTGAGTATATTGATGGATCTTCGGTGCCCGTTTGCCTAACTCAAGCGATTGGCGTATCGACCGTCGGTTTCTTTCTGATGACCATATCCGTGTTCTTCGTGCTGCCGTTCCTCATGCTGATTGTACTGTATGGCATCATTGCACGGAACTTAATCTCCAACCAGGGCGCCATGCTGCGGGCTCGACCCACCAAGCCGGAGCTGAGTCTAAAGGCACGTAAGCAGGTGGTGCTTATGCTGGGCGCTGTGGTGCTTTCCTTCTTTATCTGTCTACTGCCCTTTCGCCTGCTCACGTTGTGGATCATATTAAGCACGGATCAGACGCTGCACGAGATGGGCTTGGTCCGATATTACAGTTTACTCTATTTCTGCCGCATCATGCTCTATCTCAACTCCGCCATGAATCCCATACTCTACAATCTGATGTCGACCAAGTTTCGCAAGGGCTTCGCTCGCCTTTGCCACAATGTGACCCAAATGCTCTGGCAGCTTCTTACTCTTGGAAGCAGGAGACGCAATGCAAGTGAATTACGTGGCCAACAATCCATGGGCCTGGGAACTAATACGAGCTCCTCGAATACAACGGGAGCGACCAATTCGAGCATTTTGTCGCGTAGCTCGAATCGACGCAGCAGCGAGGAGATTAGTCGCACGCGCCTTAAAATTGAGTTGCATTTGCCATGTGGCAGCGAGCTGGAGGCTATGGCCATGCTTCAGCACTCCACGTTGCGTAGCAAGCGACGTCCAAAGCCGCAAATCAGCTTCGATGAAGATACAGGCAAAGCAACCGCAACAACAACAGCACCAGCCGTAGCAGCAGTAGTTGAAGCAAACAAAAAAGGAGCCCAAGCAGAAGCAGAAGCTCGAGCAGCTGTGTAGGCATGAAAAATAGTGTTTAACCCGTTTACACTTACGCATCACTTAGCTTGCAGGCCAAGCCCATAATCGATGCCATTGAATCCGTTGACAGGACCCGAGCTCAAATCCTGGCAGCTTCTTTCATTTCACAAATTTCCGCACACACACAAAAAACAATCAATTTTTCGGGCTATTAAACTCGAATGAATGTGCCAAAGATAAATAACAGCATCGACAGCCAAAGCGGGACAACGACTGTTCAGATCGGGGCGGTGGGCGTGGCAGCACCATTAACTGGCATGTAAAAGCACAACAAATATAAATGGCTTTATATGCGCTTTGCGTGCCCATCTACACGCCGGATCAACATGATTTAGTTGTATTGAAATACATAGTTTTACTTCCTCTTCGCCGTGGTTTTTGCCTGCAATTCGTTTTTCGGGTCCACCCCAATGCGAGAAGAATAGTGTTGCCTACTTTGCGGCACGAGTCGAATTAAGCAATGCACAGCTCGCATGGGAACACACACAAACACACACGCATAACTATTTATAAATATATATATATATACTCTCACATGTACTTACCTTGTATAGTAGAGGCGCTCGATTTGTAAGTAAATAAACATTTTTGTATGACAACTGGAGACATTTATTTAATCGTATGCAAAGCGATGTCCAATTTGTTCTTTTTTTTTATATTAATCAAGTCAAAAAATTGCAAATAGTTTTATTATATACAAGTACAGTGAAAGCTACATTAACGTACCCGCTTATCTAATCATGGATTTCAGTCAATATTAACATTTGCAAAAGACTTAAACTTGGCTAAATTAATAAATTAAAACTGGAATAAACAAAAAATTTTATTTATTTATACCTCTTTTACTCCGAAATTAACTAATTTTATATCAATTCATATCTTATAAATGAATATGTATTAGAGTATTTTAGTTCAAAAACTTTTTAAGCCCAAGTATGACGTAGCTTTCCCATTATTTCTTGTATATATGTAAATTCAAACTTTACAAACTGTAGAGCAGACGTTTCCGAGCGCTCAATTTGTTCAAATTTTATGCATAGTTTTTGTTATTTGAATGCTCGAAGTTTGCAGACATCTTTACGTGCAATTGGATACATCGTATAACATCTATGTATATGGTTATAATTCTTGCAGTCCCATTATCGCCATATCCAGCTACAGCGTGGAACCTTATGGCGATGGCACCGATGCTCCTGTTTGCACCACGGCCGCTGATGGTTTTTGGCCCATCGTCTACTTTGTGGGAACCATCACAATCTTCTTCTTTCTTCCCTTTGGCATACTGGTGGTGCTGTACGCAGCCATCGCGTACAAGTTACTGCGTCCGAATAGCGCATTCCACAGACCCACTTCGCCGCAGCAGCAGCCAAGCCAACAGCAGCAGCAACAGCATATATCCAGCTCAAAGGGCAGTAGCCATCAGCAGAGCAATGGAATGAGGAAACATCGTAAGCAGGTGATCTTCATGTTGGTAGCCGTTGTTTCCAGCTTCTTTGTTTGCCTTCTGCCCTTCCGCGCCTTTACGCTATGGGTGATCACGGCCAGCGCTGAAGACGTGCAGCAGCTGGGCATTGCGGGCTATTACAATCTTTTGTACTTCTCACGCTTTATGCTTTATCTTAATTCGGCCATGAATCCTATACTCTACAATTTGATGTCGTCGAAGTTTCGCAGCGGCTTTTGGCGTCTGTTACTGAGTTGTTTTGGCCAGCGATCACATCATCATCGTCATCATCATGGCTATTATCATTATCCCACTTTGGCTGGGCGTAGTCAGCGGCAGACAGCACTTCGTGAGAACCAAAATGCTGATGGGGAGGAGGAAGGTGCCACTGTCCTCAATGCGGGACAAGCTCAACGAGCACGTCGCACTCTACGCCGGGAGGCAACCTTTCTCATCAACTCGATATCCACGTCGTCAGGCACTGAACGCAACACTTCCTCTACATGGCGTAGCAACAGCCTCTCGACTTCCATAGGACAAGGTGATCGCGATCGGGAGAGGGATCGAGAACGAGGCCTCCTCGGAGCAGCAATAATTGGCACGACAGCTGCCACAGTTACAACTGCTTGTCTACAGGAGCGAACCGCTTCTAAAATCTAAGCTCACCAATTGTAATTCGTTGAATTCAAGAAAATTTAGTTCATAGTCATAGTTTATAGTAAACATATTATTTGTAAAGACTGATGTACCTCAGAAGAAGTCAATAAACACCTAAAAAAGATTCGTTTTGGTAATCAAAGTAATCTCTTTCATATGATTTGGAAAAGTATATCAAAACTCGTACTTCCTCCGAGTCATGACGTCTTATCACTCTAAGCATGTTACATCCAGTTGCTACCAGAAGGGGAACATTTTTCTTGGCCTCAGAAGTTTTCAAAGTGGATTTCGAAAAACTATCTCCCAAACTTTGCATGACTTCCTGTGATTTCACTTTGCCTGATTTCGCTTTTCACTCCTTTGAAGCACGACTATCGATCGGCATTCAAAAATTTCTATTCTACAAGTTTGCCATTGTTGACAAAAATGTGATGTAACCCCATATCATTTTTGTAAAAATCGGGTTGAGTGAAAAAATACACTACTTTTGAACTTTGCCTGACCACAACTGGAGTATTTTTTATCCGATTTCAAGACGGCGTACCTTTTTGGATGCGTATTGAATCGGAGTATCGAGCCCTATCAAGCAATTTTATGTTTCTTCAGAAGTTTTCAAAATATAAACTGGATATCGAAAAAATATCTCCCAAACTTTGCATTACTCTAGCACTGGTATTCTTGGCCTGATTTCTGAGTAATACATCGCGTTTTATTCCTTTGAAACACGACTATCGATCGGCATTCAAAAGTTTCTATTCTACAAGTTTGCCATTTTTGACAAAAATGTGATGTAACCCCTTATCATTTTTGTAAAAATCGGGCTGAGTGAAAAAATACACTACTTTTGAACTTTGCCTGACCACAACTGGAGTATTTTTTATCCGATTTCAAGACGCCGTACCTTTCTGGATGCGTATTGAATCGGAGTATCGAGCCCTATCAAGCAATTTTATGTGGTTTAAGAAGTTTTCAAAATATAAACTGGATATCGAAAAAATATCTCCCAAACTTTGCATTACTCTAGCACTGGTATTCTTGGCCTGATTTCTGAGTAATACATCGCGTTTTATTCCTTTGAAACACGACTATCGATCGGCATTCAAAAGTTTTTATTCTACAAGTTTGCCATTTTTGACAAAAATGTGATGTAATCCCTTATCATTTTTGTAAAAATCGGATTGAGTGAAAAAATACACTACTTTTGAACTTTGCCTGACCACAACTGGAGTATTTTTTATCCGATTTCAAGACGGCGTACCTTTTTGGATGCGTATTGAATCGGAGTATCGAGCCCTATCAAGCAATTTTATGTGGTTTAAGAAGTTTTCAAAATATAAACTGGATATCGAAAAAATATCTCCCAAACTTTGCATTACTCTAGCACTGGTATTTTTTGCCTGATTTCTGAGTAATACATCGCGGTTTACTCCTTTGAAACACGACTATCGATCGGCATTCAAAAGTTTCTATTCTACAAGTTTGCCATTTTTGACAAAAATGTGATGTAACCCCTTATCATTTTTGTAAAAATCGGGTTGAGTGAAAAAATACACTACTTTTGAACTTTGGCTGACCACAACTGGAGTATTTTTTATCCGATTTCAAGACAGCGTACCTTTTTGGATGCGTATTGAATCGGAGTATCGAGCCCTATCAGGCAATTTAATGTGGCTTCAGAAGTTTTCAAAATATGAGCCCGATATCGAATAAATATCTCCCAAACTTTTCATTACTCTAGCACTGGTATTCTTGGCCTGATTTCTGAGTAATACATCGCGTTTTACTCCTTTGAAACACGACTATCGATCGGCATTCAAAAGTTTCTATTCTACAAGTTTGCCATTTTTGACAAAAATGTGATGTAACCCCTTATCATTTTTGTAAAAATCGGGTTGAGTGAAAAAATACACTACTTTTGAACTTTTCCTGACCACAACTGGAGTATTTTTTATCCGATTTCAAGTCGCCGTACCTTTTTGGATGCGTATTGAATCGGAGTATCGAGCCCTATCAGGCAATTTTATGTGGCTTCAGAAGTTTTCAAAATATGAGCCCGAAATCGAAAAAATATCTCCCAAACTTTGCATTACTCTAGCTCTGGTATTTTTTGCCTGATTTCTGAGTAATACATCGCGGTTTACTCCTTTGAAACACGACTATCGATCGGCATTCAAAAGTTTCTATTCTACAAGTTTGCCATTTTTGACAAAAATGTGATGTAACCCCTTATCATTTTTGTAAAAATCGGATTGAGTGAAAAAATACACTACTTTTGAACTTTGCCTGACCACAACTGGAGTATTTTTTATCCGATTTCGGGACGCCGTACCTTTTTGGATGCGTATTGAATCGGAGTATCGAGCCTTATCAAGCAATTTTATGTGGCTTCAGAAGTTTTCAAAATATGAGCCCGATATCGAAAAAATATCTCCCAAACTTTGCATTACTCTAGCACTGGTATTCTTGGCCTGATTTCTGAGTAATACATCGCGTTTTACTCCTTTGAAACACGACTATCGATCGGCATTCAAAAGTTTTTATTCTACAAGTTTGCCATTTTTGACAAAAATGTGATGTAACCCCTTATCATTTTTGTAAAAATCGGGTTGAGTGAAAAAATACACTACTTTTGAACTTTGCCTGACCACAACTGGAGTATTTTTTATCCGATTTCAAGACAGCGTACCTTTTTGGATGCGTATTGAATCGGAGTATCGAGCCCTATCAGGCAATTTTATGTGGCTTCAGAAGTTTTCAAAATATGAGCCCGAAATCGAAAAAATATCTCCCAAACTTTGCATTACTCTAGCTCTGGTATTTTTTGCCTGATTTCTGAGTAATACATCGCGGTTTACTCCTTTGAAACAAGACTATCGATCGGCATTCAAAAGTTTCTATTCTACAAGTTTGCCATTTTTGACAAAAATGTGATGTAACCCCTTATCATTTTTGTAAAAATCGGATTGAGTGAAAAAATACACTACTTTTGAACTTTGCCTGACCACAACTGGAGTATTTTTTATCCGATTTCGGGACGCCGTACCTTTTTGGATGCGTATTGAATCGGAGTATCGAGCCTTATCAAGCAATTTTATGTGGCTTCAGAAGTTTTCAAAATATGAGCCCGATATCGAAAAAATATCTCCCAAACTTTGCATTACTCTAGCACTGGTATTCTTGGCCTGATTTCTGAGTAATACATCGCGTTTTACTCCTTTGAAACACGACTATCGATCGGCATTCAAAAGTTTTTATTCTACAAGTTTGCCATTTTTGACAAAAATGTGATGTAACCCCTTATCATTTTTGTAAAAATCGGGTTGAGTGAAAAAATACACTACTTTTGAACTTTGCCTGACCACAACTGGAGTATTTTTTATCCGATTTCAAGACGGCGTACCTTTTTGGATGCGTATTGAATCGGAGTATTGAGCCCTATCAAGCAATTTTATGTTTCTTCAGAAGTTTTCAAAATATAAACTGGATATCGAAAAAATATCTCCCAAACTTTGCATTACTCTAGCACTGGTATTTTTTGCCTGATTTCTGAGTAATACATCGCGGTTTACTCCTTTGAAACACGACTATCGATCGGCATTCAAAAGTTTCTATTCTACAAGTTTGCCATTTTTGACAAAAATGTGATGTAACCCCTTATCATTTTTGTAAAAATCGGGTTGAGTGAAAAAATACACTACTTTTGAACTTTGCCTGACCACAACTGGAGTATTTTTTATCCGATTTCAAGACAGCGTACCTTTTTGGATGCGTATTGAATCGGAGTATCGAGCCCTATCAGGCAATTTTATGTGGCTTCAGAAGTTTTCAAAATATGAGCCCGAAATCGAAAAAATATCTCCCAAACTTTGCATTACTCTAGCTCTGGTATTTTTTGCCTGATTTCTGAGTAATACATCGCGGTTTACTCCTTTGAAACAAGACTATCGATCGGCATTCAAAAGTTTCTATTCTACAAGTTTGCCATTTTTGACAAAAATGTGATGTAACCCCTTATCATTTTTGTAAAAATCGGGTTGAGTGAAAAAATACACTACTTTTGAACTTTGCCTGACCACAACTGGAGTATTTTTTATCCGATTTCAAGACGGCGTACCTTTTTGGATGCGTATTGAATCGGAGTATTGAGCCCTATCAAGCAATTTTATGTTTCTTCAGAAGTTTTCAAAATATAAACTGGATATCGAAAAAATATCTCCCAAACTTTGCATTACTCTAGCACTGGTATTTTTTGCCTGATTTCTGAGTAATACATCGCGGTTTACTCCTTTGAAACACGACTATCGATCGGCATTCAAAAGTTTCTATTCTACAAGTTTGCCATTTTTGACAAAAATGTGATGTAACCCCTTATCATTTTTGTAAAAATCGGGTTGAGTGAAAAAATACACTACTTTTGAACTTTGCCTGACCACAACTGGAGTATTTTTTATCCGATTTCAAGACGGCGTACCTTTTTGGATGCGTATTGAATCGGAGTATCGAGCCCTATCAAGCAATTTTATGTTTCTTCAGAAGTTTTCAAAATATAAACTGGATATCGAAAAAATATCTCCCAAACTTTTCATTACTCTAGCACTGGTATTCTTGGCCTGATTTCTGAGTAATACATCGCGTTTTACTCCTTTGAAACACGACTATCGATCGGCATTCAAAAGTTTCTATTCTACAAGTTTGCCATTTTTGACAAAAATGTGATGTAACCCCTTATCATTTTTGTAAAAATCGGGTTGAGTGAAAAAATACACTACTTTTGAACTTTGCCTGACCACAACTGGAGTATTTTTTATCCGATTTCAAGACGGCGTACCTTTTTGGATGCGTATTGAATCGGAGTATCGAGCCCTATCAGGCAATTTAATGTGGCTTCAGAAGTTTTCAAAATATGAGCCCGATATCGAAAAAATATCTCCCAAACTTTTCATTACTCTAGCACTGGTATTCTTGGCCTGATTTCTGAGTAATACATCGCGTTTTACTCCTTTGAAACACGACTATCGATCGGCATTCAAAAGTTTCTATTCTACAAGTTTGCCATTTTTGACAAAAATGTGATGTAACCCCTTATCATTTTTGTAAAAATCGGGTTGAGTGAAAAAATACACTACTTTTGAACTTTGCCTGACCACAACTGGAGTATTTTTTATCCGATTTCAAGACGGCGTACCTTTTTGGATGCGTATTGAATCGGAGTATCGAGCCCTATCAAGCAATTTTATGTTTCTTCAGAAGTTTTCAAAATATAAACTGGATATCGAAAAAATATCTCCCAAACTTTTCATTACTCTAGCACTGGTATTCTTGGCCTGATTTCTGAGTAATACATCGCGTTTTACTCCTTTGAAACACGACTATCGATCGGCATTCAAAAGTTTCTATTCTACAAGTTTGCCATTTTTGACAAAAATGTGATGTAACCCCTTATCATTTTTGTAAAAATCGGGTTGAGTGAAAAAATACACTACTTTTGAACTTTGCCTGACCACAACTGGAGTATTTTTTATCCGATTTCAAGACAGCGTACCTTTTTGGATGCGTATTGAATCGGAGTATCGAGCCCTATCAGGCAATTTTATGTGGCTTCAGAAGTTTTCAAAATATGAGCCCGATATCGAAAAAATAGCTCCCAAACTTTTCATTACTCCAACACTGGTATTTTTTGCCTGATTTCTGAGTAATACATCGCGGTTTACTCCTTTGAAACACGACTATCGATCGGCATTCAAAAGTTTTTATTCTACAAGTTTGCCATTTTTGACAAAAATGTGATGTAACCCCTTATCATTTTTGTAAAAATCGGGTTGAGTGAAAAAATACACTACTTTTGAACTTTGCCTGACCACAACTGGAGTATTTTTTATCCGATTTCAAGACGGCGTACCTTTTTGGATGCGTATTGAATCGGAGTATCGAGCCCTATCAAGCAATTTTATGTTTCTTCAGAAGTTTTCAAAATATAAACTGGATATCGAAAAAATATCTCCCAAACTTTTCATTACTCTAGCACTGGTATTCTTGGCCTGATTTCTGAGTAATACATCGCGTTTTACTCCTTTGAAACACGACTATCGATCGGCATTCAAAAGTTTCTATTCTACAAGTTTGCCATTTTTGACAAAAATGTGATGTAACCCCTTATCATTTTTGTAAAAATCGGGTTGAGTGAAAAAATACACTACTTTTGAACTTTGCCTGACCACAACTGGAGTATTTTTTATCCGATTTCAAGACAGCGTACCTTTTTGGATGCGTATTGAATCGGAGTATCGAGCCCTATCAGGCAATTTTATGTGGCTTCAGAAGTTTTCAAAATATGAGCCCGATATCGAAAAAATAGCTCCCAAACTTTTCATTACTCCAACACTGGTATTTTTTGCCTGATTTCTGAGTAATACATCGCGGTTTACTCCTTTGAAACACGACTATCGATCGGCATTCAAAAGTTTCTATTCTACAAGTTTGCCATTTTTGACAAAAATGTGATGTAACCCCTTATCATTTTTGTAAAAATCGGGTTGAGTGAAAAAATACACTACTTTTGAACTTTGCCTGACCACAACTGGAGTATTTTTTATCCGATTTCAAGACAGCGTACCTTTTTGGATGCGTATTGAATCGGAGTATCGAGCCCTATCAAGCAATTTTATGTTTCTTCAGAAGTTTTCAAAATATAAACTGGATATCGAAAAAATATCTCCCAAACTTTGCATTACTCTAGCACTGGTATTTTTTGCCTGATTTCTGAGTAATACATCGCGGTTTACTCCTTTGAAACACGACTATCGATCGGCATTCAAAAGTTTCTATTCTACAAGTTTGCCATTTTTGACAAAAATGTGATGTAACCCCTTATCATTTTTGTAAAAATCGGGTTGAGTGAAAAAATACACTACTTTTGAACTTTGCCTGACCACAACTGGAGTATTTTTTATCCGATTTCAAGACAGCGTACCTTTTTGGATGCGTATTGAATCGGAGTATCGAGCCCTATCAGGCAATTTTATGTGGCTTCAGAAGTTTTCAAAATATGAGCCCGAAATCGAAAAAATATCTCCCAAACTTTGCATTACTCTAGCTCTGGTATTTTTTGCCTGATTTCTGAGTAATACATCGCGGTTTACTCCTTTGAAACACGACTATCGATCGGCATTCAAAAGTTTCTATTCTACAAGTTTGCCATTTTTGACAAAAATGTGATGTAACCCCTTATCATTTTTGTAAAAATCGGGTTGAGTGAAAAAATACACTACTTTTGAACTTTGCCTGACCACAACTGGAGTATTTTTTATCCGATTTCAAGACGCCGTACCTTTCTGGATGCGTATTGAATCGGAGTATCGAGCCCTATCAAGCAATTTTATGTTTCTTCAGAAGTTTTCAAAATATAAACTGGATATCGAAAAAATATCTCCCAAACTTTGCATTACTCTAGCACTGGTATTCTTGGCCTGATTTCTGAGTAATACATCGCGGTTTACTCCTTTGAAACACGACTATCGATCGGCATTCAAAAGTTTCTATTCAACAAGTTTGCCATTTTTGACAAAAATGTGATGTAACCCCTTATCATTTTTGTAAAAATCGGGTTGAGTGAAAAAATACACTACTTTTGAACTTTGCCTGACCACAACTGGAGTATTTTTTATCCGATTTCGGGACGCCGTACCTTTTTGGATGCGTATTGAATCGGAGTATCGAGCCTTATCAAGCAATTTTATGTGGCTTCAGAAGTTTTCAAAATATGAGCCCGATATCGAAAAAATATCTCCCAAACTTTTCATTACTCTAGCACTGGTATTCTTGGCCTGATTTCTGAGTAATACATCGCGTTTTACTCCTTTGAAACACGACTATCGATCGGCATTCAAAAGTTTCTATTCTACAAGTTTGCCATTTTTGACAAAAATGTGATGTAACCCCTTATCATTTTTGTAAAAATCGGGTTGAGTGAAAAAATACACTACTTTTGAACTTTGCCTGACCACAACTGGAGTATTTTTTATCCGATTTCAAGACGGCGTACCTTTTTGGATGCGTATTGAATCGGAGTATCGAGCCCTATCAGGCAATTTTATGTGGCTTCAGAAGTTTTCAAAATATGAGCCCGATATCGAAAAAATATCTCCCAAACTTTTCATTACTCTAGCACTGGTATTCTTGGCCTGATTTCTGAGTAATACATCGCGTTTTACTCCTTTGAAACACGACTATCGATCGGCATTCAAAAGTTTCTATTCTACAAGTTTGCCATTTTTGACAAAAATGTGATGTAACCCCTTATCATTTTTGTAAAAATCGGGTTGAGTGAAAAAATACACTACTTTTGAACTTTGCCTGACCACAACTGGAGTATTTTTTATCCGATTTCAAGACGGCGTACCTTTTTGGATGCGTATTGAATCGGAGTATCGAGCCCTATCAGGCAATTTTATGTGGCTTCAGAAGTTTTCAAAATATAAACTGGATATCGAAAAAATATCTCCCAAACTTTGCATTACTCTAGCACTGGTATTTTTTGCCTGATTTCTGAGTAATACATCGCGGTTTACTCCTTTGAAACACGACTATCGATCGGCATTCAAAAGTTTCTATTCTACAAGTTTGCCATTTTTGACAAAAATGTGATGTAACCCCTTATCATTTTTGTAAAAATCGGGTTGAGTGAAAAAATACACTACTTTTGAACTTTGCCTGACCACAACTGGAGTATTTTTTATCCGATTTCAAGACGGCGTACCTTTTTGGATGCGTATTGAATCGGAGTATCGAGCCCTATCAGGCAATTTAATGTGGCTTCAGAAGTTTTTAAAATATGAGCCCGAAATCGAAAAAATATCTCCCAAACTTTGCATTACTCTAGCTCTGGTATTTTTTGCCTGATTTCTGAGTAATACATCGCGGTTTACTCCTTTGAAACACGACTATCGATCGGCATTCAAAAGTTTTTATTCTACAAGTTTGCCATTTTTGACAAAAATGTGATGTAACCCCTTATCATTTTTGTAAAAATCGGGTTGAGTGAAAAAATACACTACTTTTGAACTTTGCCTGACCACAACTGGAGTATTTTTTATCCGATTTCAAGACGGCGTACCTTTTTGGATGCGTATTGAATCGGAGTATCGAGCCCTATCAAGCAATTTTATGTTTCTTCAGAAGTTTTCAAAATATAAACTGGATATCGAAAAAATATCTCCCAAACTTTGCATTACTCTAGCACTGGTATTTTTTGCCTGATTTCTGAGTAATACATCGCGGTTTACTCCTTTGAAACACGACTATCGATCGGCATTCAAAAGTTTCTATTCTACAAGTTTGCCATTTTTGACAAAAATGTGATGTAACCCCTTATCATTTTTGTAAAAATCGGGTTGAGTGAAAAAATACACTACTTTTGAACTTTGCCTGACCACAACTGGAGTATTTTTTATCCGATTTCAAGACAGCGTACCTTTTTGGATGCGTATTGAATCGGAGTATCGAGCCCTATCAGGCAATTTTATGTGGCTTCAGAAGTTTTCAAAATATGAGCCCGAAATCGAAAAAATATCTCCCAAACTTTGCATTACTCTAGCTCTGGTATTTTTTGCCTGATTTCTGAGTAATACATCGCGGTTTACTCCTTTGAAACACGACTATCGATCGGCATTCAAAAGTTTCTATTCTACAAGTTTGCCATTTTTGACAAAAATGTGATGTAACCCCTTATCATTTTTGTAAAAATCGGGTTGAGTGAAAAAATACACTACTTTTGAACTTTGCCTGACCACAACTGGAGTATTTTTTATCCGATTTCAAGACAGCGTACCTTTCTGGATGCGTATTGAATCGGAGTATCGAGCCCTATCAAGCAATTTTATGTTTCTTCAGAAGTTTTCAAAATATAAACTGGATATCGAAAAAATATCTCCCAAACTTTGCATTACTCTAGCACTGGTATTCTTGGCCTGATTTCTGAGTAATACATCGCGGTTTACTCCTTTGAAACACGACTATCGATCGGCATTCAAAAGTTTCTATTCTACAAGTTTGCCATTTTTGACAAAAATGTGATGTAACCCCTTATCATTTTTGTAAAAATCGGGTTGAGTGAAAAAATACACTACTTTTGAACTTTGCCTGACCACAACTGGAGTATTTTTTATCCGATTTCAAGACAGCGTACCTTTTTGGATGCGTATTGAATCGGAGTATCGAGCCTTATCAAGCAATTTTATGTGGCTTCAGAAGTTTTCAAAATATGAGCCCGATATCGAAAAAATATCTCCCAAACTTTTCATTACTCTAGCACTGGTATTCTTGGCCTGATTTCTGAGTAATACATCGCGTTTTACTCCTTTGAAACACGACTATCGATCGGCATTCAAAAGTTTCTATTCTACAAGTTTGCCATTTTTGACAAAAATGTGATGTAACCCCTTATCATTTTTGTAAAAATCGGGTTGAGTGAAAAAATACACTACTTTTGAACTTTGCCTGACCACAACTGGAGTATTTTTTATCCGATTTCAAGACGGCGTACCTTTTTGGATGCGTATTGAATCGGAGTATCGAGCCCTATCAGGCAATTTTATGTGGCTTCAGAAGTTTTCAAAATATAAACTGGATATCGAAAAAATATCTCCCAAACTTTGCATTACTCTAGCACTGGTATTTTTTGCCTGATTTCTGAGTAATACATCGCGGTTTACTCCTTTGAAACACGACTATCGATCGGCATTCAAAAGTTTCTATTCTACAAGTTTGCCATTTTTGACAAAAATGTGATGTAACCCCTTATCATTTTTGTAAAAATCGGGTTGAGTGAAAAAATACACTACTTTTGAACTTTGCCTGACCACAACTGGAGTATTTTTTATCCGATTTCAAGACAGCGTACCTTTTTGGATGCGTATTGAATCGGAGTATCGAGCCCTATCAGGCAATTTTATGTGGCTTCAGAAGTTTTCAAAATATGAGCCCGAAATCGAAAAAATATCTCCCAAACTTTGCATTACTCTAGCTCTGGTATTTTTTGCCTGATTTCTGAGTAATACATCGCGGTTTACTCCTTTGAAACACGACTATCGATCGGCATTCAAAAGTTTTTATTCTACAAGTTTGCCATTTTTGACAAAAATGTGATGTAACCCCTTATCATTTTTGTAAAAATCGGGTTGAGTGAAAAAATACACTACTTTTGAACTTTGCCTGACCACAACTGGAGTATTTTTTATCCGATTTCAAGACGGCGTACCTTTTTGGATGCGTATTGAATCGGAGTATCGAGCCCTATCAAGCAATTTTATGTTTCTTCAGAAGTTTTCAAAATATAAACTGGATATCGAAAAAATATCTCCCAAACTTTGCATTACTCTAGCACTGGTATTTTTTGCCTGATTTCTGAGTAATACATCGCGGTTTACTCCTTTGAAACACGACTATCGATCGGCATTCAAAAGTTTCTATTCTACAAGTTTGCCATTTTTGACAAAAATGTGATGTAACCCCTTATCATTTTTGTAAAAATCGGGTTGAGTGAAAAAATACACTACTTTTGAACTTTGCCTGACCACAACTGGAGTATTTTTTATCCGATTTCAAGACAGCGTACCTTTCTGGATGCGTATTGAATCGGAGTATCGAGCCCTATCAAGCAATTTTATGTTTCTTCAGAAGTTTTCAAAATATAAACTGGATATCGAAAAAATATCTCCCAAACTTTGCATTACTCTAGCACTGGTATTCTTGGCCTGATTTCTGAGTAATACATCGCGGTTTACTCCTTTGAAACACGACTATCGATCGGCATTCAAAAGTTTCTATTCTACAAGTTTGCCATTTTTGACAAAAATGTGATGTAACCCCTTATCATTTTTGTAAAAATCGGGTTGAGTGAAAAAATACACTACTTTTGAACTTTGCCTGACCACAACTGGAGTATTTTTTATCCGATTTCGGGACGCCGTACCTTTTTGGATGCGTATTGAATCGGAGTATCGAGCCTTATCAAGCAATTTTATGTGGCTTCAGAAGTTTTCAAAATATGAGCCCGATATCGAAAAAATATCTCCCAAACTTTTCATTACTCTAGCACTGGTATTCTTGGCCTGATTTCTGAGTAATACATCGCGTTTTACTCCTTTGAAACACGACTATCGATCGGCATTCAAAAGTTTCTATTCTACAAGTTTGCCATTTTTGACAAAAATGTGATGTAACCCCTTATCATTTTTGTAAAAATCGGGTTGAGTGAAAAAATACACTACTTTTGAACTTTGCCTGACCACAACTGGAGTATTTTTTATCCGATTTCAAGACGGCGTACCTTTTTGGATGCGTATTGAATCGGAGTATCGAGCCCTATCAAGCAATTTTATGTGGCTTCAGAAGTTTTCAAAATATAAACTGGATTCCGAAAAAATATCTCCCAAACTTTGCATTACTCTAGCACGGGTATTCTTTGCCTTGCGTGTGGCATAAGAATTTTTCAAAATATAAACTGAATTTCGAAAAAATATCTCCCAAACTTTTCAGTACTCTAGTATTCTGAAAATTGAAAAAAAGAATTAAAATATAAAAAATTATTAGTCATGAAGCGGTTCATGCCTGAGCTGTGAGTACGAAATACGCATAAAACATGTAAACAAATTTCTTGCATGGGATGAATTGCCGCTATTAAAGCTAACTTAACGAACGTGTTAAGTCCATCATTTCAGCTCAGATTTCTATTTATTTCCAACAAAGCTTACTCGTATGCAACGTTATTGTTCATATAATACATGTTAAGAAATAGGAGATTACAATTTGTTATATAAGACAAAACTAAATATTTTCAATTTAATTTCATTTTCATTCAGTTCATTTAATCATTTTCTGTAATTATATTACAAATAGTAAAAATAATCTAATAAGAACTAGAGACTTGAATTTTTGTTTTGTTAGGTTTGTCTTAATTTAATTTATTGCAATCAAATATCCAAATATTTGCTTTAAATATTTCTTATTATATTTGCTTACGCAAGAGGGATTTTTTGAAATGGGGCCAGTTTGATGCCAGTAAAATTTTAATCGCATCTTCAGAGGTACCAGGCGAACATAAATGAGTAGAAGGTCGCGCATGTTAGTTAAAATTACGTTGAATTGACCTTGAATTTGAGAGTTAAAATTGAGAGCTAAAATTGAGAGTTAAAATTGAGAGTTAAAAACGAGAGTTAAAATTTAGAGTTAAAATTGAGAGTTAAAATAGAGAGTCAATTAACATGAACAAGTACGTCATAGAAAAATTTTGTATTCAGTGCTTAATTCATATTAATTATTTTTTAATATGTTTATGCAAACTAATTCCGCTGCAAGCATATAAAAAGGTATGAAGAGCAAATGCAGCTGGTAAAATAATCTGTCAATATAAATATTGATACACATTTGAAGAGTTAATCCTAGAAGAGAAGATACTATGCATTTTCAATTATTATTATTAATTTTTACATTAGTTTATAAGCACATTAGCATAAATGCATTAGTTTATTTCTTTATTACTTGAGACTTGAGTTTTTTTGTTAGCTCTGTTTCGATTTTATCCATTGCAAGCAAATATCCAAATAGCTTTATATATTTTTTATTATATTTGCTTGCTCATGTGTGAATTTTTGCATAGAGCCAGTGTGACGACAGTCAAATTTCTTCAGAAATACCAGGCGAACATAAATGAGTAGTAAGGCGCGCATGTTAGTTAAAATTAAGTTGAGTTGACCTTGAAATTGAGAGTTAAAATTTAGAGTTAGAATTGAGAGTTAAAATTGAGAGTTAAGATTGAGAGAGTGAGAAAGAGAGAACGAAATAAAATAGCTCTGTTAACATAATGTTAACTAACATTTTCCACCTTCTGCTCGTTTATGTTCGCCTGGTACTTTTGAAAAATATTACATTGCAATTTGTGAATATGAGAATTCGAAAATCTTTAGCGGCCGCTTCTTAAGGTCGATATAGCACGCTTCTTCTCGAAAATTAACAGGTAAACAGAAATGAGAAGCAGGATGATAACAAAATGTTAACATCATGCCTAGTAAGCAACCTACTTGCTCACTCTAATTTCTAACTCTCAATTTTAACTCTCAATTTTAACGATCAGTTTTAACTCTCAATTTTATCTCTCAATTTCAAGGTCAACTTAATGGTTACCTAATTGTAACTCACATTTCGTGACCTTCTACTCATTTATGTTCGCCTGGTGTGTTTCCGCAATTGCGATGCCGTTTGACGCCAAGCCAAGATATTTTTTATTTACAGAAATGCAGGCAAAAGTAAGCGGCTGTGCTGCTGTGCTGATTTTAGCTGGAAATGCACTTCATACATACCTTTGTAAAAGTCGATTGTGAATTTTTATGGTTTCCCCGGAGTAATACTCCATGATTTGGTTCAACTGTCAGCTTTTAACCAGGACAATATCAATGGCATAGTAACCAATGATTATGAGTCAATTGGAAGCTCTTTCATGACTGGCTTAATTGGACTATACCTTTGATATGACTAAAATCAAGGATATTTGGAAGTCACTGGAAGCCAGCTAGCCTATTTTATTTCCGATTTTATGACGACGTACCTTTTTGGATGCGTATTGAATCGGAGTATCAAACTCTATCAAGCAATTTCACGTTGTTTGTCAAGTCAAGTTTTCAAAATATAAGCTTAATTAGGAAAAAATGTCTCCCAAACTTAGCAGTACGATTGAGGGGGCCAGTTTGAAAGCATTAAAATTGAAGCATTGTGAATTGTGAATTTCTTAAACAACAACCCACTCAAACTGTAATACTATTGTAAAAATCATTATTATTATATATCCCGACCATAAATGCTCTTCGAATTATGTTCACGAAATTTTTATTAAACTCATTGTCAATGTCATCCTTCAAATATTAAACTATATGTATGTATATACTTTTTTGTTTTTCTGCGTAATAAACCCTATACGATTTCTTTCACACAAATTTAATGTCATTAACTCTATTAAAGTTTGGTTTTTTATATTTTTGATTTACAAAATAATTACAATAGCACAGATAGGCGACTGAATAGTTAGATGATGTGAATATGGTGACTACATATAACTACATATAAGGTCTAGGCTACAAGAAACTCAGTTTATGTTTGCGTTTTATTTTTGTTTGCTTTCATTAATTCGTTTATGGATATAAGTATTAATAGTAATCGGTATCGCTATCGTCATCGTTATCGGTATCGTTTCGCTGCTGTGGTAAGTAACTCTTAAGTTTAGTTTTAATTTAGATTAATTTAATTAATACACCAGTATTTAATTTTTTTGTATTTTTGCACTACATATGAACAGAACTATAGAAACAAAAATATAATATTCAGAGGGATAAGGGTAGTACATAGCAGTATATATCCTGTGTGTGTGATTTAATTGCGAAAATTGTGAACTGCCGTATCATAGAAAGGTCCATTTCTTTTCATACTCTTCAATACGCATCATTATTATTATTATATAATTCCAATCCTTCTTTTGTTATAATTATGATTTGCATTTTATTTTTTGCCGTGTTTTGTTTTGTTTTAATTTATTATATTTAAATTTTGTTTAATTGTATAATAAAATAATGATTCACAATCAGAGCTATTCAGCAGCAACCAGATCTGGTGTTCTCCACTGGACGCCCCTGATCGATTTTCACTTTGCTTGCATTGTCGGTGGCGCTGGACGGCGGACCGACACGATTCTTAATCTCGGCAGCCATCGTCATGAATGCCTGTTCCACATTGGTGGCGCTTTTGGCCGAAGTTTCAAGGAATGGAATGCCTAACTGATGTGCGTACTCCTGCAAATATAACAAATGTATAGAATAGTCAATTCGATTTTCAAAGTTGCAGTAAGTGATTTTCTGTCGTACCGCAGCTGTTGTATGATCAACAACTTTCTTAGTGGTTAAATCACTTTTGTTGCCCACCAGCAACTTGTTAACATTTTCGCATGCATATCGCTCGATCTCCTCCAGCCATTGCTTTACATTATTGAAGGACTCCTGGTCCGTGCAATCGTAAACGACAATGATGCCATGCGCGCCACGATAATATGATGATGTGATAGTACGGAAGCGCTCCTGTCCAGCAGTATCCCACTACAAAGTATATTTGATTTAGTTTTCCGTTCTCCTCTGTATTATTCGAATAACTTACAATTTGCAATTTAATCGTTTTGCCGTCCAATTCTATAGTTCTAATTTTCTGTAAGAATAAAACTGTTAGGCTGCATATATATTTGAATAATTAAGAATTTAGATAAACTTACAAAGTCCACGCCAATCGTGCTGATATAGCTCTCTGTATATGTGTCATCGGCGAATCGAAGTAGCAGACAGGACTTTCCAACACCGGAGTCGCCGATCAACAGCAGTTTGAAAAGATAATCGCTGTAAAAGCAGAAAAAATGTGCGTTTTACCTAAGGCATATACATACATATACGTTTCAACATCATATCGCATAGCGAAACAACTCTATTATAATTGCTTATCTTATCGCGTATACACAGTTAAAACAACCTGCTAATATTCATTGTTTGACAACTAATCTTAATAAATGTTACGTTCATGCTCCACTGCGAATGCAGCTGCATCTATAGTGAAAACTCTATAAAGCGAGATTTTTGTTATGTCTTAATTTGGTTAAAGATTTATATAAAATAAAAATTTACTTTATATTTTTCCACTTTTAATTAATAAAACAGAATACAGTTATTATACAATTTGTGATTTTCAGCCAAATTTAAAAACTAGTTTGTCGGGTTTAACATTTATTGTGCTAAAATAAAAGAGAAATCCATTTATCTAATGATAAAGAGCTACTATGCAATTGTGATAAACTTTGGAATGTGAATATTGCAATATATAAAGGAAACTTTGGCGAATCAGAGAATTTCAAGTTCAATTGCAATCAAATAAAACATAAAACACTTAACATAGATGAGAAATTGATTACGTAGCAGCAGCAGCAGCGAGAGAAAAATAAAAACAAAACTACAGCGACACAGCGTAAAGCAGTCAAACAACAACAATGTGTACACTACGGAGGGGGTTGGAGACGCTGAGCAGGTGACTCATCCGCCCCACAAATCAACAGCGCAGTCAATGCTGACACAATGGCTGCGGCAGCGGCAACGGGAATCAGAAGTAAAGGCAAGGGCTTACGGGCTGGCTAACTGGCTGTCAGAAACATTAGCAGCCACTCGAAACACCAACTAAAACCCCAATCAGACAACTTGGTTTTCTCCACTAGTGTTACAATGGTTAAACACCCAAATATATACTTTTATGTATTCCATATATATATATTTGTACCACATATAAGTTTTGTAGTCCAATTCAAAATCGTATGTTGTTTTTAGTCAATACCATTAATATTCAGTAAAATGACTCGTTTAAAGGGTGTGGGGCTATGGCGACTACCAAAAAGTCGTCGTGGACGTCGCAAAAATGACGTCGCAGAAACGACAAGAATGAAAAAAAAAGGTGACCAGTGCTGGTTATGGAACGCGGATGAATACAAGGTTTTTCATTGTACATATCAATACATTTCAATTACGCGCAATTGACTTACTATTCTGGATTCATAGATGACATTTTTTTAGACTCGGGTAGTTTTCTTGTTGAAGCTTATATTATTTTTTTGCCACGAACGAAATATTCAATTTCGCTTGAACTGCTCGGTTAATTGGCGTGTCTGACGGATGTATCTTATTTCGATTGGCTCTTGTTGCGATATAACGCGCACTGTGCACTGTGTATTCCAAAATTGTTTATTTTTCTAACTTATATTTGTATTAATTGCAACGAATTTAAAGGAAATTCGATAATTTCCAACAAATTCGACAGCCGAGAACGAGAACAATGGCGACTGAAAAAATGACGAAGTGGCATTTAGTGTGGTAGAGTTTCGTCAGTTGTGCCAGTAGAGTGTTGTATAACGCAAGAACCAGGGCTACATTAGTCAGTACTATCTGCAACCTCCGCTTTGTGGGCGGTAACCACCAACAAATCCACACAGTTCCGTACGTCCGTTCGTATGTAGTTATCTGTATATATACAAATATATACATACATATATATTATTGTATATAAATATGTATATGTACTTATCAGTAAAGCTGATTGGAATATTCTTTAATACTTGCATTAGTATATAATCTCTTAATATAAATCATTGGACTCTAAACAAAAATTATTTAACATTTGAGAGTTGTTTTGCTTGCATATATAGAACACATGTAGATAAATAGTACAATATTATATTATATTATATGAAGATTCGATAAGCGGGCAATGGGGAATGCATCATTTTAGTGGGTGGGAAAAATGTCTATTCCAATGAGTTTAATGTTAGCAGCTGTTTGAGCACTTTCGTCTGTGAGGTCTCGCGTATCTCGCCAGCCAAAAACATCTCATCCACGACGCTATACACCTTGTAGAAATTAAATACGAGATCCAGCTCGCACACATTATGGAAATACTCGTTCAGCACTTCTACAAAATTATGTATGGCCTCCAGATAGCACAGATTATTGTCATTGACGTCCACGCAAATACAAAAGTAGAGACCCGCATAGCGTCTGTACACAATTTTGAAATTACGAAACTGTAATGGGATTTACAGTTAGTTAAATTGTAGGAATATCTTATTAAATTATATTGCTATACCTCAACAAAGTTGGTGTGCTTAGCATCCCGAACTGTGACCACAGCGTGCACTTCTTCGATTAATTTTTGTTTTTCGTCGTCATCAAAGTTCATATACCACTTGGCGAGGCGAGTTTTGCCAGCACGGTTTTGTATGAGTATAAATCGGATCTGCACGGGTGTAAAATGATTAAAGATCCGCAATCAGATTTATTTTAAATATTTTGCTTACCATCTTGGAGTATGTGTATAGGTAATTACTTAAGTAACTACTCTGCTATTTACAATTTTCAGCTATGGACGCAGTGAAAAACTGATTATGAGCAAATGTGTATCACTATTTCCAGGGCTGAAGCAGCTGACGAACAGCTGTTGGACCTGACCAATGTTGTCTAACACCGGTATATACACGGCAGTTGGCAACACCAAATATTTAATACGATTACGACGTTTTCACTTTTTATACATATTTGTTTAGGGCACAACTTGAAGCTAGTCATTAACACCTCAATTACCAAAAAATGTTGACGTCGCGCTTAAATCTTTGGTCACGTATTCAGCTGATGCGTAAATGCAGTACAATATCATTGGGCCAACAGAAACAAGCGAATATTGAAATACATGATCCTCTCCAAGCGCACGCTTTAAAGGAGCAGTGTATCCTAGTGGACGAGCAAGACAAGCCCATTGGAGCTGCTACCAAGGCTGATTGTCATCGTGTGCACCCTGAAACGGGTGATGTGAAGCTGCATCGTGCTTTCAGTGTGTTTCTCTTCAACTCCAAGGGTGAGATGCTGATCCAAAGGCGTTCCGTTCACAAGGTGAGAATCCGAAAATCCAGATTAAATTTGATTAATCGTCATACGTTTATCAATTCAGATAACTTTCCCAGATACATATACGAATGCTTGTTGTAGCCATCCATTGCATGACATTGATCAGGAGCGACAGGAATCCAATGCGCTGGGCATACGTTTGGCGGCCCAACGACGGTTGAACTACGAATTAGGAATACCCACGAATGAGATTGAGCCTGAGAACTTTAATTACTTAACGCGTATTCACTATGCAAATACGGGTGACGGTGTGTGGGGCGAGCATGAGATTGATTATATACTCTTCCTTCAGAAAGATGTAACTTTAAAACCCAATGCGAACGAGGTTAGCGAGGTGCGCTACCTAAAACGAGAAGAGATCGACGAAGCGATAGCCCAATTCAGTGCCCCATTGACTCCATGGTTCGCTTTGATACTGCGTCATCGGCTTAAACAATGGTGGGACAATTTGCATAGACTGAAGCAGTTCGAAGACTTGGAAAACATTCAACGCTTTTAAAAGCAAACATGTTGCTGCAATCAAACCAAAAATACATTTGTTGGAACCTCAGTTTTGTTATTCTCTGCCGAATGGGGATATATAACTAAAGCATGGCATATGTAACGCATTGGAGATAACTCCTCTGACATAGTCTAATTATATCTATATATTCAACTGTCTCTTACAAACAGTATAAGAATTGGGATGGATCCGTCTCTGAAAATACATGTCATGAGACGGCCGGATTGTATTAATCACAAAATAGTTATTATGTAGCATAATATAGTTACTTTCGAAATTTTATTTCATCTCATAAAAACCGAATCACTATATTAAATGCTGCCGTAGAAGATAGAATGAGCAAGTTTTTTTACCATTAAATATATAAATTAATATTTAAGTACTGAAATATATTGCACAAAAGGGTATTCCATTGTCAACATACAAAAAACCTTCGGTCTTTTATTTATTTAAATTCGTTTTATCTTTATTCAAATGGAAAATAGTGTGAGTATGTGTGTCGAGTGTGTGCGAAGAAAGGGCACAAAGCGATATTCATGCACCTCTATTAGTTGATCAGGTCAGAGTACAACGTATGTATATACGTATACATATATGTTTGTTGATAAATGTACGTAAATTTAACAAAAAATATATATTATACTCATAGCACTAACTAAATGTGAATATTATACAAATTTTAGCTCATAAAATGATCACATCACGTTTACCATAATAATCATCTTCATCTTCGCAACGAACAACAAAAATAAATATTTACAAATGTACTATAAAACTAAATGAAACACCTACAAGGTTGGTATACAAAACAGGAATCCTAACTAAACAAAATATCTTAGGTATATAGACAAAATATCTGTATGAAGAACTAAACACAATGAAAATAACTAAGAGCTGCAGCATTTTTAACAGTCACGAAGCGCACGCATCGTATAATGTGAAACAGAGGAGAACAGGCGCAAATTGATTTTGCGTTGCTGATAACACCTCCTCATCACTTGGCACCACCTTGGCACCGATTCTGGTTGTAAACAAAGCCATTGCTTACTAAACAATTTAAAGCTACGTTTGCAAACTTTGCACATTAACAAAAATTCGCTGTTATAATATAAGATATATAGGAGGGAGAATTATGAAGTTTTTCTTGCAAGTCGCATGCGAATGCGTCGTAGTTGTGTAAGTGTGTATGTGGATGGAGTTCGCTTGCGTCTGTGTATGTGTGTTGTCAGGGTTTAACGCATCCTGAATTCGATTAGTTTTAAGGCACATAGTGTAATCACACTTTTATAAATCTCAGGCTCGATAAAATATATATTAAGGGGCTTGCATCATATTTAGGACAAACCAAATAGCTTTAAGGCATTGAAGGCAGTGGCCAAGGCGACCTCATCCGGTGTTTTCTTCATAAAGGCAGCAATCATTTCCACAATTGCTGGCAGGCTGCAGGGTTCATTGCGTTGAAAGGTGCAATATCTGAAACATAGACATGAATTTAAATTGAATTTAATTGCCTGTGAAAGCTGATATCACCTGTGTAAATACAACAACGAGCGTTCTGTAATGCCACTTTTCACATGTTGCGGCAATTTTGAAGCTCGTGTATTGGGATACATAAATGGAGCATCTGTTTCTACCAGCAGCCTGTCCAATGGAAGCGTTCCATTATCGAGCAGCCGGCGCACGCCTGTGTCAGATTTATCCTTGCACAAGTACCCAGTCAAGCTGATATAGAATCTGCGATCCAGATACTTGAGCGCCTCCTCAGCGGTGCCCATGAAACCTCTGATGATAACAGGCGGTAGATTCTCGAAGCTGCAAAGAAAGAAGTATTATTATAAATTTTAATTTTAATTTTTTATCATCTTACGTGTCGAGTATTTCGAGTACATCTTGCTGAGCCGATCGCTCGTGTATCAGGAGAGGTTTCTTTAGATGAATTGCCAATTGCAATTGTTTGGCAAATATCTGTTTTTGCACAGCCGGCTCGGAGAAATCACGCTGATAGTCCAGGCCACATGGACCTATCGCGACGCACTCCTGCGCCTGTGCAATATGCTCAAAGTCAAACCATGTGGACGGCTCCTCCACAATTGACTTTGAGTCGTGCGGATGTATGCCAGCAGTCGAGTAGATAATGTCGGGATAAATGCGTGAAAGACGCAATGCTTCCTTGCTTGATTTGACCGAAGTGCCGTGTACCATTAATTTCTGAACACCTGCAATATATGATAGTAGTAGTGCACCGAACGAGATTTCGGGTTTTGCATCTAGGGCAAAGATTTACTTAAAATAAGATGGTCAGCGGTTCGCAGGTAGAGCTTTCACTGTATTGAGTACACAAGCAGACCCACATTCTCACATAGGCACACACACACGCACTCACATGTTGCATGCTATCGCCTGTCACTCGATTGACCTTCTTCAATGCGTGTGATGACCGTTTGCCGCACCCAATTTATGTCTTATTATAAGTCTTATCACAATTTTGTAAAACGAACCTGCGTCTCTTGCTCTTTGAACAACGGAATCCAGATCACGGCTATACTTCTTGTTGGTCAAATTTGCACCTACATCAATGACAATGAGATTCTCAAAGCAATGCTTCATGCTGTCTTCGATGTCCAGTTGCTCCTCTGCCACTGGCGCTTCTGGTTGTTGTTGGTGTTCCATAATATATGTAGGTAGATAGTAGTGCTTATACGAAAATAGCAATGACGTAGACAGAGAGACCGACAAACAGAGAAGATGCTTTGTCTTTGTGTAATTTAATTAGCATTCGTTAGCACAGGGCAACTGATGCGGTTATGCGTACCGCAAGGAATAATTCGCTTTTTATTGCAATATATAATAAATAGTGACCAATTAAGCAATAAAGAGATGAAACTTTACAAATTAATACAAAATAAAAACAAATCCCGACACGAACTACGACTGCTGGCAAATGATATCGATGTTAGTGATGCTATCGATTATGGATTTTTCACGATGGCTTTCGATGTATGCAGCAATCGATATACGTATATTTCAAATTTCAACATTCGTTTCTTATCGCTGAAGCATATAAATTCCAAAAATCGGCTTATAACTGTTCTCCAACTGGCTTGATAGTAAGCTCATGGATCTGTACATTGGGGGGAGTCTGAATACAGTAGCTGACAGCATCGGCCACATTCTCGGGACGTAACATAGGCATTTTGTTCAAAACCTCGGGAGACTTCGAGTCAAAGATTTCAGTATCGACAACACCAGGACTAATGCTCTGCAAATACAAATTATGCTCGCATTAGTATTCCATAAAACTAGCACAATACAGGATAGTGCTCACCGTAATCTTAGTCATGGTGCCTTTATTCAGAAACTCCTGACGTAACACTTCAGTGAGTGCTGTGATGGCATGTTTGGATGGGGCATACATATTGAAGCTAATGCCTGCAGCTTTTGGTACTGCGTGTCCGGCGATGCTATTGATGATCAGTACGTGTCCGTCGTTTATCTTGCGCCGGTGCATTGAAATGAAAGCCTGCCGTGTGCACCAACTGACACCCAATACATTCGTATTTAATATATCTCGCAGATCGTCACCGTTGCCCTCGTCTATGATGCGCACACGACGTACAATACCTGCATTATTCACCAACACATCTGCACCTCCCAGGGTGTCGTCAATCCAGGAAAACGAGTCAATTACCTGTTGCTCGACACTCACATCACATTGACGGCCATAAAAACGTGACGACTGATCGATGGGTAGCTCTGCCTTCAGCTGTTGAAGTCTTTCCAAACGACGTGCCAATCCCACAACAATCATGCCCTTTGACACCAGATCTTTGGCACATGCGGCACCAATGCCCGAACTGGCGCCAGTGACAACAGCAACACGATTTATCCAGCGATTCATTTTTTACTAAAACCTGGTAATTAAATATAGCCGATCTATGGCTGCAGTGAACTTAAATATTGCCAGCAACAAGAAGCAAAGCCTTGCGGCGATAACGATATCACGGCCTTAAATCTCCAAGAACGCGAACAGCTGCTCATACACTTGCAGAAAAACATCACTACTCCAGAAATTCTGAAAAACGAAATCTATTTGTTGTGCTTGTTGTTTAATACAGTAATATTTATTACATTTATTTCTGCTAATATGCGTGTATCTTTGGTGTTAGTTGTAGTTTATATACGTAAACATATATATTGATATATATATATATATGTATATATACTTCTATAAATGTATGCTATTTTGATGTTATTACATATGTATATGAATATATTATTATTGTATAACTTGATAACATATCGATTCTTGTTTTATTTGTTTATATATATTTTTGTCATACAATAATATTAAACAAAATCTCACTTGAATTTATTATATAATTTCTTTCTTGCTTCTAATATATTAATTTATTGTAATTTTAAAACTTAAAGTTCAATTATAACTCTTAATGCATATGGTTTATATATCAATACCGACTTTAAATTTTAATATAACTATGTGAATTTTGAAAAAATAAAATATATATAAATATTGTGGTACACTATGCAACCAAATTTCATTCACATCCCGATTTTTATTTCTTCTTCATTATAAAATAAAATATGCTTTCTATTGTCTTTATTTTTTTAATTTATTTTTACTTTTTTCTTAGCCGTATCAATTTTAAAAGCTATGTGAACAAGTTCATTCATAAAATTGGACACAAATAAATGAGATTCAATATGTTGCATAGTGTATTGCAATAATAATAAAAATAATAATAATAATAATAATAATAATAATAATAATAATAATAATAATATTAATGACATTCCTTTATAAATACATATTTAATTCTTTGTAATATATATATTATAATACATTAATGTGTATTTTGTATATATATTAAAATATATTTTTCTTGATTTTTTACTTTTGCATTTTAGGCGCTGGGAAAATATTTTATCTCATCTTTTATGATCGTTCCCGAAGTGATTATAACTTATATTGATTTACAATTCGGAATCTATGCTCGTTAACGTATTAGGAATTTGGAGAAAAGCTTCGTTGTCATCCATGGCTTTAGCTTCTGGATCATTGCTGTTCTTTTTATCACTGTAAGCGAGTATTATGCAGTCGGTTAAGCCCGAGTATGGCATTCGTAGTTGGGTTATCTTGGACTTACTGAAACTTGAAGCTATACGCTTATTGTTGAAACTAAATTCTTGATTAAAATAGCTTTTGTCAAAAGCGTGCCTCGAGAACAGCGCCTAATGCTATATTTTGTTCTTTAACTTGATAAGAATATATACTTTTAATATATTTCTCTGTTGTATATATATAAATGTTTTGTTTACAGTTATTACTTGACATTTATAAAATTTTGGCTAACAATAAAATTGCATAGTTTTCGTAATGTAAATCTATATATCGATACGTATGTATACATATATATATTTATGTAGCTCCATAGTTATATTGTATAGCTTATTAGTTAGTCATTGTTTAAAATTGTTTTAGTGATCGTATTCGTTATCGGCTTGGTGTTTAGAACTTAACGAGCTGTATTTCGATATTCAATATTCGATTATTGTTTTTATGTGTGATACGTTTAGTATGAATTTTCGTTCGGACAGCTTTAGTTACCGTTATCGACCTATGCTTGATATTTAGAGCTTAGCGAGTTTTGATTCGTTATTCGATATTCGATTATTGTTTTTATCTGTGATACGCCAAGAATGAATTTCCGTTCAAACTACTTCCCCTCTACTAGTTCTAAGTAGTACTTATCTTAACTTAACCCGAATAAAAATCAAATTAAAATAGTAGTATATCATTATTAAATGTATGTCAACTGCTACGTAAACATTTCCAATGGTCGACTGTTGCTGCTTTGTGCGCTTTTTAATGTTTACCCCAATAACTTTGATCTCGATCCGATTCACTTTCTCTATCTGTGTAAAACTCTAATAAAATTGATTATTGTTGTTTGTTAGATGCATCTGAAAACGTGTGTGTGTGTGGATGTGTCTGTGTTTGTGATTGTGTGCGTGTGTGTATTGCATATATATTGCTTATTCCAAAATCAATACAAATATATATATTTCATATATTTATATATGCATGTAAATATATAAATTGTAAGAATTGTTCATACAAAAATTTAGTAGGTACGTTACTTTAGACCTCGGTGTTTCTCAAATTTATTTTGTTTGTTCTTTGATACTTGGACACTTGCCTGTTTGTTTTGTTTTTCACTCTTCACTTTTCGTAGAAAATGTTTTTACTCAAATAAACGATTGAGTAGGACTCCCCCGACGAATACTAGTAAAAAATTTCCATCCTTTTAACACTCAAGTATACTTTGGTGTTTCGGTTCTTAAGCCAAGCAGTATTTCGATATAAATAGCAAAGATGACGAGTATAAACAATCTTAAAAACTGCGTGCCAATATACCCTACGGCATATTCAAGAGTATTTTTAGATCCACATATATATTATATATTATATGTATATGTTCTATTGTACTTCTGTAAGTGTGTTTGTGTGTATAGAACTATTGGAACACGTATAAAACATCTAATAACTATTTTAGTTTAGGTGCATTGCGTGTAACTCTCTCTCTGTCTCACACACACACTCTCTCTCTCGCGCTCTTTCTCTTTGGTATAAGTGCCTAACTAAGGGAGCCTCGATGTGAATTATACCCTTGCAGAAGTTTTAGGCTGTCATAGGAACAATTGCTCGATAAAAGCTTTCGACTTCATTCTCTCTCAAATCTCAAAAATGTATTGAAGCTCCATTGTAGCAAATGTATCTCTGGATAGTGAATTGAAATAAATAAACCAGTATCTCTATCGAACTGCTGTATCATATGTTTCATGTTTATACAACTCATTTCTGCAAGGGTGTTCAAACTTCGCCTTACCTAAGTATTTACGCTGCCTTTGCTTATGTACGATATTTTTGTGTTTAGCTATGCCCGCTCATCCCGTTAACAAATTGGTCCAACTCATGCCCGTGGCCTCAGTACTTGGCTTCCATTTCTATCACAGTCCCTCTTCCTGCTCCCTCCTGCTGCTCCTCATCCATCCCTTCTCTGCTTTATGCTCTCCTCTCTCCGCTCTCTAATATTTCGTGTTGATAGCTTATATAATAATATATAATATATATATGAGTGTGTGTTGGTGTGCTTAGGTGTGAGTGTGTGCGTAGTTGTTTATTTATCTGTTGCCTACTCGTAGAGCTCCACGTTGCGTCGGGGCGAACAGGTGCCATAGCTAAGCTGCGAGTCGGTCTTCTTGAGGATGGAGACGTGATGTGTGGGCGCATCACCTGACCGATTGGTCATCAGGGAGTCCTGTTTGTGGAGCAGGCCACGACGCTGGTCGGCGAACGAGATGACCGAGTCCTGTTTGACCAACTGATGACGACGCGGCTCCGGTCGTTGGTCCACAAAGCTAATCACCGAATCCTGTTTGACGAACTTCTGTCGCTTGTCCAGCAAGGAAGATGGCGCGGCTGTGCCAACTATGCCACCTATGCCACCTATGCCACCCATACCGCCTCGTCGCGAATCAATGGAAATGGTATCCTGTTGAGTCAATGTGGAGTCCACAGAACGTTCTTGGGCCCGGCGAGCCTCCATGTAGGACACAATTGAATCCTGCTTGGAGAGCGAGACCTTGCTGCCATTGCTGTCCTGCTGGCAGAGGAGGCGCCGGTTACCAGAGGCATCGCTGCACGAGCTCTCCTGCTTGATGAGAAACTGCCTAGAGCCATGCGAATCCTGCTTGAGCAACATCTGCTGCGACAAATTGCTGTCCTGCTTCATCATCAGATTATGGCGCCGAAGCGAGTTGTGCTCATAAATGTAGGAGACGGCATTGGTCTTCCTCAAGCCCGGACTGCTAGGACTTTTGCGTGAACCATGTGGATGGTAATGCGAGGACTTGCGAGTGCTAGTAGTGGATGAGGCAATGGCCACATTGTCATAGTATCTATGAAAAAAGAGAGAGTATATGTAGTTGCAGAATAGGCAAGCTGCACTTGCGAACCCACCTGAGTCTTCCGCAGCAGCTACGCGACTTGATGATGGCCGCAAAACCCCTTCGATACTTTTTGTTTACGGAGTAAAGTATGGGATTGATGCAGCTGTTGGAGGATCCTAGCCACTGAGCAAGCGGCATTACCTTCTTCAATATCTCGAACTCCTCCTGCGATATATCTGAGCCAAATTTAATGCGCGCAAAAATTACGTAGAGCGGCAGCCAGGATAGCACAAACAATATGACGACGGCAACCAACATTTTGATGACCTTCACCTTGCTCTTCTGCTGCATACGGTCCAGCTGCGCGTCCTTGGACAGTTCGCCAGGTATGCTGCGTGTGGAGACCTTGATCCAAATGAGCACATAGCACAGTGTTATCAAGGACATGGGCAGCAGATAGCAGGCCACCAAATTGGCCAGCAAAAAATACAAATTGCCATCGGTGCCCGGCGGCCAGACCTCTTGGCATAAATATTGCGGCTGCGTATAGCTGGAGACGAGCGCATCCGAGAAGACCTCTTCAGCAGGCACCAAATCGAAGAAAAGCAGCCATGGAATGGTGGTTACCAATGCGATGCCCCAAATGCCGATTATCATGATGCGTGCACGTCGCTTTGTCATCTGCTTCAATGGCCACCAGATGGCAATGAACCTGCAAGAAAGAATTTTTGAACAGCTGCTGCTGCGACGCCTCCACCAGTATTCAGCTCCGCGCTCAACCCCATTGCCACACTCATTCCCACACAAATCGACACCTCGTCAAGGATAATGGCAATCGGGATGACGATGACGACATGCAAATATCTTAGCCTGATTAATTCGCACACGCAGGATGCCTCGACAGAGACGGCGCATCCTTAAGCCTTTTTCTGCTGACTGCTCGACTTTCCAATCTCGACGGCTCAGTCTATTGAACTCCCGACACAACACGTGCGACTCCCCACTCCTAGCTGAGCTGCCCCCACATTTTATTTGGCCTGCCATAATCAAGCGTAATTTGAATAAAAGCAACAGCTACTACAGCTACAGCTACTAGTAGCTGTTTTGCAGCAGAAGGAGCCAGGTAAGTTTCATTTTTGGCTGTTTTCATTCGGCTTAATGCCTGGCACTTATTGTGGCATCCTGTTCAATAGACCACAAGGCAGCATACGCTCTGGTCGCCGGTCAGTCCAAATAATGGATATTGATTGACTGCGAGATATCTATCTGAACCCTGACCCAAAACGGTGCCAATGACAAAAATACACCGAATTAGTAGACATTGAGAAAAGTCTTTGTCTTAAAAGTAACTCTCAACATTATTAACTATCAGTATTAACGGTAAACGAATAGGATATCTGCATATAGCTCCATTTACTCTGTTGCTCTCAAAAACTATATACCCTTTTTGTATTGCTTCCAATGAATTCAGGGTAGAATAATAATGGGGCTAGGGCACGACTCCAGCCACAATTCGTCGCCCCAACCATCCCCAGCGCGCCTGCTGCTGTAGCACCCATTGTATATTTTTTTGGCCACTTTGTTGTCGTCTGGGCGGGCGAGCGTTTTGCTGATAACGAACACAACGGTAATTCCATTAGGGCCCAGCCACAACTTTTCAAAGCCAATATCAAATAGTCATAATGTTTATTTATAGACCCAACTACAAGCTGTGCGTACATATATATATATAAAGAGAGCTAGATATATATTTAGATATAGACATTGCATTAACATAATTTGTCTGCGGGATTTGGTTGCCAGTCTAATTAAGTTTCACGTGCTGGCCAAACATCGGGTCTCCTGACCGATCTGTGACCGGGCTAGCCGATTATGTTCTGAATTATGGCTAAACGGAAGACGACATTTGTCTGAGACTCCCAGGCTGCCCGACTGAACAAAAGTTTTCGTAAAAATTATGCGCACAGCAAGTAATTTCCATAAAGAAAGAACAAATTTAATAATTGGCACACACATACATACACACGCATTGCCATACGCATACACAAAATCAGAGCTCCAAGTTTTTACTTTTATAGCTTTTCCCCTTGTGACAAGAAGTTAGAAGAAGAAGTTAGCTACAAGTACTGGCTACGACTAGCATCTACCCTGTGCCCACAAGCCAAGATGTTCTCTCCCTCTCTCTCTCTCTCTCTATTTCTCTCTTCTGGAATCACTTTGAGCATATATATTGCTATCAATGTTTACCGATTGAAGAGCTTATCCTGTATAACACCTTAAGATAACAATATACTCATTATCTCTTAACAGCTACAGGGTATTAGAGCAAAAGTAGCCAAGACAAGATGAATGAGAAATATTTTTTTGACGTTGACATTTTTGGGCAATTCACATGAAAACTGCGGCAAACACAAAAGCCGCACAGTCATTGGCATACAGCCCCAAGTATGTGGGCTTACGCACACACATACTCACACACAGAAAGGCACTCACTCCGTCTTATCCATGTGATAATATTTATGCTATGGGCGGATGGGAGCCTGAGAGGCTGGCGATGCATATCCATAAAACTAAGAGCCCTAATTAAATAGCGTTGGCTAAACAAGTGATAAGCAAGGATGTGCGCACGCTTCAATCCAGGACATGGCGTGCTGATTTAAGTTTCATGTTGCAGATAATAAATCTTAAATTTCGAATCGCTTTACGAGCGCTCGTAAAATACAAAGAAATACAAAACAACTGAAAACGTGATGAACATGGAGCACGGCTGTGCGCTACAATTCGTGTAGGCGGTCAAACGATCAAATGATATAGTGTCCTGCTGTTGCCGTTGCTTCTTGCTTCTCTCTCCTAGAGACTCCTCTGAATAATGAGAACAGCAGCAGACGCAACTACTGCGACTCTGCCTGAGGCAGCTGTCGCTGAGAAATTGATATAAATGGAAGCTGCACATAAATGCGGCGCCTCTGCTTTTATCGTGCTGTGTTGCTCCACTGCTCAACCGCTGCCCTGTTATCCTGTTATCCAGTGGCACGGGCTGTGCCACACGTCAAAACGTTTTACTGCCACTTGATAAATCAACTGGCCACAGCATATCTGACTTTATGCGCGCAGATTTGAGCTGTCAAGATATCTGTCGTATCTTTGTGCACGCGACACTTCTTGAGCCACGTTTCTATTGGGCTGCTCCGATGGCAGTCGATGGGCAGCATGAGATGCTTTATTCATTAATGAAATCATTTCGGCTTGACTGCGCAGCTCACATTATTCCGTCTTTCATTTCCTTACACCATAATTGATAACTATCGGCAGTGAGTCGATCGAGATAAGCAGGGGGAACGTACATAGAAAATTGATAAGAACTCCAGAGTTACTGATTGAACTTTGATTTAAAATTTATTCAACATCTAAAGCCAAGTTGAAAGGAATAGGTAGTTGAGTCTACATAGGAAACAGTTCTGTATGCTCGAACCCATGTAGAACCAGCTCATAGCTGCCTAAAGGGCACGAGGATGAATTTATGCAGTTCACAAATCGCCTTAATCAAGTCTTATTGCAGCAGGAAACACAAGGCGAACATTTGATGTAGAGAATGTGTCAAATGCAGCCCAAGGCAAACGCGACAAAATCAGCAAACATTCTACATAGATAAAGCGAAAAAATGTTTGATTAATGCCAAATATGGACAAGGCGAGCTCTGAACTTGATCTTGAGACAGCCTCCGACTTAGACGCAGCCTCAGACTCCGACTGTGACCAGTTTTCCTAGCCGGCTTGCATTGAGCTCGAGTCGGCGTTCACTTTTGCACTTAGCTGCATTCGGTTCTCTCTGGTGACTATAAAAGCAGCACTTGAGTCGACAATTGACAACAGTTGCAAATCACTTGCTCAGCTTGACAAATCCACCTAAAGGCACCTAACAACAACAAATCCCCTACAAAATGTTCAGAGTTGTAAGTATATTAAAACGGAGGTGGAGTAGATAAATCCATTAGCTAAAAGTCTTCTCTCTTGCAGCTGTTCGTGCTCTTCGCTTGCGTCGCTGTTCAGGCCTATGCCCACCCCGGCGTAGTGGCCGTGGCACCAGTGGTGCACACACCAGTTGTAGCTGCGCATCCCGCTGTGGTGCACTCACCAATAATTCATCACGGCGCCCACTCGGTGCACTCGTAAGTAATCAGACAGATTGCTCTTGGATTGAATATTGCATCAATCTTGTGTAACAACCATCCACTTATCCCACAGCCACGTCGTGCATCATCCCCCCGCCGTGAAGGTGGTGCATCCAGTCGTCGCCAAGCCCGTGGTTGCTGTCCATGCCGTGAAGCCCATTGTGCCCCTGGTGCCTGTGCATCACGCTGCTCCCGCTGTGGTGGTGCATCATTAGAGCGCTTGCCCGATTCCCGATACCCGATACCCGCTCCTACGCCCCACCCACATCCCAATTCCAATTCCTATTCCTATCCCAAATCCACAATAAAGGTTCATAGCCACGTAAATTAAAAGAGTGGTTATTTCTTTGTTGGCTCACTTACCTGTCTAGCGACACGGCAATTAGGCTGTAAACTGAAGCAGCCACCGACACACCCTGAATATAGGGCACAAACTTGCACATCAACCAGCCCAGCATCCAAGCTGCAAAAAGAGATAACAATAGTTAGAGAATGGGTGCAAGCATGTGTAAGTTGACTCTACTCAACTGTCTAATACATACTTAAAATATTGAAAGTTAAAGAAATTTTATCGAAATAATGATCAAAATTAAGTTTTTGCGCCAACTGTTGAGTCTCCAAGTGCAACTAGTCCACCTGTGAGATAAGCCTTGCTCAAAACCAATATACTCTTCTTTACATCGTGAAGGGCATCAGAAATTATGCTGAGTAACTTTCGGTTATGTCTGAGTCTGTGTCTCCTGTTGTTGTCCTAGCCGGAGTCCTGTTTGCGGTCCTGGTTAACGTTCAATGCATTATGATATTTTTTTTCTCCCCACGTTTCTGTCCACGTCGCCGACATCGTTGTTTGCTGACTGAGATTTATGTTCTGCATATCATTCATAATTTGGTGACAAGTCTCAGATTGCCAAGAAGCCAGCAAGCGGCGTTGTTTGCCCACGATGTCAAAAGCACGCACCAAGCGCAGCCCTCAGCTGCTGGCCAAGTTAATTTGTATTCCCTTTATTCTATTTGATGAAAGATGGAAGACATGATTTGCTCTGTCTATAAATGCGCACACATACATTCATACTTAAAGAAAATACACTCGGAAAAAGGGCTATGAAATTTCTCGACTACTAAAAAAAATAGAAAGAATTAAATCCCGAAACTCCTTAATATGTAATCTTAATGTTGTACTCTTTCCCGATCTCACTGCTCGCATATCTCATCCATCGCTTTCAATGCCGCCTATTCATGTCTTCTTTATAATTCCAATTGCAAATTCATCCAAAACTCGAATTCAGAATCAATATTTTAGACTAGACTCTTTCTCTCAGTGCATAGTTGTGCCGCCTTTGGCTGTTGAGTTATGACTTGAGATGCCAACAGCAAATAACTTAGTCAGACACAAAAGGCTCTAAAATAGACACACACACACACACACACACACACACACAAGCACACATAGACACACACGCATGCAGTAGAAAGGAGGCGTGTCAAAGAATTTTGCCCTGTGGCACATGTCATCAAGGTTGATGACAGTGCCAAACGTATTTGCGGCATGACATATCGAATGGCAATTAAAAGGTGCTAATAACCACAACAACAACAAGCGCATCATTAACTCTGTGCAGGAGTTCAATGGACTGGCCCCAGACCAGCACCACTGACCCCTCTCTGAACCCACACACACACTCAGTCAGGGGTCAGAGGCATTGCTCATATGTGGCTTCTGGCTAATTTCCTGTCTCGTTCGCCTGTCTTATCTTATTTCTGTATATTATGCATACGCACCGTGCACCACCGCGTCGAGCCAATAATAAAGCGCAAAATTTAATGTGATTTGGCACATAAAAATATAAATATTATTATTATTTCTCTGCGCTTTGTGTGTGCTTTGACCAAGTCAACACACTCCAGACGGCCACTCAAAAGACATCATCACAGCTGGACAGTTGAGAGCCCTGACCAACAGCTTAAATAGATTTTTGTTACTTCTCTCAACGCTGATACCCAGCAATGCACTGAAAAGCGGGTATGATGTTTCCCACATGTTACTTTTCGAACTATATGAGATGTATCGCAGATTTCTGTTTCCCTTGCAAATACTTTGCTTATATTTTACTGAAGGTACATATCTGCTATTCGATCCCTTTTTCTTTGGCTTCAGTAGCTTGAAGTGCAACCGTCTGTGATATATTCAAGTTATATCCGTTGCTATTAATATTTAGCTATTTATTTTGGTGTTGCCCTTCGCTATGATTTATCGCTTAGAAAAGTTTGTCTTCTCTCAAAAGTTTGTCCCGAAGTTTCAATGTGAACCCAATCAAATTGAGTCCAGTTCGAATTAGTGAGCTCTTCTTCTTACTATTCTCCAATTGACAACATCTGCTCCGCGAACTTTGAGTTAAGTTTGTGTGATTTAGGCATTAAGCGGATGGCCGCAAAAATATTGATAGACTGCAGCAGATAATTCCAATCGATATTTACAGCTTATCACCACGACCTTCACTCCTGGACGGATGCACTCTGACCCGCAGGCAAATGTCAAACAGCCAAGCCCCTAGGCTTGCGCTTTATAATACCCTTTCGATAAGAGTAGTCAAACTTGGGCAGGAATTTGGCATGCATAAATTTAAGAACTCGTAGGGAGACGTATTGATTAGTGCCTGGGTAAGGGTATTCCCTGCCTCGGCATTATGAAATGGCTCAAGTTTTTGCCTCTTCTCCTACCCCCTTCTGAGCCATGTCAGCGTAAAAGTTCGCGCGAACTTATATCGTAGGCCACGCTAATGGGATTTGGTTTTGCATTGTTTGCGACGCTTCGCTGATTTTGGACTGGGGTGCTGGGGATCCTTTCTCCGAGGCCATAAACTTAATGAAATAATCGGCTGGAACAAATGCGACAATGTGGCCTGTCAAGATTTCGCTTCTATTGAAATGGGCGTGAAATATCCATGGATGGGCGAATAACACTTCCAGCAAATGCGTTATTGTTATGATTATCGCCGCTGCTGCGTCACGTCCTGCGGTGACTGCTGTTGCTGGGTCCTAAATTGAATTGAAGAGGCCACAGGACTCAGGCCACCAAACAGCGCCAATCGGGCGCTGCCTGCCACGGGCGGCACGTAGCAGCTAAATTAAAATACAATCGGAAAGTGAAGAAAAATTACTTCATTCTGATGAAGAAGCGGCAATAGCATTCCCAGAACGTTCTGGGACCGCCGTGGGCCAAGAAAATCGCAAATCAGTCGTGTCGGTATCTAATGAAGTAACCAGCAAACATGACTTTAAAATACGTGACATGATTCCGCCAACGCTACGTGCGAATCGCACAGCCGGATTACGCTCTACATATAAAATCTTAAGCCATCAAATCAACACCAAAAATATGGCAATTTTCCTGATTTCCGAATTCATAGCAAATTTGATTGAATATTGGCAATTATTATTAGGCGTCAATTATCTTGTTATCGTGTCGTCAGAAATAATCGTTTTATCGATTGCTCTATCGTAAATCACAGATCATTAGGTTGGCTAAGGACTCTCCTTAAATGAAAGTCTCGAAGTCTCCTCGGTGGCAACTCTCGCCAATTTAGTGCAATTTGTAAAGCACTCACATAATGATAAGAATTTGGCATTGCTAATGTCTAAGGGAGTCGAACAATTGCCACATAGAAATCCAATTAGAAAGTGCGCTAAGGACATGCTAGTGTAACGCCTCGTCTCAAGGTGGCATCGCTCGGCAAATCAATTCAATTCGCATTTTATTGGTTTTTCGTAACACACATAAATAAAGGCTCAGCTCAGCCCGGCCCAGGTAAACCACACACACACACAAACATAAACTTACACACACACGTACATATAGCAGCGAGCGAGTTTAACCCTGACGAGCAAAATATTTAGGTCAATTCATCCAGCCAGCCGCACAGTGAAAAGGTCCTTGAATGCAAAACAACCTTCCATTGCAGTGCTGAGGTGTGCTTAGGTAATGATAGCTCCAAAGCGCAAAAGACCCCCTTGAAGCCCTTCTGCCCAGCGCCAGTGGGTGTGTGTGTGTACACATGTAGGCTCTTATAAGTAAATAAACATGATGCCTGTTGACCAAATTTGGACCTGGAATTGGAAATGGGAATGGGAAAGGAAATGGACGTTTTAATAGTTAAACGTCCTTTGGACCAACCTCTCACAAGTCAAAATGCCAAGCAGCCAGCATTCAATATGTGCCCAAGGGCTGTCGCAATTTATTTATTGTTGTTGCTCCTTGGGCCTATTGCAGTGGCAGCTGCGCTTGCCACTGGGTCTGGGTCTGGGTCCGTGCTTGCCTCCAAGCCCAAGTCAATACACACTCAAACACACATACATACTCACACTCACACTCAAGCAAATGCGGAGTGACCCACTAAACGCTGGGCAGCCCGCAGCACCCTGCGCCTATGTTGAATTTGTGAAATTAGGTCAGTTCTGTGTCGATGATCCTTCAGGCCACCCCAATAGGCAACCAGTACAAGAGCGAGAGAGTGGGCGAGTGGGTGCCAGAGAGACAGCGCGAGTGCGCACTAACACACATTGCACCACAGACACACACACACACAAAGGGGACAGAGGCACAGACACTCGCACACAGCCCATTCAGTTTTTCATTCGACTCTTGCCTTTCGTTTCGTTTACTACATCAACCCTTGCCCCTCTCTCATTCTCACTCACTCTCTCTCTCTCTCTCTCTCTCTCTCACTCTCCCCCCTCTCTAACCAGCTTTGTGCATGCATGTCTTCGGGTCGAGCAGCATTTTCTAAGGCGGGCGCATTTAATTGGCAAACGTTGGCGCCAGCTGCGAGCCTCTAAATGCGACCAGGTGAATATATGTTGGGGTAGCTACTACTTACACTACTCGCATGTATATGCGAGGAGTAAAGGGGGTTCTTGGGTGGGCAGGTAAGCAGGTGGGGTGTGCGGGTGTCGTGCCCTGACATGTCAGGCGTTGCAATCAGCGTTTGATTTCTGAAGGATTTTGATCATTTTTTCATGTCGGCGCCGATTTGCATGCAATTTCTCAGCTGCAAAACCTTTGCGACAGTCCATTTACCCAGTTGCCATTTGACAGTTCACACACACAAACACACACACATAAATAAGACAGATAAGTTACAAGGTGATGTAAATTTATTAAAATTAAGCCCTCATAATAATGCGTAGCCTCGTTTATTGAGGCCAAATGCCAAGAGTATTGTGTCTTGGAGGAGCTGCATAAATATATTATTAATTATATACATATTTTATCTTAATACCTGAAATGTTGCTAAGGTGTCTTCCGCCATTTAAATAATTAATTGTATTAGTTTGCAGTGTAATTACTTTTCGCTAATAACTTTAAGAAGGTGCTAACGATGAAAGAATAATTATAAATTAAGTATTTAATGTATCTGCATAAACAGGCCTCACTGTAAAATTATAAAATAAGAGAAAAGACAAATGATAAACACAAAAATATAGAAAAATGCAATAGAATATTGATTAAATAAAAATAAATAAATTATATAATTACTTAATTAAGTTCATTAAAATATTTGACATCTGTACAATTCATAATCCAGAGCTACGCTGATGAGTTATTTTTATAGCCATTAGTTTCAGTTTGGCAGTATAGCCTTGTAACCGAATTTCGTTCTCTGCCAAATTACTATCAAAAGAAATGATTGCCATTATAGAGCAGCCAGCATTTTCGTTTGCTGTGCTTGACATGCAACATGGCAGAAGTTTTTAGTTAGATAAGAGTGAATCGGATATGGTTAGATGAACTCATTATGGTTAGACGTACTTCGGTTCCGACATTATTTACAAGGCCGTAAGAGCTGATGATAATTGCATAACACAAAGTCCAATGGGCCCCCAAAGAATGCTCGTATAAACGGGGGCGGGGCAAGAGTTTGGCAGCGTGCCCCATAAAACATGATGATAATGCACGATAATATTTCAGTCTCATTTACTTCATTTTGCTGGCTTAGCATTAAGAACAAAAGCATTAGACTCTATGCGCCTTGTCGACAAATTGCGCATACGCCACGTGCCTAATCCAACTGTCAATTAATTGCTCAACATAAATCCAGTTGGTATGCGCAGCTCGAAAAAGTACTGAAGAAAGGAAGCGAAACAATATAGAATGGAAGAAGTTGGAAAAAACCCGAGACGTGATAATGAGAACTAAATCCATCCCAGACTGGCAATTATGCAATTCATATCGAACTGATAGTGAATAAATTTATATATATTTACATATATAAATATATATATACATTTGCGATATTCATTAACCTATCATTAAAATTAGTTATAGAATATTAATTCTGTCGAATTGTTTTTATTTCCTCTTTATCAATCTGGGGCCCTTAGGCCCCATGGATAAGCCGCTTACATCATTCAATTTCAATATCATTCAGTTCGCTAGTTATACTGCCAATCAAAGCATTACATCAAGAAACAAAGTGAAAAATGTACTATAAAATAATTTGCGGGTTGAGCTGTGCTTAGCTTATCAATCAGTCAATCAATTAATAGTCAAATTGTTATCATAAAAGCTTTTTGCTTCTTGAGGTTGTTGCTAGGCGCACTCAGTAAATTCATCAATCAATTGGACAGCATAATGATGTTTGCAGTCAGACAATCAATCGGGAAATCATGTATTGAAGTATTTATATAGAATATGGCATACAAACCGAATGTCTACTTACGCACAAAGATGTTGCCGATGAGCGTGGCGGGCAGACAGAAGACAATGACCAGGATGTCGGCAATGGCCAAGTTGACAATGAAGTAGTTGGTGACAGTGCGCATACGAGGAGCACGTAGGACAACGGCGATGACAAAGCTGTTGCCGATGAGTCCAACGACGAACACCACGATGTAGGCCACGCAGTAGACAATGGACATGGCCAGTGAGTGGCGATAGAGCGGATCAAAGCCAAAGTCCACACTTCCGTCCAGCTGCTCCCAGCGCAAAATGCTGTCGTTGTATGACTTGGTCGCCGCAGCGGCGGTGATCAGGCTCGTGGTAGCCGGCGACATGTTCAGCAGGCTGGCATAGTAGGTGGATGATGTTGCATCGTTGGCCAATGCCAAATGGGAAGTGCTCGTTGCAGCCGCTGCTGTTGTTGCTGCTGCAGCCGCTGCCGCTGTTGCTGTTGCTGTTGTTGTTGTGGCAGCTATGCTCGAGATTAAGGAGCTGGCAGCGGGCGCCACTGTGGCCGTTGCCGTTGTTAAGATGGTGCCCAAAAGTGTGTCCGTAATGGAGCCGTTACTCAATTTAATAGCACTCGATGTGCTCGACAAGTTGGCAGCAATAGCAATGTTATCACTACTGTTGCTGTTGTTGTTGCTGCTGCTACTGCTGCTGCTGCTGTTGCTGTTGCTGGCAGCCTCATTGAAATTCAAGAGATTTTGCAAATCCAAGAAATTATGCGTGAAATTATTAGTGCTGGCATTCGACAATAATTCACTTTGCCAGTACCTAACCGCCTCAGCTGTGGGCGTGGCATCTCGGCTGCCAGCTATTGCTGCCGTTGTTGTTGTTCTTCTTGTTGTTGCTGCTGCTGCCACTGCTGCCGACGCTGCTGCCGTCGCTGCTGCTGTTGTCGTCGGCGTGTCGCCAGCTATGTGACTTCTGTGCTTGCGTTTGCGAATCGCCATCCTCCAGCTGAATCTGGCTCAGATTAATGTCGTTTATATTCTATATTCCTTAACTAATCCCGTTCTCTTAGATGTTGTCGCTGTGTATTTGCTGCTGTAGCTGTTTTCTTTTTTATAAAAAGTCTATAAAATTGGCGTCACTTGGCATATTGTGCTCACAAAAAATATATATATATATATAGCATATATATATATGGTTCGCTCTTCGAGTTTGAGTTTGAGTTTGAGTTCGAGTTTGAGTTGTAGTTGGGTTCTTACTTGGATATGTAGATATTTTCGTGGCTGTAGCAAATTATACAACATTCAATTAAGTACAAGGAGCACTGAGGTTGTGTGTGTGTGTGTTTAGCATGGAGAGCACACACTCTTGATAACTTTAAATTGGGTATAATGATTTTCCCTAGAAGAGTTGAGTTAATACAGCTAAGCATCTATAAGATAATCTTTATATGTAAATTCTTAAGAACTTACAAATTTTAATATATTTCTATTATTTTCTATAAATCTACAAATATGATTATTAACTATGCCTTTAGAAAATCTAAAATATTTTATATCAATTCAATCAATCCTATACAAAATTTGAAGCCTTTATGCTCGGCTTCCCTTTCAATATCAATATATCAGAGATTAATTTCAAATAAGCTAAGTATTTCCATTTTTTTTCACAGTTAAAAAAACACATATAGTTGTATATATCTGTCGAGTCTGTCAAAGAATTACCCTGAATTTCTCATTTGCATTTCGAATTTACATCACAAAATAGTTCCCACATTAAGACCCTTCCCTTACAGGGTGACTATGAGCTGTTTATTCTCGTCTAAAGCACTTTTAATTTGTGTGTTCATTGTCCATTGTTGTTGCTGCTGCTGCTGTTGCTGTTGTTCTCGCCCGCCAAGGTTGATTTGCAGTTTTTTGTGCAAAATATTTGTAACTGCATACTAAAGCTGCGATTGCACCTATGAAATGGGTTGTTATTGCTGTTGTTGCTGTTAATGTTGGTGTTGGTGTTGGGGTTGGTGTTGCTGTTGCTGTTGGTTTTGCTGTTATTGTCGGCTATGGGGTTATTCGGGTTGGTCGTCAGCTGTCGTTGCCTTGGGCTGGCATTACGAGTGCCCCAAGGACTTGTGTGCATATTTCAGATAAGGCCAAATGCTGGGTACCCTGGACTCGTTGCATCTCTCTAGCTACGATTCGATGCGCCCAAAAATGTGGGCGTTACATAGGCTGCTGTCTAGAGGAGGCTGCAGTGAAGGTGTAAGCGAAGGCAGAGGCGGCGGCGGAGGCAGAGGCGGCGGCGGAGGCGGAGGCTGAAGCTCAGGGACAGGGACATGGCCATAGCACGCACACATGCGCAGCCAACTGTTATTAACTAATTGAATTGCGATTATTCTTGTTGCACTTTGACCTCAAGCGAGGAGTGCCAACTGAATGGAAAAAGTGGATGGACGAATGGCCAAAAAATAATAAAAGTGCCAAAAGCACGAAACACTTTGATCAAGTGCCACAGAAAAATAGAAAAAAAATAACAAATAAATAAATAAAGAAATTTTATTCCAATCATTTTTTCGCTTCATTATTTTTTTAATTTTTTTTTTTTTTATTTCATTTTTTGCGCGGGGTGCGCCAAGAGGCGGACAATAGACCCATTAGCGGAATGCCAATGCGCTCAGCATAAAATTGCCTCGCTTCAAGGTGGGCCCACATGCTGTGTCCTGGCCGTCCTGGCAGTCCTGGCAGTCCTGGCAATTCTTGCACCAACAATAACAACAAAGTGTTGACAAATCGTTTACAGGCGAAGACAAACTAATTAAGACTGCATTTGGGTTAAAGTTTAACTGCAGCACTTCACAACTCCAACGAAAGCATACACTCGCTCACACACACACAAACAGAAAGTGGCATACACATACTCCCACACACACACACACACACGCGCGCGTATTCGTTTCCGTGTTAAACGCTCGACCTTTTTAATGTTTGTTGGTTCTTAACAACGCGAGTCGCGCGAGCTGCGCACGGCTTGGTGTCTGGTTGGGCACTGCTGAAAATGCTGCACAGCCAGCTCGCTTTTGTGGCAGGCAGAGTTCCATCTGCCGTACACACGCATACACTGAGACTAGCTAGCCGAGCCGAAGTGCAAAAACGACTGAATGTAGGTCTCTGTTGTCAAACCGCGCCCGCCGACGACTGCCAGCAACGTGTGTAAACGCTCAAATGCGGGTGGGCGCGCTTGTATACATGTGTGGGTGAGTGGGTGAGTGGGAGTGCGTGTGTGTGTGTGTGTGTGTGTTGGCGACTTGTTGTCCTTGTCGTCTGAATACACTCAACAAAAGACAGGTACTACGATGCCCGAATTTCCTCAGACGAGCTTCTAAGTAGACTCAACCTAATACTATTAATGGTATTTCGAGTATAAGCGCTACTAATGTCTGTCTGACTCACATTATTGTTTTATGCTACATATCAAAAATTGCATACATTTTTTCTCAGTGTATAAAATTGGGAATGGCCCTCAAATGCATTGACAGAGTTATGCTACAACATTTGTTGTTTTTCTCTGGCTTTCGCTTTCGCTTTCGCAGTTCGCAGGCTCGGAAAGCATACAAGTTTGTAGGCTCAAAAATTGAAGGACTACATTTGGCAATAACCAAGGTTAAACAATTTCAAAATGTCAGGGAACGCGCGTGAGAGGCCCTGAGCAGAGCTCAGATGGCAAAACAAAACACTTTACTTAACCAGGCTCTGCGTGAGCCTCAGAGCATGCTGTCGTTGCGGCCTATTCTTCTGTAAATACGTTTATTATGCCATTTGAATGTTTTCCTTCTTTTTGTGTGCGGGGGTGTTTGTGTGTGTGTCGAAGTGGATGTGGGTGTGTATCAGTGCGTGTGGGTGTGTGTAAATGTCAGTTTCGGTTCAAATTGTTGCACTGCCGCAGGAAACAAAACAAAAGCAACAAGCCAACCGGATTGGCAGGCATCAGGCAGCGCTCTTGTCTCTTGACTGCCATCATTACAGTTACACACGGGCGCCCATGGCGTATACGCAATTTCCGAAAGCTCTGTATTTATCATTGTGCCTGCCCTGCCAATTGCCGTTATGCGAATGGGTGCCCTCCATGGGAAAGCGTAGCGTTATTTCTATATTTCCTTAGCGTCTTCCGTCCAAGCCATTCGCATAAGTTGCGAAAAGCTGATTTAAGCATGGGTCAGCAATTCCCGCCCCAACTTTGACCTCTCTCCATCTCTTCTTTTGTTCTTTTTCTTCTTGTTTAAAGTTTAACGGCAGTTGCGAAGTTTCAGTTTTGTTTATTGCTTAGCTCGTTAGCATTCATATTTAGCGCATTCAAATCCGCTCAAAAACACTCACTCAACTCGCTCAACTCACTCAACAATGAGAGTGAGAATGAGCAATTGTGAACGAGAGGGAGAGTGAGAACGAATTCCCACCCTACATGTAGCGCGAAGCATAGGATGCGCGCGCGCTCTCTGCGAACAGCTGGCTTTCCTGCTCTGCCACGCAAAGGTTCAAAAACCTTGTGCTTGGATCAACACACAGAAACAATGTGAAGCTGACAGCTACACTGTGCGAAAGTTAATAAAATGTAAAGTATAATACATTTAATATTATAAGCCATTTTCTAATCATTAAAAATTACGTCTTTTGATATAAGATAAACACATTTTACTGTGAAATTTTTTTCATTTCCAAAAAACAGTTAGCTCCTAATATTTTTATTATGTATGTTTCTTAATGAAGATAGTCTTAATGAAGATATTATTATTATTATGTAGTCTGAGAGTCTTATCATATTTAATTATTATTATTAAAAAATTATTATTTAAAAAATTAAAAATATCTAAATATTACTTATTTTAAATTTTGAAATAGAACAATATTTCAGAACACATTGACTTATAACAAAATACAGTATAATAGAACTGAACGATACATTCGAATGACGCGCTCGAATTCGGTAGAAATTTCCAGAGAACAAGTCTGGCAAGTCTAAGAGTGTGTGTTGCTATCTCCCTCGGACTATAGAAATCTGGCAATATTATTTATTCATTAAAGATGGCTGTACTAGTACACCATATTAAAAATAATACATTTATTAATTTTTCTTCACCTACTAATGCATATACTAAAACCTATCCTGAATGTGTTCAATTCAATAAAGAGTGTAAATTGGTATGACAAGGGCTGCCAGAGCACTGAATCATGAAGAAACCAAACAGCAGTGTACTCACTCACTCCTGTAATATAATTGTAAAGTATACAAGGGAGACAAATCGATATTTCTGGAATCGTCGAGAAGGCATCTGTCACTGGGTATAAATACAGGTCTCGGTTCGCCTTTCAGTCATTCGAAAGAAATAAGTGTTAAAGTGAAGTTCTCCAGTGAAATTAAAATTGTCTGAAAAAGTTTTTCTGAAAAAAATATTTGAAAAAAAAAAGTTGGATATATTTCTGGACTAGTGCTCTGCTTCAAGTATACATTAAAATTGCTCAAGTGCAATGAGAAAGTTTGCAGTAGCCGTTGGCAATGCTGAATTGCGGGGCTATAATATGGCACGTCGGCTGAAATAATTGCTAGCAGCATTCAAGCTCGTTTGCTGTGAACAAAGAAAAAAGAATCTGCTCGTCCGTCGTCATCGTCGTGGGCACGTTTTCATGCGTTTTTACATTTGAGGAATTGGGCGACACGAAATCTATGGCCAAGAGTTTCCACATTTGGATAGAAATATTGCATTGTAGGCAGGCTGAGGCAGATGCCAGGAGTTTGCAATAAAATTTCTGAGGCAGACAAGATAGCCAGGTCTCGGAGTGTGTTGTTCTGACCCGGAATTAAGGATTTGGAGTTAGGACGCCAGGTATAAACTGAAACAGCAAACCAGCTTCTTTACTTGTTATACGTAAGCGAAAAATCTAACCATAAGGTGTAGCATTATTACCCAACTGTTTGCAATTTAAAACGTTTTCAAGCGTGACGTCACCGTATTTTTTACTCTTTGAAGTAAACGTTTTTCTCTTATATTAGCAAATATTGTGTAATTCGTCATCGAAATTTTGTATTGCGTAATATGTTTGTATGTATATGTAATTCTTTCGAAGCTTCTAGCATAATTTACACCCCATGCAAAGCCGTCAATCATTTTCGGTCATTTCGAGTATATTCTCGACTGTTCTTTGTTTAATCCCCCCTAGAGGGAGAGCAGTTGGCCTGCTCTAACAATATACAGCATTCTCTTTGCATGTACATATAAAAATAGTATACACATATTCTATCTCGCTTGCACCTGCGCACAGTTGCCGCTGCATGGCAAGGCAGCAGCTGCGCAGTAAACTCACCGAGTGGTGAGTTATTCGGCTCACCTCTGTTTTTTGCAAATATGAGTGTACTTCCATCTCGTTTTTCTATACGTATACTTTTACGTATAAGACTGGCCACATCTACCTAAAACGTTTTCTCCATCTGTCGCTTTCAATTGGCAATTTATCTCAATAACTAAATCATAAGTTCTTTATCCATTTAAAAACCTAGTTGTTAATCTTATTTATATACTGTCACCTTGATCATTGTTATACACGTTAACCAAGCAATATGTATTTCTTTCTCTAAACTTTATAGTTGGGCGTTAAAAGTTGATACGCGATCGAACGATGTTTAACTTGAACGCATACGTGAGAAAATGCCTTACAATTAGCTGAAAATGCTGCTTGTTCGGTCCCATGTAGCCGTGAGAGTATATCTAAACTGCGACTAAGTGTGTGTGTCGCGGCCTACACAGGGGTATCAAACATCGTTTTTATCAGATTGTGATTGCGTGGATTGAATATATATATAGGAGCCTGTATCGACTTCTCTGCTCTACTAAGACTTGTTCGAATGAAAGGCGCCCAGTTACATATGTCTATTATCTGTTATCTGCCATCGAATCGTTATCTCAATACTGATCAAATAGATACAACACTCTACTGACATCGATCGATATACATATATATCTAGTATCTGGAGGAGCAACCGATTGCTCGTTCGTTTCATAAAGCACAAATTATAAGATATATCTGTCTTGTTATATACTTAATATATTTTTGTCTCTTTTGTTAACTAAACACTACAAGCACACGACAAGCGTGGCTAAGTTCTTGAAATATCTGAAACTGTAAAAAAAAAAAAAAAAAATATTTCTTCTGTTTTTGTACACATCCAAGACTTAAGAAAACTTGTGTCCATTATATTTTTAATTACACTTGTCCAATTCAGTTATAGAAAATGAGAAGAAAAAAGAAAAAGATTATGAGAAGAAAAAAAAAAGAGCTCACCAAACAGAAAAGAAGCTACAATCAAAAAATAAATGAAATCTGAGACCAATAAATTTCGAAACAATTGTTCGCCATATTTTTATTTTAAGTTAAAATTCTAAAAAAAATTTCAGTCTAATCATCATACAAACGGAGGAAGGGACAAATACCTAAAAAGCGCACAGGTTTAATGAGTTTATCTAAGGAAGCCATCCAGGTTAATGTAGAAAAAACATTTTAAAATCGCTCACAACAAAAACAAAACTTACACAAATATATACATTTATATATTTTGGTGACTCAAATTTAAAATATAAAAACAATAAAAATCATAAAAAGATATAAAACTAATGAATATATAATGAGTACATTTAAATCTTTAACCCATTTTATCTATGGTGAAGAAAATGTGTTGATAATATATTAAATACTCGACAAGGAACATAATTAAATGATGCAAATTAGTATATATTTTAATCTCAAAACACACATTCTATTAAACTTATTCAAGATTTTTTCCTAATGAATGCAAAATTTAGTTTTAGTTTTAAATTTCAATTATCTTAAATTTGCTGAACTTTTTAGTATATATTGATTAAATAAAGTCAATATTTGATTACAATTTAAATACTCTTTTGAACTTCATATACTCAAGGAATATATTTTAATGAATTTATCCAATCCAAATCTGAAACTAAATCTCAAGTCATTTTCACCAAATGATATAAAACAATATATTTGTTCATATTTACTGAGACAGAATTTTGCACCGACAGAATTTTATTATTTAATACAACAATTGACGAACGAAAAAATATTTCTTACAATGGGTTCAAAAGCAAATATAAGGAAAATAGTATTCCTCACTATATTTAGTCGGAAAACCCCATGTTTTACAATCTACGTCCATAAGGAAAATCCGATCCTGCCTTTTTCACACTTTCAATACAATGCCGCTGCCACCATTAAATTACATATAATTTTTTACTTTCGTTCTTATCAGACGGACTTACGGAAATCCACGATTTATACACAATCTTTTTGCTGAACACTTCAGAATCGATTCATCTGTAAAAAATAAAATCTCAATCTAAAATTTCCTTAATGGAAAAACTTAATTGCAAGAAAATAAACCACCCATGAATTTATATTTAAATGAAACCTGTGTGGGAACATGAATAATATCCTCCATTGGTGTAAGACAAGAGCTGCGATAACTTATACAAATCAACCATTTCCCAATTAGGTTGGCTTCCAAAAATGTATGAGGTGTATGTAATAAAATATTTTCCATATAAACTTATTATACAACACTCGCTACGTTGAATCCTACATCGATTGTGTACAGACATTACCAAATTATCTATAAGGTAGGTGTTATAAAAAACTGCAATTTAAGGAGTGTGAATTTTCCGACTTGTGAGGTATATAAACAATGCATTAATAATACATCAATAACCGACATTACAAATTTCCTCATTAGGTAGGTGCTATAAAAAATTCCACTTTTATGCAAAAACTGCATGAAATTGAAAGAGTGCGAATACACCAAATTTTATCTATTGAGATGTAGTATATAAATCGTACATCAATCGTAATCAAAAATTAAATTTCCAAATTAGGTAGGTGCGTAAAATTGAAAGTGTGAATATAACAAATTTCCCTATTAAAGTGGTACACAAAAGCTGCATAAAATTTAAAGAGTGTGAATACAACTAGTTTTCCTATTAGGTAGGTGGTATATAAATCGTACATCAATCGTAATCAAACAATACAAATTTCCCTAATAGGTAGGTGCTATACAAAAATTTCACTTTATACAAAAACTGTATTAAATTAAAAGAGTGTGAATATAATTTTTCTGTTGGGCTGTGGTATATAAATCGTACATCAATCGTAATCAAACATTAAATATTTCCCTATTAGGTAGGTGCGTAAAATTGAATGAGTGTGAATATAAGAAATTTCCCTATTAGATGGTATACAAAAACTGTGTAAAATATAAAGAGTGTGAATACAACAAATTTCGCTATTAGGTAGGTACTAAATAAATCGTACATCGATCGTAAACAAATAATACAAATTTCCCTATTAGGTAGGTGCGTAAAATTGAATAAGTGTGAATATAAGAAATTTCCCTATTAGATGGTATACAAAAACTGTGTAAAATTTAAAGTGTGAATACAACAAATTTCGCTATTAGCTAGGTACTAAATAAATCGTACATCGATCGTAAACAAATAATACAAATTTCCCTATTAGGTAGGTGCGTAAAATTGAATAAGTGTGAATATAAGAAATTTCCCTATTAGATGGTATACAAAAACTGTGTAAAATTTAAAGTGTGAATACAACAAATTTCGCTATTAGCTAGGTACTAAATAAATCGTACATCGATCGTAAACAAATAATACAAATTTCCCTATTAGGTAGGTGCGTAAAATTGAGTGTGAATACAACTAGTTTTCCTATTAGGTAGGTGGTATATAAATCGTACATCAATCGTAATCAAACAATACAAATTTCCCTATTAGGTAGGTGCGTAAAATTGAATGAGTGTGAATATAAGAAATTTCCCTATTAGATGGTATACAAAAACTGTGTAAAATTTAAAGAGTGTGAATACAACTAGTTTTCCTATTAGGTAGGTGGTATATAAATCGTACATCAATCGTAATCAAACAATACAAATTTCCCTAATAGGTAGGTGCGTAAAATTTAATGAGTGTGAATACAACTAGTTTTCCTATTAGGTAGGTGGTATATAAATCGTACATCAATCGTAATCAAACAATACAAATTTCCCTAATAGGTAGGTGCGTAAAATTGAATGAGTGTGAATATAAGAAATTTCCCTATTAGATGGTATACAAAAACTGTGTAAAATATAAAGAGTGTGAATACAACAAATTTCGCTATTAGGTAGGTACTAAATAAATCGTACATCAATCGTAATCAAACAATACAAATTTCCCTATTAGGTAGGTGCGTAAAATTGAATGAGTGTGAATATAAGAAATTTCCCTATTAGATGGTATACAAAAACTGTGTAAAATTTAAAGAGTGTGAATACAACTAGTTTTCCTATTAGGTAGGTGGTATATAAATCGTACATCAATCGTAATCAAACAATACAAATTTCCCTAATAGGTAGGTGCTATACAAAAATTTCACTTTATACAAAAACTGTATTAAATTAAAAGAGTGTGAATATAATTTTTCTGTTGGGTTGTGGTATATAAATCTTACATCAATCGTAAAGCAAACATTACAAATTTCCCTATTAGGTAGGTGCGTAAAATTGAATGAGTGTGAATATAAGAAATTTCCCTATTAGATAATATACAAATACTGTGTAAAATTTAAAGAGTGTGAATACAACTAGTTTTCCTATTAGGTAGGTGGTATATAAATCGTACATCAATCGTAATCAAACAATACAAATTTACCCAATAGGTAGGTGCCACAAAAAAACTACGTGAATACAACAAACTTCCCTATTATGTAGGTTCTACACACACTACGTTAAATCTAATATAATTTATCTAGACATGACATTAAAATTTCGCTATTAGGTAATACCATTGTAAAATTTGAAAGTGTGTTAATACAAACGAATTTCCAAACTACATGAATCTTATACAGAAATTACTGATTTTCCAACTAGGTAGGAGCGAGAGTGTTAAATTTCCCAGGGTAGGACATTTGTGAAAATTGTGTGAAATTAAAAGAGTGGGAATACATACAACTTTCTTAACTACCAAAATCGTACATACACATTACAAATTTCGCTATTAAGTAGGTGCGTAAAGTTTAATGACTGTGAATACAACTAGTTTTCCTATTAGGTAGGTGGTATATAAATCGTACATCAATCGTAATCAAACAATACAAATTTCCCTAATAGGTAGGTGCTATACAACAAATTTCACTTTATACAAAAACTTTATTAAATTAAAAGAGTGTGAATACAAACAATTTTTCTGTTGGATTGGTCTTATATAAATCTTACATCAATCGTAAAACAAACTTTACAAATTTCCCTATTAGGTAGGTGCGTAAAATTGAATGAGTGTGAATATAAGAAATTTCCCTATTAGATAATATACAAAAACTGTGTAAAATTTAAAGAGTGTGAATACAACAAATTTCGCTATTAGGTAGGTACTAAATAAATCGTACATCGATCGTAAACAAATAATACAAATTTCCCTATTAGGTAGGTGCGTAAAATTGAATGAGTGTGAATACAACAAACTTCGCTCTTAGGTAGGTTCTACACACACTACGTTAAATCTAATATAATTTATCTGGACATTACATTAAAATTTCACTATTAGGTAATACCGTTGTAAAATTTGAAAGTGTGTTAATACAAACGAATTTCCAAACTACATAAATCTTATATAGAAATTACTGATTTTCCAACTAGGTAGGAGCGAGAGTGTTAAATTTCCCAGGGTAGGACATTTGTGAAAATTGTGTGAAATTAAAAGAGTGGGAATACATACAACTTTCTTAACTACCAAAATCGTACATACACATTACAAATTTCGCTATTAAGTAGGTGCGTAAAGTTTAATGAGTGTGAATACAACTAGTTTTCCTATTAGGTAGGTGGTATATAAATCGTACATCAATCGTAATCAAACAATACAAATTTCCCTAATAGGTAGGTGCTATACAAAAATTTCACTTTATACAAAAACTGTATTAAATTAAAAGAGTGTGAATATAATTTTTCTGTTGGGTTGTGGTATATAAATCTTACATCAATCGTAAAGCAAACATTACAAATTTCCCTATTAGGTAGGTGCGTAAAATTGAATGAGTGTGAATATAAGAAATTTCCCTATTAGATAATATACAAAAACTGTGTAAAATTTAAAGAGTGTGAATACAACTAGTTTTCCTATTAGGTAGGTGGTATATAAATCGTACATCAATCGTAATCAAACAATACAAATTTACCCAATAGGTAGGTGCCACAAAAAAACTACGTGAATACAACAAACTTCCCTATTATGTAGGTTCTACACACACTACGTTAAATCTAATATAATTTATCTAGACATGACATTAAAATTTCGCTATTAGGTAATACCATTGTAAAATTTGAAAGTGTGTTAATACAAACGAATTTCCAAACTACATGAATCTTATACAGAAATTACTGATTTTCCAACTAGGTAGGAGCGAGAGTGTTAAATTTCCCAGGGTAGGACATTTGTGAAAATTGTGTGAAATTAAAAGAGTGTGGGAATACATACAACTTTCTTAACTACCAGAATCGTACATACACATTACAAATTTCGCTATTAGGTAGGTGCGTAAAATTGAATGAGTGAATATAAGAAATTTCCCTATTATTCAAAACTGCGTAAAATTGAAAGAGTATATGAATTCAAAAAATTGCCCTATTAGGTAGGTTTTACACACACTGCGTTGAATCTGACATAATTTACAAAGACAATTCAAACTTCCACTGAATATAAGCTTGAGTGAAAACATACGAATTTCCTTACATTAATGTTAATTAGGTAGGAGCGAGAGTGAAATTTAGGTATACGAACATTATGTGAGATCTTTATGTGTAGTAAAATTGTTTTAGTAGATTATTTTCCTTTAACATCAGTAAAACCATTAGAAATGTTATCAATAAAAATATAACTATATAAACTCGCATATATATCTTCATTTTCGTAATAGATTTGTGAAATTAATATCAAGTCGGAGCATGGCTTTAATTTATTACATTTTGATTGTCTGGGCACATACACTTTTTGCATTACCAATTATTGAATAGGAATGTTTTTAACTTGGATGTGGAAAATCTATGTTCAAGAATAAAACTGTTTTGAAGGTTACTACTCATTTCAATTCCTAGTGCTCTCAGTAACATTTAGCTTTTCTTTTTGTAATTTTAAAAAACACTTTCCAAATTCGTGGAATCATATTTGAGTACTTGGGTATTCTTTTTTTTCAAACTGAATACATTAATTACGTTTTATACTAAATGTATTTTTTCTATATCCTACTTTCAATATTTTAACATTTTCCCCGTTTTCACTCTAATATAATATTATCTGATTATATTTTCTGCTCCACTTTAACAATATATATATTTATGAGAGAAAGTCCAACATTATTTAAAATTCATAGAATTATAATTTAAATATTATTTTCCGTGTTGCACCTGTTTATAATACTACAAACTCCATAAATGGTATAATGGTATATTCATAAAATGAATACCAGATAATCAAAAACTTATAAAATATAAATGTTTCTGCTTATTTTATATAATTTTGTATTGTTATATAATGAAATCCAATTGGCGTTAATGGGAGACATAAAAATCAAATTAATGAGACGTTAAAGAAATATCTTCGATGTGCATAAATCTGACTTCAAGTTAAATTCGAATTTTTTACGCTTTGGTTGATCCAAATATACTATACATTTAACTTAAAAGAATTTCTAAAAAATGGAAGCCAACCCACCTATGGAATTGATCCCCAACTAAATATAACATACATATTTTTTCGGAATTTAAAAATATTTCCACTACTTAAAGTGCGTAATTACAAATATGGCAATTATTCATTTCTTCCAATAATCCTGCTGTCGTCGCAAAAATTCTCTTATATAAAAATCGTATTCGGAAAATACGTATCCATATGCTATTCATATCAATGATATAATTCACAATTGTAAATAATAGAAACGAACCAGAAAAGACATACTATAAAGACACATATTTTCTTATTTTACAAAAAGTAAAAGTCTAAGAACTAACATCCAAAAACATGAAAAGATAAATATAAATCAAGCTTCGTATTTGTTGAATAGGATTGGTGGAACCCTCGAGTCAACGTCGTATTTTTAAATTCAAAGCAAGACAAAGCAAAATCAAATTCATATTATAATATAACATATAAAAGACATTGCGAATAAACATTCATACGCGGTCCATGTTAAAATGATATGAATGGAGCAAAAATGCATTGCTATAAATATGAAATTCAAAAATATAAATATATTACAAAGCAATTGTCCGTTAAGGATGTACACAGCATGAAGCTCTTTACAGCGAAGACAATTTTAGAATATTTCAAAGGCCTAAAACTAACGATATCTTAAGTATTAAATGGTTTATAAAAAATGTATATATTTATTATATTAACCGATATAATTTATTGTCTGATTATATTTCATTGCTCAGAACTGTTCGTTAAGGATATATAACACAATTATTCCTCACAGTAAATATAATTCGTTAAAATTAACTAAAAATTAAATATATATATATATATATATATATATATATATATATATATAATACATGTATACATACGTTTTAATGTTTCTCACCTCCCCCATTTAATAGCTAATAGATGCTTATGTTTGAGCTTCACATATTTCCATAATGACAGTCACAGCAACGCTTGCAAAGTCTTCAAATTTTTTATTAAAATAATGGGTCTGCTCTTCAATCTTGTTGTGCACTTGGTCTGTTTCATGGCGTACATATTCTTATACACATACCTGTATATGTTTTTACTATGATTATTTGTATACTTTTCTGTTAGATTAAAAAAATTATTTAGATGTTTATATTTTATTTACAACTCGTCAAATCATATTAACAGCTTAATGTTTAAGCATTTAGAACACCTTTGTCCATGGGTCTATATATTTTTTTTAAAAACTTATCAAATCAATTTATGATTCCAACATTTTCTCAATTTACTAAAAAGTAAGTCTCTGATGATAATAAAATGGCTCAACACAGATTTTACTATTATTTGTTTACTCCTCAAACACTCAATATAACTGATTTTTTATTTTGTATTCTTTTTCACCTCACCACACAAAATTAATTTCTATATTAGGTGATATATTCATTAACTTTCTATTATTGGCTATAATTTATATATATGCATAAATATTTAGATAACTTACACTTGATATATATATTCCTTGTATATTGAACACTTTGACAATTTTTGACTTTGATATTCACTTTCGTTACCACTACACTTGTGTTGATATATTCATATAACAGTATATATGTATGCTGTTTTGTACTTTGTACAACTATTGAGAAGCATCAGATTTTTGGGTGAGGTTTTATGATGCACTTCTCACTGTCCACTCCTGGTTAATTAAAAAATTCCCTATTTGGTATTAAAACTACCAACCAAACAAAAACCTCACCCACCAAATATGTGAACAAAGAGATAAAAATATTCAATAAAGCAACAACGAAAAACTCTGAAGTCATCACTGAAGCTGGGACGGCACTTCCAATGGGATCTCTGATAAAATTCTATACAACACAGATAAGCAACACCAACTTAAAAGGCGGTGCTTCCGAAGCAAACTGAATATGCGATTTCTTCCTATTCCTCAATTCACGCAGCGGTTTGAGGCTCTATTCCAGTCGGATATTGGAACTGTGGACTATGGAAATGTGGACTGTGGAAACTTGCAGTTATGGAACAGTCGGCAATATTAATCAACCAACTGCAACTGCGGTCCGATTTAGTATAGACATGTAGTTATACACTAATTAAAAAAAAATTAATTATAAAATAAATTGATATACCTAAATATATTAAATTTTAAAATTGAATTGAAAAAAATCAATAATTTGAGTACATCCCCATTATATTCTATTAATTGAAATGTCAAATGATACACAAAATTATTCAAAATAAATTATATTAAAATAACATTTCTGGCGTATAATTGAAACGATTTTATTCTTGTTTCACATTCAGTTGTAAGGAAACGACGTTTGCTGTTATATTTGTAATTAGTTTGTATTTTTATTTATATTTGCTTAAAAAAATTGAAACAATTAATTTATAAACATAGGACTCGAAAACATTGAAAACATTATTGACAAAAACTGCAGAAGTATTTTCACACACATTCAACTAAATTAATTTTTGTGTTTTGTTTACAATTTGCATTTTGCTTTTAAAATAGACAATTAAAATGATTTATAAAATCGCTTTTCGAATATATCTGTATACATATTCATATATATAAAAATCCCTTATGTCTAAATGCTTTAGCGTTCACATTCAAATTAGGGGTGGCGGGGAGTCCACGTGCGCCTGCAAATTGGATGTGGGCGTGGCCTCGTACACACAACTAAATATTGGGATCAAAATTCAAGCCTTTGCATTTAACTATTTACAAAAATATGAATTGCATTATTAATTATTATATTTAGTTTTCGTTTTGGTTTTTTTTTTTTTTGTTTTTGTTAAGAAACATCGAATACATTTGTTGATGGGAGACTTTTATGATAGCACGTTTAAAAATGGGGAGAACTAAGAGCCATTGGCTGAAATTGTTTGGACCACAATTATGAATTGCTAACACGATGTGCTAAAGTGTTTTAACAATTGCAAAACAAAAGCAGCAAGCATTTGAGTAAACTCAAAGTATTAAGAGTGCTCTGGTCGAAGGGGTCCGACTAACGCTGAACTTCGTTCGAGAATTCAATAATTTCGATAAATTAGCATGTACAACATATATATTTAAATGCCAGTGGATTGGAAGCTTCTAAAAAAAAAAAGAAATAACAAGGAAATGGGAAGTGAATATGCTACACGAGTATATTATAATTTAGACTGAGAAAAAGACGGACATTAATTAATCAATTTAGCACATCGTAGTGTTCAAGTATATATATATTCTTCTATTACTTTAAATGGGTTCGGGCATAAAAGGAAGGTTATTCAAGTTTAAAATGCATTCGTATTCTTATTGGTTTTTTTCTTCGTTTGTATCTTTAATTTTTTAGTGTGTTGTTTATGTTTACTTAGTAAAAGCTGACAACAAATTTGAAATTTACTTATTTGATAGGTACACTCAAAAATATGTATGTTATATTAGTGTTAGCTGCTGTTGTCTTTCATTTTGGCGCTCCTTGTAACCAGTATACGATATTGCTACTTATTGATTTGTCTTGTCCTGGGAGGTCTGTCAACGCCCTCTAAGTGGTGTTACGAGCGACTCTCCTAGCTATTGCATAAGTGAGTGAGTTGGGGAAACTTGGATGCTATGGAGTGAGTGCTGTCTTAAACTGTTTCTGTTCTTATTTGTGTCTTAGTCTGTCCGCTGTTATATATATATGCATATATTAAATATATCGAAGTACTTATAGAGTAACCCTTATACAGTTAGCCCACTCTGTTACGCACCAAACACTCCCAGTGTTTCGCCTAATGTCTATATAGTATGTAGTTCATATATCATTTCGCTCAAATATTTTTTTTAGCTAACTAGCAATTAGTTACATATTTCGATTTCTCGATTGTGTGGAATCAATTCGCATAACATTCGCTATATATACATGGATTCGTCGTTTCTATAATATTATTTGAGTGGCGAGGGGGCCTTACAAAATTTTGACTAGTTCTTTATGCAAGCGCCTGGAAGAGGCCATCGAATTGTTAGTTATACAAATCGCTAAGATTTTTAGTTTTAGTTCAAAAATGTTTTTGTTTTCTTCGTTTTTAACACTATGTAATCGAGGGAAATGCTAGTTTCTGAAATCCTTTGGATGCACTCTATACTTAGGCTTATCTCCAATGTCTCTGTCTGTCTATCTGCCTGACTGCCAGTTCTTCTACAGTTGTGTTTGTTTATTCTAGACCTATATCACCGCTTAATTGCCTTAAACACTCTAATTATTTTAAGCATTTCCTGCTGATTCATTGTTGTCTCGTCCTTTGCGTTTTGTGTTCGTTTTCTTTTTTTTTTTTTTAGATTGAATGATTATGAACGTGTGAGTGGCAGCTACTTAATAAAGTTCAAAGTTCATGAAACTTTACAATTTCGTATGCCCGCAGCTATAATCATGAATCATACAATATATATATGTATATATATATATATATATATATATATATATATATATATATATATATATATATATATATATATTAGTCTATATGTATGTATTATATGCTTAGTTTTGCAAGATATTAATTATGTATGTATGAAACCAATGTGATCCTATGCAAAATTGTATTATTTATAATATATATATTTATATATATATATGGATTTAGTTTAGGTATGCTTATTGTGAACTATTTTGCACTGTACAGCAAAATACGTTTTCCATTTTGTTTTTCCTCTTTTGTTTTGTACAATTTGAAAACTAATTTAAACTTTACATACATATACGTAGTTGCTAGAAAATTGTTTAATTTCTTGTTCACTTACATTTTAGGCGTGTGTATGATTGTGTGAGTGTGTGTTTGTTTAATTTCTGGTTCACTTACATTTTAGGTGTGTGTGTGTATTGTGTACTTTAGTTATAGGAAACGTTTTTAATTTTTGGAAATGATATAGAAAAATAAATGCAGAGAACACTATTTAGCATACAGAATTTTAAGCTTTTAGCTTCTATTCGTATATGTAGTTATGTTTGCATTACAATAAATTTGCTTTGTTTCTGTTTTCCATTTTCATTTTTAAATAAATAGCAATTGATTTTTCATATAGCAATTGATTTTTCATATGTTTTTATGCTTATTTAAATTTTAGCATTCAGGCGCGTTTTACTAGGCCTAAACAGCGCTGGCTCTAAGGCTTTATTGCAAACCATTTAATTTTTCATTCAATTTTAATTTTGGTATATATTTTTTATGTATATATATATATATATATATATATATATATATATATATATATGAATTGAATATAAAGCACTTAAAATTAAACAAAAATAAATAGTTTCAATTTAATTATGAATTAATCAAAAGAAAACAATTAACTTATATACAGCAAAAGATTTTTCGAATTGATTACGATCGCGTAGGCCTTACATATACAATATGCAATGTACAATTAGTCTTAAGTGTGTGTCTTGTATACATATTTTATATCATCAGAATGGGCGTTGGCAGGGTTAGTGTGCAGATCCTTTGCTTGACCCGTTTAACAAATTGAAGAACTTGTGCAATCCCAGCAGGGTTGGCCACGTCAACGTGACCAACAGCAACAACCAGCTGGCTAGGTGAGCTGAAGAACTGGCGCTGGACCCGGTTTCACCACATTTGCCTGAAATGTAAAGCATCAAATTAGAATTCGATAATAGATAAATACAAATTATGATATGTATTCTCAGTGAATCTCTTTTAGATTAAGATTCTTATGTAAATAGAACAAACCAAAAAATGATAGGTTGGCCACTAGATGATGATCGGGAGGTTTTTGGGTGCCACGATAGCAGGCGTCTCCCACGACCAGCTTTGCTGCATTGCCTTCTGAGGGTCTGTAGCTGATGCACACACCATGTTTGGTGCCCTTATGCCTCGCGATGATATAGACGGTGCTGTTCTCGCTCCAAGAACCATGACAGGAGTACTCTGCGTTAATGGAGAACAGATTAGATTGGTTGCTTTAGTTACAGTTAAAGAGACTCGCTGGCCCTCTTGTTCTTGTTTACTTACCCTCCTCGCCATCCAGGGTGCACAGTGGACTCACATCGATGACATTGGGCGCCGTGCAGCCCACCCAAAGTTGTCGCTGAGCATTGTAGTTGGTTACACAGCCGGGCACATCTCGTCGATTGCGCGTTGCTATGAAACCTACGCTGGTATCGTTCGAGCTGCTTAGAACCAAAACTTGCTGCATTTGATTCGGGGACTCCTGCTGTTGCGCCAGCCTCGGCTCTGCAGCATTGCGTCGACTGCGCACTGGCAGGCCACGAGTATTGGCATGCCAGGAGCCACGCTCCATGCGCTCGGCATTCCGGAAGCTGAGTGTGCTGTGCCTGCCACAAAACACAAATAAACAAAGCACACATTGAGCCGTAGTAGTAGAGAACATACCCCTTGTGGCCAAAAGAGCCCGCGTTCAGTCCCTCGCTCTGAGTATGATGATGGCCATGTCCAAGATGCGATTTGCCATTGTGATTGCGCTTGTGGCGCGTGACCAGGTACGGCGGTCCAATAGCTCCACGCAGATTGTACAGGCCCTCCATAGGGCAAATATGCGGTTCCGGATTGCTAGCTGTGAGCGGGATTTAAAAAAGGAACATCATATCACTACATTAAAGTATGCGCTCTCAGATACCCTGTAAACCAGTATTAGGCACCCGCATTATTCTTCATACTTTTGAGATTAGAGTTTAGATCCCGTCACATATACCCCACTTATTACTCACTGTTTACAAGGTATTCACAGCACACAGAGTGCACACAAACTTACCCAGCAGCGTTATGTAGGCCATCTTATTGAAGTCAAAGTGATCCGGAGCACAGGCATCCTCCAGACGAATGGCCGGCTTGCCCGTCTGTATCTCAATGACGTGCGTGTCCCGACGGTAGAACATCATGCACATAAAGCCTGATTGGCTGTAAATTGGAAGGGAGGAAAAGGGAACGGGATGAGACAACAGGGTGACAGTTGTTTTTTTTTTTTTTTTTTGTGCTCTTGCTTACCAGCCGGTGGTATAGTGCACCACAGCCATCATTTCGGTTGAGGTCTGTTTGTTTATCTGCTCGCAGAGCGCACGTGTCTCCATGTAGCCGTTGGGCTTAATAATGTGCACAGAGCCATCGCTGTAAAGAAAATTGGAAACGTTTTATTGGCTGTGATGCGCTGCCTTCGGCGTTGTTGTTGCCACTCACTTGGAATGATAATTGTAGACAGCATTCCCCATAAGTGCATGCCAGTGTCGCGGGCCCTTGAACCAGGCGGGAAAATCGCAGCGCTCCGCCGCCGGCGGTTTTCGCAGCGACATTATGAGCGACCCAACCTGGCAGAGAAAGAGAGTGAGTGAAGAGGGAGATTTGAATGTTGACACTTTGAATGGAGTTTGACTCGCTTACCTCGGCGCTGTCTAAGCCATTGCAAGTGGCGTCGCCGGATTGTGCCAGCTTATACTCGGCATCCTTCGTGCTGAGCGTGGTTGGCCTACCTGCAAGGGTTTTGAAACAAAACACAAAACGATGCTCCAGAACAATTTTCCAGCTGTTTGTTTGGCGATTTTCTTACCCATCAACGCGGAGATTTTCTCGTAAACAAAGCAACGATAACGCTCCTCATTCGAAATGGCATGATGATGCGAGACGAGACCCACCAAATACCGTGAGTTCCCATCCTTCCATGTGGCCAGGCAGGTTAGCTCCTCAACTGCAAAGATTTTGCAATTTAAATTTTTAATTAAGCTTGAATTATGCGAATATTAAGAGTCTAGAATAAAATTTAGTTCTCTTTGGGGTGAACAGCTAAAGACAAGTCGATTATCAATGCAATTCAATTGTGCGCTGTATAGCTAAATATTCGTAATTTAGCAGAACAATCCGCTCATTACAGAGCTCTTACTGAATTCTCTTGAATCAGCTACAATGTGCACTTACCCGTACTCTCTGTGCCTTGGATATCGGGACAGGCCTGAAAACTTAATAGCAGGCGACTCTCCTCGGTGCAGCTCTCAATGTTCGAGACGGGGGATATGCACTCCCCATGGCCTCGATTGTAAGTGAATATAAAGGGACCTGCAGAAGGGAGGTAAAATGATGATGACGATGATGATGATGACGATAAAACATTGCATTGAGATAAATGGGAGTGGGAACTCACCCTTTAGTGGGCACTTGACCGGTTCAGCGCTCTCACGGAACAGCGAGAAGAGTAGAGCATCGCCCGGAATTTGATCGCAGAGATTCTGTAAAGTCTCACGGCCCTTGCAATGGTCTGGGGGACATGATTATTTGAAAAGCACACATAGGAATACAATTAATGCAAATCGCTAAACAAGTTGAAAAACAGACAAACACGCACACAAAGACAAAGAAAGGCGAAAGAAATAAGTGGAAATGGGGTTTGGGAATATGTAAGTAGTTTGGATGGATTTAGTAGAATAGCAAAAGTATAGTCAGATAGTCAAATATATTTAGTATTTAGTAAGTTAGATGGGATAAATAGATAGATAGATAGAGAGAGAGATAGAGAAGCAACACATTTAGGTGAATCGATTTTTTTTTTTTAGGGTATTAAATGATAAAACAATGCTACAAAATTCTAAAAAGGTTTGTTTAAATAAATATTATGCAGCACACTGGAAGCTGACGACGCCCTGCCCAAGATCCAAGTCCACTACCCAGATATCTGGATGATGGTACTTGAATTTTCTGTCGCAGCTTGGGAGAGACGAAGCTTCAAGTGCGCCACAACGTGAAACAGCAACAATTTCTGTTGAAATGTGTGTTGACAAAATTAAATGAGAAAAAAAAACCAAATTTAAATGACAAAAAAAAGAACACTGAAGAATGTTCTCTTTTTTTCAGCAACACTTGAGAATTGGTATAGCATTGCGGACTGAATGTTTAAAAGAAATAAACTAAGACAAGTCTTGAAAGTATTAAATGTAAATAAAATATATTGATCATGAAAGAAGAAAAAGAACACATAGTCCTTTTCGGCTCTCAAAACAAAATTGAAAGTTCAATTGACAAGGCAAACAAAAGATTCTTTTTTGTTGCTAGATCAAGCAGAATAACTAAAAAATATATTTAAATTTTGTCATATATTAATTAATTATAAATACTCGTATGCTAAGAAAATAAATAAATGTTGAGTACTTTGATTTGCAGCTTGGCAAATATATATATTCGTAGTTAAGCTTATTTTTTAACGCTTTTTTTTTTTTTTTTTTTTTTTTTTGTGGTATAGGGTCCTCTCTTTTTAGCAATATTGGAGTATTTCTTTCACGTTTATATACGTTATGTTTATAATAATAATCAACAATTATAATAATTATAATAATAACAGTAATATATTTATATATGGTTAGGCAACCAACAAACAGGCAGAGTTGTAAATACATCTAAGAGGCGAAGGCCTTTGGATAAAAGCTCTAAAATGAAATGTTTTAAAACAAGCACACGCAGAGAAGTGTTGGTAAACGATATGCAACAAAAGTTATGTACAAATGCAGGATTCATGGGTAACTGTGTTTGTGTCTACTTGTGTGAGGGTCTGTGTGTGGGCCAGCTCTTATGGCCTCTTTGAGTAATGATTGTAATTAAGTAGCAGCTAGAGTTGATGAAAAGCATAACGGTATAACAAGCTAACGGTATACGTTTTGGGTGTGTTGTGTCTGTGTCTGTGTGTGTGTTTTGGTTTTTTGGCAGCAACAACTACGACAGCGAAGCTTTATATATATATATATATATGTATATATATTTTATATATATCATGACCAGGCAAAAAGTACAACAGCACAGACATTAAAAATAATCTACTTTTTCTTTTTGTTTTTTGGTTTTAATATCTTTTTTTCGGACATTCACACACACACACACACACACACATACACAGAGAAATAGAGAGATACGAATATGTAAAGTGTAATATTAAAATAGCTGAACTATGATATGGGACTTTATAGCAAGTAGCCCTCGCACACTCACTCACACACACACACACACACTGACACACACACATTGACAGAAACACACAACATTTAGTAACAAACGGAATGAAAAATGACACATATCTATGAAATGGAAACATTATGGAACATTACGAAATGGAACCGAGAGCAGAAATTGTTGAGTTTCATGTTTAAATTACATTAATTAAATGACAAACACACATAAACAAAGGAAAGCATAATGTAAATGTATTGGTAACACAGTAACAACTAACTAAAAGGTACAAACACGAACACACACATATTATTTAATTAAAAACGGAAACAACAACACGGTTGGGTTAGGTGGGATGGGGGGTTAAGGATAAAGTGTGTAAACTCATAGAGCGAATAGTAGTAGAAGTAGTAGTAGTAGTAGGAATAGAAGTAGTACAAATAGTAGTAGGGTAAGTAGTAAAATATTAGTAGGTATTGTTTAGGTTAGGTAGGTTAGAATGTAGTAAGAAGAAGAAAGTACAACAAGTAATTGGATAAATGAGAGACAATTATACTAGCGGTCACCGGGCAGCCCATCCCAACATTTTTTTATCATCATGTACAATATGTATACAAAATATATATATATAAATATATAAATTGCTATATATTCTGTTATTTTTAATTTTTCTTTGGCAAAAAATTGTATTTTTTTTTAATTTAGCTGAAATCCTTGAATTTTTAAATGACAAAACAAAGTGAAATTGTAAATTAAATTGGATGGAGAGTCTTAGCTTATTATTTTCATGTGTTTTTTTTTTTTTCTTAAATCAAAATAGAAAACTAAAAAGTTGGAGACTTTTTTTTTGTGTGTAGGAAACTGGGAGGCGGACAAACGTATAAAAGATGACAAAGAAGAAATCCGAGTTGTATTGCTAGTTGTTTATGGCATAGGCGATATGATTTCCGATTTGAGAATATTATAGAAAAAAAAAATAAAGGAGGAACTCATGTATATATACAAATATGTTAAAGCAACTGACTGAGCTGGGTAGGTCAGCTTCCTCAGATCGGATAAACAATAGAAAAGTTACAATATTTAGATACTATATTTCATGCATATCGGAAATCATATTTCAGCTTCGATCTCTGCCGAAACTCTGGGAAAATTAGAAATTTCACTCGCTCGGTTGAAGAAGAAGAAGAAGAACTGTACAAAAATTGAGGCGATGATGATTTATTTTTTTGGTTTTCTTTTCTTTTTAGTTTGGTTAGCAGTGGATTAATATAAAAAACATTAATAATTATAATCATGTACAAAGAGTTATTTTTAGTATCATTATTATCGAAAAAAAAAGAGGAACGAAAGGAAAATGATGAGTTAATGGAAGCACTTCAATTGGTGACAACAAACAACAATCAAATAATTTCAAATTAAGAATTCAACAAATATAATAAACAATACACAATTAATATTCATATAACTGTACAAGAGATATTGGAGGAAGGAGTTTTATTTACAGCGTGTGTTGTTGTTGTTGTTGTTCTTGTTGTTATTGTATTTATTAAATGATTGTAAATATCCTTAGTATTCGTTATAATACACAATTGATTTATGCGAAATTCTTCTGTACAATCCTTGACTCTTGTCAAGGAAAAACCATACCAAACAAAAAATGCTAATAAGAACAAAACAAAATACGAAAGTGGAACGTAAAACAAATTAAGATGAATGAGGCTTACGGCACGACTTGTCTATATATGTACATATACACACACATATAAATATATATATATATATATATTTATAACCTCACCCAACGGAGTGACAACAAATTAACAGAAGAGAAACAAGAAAACCAAATTGAATGAATGAGCACATAAAATATTGCATAAATAAATGAAATGAATTGAAATGAAATGGCTATGTGAAAATATACATAAATCTATACATACGTATATATATATTCTCATATACAACTGCGCCAACAAACACAACAGTAGAAAGGGGGCGTGGCAGCCGTAGGAGACACGCGAAATTGTTTCGACACCCCGGTCGCATAACACGCGACTCGCTGGAACTCGACTGCAGCACTGCCTCTGTCCCAGTCCCTGTCACAGCCTAGGTAAATACGGAGTACCCATTCTTTTATGCTCCACATATAAATACATATAAAATATATATGGCATGCGAAAACTGTACCAACACACGCAGCCCTAGGGAACGGGAGCTGTTTCGTATTAAAATTCCCAAAAACTATATAAAACAACTAAAAAGGGCACTATGGTCGAGCATATCAGCCACGCTGATGCACTGCATTTACCCTTCCTTACGCTTAAAGCTTATATAAAGAGAGAGGCATATTATTTCCCAGCTATAATTTTATCGACTTGGCTTTGAAGACCATTCCACCGACAGTCCTTGGTCACCATCATCCTGCTCTTAAAATCCAATATACCCAAGTTCGCAGCAACTCGAATGGAAATAGCATACATATAATAAAATAAAATTGGCTGTTGTCCTGACCTGTGTGTTGCCTGCTACTGTGGCTAACAAATTACCCAGTCAACGTACCAAAAGCAGGTTGTGTCAAACACACACCTCCACGCCCACGCCCACACCCACACCCACCCCCACACTCACACACACACCTGCACACACATGCGTAATGTTTTTTGTTGTTTTTACTGTTGTTGTTACTGTGTTGTAAAAGGCAAAGTAAACATTTTTACAGACATTTGATTAAATTTAAATATTCTCACACGAAAATTGCCCAAAGCTGCTTACGTTACGTGTTTAAATGCCGAACTACGTAACAAATACATGAGAAGAACCAGAGAATAAACAGTATTCACTGCAAGATGAATTGAAAACACTTTTACAGATTTATCACTCAGGTCGTTAGGGAGCTTAGAGCTTGCTAGGTTTAATCAACATATATTGAATTATCTCGATATAGAAATATGTGCATTCCTATTATCCTGCTATAGCATGATTTATTTGTATATTTTATATTAATAAAAATAAATATTATTATTCTACAAATTACCCAGCTTAGGGCTGTTTGTAATTTTGACTAGATATTTTCCCCTTAGCATATAGCAAAATGGTATCACAGGCGAACTAAATTGAAACCAAAGTTGATTCTATACAGATTCCAAGAATCTGTATAGCTATAAGAGCTCTGTAAGCTCATTAAAGATCGCGCGCTCTTCAACAGCAACAACTCAGCTAAACAAAGTGCATAAAAACTATGTTGAAGACATAAAAGGCAGAAATCCAAAAATTTGACTTGAAAAGAAAAGTGAACGAAATGCGAATGATGAGCGCAATATGAAATACTCAGGTAGACACCAGAAGCAAGGTGAAAGGAGGGAGGCCGCGGAGTTTTGAGAGGCTGTCGGCGTTGGCGCAGTTTTGCGCTTAATTATTTTAATTATTTCTTATGCTGCCTACATTTGTGCACTCGTCTCCTCTCGGAGCACTGCATAGCAATTAAAATGTGGTCGCCCCCCCTCGAAGCACCGCCCATGCCCACGCCTCTCAACAGCCCCGCCAGCATGTCCTTCATTGAATGCCCGCAGTGCCAGGCACTTGCAAAACCTGAGTGCTATCATGGAATCATGGAATTGGTATGCAAATAGTAAAAAATATCCACAGCTGCTACGCAAGATGCCAAATGGATCCTCACAGAAATATGAAAGAAAAAAAACATTCAAATAATTATGCGAGCGCCCAAGCAAAAAGGGGCGCAGACAGGTTGGGCTGCTGGGTTGGGTGGTGACTTGGCGTTAGCCTGTGGCCCTGAGTATTAAGGTGTATCTAGAGTCTAGTTAATAATTGACTACAGCTAATGATAGTTACACATTGCGCTCGGCAAATTAACTATTCTAAATTGAAAAGGACGGGAATATAATAACGGCATGGTTTGTAACACATATAGTATATACTTTCTTGGGTTGTATGAATAGCTGAAATGCATGTTTCCAACTGAAATAGGAGCTTCCGAGTGAATGACATTGTTTTGCGCATCTCTTGATTTTTATACAATTAAATTAAGCTCCGACGAGTTTTCAGCTCACACTATCAAATTCTAATTCTAACAAAGGAAAATCCTTTTGTTTACTCCTAATTAAATTGTATTAAATGGATGGCTAATGGAGAAGGGATAATGAATAAAAGCCTCTCTCATTGCACTCCTCTGGGCACCCACTTCAACTAATTTGCGCAGTCCTTGATATTTGAAACTTCGTTGTATCAGAAATTGCTGAATAACTAAGCAAGTGGGTTTATTTGAATGGGAATGTGTATGCACGTTCAGATGAATGAAAAGAGTCTATTGGTTTTGTTTAGTCAATGTATATATATAAATATTATAAATTAACTACATCTTCCACAGAAGCAAGTTCGTTACTTTACTGCTCACATTAATATTTTAACTTAATAAACTCATTTGTATTTGGACCGTGAACGAGTATTATGCAATCGGTTGCAGCCGACTGCAACGCACCAGCTTTTTGTGCCGTGTGTGTGGATGGCGAGATGGCGAAATATTTGATAAAATAATAGTTGGGCTTTAGCTGGTAAGCCTGAGCTAGTAGCCCGTGCAATGCATACTGCCTCTTTGGCTTGGCCAACTGTGAAAATGTGGCTTAAACCAAATTCAATTATTACGCATTGCCAATGTGCACAACATTTCCGCTTTTAAGTGAATGTAGTTTGGATATTTGCATTGAGTTTTTCGAATAATTTTGCTCATTTCGATAGAATGCCTCAAAGGCAGGTATTTCGCATGTGTGTGTGTGAATATGTCAGTGCGTATGTGTGTGCGTATGTGTTTGTGCGTGTGACAGTCAAAACAAATAATGACATAAACCTAATAATGCCATTGTGCCATTGAAGCGATTGTTTTACGGACGGCTAATCAAAATAAACAACCGCCCATTGACACAGCCCCCTCTCGCTGGTGCCGCCCAGCTCCATGACCACGCCCAGGCCCACACCAATAGCAACAGGGCCGCACTTCACCTAATACGCCTGTCCTTTGAATTATAAATGAGATCTAAAACTCTCGTTTAATATTTAAACAAAATCAAATCAAAAGAACAAGCAACAGAGTGTGAGAGAGTGAGAGAGAAAGAGGCAGTCAGACGGAGCGACACATGCCCAAAGACAAACTGACAGACATGTCACTCAGTGAGTCAGCCAGCCGGCGGGTCCGAGATAGATTAAACTGGAGCACAGTGGGTTGAGTGCTGGCTACATGAGTTGGCGCTTTCAAATCGATTCAAGTTGACTGGTTGAGCTTGCACAGCCAAGAAACCGTAGTCGGAGCCATAATCGCAATCGGAGCCATAGCCATAGCCATAGCCGTAGTCGTAGTCCAGGTCTCGAGCCCTGGTTGGTGTTTGCAGCACTTAAACTAATTTGATTTCTATTGAGGCAAACAAATAATAAATAATGAATTTACATTTCTATGCGTATGCCCGTAACCATGTCGTAAGCCACCAGAGAGAGTCAGTCGGAGAAAGAGAAGGAGAGTGGGGAAGAAATTTCGCTAGATACTTGTATGCAATTAGGGACTTAGCCTTACAATTAGTTGGCTATAATTGCAAGCAGGGCCGGAGACAAGCGAAAACTTCAGCACTTGACATGCTAGTAAGCGGATTATAGCAATTAACCACTGAACTGCTTGGGCTTTTCTCTCCATCTATATATTTGTGTATATTATATATATAGTTGTATATATATAAGCTTCGAAAATGGAAAAACTTAAAAGCTACCACAAGGCAGGAGCCAGACCTGCATACTTCTGTATATACACTTTCTGCAGCACTTCAGACTGCACTCAAAAGGATTGGATAACTAAAACCATTCACACAGACAAATTTAAACGGAGCACCAATAGAGAAAAGAGCTTAAAAGGCGCTCAGCTTGAACATACCCTATAAAGAAAATACAAGTAAAAAGAACAACTTGGAGTCAGAACTAGTTTCGTTTAAAAAAACCTATAAAGTGAATTCAAGTACAACAATTAAATCGGTTGTTAACAAAGTTGAAAAAGGTTTAATATTTATTTATTTTTGAAACTAGTTCAAATTAAAATTATCGCTTATATTATTATTCACTACTTCAACTGGATTAGTAGTTCATGAAAGATGCTGTGTAATTTATAAACGATTCATCGATAGATTATACAATTAATTAAAACTGTTCGCAAATTATCTGAGCAACTGAACGTCACTGATAATCTGCTCAATTTAAAACTTGAATCTTTATCAATTTCGGGTCAGAGCACAAAGAGGGCTCGTAGCAGAAAATACCCGTAGAACAATTACAGGACTTCAATGAACACGTCGAATGTTTAATGCACGTAGAAGAGGTTTTTCATTTGAGGGCTTTCCACTTTCAGAATTTAAAGCTAGAGTTTTTTCTACCCGAACCAGTACGCTAGTATGGACCCCACATAGCGAATGTGGCTTCATGTTGGGACTATTCTTTATTCGAAAAATTGCGTGAAGACCTATAAATAAATAATGCTCGCGTCACAATGGAAAACAAAGAACAAAACGAACTCAAATGCAAAAGTCGGTTCAAAATAATTGGTGAACTTTAATATTAAAAAGAAATACAAAAAAAATCTCGAACCACTAAATGGTTTTTCATATGGAATTCTTGATATGCAGTATGCAATAAATAAAATTCATAGTTATACATGTTTTTCATAAATATTTGCGAAAAATTTTTTCAATTTTATGTTTTTCTTTTGTGTGATGAGCAAATGGAATTTTACAGTGAGAGCTGTGTGTTTTCTAGTTCCCTTCGAGAACCACAATTATGCATGGTTGGCATTATAAATAGTAAAAAAGGTGCTCTGGACCAGACTAAAATCTGTGGATAACTGCGTGTGCTGGATTGGAGTGGATTGCGTTTTAATACTCGTTCACGATGTCTTGCAATCTTGCAATACGTCTGTCTCGCTTCTTATAAAGTGTAACATACACTGAGTACACCCGTTAAAGTTTTAATATGTTATCTGACATAATCGATAGAATTTTCAGAATCCAAAATATATATTTTATCATGTATAGATATATAAAGCGATAGAAACAGAGTTTTCTATATATATATATATATATATATATATATATATATATATATAGTTCTATGTATCTATAGAACGGAATTTGATCTATGTATTCCTGTATAGCTAGGTAGACAGATTATGTGCCATGTCTAATCATCTTTGGACTGTGAACGAGTATTATCAGCCGATTGCGCCCGACTTAATGTTTTAAGTTCTTTCGCATGATTTTGTGGATGAGTTTTTATTTACAAAATGAGTCGAAGCCCGAATAAATGACAATTTGCTCTTTTGGGGCAAGTTTACTTTATATATATATAGAGCTCTATAATTACAAAATATATATATTATATATATATATATATATATATATAACAGTTTATAGAGTAAGTAGTAATTGGAAGTGCAGGTACTATACAGATTGTAACGCGCAATTTAACAACAATTTCTGCAAGTGACGGTCTTTAAAAAATATAAAATTTAAAAAAGGATAAATTAATTCTCAAATGCGAAATGTTGCAAAAATCCAATCAATGAAAAGTTGTTGTATTTTCGTCAGTTTGTTCACAATTCATTTTTTTATTTTTTTTACTTTGATATAAATGCGAAATAGAACTGTACAAAGCACACACTCTCACATACGCACGCACACACATACGAAACAGAAAAGTAAAATCAAAATATATATATTATATATATTTTGTACATATTTCAGAAATCGATTTGTATGGATGTTTGTTGTTGCTGTTGTAGTTGGGAGTTGATTTTAATTTTAATTTAAATATTTGAAGTAAAGTAAAAAATATACATATCATATAAATATTGAATAGAGTTTTGCAAATATATATATATAGATATATATGTATATGTAAATGGTATCTTTTTTTTTTTTGGTAAAAAATATATATATTCAGAACAAACAATTCAATTGTTTAAGAAAATATTTTTTTTATATATATATTTACACAATTTATTGTTTTTTTTTTTTAATTATTTACAGTAATGAAAACAAAAGTAAACGAAAACCAAGCAAAAATCAAAAAGGAAAACTTAAATTGTTTTTCTTAAATTCTTTGCGGGCATTTTTGGATTTTGAGTTTTAAGCTGACGCGATTTTTTTTAGTTTTAATTTATATAAATCTTTTAAAGCTTTAATTGAGTTGATTTATTTAATTTTTTTATTTTTTTTTTTCGATTTTTTGGGTTCTGTTGGGAGGGGTTAATCTGCTAATCCGCTAATACGTTTTGAGAATCGCAACTAAGTAAGTTAATTGGATTGATTTTAACGATATATATATAGTAATTGCATATTGATAGCTGTAACTGTATCTTGAGAAAATTTGCTTTATATATATATTTACATATATAAATATACATATACATATATATATATATATATATATATATATATATATATATATATATATATATATATATATATATATACATATATATACATATATACATTATATTTTTTATTTGTAAGTCGTTTCTAGTTTAGAGAGACAGAGAGAGTGAGAGAGAGAGGACCCTTTGCCATTATGGGATAGAATTTTTTATATATATATATATATATCATTTCGTATGCAGAGTATTTTTGTTGAGACTATTTACAAGTTTTGTTTGTTGTTTTTTTTTCATAGTAACTTAAAAAATTGCTTTAAAAACTTAAATTTAAGATAAATTATATGACAAACTAAAAAAAATTAAAAGAAAAAAATCAAGTGAACGTACTTTAAATACGAATAAAGAGGTAAAAGAATCTATCAGTTTAATAAAAAAATTTTAAAAAACTTAAAATACTAGTAAGAATACTGAAAAAGTTTCTTTTAAAATTAGAGAATCCTTCAGTTGATGTGTTCTTTTTTTCCTTTCAAATGCAAAAAATTTGTTTTTTTTTAATGTATTTGGATTTAAAAAAAAAGTGAAATTATAATTAAAAGAGAAATGCGATTAAAAAATAATGTTAGATGTTAGTTATGTTTGGTTTGAACTCAAAGTTAAGAGGTGATGGAACAAAAGAGTGAAACAAAGAGATATTTAACTGGTATAACTGGAGATAGCGAGTTAAGAGATAGTTTCGTTTTTGTGTTTGGGTTGATCTTAAGTTTAGAATTAATTGGAAAAAAGTAAAAAATTAATGCTTACAATCATTCATATCGTCATTGGATCTCAATATGTACTGATCCGATGATGATAGTCTTGAATGCCCGTTCGTATTGGGATGAGCTCCCCCCCTATGATCACTTTGTTTATTAGAGCTACGCATCGCCAGTGCAGATGGATTGTTCGACTGATGCATATACATACTATCACCTTCGCACTCACTTTCTTTATACTGCAGCACATTCTTATGCTTCTCATAGATAACCAGGCAACGATGACATCCTTTCCTAAAAGAAGTTTGTATTTTTTGTTTTTTTTTTTTGTTTTTTTTTTTTTGGTTGCAAATGAAAAGTTTATGTTTTTGTAATTGATTTTTTGCTTAGGATTGTAAATGATATATGTTAGTAAAAGTTTATTTTTTGTTTATATTTGGGAACATATTCTTTTGGCTTATATCTTTTAACTGTTTTGTGTTCGGCTTTGAATGTAAAAAAGAATACGTAAATCAAGGCTTTTCATAACTTTAGTTTAAGTTTGAAAAATTATATACTCTATGGATGAAAATGTTTCCCAGTGAGTTATTGAAGAAATTTTATTGTTTTTGTTTTTTATATAGTCCCAAAAACTGAATTAACATGTAATATAAAGTATATGGATATATACTATGTGTGTATGTTTTGTTTTTAAAGCCAACCCAGTTTCGATGTGGGCTAAACTATTTTCAATTGGAAGCTAAATATATGTAGATTTCGTAATATTGTTCGAAACTGATAAATGATATCATAAAAACGAACTAAAAGGACGCACACTTAAATAACTCAAACAGTTAACAAAATATATGTGATGTTTAAAAATAAATCTGTAAACATTTTAATTGAACTTTTTTCAAAATCAAAACAGATGTATATTATATATATTGATTTTTTCAGTTTTGTAAGGGCATATCTTGCTAGATTCCTAGTTGGTAAATGGTACTTAATATCTATTTGATTTCTGTTTTAAATGTATATATTACGATAAAGAGTTGAAGGTTAAAATTAATTCAGTACACGACAAAAATACTTACAAAAGACATTAAAAATAAAATTGTAATTTATAAACTCAATTAGATGTTTAACATCCAATTGGCTTATTTTCTTCTTCTTTTTTCAAAAACCAAAAGTTTATACACATATCAGCTACAACCAAAAAAGAAACTTCGCAAGACTTAGGAATATTTCTTTTAGTTTAAAGTATATATATTTTAATTGGAAACATGACAAAACGCAAAAGTTTCAAAAAATTAGTTTCATGATAGCAGCCCAGTATAAATTTCTTTTGGTTTTTCATATCTTAAAAAAAAACATTCAAAATTAAAATTGTTTTTCGTTGTTTTTTTTAATTATTTTACAAAAAGCAAAATAGATGCAGAGTTTAAGGTACTTTAACCTTTAAGCCTATAAAAAATCGTTAACATTTAGATTAACTTTATAGCACTTACACAAAAAAATAAAACAGATATATATATACGGTTGAATTGGCTTGATTCAGAGCTAAGCTACTTGGCCTGCGCTCTGCCACTCACACGGAGACAGGGACAAAGACAGGAACAGATAAAGTGGCGAGAGACAGAGATAGCATGAGTTGTTGTACAAACTCGTTTCGTAGGCAAAGTTGAGAGCAGATGTCTCAATGGACAGGTTTGCAGTCTGCTCTAATATATCTAACTATGCCTCTGTCTGTGTCTCTGTGTGAGAGCAACTGGCGCCCATGTCGCAGCGTTTTATGTTCGTACTTAATCGCTTTACTGCTACACTCAGAGAAAAAGATGACTAGTCTAAAGCTATAATACTTTTTCTTGATATATGAAATCAAATTCTTTGTCCTAATAAAAGGAGTATATAAAATACATTTAATTTTTTTATAGTAAGCAAGATTTCGCCAGCTCGATATAGGAATCGGATTACTTGTAGTAATATGAAAACTAACTTAAACTGCAAAGTAAATACTTTTTTTTTAAATTAAGATTAGTTGCATTTTTTTAAGATCTGGTATTTGGTATTTCTCTGAGTGTATTGCTATTGCCTTCTACTGGCCTAGCGACTGTTTGAGCATGGATGGTACCTTAGCAAAACGAAACTTTATTCAATTATTGCCACTTGGCGCACACTCAAAAGTCAAATGCTGCAAAATGTACCCAAAAAAGAAAAACAAAAAAAGGGGGAGAAATAGGTAACATAACCTGCAAACAGGAGACAAAAAAGTTGAGGGGAGCTACGACAAGCTACAGGCAGTACAAGTTTAAGTACAAGTACTTTTTGACGCCTGTTCTTCTTTATCTGCTACTTCATCTGCTGCTTTCATCTTCATCTTTTTCATCTAGTTCATCTACTTAAACATCTTCAACCTCTTTCTTCATTCTTTCTGTTTTGTTTTTTGCCTTTTTGCTTATTTTCATTTGATCTATTTGCCAGCCAAGCATATTCTAAGTCAAGATGTTAGCATATATAAACTTTTATCGGTAAACTGTATTTTATGGTACTTACTCATCCACAATCAAATATTTGTTACCCTCCCAGGCTGTGCACCTGCCCCGGTAACTGAGCTGCGAGCCCTTGATGTGTACGGATTGCTGATAGCCAGATAAAAACCAGGAGCCTTCCCATCGAGCAGGAAATGTGCAATTTGTAGGCGCTGCAAGACGAAAAAATATGCAATTTATTAATTATAATAAACCAAATAAGCCAAAAGCCAAACACAGACAAATAAATTATTTATGAAGATTTTAATAGCCACATGCTTAAATTCCCCAATTGAGAGTGTGAGTGTGAGTGTGAGTATGAGAGTGTGTTGGGTGTGAGTAGCATGTGACCCCAATTGTGGTCCATTGTTCATTTAACGACACCAGCAGCCACAACAATCGGAATAACAAGAAGAGCAAGTTGCAACATAAAAGAGCAATTGCCCAAAAAATAAATTTTAATAATAATCAAGAAATGAAGAACTATATATAAGCTAAGTGGATCGACTGTGGAATACTCTGTTTGATGCTGAAAGTAAGCAGATTTTTTTGACTGATGACAGGATTGAATATCAGCTTAATTAAATGATTGACTGAATGATCCATTCATTAAAAGAGTTACGTATTACTGGAATGGTTGATTGACATACTGACTGGCTGAATAATTAATTAACTGACTGGCAGACTAATAATTAATTAATTGATTAAAAATTACCTTCATTATGTTAAGTGATTACTTAATAATATAATTGAGTGATTGAGTCTAAGTGGTGGTTGACCGACCGATATACATATACGTATACTGATTGATTGATTGATGAACAATGCAATGCACTGCCTCAATCAGCTACTAAGAGGCAGAGAGATTTAACGCTCAAGTCAAACAAAAACACCCTCTTGTCAGCTCTCGGTACAGAGTAGAACAATGCCGAATCTTGTACCTAACCAAAGTAAATAATGCCATTATCCACAATCTTCGTATTTCTGTTCTAATAGTAATGTCAATTTTGATACCAAGATTTGTGGCTTTTTAATTTATAAATTGTTTCAATTATTGTTATTATGATTGTATTTAAGTGCGTGCGCAGAAGTGTCAGCCTGCAATAGTATGTGTCTGTTTGTGTGAACTTCTGTCTGTGTGTGTGTGTGTGTGTGTGTGTGCGGCTCTTAGAGACCAAAAATTTACGACCCTCTGCCACGACGCAAGGGCTCATAAATAAGTTGAACAAGCAGCAAAACCAGAAAACGGCTCGTAATAATAATAATGTCGCACACACACAAACACACATATATATTTTATATACACATATAAAAACTACCGAAATGGCAATTGTGAATATTAAAAAGAGCATAAAGAGAGCGAGACGGAGAGAGAGAGAGAGAGCATGGTACAAGCCAATGCATAGAGCAAGGCAATGGAAAAAGGAAACGTTAGCTTAAGGCATGCCATACACACTTACACACACACACACACACTGAGCACAAACAATAAGTATAACCAATGCAATACATATACACACATACACTCTCTCACATACATACATATATACATGGCTAGAAAATGGTAAAACCACCCTCGAATAGCTTTCTGCCAGAGTTGGGCTGGGCTGGGCTGGGCTTAAGGGTGGACCCAAAAACACAACCGAAGCCGAGTGCTATACGCATTCAAATGCACAAAAGTCGCAAAAGTAGAGACGAATGTGCGCACGAATCAACAAACACTCACACGTAAACACACACACACACACATACATGAAGCTATACACATTTTATTTTATTATTTCTTCGCTTTCTCTTATTTTGTTTTACTTTATTTTATTTTACTTATTTCTTTTTGCTTTGCTTTTGTTCTTTTCCATTCTCATTTATTTTTTTTTTTTCATTTTCATTTTGTTGTTTTTCCCGTTTGTGGCAAACAAAAGGTGCTCCTGCGCAGGATCAGCGAATCGCTGTGAACTCTGAGCCGCATCGAGCAGCCAACCGCCCGCATCACCTCTGCTCCAGCTCCAGCTCCAGCTCCAGCACAAGCTCAAGCTTTTTGCTTACTCTTTCATTGTCCAATGACTTGTACATTTGTTCAGCTACCGATGCTGTTGTTGCGGTAGCTGTCATAATGTGTCTCCCCCGCCCTGCCTCACTCTCCCTCTATCCTTTTCTGTACTCGCCCACTCACGCACAGTGGGCGTGTGTATATATAAAGTGTAGCATACTTTGCCGTGCGACCCATTGTAATTGCTTCGCCAATTTCAAGTGCCGTGCATAATGCTCCGCTCCGACATGATTCAATACTTTTGCCAACAGCAATAGCCGCTGCTACCCCCGGAGCATAGCCGCAGGATAAAAATCCAACAAAACTACACGCTAAAAGTACAAATACAAAAATAAACGAATGGACAGAGGAACGAACGGACAAATGTGGAAATTGAGAGACAGACAAGCGTGCAAATTCGTATGGACATTTGAAATGAAGGGTTTTACACACACATGCACACACACACACACACACTCACACATACACGGGCATACATAAATACGTTTTTTTGTGGATTAGAGTGGCTCAAGTACGCAGCACAGCACCGCCGGTTAGATTGGGCTGTTGGGATTGGCAAATATTTAAGTAACTCGCAGCAAAAGAGTTGCGATTGACATTTTGTTCTTATCAACTGACAGTAATCGCCTGGTTTAGGCTTGTATCGCAACCGTAAGACCCTTATCAGCTAAACTCTGTGTTTTTTTAAAACATTTATAAGAGGATGAAAAGCAGCAAAAACTTTACAAGCCAAGCTTCAGGCCTTATGCCTAAAACAACATAATTACAAATGAGAGCGCAAAAAACTTTTTGAAAAGAAAATGAACCGCCTGCTTTTAAGTGCATGCTTTGTTTCATAGTGATAAAAAAGGTCAGCGGTTTGAACCAACAAAAGCCAAGCTTACTTTAATTAATGAAAGAGCTAATAACATGATACCCGAAAAATTTCTTAAATTAATTGATTAAATTTTAGATACATATCAATCTGTAACTTTAATATAGAAAAGCTAGTTAATTCAAGTGGGAAGTTGGTTACAAGTCTCTCAAATGACATTATTACCATGAATTATTACCAGTTCTATTATCAACAATTTATAAGTTGTAGATTTTCCAAGTAAAAATCGAAAATTGAATGCAAACTTCATGTGAATAATATATGATTATGAACAGATTATCGATCACATTGAAATAAAATACGTAAGACCTTACTCTATAAATTGTCCTTTAAAAGTCCTATTTCCTGTCATGATAAATATTACGTTAGGCATTCAGTTGAACTAATTATCTGCCATTAAGAAAAACGTCATTAGTTTTCCCACCTGCCAAATGTAACTTATTATGACAAACAATTTTATTGTTGTGGACCGACAACCAGTTGTTAAGCATGTGTGAGCTTATCTATCAACGACTATGTCTAGATATCTGTATGTGTAATGACAGCTTTAACGCGCTAACAGCTCCTTAACCCAATTAAAACGCCCCTCACTCCGAGTCCGCAGTCCTCTTGCACCCTAAACCTTGTGGTGGGTGTGGACCCATTAAGTGCTTGGCGCCGAGTACTACCGGGGCGCTATGCTGGACCACCCTTATTGATGGGACAATGGCTACGCAGCACACACACACACACACACATACACATCCACATCCATAAGTATAACACACGGTACTCACACACACAGATATAGACACACAAGAGCAGCTCAAAGAGCATGACGTTTCGTTTTAGACTCATTTGCGTTTGCATTTGGAATTTCGGACTTTCGTTTCGGTTTTGGTTAGCAAAAGCAAGTAGGGGTAGTAGGGCTAGTAGGAGGTAACAAATAGAGCGGGTGGGGTGCACGTAACGCCCGAAAATGCTTTTGTCTAACTTGAGTGAATTATGGTCAGCGGTCGGTGGTCGGATGGCGGTTGTTGCCTGTTTGTTTCAGGCAATTTCCGTACAATTTGCCATTCGTTGATGATGTTGTTGTTGTTGCTTCTACTGCGGCGGCTGTTGCTGTTGTTTTCTTATTGTTTTCAACCAAAAAAAAATTGTTTTTTTTTGTATACCCTGTAGCTATTGATAATGGCGCATGTATAGTGAATATACGAATACCAAATATATCGGGCTAGCTACATTCTTTCTGACTATTAATTTCAACCATTTAATAAGACATCCTTAAGATTAAAATCCGTGAGCTTAAATTTGTCAGCAGATCTTATTTTCGTAATTGTTTCCGAATCTATAAATATTAGCTTTCAAATCTGTGTATTTTTTAGAACATCCTCATTTCTATCACAATCGATATATAACTAGGTATCTTATTAGTAGGTCCTTAGTGTGTATCAAACCACTTGAAATGTTATTGCGAGGTAGCTCCTAGTCAGACAACAATGACTAAAGTGCTCTTACTTGTTTTTTTTGGGCAAATTCGCTCATGGAGAAACAGTTGAAACGCATTATACGAGCACGCAGATCTGTGGTCACAAACTACTTATGGATTCAATTGAGCATGACCGACCAGAGGGGCGAAAATGAAGGGAGCGGGGGTGGAGGGAACTGAATGGCGGAGGCAGTCGCTCATAGGGGTTGGGCGCAGACACAAGCTGCGGCAGGCGGCAGGCAGCAGGCAGCAGGCAGCTGACGCGCGGCCCACTAAAATTATGCTCAAAATTAAATGAAATGTTGTTGCCGTTCAGCCGAGCAGTTGGGGGGAGAATGGCCACTTGTGAAGGGACGCTCGGAGATGGGGACGGGGCTTCTAAGATGGCGATGAATTGAAGAGATGGAGGTGGCATTGTGGCGCAAGTCAAATTATAAATTCCTATCATAACGCTACTTAACGGCATGCGTTACGCGCATTTTCTGCGACTCTTCGCCTTGACTCCAGCTCCAATGCGGATACCCTGGAGAAAGACATTGCAGGGTATGTATCGCTGTGAGCTATTCTAAATTTTCACTAATTGGCAGCAGAATAACTTTCTGGTTGCAGTCGAAAACTTTGTGTCACATAAGAAATTCACTAAATTATGAATATAAATGGACAAGGCCTGGGGTAAAGGGTATCTGTGGAGTGGTCACTTCTTACTCACCATCTTGACGGCCGTTCCAGCCGCTAACGGACGTGGCCAGCAGCAGCGTCAGCCACAGTGCTCTCAGGCAACTTTTTGCCGACGTCATGCTGTTGCCGGCGCAGCTTCTGCCCCAACTCCATTCAATTGTTGTAGTTGCTGTTGTTGTTGTTGTCGTTATATTCGTTGTTAACGTTGTCGCATTGGCAAAGTTGCTGGCGTCACTGCCACTGCTGCTATTGCACAGTTGCTTCTGCCAGAATTTCAGCCACGTAATGCTAGGAAGTTGATACCACTCAAGCAGCGTCTGCTGCTGTTGCTGTCGCTCCTTCTTCTTCTTCTTCTCTTTGTCCTGTTGCTGCTGCTGCTCTTTCTTTAGCGCTTCCTGCTCCTTCTGCTGCTCTAGACGTTCCAGCGCACTAATATCACCGTTATAGTTATAGCACCTACATTCATCATCATCATCTTCTTCAACCTCATCGTGAACAAGCGGCTCATTCAACTTCTCCTCCTCAATCGTTGTCGTTGTTTGCGAACTTTTTGTTGTTGCTGCAAGTGTTGTTGCTGTTGTAGCTCTAGTTGCTGTTGCATTGCTGATTGGTTTTATTGTGTCCAACTGCGTTGCCTCTTGACTTTGTCGCTCGTTTCGCATACGCTCACGTCGTTGCCGTCGCAAACATTCCGAGACGCTGCTGCGGCTGCTATTGCTGTTGCTATTGCTGCCACCTACAACAATTGGCATAACTAATTGCGCTGAACTTCTCAGATCGTTGCAACTAGGCGCCACGATAAACTGAATATCACGCTGCAGGAATTTGTGCGCCAGCTCCAAAGGAGTTGCCGGCGATGTTGAGGTTGAGACTGAGGCTGAGGCTGAAACTACCACTGAGGCGGGAGACATTATCGCTGCTGCCTCTTCTGCTGTTGCTGTTGTCACCGTCGGCGATGTGGCATGTTTATCATCATTTTTATGTTCTCTACTGCTACTATAACAACAACAGCAACGGGAAGTCGAGGTTGAGGAACAGCTGCTGGACGATGCCGTCGCCGCTGATGCCGCAGGCACGTGTCCACATGGCTGACAGAAAGGCGGTAAATAGATTAACGACGTGGCTCTAGCTCTCGCTTTGGACGTGGCTAAGGTCCTGCTCCTGCTCGTGTTCGCCCTCGTCCTGACTGCGGTTACTGCCAGATGCATTTGCTGCTGCTGCGCCTCCTCCTCTTGCTGCGGCTGCGGCTGCGGCTGCTGCTGCTGCGTATTCTGTGTGGGTTGCAGAAGACAAGAGTTGAATATTTTATGTTTATTATATATACATAATATATATGTTTTGTATATGGGAGCATAAATATGAAAGACGCTGGCAAATACTGACAATTGCCGCATTTGAATTTAAAATAAGACATAAATGTGTTTGCTACGGCTGGCCGAAGATTAGATACCCTTGCAAATGTAATACCAAATAATCAGTCAAACAAATTACGAGCGGAATAAGCTTGCCAGTCTTCAATCAATAATCAGTTATAAATCTAATCAGGCAGTCAATGGCCCAATCTTAATTCATAATTACATTAATAAATCTAGATGAACAGATCAATGTTTCAGTCGTTCAGTCAGAAGCCTTATAAAGCAATCAATTGTCCTAGGAATAATTCGTTAGCAAACTGGTTCAATACATTACATCTACGATGTCAAAACTAAAATACTCTATGTTATTTCGTATACCCTTCCGTAAAGCGCCACCGCAGCGCTGTTTTCACACATTTACATGCATACTATATCACACACATAGATAATCCCAAGAAAATTCATTGTTCAACAATCCACACGCACAGCGCGTCTAAGCTACAACGATTGGGGGAATTGCAGTTGCCCTCAGAAATAAAACTTCCTCAGCGGCGCATTAAAAAGCAATAAAGATAAATATAAAAAAAATAAAAATACAACAACGGAAAAAACAGAAAAAAATAGATATGTGCTCTGGGAAACCAAACACTCCAATCCAAATAAAATGTCCAATGGCGCGTAAATCAAAAATCACGCGCTGTAGAAGAAAAAAAACGAAACGGAATGAGAGAAAAAATTAAGACCAAATTTATAGATTTCTTATACAAATTTCTTATGTCTCCGGTATTGCGCGGCCTCTTCCGTTATTTCATTTTGTTTTCCTGCATTTAACGCCTTCGGGCAGAGGGCAACGCGCAGGGGGAAATCGGGTGCCAAGCAACAATATCAACACGAGCAACACCAACAACCACTTGAGAGATTATAAAAAAAAATATATCTTCAAGACGTGCCGCTGCAACTATTTAAAAAAAACTAAAATTTAAATAAAGAAAATTTAAAACCGAAAAATCCGTGGCACATAATTTGTGGAATCAACAATCAACAGAGAAGCAATAATAATTAATTTAGTATGTAAATCTAGTTAAATTGGAGCTGGGAATAAATACATTTAGATTGATTGAGTGTAGCATGAACTGATTGATTGATCAGTGACTAATCAGTTCACAGCTCACAAAATAGGGGCTGAATATCAGTGGTAGATTTTTGGTTGACTGATTGAATGATTATCTGATTATTCGATCCTAAAAACAAACTTGCAAAATGAAATTAAAGGAAGCTTAACAGATGACAGTTGTAAAATTTATTAAGTTGAAATATTAATTGCTAAAACTTGTGCTCAAAATAATTCGCATTAGACTTAATTGTGAAATACTTTAATCACAGATAAGAAAATTTGCATACAAAATGAACTGTTCAGCTGTCTAAGTGGACATGAAACGTGTAGCACACGTGAGTTGAGGCTCGACAAGGCTGTCGACAGAGCCTATACAATATTTACCACAATGACTGACGAAATCGGAGTGGTGCAGCTTCGTCAATTGAAATGTTTTTAATTAGTATAACCAATTAGCATTTTGGAGCTCAATGCGAACACAAGGAATTCTAAATCAGCTGAGGTGTGGGGTGTGGAGTGTGGGGACGACATTTAAGTATGTCGGTGGTACTTAAAAGCGCAATCGCTTCGTATAGCTTTCGAGCACATTATGCACATTAATGAGGGGTATGTGAATAGAAGTTTGCTTCCCCAGTGTATTGTATAAGGCTGCCGTAGCCTAAATCAAAAGGCCAGAAAACACAGTTCGCCCTCCCTGACAACTTTCCCATATGAGGCGATGGACAATGGGGACAGCGGGGACAGCCGAAGTCAGGGGAAGGAAGACATAATGCAATTTCCATGTTATATAAGCGCTGCTCTTCTTAGCCCATCATCTATGCTAATTAAGTTAATTAAAAAGTACGAGCAAAGTATTTGCACTTGGCCAACTTCACGTCATAATCAAAGTTGAGAGAGCGCATCACACGAAAAGCGAAGCCCAAGCCAAGTCATGTCAAATGCTCTTCAAAAAGCGAGCCAAAGAAAGGCCCTGATGTAGATGCGAGCTAGAGATTGTGACGAAGATTGAGATGGAGATGGAGCAGGAGATGCTGATGGAGATGCTGATGGAGATGGAAGCTGACGTTGACGCTGCCATTCACACTGCAAAGTGTCCACATAAAAACCAAAATGAATAGAAGCAAGCTAAAAACCTAAAACGAGGCCAATTATAAGCTTCATCATTAATTTAAATAAAATTAAATTTTCCATTTGGCTGCTGCAAAGGCATAAAAGAAACAAATAAAAATCCCCTGCCATTAGATACCCTGTACATAATGCCCTAAGAGCTGGGCATGATTCCTTTTATTAAAAATAATATCTTTTTATAATTTGAGACACATACACATCAATTTGATGCAGGAATAAATATTCGATTCTAAAGATATACAACAGTTAGACAGCTGCAGATGACTTAAATATTGATCAAGAATTCAACAACAGAGGCTGTCTGTCTTTCAAATAAATTTCTATAGGGTATACTGAGGCAGAGAGAGAGAGCTGGATGGAGGAGCAGACAGCAGTCGGTGGCCAATAAAACATTTAGGCGGAATTATAATTTTGTTTGCTGCTTTATATATAATTTACGTTTAAAATGTGAAACACCTGACAGCTAAAAAACGAATTTATGTTTGCATGTTTCCCATTAATTTATTTTTCCAAAGCGCGGCAGGAAAATGCAAGGCAAGACATAGGAAGGAGAGGCAAGGCACGGCACGGTACGGCAGCGCACAGCCGAGCACAGCAGGCACTGGGAAAAGCCCGGGGAAACAAAAAAGAAAATAAAAATATATGCAGCAGGCACATTTTGCCATCACGTTTGGACTATAAAATAGAACACAGCAGACAACAGTCGGAGCCGCAGTTGGAGCCGAAGACGTAGACGTAGTCCGACACCCAGACGCAGAGAGTGGAGATGTAGATGATGTTGTTGATGACATGCAGCGCCAAGGCCCGCACTGCACTGAAATGGCAAAAGACGCCAAAAGCGAAAGAGACCCAAGCCAAGAAGCAAGAGGCAAGAGGCAAGACGCAAGCGGTAACTGGCAACGGGCAGCGGGCAACTGGCAAGAGGCACACAGTCGACGACTCCTGCGAAACTTGTCAAGTAAATATATAAACGAAATATGTGGCACGGTTGCCCATGCCACGTCACGCCACGCCTCCTGTGCCCCGCGTCTTGGCGTCTTCTGGCATTTATTATTCGTTACTCTTCCAATTGGGTATTTCAATTCTGTCAGCAAATCTATATTGTAATATATTCGCCTGATTAGGTTCTGATTCTGACTGAAGCATATAAAGGGCCAATATAATTTTGCTTATTCAAATATATATTAAGTTATCCCTATATATAACTCATACAAATTTGATTGTTATATCTTCTTATAGGCAATATACTACCTATTTAAGTAAAGGCTCTCTAAAAGTTCATCTCAAAGTTTATAATTAACCTGAGATTATAAGCTTCTATATAATATTATAAAACTTTTTCACATCTGCAAAGGGTATGCAATATTTGACAAACTCTTAAAAATAATATTGTGTTGTTTGTTTTATTTTATTCGCATTTTATTATTATTTTCGCCCCGGCCAGACGAAGACATGAACGAAGACACATACAAAATATTTGTGTGTGCAACATTTTTATGATTTCCGTCTGGTTGCGGTTGCGACAAAGGCTGGACCCGCTGCTATAAGGAGAGACGAAACTGGCTACCCAGCATCCATCTTCAAACATGCATTTGGCACTGAACACCTACTCCACCTGCTTTCAATTAAATGACACTTTCCCCTGCTCATTACGATTGAAATGTTGCTGTTTCGCTCTTTGTTTGCTGAGGAGGGAGCCGAGAATGGCTGTGGGAATCGAAGTGCGAATGGTTGGTTGGTTGGTTGCTTGGCGGTGGGGTTGTTTGGGTTCCTCAACCTCCACCACCTTCTCATCCTGCCCTTCTTCATCATCTTCTTCTGGTGTTGATGTCTGACATTTCGCTCCCTTGTCTCACTTCATCAATCATTAATTTCGTTTATTTTTAGTGAAAATAATCACTTTGAGCAACATATGCGACCCGACATGGCTTTCGCATGTGTTTTTCGCAAATGGGGAATGGGCCATGACAAACTGTTCCAACTGGGGACCGCGTGTGGAATGGGTACAGCTTTAAGCAATTATCAAATGGACCCACAGCCAGCCGGCAGTTCGGCAAACAAATACTACAATTTTAACTGTGAAATGACTTTATTGGTTTTTGGTGGCAAATTGGGTAAGTTTCCAAGGGGTTGCCAAAAGACCCATATATATATTTCTATACATGTATTTGCAAATGCACATATATACATACATATATATATGTATGCCTGCAGAAGACAAAGAGCTTGGGTTACGCAAGGTTAAGCTGGGATAATAAAGTAGTAGACAAGCCGTAAGTACCGCATAAATTGCCAAGCAGCCAGCAAGGACTCCGGCACTTAGCTCAGGTAAGCAGAAATTTATCAATACTACGAGTTTCTCATTAAGAACGCATTGAGGGTAGGTCCTTAAAAGTAAATGCTTAAATAAAAAAGGTCTAGCTATTTCAAGTTGAACGCTATCTTAATTAGACTTAACATAAATCCGGCATGTAGCAGCTGGCAAAAAACATTTTAAGTCCGCATTACAAAAGTCTTAAATACAATTTTTATTTATTTAGCAATTGAAAAAAATTGCATTTTCATGCCGCCTAGATCTCTTGAATTATATCAATGATTTGATTCACTCTGTAAATGACTTTCTAAAAGTTCATGTATACAATAACTCTCAAAGAAATTAATTTTCGTAGTTCAAAAATCACCTACTTGTTAAGTTCATATATGAGTGATTCGTAAAGAAAATCACTGGCTGAACTAGTTTCCAACTATATAATTTATAAAGCGGATTAGTTCTTAAGCAATTGAACTTATTTTTATTTATTCTAAATCTACCATTTATCGTTATTCGATTTTTTTTATGGTTCAAATGTGAAATGAAATTCATATATGAGCAGTTCTCTGAGAATACGTTTTACTTATCTCATTTTCCGCACATATGAATCCATGATAATGATCTAAATTTCGTAATCTTTGCGTAACTGTAGACCGACTATGCTAAGTATGAACCAGTTTCGCACAGCAAATAAAAGACTATATTTTTTCTTGTGAATTATGTACACTCATGAATAGAGATTGATCTTATCTTAGTGTGTAACCAAGCTATTGTAGTCATAATTTTTCATTCCCAACGCCTACACAGACAAAGAGGGAGCGGAAAAAATTAGTCAACACGGTAAAGAGACCGTGGGTGGGAGGTGGCAAGGGTGGTTCCAGCGGACAAATGGAAAGCAGTTGTGTAATTCACTTAATGCAACGCATTTCCGTTGTGCTGCGGGTTCGAATCGTTATCGCTATCTGAAACACCCAGCCATGCCAACATGATTTCAATCTAGCAATACGAATGCATACACAAATATGTATTTATAATACACAAATATGGTACAGTAAAAGCTCAATCGGGCGAACAACAAGGGTACCAGTAACCCTTAGGGATCTGCAGCTCAAAATCTGTCTTTTAACTAAGATTTGATGTGCTAACATAAGAATTATTGGTGTGGAGAATTTTTCTATTTTAGTTGAAATAAGTTTTTATGCTCAAATCAAATGAAGCTTACGAAGAAGTTCAATCAAAAGATGAAGACGGCTAGTTAGCTCGTTAGTGGGAGTTTTCACTGTAAATGTGTCGATAGCATAAATATGACAGAATTGGCAGCTAGCAGCTCCAAACCGGGCTGCATTGGACGGGAATGAAACGGGACGGAGCGAGCGGAAGGGGCCCAAGTACAATTGCAGTGCGCGCACCTCATTGAACTTTTCAGACAAACACAATTTGTCCGATAAGGAAAAAAAAATCCAAACGCCCACAGGCGGGGCGTGGCAGCATAACGTACGAACGAACGGACTGACGGACGGACGTCGCGCACTAATGGCCACCATTAATAATTGAAAAAGTGAAACAGTTGAGTATGTGATAGAACAGAGAGCGGGGGGAAGGAGCTCGAAACATTGGTTTTGGGATGCCAAAGCATAGCTTAGTCTTGTGAGGATGGGCAGATTGGGGGGTTGACAAAAATCTATAACCAAAAAAGTTATGAATAAGCGAACGAAACGAAAACGAGGCATCGTGCGAGAGAACGAGCTGAGGTGACGGCAGCGGAAAGATGACGGAAAAAATAACAGAAAATAACGAAAAAGAAATGTTAAAGCTACAACAAACCTGTTCTATGCTGGCATCGTCGCTGCTCCGACTCCCGTAGCTGTTCCTTTTGTTGTTCTTGTTTTTGTCGTACATGTCGAGTCCGAGGGGCTGGCGATGCTGCGGCGTTGCTGGCGACACGGCGACAATGTTGAAGCTGCTGCCGTTCTGCTTATAGTTGTTATTGTTGTTGCTGCAGCCGCTGCAGCACTGGCCGCAACCAAATTGTAGGGAATCGCGTGCAAAGCGCAGCCAAGCAGCATTGGAAAATTACAACAACACAAAATGTTGCCTTTTTCTTTGTGGCAGCGAGTTTTCCCGACGAATTTTATACTGCTGCAGTCCAAAGCATCGCACAAAACGACACTGAGACGGCGACTGCGGCGTCAACAGCAACGGCAACGGCAATTGAGTCGTGCGAACTAACGCCAGCCACAGAGCAGCGCAGCTCAGAGCAGAGCATAAGCCAGGCAAAAATATTGGAGCAAGGTGTTTCCAAATAGCGTCGACTGAGCTGCAACTGAGCAGCGCTCAGAAACACGGCGAATTCACAGCGATAGTCTGCGCAAAAGCAGAGCTGAGAGTAGGTTTGGCTCTCCTTGTTGTTGTTGCTATATTGTGTGTGCGTCTCTCACACCACCATCAGGCGAAGAGTGGGCAAGTTGAGTCTGTCGCCTTATTTTCAGATGGGGCTGCCGCTGCTACTACTGCTACTGCTACTGCTTGCGCTCGCGCTCTGCCGCCTGCCTCTGTGTCAATCGAATTAAACTGAGAGCAAACTGAGTAATTGGGTTTAGATATTTTTCCACAGATAGATTGAGACAATGTTATATATTTTCTTATTGTGTGTACATTTATAATTCAATAATAGCGGTGGCTCTCAAATAAAGTAAAATGCAACAAATACATTTACCAACACTCACTCATACGCACACAGTTACTTCTATAAACACGCACACACATACGCGGCAGTGTATACAAAAATCTGCACAGCGTTTTATATTTAGTTGCGTTTGAACTTCGGTTCTGGCATTGTAAGGAGAAACGGTAAGCCTTGAACTTAAATAAATGTATTTTATGTTGTTCACTAGTATTTGATTTCTTTAGCACTTTGTACGTTACGTATTAGTTTTCAACATTAACTATGAGGAGACTCTCGAGCAGCGCGGCATAGTCTGTGCGCACTGAAAAACTTCTGCTGCAATACACAAATTTCTTTCTTATTTGCTGCGCGCACCACCTACCAGAAGCTGAGAAAATAATTTCAAATAACTACTCAACGCGCAGCGACGTCCGTACGTAACGATTCTGTGAGAAAGAATGAACCAACCTAGTGTATCGATGCTACTAGATATAAAAGAGCAGGCACAAGCGATATTTCGATAGCTATCGATAAGTTTGCACTAGTTCTTTTTTGTAACAGATCTCAATATATTTAAATATTAATATTTATCTATAAAGTAAATATTGTAAGTAATTATATAGTCGGAATAAAATATTTAGTTATGGTTATGGACTGAAACTACGAATGTTAAAAATTGAACCAGTTTGCACTTTCAAATGAAATCATTTAAACGTCTTTTTGTTTTCAACTTTAAATTATGATAAAACCTTTTAGTGTGCCTTCGCGATCACAAAGGTATTTTATTGAACAATTCGAAACAGTTCCAAGAATCACGCATACAACTGTTTCTTTGTAAATATATGTATATCGCCACACAGTCTGAAACTTATGAATTGAAGTATATGATAATCTGAATCATGCTGCTCGTCGTCTCTTTTGTATAAACAAAGCAACGCTTACTCAAGAAATTAGCGAAGTGCCGTATCAATTTACGAGTTCAAGAACACATACGTATGCATATGTATGTATGAGTATGATATATACACAAATATGTATATTGTGTATTGTATAGTAAGTCTGTACATAGAGCTGTTCGACTGCTTGACTGATTGGTGTTCATTAACCAAACAAATAAATTTGAATGCTAAGAAGTTGTTGTTCTCAGTTCTTTAGTAAAATATATTGTTCATAATGTCAAATGAAAGATCTGCAAATAATATCAATTGCCTCTTTCGGCGGAAGCTTGAGTTAGAGCGAAAAGCCCTTGAGCCGCGCAACGCCGGTTAACACAATCCAATTAAAGTAGAGCTTTGGCATTGGATTACTTCATAGAACTCAATGTTTATCCTCCCAGATGTGCAAATGATATTCACAATTCTGATATATGCATATGCGATATCGAAATACGAGCCAATATTGCGAAACTAATGGAAAAATCTTTATTGACAAAGGGATAACTTTGGTACGCAGTTGCAACTGTCGGTGCTGCTGCTGCTGCTGCTGCTACTGCGAGCTGTTCGCCGTCTCATTCGCTTGCTTCTTGCCCCCTTCCCCCTGAAATTGTGGGCCATGATTGTGTTGCTGGTTCTTGACCACCAGTTCCCCCGTGCTAGAGCAGGTGATAATGCGGGCGGCGCAGCGCAGATAACGATTCCTGGCACAGAGCCAATAGGTCTTCGATCCACGACTGTTATTCCGAAAGTACTCAAAGCCGCCCATCAGCAACTTCGGCTTGCCCTTGGTGCCCTTGACAATCATGATGCCCTGCTTGCGGACGAGCTCTGCAAGGAAAGATAAAATAAATATAGTTATATTAGAATTGAAAACGAATATAGAAATATGTATATAACATGCACTATGATACGACAATTAGCTCAGACTTTTGCAAAAAACATGTTTTTATTTGACTTCGATAGAAGTTGTTAGCTGTTAGTAGGCGCCGTTCACTGCTCTGAGGTGTGACTCCTAAGCCTAGCTTCCGAGCTAAAGATTAAATGGGAATTAAATATAAACTTTATAGATTAGGCTTTACATTTATTTATTTATACATTTTGTGTCTCGATTCCTTTCGCTCCTCTGACAAATAACTGGAATGGAATGAGCCTTATAGTCTCGACACTTGATTTATAGTATTAGTCAAGTTTCACAGAGAAAGGAATAACAACAAATAAAGCTGAATCAACTATAAACCAAGTGTCGAGTTATCTGAACTCTAACAACTCTAATCTGTATTGCCCATGGAGCTGACGTGTGCTCAGCTATGCGAGTGGTTGGCATATTTCATCCTGTATACTTCCTGGCCGCTCTTCAGCTCGTGCGTCGTCGCCCTCACTTTGCAATTGGCGCTGCGATACCGAGCACAGCGCCAGTTGATGCTGCTCTTCAGCTTGCGGTCCATGACGAACTCGTGTTTGTCTATCAACAATTTGCGCTTCTTCTTGCGAGTGCTCGTGAAATTGGCCAAGAGCATGATATCTGCAATAGAGAAGTATATAAATATAGAGAGTTAGTGATAGCCAATATATTTTCAGGTCAACTCAACATTTCATTTTATCGAAAACTTTTGCTGCAAATTTTTGAATAATTTTTATTTACTTATTTCAAAAAAAAAATATTTAATTTGTTTAAATAAATGTGTTGTAAAATAGATTATAAATTAGTATAGAACATTTAGTATTGGATACATAAATATATATTTTTTGCGGACCCTCTATGTGTTGACTATTCTTTTATCTTTTAGACACCTAAACTAAACTTAAAAACATTTAAGCTTTACACAACATTCCTGTTTCACTTAAGATTATTATTATAATAAAAAATTATAAGCTTCAGATCTTACAGTGTTAGTAATATTTAAATAAGATTAGTAATACTTTATGTGTATAAAGGAGTTCCAGTGCCGTCCAGAGCTTTATTTTAAATTATATTAAGAGAAGTGTTGTGGAGCATCATTCAACAATTTGTGTAACACTCAATTAGCTCTGGCTGCGTAGCCAGTTAAGTATATAAGTATATATATATATATATATATATATATATATATAGACATTTGAGCTCTTATTTAATACTGCCTGATATCCAGACGCTGAGAACGTATCTACCGAGAAATACATCGTAGATTTCTATTATTATTAAATCTACTTAAACCAGACAACTAGATATATAAATAATTAAGTTATCTGTATATTGACATTAAAGAAAAAACTATTAATTTGCAGTTCTCATGAGTAAATTAAAAACTTTTCAATAATAATTTCAAATATAAACAATTTCTGACTCTGACAAGGGGGCTGCCGATAAAGTAGCCAGCTGATTATATAATTCTTTCATATTATTACAAAAATTAACGGTTTCTAAACGAATCTGGTAAAAGATGAGGTTTTAAAGTCAACAAAAACAAAAGGTTTAAATGAAATATAATTGAAACTATTTACTAGATAGTAAAAGGTGGCATAGGTACCCCTATTGACCTAGTTGCGGGCACGTATGACATTCTTCATTTTCCTTCCGTACTCCTCCTGGCTGTGGTTGTGCTTGCAGAAGTGGACAATGCTGCCATTTAGAGTGTGAATGCGTCCATGGCACTTCAGTATAGTCGTGTACTGGGTGCAGCGCCAATAGGTCTTGTTGTTGATAGCCTTCTCCCGGACGTAGTAGAAACCGTCGTGCAGCAGCAGAATGCGACCCTTCTGGCTGATCACATAGCAAAAGTTGGGCATATCTGAAAAAAAACGATATAGCAAGATAGATATATGACATTATTAGATAGTTTCTAGTTCCGTACAACTGGAATAAATGTATATTTATATGCTGGAAAATCTTTTGCTGGTTAATCGAAATTACTTATAGTTGCCATATAATGTACACTTTCTGTAAACTTTATTTTAGAAATATAGATTTAGGCCGATCGGAACTATACAGTTTGTAAATCTATCTTTAGATCGCATCGTCTGTCAGCTCGTGCAGCTCCTGCACCTCCTCCTGGTGCAGCTCAAAGCTAACCGCCCCCTCCATCTCGCGCTCCAGCTTTATTTGGGCAGCATCCTGTGCCTGGGTCATCGAGTGCGCCTTGCTGGAGCTGTATTTGTTCCGCTTCAGCTCCGCATGCATGTGCTCCGCCTTGTTGATGATGAACTTCGGCGGATTTTCCTTGAGCATGGTTATGCGCGCGGGACACTTCAGCTTCTTAGTGGCCATTGAGCTGCAGCGCCAGAGGATCTTCTTCTTATTCTCGCTCATTATAAGAAATCGTATGCCATTGGCCATGATAGCGGGGCGGCCGCGCAGCGATTGTGTGAAGAAGACCAGGACATCCTCCGGATTGGGCACCTCCTCATTGGCCAGCACAACTGCAAGGGAAATGTTAAACGAAAGAGCAATTAGTTGATGTTCGAGTTAAGTGACACAATTTATCATAATCGATTAGCCAAATGCCAAATATTGCTACAGCTCTGCCTGGTTTTTTTTTTTTTTTACTTTCATTTTATTTATAAGCCAAAAAATGAGCACTTAAATTAGATTTCAAACGCGTTTGCTTCTGCCCGACGGTTGCTGCTGCTGCTGCTGCTTCTCCTTGCGCTCCGGTCGCACGTGGCAATGTTCGTGAATCTGTCGAAAGTCACTCGAATCGAACTTATTCATGCAGATTAGCACCGGGCAGCGTACGTGGCGATAATACCAATGGCAGCGCCAGAAGAAGTTCGAGCGATTCTCATTGTTTCTGAAGAACTTCAGGCCGTCCAGCCAGAGCAGCTGGCCGCCGCGCTTTGAAACCGAGAAGTGCACCTTTGGCTTATACGGAGCAGCAGCAACCACTGCAAAAGAGTTGAAAAGAGGAACATATTACAATAAATTAGTTACAACTATGTGCACAGGAGTGGGTTGCTCCTCGTCCTGCGATGCGCTTTGCTCAGTGAAAAACTATGCGAATATTTGCGTACTTTAATACATTAATAATTAAGGTCCTTACGAGCTATTAAGTTAACAGTATAACTAAAATTCGTAGCTTTGCTTCGATTTGTACTCATGAAGCGGCGGAGGCGGGCGACTGGACAAGATTCTAGCTGAGAGCAGCTCGGGTGAAGCAATATCACGGGACTGCAGCTCGAGTTCTGGCTGCTGCCCTCGCTCTCGCTCGTGCTCCTGCTCCGGCTCATGCTCATGTTCGGGGTCGTGGTCGTGGTCGTGATCCTGCTGGTGCTCATGCACGTGCTCCAGCTCTTTCGCCGTGGACGGCAGCGGCTTTATCTCAATGTCATTGCTCTCCATGTGCTGGTGCTGATGGCAGAGCCGCAGAATGAGCGTCGACTCATCGTGGATCGCAATGGCCGGGCAGCGCTCCTTGTAGTAGTTTCGACACTTCCAATATTGCAGATGACCCCGCTTCTTGTTGCGAAAGAATCGAAAGCCATTGATCACCAAGAGCTTGCCACCGTTCTTCTTCGAGTCGGCAAAGTCTATGTGAAACGCTGCAAAAGAAGAGCAAAATAAATTAGATACAAGTTCGAGGAGAGTCATGCATGCATCGTGAGCACTTATGGGCGAGCGGGATAATAAATTTGTATGCGAGTCCTATCAAAATTTATCAAATTTATTTAGCTTCGACTAACTAAAAACAAATTGTTGCAGAACAGTTTTAAGCCTAGCTTAAGTCTAGGCTGATTTGCTAGTCAGCGGCGGCGGCGGCGGCAGCAGGCCGGCCTTGCCCTTGCTTTTCTTCAGCAGCGGAGCTCCCTCCATGATCGACAGCTGGTGCGAGAGGCTGACGCCTCGGTGCAAAAACTTGGGCTTGTGATTGTGCTCGAAGTTGCGCTTGATAATGCGCGACTGCCCCGAGCTGTCCAGGGCAGTCACCACACGCGCCCGACATATGGTCACGTCCTGTGAAAAGAAAGTCATATACAATATATATAAAGCATAACGGATGATCTACAGATCAGACAGCAAAAGGTGCCGGAGACTCAATCACTCAATCTGTCCGTCTGTCAGATTGTCAATCATTCAATGAGGCGAATTTTGAGTCATTTTTCATTCCGTCAATGTTACTTACCTTGCGAGAACATATCCAATAGGTGCGTGAGGCGGAGCTGCGATTCTTGACAAACTTCTGATCGTTGTGCAGCAGCACTGTGCGTCCACGTTGGCCCGTGCCGAAGACCGCGATCTCTGCAAAAGATTGAACAGCAATTAGCAATTGATGCGAAGCAAATGGACTATGATTATGCGATATATATAAGAGTAGTGCTGTAATGCTGTAATAAGGCTAAAGCTAGCTTCGGGATTGTGCGAACGTTTATTGATAATATCAGAGATTAATATTTATATAGAGTAGGATCTGTATTTCAAGTGTGATTATGCACGCCAGATATGGCAACATAGGTGGGCTTGTTCCTGTTCGTGATCATGTACACTTTACAATTCAGACGCTTTTGACTGCATGCCCAGTAGACGGTGTCCTCGTAGGAGCCACGACGCGCAAATCGCTGCCCGTCGTAGATGAGCACATCCCCACTGAGCGTGCGCTCGTAGCGCACTCGATCCCAGTCGTCGAGGGTGCGCGTGTTTTGGCCGTTGACTGATAGACCACAGCGAATCGTCTGCGGGCGACGAGCTCCACAGCGAGAACGCGAACGGGGCAAGAAACTCTCGTTGCCATAGTCACCCAAGATATTCGGATCCAGACGGAACAGCACTGCAAAAAGAAGGCGAGACGTTAATGGGCAATGTTAAGAGCCGACATATTTCTTGGCCAATAAAATAAAACTAAGAGATTCGATGCGATTCGGTTAATTTCAACAACTTATATTTGCGGATCGTACATACAAAACGAAAACATTTCAAAATACAAAAAAAAATCTAACACGGTCAGTGGCTAAAAAAAATGAAAAATGAAAGTTAAATTAGAAAATATTGAAACAAATAAGAGGAGTTGAAACAAACACTAACCTGATGTCTCCAGCTTAGGCCTTAATCTTTGATATATTGCGGTTAGTTGGTTTAGTGATTATGCATGCCGCTTATGGCGTAACGCGTCTGCCCAGTGGCCGTCGTGTTGGTGATGATGCGCGCTCGGCATTGCTTGCGCCACTTGCTGCACTTCCAATAGACCTTGTCCTTGTAGGCCGCATTGCGCAGGTATCGATGGCCGCCGCTGTGCAGCACGCAATTGCCGGCGGGCGTCTTGATATATTGTATGTCGTCCATTGACTTGGCCTGGCGAATCCGCTTGGTCATTGGCCACGGCAGCACCGGAGCCGAAGCACGACGATTCTGCACTGCAAAGTACATGCAAACAGAACAAATTAGCGTTGACTAACTACAAATAGTAAAATCTATAAATAGTGAGCAATAAATTGGGCATATGCTTATACAAATTCTTATGCGCTGCAATTTATTTAGAATTATTTAGTAAAATTTCTTAGCCTAAGTGAAGTTGACTACTGCAGCTGCTGCAGATCCTCAATGCTCAGATTGAGCGAACGCAGCTCGAGGGTCAGATCCTCCTCGGCTTCCGTTTTGACAAAGCCCGTGGCCAGGGCCGGCTTGAGGTGCAGCTTGTGTTCCGTCTTGACCAACGGAGCGACCAAGGACAAGCGTTTCTTGCGATCGAAGTTGAGGCAGGTATGATGGCAGGACTCCAACACAATCTTGTGCACGCCCTCAATCACATTGGTGACAACGCGCGCGCTGCATTTGGTGCTCCCCTGTTGGACATGGATCGAGACGGGCATGTTAATAGCTGCTCCGAGAGTCGCTAATCGAGGCGAAGCCTAGAACTCACCTTTTTGGAGCAGATCCAGTAGGTTTTCAGTCCACTGCGTCGATTGCGCACGTAGTTGTGTCCATTGAAGGCCAACAGCTTGCAGCCGCGCTGACCTCGCACAAAGGATAACAGAGAGTGCTTGATTTCAGCTCCATGCATATCCTCCAGTTCGTCTGTGAAGGGAGTTAAAAAAAAACTTTAGTTTGGCTTGTGAAAATTGCTTAACAAATTACGAGACTAAGCTTAAGTCAAATTTAACAAGCATTTAAAGTGAATTTGTTGTTTTATTTAATTATTTTCAGCTAAGGACTAAAACAGGACTAGTATGGCGGATGGTTGTGCTGGCTGCACTTGATAATCACATCGCGGTCCTCCACGGTGACAACGCGCGCTTTGCACTTGTGAGCGCCAGCGCGTGCACAGGACCAATAGGTCTTCAAGCCAGTGGCCTTGTTCCGGGTGAAGGTGAACTCGCCGATCTTCAGCTTGCGACTGCCTCGGAAGCCCGTTATGTAGGAGTAATAGGACATGGCATCTACAAAAAGGCAAAAGAGAGAGAGCGGTCAAGCAATTAGTAAAGATCACAGAAGGGCACAGATCTATTAAGTCGAAATAGAGTTCGTATATACACACAGTGGGCACGTCTCTAACTAGGCTTTTATTTAACACATATTGAGAGTATGCGATATATATATGTATATTAATATATATATGGATATATTAATATCTGTGTAGCTTGTCTTTACGTATGTACAATTGGCTTAAGAGTAACTAATTCAAACGTTTGTTGCCTCTGCTTTCGTGTCGTCCTTGCGCGCTCGAGCTGCTGCCTCCGCGCGCTGCCGCTTCAGTGAGCCGTATTTGCGCGCCTTCGTGATGACCTCGTGGTTGTGCTCGCTGTTGAGAATGGTGAGCGTGTCGTGCTTGGTCTTGAGTCGGGCGCGGCAGCGCAGCACCGCAAATTGGCTGCAGCGCCAGTAGGTGACATCCTCTCGGGTGATGTGCCGATTAAAGGTGTGATTCTTCAGCATTATCTGCTTGGTGCCATACTTGCTGACAATGAAGAATGGCGAGTTGATATCTCCGTCCACAGCGCCAGCGCCAGCGCCACCGCCGCCGCCGCCGCCACTGCTACTGCTGCTGCCACCATTTCCGCTGGCGCTGCGACGCTGCGGGCTTTCGAGCTGTGCATCGTCTTCTTCGTCGTCCAAGTTGATCGGATAGTCGAACTTGACTGCAATTAAATAAGGAATGGATTCAGAGAGTTGCATCTAGGTGCGGTTACTGTTACGGCTGCTGCATAAATAAAAGACAAGGCTTTGCTTTTGGATTACAAGTTTTCATTTCAACTAGTTACAGCTGCTTAGTCTATGTTTAAGACTATGCTTAACTAAATAAATATATGTATTCCATTCGAGCTAGCTGCAGTGCGTCGCGTGACCATTGTACTTGGTCAAACGTGGACGCCGGCTCAGCTCGACGTGCACGTAGTGCGCCGCGCAGTTTGGCGTCACGCAATGATAGTAGGTGCGATACTGCATGGCCCGCGTTTTCTTATAGCAGCGTCCATCGATGAGCAGAAACTCGCCGTTGGACGTGCGTCTGAACCTCACAGATGCTTCAGCTGAGGACGAGGCTGAGGCTGAGGCTGAGGCTGAGGCTGAGGCTGACGCTGAGGCTGTGACTGCTGCTTGGAATGGGAATGATACAAATTTCAAATTATGTGTTTGGATTTAAGAATTTGCATCGATTTAGTTTAAAAGCTATGACAAGTCTTAGCCTAGTAAGATATTACAGTGAAACTCCATCCCAGCAAACAGCTATCATATAAATGAGATATAAATAATAAATACATTAAAAATATAAATAGCTTATATAAATTAATAATTTTACTATTTTAAAAACAATTTTGAAAAAATTAGAATATTACAAAATAATGAAAATGCAAATTTGTAAATAAATTGAGGAATTGCAAAAGTTGGTCGCTGTTTGCTACTCGAGTTCTCACTGTACTGTGATACACAACTAAATTAACTACAAGACGCGTTATATTTTAGGGTTTTCTTCTTCTTTTTTTAAATTGATCTATATTAATATTGTTGCAATAACATTTCCTTGGTCAAGAGCTTTGGGGGCAGCGTGCTGCCCGTGAATCGAGGCGCATGATTATGGGCATTCTTGCCCAGCTTGATTCCGCCCTCGAACTTGGTTATGGCGCGGGCGGAGCATTTGTTCTCGTTGAGTCGCTTGCCATTGCCATCGGAGCAGATCCAATTGATGGTGGCGCGAAAGCTGGCCTCCTTCTTGTACATATAGCCATTGAAGATCAGATTATAGCCCTGCTTCTGGTTGCGGGTGAAAAAATAATCGTATTTGTTTATCCACACGCTGTTGGGCAGCTCCGCTATGAATTGTCCATTTTGAATAGTGTTAACGCCTGCAATTGCATATGAAAAATGGAAAACTTGTGTTTGGATCCTCAGACTTGATTGTGTATCCTTAATAATCACTTAGCTTAGAGCAAAACACACAACATTTGAAGGCAGCAAATATTTTATTCAAGGTATACATACATATACATATACATACATATACACAAATATGCGAATATACAGAAACAGTTTACATTGCAAATCGTAGCATCTATGGTAGTCATACGAGTAACAGCACTTACCATTGCTCTCCTTTAAGCGCAAGGCGCTTGCTTAATTCAAATTAACTGCCATTTTTGGCAAAATAAAAACAAATTTTGTTGTTCAACAACTCTCACAACACACACAGAGCACACAAAAGGTATTGCGCGTGCTGCAGCCAGATATCGGCGTTGCATTAACATTTCATCACATTTTACACAGGCTGCACATTCAGCATATTTGCACAAAAGCACTTCACTTATTTGATACATTTTTAATAAACACTTTTTAGAAGAGGTTCTATAAAATTTATTAGAAAGCAAAACCAAGCGCAGCTAAACGCGGCGAAAAATCACCAGAACGCGGCGAAATAATAACAAGATGGCTGACTTGTGCTTACATTGATGTGGCAACACTTACACATCGTAGTCACTCGAAATGCCTTCAATTGGGAATATGTACATAAATATATATAGATACATATATTCGGATACAATTTTTGTTTCGTTTTTTTTTTTTTTAACTTTCAAAATTCGAGTATGGATTGTTTTTACTTAATTATAATTTTGTATGAAATTTTTTACTATATAGCAACGAGCCGGTTAAAGTTTTTTAAATACACTTGGTGATACTGCACTGGATACTAATCTGTATGACTAATCCATGTACGGCATTAAATAGATATTATTGTGTAATTATTAAAACTAGCTTTATACATTTTGTATTATTTTGAATTAGTTGAATTCATGTCTGTACCATTTTAGGTACACTTGTACTACATGTGTGGCAACTGTGTGTGCTGGCAGGTGGCAACACTTGAGATCCAAGTACAGTGCTTCTTCTTAACTTGTGATTTACATTTACAGCGCATTTATATTTTACTTTTATTTAAATTTTTATTTAATAAATAACCTCAAACCCTTATACTTGTGTTTTATTTGATTTCGTTAAGCTGCCCTCATGCTGAGCCGTATTTATTTAACCTCGTTTTTGTATCCCACTTCATTATAACTACAGCACCAGCCGCAGCCACATCTACATCGGTCGCAACACAGGTAATACCTCCACGTAAACGCGGTCGCCCTAAAACAAAGATCGACGATGCCCAGCCAAAACTCAAATTGCTCGACAAACTCAAGGCGGCCACCGAGAATCAGGCTGCCAGCAGGCCAGCAGTGTATGCCTCCACTACCAAAGGTAAGTCCACTTGTTGCATCCATTGAAAAGGAAGTTTATTAAATATTCGCCCTCGAGCAGGTGGCGTGAAACTGGTCTATGAGGGGCATCTGTTCAAGTTTTCGTTCCGCAAGGCCGAATTCTCGGTGTTCCAGTGCTGTTTCAGGGAACACGGAGAGGAATGCAAAGTGCGCGTAGTGTGCGACCAAAAGAATGTGTTCCCCTTCGATGGAGAGCATGTGCACTTTATGCAGGCCAGCGACAAGAGCGTCACTTCCTCCCAGTTTATGCCTGGCGAGGGAATCGTGAAACCGGCGGAGCCCAAGCCCGAAGCAAAAGTGGAAATAGTTATACACAAGAGCACAGCAAATGAGACTGCCGAAGAGGAGGAGGAAGAGGGCGAAGTCTTTGTAATACATGAAATTGAGGAAGCTGAAATGAGCGAAACCGCAACTGACGGTGGCACTGACGAAAACTCGAGTGAGAAACCCGCTCAGGCCGAAGATCCAACTGATTTTCGTGAGCGCATAAAACGTCGCCTCCAGAAGGCGCTGCAAAACAAAAAGAAATAACAAAGTGGGAAGGATTCGATGGCGACCTATATATGGATTCTATTTTAACTAAATGTTTTACACTATACAATTATACATATATATACTTAATCACGTTTCGAGACAATTTGCAAACTGTTCTTTAAGCAAATCATTTTTTGTAATAAACTTTGAGGACAATAAAGCTGAGATTCCATTTCAAGCATCTAGCACGTAAGCAAGACACAAAATTTAGAAATTAATCACAACTCTCCCTCCAAATGCTTTCTAGCAACTCATTCCGAATGCAAATCCCATTCACAACTTAATTCTTGTCTTTCTTGCTTCCTTTGCAGTTACGCAGCACGTGCACAACTGCGGCCCGCAGACGTTTCTCATTAGCCGCAAGGGCGGCACCTTGCTGACCATCAACAACTTCGTCTACCGCTCCAATCTCAAGTTCTACGGCAAGAGCAATGACATACTGTACTGGGAGTGCGTGCAGAATCGCTCAATGAAGTGCCGCAGCCGCTTGAAGACCATCGGCGATGATCTCTATGTCACCAATGGTTTGTGCTCAACGGGAATTGCACTGCAGCAATATTCTTTTATTGTATTTACTTGCTTCCTTCAGATGTGCACAATCACATGGGCGATACGAAGCGTATTGAGGCAGCCAAAGCTTCGGGCATGCTCATACACAAGAAGCTGAGCTCTCTGACCGCTGCGGATCGCATTCATAGCTGGAACCACGCCGATCAAGTCAAATGGTAAAGTTTGAGGCTTCGTGGACAGCTCAATCGCTCGAATAGTACTAAGAATGCACCTGAGACACAGTTGGTCAGCTGAATAACACTTACGTCAGGTATTTACCTGCCTTAGCGAAAATCGTCAATTGTAATATAAAATAAAAAAAACATTTGAACTTGAAGAGGCTTTCCTTGAAGTCAGCCTCACATTACAACAACTATTATAAACATTCTATGTTTGAATAATATATTTTAAAGACATACCTTTAGTTTAGACAACAAATTGAACTTGAAAATATATTCTATTGTTCCTACAAACTATTTGTGTACCCTCTGAGAGTGTGTTCCAAAGAAGCTCAGTCTATGAGGGAGCCTTGATTAGTATACATAAATAAAACTTTCTCTCAGTGTAAAATACATATATGTATAGTATATATACAAGAATAGTCTGGTGCGCAAAGCATTTTACTAATTTAAATAAATTGGGTTTTCAGAGTTTGAATACTTTCATGTTGAACATTTCTCTGACTGCCCTCGCCCATAGCGTATTTCTGTATTATAAATATATTCCAGCAATAAACAGATATTTTATTAAGCAGAACTTTTCGAACAATATGTGGACAACATTTAAGCGTAAACTCTACAATAGGAACAATCAGTCGTTAGGTCTATAGAAAGACTAAATTAAAAATTTAATTCTTAAGCACATTTTTTGTGTTTTTCGATTCTACTCTTGATTGACGAACTTCTTGGCCAGCTTCTTCTTGAAGTAGGTTGACTTTGTGCCAACGTTGCGATGTATGTGGGAGGCGCATGAGAAGCGGTATTTGATCTCCGAGCCCATGGCAAAGGTGAAAACACGCGCCTTGCAGCCTTTCGAGTGCTTCGAGCAGCGCCAGGTTCCAATCTTGCCGACGCCGCGGTGGGATATGAATTGATTCTGTCCAATTATGAGCTTGGGATGATTGCGAGATGTGGCCACAAAGTTCGCGGTGCCGTCGTAGTCCCTGTGCTTGCGCCTACGAGAGCGACCTGAAACGGAATAAATTTTTTGTTGTTTTTGTTTAGTTTCAAGTCATATAACTCGAGCATATACAAAGTAGATTAAAGAAAACGTTATTTTAGTTTATATATTATAAATCTATTTTTTTTTCTCATTACATTTTTGTTTAAAAGAAAATTATACGAATCCTTTCCATTGCTTATTAATCACAGATAAAAGAATGAATATAGAATTAAGCTACCACCAGGTATCTATTGACTCTGGCAGCCGTAGGCCAGGTGCGATTTTTGCATTCACTTTGAAGGTAGCGATGCCATCATAGGGTAGAATCTTCTTATAGCATTCAGGCGCTGCAAGAAAGTGAGAAGAGAGAGCTTTTTGAAACATTAAAAGAAGATTTTAGACTTCTCAATAGACAGGTTGAGGGTTGGTTGTATTGGCTAAGTGGCGCATACAAAAAGAAGTTAACTTAATTGGCTACAGCTAACTAATATCTAAGTCTTAGCGCTAGAATTAAGCCTCATACAGATGAAAGGTGTATTATAGACTTTATTATATACAAGCAGCTTCACTTTGTACTTAGACTACGACTAATAATGTACAGACTTCTTCGACTAACTCTACATCGCCTTAAGAATAATCTTATTCAAGTTGACAATTTATACAAAATATATATATATATATATTCATCTATATATATATCAAGACTTTGACAAAGTTGCACTTAGGTATAGGTACTCAACGACTTCCAACGCAGCCTCGGCTAGTACTCCTTGCTGATGTAGACAGCACCGTGGCCTGGGCCGATAGCTTGCAGCTGTGGCAGTGCCGTGCCTGGCTGTTGCCTATGCTGATGATGCATCAGTGCCATCATTTGCGGCGCCTGTACGGTCACCGGCATGGACAGCGGCATGGATAGCGGCATGGGCACTGCCAAATGAGCTGTCGTCGTGGCGTATGCTTGCGGCAGCTGCGGCGGCTGTGGCTGTTGCTGCTGCTGCTCCATGGCACTGGTCATGGCATTATGCATGGCGGCGGGTTTGTTGCTTAAACTGGCGCTCCCGCTAACATTGCTCTTAGCCTGGCAGTAGAGCTGACAGAGCGGCAACAGCTCCTTGTGGCGTCGCTTGATGTGGCTGAGGAAGTTGCCCGTCGACTTGGTGGTTCCCGAGATCAAACCGTAGCAGCTGGTGCAGGTGGCCTGAATGGCACCGGGCGTCTTTTGATTGGGCTGTATATTCTTATAGAACTTACCATCAAGTATTTTCGGCAGCGTATACGGCTTCCTTATGGCCATGCTGTCGTCATCGCTCAGATAAGCTGCAGCAAAGGCGGCCAAGCAAGCGTCAGTCTCCGGCACAGGTGTGGGAGTAGCTGATGCCTCCGAACTGAGCTCCACCTTGACGTCAACTGCAAAGAGAAAGTGTAACGGATTAGTAAATTGGCTCGGCTGACTTATGAGTAAATTAGTGAAACGAGAACATGAAGACTTTCATGTGTCTAAATACATTTATTTCCAGCTATTGAGATTTCTTAATTTAAACAAAGATAATTACGTTAATTATTATTTTATTGCAATTCGGATAGCTCATCAAGAATCTCTACAGTAAACTCGGGTGAACTACACTCGTCGGCCTTCACCTCTGGGCCATGGGTGTGCGGCGAGCCGGCAATGCGCAGAGGCACGTCGTTCACCTTAGATGTGACCAGGGTGGCGCGACAGCAGTGCTTCACGTAGCGCGAACAACGCCAGAAGACGTTCTTCAGACTCTGCCTGTTGACCACATAGCGATATCCGTTGTAGATTAGCATCACGCGACCTCGCTGCGTTGTCGTATATTGTAAATTGTTGCCGATGTTTTTGTCCTCGAATAGCGCCTTGATTGACTGCATGACACCTACAATTAGAAACAACAGATCGGAACGATGTTAGAGTTAAGAGTTACATAAGCAGACATAAGGTGGGTACGTCACAAGGGGCTGGAGATAATTATGTAGATATAATTATATATATTAGGATTTTAACAAATTGATCTACAACATTTTATTTCAGTTAAACAGTTAAACATACAATGCGGTAAATTTAGTGTGTATATAGAAAGAAAGAGGAATTCCTAGTTACTGCCTTAGTTAGTCAGATTTACTTTGATCGTGGCCAGTTTGTGATCGATGAACTCCTGGACATTGGATTCCTTCAACTTATCGCCGCGCCTGGCGAACACCTGGCAGACATGAGCTGCAAAGAGAATAAAAATCACATACATGATCACATTATAATAAAATGGTCTGATCTATATATACTTATGATGGCATTGAACGTATCCTTTTCTGGCTCCAGTTCTCCCAGAGCAATGCGCTTGAGCTTATCCTTGCCAACAACCAGATCGGTGACACGCGACGTGTATATCGGCGCAATGGGCACATAGAGCTTGGCCAAATCAGCTTTCGAGACGAATACACTGCTGCCGGCGAATAATGGTATTGGAGCATCCTTTTTCGGTTTTATGGTTATATCCGTTTCCTTTGCATTTTCCTTGTCTTTGCTGTCTGCAAATAAGCACGGTAATTAGAGAGCAATTAATATCGTTAGCCATAAACATAATAAATGATAAGATAGGCTACAAAAAAATACACATTAATTGCTTTGCTTAGTTTTTTTTATTTTACATTTGATAATAAGTATGTTTATACATTTACGCAGCGAACGTAGCTATTTGCATACAATGCAGAGCAGTTCCTTTGTAACAACAATGCACATCTCGGAATGAACATTCGAACTACTAAATACACAAATACATAATTTGTTATTTCATAAAATGCAATATAAATTGCTTTCGATAATTATTCACATTTTGGCACAAAGTTAAAAAAATGTCTGACTTTTGAGCAAGCTGTTAAAACACACACATGCACGCACACAAACGCACGCATACGCACAATAAAAATGCTCTACAGGGTTGCTTTACGCGGGAAGCGGATGGCAGCGCTGCCAAACAGTGTGGCAACGCCAAGATTCGCCGCAGTTGAGAAAACACAATTTCAGAAATTTGTGTAAGAAATAATTATAAGTTTATTTAGCTGAAGTTTATAAAATGTGAAACGCCTACTAAAAGTTACCTCAAGCAAGCTGTGCAAACGAAGTAAAAGTGCATAAGTGCATATTCTTTGTGTAATACTGATGCGAGCAGCCATATATGTATGTATGTATATTATGTTTGTGTTTGAGTTGCTTGTAGAATAAAACAATGTTTGTGTACAAATTATGGCATCGCATCTGTGCAATTATCTGAAATCTCAAATCGAAGACCTAAAGGTGACTATGTTAGTGTGCGCACAATCGATAAGTTCATAAAATGCAATTTCTGCACCGCTATGATTGTCGGAAACCAATTTGATGAAAATGTCTTTGTTTGGTGCTTGCTTTCAAATGGAAAATAATAATACGAACTTTGTTTAGCTATTTTGCAACAGGATGACCCTCCCCTTTGTGAGTGTAATATTTAAACTGCAGTGATTCAAGTTGAGCATTATGGTGTCAGTACAGTAAAGAGTTGAGTTATTATATTTCAATTCCCCATAATAATATTTATGGCAGACATTGTATGCTATAAAAATGGCAACAAATGTTTCGGAGGCGTACTTTGTTCGCTCTGCTATAAAAGTTGCATATTTGAATCTTAGCAATAATGACTCGGGCGTTTAAATAAAAGTTTTATAATAATAGTAGTGCACTTACTTACTGCAAAACCTTAAATATGTCCTTAACGAATGCATAATGTATAAAAAGTCTGAAAGTCATAATTACAGTGCAATATACAAAACATGCAATTATTTTTTTATGAAATGCTCACAAATAGAGCTGTGCTTGTGTCATATATATATAAACACGTCATAAATACCAATGTGCGTCGCATTAAGGTAAGGCAACGCAGATCAAGATATCATAAATACATAATCACTATCAAACCTGAAACTATATAAAATGTTATATTAAAAGTAGCTTTAAGTATGTACTAATAGAACCTAAGTATGTAAGACTAAATGCATCAATAAAAGATAGAAAATATTGAATATGATTTCACGGAATTTTGATTAATTGTAAAGCCAACACCAGAGTGTTTAGTAGACTCTAATCTAACTGGAAACCTTGCATATTTTCAGACGATTTGTTAGCGGACTATAAGATACAGCTGCCTTTGCAGAAGCGCAAATTGGGGCGAAAGGAGAGTTTTGATCATTTGGATGTTTGCTTCACGCGCAGCAATCGAGGCAACAATTTGCTGACGATCAACGGGAAGCCCTTCACGCTGAACCGCAGGATCAAGGACGCCTGCTACTGGGAGTGCGTGAAGCTGCGCTGCAAATATATCAAATGCACAGCTAGAGTTGTGACCAAATCAAATCAGATATCCGCACTGCGTGGACAGCACAATCACCCATAGAAAGCAAGACACTAATAAATATGTTTTATGTTCAAATTTCAAAGAAATCGCAATTCTTTATACTTGAAGGCATATGCGGTTGTCAGCCCGACGCTAACTGTTTCCGGTCTTTGCAGATGACCCTCCTCCTGCGCGCAGCAGCAACGGCTGCTACCGCCTGGTGGCCAACCGGCGAGGTGGCAAGAATCTCTTGTACAACGGGCACATGTACACCGTGGAGCGCAAGTATCTGACCACCGTCAACTGGGTGTGCGCGAAGAACAGCAATGTGAAGCTGCGCTGCCCGGCACGCTGCGTAACCAACTCGAATCGGAGCATCAAACTGAGCCAGCGCAAACACAATCATGCCAGCAATCTGTACACACTGCACAAGTCAAGAACTAGACCGTAATAAACAACAACTCTATGCATAACTCTAAATATAATATTTAATTGTAACACTCGTACCTATCTATGTGTAACTAACTCTCCCACACTCTTCATCCTGCTTTACTAATCCCATCTCGTTCGCATACTTCTTGCATTTGCATGACGCAGCTGCCAGGCGACGGGGTATCTGCATTAAAGCTCGAGCCGGCTGCCTGCTCATCGACGGATATCGATTTGTGATTAGCTACCAGCAGCGCCATCGCTGCTACCTGAAGTGCTCCAACTTTCGCAGCCAGTGCCGTGCGCGCGCCATTCAGAACAAGATGACGGGGCAGCTGCAGTTGCGCAACGGCAGCCACAACCACAAGCGCGCGTCGCCACCAAACGCTTTAATATGAGCAAGTACACCCACACGCACATACACACATGCACTCACACACACACACACACACGTATATAACACATACACATACACACACACACACATGTATAATAAATCGTTTTTAGTATGCAAATCGAATCGCTTTTCACTAATAAGATACATACTCTCTCCCTCCCATCAATGATAATAATTAATACTCACACTTTAAGTCTAAGTATATTTTTAACCAGTTTCACTCTCTTGCTGCTTTTAGCCACTTCTGACCGGCTGCCTACCGTGAATGTGGCACAGTATGTGAGATCGAGTCGTGGCACGGATTTGGTGTTCTACGAGGGCAACACCTACACGCCCAACGAGAAGCTGCGCGAGGGCCAGAAGTCGCGGGACTGGAAGTGCTCCATGTACCACAAGGCCAAGTGTCGGGCGCGCCTGAACACTCGCATGACCGAGCAGGGCGACGTGATCCATATGACCAGCCAGAAGCACACGCATACGGCCATGTATCTGCTGCAGCAGGAGAGCGATGACGCGGGGAAACAATGCCTCACGCGGAATCCCCAATGCATCGCTCCACGCACCAGCAAAGCGGGCAAACCTAACTAATCTCTAAGGCCTTTGAGTGGAGAACAAACCGAATAAAACTTGCGCTTCTTTCATTCAATTTGATTGCTGCTTAATTGTTCCCATTCGATTTCTTATGGCATCCAAAGCAGCTGGACATATTCCACTAATGTATTTGTCTTCTCCACTTTGCAGCCGAGCTCTCTGGCTACCTGACTGTGGAGACGGTGATCAATGCGCAGGGAAAGCGCTCGACGACCAAGTACCCCAGGCTGCGCTTCATTCGGGGCCAGCGTAAGTCGGTGCAGTTGGTCTACGGCCAATACGCGTATGCGAAGAATAATGAGCACGGAACGACGACGTATTGGAACTGTCGAATACGGCGCACTGGCCTGCCGGCCTGCAATGCACGACTGTCCACGACGAAGCTGCCCAATGGCAGCTACAAGGTGTGCTTGACGCGGCCGGAGCACAACCATCCGCCCTCGAAGCGCATCGCACGCATGCTGCAAGATTTTAGAGTTTAAGCTGAGAAAAACAAATATATGTAAGCCCTGAGGCGAAACGACTTGAACACGACTTATTCACTTACATCCTTAAGCCCGCCCAGTACATTTGCCTTAAGTTGAACTAATTGATTATCTGTTTAATTTTATGTGTGTAGAGAACAGCGTTGCGATCTATTCGGCGACGTCGCGGGGTCGCATGCAGCTCATCTATGGCGGGCAGCCGTTCATCTTTGAGAAGACTCTGAAGCTGACGACGGGCGAGGAGAAGCGGTATTGGCGCTGCAACCAATGGTGGAATCAAAAGTGCCGATCCAGAGTGTTCACCATCAATGACGTTGTCTGTCCGCTTAATCGCTACCACACGCACGAGGAGATCGTGCGCAGGAAGAAGCGCGTGAGGCGCGTCCAGCCCGCGCAGGGGCAGAGCACTGCGAATGCCAAGACTTATACGGCAGCATCAGCCAGGCAGGAGCAGCAGCAGCAGCAACAGCAACAGGTGCAGGTGCAAGTGCAGCACGACCAACAGCAGCATCTGCATCACACACAGCAGCTCTCGACCGATGCCATGTTGGGGACCACACTGAGCGACGAGGCAGCGGGCACCATCGATGTCAACGACCTTGGCATGCATTTAAAGTACGAGGAAATCGTGTCCGATGTCACGGGCATCGTCACTGGGCACACGCACACCCGCATGATGACCCGCAAGAAGTGAAGAAGTGGGGAGGAGGTGGCCCTGTCGCGAGTAGCTCGTAATGATTCAATTGCCTATTAATACATTCAAGCTTCTATAGTGCATATACACATTATTCAAGTAAACGCAATTTTAATAAACATAGCTAAGGCTTCAACAGCAACCAAGTGATTCGATATATTTAGCTGCTGCTCCAATGTAACCCACTTGCTACTCCATATACACACACAATTTCCCTCTCTCTCTCCATCTCTTGCAGCGGCTGTCTTCTACTACACCAAGGGGCAGAGGAAGTCCATTAAATTGAACTACGGCGGGCACAGCTATGTGAAGTTCATGGAGAACAGCCGCGGCACCAAGTGGATCTGTGCCACACGCTCCACCACCAAGTGTCGTGCGCGTGTGCGCACCAAGGATGAGACGCTGGAGGTGCTGCACGGACCACACAACCATCAGGTGTGCCGGCGACACGGCGAACGTGCCAAACAAAGACGAACCGCCAGCCAATCCTAATTGGAATATAATTTATCTACGACTTGGAATTGTTTATAAGATATATTTTTAAGTAATAAATAATCTATGCTTAAGCAGGTGTCAACGGGCGATATATGCATCGAGACTTACGCCTCGAAGTCTATTTTATTGGAAAAATCAAAATGAGCTCAGTTAAGATAAGACTCCAGTTAGTTGCATAGCCTAGTTTGGTTACAAAATCAATGAAGACCTGAATACAAAAGGACTAAATTAAATGTAAAAAAAATATACAGCTGCAACCGAATTTCTTGCGACTTGAGCCAATGCGTAGCCATAGGAACGACGATCAGCAGAATATCTTTCATAGATGTATCGAAAATAATATTCAAGCGCTTGAAATGTAGCATATATATATATATATATATATCTTCGCTGCTAGTGCAGCTCCTCGAAGCAGGGCTCGCACATCCAGTTGCTGCCGGGACAGGTGTCGCAGCAGGTGGTCAGCCGCTCCAGTTTAGTTCTGCCCTTCTTCAGGCACGTCACGCATTTGCCCTTCATGCGGGGCACGCCCACAAATACAAAATTGTGCTGATTGCTAGAGGTACGTAGAACGTTCTCCGGATTGCTCAGATCCAATTTGGCCCTCACGGGCTCCATCTGGGCAACAGCTGCAACGGGATCTATGCTCAAATTTATGGTGGTTGTTGGCGCAAAGGTGCGTCGCTTGGCAACTCCAACATCCGGGAGCAGTTGTTTCATGTTCACCCGAGACACGGGCACACGCTGAGGATCACGACGTATTGCCACAGTGCTCACATTGGAGGTCCGTGTTCTGTGTGTGTAAGTGTACGCTGCAAGAGAATTGTTCTCAGTTTATAATAGTGTTTGGGAGGTAGATAAAGGATTTCTTAGACTATCTATAATTAAAATAAGTGCTTTATAGTCAGGGAGTCCTGACTACATTAGAGTACACGAATCAATTTTAAGTTGAGAAAGTTTTTATTATTAATAATGAAATTAAGGAATTGTAGTCCTTAGCTGGCTTTGCCTCATATAGCTCCAAAACGCATTCATCCACTCGAACAAATTTTTTTAATTCCAATCTATAAGAAAGGTGAAGATCGTATTAGAATTTATAGCAGTTTAAATAGAGTTCTTAAATTACAATTACAAAATCATGTTTTATCCATGCATCCAGCTAAGCCACACCATATGCTGCGTCCTGATGCTTAAGGTAGCCTCTCCTCTCCTGTCCTCTCCTCTCCACACGAAATACTACAAAAAGGGAGAAAAGTTTTAAGTCATTAAATTCAATTAGTCTTAAATTCAATTAGCATTACACATGGCCTATGGCGCATAGACTCTGGGCGTGAAGGTCTTCAATGGCTGTGGCGCTGCATGATTGTGGCTGCCTCGCAGTGCGGTAATTGCCTTCCTCCTGGTAGTCAGCGCAGCATTGCAGCCCAACTTCTTGTAGAAGCTGCAGCGCCAAAAGGCCATGCAGCGGGGCACATTCCTCGAGTGGCAGCTGTACGTGTGAGCCTCGTAGACCAGCTGCCCACGATAGTTATAGCTGAGCGCTGTGAAAGAGTTGACAAAGGATGAGTTTCTTGATTACAGATAGATTATAGCTAAGCACTTACAGCTGCAGTGCACAGAGAGAGGGAGAGAGATTATAAGTCTTGAACTATGTAGTCTACAGTTGTAGGACTTTATTCGGAATTATACTTAGGAACTAAATTGCACTCGATATAAACTAATTGCCATGGCCGCCTAATCGTGTATGAGCATCAATGAGGCATGCATAATGTCATGATCGGTGAGCTGCAACGTCGCTGCATCCGTGGAGAGCAAATGGTGCGACTGCGGCTGCGGGTGCGGGTGTGGCTGTAGCAAGAGCTCCTGCTTCGGCTGCTCCACCTGATACTGGGTTACGCTGTGCACACGACTTAGCTTCGTGCGCGACGTGGTGCTTATAGCAGCCAGTCGATTGCGTTGGATGATCTTCTCGATCTTCTCGGTGTGCGGCGCATGATTGTGCAGACCTCCGGTTATGCTCTTCAGCTTGCCGTTTTCGAGCACACAGCGGGAGCGGCAGCGCTGCTCGTGCACCTTCTTGGAATAGTTGTGGCAACGCCAATATTCCTTGCTATTCTTTCTGCTGTGGCAATTGTACATGAAGCCATTCAGGACCAGGCACGGCGTCGACCAGGGGCTCTCAATGAACAGCAGCTCGCTGTCATCTGCAAAGGAGAGTAATATATAATCGTGATTAGCATTGACATATATATATATAGAAGATTTCCTATAGGTGTAAAGTCGATATATTATACCATATTAGTAAGCTAACTAGTTGGATTTAAACTTGAGTTTTATTTATGAGACATTTAATATAATTTAATTGAAAGGTTAATTTCTTTTATGTTTTGGTTAAGTTTAGCATCTGATGCAGCTTCACTTTCTGCATGGGCTTCAGCTCGACAACCTGCTCCATTATCTCCTCCTCCTCCTCGTCGGTGGCGTCGACTAATGCCTGCATCTCAATCTCTGTAGCCTCAGAGGCGGGCACATACAGCTTGCACTCCTTGCCATCCTTGGCGGTCATGATGCTTATGTTGCTGCTGCTCAAGTATTGTGATATCTTTGGATTCGATGTGCATATCTCGATGTACTCATCCAGCTCCTCCTCCACATTGTACAGCTGCCTCTGCCCTATGCGACTCACATGCGATTCGTGATTGTGCAGACGTCGGGCGTCCACGAATTCGCCATTCTTGGTGATGACAACCGCCTTGCAACGGAGCTTGAGCACATCTGCACACCTCCATGTGGTTTGGCCGTTCGCCTGGGTTAGCTTCTTGTTGTAGATGTAATCCTTGTAGACTAGCTGCGCGTTCTTCTTTTGGCTGCGTATAAATTTGATTTTGCCAGCTGCATTGGCGCGTGCACAAAATATAAATACAGAGGGTGAACGAGAATAGTAGAAGAGAGCGTGAGTAAAAGGTCTGCCTTAGATCTAGTGCAAATACAATTAAAACTTATGCTTAGATGCTACATTAAGTAAAACGCACATTAAACAATTTTTGGCTAAAAGCATTTTATTATAGCAAAGAACGACAATAGCCCTGAACACACAGTTATTTGTATGCACAAATTCATATTGATTCTAATAAGTAAACGGAAAAGCAATTTACGTGCAGCCCACAACAAAAACATTAACAGAAAATCTCATTCCACAAATTCACAATTTCTCAGAAGGCATACGTTCGCCTGTGATTTCAAAGAGAGAAAACACTCGCAACATTTTTCACATAACACTTCACTATTGTTAATTCACGTTCAATAAAGAAAGCACTAATGAAATTGTGTATATATACTTATGTATATATAAAAAAAAAACCAAACTAACAAACCAATATAAAATATGTAGCTTGGGTCTCCAATGCATCTTTTCGGCGTTACCACCTTTTCTGAGCACAGGGTTGCATTGATACGCAAAAACTATAAAAATGTAAACAAGTTGGCAGCACAACAAAATAATTTAAAATTCAATTTTAATGGACTTTCTTTAATACATGTAGCTTAATAACTAAGAATATAACTAGAAACTTAGCACTATTTATAGTTGGTTTATAAATATGTACGTACCTGTTTATATCTGGCAGCATGGCAAATGACGAATCGTTAGTATAATATACCAAACTGAATTTGGGCACATCTATATTTAGTGAATTTGAATAATCGCGCCTCAACTTTTAGCAGCCACACAAGTACTCTAAGCAAAAATAGTGTCGTCTGTTGAGCGACTATGAATCAGTACGGCAACGCCGAAGGAGAACATCCTAATACAGCTTTCCTACACCCAAAGCATATCCATGAAATTTTCTTGAGCGCGACAGCATCAACTAAATCTCGTTTATCACATTGGTGTAATATTCTAATTTCACCATCTCAATCGAACAAACGATTCTCCAACCGAGCCCCTTCGGTAGCAAACACATTAATTGTACACCTTTTTATGAGACTCGGCAATTTATGCCGTTGCTCGAATCACTGACAGCAATCTTTTACGTTGCTGCAGCCATTCAAAGCAACATCTTACTAAACAAACAAACAACCAACCATCGACGAGCTGCCATCATTTGCTTCAGGTGGCAACGCCTCAACAAAATTGGTAAATCAACGTCAAGAATTCCCAGTGCTTCTCACATTGGTTTTAGCTAAGAAAGTTAATTAAATGCAAATACTACAAATCTAGGTATAAAGAATTACCTTCTATTCAGAGTACCTTTCGTATACAGTTCCAATAAAGTTCCATGTTCTTTGATTCCAACTTCGGCCAGTCCAGTGATACAGTCCTCATCAGCCCGAGTCCAGCTCGCTCGCTCGCGTTAGATTCCATCTGATTTTTTTCCAAACACTCTACTTACCTCCGCGACAATTTGAAACGATTTTACGAACGCGTGAGCAGCTGCCTTAGCAAAACTATGTTTGCCTCGGTCTGCCGCTCGGCCAAAAACTCTCTTCGAGAAAATAGAGTAATGGCTAATTGTGAGCTAATCTTATCTCAACTAATATGGCTGATAAAGCAGCTCTTAAATGTGCATTGAATGTGGATGATGAAGCGTCGATTATATCGCAAATTATGAATGAAGCAGATTTAAGGGCTCTTTTACAGCCATATGGCAAAAGTCGAATTGTGAGTTGCACGCCAAATTGAATGCCAATAATGAATGGACAATTTGAAAAGGGTTAAGATATTTACACAGATTGAGCAATTTGTGATCTGCGGGCAACTCACAAGTTCGACTAACTAGTTACTATTTACTTTAGCTATAGCTATATCTAATGACAGCCGATCTAGATCGGGCCATAGTCAAAATGTCAACCAACCTTGAGCCTCTGTGTTGCCTTGATCCGCGCCGGTGTCGACAAACGAGGAATCGCTGTAGCTTTGCGACTGTTGCTTGACCACGGCCTTTGATGTGGTGGCTGCGATGCTGGTGCTTGTGTTGCCACCGGTTTGGTTACCGGCATCTTCGTTTTCGGTAAAGTAGCTATCATCGTAACGCATGTCGCCGTAGGTATCATCCTCTACGTAGGCCGTATCGCCATCGCCCGCTACCTCACCATGCTCTTCGCTATAGTCAGGCTCTGATTTTGTGGGCAATTCCATTGGGAGATCAATATATTCAGCTTCCTCTTGTGCGGCCGCCTGCTGTTGCTGCTGTTGTTGTTGCTGCTGACGCACCTGGTGTACTTTCGTATCGCTGGACACCACAGTTGTCTGCACGGTTATCTGTTGTTGTCCCAGCTGCTGTGCGCCAGTTGCCGCATTCGCGGACGTGTCTGTTGTCGATTCCAGTGGGTCAATCACGTTGGCGGCGGCGGAGCTAGTTGTGGTGGTTGTCTTTGAGCGCTTTACAGCACCGCTGCCAATCAGACTGCCCCGTTGGGCCGTGCGTTTGTTTGTCGACACCAGCGTAGCGGTTGTTGTGGTTCCCGTTTGCAGCTGTTGCGCTTGTATGTGCTGCTGCTGCTGTGGTTGTTGTTGTACGATGGTGGCTTGTGGTGCGGCTGTTGTCTGGATGACAATTTGTGTGGTGGCCTTGTCATCGCCCAGAACATCGTCAACGGTCTCAATCTTGTAGCGCGCAGAGGCGCGTGGTTGTTGACGTTGTACACGCTGGGCGGGGATTTGTTGTTGTTGCTGTTGTACATGAGGTGCGGCTGGTGGGGGTGTGGGTTCCTGTGGGGGCTGCGGCGCAGGATCATTCTGTAAATTTCAACAAGTTTATTTTATGTTGCTCATATTTTTTGTGTAACTGCCTAATTCAAGAAGAGAACAAAACTAAAATGATAATTCACTTAACTGCATAGATATATAGATATATACTGATATATCATTTACATTTATAATTAGTAATAGAGTATACTAAACCGCCAAAACATTCACACAGTATTATCTTCTACTCGTTACATATTTGAATACAAAGTTACAATACTCTCTCTGTGTAAGAGTATTGCAAACAACCACCGAAACGCGCGCACCGTCGAGAACTGGGAAAGAGAGCGAAACAAATACACTTTCAAAGTAGTATACTCATGCCGTCTCTATCACACGTACACGTTTTGTGCGCTGCGCGATTCAGTTCGTTTTATAATTCGAGTACAGTCAATCCAGCTCTTATACAGACAATTTTACTTGCTGCATGTACATGTGTGTGTGTTTCTGCGTGTGCGCTTTGTATGTATTGCGCGCGCGAACAGCGCTTGATGTTGTTCTCTTCTCGTACGAGGCTAGGGTATATGAATTTTATACTTACATCTGTCAGCCCTTTTATTTGTAGCGACTCTGCTGTGCTTATGAAGGCTGGCAGGGCATCCTGCTTAACGTTTACTTCGCCACAATACATAAACTGAATCAGGTCCTTTAATGCCGAATGACTGACATTATTTAAAAAAACTGCAAATTAAGAAAAATTTGTAAGGAATTGGCTCGTCTGGTTATTGCCAAGTTATATTTCTTGTTGCACTACTTACCGATGGCATGGGTATTCGATGGCATTTGCGTAAACATTTTGCGGAAAAAGGGCGAGCAGACAGACAACACCAAACGATGCGCCTTTACAATTTGCCCTTCCGCGGCCAATGATACATCCACTAGATCGCCTCGACATAGCGACTCGTGGAAGCCAGCAGACAGATTTGTGTTGAAATTATTCCAGCACAAACTGAATTGCTCGTCGTCCGCCATCTTGGACGAGCGTAGAAATCAATAGAATTTTCTGTATCTGCTTTGCTGTGTGTGTGCGCTGATGAACAAAAAAAAAAAAAAAAAAATGAATTGGCAAATCAGTTTAATTCTTACGATTTTTATTTGCAACCAAATTGAATGCGGGTACTTATTTGTTTACAAATGTCAAGACACATCAAAAATGCAGACGCATACAAGATTTAGATGTGAAAAAAAAAACTGGGAAATTTTTTCACGCGTGCCGAGGCTTCAATATTTAGTTATCATATTGCTCAAATTCAGCATAATATCACTAAATTCAATTAAATTGTACACGCAAATTAATATAACTTACCTATTTCAAATATATTTTTAATATAAAATACTTAGTTTAGGCACAAATTAAAAATAATTACTTTTACTGCGCTGATGACGCGCAGCTGCGTCCAACTTTTTCAACGAGTACCACGAAATAAATGTATACTAGCTAGGGATGAACGACAGTTTTATACTGGGAGGTATGCTATGAAATAATCGATGTATCGATGCTCAGCGCAAGCGATGTTTATCTTTTGGACAACACTGTCAAGTGCTAGCAAACGTACCAATATAATTTAAGAATTCAAATTAACTGACAAAAATAAATATCGTATTTATTTACGAAATGAGTGTGATAAATATATTAAATAAAATTGATTTTTTTATAAAATTTATTTGTATTGTCTCACACAAACATACATTTCAGAATTATATTTTATACTACGTTAATAAATGTAAAAAAATATGCGTGAAATAAAACTGTTTTTATTTTTATTTGTGTAAATAAATAATTTACGAGATCTAGAAGAAAAATATAATTTATTAAACTATGGCCATAATACTTTGATTTGACCGTAACACTTTAAAACTCATCATGCCACAGATTTGTTTATTGAGTCAAGTGTGCGAAATTCTGCACTTGAGCTCCACTTGAAATCGGATCAGCGATTAAAAAGCGCCAATTATCATGCTGTATAATATGCATGTATATTTTGTGTAGAAAAACGACTTAAGGACTTTGCAGTAATAAATACACATACTTAAGTTCAAGCAGCGAAATTAAATCTGCATGAAGAGGCTGCTAACAAACAAAAACAACAACAACAACAATATGAGAGAAGAGACAAGACAAACACACAAGCACACATAGCATACACACACACAGTCACGCACTTGTAGTTTGCAAGCATTTAGCTGCTTGGCCTGTGCTGCGCTGTGATTGGCTACAACTCCGCCATTTTCTTAAGCAAGCAACGTAGACGCATAAGAGCACTACGTGTGTGTGTGTGCGTGTTTTTTTGTGTGGGTGTTTGGCCAGCGCCTGCAAAGATTCAATTTTCATTCAGTACGAAAAACGCGCTGACAAATTGAGGACACGCTCGAGTGCGCAGCGGAACGGCGCATCGTTGAAGTTTACATAGCTAAAAAAAAGACGACGTATACGATTGCACCCCAACCCCTCGCACCTAAGCATAATCGCTGCTGCTCTCCTCCTCACTCCCGCCTAGTCAAGTGTCGTTCGAGTCCGTTCGAGTCAAGTGCATTTCGCAAATTGTTGTATTTATTTTAATTTAAAGTGCGACCCTCTCGACCGCCGCGAGAGTGATTCGAGTGATTCGAATTGTGGCAGAGCCAAACAAACAGTTAAAACAAATAAATAAGAAATATTAAGGAAATGCTGCAACATCATCAGCACCAGGCACAATGGGCCGTCCATTATGACTACAATCAAACGCCCAGCCCCAGCAGCCTGACCAATGCCGATGCTCTAAACACAACCCCATTCTCGGTCAAGGATATACTAAATATGGTCAATCAAACTGAGGCATACGATGGCGCCTACGGGCATCTAGAGAGGTAAGGGCATACAGCTACAACAATGATGTGTTATTTAAATTGTATTTAATTAATTTCATGAGCTATATTATTTATAACAGCTTATGTAAGAGTTAAATAGAGTGTATCGCAATGTATAATTATCTGTATTATCTATTTAATAATGTTATAAAATGTATGAAATTTTATAAGAACTTATATAATTTCTTTACATTTTTTATATAATTTCTTTAAATTTAATTTTAAAAAATTGTTGCAATTATATATTTTACGGCTTGTGGGTTAAATAATTAAGTCAATTTCCCGTTGATTTCAAAAACCTTTTTCAAAAGATTGAAAAATATTTTTATTTTTGTTTTGTTAATTTCTTTAAATTGTATAACAATGTTTTTTATCTATCTAATTCAGTAGTAATAAAGTAACAATACCTATTAATGACGCAGTATAAGATATTCCGGAGGCATCTACCTGTTCGCAGAAACCTGGCTACAAATCTGCGTCTTGGACAGCCAAATTTTTTGTTGTGTATTTTATATTATTTATTTTTAATAAGGCTGCAAAGGAAATTAATTTCTACCAATTTTCCACGAAACGATAATATTATGCTAACCTTTAGGCTGAGAAAACGATAAAGGAGAGAAGAGTAGTAGAAAGAGAGAGAAAGTAAGAGGGCGAGGGCGAGCAAGTGAGAGAGTTATAGTATAAGAAATCCTATAAAAACATATGAACATCATGAATTGCAAATAGGACTAAAAGGACAAATCATTGTTATTTGTACAAGAGGCCAGAGACGAAAGACGAAAAGACAAAGACAAATGCAGCCGTAGCCGCAGCCATAGCGAGACAAAGTTTTAACAATAAGAAAAACAAAGTCAAAGTCAGAGAGCGAGGCAGGCAAACGAGGCAAACGAGGCAAGCGAGGCAGGCAGCCGAGGCAGGCGCCGGACCTTGGGTTGAGCTGCCTATGTCCTGGCCAACATGTGTGATTCGCATGTGCAGTAATTGTGATGAGGCATGAAATGATGTCACCAAGGGGCCGGATATAGAGAGCCAGCAGGACATATAGCCGACATGCAACATGTGCTAAGCAGGCCAATAAAACTCGACATTCAATTTTCGCTTTTTCTTCCTTTTTGTTGTCCTGCAGCGGGTCCGCGCTCTATGGCGCCGTTGAGTATCAACAGAGCCAGCAGCAGCAGCAGCAGCAACAGTTACAGCACCCACTCGAGCAATCCAGTCAAGCGCAGCTCGCACAGCTTCAACTCCAGCAGCAGCAGCAACAACAGCAGCAGCACCAGCAGCATCTGCAGTCGCATCTTCTCGAGGCCGAGCAGGACGCCTTGGCAGCTTCAGCGCTGTCGCCGCTGTTACCGCCGCCATCGTCAACGCATGGACATCACCAGCTGTATCATCAGGACTATGGCATGCCAAGCCACATGCTGCAGCATGCCCATCCATATCCCCATGCCCATCCCCATTCACACTCACATCAGAGCTATCAGTCGCCCTACAATGTGAGCGCCTCTCAGTTCTATGCCACGCCCACCGCAGGCGGCTATCAGGGCAACTACAACTACAATTACAACGCGTCGGAAGTGTATGCCAGTCCGTCGGCAATTGTTGCGCCCAGCACAGCAATCAAAAGCGAGTATATACCCACGCCCTACATCACACCCTCGCCCACCATCGATCTGAACAGCTCCACGGAGGTGGAGTCTCTGGCTCCCAGCCACAAGTTGGCCAATGGCAACGGCATTGCACAGCGACTGGTCGAGCCGAGGCTCATGAACAGCACGACGGACTGCGCCAAGAAAAGTAAGTGCTATGAAATACCCTGTAGTTAAGCGATAAAGGGAAGAGATATTCGATAGTAAATATAGGATATCATTATCGAATAGAACTTCTCATCTGCCATGTCTTTTTCATCAAATGAAAAACAAAAGCTGATTAGATTAGTTCATTTTCCGATTTAATTCTATATAAACTTTCGATAACATCAGCATCTTTCAAGTAGTCGCCGTTAATACATCCCTGATTCAATGTCGTTTTGACAATTCAGAGATAAAAAAAAGAAATCAGGAATTCAATCAGTTTTATCTTTTCTTGATCAGCATAGAACCTCCGTTTACTACTTACAACACTTCATAATCACATTTTAGGGATTCATTTCTTTTTCATATTTATCGATAACATTATTTAAACATCCATAAATATCGATATTGTCAGTCAATCGATTATATCGATTCTGTCAATCCTTTGTATATTCTCCCGATTTTCTAATGTCCCTTTAAACTCTATATTTTCAGAGGAAAGCCAAGTCACTTCTTCGCGGTCCGAGCTGCGGAAGAGCAATAGCAGCAACAACAATAACAACAACAGCAGCAATACCAACAACAACAACAACAACAACAGCAACAGCAGCAGCAGCAACAGCAACACTGTCTCTGGGAAGCCGCGCATGAAGCGCAAGCCGCGAGTCCTTTTCTCACAGGCTCAAGTCCTGGAGCTCGAGTGCCGCTTCCGCCTGAAGAAATATCTAACTGGAGCCGAGCGCGAGATAATCGCACAGAAGCTGAATCTATCCGCGACACAGGTGAAAATTTGGTTCCAGAATCGTCGCTACAAATCGAAGCGTGGCGACATCGATAGCGAATGCTTTTCCAAGCAGCTGAAGCTCAAGCCAGAGTCATCGCAATCGCAATCGCAGTCGCAAGCGCAGTCGACGTCGACGTCGCTGCCACTGCCGCCGCCACCACTGGCCAATCACATGATGTGGCCACCTACCGGACAGCAGCTGCAACTGCAGTAGCTGCCCTATCAATAGAGAATCCTAACTTATTGCAACCTATGCACATCCTATGATTTAGCTAATGCAAATGCCTCATAACTCGAGTACCTTCATGTAAATACATAAACTATTGGACAATAAATAAAGTTAAGACCGAAACGAAATATGTTATGCATTCTTGGGGGAAGAGGGAATATAGAAATAATTCTTAAGTATCTTTAGTAGCTGTTGAAAGTCTAACTTGCTTCTTTCTCTCTCTAATTTTAATTTTTACCTTCCATATCTGATATAAACTTATCCATTTGAGACGAATATTTAAATAAGAATTCTATCTCCCTTCTCTAATTCTCTCTCTCAGATATTTCACATTTTCTTTCTCATCGTCAAGGATTTCTTTGCGCTATTCACTTAGCTTTAAAAGGCTTCTCTCGGCGATTCTCATGGTGCAGCTTTCACTTTGATCTCAATGAGGATCAATTACAGAGCATCAGCTGCTGCGGATCGCCTTTGAGTTTCATTTAATAATTGCCTGAACAAAGTGCTCGCATATTCCAGTTGCACAGTTTTTTCCCTTTGCGATCTCTCAAATATATATGTATGTATTTATATATCTGTATACGTATGTAGTGGAGGCGCGCAGGCGAGTAACCGAGTGGCTGCCACCGATCCATTAGGCACCGCATCTGCGTATAATTGTTGTCGATCGCCGCATAAATCAATTTTATCAAAACGCAACGATCAGTTTTATGAATAAATGAGGAAAAACGCCAAAAACAATTTCCGTTTTTATATTTTGAAAAACGAAAACCAAAACGAAAGTGAAATGTTTTCCTTTTGGCGAAAGGGTTGAGCGGCAGGGGCGCGAGATGGAGGTTGGGGACTGCGTCGCAGACATTACAAAGGTTGCTTTTATGAAACGTTTAAGTGGCAGCCAATGCAACTGTAAAATGTTTTCAAACAGACGCAGCCACAGGAACAGCCACAGCCACAGCCACAGTTACAGTCACAGCTACAGATACAGATACAATTGCAGTGGCAGCTACAGACACAGATACAGATACATTTGCAGACATTTATGACAGGCCGGGCTAATATTTCATGGCGTGTGTGGGGGCCAAGTTGCCGCTGGCACTCGGTGGTGCAGTGGTTGCTGTGGTGCTGGAGTGCCACATATCAATTACTCGACAAACACATGCCACACAGGCCAAGGGGCAGGGGCAACGCGGCAACGGAACAAGTGCAGCTGATCACACTTTTTGTTTGATGTGAAGCATTTTTGACAGACTGAACTTTTGGGCTGCTCTGGGGCGCTGCCGCGGGTTAAATGTCAATCAGAGAGCATCAGACGTGGAGTTAGATAAGAATTATGACAGGCTACCAGATCATATAGGGCCAATCATGGTGCCAGGGCACAAGAGATTTGCTTAAACTTGCAGTGGGCAGCGGGCATGGCGAATAGACTTATCATTCAGTCAATCCTAGTAATATATGAAATTGATCTCTGCAGATATAGTGATATATATAATGCTTTAATTTAATTAAGCTCAGCAGTAAATAGAATTAAAGCTAAACTGTTATTTTATGCCTTTTAGCAGCTTTAATTAAATCTTAAGAAATATTTTCTTTATCAACGAGATATTTTCTTTTGCTCATTATATTATATTATTTTATGCTCTTACAGGACTTCAAATGTAGTAAAATATAGATGAAGGTAAAAATTCAGATTGAGATATTTCTCTATTTAAATTCATGTCAATTCTAACTTTATTCTATTCAGACTCTTCTTCTGTATTCAGATTCTTCTTTTTTAGAACTCTTCTCTATAACAATTCGTCTCTATTCAGGCTCTACTAAATTCTAATGTTCCTCTATTAAGATTCACTTCTATTCAGATTCTTCTCAAATCTGAGTCTTAGTCTGGATTCAGATTCTTCTATATTAAAATTCTTCGTTATGCAGAGACTCCATCTGTATTCAGATTCGTCTTCTGTATTCATTTCATTTCTTCTCTGCACTTATGTATTTACATTCTTCTCTTTTCAGACTCTTCTCTGCTCTCTATATTCCTTTTATTGCCCATTCGTATGTTTAGCTTCAATCCCATATCTGGTTACTAAATATCTTCTAATTTTGATAGTTAATTATTTTTCGGATCTTGTATTTTTAAAGACTTTCAAACATGAGTCTATGAGTCTCGAGGGGCGTGGTCTGCACAGTGGCAAACAAAACGCCCCAAAGGACATGCGGCGCTCGGCTTGAGGCGGAATGCATGTCAAGTGCTTCATAAATGTTGCCTAATGGACCACACTGACCAGAACAAGAAGAAGAGACAATATATAACTAGGATTTAGCGAATGGATCGATGCTAGAAATAACGCAGGCTGCATTAAGGTCTCGTCTTACAACGTCTTCGTCGTCGGCGACGTGTGCTGTGCGGAGTCTGGAGTCTAGACCGTGGCTCAAGTGGAAAATTTGTCATTTTCCCATATATCACATGGGATCTGTGAGATAAGCGCTGGATGCGCTGTGGCTGGCCTTGTAGCGCCGTTTAATTCATGTTGCGTCAAAGGATCAAAGGCGCCACAAGCCGCTGTAACAAGCCGCAGCTACCCCATCTTTCTATCTCTCTCCCTCTCCCCCTCGCTCTTCTTGACTCTCTTTGGCTGCTTTCACCGCTTTCATTTGCATTTCCTCAATTACAGCTGTGCAACGAGAAGCCGCCAAAGCGAGCGTTAGGTAAGCAAATTAAGATTTATTAACAACAATAAATAAACAATATAGCAAATGCAACAGCAGCAATCAGCCAGCCAAATGCACTCAGCCAAATATTGAGTATAGATCTCAATAAATTTTATATTTCAAAAGTAGTTGTTAATTGAAAATTGGAAATTGTATAAATATTTAATTTTAGTTTTTAATTTTTTTTTTTTTTTTTAATTAGGTTGAATATATATAAAAATATACTTATAATATAACTATTTTATTAATGTATTTTTTGTTTATATGTACTTTTAGCATTATTTTGCACTACAATAAATTTTAGAATATTTTTAATATCTATTATTTTTTATTCTCTGAATAAATAATATAATTTCGCAACAATGTTTAGATATACGAATATATGCTTAATTTATGCAGTAAGTTCTGAATATTTTCGCTAAGTGTATGGCTTGTCGCATTCCACGCTTTACTTCTCTCTGCCGGGTGGCATTTGCATTGCGTAATTTTCCAATGGATTTTCCTTTGCCTTTGCGCCTTTCGCCTGTCAGTGGGCGCCTTTGTCTTTAATCTTTGCTCTGTCAAGTGGATTCATCCCAAACAGAAATATCCCAATGACTTTGACATTATATCAAAAAGAAAAGCAAAAGAATCAGAAGAAAAGAATATAAGAACAATTTATTTATTGAGCTGTTCATTTCCATTTGATGTGGCCATAAAAATCGCGAGCTCATTTTACATATTCCACTCTACAGAGTCTACTATGCATCATATAAATATATATATATATGTATACTTATATGTCTGGGGATCGGGTTAAATGTTTCTGTTTTATTTCCAACAATTTTGTTGTGCGGCTTTTCAAGTGGAAAATTGTGACAATTATATTCAAATTAATTGAGTAATTGCAAACGAAAACTGAAGATCGTGTCGCTTAAAAGCATTTGATTTATGGTCTGTGGAAAACACCACTCGAGTGGCTCAAATCCCAACTCGAGACTTTGATTGCTGTTTTTTCTCGCGGCTCGACTGTTTGAAATCTATTTCAATTTCCTTCCGTTAGCAATATCCTATTGCACTTCAGGCACCTGTAAACAGAGTCTAAAGGAAAGTTGAAATCTACACCTTGAATTATATATATTCCATGCGAGTCTTTGACTGGCTGAAAAGAGTAAATAAATTGATAAAAAGATTTATGTTATAACAATAAACGACTTTAGTTTAGTTTAATTTTCGGTTCATTATATTAAATTTTATACTGATTAAGAAAGTCAAAAGTGTATATTGGCTTTGCATAATATTCATCTTGCTGCTTGTCCGTCGGTGCACAAGTTTATTTTATGCCGTTATGGGAGCTGCACATCTCACATATATATACATATGAAATTTCTAGTTTTATATATCGGGAAGCGGTTTCTTTAACTTTAAATATGTCGGTGTTTCTTATCGGAAAAAATTTTGCTCACCAAAGTCTTGGAACTTCACAATATGAATATGAATATGATATATATGATATCGCATATAAATTTAATTGATCACCATTCGAGTTACGTAAAATCGAGAAATATTGTTTTTTTTTTATTAGTGTTGTTTACATGATATCCATCTCATTATGATATTTATTTTAGTATATATATATTTTTTTAATAAATAAAATTGATAATCTATTCCGCATAAATTCGTAAGAAAAAATCTAAAATGCAAAATAATATTTTATTTTTAAGTTTTAACGGATAAAACGAGCTCGACTGCTTTTCTGCAGTATAATGCAAGCAGTGCAACACGCTAGTACAAAACTGACACAGATGTGGATGCTAATAAGCAGTGTTCGTGTGGATGGCAATAAGCAGTGTGCATAGGAAAATGTTGATTATGAATAATTTGAATCAACGGAAAAGAAATTTCTTTAACAGTTAAAGCATGGTTTCAAAAAAATATTTATATAAGTATTGACTCACCAGAACAACCGTACAAATAAATGATAAATCAAGAGGTCACTCAGTATAGTTGCGTTTGTGTGCTTAAAGCAAGCACACGGAGGAACACTTGCCAAAAATCAATCAAACGCTAAGCGAACGCAATATGGCTCAAATTTCATAATATTGGCTTAAAGAATGCTTCAAATATCACTTACAAAAGGACTCTGAATGCTAATGCAAAGGCAAAGCAAAGCAACGCAAACAATTGAAGTGCTTTTTGATAAACCATTAAAGCGAATCGAATACCAACACAAACAACAAGCCGAGTTGACAGCGAGCGAAAGAGAGAGAGAGAGTGAGAGAGACTGAGTGAGCGAGCGAGCGAGTGAGGAAGATGAGCTGAAATCTCTTGCAGAGTGGTGGTGGGTACACAAAATCAAACAAACTCTGGCAAGTTAATTGAAAATCTCTATTCATCATTCGCTTCACTGTTCGTAATCCAATACCTGTTTGGCGTCTCAGTAAACTATTTGCAGATAATCGCATCAGCAGCGACAACAAAAAAGTTCGGCTGTGCCATTCGGCGACTGTGACTGTGCTGGGACAAAGGCGCACGCGTGGCAAGCATCATTATACTAATTACTCGAGTATTATTGAAATGCATTCAATTGAAAGCATTATAACGAGCAATCCCCTCATATAACCCTGAATCCTCTCGGCAACCCCTGCTGCAACACTTTGAGCACACTTGAAAATTGGTTACTTACTTACTCAATTCTGACCGCAACGACAACAACAGCAACAATAATCGCAACAGCAGGACGTGTGAGAGTGACCTAATGGTGAGTGCACGACTAGAAGATACCAACTATGAAACTATCATTCATTCTTCTATCATGCGTTCACTGATCTAAGAGCTTTATATTTATTCTGTTTATAAATTCTCTAAAGTTATTTCCTCTTTTATTATATAAAATAAAAAGTTTCAAAATGCCTCTGCCTGCCATCATACCCTGTTTGTCACATTGTCAACGGGTTCAGGCTTGAGCCACACGCTGCTGCTGTTTCTTTTTGCTGCAACCGCCGTCGCTGACTTCGACTTTGGCCGCCCGAGGCGACGGCAACGGCAACGGCAGCCCATTGGCATTAAGAGTCATTGAATTGGCAATAAAAAGATTATAGCCCGAAGGTGTGAAGTGTAGCAGAGAGCAAGCGCAAGCATCCCCCACCCGTAGCGCAAGCAAGAGCATCTGTTCCGCTCTGACGTGCATTCTCTCGCTCGCCCTCTCTGTGAGATTCTCACTCAAACTGGTAAGTTTTCCTTACATGCGCGCAGCCATTTTGCTGCTCTGGCCAATCGGAGGCCATTGTGAATTTATGACTGCGGCAATTAGCCAATGGCAAGCGTTGGCTTTGGAAATGTGCTCAAAAGCCACTTTTAAATGAGATATAAGTAAGCAAAGGCTCATTACAGATGCTGCTTGAGAGTCAGCAACAAAATAGTTTAGAGAGTATTAAAACATTTTTAATGGGTTTTGATATTCTATTATATTTCATATTATTTATATTATATTTTTATTTTAATTTATTATATAATATAATAGTCAGCAAATAAAACATTTTCTATAATCTATAATAAAAAGTAAATAATGAACACAATGACCTATAGAAACTTATAATATTTTCATAACATATCTTCATCACATTCAGTAGAAAACTATCAATATTTATATATTCTAAAGAAGGAGCTATCCAATATGTTTTTCTTAAAAGTAAATAAATTCAACTCTCTAACAAAATATAAACAATGTGCTTGAAATTGATGAAGAACCATCAAATTTATTCTAAACTAGATTTTCCCTTTGGGTAATTCAAGATATTTCTGCATAATTCTCTTAAATCTAAACAATGCCAGACTGAAAGAAAACTGTGTCTCAGAGTCAACTCTAACTGTACCTAATGGAAGCCAGAATTGATTGCACAACAGTTAACACATTTATAAACAATAAACAGGATGCAGGCACTACCAAAAATAACGCACACTGCGAACCGGGATGGATTTTGAATTTCGTTTGTTTACAGTTCACTTGAGAGCGAACTCAAATGTGTGAGGCCTATTGGCTGGCCAATGGGCGAACTGAATGGCAACTAGCTCAAAGTCTTAATATAGAACAGAATCCACCACCAAGAACTGCCGCACTTGAGTGTGCCATATGGGAGCACCATGTGAGTGATTCTCTCTCTGATGATCCATTCCATTCGGCCTGCAGTTATTTAAAGAGCGCTCACAGCACGACAGTCGAGCGCATTTGTGACGCAGCCGTCGAGTCGTGCAGACGCGAAAGAACTGATTCATATTACATAAAGCAAATACATATATATATATTTGATATATACTATATATAGTTAGTTGGTGTGTTAAGTGCATAATAATGTTGAATATGGAAAGTGCGAGCGCCGGCGCCTCATTAGCGGGCTTGAGCAAAACCCTAACGACGCCCTTCTCGATCAACGACATTTTGACGCGTAGTCAACCCGCGCGTCGCATCTCCGATCCGGAGCACGAATTGGAGCTGCAAGTGAGCAATAAGTCGTGCTGTCGTGATCTCAATCTCTACAAGCTGGCCCAGGAGCAAGCTACCAGTGGCCAGCAGTCGAACTATATGCAATTTTATGCCCTGGATAACAACAATCCGGCCACCTCCTCCTCCAGCAGCTCCGCTGCCAACTCGGCCTCCGTTTCCTCCGTTTTGCAGCGCAAATTGAGTTATTTTGGCGCCGCTTTGTCCGCCGCCACGGGACCCCTTGACATGCGACGCTGCACGAGCAACGATTCCGGTAAGCCAACTCCTTTGTTTGCTAATGGACTGCATTATCGCCTAGTTTAATAAGCTGATAATGGCCTCCATAGAGCTTTCTTTGCAATTCCTCCCTGTTTGAGTCCTTTGTGTTAACTTTTGTCAAATTTTGGGTTTTTTCTTGCAGACTGTGATTCGCCGCCGCCGTTGAGCAGCTCCCCCGCGTCCTGCGGCGCAGGCGGCTATGGGCGCGGCGGCTCTCCGCTCTCCCACGATGATAGCCTGAGCGGCACTGCACTTAGCCGTAAGAAGCGCTCGCGCGCTGCCTTCAGTCATGCCCAGGTCTTTGAGCTGGAGCGTCGCTTTGCCCAGCAGCGCTATCTGTCTGGGCCGGAGCGCAGTGAGATGGCTAAGACGTTGAGGCTCACTGAAACGCAGGTGAAGATCTGGTTCCAAAATCGTCGCTACAAGACGAAGCGTAAGCAAATCCAACAGCATGAAGCGGCGCTGCTGAGCGCCACAAAACGTGTGCCCGTCCAGGTGCTAGTGCGAGAGGATGGCAGCACTGCCTATATGACGCCAGGAGCAGCAGCAGCAGCTGCTGCGGCTGCCTCTGCCTACCCACATGGCCTGGATCCAGCGCTGCTCAACATCTATCGCCACCAGCTGCAGTTGGCCTATGGCGGTCTACCGTTGCCTCAGGTGCATTTCCCGTACTTCTATCCACATCCAAAGGTGCCGCAACCCATTCCGCCGCCAAGCGGCCAGCAGAGCGCGCTCTCCGCCAGCTATGTCAACGGCTCTTCGGCATCATCCTCACCGGCTCGCAATCCCAGTCCCGGCCAGACAGCGCAGGTGCTGTGCGTGGAAAGCGGCGCCGACAGCAACCATTCTGCCACCGAAGATTGCGAAGAGAATGTGGAAATCGATTGAGATGTGCACACATTTTTGTTAGCGCTTATAATTTTGCTCTTTGTGATAGCAGTTGTGGCGGGTTCTCAGAGTGAGGGAGACAGAGAGAAAGTAGAGAGGGGGCAAATTAAGAGGCAGCAATTCCCTCTTTAGAGAATGTTAGAGCAAGTCTCTGACTAATAGCTTTAGTAGCTTTAAGTTTTAGTCATATGTAAATATATGTTAAACTCTTTATGCAAATAAATACAAATATTCAAACACAAATTAAATGAGATTTTTTTAAGTTTTTTAAACTTGATTAAAGTTTATGATCAAATAGAATTTCGCCTTATCCACTTCAATGTCTTTCAAGTCTTAACTGTCTTAAAGCTAAAATATCTTCACTTTATTTAGTCTACATAAATATCATCAGAAAAGAGGGTGACTTGAAAAATTTCTAAAATTTCCACAAAAAAAATTTGGTTTTAACTATTATACATAAAAATTATTTGTAGACTTGTAAAAAATATTTATATATATAATAAAAAATATAGAAAATATAATATATAAATAATATAATTTGTTTTATTATTACACATTAAATGCTGCAAGTTGGTTAAACAGCCCTCGTCGAATAAATTCTTTTTATATAGAACACAATTCAAGCATATTCGACGTTGAACGCATTTCCCAAATGTTTTTATATACGACAATCATCATGTTCAAAGCTTCTGCCTGTTAATACCTTAATTTACTGTTAAAAAATTAAAGACAACATTTTTTGACATAACGGGTGACGAGAAATTTTGTATATATATTTTATTTTAATTTTTTTTAAATTAAAATTTTTTTTTGGTTGAATTTGAATGGATTAGAAATATTCATAACATGTAATTTTTTATTAAAAAATTTTGTTATTTGAATTTTCGTATTAGCAATAAGATATGAATAAAATATGTGTACAGGACTCCTTAGGCCATTGCTCATTAAATTTTTTACTGCAGTTGAAAATGATGAGATTCAATCTAAAGTTGATTTAATATAAAACTGACCTCATTTTGAAATTGAGCTACGTTTGGCTTTTCAAACTCTACTTCAGAAATGACAGGCAGATCAAGCGGGAAGTGCCTCGAGATCCGTTTCGCTGAAGTGCTCAATGCGTGTGGGCCAAGAGAATTGCAAAAAAGAACCAAAAGAAAAGGAAAATAATATCAATGCTGATGATGATGACGACGTCGGCGCTGGGCACTCAATGTCGGCATAGAAGTGCTTCAATGTGTCAGGCACAGACGGGCGCACAGTCTATGACCCACAAATGTCTGACTGACACACACACGCAGTTTGCAATGCGCTTTCGCAAGATCAGCGACTGGCGGTGAAGCAAGGACTTGTGCATGCCACGTCCTTAGCCGCACAGCTGGTGGCTGACGACAACAAGGATTTGTCTCAAGTGCCAAACGGCGACAATTTCAACAATTCATGTTTACAAACAAACAAATGGCAGAAGTCGAGCGAGTCCACTAAGCGCAATCGCCTGATCGCCAAAACACTTTTGGTTCGAATTACAAATTGTATTTTCTTATTTATATAGATCGATGAACTATGCCTCTAATGGTAGCCCTTTCTCTGCGTCTAGCGTCTGGCAACTGTGTCAACAATAGAGCCGACTCTGTAGAGCTGTCCATATCTGCTCGCATTCTCTAGCTAAAAGCCAAGAGCTACCCGACTAACAAATTGGGGACACTAAAATCAATTGACAGTTGTAATTACTTGTGTCAATATGTGTCTAGGCGGGTATCTGCGCACCAAAATACACCCGTGGCGCCCTCCGTCTGTTGCCATGTTTGCCATAATTCAGTTTTCGCGCCAGCACAGGAAGTGCTCCAGATATGATCAATGAAATAGATCATTCTTCTGGCCGAAATGCGAAAGATAAATAATTTACCAATTAGTCAAGTTGTCTAAACACAACAAACTCAGATGATATATTAAAAAATGGAACTACAATTTTCAGGAAAATAATGTATAAAGAAATGTTTTATATTCTTATCGAGCGCTCAATAATATTTAAAAGTCGTCTTCGTTCAGTTTGCGATTCAACTTTTGAACATCTCAAGGCCAAGTTGATGGAGGCCAAATTGATTGAGCTACGTAAATTTGATCATTTTCACACATTATCCACTTTGATATATGTATATACATACCTAAATAAAACAAAACAATTAAATTCATGTCCCTTAATAAATAAATCGAAATAAAATATTCTCAATATCTAAATAACTTATATTTTATTTGAATAATTGTTCTTCATTCATGTCGATTGTATTTATAATTGAAATTTTTGGAGCTTTAATAGACCCAATTGATCATAGCTTAAGTTGATATCACAACGATAGCATTTCAGTCGATATCATTCTGCAAGTGTGTATGGTTGTATGAGCACAGTGCTTAGGCAATGGCTTTTCAAATAGAAAATACTTTGGCAGAGAGACACATTTGAAGGTCATTATAATGCTCTAAGAATTTGATATGGAATGTCCAACTAGAGCCAAGGTTATTTAAACGTAATGTTCGTAATTTAAAGCCACTGTGTAAAGCGGCTAAAGAGTGCATAGCGGTGTTTGTGTGTGGCTGTTTATGTATGTGTGTGTGTGAGTTTGTTCCGTGATTGATACAGGAATTTTGCGCAGTGTTCAGGGTGCTTTGTAGACGACTGGAACAGCCTATGAAGACATTGTAGATTGCGTAACTGTGATTAAGTTGCAAAGAAACTATATACTACTTTATTTTTCTACACTCATCATATACATATATAGATAAATAACTTTAATAATAATAAATAATAACTAAATACTAAAACAACTAATGAATACTCAATTTCCAGCTCACCGTTATTCAGCTCTCCTTTCTCTCGTCTAATTTGGAAATGTCGAGCAACTGCTCACACTACTCACTGTTTGCTGAGAGCTGCGCTGCATGTGGCACATATCCGATTGCAAGGATTTCTGTTTTTTATATGCCGCATTCCTGCACACTTCTTCATTTGTTTATGCTGTGAGCGCTGTTAAAGGATTTGTTTATGCAGTCCCTTCATTTGATGTTTTTATGACAGTGTCAGCGGCAGCTACTTCTCCTAGAGGCTACTTGAGGCTACTAATCCTTTCAAGAGGCCGCAGTTTATTAGTTCGCAGCAAGTGAGTGCGAATTAGTCACGGTTATATGTGGCGTATGCGCAATCTTTGAACTGCAATTAGTCGTCGGCTGTCGTCTTGTCGCCTTGTCGCCTGTCGCTTGTCTGAGCTGAAAATGTTGCATAAACAAATATAAATTCGTTGCTTATTTTACGCTATTTGGTTAAACAGAATTTTTGGGGCCTGCATTCTTAAGCGGCCATTGAGAGTGCATTTAATGGCAGAATGCAACTGGCTGGCTATACAACAGCCCCGCCGATCGGACAGATTAAAGTATAAACAAAATGTTCACTTAATGCTCAGATTGTACAAATTGCAAAATGCATTTGCCCATCTTAGCCGCGCTCCGCTTCGTTTTGGCCCATTTGCGTGCACTTTGCTTTAGCGTTTTTAGCGCTGTTTGTCTCATCGTTTACCCACTGCCCCCGCCCCGCGGCCACTCCCCGTCGCCCCTTACACGTTGCTCGCTGCTGTCGATGCTCTTGCTGTTGTTGCTGTTGCTGCTGCTGCGTCTGTTGCACACATGTGCGCCAGCCATAAAAGGAGCTGAGGCTGTGAATGGGAATGGGACTGGGAGTGGGTATTGTGTAGGGATTGAGGATGAGGCGACTGACACTTCGATTTGCAGCTAACGTGCTACTGTTGTTGTTGTTGTTGTTGTTGTTATTGTTGTTATTATTGTTCTAGCTGTTGTTGTTGTTGCACGTGTTCCTCATAGGCGGGCTTGTTTATGCAACAGCCAAACTTCTTGGTAGAAATAACTCAACGACACATTCATCAAATTAAGCTGAATTAGTGGAGTTATTTAGCGTCGTTCAGTCGAAAAAGATTGTTATGATGATGATGATGACAAGCTAGTGATGATGATGATGACAATAGTAATATTGCTAATACTCATGATGATATTAATATATCTAATAATATTGACAATAATTATTGTTTGTAATTATAAATAATAAATAATTATGATATCAATAATGAAAGTAACAATAGTAATAGCAATGCTAATGACAACATTGAATTCATCACACAGATTAATATTTATTTGATTTTGAGTATAGGGTATCTGACCGTATAGCACTCTCAGGGCAGAGCACTGCACTCTAACTTATTGTATTACTGAAGTTCTGCTCTTGGTTTTATGAGCTCAACCACCGCGGGTGGAGAGTGAGCGGGAAAGAGAAACAGCTAAGAAGAAGAAAGGATTTGGGATTGGAGCAGGTCTAGCTCGATTGCCCAATTGCCTGGATGTGAGAGGGGAGGCCACGGCAGCCCAAGATGAGTTAATGAATTATTTCGCCCCCAATAAATGCCGTAAACAAAACAAAGGAACAACAAAAAGAGTAAAGTATAAGAAAATGATGCGCTGTGCTATTTATGTTTATTTTGTTTTGAAAATTGTGCGTTTAATTTATAGTTAATTGTTTTTCAGCGTTTCATTAACCAACCAACAGCAAGAAGCAACGAAACGGGCTGACTGTGTGCGGTCTCCCAAAATTCATGGGAAGCCAGTCCAAGCCTACACACACAGTCACTCTCACACACACACGCCACACACGCATTGACACACGGCAATTGTTGTCTGATGATGATGATGATGCTATTTGCGCAAGTTGTTGATGGTGTTGCACCCACACACACACTGGCACATACACACACACACTCTGTTTGCGTGTGCGCCGCCCAGTCATATATAACGGCACTCGCCCTCTATCCAAAACAAAATGGCCACCCACCTCAAAACTCAACCTCAGCGCGGCAGCTGTTGAAATCTTTGCGTAATGTGGCTAACCCCCTGCCCAGCGCCACGCCTTCACCGCCCCTGGGCCGCTGCAGGCACTCCTCTGCTTATTTGGCTTGAAATAAAAAAGCATTTAAATCAGATTTTGTTAGCTCCATCAGCAAATCAAGATTGCAATATGCAATGACCGACTGCGGGATACTTGCTTGTGATGGAAAATTGCTGTCAACTGAGTATCTTTCTCAGAGTTTACGTAAATGGGAAAAATATGGAATATTTTAAAGTTAAATAGTATTCCAATATATTCACTGCTATATATACAGAAATAGGTATAGGCATTCTATATTCTAAGAAACCTATTAATCTCTGGTAACAATTAAAAAAAAAACAAACTCTGTGAACTAATATGCTCCACTACGCTTCGCTGGAGCGTGCATAAAAAAGAGTAGAAATTGAAATGATAAATGTTTTGGTTTTTGTGATTTTGTTTATTGTTCAAATTTCGCCTAAAAAATTTTCAAATTTTACCGCATGTATAAAACGAATCTTTTATAGGCAGATCCTAGATACAAGATATAGTTGTTGTTGTTGTTGTTGTTTTGTGAGCTGTTTAGATAAAAATTTGTGGTGTAGCACACACATGTGCCATTGGGGCAACTTAATTAGCATTTTTAATGGAGCTGCCGACTCGTAATGCTCGACAATTAAAGCTAAGGAAAAATGGAAAGAAAAAAAGTTGAAAAGCTGAAAATCATTTTCAATGGAAGTGCGCGTGAGATTCTTGCACAATGAATTTCTATTTCATATATAACAATGTATTATACATATATAAATATATATTTGTATATTTTGTTTCTTTGGGGTCGCTTTTTATCAGCTGCCGGGGCGCTACTAATAGGGCAGCAAAAAGCACTTGAAGAACTCGCTATCAATGTAATCTCCAGTGGAACAGTCGCAGCTGTGTCTGGAGTATATTTGGCAATGTAAAGTGTGTTTTTTTTTCGCTTTGCTCTCTGCTCGAGTTAAAATTTTCCAATATTATATTCTAAACACGATGAATCGTTTCACTTTACGGATGATTTGTTATTGTTCTTCGCTGCATACCTTAGTTGGGGCACTTTGTTAGCTGTTGTTTTTCTCAAATATATATTTATTTGGAGAAGCATAAAAAGAGCAAAGCGCTTAAAGTCTGTTTAAGTGTTCATTGTTTAGTGTAAACAACATTATATGACTATGACGGTACAGTGAAGCTTACATATGTGAGAAGTCTCCATAAGTGAAGAAAATCTATCGGCTGTAGTCTTAAATCTCAAAAGCCAAGTGAGAAAGATTTGAAGTAGATGCGTAGTTTTGAAGCATATCGACCAAACTTGGACAAAGCAACTTGATATAATATATACGATTGTTTCAATAATCTAATAAGAAATCGAATTTCACGTTAACTTGTGGCTGTGAGTCGAGGCTTCTCTTGATGTCAGCAAACAGCACTCTGAATGGCAAACACAAAAAAACATTTTGAAGAGTGGAAATGCGTCCAATACATTAAACCATAATAGATTTACTTGTAAAGAAGTTTTGGTTATATATAGTTCCATTTTCACTTCATTCCTAATGGATATTTTGTTCTCGCAACTCATTGGCTTCGACATGGTTGTAGATCATTTACTAAATATTGTTTATTGCAGATGCTCGTAATATGCATACATATGATAAATAAATAAAATAAAATAAATAAATAAATAATAATAAATAAATAAATAATAATAAAATTAATAAATAATAATAAAATAAATAATAATAAATATTTAAAAATTGGCCCATGTTCTTGAAATCTTGCTTGAGACATTTCTATGCAAGGCTAAATTTAGATCTGCAACTGGAATAGTATAGAGATAAATAAAAGAGTATTCACAATTGTCAGTCTCTCTCACACTCACTCAAGACTTACAAGACATCCTAGACTCCCAGACACAGCTTTATGTGTCGACAGCTAATTGGAGTGTGAACAGAAGAATTAGCAGAAATATTTTACGGCATGCATAAATCAGCTCATCGAGAGTTTTTGGGGTCTATTGTCATCAGACGCTTGTTCTTATGCTTCAGCCTTGTTAGCATCTTCTTAACGCTTCGTTAGCCCTTTGGCCTTGTAAGAAGCGCAAATTGCGATTCAAATTAATTCCGCCCATATTTTCATAGTGTCATTTCTTCATGCATATATATATATATATATATATATATATATATATATATATATATATATATATGTACATAGTTACTTTTTTCATAATCATTAAATATACTCGGTTTTTTTTCGTTTTCGTTTCTGCACTGTGCCCGACCACGCCCACTAGCCCCCGTGGCAGAGCCATTAGCAGCAATTTTCAATTTCCTTTCTGATGAAGCACATGGCAAGAGAGCAAATTACATGGCATAGAGCACACAAGATGATGACAGTCCCACTCCCACCCCCTCTCCCATTCCTCATCTCATTCTCATTCCCATTTTCTGCCATTCGATTCAGAATTTTTTCATCTTCGGCGTCCTTAGTTGTGGCTCACGTACGCAATTGTCCTGAAGAAGACGAATTTCTTACAATTTCCAGGCAGCAGCGCAAATGAACGGCCATTATGTCGATCTCAAGTGAAAGCGGGCACTGAAATGAATTTGTAACGAGTCGAAACTCCAAAGTCGACGACCAACTCAGTGCAACGCACTGACTTATCCTTATTTTGGCCCATTCTGCGACCCCAAAGGACATGCTTCAATTGAATAAGAAGAAAATTACACTTAAACGTTGCGGCGTGTTGCCAACTACCAGTTGATAAAGAGAAGGGAAGAGAAGAGAAAGAGAGAGGGGGAGAGAGCCTGCTATTATTTGCCGCTTCTGGTCAGCATTTGTTGACTAACTTTGATTGAATTGCATTCATCATAGCTTACCAAGAGTTCTTCTACAAAATAATAGCTCAAGTTAACTCAAGTTATTTAGGCTTTAAGCATTTGCATGAGAATGTCTAGAAATTAACCTGCTTGAAAGGTGTGAAAGTTCAGTTTTCTGATTGATTTATGATAAAAATAATTTATATTGTATTTTATTGTAGTCGTATAATTAACACTCCCACATCCGTTTGAAATCTCTTCTGTAATAAGTTGAGTCGCTTAGCTCCAAGTGTGGAGTTCACTTTGCTCTGTCTGCCTAATTGACAGTCACTCAGGCAGCGAGTTCACTTTGAAAAGCCATTTAGCAGTTAGCTACAACAACTCAATGAACTTCGCCACCCACTTTAATGTCAGGAGCAACAGCAAATAGCCTTCTTCTTCTTCTGCAGCTGGTCCGCTTCTGGCATGCTCATCTCCTTCCGCGGGCAATACGAAGTTGTTTATAGCGCCAAACAGAAATTCCAGCCAGCGACAAATAAGCCCCAAATGAAGTTTATTTGCTTAAGCCGTTGACAGACAAACAGTTGCCGCCACAGGCACAAGCACACGCACAAACATACACACACACACGCACACACTCACACATAGAGCACTCATACGCACTGTGCGCCATGTGCATTAACATATCATTAGACTATGCTTGCTCTGTATCCGTATTTGCATTCATGCGCCGCTGTTTGTCTGTTTATCTCAGTTTTTGTTTACAATAAAGCGTAATCATGTGTTACTAATACCAATAATAATACCAATGGGCAATATAACCCTAATGCGCACATGAACTCTCCCTTTCGCTATGGCATGCCTCTGGCACTGGCACTGGGACTGGCGCTGGCGTCGCCATCCACTTCAATGTCAGTTCGTGCATGCATAATGAGCTCCAAGCATCACTACCCATGCCCAAAGCAGCGACTCGCACTCGCCTCAAGTGCACTTGCCGAGGTCGAGCAGGTCAGAAGGAGGAGCAGATCAGTGGGGCAACCAGGGTTAACAGGAAACAACTGTCTTTTGGCAATTTATTATATTATATTATATTTTGCTTATTACGTGTATTCTGTGATCGAGCTGATCGGTAAAAATTATACACTTAAGTATAAATAAAGAATATATATAATGAAAATATATATAAGTATATATAGATGCTTTGATTGACAAGTCAACTTAAATATATAGTTAATAGATCTGGTTAATACATTTTAATAAATATATGTATCATTTATATATATTTGTGTATGCATATACAGCCAACAATACCGCATGCTTGATGATTTGGTAAGCCCACACTTAAATCCAAATTTTATACAATTTCAATCAAGATGTTGAAATCAATTTCGGACTCTGATGAATATGATCTTTAAAGAGTTCAAAGATTTTACATTTCTATACGTTTTGACTAAAAAGCTTTGCCTTCACATCTATTTTTTTTTTTTTTTTGCTTAATTTCTTAAGAACACTTGGACTGGCACTCTGGCGCCTTAAGTAGACTTTGTCCATATACACATAGATATATATATTCAGATTCATTAAATACTTAAGTAGTCGACTCAAGTGCCAAAGTTTAAGTGTTTTCGGGGGCTTTATTATTGCAAAAATATGCGTAGGGCTAACAGAAACGGAGGCAAAGCACATGTCAGTGAAATATATTTTTATATATATGAATATATATAATTATTGTATATATATAATTATTATGTATATATTATTATATATTATTTTATGCAAATTTTGCTGATTGATAGACTGAGTAGGATTACTTGATTCATCTTGAGAAACATACATTGGAAAGAAACTGCAAATCAGATTGATCTCAAATCAATTGAATTTCAAATTCAGTGTAAAGAAAAATATAAATAATATTTAAGAGATTTTAATCGCCCCATTAAGGCATAATTTGAAAATGATTTAACAATGTACAAACTTAATTTTTATTTTCTTTAATATATTTTTCTTAAAACTTAATGCGTCTTCCGCTTAGTTTTTGGTTTATTTGAAGATTTACGCACGCAGACGCATAAAATCAATACGGGCAGCAGAATTATGGCCGCAATGATGGCGGCTATGTCCAGCAGATAAAACTGATACCAGGTAAGATCCATGCCGGCTGAGACCATATGCGGTGCGCCGCGATGCTCAATGACATATTCGATCCAAAACATGGCCGTCTCCATGGCGCTCAGCGGACGCTGGCGGAAAATCCGAGACGACTGCTTCATTGTGTTTCGAAACCTGGGATTCTCGAGTAGTTGGAGCAGCGTGGAGCGCAATTGTTCCGTTGTGATAGTGCGATAATCCAGACCGAGCGCATAGCCATCGGCTTTGCCCTGATTGATGTTAAAGTGCTGATCGCAATAGACGGGCATGCCGAGAACGGGCACACCATAATGCAGAGCCTCCTGCATGCCGAAGAGTCCGCCGTGGGCTATGAACACCTTGACATTGGGATGGGCCAAAATATCGGCCTGTGGCAGCCACTTTTGTATCATAACATTTGCTGGCAACTCAGCAAAGCTGTCCTCCTCAAACTTCCACAAAACACGCTGCTTCAGACTTCGGAAGGCATCGAGAAAGACTTTCAACTTCTCTGCGGGCAGATCAGCGCTGCGTACCTGTGTGCCTGAAACGTAAAGATGTGATTAGATAGCGAGGTAGAGATAAAGAGAGAGATAGAGAGAGAGGGAGAGAGAGAGAGAGAGAGAGAGAGAGAGAGAGCGAGAGAGAGAGGCAGAGATAAAAAATAAATTTCCTTCTTTTTCTCAAGCAGAGATGATAGAAGAGATACTTTGAATCTTCTTGTCTTATTGAGAGAGTATTCATATCTGTATTTGGCAGTCGTTATATTCAGTTTCAATATTTACCTAGACTAAAGTAAATAGCGCCATGCTTAGCCTCATCTAAGAACTTTTGCAGATGCTCGGGTAAGGCTTTTGGTGGCTGTATGTGCAATCCACCCACGGATATCATATTGAAGGAGATGGGTCTGGGGGCGTCCAATGGCATATAGTTGTTCATCAGGATGGCAGATATGTTGCGTTCCAGTTGCTTGGTCGTGGGCACCACATCGAGCAGATTCGAAAAGTGTTTTCTGAGTACAGCATCGTGGCCGGGATAGTAGAGGAACGTGCGCATCAAGTGCTCTGCGCCACAGACGAATACGTTCAGTGCTCGCTCCCATATATTCATCCGAGTTGTGGACGAAATGAAGCTGTGTGGATTGTATGACCAGGGCGCTATGATGCCCACCATTTCGGTAAAGTAGTTCGTATTTCCGAATGAGGAGAGCGTGATCATGGGTATCTGATACAGATGACCCAGTATGAGAGCGCCCTCATTGTAGAACTGTTCAGCTATCAGCAGATCGTATTTGCCGACCTTATCCTTGGCATTGATCAGTGCCTTAATCTCTGGCTGCTCGAAAGCAAAGTCCGTGCTCTTCACGCCCATTACATGCAGCATGCGCACGAATTTCAGTGTTGTCAGATCGGCCATATCCAAGATAATCTCCTTATTTGACATTCTCTTCACTGAAAAACAACCAGAGATAAGATTAGAATGTCATTTTGCTTTTTATGCTGACATACTCTCCGTCCAGGAATCATACTGAGGCAGCAGAATCTCTTTATAGTTAGCGCCCAAGTTTTCGTTAGTCAAGGAGAAAGGTGTGATAAAAGTCACCTAGAATGAAAAACCGTTAAAGACTAAGTCTTATTTTGTAAAGATATATTATTATATTTATGTATTACCTCATGGCCACGCTTAACCAGCTCTCGAATGACAGCATTTGTCATCATAAAATGACTTTTGCAGGGGTAGAAAAACGCAGCCAGAATTCGTGAACCAGCTGTAGACGGCACTTGAAGAACGGCAAGAAGAGTGAGAAGCATAACTCTGAGAGCCCATCTTACTTGCTAAAATGTTTGAGAGAAAATAAATTAATAAACTGGATTGACCTACTTAAATATGCTCCAAAACCTACATGAAAATTCTGACTGCAATATTATTTAATATTAGATGTCTTTAAAATTGTTTCAATCAAATGGATGGAATGACTTTTTCTTCTTCTTCTCGATTAATTAATATCGTTTACTTATAACACCTGAACTAATTATCTTTAACACTTTCAGAGATAAACGAACAGACGAATGGATGAGTAAATAGACAAACGACTTATCTCAGAAATTTCAACTCTCTTATGCTCGCTTGATATCATAAATATATACGAGTGTGAAATATTTATGGTATCGGCATTTATTTGCAAAGAACACAGAAGCAAACCCCCTGCTCACATTTTTTATCCATATTTATAGATTTTGGCAAACCAAAAAAAAAATGCGGAAAGAGCAATCTAATTAGAGTTGCTTATAAAAAATGTATACATAATAGTGTATATATATATGTCTCGTGTCTCTAGGTGACAACAGCTATTTACAATTTGTACAGTAGAATATATAAATGATTATTGACCTAGACATAATCGAATAATAGAAAGTTAATTGATAAACCGGTATCCATGCTACTCTCGTGGGATCGCAGGTATTTACCATTTTTTCGCTTTCAGTCGTTCCACTTGTGTCGCAAGCGCTGGCTACAATACAACTGACTCGTAGTAGAAAAGTATATATAAATATATATGTATATATATATGTATAACTATAAATTTTATTATTAAGCTTATACCTTCGGCCGAACTGATAACGCAGCTCGCAAAATAAACTTTGTTTACTATTGCGAGAGCTTAACAGCTTTTTGACTCTTTCGCGCTCTTCATTTGATAAGACGACGAAAGTTAATCCGAAAGAGAAAAGTCATTAGCAGTATTCAAGAAATGAAATTTGCATTTTATTTTCAAGTAAAATGTTATTCGGATAAATTGAAATACTTATAAATAATACAATTTTTAATTAAAAATTAACAAATCAGAGAGCTCAAGCCAAACCGTCGCGGCCTAGGGGTCTGAAGACTTTAAGCTAATATACCTTAATCTGCCTACAGGGTATCTGCGTGCTGATCTGCTGTGTTGATCTTTAACTTATGTTTTTTATGAACTTCCCAGACAAATTGGGCGAAACGTTAGGAAATCGTAAATAAATCATAGGCATTTTGTCTAAATCAAATATTTGCTTGCCGGCTAACTGTAAAAAATTGCCACCCACACGCACGCAGCTTGTACAGAGTGAGGGGTGCGATGGGGGAAGGGAAGGGCTTGCTGTTTAGTCTTAGGGGCTTGCCATCAACTTTAAATGCTCCGTTGTTCCCGTTGTACTTCCCATATAAAACGCTTAGATAGTAGTTGCGTGTACACTCAAAGAAATCATTATTCATTTTTCAGAAAAATAATTTTTGAACATTAGAGTATAGCAAGTGTTTAATTATGCATTTAATTGTAATCTATATTTATCTTTATTTTCTTTGTAAATTATTTAAGGTACTCAACGTTTTTTATAATAATATCTGAATTAGGTTAATGAAATTTGATTTTGATTTCGAAATTGTTAAAAATCTACATATATAATTTTTTGACCAAATATTTGTTTGCTTTTTTTCACAGAATTTTAAAGGGCTAAGAGGATTTTTGACAGATTAAATTCTAAGTTTTTTTACCCTTGATTTCGCTCAGTGTATGTTCGTGTCTATATAATATATATTTTTAAAATGCAATAAAACTCAACGCGCCAATTTGTAGGCAATTAAATTTTATTTTCGTGTAGGCATTTTGATACGAACTCGAGGTCTGACGTCCGGGTTCCGATAGAAATTTGCATATAGTTGGGCAACGGGCAATGGGCAGCGAGCAGCGGGCAGTAGATAGCCTGAACATTGCGAACAACATGATCGTCGATGATTGGGCTTATTATTGTTTACATTGTCATATTTACCAAATGTGTGTGTGTTTTTATTGTTCTACACGATTCGCTGAAGCCAGATCTCTCTCGGTCCCTCTTGCTCTGGGCTGATAAGTTGGAGTCTATTTGTTGCCACATGCCTGGGCGAATGATACTTTGTTTATTGGCACGAATTGGCCAAATAAATGCAACAGCATTTCTGTGGTAAATCATTTAAGATTGAGGCGAACCTTGAACGGGGGGCGAGGGCTCAAGTGGTCTTTGGTCGACGTTTCTACATTTCTAAACGCAAAATCGCATCCACTTTGCAATCATTGCAATTGATCTTCAATCTCAATCTCAACAGCTGCAAAATGCAGACATAAATTCCAGTTGAGGGCAAGTGTTCCATCAATTTGAAGCTTTTAAGTCTCCTGGCTGAAGTGCTTTCGTTCTAATTTGCATTTCGGCCGGGCCAACAAATGCGCAATTAGCCGCTATTACATTAATAATACGCGTACTTGTCCAGACCCAATACCCAATAATAATTGAAACTATTTGGTAACCAGTAAATGGAAAAATCAAAAAACTAAAAGCGAAACAAAAAACAAAATTGAAATGAATTGAAAAGCGCACATTGGCCAAAGTGAATAGCCAGGCACTTAAGAGCTGAAAAGTAAGCCGCACAGAGGCCAGCTGATTCTAACTGCACCCAGCCCATCGTATGCTCCATGTATCCAGCTGACCTTCACCCGCAATCAGAAAGTGCGTAAGCAAAGGGAGAGAGTGCGTGAGACAACTGTGAATATCAGCTACAAAAACTCCATGAACGCATTATAGAAGGGTCACAGAAGTTGGGATAGGTAGCTGCGATAGCGAGAGCGAGAGAGAGAGAGAGAGAGAGAGAGAGAGAGAGAGAGAGAGAGAAAGAGAGAGAGAGAGAAAGAGAGAGAGAGAGAGAAAGAGAGAGAGAGAGAGTAGTAAGAGAAGAATAGAGAGAGACCTTGAATACCTGTCAAAACATTGCTTCATTCAAGGAGAAAGAGAAAGAGAGAAGTGGATGGGAGGAAAAGAAAAAGAAAGACAGAGAGAGAGATAGAGAAAGAGAAAAAAGTGTATAACGTCTGTCATATACATATCTTGTGCTTGGGTGCCCACTGATCTGACATGAGGCTGCACAGCAAATCAAACTTTTCTTCTCAGACTGGCCACATCACCATGCACTCGTGGCGTAAGACTGAGCTCGATCTCTTGTTGCGTTGGCGCCGGTGACAGGCAATTGGAAACCGTGGACATGTAGGCAGTCGCTGGCGATCATCTCATCAGCTAATCATGCGTGTGGCTTTGTTTATAAGTAACGCCTGAGTCGGCTACTACTTTTCGTCCAGACAGGACACAGGACACAGGACACGGCTGCACTTGAGCTGTCTGTGTTGGCAGGACATAGTGAAATATGTGTGAACCTTTGGCTCAAGTGGCAACGTGGCAGACATCAATTGCTTCAATATTTTGACCAGTTCGTCAAGTGGAAAGGTGGGTCTAATTGGCTGGTGGTCAACTGTCTGCGGCCCGCTGCCGCCAAGCCTTGTCTAGACAGCTGGACCAAGTTGTTTATTTTGATTTGCACCACAGGACACGCGGCGGTTGCCCACAATTGCGACATGCTCACACACACACATTAGCCAATGCCTATGACAATAACAATGCTGTGTCGCCCCTGAGTGGAACTGCCCGTCGAGTCCCGACAGCGTTAACTGCGACTGCTAACTGGGACCACACAGGCAATACCAAAAACTAGCTGAACATAAATTAAATATTTTTTATCTTATTAAGCACTATTAACTTCAAACTTAATTTTCGTAAATACATTTAAATATTTTATAGTAATTATTAATTTTCATTTTTTTTATTATCCTGTTTATTATTATTGCTTTACCATTTCTGTGTCTTTTGTGCTTTTGATACCGTTATATATATATACTCAATTGACGACAATGATTAATAGCCATCCAGGTAACAAAGGCAGCGCAAAAGAGACATCTAAATATCGGTCTGCTGGCACTCTTGCTCTCTTGTCTCTGCTTCAATGCTTTGGATCCCGTTATCCTAATTGTGCATTCAGCAAATTAAGCTTTTGTGTGCGGACCAAGCGTGGACACACGCCTAAAAAGTGGTGAATTAGTCAGTGCGCGTCTCTTTTCGTGATCGGTCGAATCCACGACGCCCGAGTGTGCAAAAATTTTTTGGTAGTAAATCAAACTGTGTTAATTTATGTTTTAAGTGCAATTAATTTATTTTTTGGCTTATGTGTTTGTGAGTGAAATGGCATATATTAATAAAGAATTGTATTGCTCAATTCATCAAAAATGTGTGTGGCGTCGTTGCCAGTTGGTCCCGTTATATATTTTCAATGGCAACTAGAAGTAAGTGCAAAGTGAAAATTATATATGCTTAAGAAAGCGGGGGGAGAAGGGAGATTTCTGTGCCGCTTACTCTTTTGTCTTATGCATACATTCAATGGATGACAGTAGCAACGCTTCATTGACATCAATGTAACCATGGCAGCGCAAAAGAGACATCTAAATATGGATCTGCTGTTTCTGTCTCTCTTGTCTCTGCTTGCAATGCTTTGGATCCCGTTATCCTAATTGTGCATTCAGCAAATTAAGCTTTTGTGAGCGGACTAAGCGTGGACGCGCGCCTAAAAAGTGGTGAATTAGTCAGTGCGCGTCTCTTTTCCTGATCGGTCGAATCCACGACGCCCGAGTGTGCGAAAATTTTTGTATAGTAAATCGAACTGTGTTAATTTTTTTTAAGTGCAATTAATTTATTTTTTCGGCTTATGTATTTGTGAGTAAAATGGCATAAATTAATAATGAATTGTGTGTGGCGTCGTTGCCAGTTGGGCTCGTTATATATTTTCAATGGCAACCAGAAGTAAGTGCAAAGTGAAAATTATATATGCATAAGAAAGCGGGGGGAGAAGGGAGATTTCTGTGCCGCTTACTCAATTGTCTTATGTATATTTTCAATCGTCAACAGTAGCTGCAATGCTTCATTGACATCAATGTAATAACGGCAGCGCAAAAGAGACATGTGAATATCGGTCTGCTGGCACACTTGTCTCTGCTTGCAATGCTTTGGATTCCGTTATCCTAATTGCGCATTCAGCAAATTAAGCTTTTGTGAGCGGACTAAGCGTGGACGCGCGCCTTAAAAGTGGTGAATTAGTCAGTGCGCGTCTCTTTTCGTGATCGGTCGAATCCACGACGCCCGAGTGTGCGAAAATTTTTGTATAGTAAATCGAACTGTGTTAATTTTTTTTAAGTGCAATTAATTTATTTTTTCGGCTTATGTATTTGTGAGTAAAATGGCATAAATTAATAATGAATTGTGTGTGGCGTCGTTGCCAGTTGGGCTCGTTATATATTTTCAATGGCAACCAGAAGTAAGTGCAAAGTGAAAATTATATATGCATAAGAAAGCGGGGGGAGAAGGGAGATTTCTGTGCCGCTTACTCAATTGTCTTATGTATATTTTCAATCGTCAACAGTAGCTGCAATGCTTCATTGACATCAATGTAATAACGGCAGCGCAAAAGAGACATGTGAATATCGGTCTGCTGGCACACTTGTCTCTGCTTGCAATGCTTTGGATTCCGTTATCCTAATTGTGCATTCAGCAAATTAAGCTTTTGTGTGCGGACTAAGCGTGGACGCGCGCCTAAAAAGTGGTGAATTAGTCAGTGCGCGTCTCTTTTCGTGATCGGTCGAATCCACGACGCCCGAGTGTGCGAAAATTTTTTTATAGTAAATCGAACTGTGTTAATTTTTTTTAAGTGCAATTAATTTATTTTTTGGCTTATGTGTTTGTGAGTGAAATGGCATATATTAATAAAGAATTGCATTGCTCAATTCATCAAAAATGTGTGTGGCGTCGTTGCCAGTTGGTCCCGTTATATATTGTCAATTGCTAGCTGCAAAGTGATCATTCTGTATGCCCGCGGTGTGTGGAGGAGGGAGATGAAAAGAGCTTGCCATTGCTGGCAATTCGATTGATCCCGTTATCTTGAGAATGAAGTAAAGGCAGCTTAGGCAGAGACCGATTTAGTTCACGCGCGTGTGTAAATAGTATTTTGAATGAGATGAAAAATAAATTGTAATATATGATTAATTCATTTTTGTTTGTGTGCGTGTGTGTGAAATGCAATATTTATTGTAGTTCTTTATCTGAAATGTGAAAATATTTAGTGCAGAGCATTTTTGCCGACACCAAATTGACGCGAGAGTGAGATTGCGAGAGAGAGAGAGCAAGAATGAAGTGAGAGTATAAGAGTTCTAAAAAGCTCTTCTTAAAGCGGGTAAGCGTGAATTTATATGTATTCTAATATAAGAGTCATTGGCTTGGCCTATTAAAATTTCCCATTATTCTAATAAACTAAATAGAGCTCTTTGGATATTTATTGCATCAATATTCACACATGTATATACGTGTATGTATGTATGTACTTACATATGCAAGTATATATTTGGCTCATGAATATTATGATTTTAATATTAATGAATTTCCAAATTGAATTATAGCTTCAATAGAGCTGACTCCAAAGATGCTTCGCTCTTTAGTAGTTCAGTTCGGCAGTCTTAAACATAGTTCATAAGGAAACGCCGCACAAATATGGAAAACCATATTTCAAACAAGCAAATCTCTCAACAACAACAAACAATGGAACTGGGGGGGCTGCAGCAACAACCGCAACACCGCGACTCGATACGAGGCATGTTTAATGCACTCTCCATGCAAGTCCATAAAATCCCTGTCACTGCTTGTGTCTCTCCGTCTCCACGGTAGCCCCATCAGGTGTTGCCACCCGCCCGACTATTAGAAGCTAGAAGCTGAGCGAATTGTTTATGCTACTTTGTGAGCAATAAAAGCCGAGGAGCATACAGCGGCGCAGGTCGTGTGGGTGGTCCGAGCTGCAGTCCACAGTCGCTCGGTTATGTAAATGCCACAAGAGCTAATCACCCTCAACTCTTCGAAGGCGCTCGTGTGGCATTAATCAAGGCATTGTATTTGTTCACCAGGGCGTGGCATGTCCTTTCATAATCCCTGTGGGAGCCAGCGCGACCAAGTTGAGTGAGAATTGAAATCGAAATTGAAATTGATTTCTGATAGAGGCCAACCACTTGTAAGTGTCCAAAAATTGTGAGAATGAAGTGGAGCAGCAGCAGCAGCAGCAGCAGCAGCAGCAGCAGCAGCTTCCACACAATAATAATAATGATTCGACTTAATTGTCTCATTATGTGGCGTTATCTAGCAAAGGCCTTAGCTTGGCTCTGGGAAGTGCTCCCACTCAAGTGGATGTTGAAGCTGATCTTCTTCTACTTCAGTTTCGGCTGCAGTTTGTTGACCTTTGACGGGTTTTTCTGCCATCAGCATTTGCGCTCAGCTGAAATTGGCGTTTGCTTTGTTGTTTCTAGTTGGCTTTTTATTTATTTTCTCTTGTCAATAAAATCGACATCATTTGCATTTTGATTTGTGCGCCTCGCATCAACATGCAATGAAAACAAATCGAGCGCTAAATCGTTCCTCATTTCACAAATTTGCCGAAATTCATATTTACGTCTTCATAATTCATAAATTGCACTCAGTTTTTGCAGTTTAACGATTTGATGTGCCGCGTCTCTCCATGATTTCTATTTTTATGGACTGAATGCTGCACAGAAGCAAAGTCTGTATGGAAATCAGTGAATTTCCACATATTCTGGTGTTTGATACAATTAACTGTGTAGATCTGTTCTATGAAATTTATAAAGTAATTTTGAAATATATGTTGAGTTTTGCTAATTTTATTTATTTGAACTTGCAGCAAAATATTTAAATTTTATTTTGAATTTTTATAATTGCTTTGGGTTTGTGTTTAGGCTAAGCATTTGGTTTAGCTAAGTCACAGAAATGTATTTGGGTGTGTAACTTTGCTAATTGTGCAAGCAGTTCAACAACACTTCACAAACCAGTATTTTAGTCAGCAATTCAGCAGTTTTTTAGACACGAACCAATTGTCATATGCACTGCTTGAATGTGGCTAAAATTATGTGCAGTAGTAATATATATATCAGAACAAATTTGGGAAGCTACAGTTGGCAGCTGAGTAAATACCAGTATTCATGTAATTGAAAATTGAAACTACACCATTATTACACTATATCGAAGACATAAATCAATCCATTTTATTTGAATGCAAGCAGTGCAGGTATGTCAATTGATATATTTGATATGGCAGTAAAAACTCGAATATATGTCTAAATTCGAATATTAGCTACAATTTGAACTATATATGTCTAAAAAATACACAATGTCTTTTGTTTTCAATACGCAACTAGAAACTAAAATTTATTTTAAATTGCAAAAACTTATAAAGTACATATGGGTTAACACAGTAAATACTTCTCTATACACACTCTTTAATATAGGTACACTTATAAATTATGTTTATATAGACACGAATCACAAGCAACTAATACGAAATTTAATACTCTACAATTAGGAAAAATCATTAAAATTAAAATTGTTTTACATATATTCATTTTTTTTTTTTTTGGCAAATTACAAGTCGCGCGTGTGTGTAGTTGTGTGTGTGTGCGAGTGTGTGTTTCATTTCAGCAATTTACAAATTGGGCTAATCTTCAGTTAATGTAACGCCGGCTGGGGGTAGAGCAGCTTCCCATCAGAGTAGCGCATCAGGGTCATCATCTTGAGCATGCGCAGCTCCTCCTTATCCCGGCTGTTGCTGCTGCTGCTGCCGCCGCTAGTGCTTTGATGGAGATGCTGCGGGGGCGGGCGATCTGCTGACTGGTCGGGTCTTTAAAATACTCAAGTCATTAACATTCTCTAAAAAGCTTTTGTTCGCTGACAATTGTTTCACGCTCTGCACATCCTTTTTTAGCTCCTCCATGTCGCGCTTCAGTTTGGCGCGTCGATTTTGGAACCAGGTGATGACCTAAGTGCACAGAGAGAATCATTTTAATTGAGCAGAAAACTTAAATACACTCAGAGAAATACAAGCTAGATCAATTTACGTGATTTAAAATGGTTAATAGTTGTTAGCATTTAAAGTTGCAGAAATTTCTATAACAAATACCATATAAGCTCCAGTCAAGAGTAACAATAGTCTTGCTCTTCTCTGAGTGTATTCCCGATTTTGACAATAATAATCTCAATATACTCACCTGTGCATTAGATAGACCCAAGCCGGCGGCGATTTCATCTCGATCCGCGGGGGAGAGATACTTCTGATAGAGAAAACGTTTCTCCAGCTCAAAGATCTGTTGGTTCGTAAATGCGGTGCGAGATTTGCGCTTCTTCTTTGGGTTCGATCTGGTCGCAAAGATATTCAGCGTGGCGGGATCTGAAAAGTGTGAAATCTATCATAAATTATGGCTGCATAAATATTCATCCAGAGTTGTTATAATGACCAATAGAAAACCCAAAAAAGAAGGTTTTCAAGCGAAATATACAATTTAAAGTTTAAGTGCCCTCTATTAAGTTTTTATTTATCTAACCATTATTTATAGGCTCTTGTTCCACTTTCAATGCATCTCTAGTTAAAACAATTTCAAAGCAAAATCGAATTTATAATAGAAATGCCCCTCCTCTCGCTCCATCTCCACCGTTCACGACGACTCATAAAAAAGGGCGTGGAATTTGTAGCTTCTTTGTTTTATATATGTATATGTATATATCTATATAGCTAGCGCTTGATGTGGCCCGATCATCAAGTTTTTATTGCCCGATTCACTCGATACTCTTCTTTCTTTTCTATTTTATAGTTGATTTCCTTTATTGTTGTTTTCTTAAGCGTTTCGCTGCGGATTTGTTTTGTTAGCATGTTTAAAGCTAATAGATGAATGCCTGAGCATCATATTTAAGCTTTGTTTATTTATTGACCCACGTAGCTGGATGAAATGTTGCTGTTGGCTTTTATTAGTGCATAAATTGTGCCCCAGACATGGCCTGAATGAACGGAAATGGCGCTGCGCGTCTTTTTGGCAATGGCCATGGCTATGGCTGTTGCTGCGGCAGCTGGTTGTCTTTTTAGGTCCTCCTCAGCCTCTAATTGTTGTTAAACAACGTCGAACAATTAACAATTGAGTACGCGCGTAGCTAAGGGTTGCTGCTCATTTGACCCAAAGCCAATTTGACACCCTTGTGATGTGTTTATTGTTAAGTTCATTTATCTAGAGTCGCCCGCTTGTCCGTTCAACCACTTGCCCGTTCGCTCGGTCGGTCCAACACGCCCTTTACGAGTCGCGTTGCCGGCTGTAGGAAGCACGCGCATTAACATTTACATTGATAAGGACGTATATCGTGTATGATAGTATATATTATATGCAGACTTATGTAATGAATGTTTTGTGTACGTAACCACGATGGCTGATCAGTATCAATAGAGGAGAATGAAATATAAATATATATATATATATATATATATAAATATATATATATATATATATATATATATATATATATATATATATATATATATATATATATATATATATATATATATATATATATATATATATATATATAAAATATATAAAAAGTGTGCTCAGGCCTGATAAGAGAGAGAAGAGATATATGTGTAGGGAGCCACTATGACTCTATAGTTAAAATCGATTGCGGCAAAGCAAATTTATCCAATTTAAAATTTTTTTATTGATTAAAAAGCTGAAGACTAATTGAAAGAGGGCAAGATAGAACTTATGTAGACTTATGTAATGAATGTTTTGTGTACGTAACCACGATGGCTGATCAGTATCAATAGAGGAGAATGAAATATAAATATATATATATATATATATATATAAATATATATATATATATATATATATATATATATATATATAAAATATATATATATATATAAAATATATAAAAAGTGTGCTCAGGCCTGATAAGAGAGAGAAGAGATATATGTGTAGGGAGCCACTATGACTCTATAGTTAAAATCGATTGCGGCAAAGCAAATTTATCCAATTTAAAATTTTTTTATTGATTAAAAAGCTGAAGACTAATTGAAAGAGGGCAAGATAGAATTCAAATTTGGCTGTGCGTGTCTATGTATGCGTGTTTGTGTGTTTATGTGTTGGTTATTTGTTGCGCTTTATTAATTATGGCCAAGTCGTGCTTTGAGCCACACACACACTCGCAGCTCAAATTGGCCAAATGAATTATGAGTGTGTGTGTGCATGGGCGCGAGTGGGAGTGGGTGTGGCATTTGCAGAACAAACAATGTCATCAGCGTAACTAATCAGAGAGACAGCCAAGTGGGAGAGAGAGAGTGTGAGGGAGGGAGTGAGGGAGATGGGCTAGACTTCTGCTGCTCGGTCCGAAATAAGCATAAGTTATGCCAACTGTCCAGCGTAGCTAATTGAGAAAACAAACTAAACAAGCACGAACTCATTTGCATAAGTTTGAAAACTTTGTAATGCGCTTTCCAAAGATAAGATAAAGAGTATTTACAATAGAGAATAATAAAGAGATCCTTTGCAAGTTATTTTAGATACCTTTTTAAAATAATATAAAATGTGCGACATAATAGTTAAGTAACTATTCTACTATAGATGCGACTATAACTAACTAACTAGTATATACTATTACTAGAAAGACAACGTCTGATGTGACAAAATCAAAATACCCTCCAGAGTAGAGTATTCGTCCACATTAAGAAGTGAGAAGGGCTTGGTTCAGCTAGTTTGCCCTAGCTTTACATTTCGCTGCGCCACCGGACAATCGCATGTATATATATAAATATATATATATATGTTTATATATTTTTATAATACGTATTTTGTGTGCCTTATCGTGTCGATCAAACATTGGCCATTAGGCGTTGGCGGTAATTAGTTAAATTAAGTAGCTGCAACGCGCGCGCAAACAAATTGAAGGCAATTCATTAAAGGTAGACCACACTGTACGGGTAGAGATAGGGCAGGAGCGGCTGAGCTGATCTCCAAAGGGGGGAAGATGAAGAGCGGTGCGCAGGCAGCTATTATGTTAATTAAGAATTGAGAGCAGAGAAAAAACGTTTCAATTAAAGCCAGCTAGAGATCAATCAGGCATCGAGATCGAATCTGGCTGCAATCAGGCCGCCAGCTAATCCGTAGCTAAAAGCCTCGAGGAGCATGGAGGCATCGAGGCATCGAAGTGCTACCTAAGATCTTTATCGAAGCTAGGAGAGTGTTTTGCTTTCACATGGCACAAGGTGCTCTTTCACACGCTCATCAAATGTGTGGAGGAGCGCGAGATTGTAAGATGAGCCGCAAGGTTCGAGTCCCGCATGACTCGAGGAATTTGTTGCCTATGTGTGTGTGTGAGTGTGTACGTGTGTGTCGGCAACGGAAGACTCAATTAGAAGCCGCTTGTGAGGATTTATGAGCAAAAGGAATTTGAGCAGCTTTTTGGATAGCCTGGCTAAATAGCTGCCAATAGCTTTATAAGTTTTGCCGACAAACGCAGCAGAAATTATGACAAACCGTCGACCTTCGAATGGGATGCAAAAGAGCCGAGTCTTTTTTTTTTGGTTAAAAGCGTTAATTACACGCCCCTAGCACCCGATGCAGAAAAGAGCTCAAAGTCCCAAGCCCCAAGCCTCAGGCTCCAATTCCCAGTCAGCCACAAATTGCGTTGTCCAGAAGCTCGAAAGCGTAATCAAAAACTAATTTTAATCCTGTTTGGGGCCACGCTGATGAGGGATCAGATTAATGCGACGCACTCAAAACGAGAGATAGGGAGAGTGGGACAGCGAGAGAGAGAGCAAAGGCAAGACAAAGGCAAACGGAACTCGACTTGATCAGTTTTAGCGGTAGGTCCACGTTAATTTATTCTAAATGGTTTTTTGAAATCTCCCGAAACAACGCAAGAAATTTACTTATGACGTTTGCAGCGCAGTCGCAATTCCAGAGATCGAAAAAAGGGAGTGCCTAGCAAGCTAGATGCCCTGGAAATAGTGATCTCAATTTTGCTTTATTTCGTAATAACCTCTTGAAATATTTATATATATATGTAGGCAAATCTCCTTATTATTGTTCTCTCTCAATGTCAGTTTTAATTTGATCGCTCTAAGGCTGCTTACAGGGTATATAAACGTAGCTATATAAACGTAGCTTAAACAAAAAATCTTGGATCATATAACCCAGTGACAAAGAGAGAGAGAGAGAGAGAGAGACAGAAGTAGATGAGGAGACTGAGGTAGCTACTGATGATGATTCAGTCAAATGGCAGGCCGTACTGCATACCTTTTCTCACTTTTGGCGTGTCTGCGTGTTGTTAGCAACGAAATTGATGAGTTCGAGCAGGTTATAAAACTCGATACCTTTTGGTTACCTTTGTTATGGCCAGAGCCATAGCTATATGGCTAAAGCGATTGTTGTTGTTGCTACTAAAAAGCCGAAATACAATAACACACAAATTAATATAAGAAGATGAGACAAATTTAGCCGCCAAACAAAACAGAGTTGCTGAGAGAGTCAATGTGAGGCAAAACTAAAAAATAAAAAATAAATATATTTATATACATACATACATATGTATGTAATATAAGCCTTAAACGCAACGCTCCATAACGAGAAAGTTATAAATTTAGGTATTTTGATTTGGACTGTGCGGCTTGAGGCTTGGGGCTTGCGGCTCGCATTCAACTGGTGGGGTCTGTAACTGTCATCGTTGGCTGCTTGCTTACACGCTCTTAAACAACTTTGTGGTTGTTAGTGAGAGGCCGTCAAGGTAACTAGCTTGAACTAAATACCAAATGAGACCCAGTTCTCGGGCTCACAATGAGTCTGCACTCTTCATTTGCTTCTTTGCCAATTTGTCAAAGAAAAAAACTAAGTACAAATTTTTCAGTCAAATAGAATGGGCATTAGCAAAGTAAAATTAGTATAATAGTATCAGAGCTTGAAAATATAAATAAAAGACTTGGGAATATTAAAATAGATGAAATATAATTTAAAGCTGTTTAAAATGAGCCGAATAAAAAATAAATATAATTTCTGTGCCGAGCTATGCATCCTTTATTCTACAGAAATACATGCACATAATATATATTAGTATGAGTATGTGTATGAGGATGAGGATGAGTAAGAGCATGAGTATGCGTATATATAAAACAGAATACTTTAAATTATATTTCTTTCATTCCGTCCAAAGCGACACGACCGAGCGAAATGTTTCTACAATGTGCTTTATGAGCGTTTAATCGCCTTGGTTAATTTTAAATATTATTTCCTCTCGAAAATTGTTTATTTTCCTTTTAAGTGCCTTAGATCTCTGGTTGACTGACATCAATCCCCATTGTTTGTTTTCCATGTGAACGAGTAATTGCTGGCAAGCTTATGCTGCTCTTGCTTGATGCTTTTTCAGTGACTAGAGTTAAAAGATATTTGTTATTGATTTGTTTTAAAAATTGGTTTAATACTTTCAAGTGTTAAAGAACTGACTATGTAAGGGGAACCGATGATGACTTGGAATAACTCTTTAAGTTATATATTATAAAATGAAAGTCGCAATGATCTCTGAAGTTTGGTAGTTTCATTAGTTACGCTGGATCAGTTAAGACTATGAAGATCTTTTTGGTATTATTGAATATTTTTAGATGCAATTTGTTAATAATTTCTGAATAAAGTTCTCGATTTCGTCAATGTGTATTATTTTTCTTCTTCTTCAATTGGTGAATCGCTACCAGCGGAGTTTTTTGTAGCTGCTTTGCATATTGAATGTTGACATAGCTTTCGCTGTGCATTTAGTTTATACTGTTCTTTGCTGCTTTCTACTGCTAGCCGCTTTTTCTTAAGGTTCTTACGGACATGCTGGCCCGCAGCTATTTTGATTGCTGAGTCTTTACATCTTGTAAACATAAACATGTTCACAATAATTGTGCGATTGCTGGCAATTTACGTTGCCAAAGAACATGTCAATGGGCCGCGGGGCCTGTAATCAATAGCCCCAGCAGAGCTGCAGTGCTGCAGAGCTGCAAAGTTGGCTTAATTTCTTTATATTGTCGAGCGACTTTCTTTTTGTACATCCTGCTAGGGCATGGGTATGGACATAAACGGGTATATCAAACAAACCGTTAGCATGCCATGTTCATTCATTACTGTTGGGCCGCCTCCCAAAGAAACAGAAAGAAGAAGAATGCAGAGAGAAATGTGAGCGCCAGCAATTCATCAAGCAGCAGAAACCACTTTCATATAAACACACTCAGACGCACTGTATTATTACAAGTCTATATACATGATCTTCTTTCTTTCTTAAAATTTGTTGTTTTTTTTTTTTGTGATATTTTGATTGATTTTAATGGCTGGCAAATCAATTGCAACTCCAACGCAGCCAACGAAGCGCCGAAAACGTGGTCATCCTTAATTCAATAATGAATACGTAAAGCTATTGCTCAACTCGCAGCCATTGGACCATGGGACAGACGACCACACACTGCTCCCACTCTGCGGATGCGATGCGATGCTTCCAGCAGCAGCATCAAGCAGAGCTTGAAGAGAGGAAAACGAGAAGAAAAAAATATGCGACGTCTTCGTCTTCGTCTTGGTCTTCGGTTTAGCTTCGTGTCGGTGCAGGCACAAAGCGTCGGCGCTCTTTGATCAGCATATATAAAATACTATGGCCACGCCCTTTAAAAGGTAGATTAAACGAGATGGCGCTCGGCCAACATATACTTAAGTTTAACGTTACGTAAAGAGCAATGAAGTCAGTCAGACGATGGACGACGACGACGACGAAGACGACCTTAACATGGACTTCCATGGTCTGCATGACGCTAACCCGAGGCGCATTTGGCTGCAGTTGCACGATTCGCACAGACAGTGGGTCGGAATCGGTATTTGACAGTTGAAATTTGCATTGGCTAGAGAAAAGCTAAGGAAATCTGGAATTTGGTTTTGTTTTAAGATATTGCATGTATAAATTTGAAGGAGACATTTTGGTGAATTTTTCCATATGTACAAAGTCAAAATTAAACTTAAGATTCAAATCCTAAAATTCCTAACTTAATCCGAAAAGTAGTGAAAATAGATCATTTGGAAGATGATCAGGGAGGATATAAGATATAAGATATAAGTTCCTTATAATTATATATAGATATATTTTATTTAGATATATATTTTGTTCCATCTGCCCACTGCTTCAGTTCTATTTTAATAATTTAATAAACGATTATTATGAGCTGTTTATATAATTTTGTGCCACGGTGCGAGTAACGTTTGGTCCAGAGCAGAAATAATAAAAATTATGAACCGTTGCAATTTGGCAGCAGACTCGGAAAAAGATGGCTGAGAGAGGGAGGAGGGGGCTTAGACAGCAGCCTCCTCTTGTGGAGCGAGTGCTGGTGCACTTGGCACTTGGAAACATTGGGCATCGGACAGCAGCCGCTGCCGTTGCTTGTGCTACATCATTTTTATGTTTGCACGGCTTTTAAAGCTCTGAATAGGGAATCCTGGGGAGTGGAGCCTACAGTGAGGGCAGTGTGGCGGCATTGTTAAGTGAAAATCTGGATGTGCAATCGCTAACATCAGCTAACAATGGTCATCATCATTAAAATGCGATCAAAGCGCGGCGCGTTTGGAAGAATGCTCGTTACCATTCCTCTTCCTCCCCCATTGCACGAACTACCAAGACTCCCAACTCTTTACTCCCTTCACGTATCCTGTGCACTGATTGAGTGACCTTCCCCTATGCCCAGCTCCAACGGCTCAATGTAGGCCAAACGGAGGCTGAACTGGGCCGTGCCGATGTTAGTTGGCTTAATGTCTTTATAAGTAGCATGTCCATGTCCATATGTATACTCTATAGCTACTATATATTTATGTAGCTCACAATGAAGAGTAAGACGAGGCAGAAGAAGAAGATAAGATGCTTGTAATCAAAACCGTTTAAAAAACTACACACTAATTGAGTTAGAAGTTCGCTGGGACTTTGAACTGGCCGACAGATGAAAGAGCCCGACTTTTTATTGGTGGCACAACAAAAAGCGTTGACAACAGTATAAAGCCAATAACAATGGCCCCCAGGTCGTAGACGATCCATAGATGAATGATTCGATCAACTGCCAGAGAGAGAGAGAGAGAGAGAGAGATACAGAAAGAGGGAGAGGGGAGAGAGAGTCCATGATGTTGCGTTGTTGAATAAACCACCGCTAACATGGCCCAGAGACATTGTTCAATAAACTTTGGTAACTTAGCTCTGTTGCTTAATGAGCATTCACTCAATTTGTATTACAATAAAGAAGAGGAAGACCAAAGATTGTGAAGTCAGAGTCAAAGACAAAGCGTTGATATTATGACAAGCTGTCATAAATTACAAATTAATGAATCGCTGAGTTGCTTTAGTCAGGATCGTTTGGCTATTCACTCTCTTCTTCGCCCTCTCTTTCTTTCTCTCAGTATATTTAGATACATGTGTCTGTGGTCTCACTGGAGAGACTCTAACCCCGGCTCAGTTGACAGCGCAGCTGGAACTTCAGGTAGCCAGATAGCTAACATTCCATCTAGATCTTCGATTCACATCGATTCGAATTCATACGAGCTGACTGAACATGTGTCTAAAGGGTATATTGTTTTTGAGCAGCATAAGCGATTGAAGGAAACAACTTGTTATATATATATATGAATCGGTTTAGTATAACTCTAAAAACTTTTGGAGACATCGAATTAGTTTTATAATTCATTTAAAGCCAACATTTCACATATTTAATAATGTGTCAAGTACTCCTATAGGGTGTGTGTCCGTCGTGCATTCTCATACATTCTGCCTTTTGTGGTGCTGCCTGGCTTCGGGTGACGGCTTTGCCACCGCATTGACTTGCCCACCTTACACCTTAGAGTGGAAGCCAAGATCAAAGAGCGCACTGCCGACTTAATAACATAAATTAATCTTCTCATTGTTAAGCGGGAAGAGTGAGTCAGAAAGGCGAAGAGTGGGGAAGAGGTGGGGACAAGGTCTTTGGGTATTTACAGGGGAAGCATGTTGCATGCGTGCCAAAAAGCAAAAACAAAAAAAAAGTGGATTGGAGCACGCAAATATTATGCAAATCGGCAGTCGATCCTTAGCTATAACCAGATCCACTTAACGCACAGCCAAAACGGCATTTAATTTGATTTCAAATTTCTGAGCTCAAAGATGAATTTGAATTTGTCTTGGATTTGGATTTGATTTCATTCATTATATTATGCTGTGCTCGCTGCTGTGGTGTGAATGAGCTGCGAGAGCGGTGTTCATCGAATACGGAGGTCGTTGAGCAAATCGAATTAGCTTGGCCCAAGTTAGATTTTTATTACTCTGTGCAAATTATAGTGACTTATAGGGGTATATTGATGTTAAGCCAAAGGGAGAGACAATCTATGATATATATATTGAACTAGCATGAATATTGTTTATACGATTTCAAATATATTAACCTGTCCATTAATCAATGCGTTTCCTTAAATTAATCTCAGGGTGTCTACTCGTCGTGGATTTCTGACTTGCTCGAATATTTTGTATTAAATTATCAGTAGCTTCTTGCAAAGCTTAGACAGAGGTTTTATGGTTTATGTATACTTAATTCCATTACTAGGGTATTTACTAGTCATGTATACGAACACTTTTGTTTTATTTTCTGATATCTTTTTTTTGGTGTGATGCGTGAGATCAAAGTAAATATGCCGCCGGGCCAGTTGCGGAGCTGCGGCAAACGTGGCAAATATGTAGACATAGATTTTGATCCAGCCATGATCATGACGATCATCTAAGATGATCAGCTTGATCTGCAGTCTGGCAGCAGCATCGACAGCGGCAGCGGCAGCAACAGCAACAGCAGCCAGGCAGCAGCAGGCATAAAGTATTTGAAATGACTTTCCGGCATCGAGTGGAAAATGAAACGAGCGCAGCAAATTAGCTAATCAACGCCCATTAGTAGGCAAGGGTATTGGAATTTATGATAAATTTCCGTTAATGCGCCGGCACGAGCAGAACTCACAATTCAAAAAAAAGGAAAAAAAAAATCGGTAAAAACAAGTTAATTTTTAGCCTTAGCTCGGGTCAGCAATCGCTGCTGTGATAAAGCTGGCAATTTTATAACGCCGCAGCAGGACGACCAAATGTCTGGCTATAAAACAAGTGTGTATATATGAGTGTGAGCGTGTGTGTGTGTGTGTGTGCGCGTGTGTGTGCGTGTGCTAATAACACATAATTTTCTTGTAAAACAACCGCTGCGCATCGTTATCGTTATCATTATTGCGAATTTTTATGTGCGCCTGCATGTTGACTGCCAGTTGGCAAAAAGGCGTTGGCTTACATCTCCTTGGCAGTTGGCCAGGTCGTGGATCGTCGACAATATTATCTTATTTATGTTTATCGATATGGCCCAGCGAGATAAGCAGCCAATCGATTGTATTACTTATGGAGTTGGGCTCGTAGCTTGCCGTTTTAGTGGGCGCCATAAAATTAATCGACGTGCACAGCGGACAAAGAAGAGCGAAGAGAGAGAGAGAGAGAGAGAGATAGAGAGATAGAGAGATAGATAGAGAGAGAGAGGAAGAAAAATATATATAGTGAGTAGGAGAGGGAGTGAGGGAGCAGAGTAAAGATCAAATATGTTTGAATATAAAATGATATTCTAAACATTGACTTAAGTTCTTAGTTGTATTTATAAATTTTAAGCTGGTGCAGAGATTGAAGATGTTTTTAATATCATAATTAAAATTAAAAAAAACGTAAGGGTTTACAGGATGCAGTTAGCTATAAGTTATGATAATGGAAAACTAGAGATGTATTGATAAGAATATAGATATAGGGAATAAATTGACTGGTGAAAAAATGAATGAAAAATGAAATAGGAAATAAAAAAAATTCGACTATGGATGGATAACAATCATCACAGACAACGAAAAGATAAGGAAATATAGATAAGTAAATGATAATTTGGTTTGAGTCACAAAACTTATAAAACTTATTAATAATTTAATTTGTGGTTAAACAACGTGAATAATTTGGCAGATAAAATAGATACATAAATATTTCATGATCTGAAAAGATCGCACACAAATATTTTCAATAGACACTCGTTTTGTTAAATATAATCAATATATAGAATATATATATTTATATATACAGTTGCTTGGTAACAAGTTTCCATTCGTATTCCGAACTGGACATTGGCTATACGAAGAGTCACTTTAGAGCAAAGTAAAGAGCGAGTTGCATGTGAAACGCGCGTGGAACTAGTTACAGTTATGGCAAGCTTCGGCAAAAGCCATAAATTAAAGTATCAAAATGCGTGTAGCGGTGCGAAGAGACCCGGAGAGTGAAAGAGCTAAGGTAGCTGAAGTGAGTGAGAGAGAGGAAGAGATGGTGGAAGAGAAGGCGTTGGCCACCTGACGACATGTCTGAGTCAATTGTTAAGCCGTTGATATATTTGGCTAAGCAGCAAAATTGCAAATGTTTGTATGCGTGTGTGTGTGTGTGTGAATGGACACACACGGGCGCATGGCACAGCGCACGAGCGGTGGGCGTGTCGCGCCTTTTTGCGTGTGCAATTGCAATGCTTGTTGAGGCCAGCAGAAAATAAAACGCGGGTAAAAAACAATAAATGTTGCCATTGCCGTTGGTGTTGCAGCTGCAGCAAACAACAATCAGATTTATTTAATTGCTAGAAACACACACGGACACACTAACAAACAAGAGTACACACGCACACACACACTAAAGCATCTATGTGCATATGAAAATGCGACAACTTTTTTTGTACTCATTGGGACTGTAGATGTCGCAGTCGCAGTTGCCGTCGACGTCGCGTCTCGCTCTTTGGAATTTATTTAATTAAATCTACGCCCCGTTGACTGCCGGTCGAGGCTCTGATCTGCCAAATACGCATAAATTGCGCAATTTATGCATTTATATCTGCCTCTCTTCCAATTCCCCTTCGCCGACTCCTTGAGGCATTACGCATACGCCGCGTTCGCCGGCGCCCCGTGTGCCGCCAATGAGAGTGTCCACAACTGGCCAACAAATGATGTCTTATGACAAGTTTGTTGTCATTTACAAATGCTGCGCCTGCAGCTGCACTGCAACCCCAACTGCAGTGCCTCAATTCAATTGGCTTCAAAAATGCCATTCAATCGCCTTCACCTGAAAATTGACTAAAATTGGTCGCTTTTGCTTATAAGAAAGTGCGTTTAATAGGTGCTTACAAATTGAATTATTGTATCTCATAAAAATTACAGAGTATAAAAACTCAAGGTGCAACTCAAGTTTATATCTTAATATATGGGCTTTGAGCGGGTTTGACTAGTCGATTTTCACTCAAGCTAGCTTAGAGGCTTCAGCTTGGAGTCCAGCTTTCAGCAATTTGTTATATATATTATATACTTTATAATTATGACACCTCTGCAGGTCATACACCTTTGAAGACGTACTTCAAGTACTAAATACTAATAGTTTGGATAAAAACCTATCTGAATCTTATTATTACAATCTGATGAAGGAATTCAAATTGAAATGAATGTTACTCCACAATAATAGAGCTTACACATTAATGAGAGCAGAAAAACAGCAGTTAAGAATTGGCAGTTCTTTGTTGGGTTAAGGGTATTTCCTAGTCTGATGTCCTCAACTCTTATTTGATATTTTATTAATATGATATTGGTCAAGTTTTTTCTTTGTTTTTTATAAAGATCTTAAGTTTTCAAAAAATTTTATATATATTGCATATATAAGCATAAACAAAATATATCATTTTTGTAATTTTTCTATAAAATCTGAAATTTTTCCATCAACTCTAAGGATTAGCAAATGCCACCGTACATCGACCCCATACTCGATGAAGCGTCATAAATTCAGGTGAATATGGTCGGTCTGTCTTGTCCAATTTAAATGGTAGCTGGGTGCCGAGTGTCCAGTTCCAGCTGCCTGGCTAGGCTGGCTCTTAAGTAGCCTGGTCATTGTAAGGCTTGATGGCGAACGAGAGATACTGGCAACAATAATGGGTAATACATTGTGTGTGTGCATGTGTGCGTCTGGAGAGCAACAAAAGCGCATAGTTAAGCATAATTTAATAGATACGCGGCCAAGTTTTGCAGTCGCTTTATGGTTGACACTATTGTCTAGGCCAAGTTTGTATGTGCCTGTCATAAAGTGATGAATGCATTATTATTATTATTATTATTACTATTATTGTTATCGTTGCTGTTGTTGTTGTTGCGCATAGTTTGTTGAGTCTTTGTTGAAAAGCGTTAATTGAGTGTTGCGAATGTGCAACGGCAATTGAAATTGTTTATGACTTGCAGTTGTAGTTGTTGTTGCTCGACTCTCTGCCTAACAATGTGCCGCAATTGCGTTCAGACTGAGACTGAGCTAATGAAATACCGGCATTAGTTAGGTGTTGATCTGCGGCGAGATTTTGAACATTGTTTGAAAATATGTATAGCTGACAATATTAGAGTACAAATTGATTAAATTAATAGTAATAATAATGATAATGCTGATGAAAACGATAATGATAATTTCTTTGACAATGATAATCAAAATTAGAATTACAATCATATTAATCAAAGAAGAATTAATAATGAAATAATAATAATAGTATTTGTTAATTATAAAATTAAAGAAATTCACATTATTCACATTGTCAGTTTCTTCATTCGATTCCACTCGACTCGATCATTAGCTAACAATATGCTTGCAGTCGCCTGCAGGCTGCAGACAGATGTTAATGGAATACGAGCATTACTTTTGAGTTAATCAGCGGCGACATCTATCTGAATGAGATCCTGCACAAAAGGATTGCCGCTCCAAGCAGAGACTCACTTGACAATTTCATTCTAATTAGAGCCTTGGACAATTGGTTTGTTTTCTTTCTTTCTTTCTTTTTTTTTAGTAATTATTTCTGAGTTGGGATGGAGTCACTTGTGCAATAGCATCGGCAACTGCAACAGCAACTGCCACTGGCGCTACCGGCAGCCACTTGAAGGCGACCCATTGATTCGTTGCTTATATTTAGTGCATTTTAATTGCCGTAATTAGCGAGAGACATTCAAGTGGATTCTCAAGAGCTTCAGCTGCTGCTGCTGCTGCTGCCGCTGCCACTGCTTCCAACTATTGAGCTCCAACATGGCCGACAAGGCGGAAGCAATTGCCATGGCCCAGCCATAAAGATACGCCATAAATTAACACCAAACCGATTAGTGAAAAGTGCCGATCCATATCGGGGGGACACAAGTGTTTTTGTCTGCACTCGGCATATTGGCACATTAAACTCAATTAATCCGTCGACTTTGATGAGCAGCTGCGATAGTCGATCTGCGACTATCCCAAATGAGCCACTCTCAGTGAGACTTTATTCAGTTTTATAGTCAACGTTTACAAGCCATTCAAATGCTTGTTAAAATCATGTAATGTCCAAATCTCTTTAACGTGCTTGTTGTGATCGTAACTCCTCTCTAATTTAATTGTTTGACCAGTCTATTAAGCGTCTTGTGCAAGTAATTGCTTTGAGTGATCTTGAACACTTCTTCTTTCGAGAGATTATAGAAAAGATATTTTCAGCTGTGATAAGAAAACATGTTTGGAAAATTCAATAAAGCAATTGAAGTTCTTGGCATTTTTATCGAAAGATAAAATTGTTTATAGTTAGCTTTGGCGTCAAATTCACTGTACTTAAAATATATTTTGATTTCCAATAGAAGTTGTTTTTTTTATGCAAATTTTTAGTAATTTATTTATCATGTCATGTCAGTTAGTAGACATGCCACTAAAATGATAAACTCTCAGGCACGAGTGCGAACCCCAGCCTAAATGCCACTTGGGCGAACCCTTCTGCTACGTTTTTATACCCTGAATCCATTGAAAATGGAAATTTCAGGGTATAATGTTTTTGTGCGAATGTATGTAACAGGCAGAAGGAGGCGTGCCACACCCCATAAAGTATATATATTCTTGATCAGCTCGATGAGCTGAGTTGAACTAGCCCTGTCCGTCTGTCCGTCCGTCCGTCCGTCCGTGTAAACACCTGGATTTCTGCAACCACAAAAGCTAGAGACTTCAAATAAAAAGCAAAATGCTCGATAATACCATACGCTGTACGAGTTTATTTTTTTTTTCGATAACTCGTCCCATTTCTTTTTTATCGATAACTATCGAAAATATCGCTTTGTTTTTGAGGTCTGGCGTGCACACCGTTAAAGATAGAATCGTGCACTATGTTGTGTTTGGTTGCTATATTGAATCCGCACATTTTGTTATTTTTGGATTTTTGATGCCACGCCCCTTTCGCCCACAATTCAACAAAAACGATAACTCACGTATATCAAATACTAGAGACTTGAAATTTGGCAAATACGTACATTTGAATGTCATAAACATTCCCCGAAAATTTCATTAAGAACATAGGTCGAGAAAAAAAGTTATTAAACAATAAAGTTTGCATAGCACAGCCTCTTCTGCAGCCGCAAAACTGCGCAGTCAGCATATTACGTACATGCATATGTTTGTGTGTGTGTGTGTGTGCATGTGTTGGTTACTATTAATGAATAAATGAAGATCTTAATGATTGGTATTACAGCTCAATGGATTCAGGGTATCCTTAGTCGAGCAGTCTCGACTAGAGTTTCGTTACTTGTTTATTATTTTTTTTTTGACTAGTTGGCCCTTGGCATTTATGTTTAACACTTTAATTGTGATTACGAGCTGCAATCAAACAACAGCAGCAACAAAAGTATTGGAATCAAGCACTCTTCGGGTCCATGACTGACTCTTTATATATAATATACATATATATGTATATATATATATATATATATATATATATATATATATATATATATGTATATGACTAACTGACTGACATTGGCAATCGAGCCGGCGGCTTTGACTTCCACTTCCATTTCCACTTTGAGGCTCTGACTAAAGTTCTGGCTTATGTTGATGCATGTTTGAGCAACAACAACAAGCGCGTCATGTCGCTGGCTTTATTAAATTACTTGTCAAAAGTACACACACACAGACACATACACATAAGCACCGAAAGGCACGCGAGTCGTGCCTCCTGAGCTGAATTTAACTGGTGCTCGGTTCGTCTTTGTGCACGGTCGTAGAACATGAAAAAGCCCGACGAGGTGACGCCTGCACACATAAGCTCAACTAAGCATCTGAACGAGAGGGTATGCAATGGGCAGATGGGTGTGCCGAGGGTATGCAGGGGCTTGGTTAGGGTCGGGCTATACATATCGCATAAGCATATGTATATGTGACGCCTTTCGTTTGCCATAACAAGACTTGTCACAACAATTGCGCTTAAAAGTCAAGCGCGTTAAAAAAAAAAAAAAAAATTAACAGTATTCCTTAAAAAGAGTATGTGACGAAAATATACTCCTTGAATAGATACAAGTTGATAAAGTAATCTTCAAGTGCAGCAGTGAGAATCTGAGAAGAGACCAACGCAAGGAGAGAATAGTTGGCTATATAGAAATGATAGATTGGAATAGAAGAGAGAGTGGATAGATAGTATATACGAACGTCGATCCGAGTGGATTTATAGGAAGATACCATTGACTATAACTATATTAGGTTATCTCAAATGAGCTGATGCCTTCGATGCCTGCGACTCTAAAGTACAGGGTATTAGGAAAATACAAAAAATCAATTATTGCCAATGATTTTTTATTTTTTTTCTGGTTTTTGCATTTCATGTTGAGTTGAGACGCAAAACGTATACGCGTCGTGGGCAGCGACATTGCAATAAAGAGCCCACTCCACCCACCCGGCAGCTCGAGAGCCGAACAACCGAGCTGCTCAGTGGGGATTAATTAATCTTGTCAACGACTGAAAGTCATTTACCCGCAGCAGCAGCAAACAGAAACAGCAACAACAACTACAGTCGACAGTGCATCAAATAGTCAAATTAATTTTCTTCACACTTTTATAAACGATTAAGCAAATACACAGTGACTGCTGCAAGCTGTGTGTGTACATGCGCCCTTTGGGCTGCTGTAGGCGGATGAAGGTGTTAAATGTTTTGTTGACAATGGCAGCAGCAACAGCAGCAGCCACAGCAGCAGCAACAGCAACAGCACCAACAACAACTCGCATACCTTTCCACAGCTCGTCGCTCGCCTTTTGTGTGTGTTGTTTTGGTTTTTATGTGTCGAATTTTCGGGGAAGAAACATTTTTCACAGCTTCCTTTGAATTTACCGTGAAGTTTGTCGTTGAGACTGAAACTGTTGCTGTTGTTGTTGGTCGTTGCTGTTGTAAACAACTTGTGCACTTTTCCAAATCACTGAATTTCTTTTCAATTTACGTTTTTGACTGCTCGAAATTGTTGGGAATTTGTTATGCTTTTTATTATGGCATTTTGGATTAGTTGGGATAAGCGTAACCTAGGCAGGGTGTATATGTTATGTCAAAGGGGTTGGAGCATTGACTCAACCAATTTGGGGTAAGAGTTGAAATGACATAGCTGACCAATAGGTGTAGATTTCGAGGGAATGACAATGTAAGGGGAAGGGCCATTCAGAGCATACACATTTTGGATAGAATTACCTATACTATTTTTGTACGATATAACAATATTTCAATTCAAGGAATTATTGGACAGGTTGCTCAAGATAATCAACTGCAAATTAGATCTGTTTTCATTTTTATACACAGACAGTTGTTATTGATGTTGAGCATTTGTTCGTGGTCGACTGGAGGTGCAGCTAATTGCTGCTGCTTAGCTGTAAATTTTGCATTACAAAGCGCATTCATCTTGCATCAAACGCTGCCCGGTCCATCAGCTGAGGCACCTGCCAGCGAAGCGAATAGCCTCAGTATAAAAGGAAAAAAATGAAATAAGAAACACCTTGTCTGGGACACTTTTGGCTTCGACTTCCTTTTGGATCACTTCACTCACTCTCTCAGCTCCTTAATGCCCAAGCTGAAGCCGTAGCTGTGAATAATTTGCCCATCCGCTCGACTGCTCGTCCGGCTCTTCACTCTCCACTCTACAGTCTCCCCTCCACACGCTCGTTTGTTCGGCATCGTTGCTAATGATTCGAATGCTTTAATTTATGCTGCCCTTCTCAGCATTTATCATCAAAGGCTTCAAGTAGACTCAGCAGACTATACTACCTTACAGTGGCCCATATAAATATGATTTGTTTCACTGCGTTTGCACGATTGGCGAATGATTTATATAGGGTATTTGCATATAGTTATACCCTAAAATATATAGATATAGATAACTATAAAAAAAATATATTTCTAATGTAGACTCAGCATGATTAGCTGCTCAGCTGTATCCGTATCTGTAACTGAATATATCTGCATCTCTCTATCTTAAGCTGTATCTTTAGCATGTGCGCTTGAATCTCTGGCTGCAACTGTTTCTTCAGCTGTATCTGCATGTATCTTTAGCATTTTGAGGTATCTGCATCTCAGTGTACCTGTTTCTTTGGCTTAGAGGTGGGCTAATTGCCCACACCTTGCTGGTGGGTAAACTGGTTTCTCTATGCCAAGGCGCCAAGTGACCCACATATCGCCCCCCTCTTCCGAGCAAAGCGCGGCGATAACGAGCTCTAGTCAGCCCGTGAGTTAGCCAGTCAGTCAGTCAGTCAATCGAAGCTTTTCCAGTGCGTTTTCCAGCCCCCTTTGACTGGCTTGTGTTTCTGTTTTCGGGCCTGGCCTGGGCTGTCTCTGAATACATCAATCTCTCACTGCTGACTGCAATTGCATTGGGCCATTGCTTGCCGCGGGGTCAGCTGTTGGGGCAATGTAGAAAATGCGTTTTTAAATGGCTTTTTATGTGCGTGGCGCGGGCTTTTGATGTTCTTCGATGCCAAATACATGCCCCAAAAATTTGCAGCTCAAGTCTGCAGCAACAGCCGCAGCCGCAGCCGCAGCCGCAGCCGCAACCGCTGCTGTTGATTAATGTTTGGCATAAACGCGAAAGCGAATGTGCGAATGTGAATGCGTTTTTAAAAGCTTTGACAAGGTCCTGACTCGCCAAGGGCCGCCCATATGTCTGGCAATGGAACGGACTCCGACACGGACTGCGACTTGTATACCGGACTCATTTGTTTTGGCTTCCTCTACTCTGGACAACAGTTGGGCCTCCCATATGGTTTGGTATGATAAAGTTATTACCAAAATCGCACACACACTCTCTCTCTCTCTCTCTGGCTTCTCTCTCTCTCTTCTCTGGCAACTGTCGATGCCTGATTTTCGCTTGTCTCTAGAGTCTTTTATTGGGCCGGCATTCTGGCTTTGATCTTGACGGCTAAGAAAAATGCAACTTGAGCTCAATTAGTGCTCATCAAAAGCGTGCAGGTAACACCTTCAGTGCGTTGCTTTTGCACACCTTTTATAAGACCGGTGTGTGTCAGTGTGTGTGTGTGTGTGTTTGTGCGCTGCAATTTGCTTAAAGGTTCTGCGTCGACCACCCATGTGTGTGTGTGTGGCATGCATCCCCGCGGCGGGGGCAGGTTGCGCGTAGTGAAAGCAAATGGCAAAACAGAATCTGTTGCCACGTAAGTCGCAACTTGTAAGTTTTTTCCTTCACATTCTTAATGGACAACTGCAAATGCAAATCTTTTATGGCCACACAACACGAGAATTTTCTTACATGAAATTTGTAATAAAATATTTTTTCTTTTTTTCCCCAACGAATTTAACTATTTTGGCTTTTGGCGCAACTGTTAATTAGCGAATTTATGTGAGCGCCAGCTTGTCAACTCGTTTGCTAGCCATGCGCCCACTTTGTATACCCTATAACCATTATGCTTGTTTTGAGAGAGTATATTGGTTAGTAAATATGCATGTGACATATGTGAATCGATTATTCTATATATTTTTTCGATTTATATAAATACTTAAAAATACAATTATTGCAATTCATCATCATCATAGTTATATTTCTGCTTGCCCTGTTGTTTGTATAATGGCATTAATATGAGTTGTAGGTTTTACAACTATATTACAGGGTATCTAATAATGTTTAGTTTTCGCTTTCCCTTGAATGTTAACCCAAATATGTTTGCCACATTTTCTACACAGGGTATGCACTATTCCATCACATGAGGCTGAGTTGACTCTTAAGTGTTGCTTTAACAATTTTTCATGCCATGCAGCCGCTCTCAAGCACCGCCCATTGATCGCACGTTCTAAGAATATTGTCTTTGCTTTTTTTGCTCAGTTTTTTGCGCCCGAAGTCATTTTATTAATTTTATTGAGGCAATCGCAAACGATTCGTGTTTTCACTGTGTAATTTTTATTATTGCCGTATTGTTGTCGGTTTTAATGTCATTAACAAATTTTTGTTGAAACGTTGTGCTGCTATTAATCATTCGAAATTAATTGTTTTTTCTTTTGTCTATTGGATTTTCTTTTTGTTTGCTTGATTTATGTTAGGAAATCGCTGTTGACTTGTGCGAACTACTAGTTTTATGATTACTAAATGGGCGAATATACCGCGTGATGCGCCCACCTTTTCCCGTTAAGCATTTAAATCGCATGAAGTTGCATTTGCACTCGAAGGCTGCGATTCTCAAGTTTATAATGATCCAAAAAGTATTTGTGTCAGATGGTATTCAGTTTACAGATATATCGAACCATATTATCTGAAATTGAGGTCTCTATTTTCATCTCTCTCTATACTGTTCTCTTCGATGCTTGAACGAAAGGTTAACAGAACTTGGCATGTATCCATTTTCTGTGCAAAGAGACTGACTTGGCTAGAGTGAAAATAATATACCCGTAATTCTTATAGGCAAATATATGATATATATATATTGTTCAATTGTATCTAGGGTATAATTAGTGTTTGTTTGCTGTTTGATTTTAACACTTGGAAGTCGAACTGTTCTCTACTCTCATTATCAATGTAGTTGATCTATTATTTTATTTGGCCTAACTGCTTATTAGCTTATCCAAGCTACACACAATTTCCATTATAATTAAACACATACTCATACACACAGACTATTTTTTTTCGATTTTGAAATGCAGGCAAATAATGCAACTGGATATTATAAATCAAATTGCTACTAATATGTCAGATTTATATCTGTTTAATGCCCCTGCAGACATCGCTGCATGTTCCCTAAGCACAATATCATATGTATATGGGCGTGGCACTGCGATAATCATGGCACGCCATTTTAAGCCGTCACGTTTTTCTTTGTTTGTTTGCCTCAGGTAGTTTTGTGCACAGTGCAAAAAATTAATTATAATTTTTACTCGATATTATATATAAATTATGTTTATATATTGGTATTATATAATACTAATTATTCAGTTCGTTTGTCCCAATCTCGTATGAGATTCAAGGTATTAGTTGCACTTCCGCTATAGTTCAATTCTAATTCAAAATGTTAATTCAGTTTAGGTTTTTCACAAAAAGTCTTTCTATCATGAAGACGGAGCTCAGCCAAATGAAGCCAATCAACCAAAAACTTGAAATATATATTCTTATACCCACATGTTTTTGTTCGCTTTGTAAATGAATTGAAATCATTCAAATAAATAAATTTTTTGCTGTGTGTTTATAAATAAATGTATTTATATGTGTGAGTTGGAAGAGGTATAACGAGGCGTTGTTTTGGTTACATGTCAAAATAGAGAAAAGACCAAAAGCCAATTATCCACAATCAAATTTAGTTGAGCATTGAAAAAAAAAAAAAAAAAAAATATATATATATATATATATATATATATATATAAATACATATATGAATAGATAGATATTAGACTCTAGCCAATTGACGCTGACGTGACGAAATCTATTATTCTAACGTTGTTTAAACGTTAAAAAGCATTTTGCATTTGAGCTCTTTGGCAATTATATAAATTTATGCTAAGCACTTCTTCAGCCTCTCACATATGTAGTTAATATGGGCTTTTGGCATGAGCTTCAAATGGGACGTTAAGCATACGTCTAGTTGAACTAATTTGTTGGGACTGCCCGCATGTTGTAAAATGTTTACACTGCTATCTGTCAAATCAACTGACAACTGAAGATCTCTTCTTTGTTGTTGCTTCGGTTCACACTTGGCTGCGTCTTTGTCACGTCGGGAAAAGTTTTTGCCTTCTGCAGTAATTAAATTGTAATTAGGGCTGCATCCGCTGGGCCGCCCGCCATACTCCACTACTTCAATTGTCTTGGCAGCCCGTGCCTCGCCATTATTTAGTATTATATATATATATATACATATATATTTATATATATATATATATATATATATATATATATATATATGTATATATATTTAGTTGATGAGACTCATAATTGACGAGCGCCTAACGACAATTTCATTGTACCAAATCGCAACAGCTTTTCAGCCATTTTCTCCAACTCTCCCCCTTCTCTCTCTTTCCCTCTCTACAACACTCATTTTCCAATTCCATTTCCATTTCAATTTATTAAAGCTTTGTCGCAATGAGGGTTATTTAGCTTGTAGAACACCTCCTAATTGCAGCCGGAAGCAGGCAAGATTCATGGCGAGTCGGCGCGTTGCGCTTTTGATCAAGTTCTTATTAGCCAAGATTGCCAGCCGGATGGCTGGCTTGGCCGACTTGGCCCATGGGAAAAACTCATCTCATCTGAGCTCGTTGCGAAACCCCCCACTGCATACGAAAACAAAAGAAATAAGAGCGCTGCATCTCATAATCATAATCATAAACAGTCAATGCCAGTAGCTGTGCCATAAGTAGCTATCGCTTGCTGTCTGTCTGCCACAATTTGTGGCAGTACGTGCGGCGCGTAAATTCAATTTCAGTAGCTGTTGCAAGTCTCTAGCTAACTCTCGCTCTTGGCCTGGTCTTAACGAGAAATCAACGCCGCCAAGCAAATTATTGCCGAACGATACGCATGTGCCGCAGCCATCATCAGAGATCAGAGTGGTAATCATCAGCGTGGGGGACAGGGGCGAGGGTAGAAACCAAATCGGAATCGACTCGAAACCGTGTCGAGCAATGGATAAAATTGATTTAGCCACTTCGGCGATGGCACTGGCGCTGACCTTACTACTGTTTTTACGCTTTAAGCAGAATCTCATCAAGACGTAATGACAACAAGCAAGGTAGCTTTTCTAGTGAACGACTGTCAGATGCCCTACAAGTGAACTCAATCATTTTTAGTTGTTGCAATGAGTGAGTTCTGCCTTAAATACCAATAATTATAGATCGTGTAAGGAAAAGTGATCAATGTATGCTTATACAAAAATATATTTCTTCAAATTTTCAAGCTAAATTGATTTACACAAAACTAATATACCCCAATCACGCACGTGCAATGCTTACAGCACACAGCAATTGATCAAGTTAATGCCAGAGCTGATTCAATAGCAAATCGATTTATATTAAAATGTAATTTACTTGCGGTTGCCACCAATTGTTGCACTCACCCTGCTCCTCATCAAAGTTTTTGGTCGATAGCTGGAAAAGCGCATCGAGCGGCGTATCTGCGCCTGTTGCCTGCTTAGGCTGTTGATGTTGTTGCTGCTTCTGTTGTTGCTGTTGCTGCTGCTGCTGCTGTTGGTGCTGGTGTTGCTGGCCGGACTTTGTTGTCTCCTCTTTGCTTTGGTTGGGCGTCGTGCAGCAGTCGGTGCTGCCGTTACTGCTGCTGCTAATGCTGTGGGAGCGCTGCGAGCGATCGGAACTGCCATCATCGGATGCTATCGGTATTATGGCGGGATCCATGCTCATTTGGCGCAGCAGCTGCGCCTGGAAGTGCTCCTGCAGCTGACGCTGATAGTCCCAGGCCAAGCGCTGTTCATAGCTATGCAGCAGTGCAGGCGGCAGAAACGGATGCAGCCCGGGATGCGGTAGTAGGCCAGGTGGCGGAGCAGCAATAACTGTTGCTGGTGGCGCCACCAATGCCGCTGGTTGCAATCGCTCCTCGGACTTATGATCATCCGCCTGACCCAAAATATCAGCTATCGAAAAGCTTTTGATGCGCTCACCTCCCCCCGCTCCCGCGGCTGGACCTGTTCCTTTGCGTAGCGTTGCTGGACTGTGCAGGAGACGCAGGCGTTTGATATTGAGTGGGCGCATGGCAAGCGGCGGGGGACTGGGCGAACCCACGGAAATTTCGGATACGGCCGGACTACTGCAGCTACGCGTGGCAATCATTGCAACGGGACTTGGCGTTCGCTGTGGCATCTTTAACAATAATCAAAACTACAAAAATTAAGAATTTCGCGTCAACTTTCGTTTTACACAAACGTTCGATAAAAAACGCGTCGGCAAAAACGCGCAGAGTACAGCGACTGCGACTGTAACAGCGACAGCGTCTGGCGCTCAACGTGCAACGTTCCACATTCAACAAAGCGAACGCGAGTTGTTGCTGCGGCTGCTCTCACTGCTCAGTTAAAATGGCTTTGGCTCTCGTTTGTTCTCTCTCTCTCTCTCTCTCTCGCTCTTACTCTCTGTTGCTTGACAAACAAGTTTGATGACGTCACATCTGCAGCTGCGCAGTCCGCCTTCTAATTGGAATTGCGGCACAAGCAGAGGCGTGCTTTGAGTGGGCCAATCAGCGCTAAGCGCACACTCACTGCCACACCACCTCCCGTCTCACTCAAACGTCAGTGCGCTCTCTGGCCTGTCAACGTACGAGCGTCATCAATATTTACAATTTGACATGCGCTCACTCGCTCGCTCACACGTTCGCTCTCTCATTGTTATTGCCTCTTCTTGCGTTTGTGCACGTGTGTTTGTGTGTGTGTATGTGTGCTGTGGTGTGGTGCGAGTCTGCCTTTCCGCGCCGCTGACTGTGTTAATTATCGTAATTGCTGGGACTTCAGTCTCTGTCCTCTTCACTCTCTCTGGCGATACACATACCACTCGCGCTCTTTTTCTCTCCTTTTTCTTTTACTCCTGTCCAGCTGCTCGCTGGCGCACTCAATTGTCATCAATAATGATGTCTAGTTTTCAGTCGCTGCTTGTACCGTTTTAGCTTTTTTTTTTCTGTTTTGTAGCTCGTTGTGCCTGTTCGCCGCTTGCCTTTTCGCCTTTGTGGAGTGCCTATTTTCGCCGCTGATGTATTTGCTGACTGCGGCAATTTGCGCAAAAGTCTTTAAAATCAGCTTTGGGAAGGTGTCGCTGTTGTCGTCGTTGGTTGTTATTGTTGTTGTCATTACCCCATTCTCATTCTTATAGCTATGGATATATATGTATATGTATATACAAATGTATATTTGTATATTTTGCTATGGCACACATTCGTTTTGTCTTGGAGGTTTGCTGCCTCCATCACTTTGGTTCCTCTGCCGCGTTTATCATTGCCACACTCGCTGTCCCTTTCCCTTTGGCCAATCCTTCACACTCCTCGCTCTTGTTGCATTGCACTGCATTTAAATTGATTGCAGTAAATCACATTTGCGTTTTGCTCAGCTCTTGCGTTGTTCCACATGTTTGTATTTGTGTGTCTGTGTTTTATTCAATTTTTGTTTTCGTTGTTTGTCCTGGTTTTTCCGACATATCTTTTGCATGCAAATGTCTATTTAACTGCAATGCGCTTCCCATTCCACTCAACCACGTTTTCAGCTAAGTGAAATGATGCAACTGTTGAACCGGAATCGATAATACATTTCGTTTACTCTTACCGGAAGTGCACGACTTTGCTAAGTCATTTGAAATGAGACAAGAGATTTTGATATTCAGACTTTATCCACATAAAACCATTCTTGCAAAAATAAAAATGTTATATATTTATATTGCATGGCTTAAAGAGTATTAAATGTGCGACAATTTATATTTTCCGTTTTGTTATTGTTATCTTTCAATGCCGTTGCTTGGCATTTGCCGTTAGTTCCTTTGCTTTTTATTCATTTTGTTCTATTTGGCTTATAAGATGGCCGTGTGACTTGATAAATGCATTGCACTTGACTGACTTAAATGTGGCTGTTGTTGTCATTGTTATTGTTGTAGTCTCAGTTTTATTGAATACATGTAGTAAGTAGGGTCATATCGTTTCTAATACAAATATGTAACAGACAGTAGAAAGATCAATTATGTGTTTTCTTGATCAGTATGATAAGCGGAATATGTTTGATTTAACTCTACTTAACAAAAATTGCTAAATTTGTTTCACAGTACTGTGAGAGTTAAGTTGTCATATTATGAAAACATTGATATATATAGGCTTATATTTTGTATGTTAATAAGTAAGTAAACAAATAAATTTTATAGTGTAATTTATTTTTTCATCTGCCACTAATCGTGATATCAAATTGAGCAGTACCTTCACACTGTATATCGACTAATCTCAAGTCAAATCCATATTTCTAAGCACTCTTACTCGTACTTCTTAAATTAAATTTATCGCATATAGGGCCTTCTCTAGTCGAGGTGACCCACTTTAAATACTCTTAGTTGTTCTTCAGTTCAATTTAGAAAAGTTATTGCCGCATAGCAACGATGCGTTCTTCAGCTTTTCTTTTGCCATCCAAGCACATTCAAAATCAATTACAAAATGCGACTTAATTGGGCGCCTCAATAGAAGCGACACGCCCTGTCAATCATAATTAGCGCGCGCCCCTAGTCAGACCACTCGAGTCTCATTCGACACGCCTACAAAAATTTGTGCAAATTCATAAGCCAAATGCATGTATCGGTATCCTTTTCATTAGTCAGCACAAGATGGCGGAACGTGTGTGTTCATTAAAACCTCATAAATAGCTAAAGTGTTTATTGTCACACAGACAGAGGGACAGACGAGCGGACTGACTTACAGCTGGCAGAGTCCTCATTCCCCCGGGGACACAGACATGGAGAGAGTGAGCTCCTGGGAGTGTTGTATTTTGTACAATGCCATCGGTTTTGGTTAGGGAAGGGATGCGCCGAGAGCTGTTAGAGGCAGCCACGAGTGTCACATTGGTAATGAAGTCATTGCCCATTGTTGTTGCTGTTGTTGTCAAATTTGTCACGCCCCTTCGGCGAGCAATGCATTAATGTCGCCTCCTTTGTTTGCTGCGGCTCCCGATGATGAAGTTGTGCCAAGTCCGTTGTCAAACGGCACAAAATGCATGCCAATTAATGAACAGCTCGCAGCGATCCTCAACCTCAGCCACAGCCGCAGTCAGGCAGGCCTCTGCCAGCCTCAGCCTTAGCGTCAGCTTCAGCTTCAGCTGTGCCCAAAAACTGTGACGAATGCTTTTATGAGTGCCGGGTATGCTCAGTTTTGGTCACACTGGTTGACAGCATGCAGACAGAGCCAATACACAGCCACACACACACACACACACCTGTGCAGCTGTCAACATTTTGGCAAATAATTATGCATAAACCGAAAGTAGTTTGGGTCAGGCAACAGAATATAGAATCTATACCAATTATTGGTCTGAGCTACACTCAGAGAAAAGCTAGTACCAATTAGTAAAACCAAGGGTAAATTGCATTTCTTACCTACTAAACGGACTACACCGAGAGAAATAAATTGTTAATTTTTGCTGAATTGATTTCTTAGCAGAGCAATTCAAATTTGTCATATAATAATTTTTTAGCTCTTCCAAGTTCTGATTTTAGCAAAAACATTGAAATTTTCTTATAATTTTCGTTCAGTGTATGCTTAGATTAACTCTCTCAAATGGAACAGAAAGCCGCAAGTGCTTAAATGAAGTTGACAAGAACAAAGTTGTTGCCACTTGTGCGTAGCAGCAACCGCAGCAACAAAATAATGATGATTATGATGAAGAAGAGCAAGAAGCTGGATATACAGATGCATAGCTTGGAGGCACAAACAGTCACATCTCATCCTGGCTGCCAAACATAATTTGTCTGCCCGAAATCTTCTCAGAGATAAATCAAAACATTATCAATAATAAAATCGGTAGCTGTTTGGCCCTTGGCTGCATTTAAGATGGGGATTTTTTAACTGATTCGGCTCTTTGTTGTGGTCGAGCAACTAAAAACCAAATACCCCAAAATGAAAGAAGAAGAGAAACAAAACTCTGGCTTGAGTGTTTGTCATCTAATTTGTATGCAAATGGGAGTTTAAAGTCGAAACTCGAATGAAGCTTAATGTCCATAGCGTGTGATTGTGTGTGAGTGAGTATATGTGTGTTTGTGTCTGTGTGTGTTTTGGGCCTTTTGCTTAAGTGACAGACATTAACACTTTTGTAGTTGGAGCTGTGAAACTTTTGATTTCCACAATATCTTTGGCTGGCTACAGCTCTCCCTCCACCACGTCTCTCTCTCTCTCTCTCTCTCTCTCTCTCTCAGTCACATACACACAGTCTTCTTATCGATGATATAGCGGTGTGGCGTCAACGTCAATTCATTGGCATCAAACGAATTAAGTGGCCATAACGACTTTTCGAATGGATCCCAACTTGGGCGCGTTCATCAACTATCAAAGAGAAAAATATGCATATGAATACATATGCATATATCCATATCTATATAGATGGAATATATATATATATATATATGTATTTGATAGCTAGGGGCTTTCTTCGTGTGTGTTCTGCTTGAAAGTCAACTAATTGATTGTTAGCTGGCAGTTGGAACTGGATATGCTTATTGGTTTTGTCGGCTTTTTCAGTCTCTGATCTTCAGTTGGCTGCAGTTTTATCTGTTTAAGTGGAGCAGTGCATCATTGAGATAAATAATACTGCTGCTGTTATGGTAGCTAAAAACTTTTAGGTAAGCGACGCTTGACTTGGAATTATGTGAAGCCAGAAGAAGGAAATATCTACAGGCCCACAATCATCAGAATCTGTTTCTTCATCTTTTATCGTCTTGATTAATTTCACATGTATATTTTATTCACAGTTGAGCATATCTGTGCGCCAGTCGGCAGTGTCCGACTAGACAAATCTCAAACTAGACAAATTGGATGATAGAGAAATTGGAAGTCTTCTAATGATATATATATATACAACTAAACTATATATTACTAGTCACTCAGATAATAATCTATGTGGTCTGTGGAGACTTTTTCCGTGAAAGCTTATATTTTAAAAATTTTATTTTCTAATGCATCAGACGAATAAATTATTTATATTAATTTTAAAAACAGTTCGGTTCAGATTTTGCCTTTTTACAATAGTTTTCTCGTTTTATTGGCATAAATTCCAGAAACATTATTTGCAATTCCGGATTGTATTAATACTGTTTGTCTAGCTCTGCAATTATTTGCCACATTTATTATTTACACTATTTAATTATACAAATTTGTTTACCTTTTGTGCCCGAAATAACTTCTCGGCGTTGCTTTTCAACTAGTCTTACTCGATTTAAATTTTGCTTTTCATAATTTACAACTTCATTAACGGTGCCAGCGATCGTTCGCTGCGAACCATGAACTTTCATTCATGAAAACATAAATTTCGGGATTTTTTTTTGTATGGAATGAATTGAATCGGATCGGATTGTATTGGAGCATAGAAATGCGCAGCATCACGATCAAATGGATGGATGAATGAATGAATGAAACAAATTGCTTTGAGTGCGCCTTGGCTCGAAGTTGCCATTTTCTGCTGTATCATTTCCATTTCCCCCTGCCTTCTTCCCATTTTTGACTGTATTTTCGGTTATCCTTTGTGGGGAAGTCTGGGCAACTAAAAAGCCGGCTCGAGGTGTCGGCTTCGTAGGCTAATTGGCAACGTGTTCAAAGGTGCCGCCAGCAAATTAAGTATGAGTTACCAATTTAGCTTTTATATCTCTATTGCACACACATACACACACACACATACACACACTCACTCTCACACACACATACATACATTCAGATACACAGTGGTTCTCAAAGACGGTGCTGCGGATGCACTGATCATCGCATTGGGGGGCAGCTTGTAAAGCATCTCTCACTCTCTCTCGCGTTATCTCTCTCTCTCTCTCTCTCTCTATTTCTTTCTCTCTTTCGCGGTCTAAACTGGTTTTGGCTGCAAGTAATTGCAGTCCTTTGATTGCATTTGTATGCCAAGCTGAATTGTTTACATTTATCATAATCAGCAGCGAGCAAAAGTCGCGCTTTCGGTTCTCTTATGCAAGTTTTCTTTTATTTTCTCTTTTTGAGTTCTGTTTTTGGGGGGCGCCAGTTAACTTGCAACCTGGTGTTGCAAGTGTCTCGCTGTGGCAACATGATGTAGGTCGTCTCCAAAGGGCACTTGATCGTGTGTATAATTACTGACAATGTGAGTGAGCAGGAAGTACGCAAAATACTTTAACAAGCAACCAAAATAAAGCTGAATTAAAGTCAGTTGATAATGAGTAGATACCCTGTACTGCATTGCATTGTCTTAGTAGAAAGGAAAACTTCCAGCATGGCAAATGATGAAATGGGAAAAAAAAAGAAATTGCTAACTCAATTAAATTCTATATTCTCGAAAATTATTATATCGCATATTTCTTAAACAGAATTTATTCAGCTAGATGAGCTCTTTACATATAATTTATTCCTATTTGAGCTATGTACAGGGTAAGTATATCACAAACAGAATCGTAGGAAATATAAATGATATTCAAATGAGAAATGCCATTTGAGCTATTTCCGCTTGGACTCGAACCACGTCTCGGCACTAACTCCTAGCTTTTTCACTTAGCAATAGAGAGAGAGAAAAGGAGAGAGAGTTGCTGTGACTGCTCGTGCGCTGCGTTCATTAGTCATTTGTAGTTGATGCGATTAATGGGTTTCGACAGTTACGCATGATAATAGCGAGCTCTAAATGCTTTTCTATTTGTTTTCACGGAAGTTGCTGGGAGTTTTTTCCCTCGCTTCCCATAATTAGAGTTCGCCTTAATTTGGCTGAGCAAATTTCTCAGCTACTAAAACTAAATGCCAACGGTAATGGCCAAGTCATTTGTGCTCCATGGCTATAAACTATATTAGCTAGCTCTGTCTCACAAACATAGCTTCTATCGTTCTCTCTCTCTCTTTCTCTGCTTGTCTCTTTCTTTCTGTCTCTGTGTGTAACCAATGATTTCAATTAAACATTTTCCAGCGCAGCTTTCGCTCGGAGCACTTTCAAAACGCATTAATCACGCCCAGCTTCATCGATGGGGATTAGGGGCGGCTGGAGAGTAAGATGGGGGTAAGGTTGGGACTTAGCCAAGGCGTAGGTAACGTAACGTAGGTAGCTTTAAAAAGTTTCTTTATCTCGAACGCATGCGTCGCATTGTCACACATTTGAAAATGAAAATAAATTGCTTTCCAAACTATAGATATGCCCAAGAAAGATCTCGAGTCCAGCTGCTCATGCATATGTAATGGGGTTTTCCGCCTAGTTTACGAACTGTTAAAAGACAATCGAATCGGTTCGTTGGCGGCGCGATAAGCGCCAAATTAAACTGAAGACCCTACTGGAGCTGAGCTGGTAGCTCAGCTCTGCTCGGCCATCGGTCGGCATCATTAGCAGCGGAATTGATAGCTTGATTATTCAAATTATTAACAAACGATCGACTGCTGCTGCTGCTATTGCTGCTGTTGTTGTTGGCGACGATTGATGGCGCGCTTCAGTTTTCGAAAAGTGCTGCCAGGTGCTTCACAGACTCACAGGTCACAGAATCTCCAAAGATGATCACGAAGAAGAAGCGCAGTCTCAGCTTGAGAGTAAAAAATGTGTGCGCCGACGGCGGCGTTCCGAAAACCCTTTGAACTGGCCCGCAAAACGGTAGCCAACGCCGGCCACGTCCGTCCGCTTCACTTTGAAATATTTAAAAACCAGTAAAACTAATATCTAAGCAGTAGATTAGACGGTTAGATACTCTGTAAGAGCAACTATCTCAGATTAAACATAATCAATGAGTTATTCTGTAATATCCATATACCCAATTTCGCTTATCTGTTATTGGGAATTTATTAACAAAAAAATATTTATAATAATAATAATAATAATATTTTCTCAAAGTCTAAAGTCTCAAGTCTAAATACCCCATTTGTCTGCATATAATTTAAGTGATATTCTGATTGCTTGAAAATTAATAAACATTGAAATAATTTAAGTAAATTTTATATGTAAATCGTTGACGTTCGCCACGTTGAAAGCTGCAAAACGCGCTCGGCTTTAAACACTTGGAGCGCTTAATTTTGGGGCTTGATACCCTGTAATAAAAATGCCAAGGGGCTGTAATGCTTGGAGAGTATAATTACTAACTAAAATAATAATATCATAATTCTTTTGGTGTTATCGATAATATAGGTATTGAGAGGTATTTTTTCTTTTAATTATCGAGAAATTATATATCAAAACAAATGTAGAACCTCTCCCAGAGTATACTTCAGTTAGACAACTTGTCGTGTTGTTTTTATGTATAGCCAACTCGTTTTTTATTTTGTTCACTCTTTGTTTTTGCCAAGTGATTAAATTAATAATTAATTAGTTTAAATTTTGAATAACGGTTGTAAATAATCATTAATAAAAATTAAAAAAGATTTCTTTTATTTTTAAGAGCTCAACGAAACACGCACAATTATCAGAAGAAAAAAAAATTAATAAAACTTTGTCTGCCACAATTCAAATGCAAACCGATTCAAGATCAACAGCGTTGAGCTGGAAAGGGAGAGAGTGATAGAGTGGGAGCGGGCGAGGGGCCAGTTGAAGCTCTTTCAACTCGTTTTCCTAATGACCCGCGACTTCTGCGTTGTTTGCTTAAATATGTTAAAATTTATTGGCAACGGTTTCTCAATTTGCATACCATAAAATGGGTTAAAAAGTGTATAAAAAACAGAGCTCAGGCAAATTAGTAAAATCGCAATCATCTGATCTAAAGGCTAACGCGACTATTAGACCTTTTTTAGCTGAAATTCGAGCGTTCGTTGATCTTCAGTAATTTGCAAATTAGAAAAATAATAAAAAATATATATAATATAATTATAATTATGATAATATATTATTTTTCAGAGAATATTGCGCTGTTGACTTGTCCTATAACCCATGAGCTGTGTAAGGGAATTATTAATCAACTATTTGAAAAATGTATCTATTATCTATAGGAACATCTTTGAGAGCAGTCCCAGTGATGGTTTATTTTAATGCGAGTAAGTTTATCAAATTTTTTGTCATATATATTTTCTTTCCTGAATTTTATTGTTTAAGAATGAATATGCTATATAATATAGTAAGCCTAATATCTACAAGCTACCAAAATATCAGTTACAGCACAGCAATAGTTAGCACTGGCTTTAGCACAATGGAATAGACATTCGATAGTTTATTTATCAATCAAAGTTTATCGATTTATGAAATCGGCTTTTCATGAAAAATAGCTTTATAAAAAGTCAATTAAAAGAAATCACTCATATATTTATCATATATATTTATTCACGATTATCACTAGCCGTGATTGAATGCATTTGCGACTCTTTGAGTGTGGATTTGGTGGCCCTGAGAAGAGCCATTGGGTTTTTGTTTTTTTTTTATCTTCTGAAGTACTTCTAGCCTTGAAGTACATCTTGTCGTGGCTGGTGTGGGTTTTTTGATGACTGCAGCAGTCAGGGCCAAAAGTGGCCTTAGTCCGGTTTGCTCAAGCCAAGAGGCATGCCACTTTTGTGCGTGTCTGTATGCACAGCATGCCTCATTTGTTGCTTTTGTCCAAATTGGAGCTCGTTTGGCTTTGCCGTTCATCATTTGATTGTCGCATTCGTGTTAAGTCGAATCTCTGAAGAGCCGATTGTCTCAATTGTTTATCAATCAATCAGTCAATCAATCACGTCACTTAAGTTTGGACCTGTGGTTAAATTGATCGTGCCTCTTTTCGCATAAATGGCACTCAGATTTTACGTGCGAATGAGTCCATCGTCAATCAATCAATCAATCAGTTAATCAATCTATCGCTTCAAGTGTGGAGCTGTTTCTCCTTGACTTGGCCTGTATCCAACATTTTTATAAGCTGCTCATCCAGATACATATCTCAAACGTTATTAAATCAATCAGTCAATCAATTCTTTGCTTCAGGTGTGAGGCTGCTGTCGCATAGGCCTGCCTGCTCACACACCTGGTATCCAAAATCAATAAAATGTTCCTCCTCCTGACGAATGTCTTGATCGTCAATCAATCGAACAATCAATCAATCCATCAAACATTCGCTTCGAGGGTGGAGCTGCGGCTGAACTGGCCTTGCTGCTCGCATCTAAAAATTAATAAAATGTCCTCCTCAATACTTTGCTCACTGTCTTGTACCGTTCATCGGGTTGCAAATGCGACGCTGCCGTCGCCGCTACGGGCGCCCCTCATTTGGGAGGCGTGGCCATGGCTTGGGCAGCCGAGACGGGTACCGGCACCACCATGCCAGCGGCAGCAGCTGCAGCGGCCAGACCCACCATATCCGCCTCATGCATGGGTTTCTTCTTTAGGATGCTCAGATCATTGACGTTCTCGAGGAAGGATTTATGGGCGGAAAACACTTTGACGCTGTCGAAGTCCTTCTTCAGCTCCTCGATGTCACGCTTCTGTTTGGCTCGGCGATTCTGGAACCAGGTGATCACTTGGGCGTTGGACAGACCCAGCGAGGCGGCGATCTCATCACGATCGGCGGGCGAGAGATACTTCTGGTAGAGGAAACGCTTCTCCAGCTCAAAGATCTGATGGTTGGTGAAGGCGGTGCGCGACTTGCGCTTCTTCTTCGGTTGCGGCCGGTTCGAGAATATGTCCAAGTGCGATTTATCTGAGAGAGCGGAGAGAGAAAGAGAGAGCGGGAGAGACGGGAGATTAGTTGAGGCTGCAGTTAAACCGGTTGAGATCGCTTAAAGCTTAGAGTGCGAGTCGACTACACGAGTGTTAACAAGCGCACTTCTAAGTCGCATTAGAAATAATTTTTAATTGGTTGCGACGAGTGTCAGGAGGATTGTTAATTAAAGTGATTTGATTAATGCATTCAAATGAATTAATTGCAATCGTTTAGCCTAAGCCCGAAGCATACACTGTTTGTTTAAGATAAAACTGGGCATATTGGGCTGCTTATTGGTCGCTATACATGTAAAACAATTGAGTATGCTCTGTTAATGCGAATGGGTAAGAGTATATTGGTTGCTAAGTCAGTGTATTATTTGAGGGTATATTCGGCAGTGACAGTGTATGCTGTCAGTTAGTTAATCTCGTCGAAGTGTCTCGCTTGATTAATTAAACACGTTGTGGACGTCATTGACTTTGGCTCTGTGCGGACTCTGGCAATCAATATTTTCTCGTTTGTTGCCTGATTTATGCCACATAATTATTGCCACCTACGACTCAGACTCGGTTTTAATGAGCATCTCAGGCGGGCAAATTGTAAGTAAAGCTTACATAATGTTTCCTGATCACAGGTGAAATCAGACAAAGAAATGAGCGATGGAAAGGAGCGGCGAGAGAGGGGGCGCGATCTGTTCAGCCGAGCTGCATGCTAATTTATAGTTACGAATCTTTCAGTTGCTACTGTGACTGCCCCCCATTCGTGAATTCATGAATATGCATAAGCACATACACATATATAGAGAGTGTATCTGTGTGCATATGAACTGGTCTTCACGCCCATTTCCAATTCATTTCTATTGCTTGTCAAACAAACTAGCCCGGCATTAAAAACTAATTAAACGCTTCGTGCCTTGTATTTGTGTGTTTCCACATGCAAATGGCATCAATTTGGCCTATTTGTTATCTCGAGCACGTTTTGTAACCGAAAACCCATTAGGCACTTGAGCGTACACCCCGAATACCCTGTACAGTTCTTGCCTCGCTTTATCAGAGACTCATTAAGTAATTTCTGTGACTTATCTTTAAACATAAATACAGAAAACGAAAAACTGTAGGCCTAACCACTTGGGTCCTGTGCCAGTCTCAGGTATCCACTTAGACAGCGACCTAGAGTGAGAGTGAAATATTCCCTTTCTTCTCGTTACAGTTAAGGGGTGGTTTGTTTTGGTTGTATGTACATAAAACATACAAGTAAAGAAGAAGAGAAAACCTTTCCTTACAACAAAATATGTGTTCTTAGTTGTAATTCGAGTTTAACTGCCGACTGGCAACTGACAACTGCCAACTGGCCACACACTTTCTAAAGAACCTGCAGAACAGTTGTTTATATGTTTCAATTTGCTTGCAATACGTGGAATCAGTTTGAACGACGACAGTTTGTCTGGCATGTCCACCAGACAGCGAACGAAGACAGACAAGTAGACTCAACTACAACTAACGAAAAAAAAAAACAATTTATTAAATATATTTTAATGTATCTAAAAAGTTGTCCGCTGTAGCATAGATTCAATCATTCAGTCAGTTAAGTCCAATCAAATTTTAGTCTTGAATGTAATATAAAATATGCTTAGATATCAACAAAGTCTTACTCAAAGTGTCTCGGTCTAAACAGTCTCTTTTCTAGCTCCTAAAATTTATATTAGGAGAAATTACATTTTAAACAGTCTTTATTTAGATATAAGAATAAGTGTAACTAAGCTAGCTTCAATCATTCAATCAGTCTATCGGTTAGTTAGCTATCGCTTAAATGTCATCAGCTCGCTTCCTGCTCATCGAGTGTTAATGATTTTAATGGCGCACACGCACTCGTCATTCGATAATGGCTAAACACATAATCAAATTTATGTATATATATTTAGATATATATAAACACACACAGACACATATTTATCGAGTCGACTTCTACTTGTTGCTGATTGACTAACGATGTAAGCGCACATAAAATGTCATAAATATTTCAATTTTCAGTTATACAATATATGATAAATACAAATATTTAAAGTGTTAAAAAGCAACGACAAGAACAAGAAATGCATTGCTTGCCATATGCTTATGGCTATCAGCGACTGCAACTGTAACTGCGACTGTGACTGCGACTGCAGCTATTAGCTACAATAGCAATTTTAGCAAATGACAGCAACAAAATATATTCCCAACTCTATTAGGCAATGCTCATGAAGCCCCTGGCTAATTGTTGCTAATCGTCGCAGAATCGACACGAATGCACCAAAAACGAAATAACAAATGTATAGAAATATGAACAGTCTACACTTAGAGAAATGTTGGTGCTTATATGTGAGTCAAGTCAAGTCAAGGCAGGAGTTACAGTGACACTCAGAGAAATAGTGGAGTATATGTTGAGTGAATCAAGTAAAAGGTGGAGAGTAGGGATACACATATATACGAGGTACACTCAGAGAAATAATTGAGATGAGAATCATTTAATGTCAAGTGCCTCTTAACTAGAACTTTGTGGTTGTTCAGTGTATAAGTATTAACCAATAATTAGCATGAAATACACAATAATTGAGTAAGGGGCGGGAGGGGCAGAGTTTTGGAGCTTAATACTAAAAACGCCCACTTAATGAAGCAGATGACTGTAAAGATGAACTGTGACTTCGGCTATGACAGACTGTGACGATTGCTTGCCCATAAATCGAAAATTGGAAGTGTATAGCTGACTACAGGCAGAGAAATTCCACTTATAAATGTTGCCAATCAAATATTGAGTTATTTGCTATTTGTTTTCAATTCCGCTTTTTGGCACATGCCGCAAATTAATTGAACACACACAAAAAAAATCTAAACTGAGAATTAGCCAAAGCCATTTGCATAACAAAAGCGAAATAGAATAGGAATGAAGCAGAAGCCAAAGTAGAAGCAGAATCAAAAACAGATATCGGAATCGACATTGGAAATGAGAATGGTTTCAGCTGCCGAATGTTTCATTTCAATTAGGCTAAATTCGAAATCTACGCAAACAATTTTGCTGCAGTCGCTCAATTGGAAATTGCCACAAAATTAATTAGGGTTCGGCTGTTATTCTAATTAAGAAATACTAGCAGTATATGCACGACGGCGAGCTACCCTATACCCACATGATAAAGGACGTAATTGAATAAGTTAAAAAAATTTTGTATATGCTAACTAAAACGGAATTCACAGATCGAATTTCTTATAGCGAGTCGGGCTTAAGAAACAAGATATAAATTTGATTATAATCCCATTTCATTTTTAACAAAAAACATACCGAGTAACCTCTTGGCGCACGCTCATTGCAGGGTATATGAAATCAAGTATATTTCTGATTTGACTCCCGATAACAACAAAAATTGAGACATTTATCAATGAAACATTTTTATGCTAATCGATTGAAAGTTCAACGCTGAAGCACAACAATTTATGACCACGATAAGTGATGCAACTCGATTGAAATTGGAATTGATATTGTATATATGTGTGTGTGGTGGATAGGTGGTAGTAGTGTTGATGTATATTTACCTTGTGACTCATCAAAGTCCTTGGTGGTCATCTGGAAGAGCGCATCGAGGGGCGTGCCATTGGCCTTGGCCTTCGCCTCAGCTGCAGCGGCAGCAGCGGAGCTGGAATTGCCTCCCGCCTGTGCGGGACTGGAGGTATTGGTATTATTTGAGCTGTTGTTGCCCAGCTGAGCAGAAGATTGTGGACTATGGCTGCGACGCAGTGCAGCCCCTGCTGCAGCAGCAGCCGCAGCAGCAGCAGCCGAGTCGCGTGCTATTTCTGGTGAGCAGCAATCGCTGGCAGCGGAGCTAGAGCGATCCGAGCCACTTTCCGAGGGTATGATGTCCATGCTCATATGACGCAGCAGTTGAGCCTGGGCGTTGAAGTGCTCCTGCAGCTGGCGATGATAGTCGAGAGCCAGACGTTGCTCGTAGTGCAGCAGAGCTGAGGGTATGAACGGGCGAACGGGCATGGGGCCAAGTAGATGATCCCATGGACGCACGATCTGTGCACCGGGCAGCAGCATTGCAGCAGCAGCTGGATGCATGTCTAGCGGCTCGGTGCGCGGCTGCAGCAGACCGGCAACGGGCCGAGCGGCTGGTGGAGCCAGCAGTGTGGCAGCCGGTGGTGGGGATGTGGAAGCCGAGCGTTGCTGCTGCTGCTTCTCCGAGTGGCCGAGAATATCCGCAATGGAGAAACTCTTGACGCCCTCGATGGCGGACTTTGTGGTGGCCGTGGCCGTGGCTGTGGCTGTTGCGGCGACTGTGGCATTCGATGTGGGCGGTGCAGGCGGACTGGGCGTTTGCTCACGCGTCTCCGAAGAGCTGGAGGACATGCGCAAGCGTTTCAATGGCTGGAAGTAATCCTCCGGCAAAGTGCCGACGGCATTGCGCGTCAGTCCCGCAGCAGCGGCTGCGGCAGCGGCGGCGGCGGCAGCGGCAGCTGCATGTTGTTGCATTAGCAATTGCTGTTGCTGCAGCAGATCGCGTGGATGATGTAGCTGATGCTGCTGCTGTTGATGATGATGATGCTGGGTCGGCAGCGGGCTGGGTGCACCGCCGACGGAGATCTCGGATTCGGCAGGACTGGCCGGACGCATTGTGGGCGGACAGAGCATTTAAATACTGATCAAAAATTTGTACACACTCTCACACATACAACCACAGAGGATATGTCTGGGGCAGAATTTGGTTTGCACTCTGTGTCTGCGTATTGTTGTTAAATATATTTAGTATTTAGGGATATATATATGCTAGAGACATATATGATGGAATATATATTTTTATATCAGTTGGTAAACGTGCGGCGCGCAACGATAGACCATAAACGATGAACGATAAACGTTAAACGACAAACGACGCTGATCCAATAGGAGGACCTCTCAACTCGACGTTTCACAGTCAACTGTTCGAAACTAGATTGAAGATTGGTTTGCTAACTAGACACGTCAATATTTCTTCAGTTCTTTTGCTGCCCGCGCCGCTGCGCTCTCCGCGCTACGCTCACTTCAACACGGCCTTTGTTCGTATGCGTGCGTGTGTGTGCCGTCTCTTTAACATCGTTTGCTCTCTCTGTGTATGTCGTCGTGTCGTGTCGTGTCTCGTTTGTCGGTGGTTAAACTCGGCAATCAAATCATAACTGCACAACAAGGCGAACGCTCTCTGCGAGAGCCAACCAGTTTGGCCTTTGCCCGACTGTGTTAGAGTGAGCTGGCAGTAGTTGTGCGCTCTCTTACGCGCTGGCCAATCGGCTGGCAGGAAAGCAATGCTAACAAAAAATAGCAATGGTGGCGTATACGTAACGGTAATTATGGCGTTCATCATGCGCCACGCGCCAAAGCGAGATAGCAGCAACGCAAACGCTTTGCGTGTGTGAGTGAGGGTGTGTGTGCGAGGGAGGCAAAGCGAAATGAGTGGAAAAAACTAAGTAAAACCCCAACGAAAAGGCGACGCTCCTCAGCTTGTAACGAGACTGTATTTAGTATTTTCAGCCTCTGCTAAAGTTTTCACAACTTCGGCAGCGGCAGCGGCAGCGACGCCGACAACGTCTCCGACCCGACCCCGTTTAATGACGCATACTACATACGACTGCAGCGACTGTCAGCCGTGCCCCTCCACGGAGTCATACGTGTTTAATTGAGAAGCGTTTGCATTTAATTTGTTGCTACTAAGAATATTTTATTAATTCAAGCAAGCTGCAAATTAATTTGAGTTTACAGAACTACTACTACTAGAATTGGGATGTCACATAAATTCTAGATTATTTGAAAGGAACTTAAATGGGGTTTGCATGCTTAGAAGGGGGAAACTTAATTATCTTTATTTTTATATATTTATAATTATAATACAGGAATTCTTGGAAAAGTAAGACTTAGCAATAATAAAAGCATATGACTGAAGTCCCATATGTACTTATATTGGAATTTAGTGTTTTCTTTTATTCAGAAACATATAAAATGAGTATTAATAAAAATAAGTGAAAACTGAAACCAATCAATAGAGATAGTGAAAGACTAATATATGGATCATGTTATCTATTTGAATTTATGTCTCCATCCCAAACAAAGAATGTTTAAAAAGTCAGGGCTTACTTCTATAGAAATTCATTTCTTAAAATGTTTTATATTTGTTGTATTTAACATTAACTAATTGTTGACATGGCTTGGCCATAGAGCTGTGTTTTAATCCTTTTAATTGAAACAAATGCTGGGCCCAAACAAAAGGAGGCCAACAGAGCGGCGAACAAAAGGCGTCAAGGCGTCTGAAAGACAATAGGCCCGAACACTTAAGAAACAAGAAAATAGGAAAATAAGAAAATCGGAAAATGGGAAAATAGGAAAGCAATTGCTTTCGTCGCTGCAGGATGCTAAATGAAAAAGAAAAGGAATTGCCGGCAGCGCTCGACTTTAGCCGCAGTGGGTCTTCAAATCTCGCCAGGTAGCCCTACCTGGTCAGCAAATGCGTCTGCTGATGGCTGCGGCTGTTGTTGATAAGGACTAATCACACAAATATTTGAGCATTTGGTTTGTGATTGAGTTCAGCCGCGAGGGCAGGGGCCAAAAGCGGCTCGTTTGATTTACCAGTTTAGCGCTTCTGTATTGCCCCCTATTATTGGCCTTTATATCTATCTATCTGTCTCTTTCTCCCTCTCCCTGATAATTCTAATTTCTTATTTGGATGTTTCATTCGCGGCTATTACAGTGCCGCGGCGTGGGAAAAGCCTGCGGTGTTAATTATGCCGCCAAAGTCCTTGGAAAATCCTTCAGACGAACCAAAGGAAAGTCAATTTACACCTGTTACACCTTTCATTCCATGCGCTCGCCTGTGTGTGTGGCTTCATTCACACGCTGATAAATTGTAGCTGGTCCGGTGAAAGTGTCTTGCGCAGAGGCTTCATTAATATTCAAATTCGATTTTTAATGATATATGGTCGGGTTCCATAATCTAAGTCAGGAGCAGCTGAAGGCAGCTACTGTCAGCAGCTGCGCTGGCAACTGCGGCGGAAATGTGGCAAAACAATTTAATTCATTTAACTTATCTAGTCAGCTTATCCATGTAGCTAATCGAAACGATTTACATTTTCAATATATATCGCATGCCCACGCCTTCAATATATGTCTGGGTGTGTGTGTGTTGCGCCCGCGGCGAGACTTCATGGCCAGCACCAGCTGTGGCTCAGAACATTATTGTCGAGCTTAAGCAACTGCAGAATACTCGTTTACAGTGCTTAAAAGCGCTGAGTTGCTTAAGCTAAACTCACATTACTGTCAAAGTACAGGGATCAAACTATGTCTATACATATATATATTTCTGTCTTTAAACTGAGATTCAAAAATATTTAATACTCATATGTACATCATATACCTCATATGTTTCATATAAATTCGCATATGTGCATACTTTTACACAAAACCTATACACCCGTTTCCCGACGTGAACCAGTACTACACCAGCGTGCCTTTAATTGTCAATTAGCAAGCTTTCAACAGGCAGCCGCGTCACAGCTTTCAGTTCAAGTTGCTGCTCATTTCATACGATTTTTTGTGGCAGCTGCCAATTTGCATATCTCAAGAGCTCCACAAAATCCGCTAGCTCCACAATTTAGCTCTGCCCACGCTCGCCATTGACACCTGGCTGTCAGTTGAAGTTGATTGTCGCCACCGACTTGTGTTTTCATTAGAAGCTGACAGAATGCTGCCGCTTGGTAGCGGATCGAAATATAGATTTATCAATATATATATGTATCTGTTTATGTATATTTAAAACAATTAATTTTTATTGGTATTATAAATTTTCACGCTCGTGCTGCAATACGGTATCATATGGTTTTGCTTTGATTTTAATCTTTTTTTGACGTTTTGATTGAACACTTTGTTAATGATGAATTTTTAATACAAATAAAAATAAAAGTTTAGTTGGCTTTTTGGTCACATATGTAAATGTATATATATTTTCATAAATACTTTTAAATCAAATTAAATATTTTATATTTTGAGTAATATACAGTACATTTAAGCAATATATTCATTATAAATGGCAACAAAGAAGAAATTTTGGAAATTAGCAGAGCTCACATCAATCGAATGATCATCCAGGAACTCGTAAGACCTTTTATATATAAAATTTGAACGAGTCATTAGATAATACACACACCAAGGACTCTGTCTCTCTTTCTTTCTTTCTCTCTCTCTCTCTCTCTCTCTCTCTCTCTCTCTCTCTATGTATATATATATTACCATATATATGTAAATGTATGCCTAATTGTTGGCATGCGTCAGAGCGGCACACATTTTTGGCATTTCACTTATTTTATGTTAGTAGCGGGCCAGGTTTTGTGCATTTGACATACAAACTTTAGACCTCAAAGAGATCAGAGCCACTGTCGCAGAGAAAGTCTGACGACTTGAGACGAAGAAAAGTCATTAGCAAAGGTAGTTAGACGCAAAGCAAAGGTATTAAACATTGCCAATTTCACAGTTATCAGCCGCAAGTGAGAGGGAGAGGGAGAGAGAGACAGACTCGAATAGTAGCAAATTGAGTTAAGCTGTTTAGGGCCACCCACATCGAGAGTGGAGCAAAGCGAAGCGAAGCAGTTGCCAAGTTGTGGAAGCATGTCAAAGCAAATGCAGCTTTCAGGTCAAGCTTTGGTAGCAGCACTCTGTTACGCTAATCAAACCACTGCGCTCCACAATGGTCGACCAAAAGTTAAGAGCTCCAAAAGTCAAAAGAGCTCGAAAGACTAAAAACCAATAAACAAAGCCAACAAATCAAACGCTCACTGCAAATGGAAAGCACGAAAAAAGTGGAAAACAATGAACAAACGAATGCTAATTAAAGCGATGCTCAAATTGAAATGCTAAACTTTTAGAAATACCCAATGTAAAATGCTCCTCGTTGTGGGCTATGCCTAGACCTACAGTTAGGAGATGATTACATTAAATGGGGGAAATAAGAATTGATGTCTTCATAGTAGATCATGAGTAAATGCGATAGGACAGAGCCAAAGATAGAGATAGAGAGAGAGAGAGAGAGAGAGAGAGAGAGAGAGAAAGACAGAGAGTGAATGAGTGTGAAAGTGAGCGGCAGAAAGAGAGCTAGAGGCAGAGAGAATAACAGTGATATGGATTAAGAGGTTGAGATTGTGAGATAAAGTAAGAGAGAACTTAAAATAAGGTTGAGGAAGCAAAGACAGAGAGAGGGAAAAGGAAGAGAATGCGATAGACAGATAGAGAGGTAGAGAGAATTGGAATGAGAGAGGGAGAACAAAAAATGAGTGAAAATGAAAGAAAGAGAGACAGAGAAAAACGTTCATATAAACACTGTGAGAAATAAAGAGAGAAATATTCACACTTATTAGCAGGAGCTTACTAAGTCAATTGCTTAAAATGCAATGCATACAGAACACTTAATTTCATAGTTAATTCATAGACTTTATATTTACAGGGTATAAGGTAGTTCAGGTACCATCAACAGCTGCAATTCATTCATACTTACGACTTTATCGCGTGTGGTTTGTCAGCGGTGCAAAGCAGCTCAAATCGAGCTGACACCAGCCAAAACCAGAGTCGCAGTCCGCGTTGGATTTAGAGCCAAAGCCAGAGCCACAATTTTCGGCAGCTTGATTTGGATTTGAATTCAAAGTTGGTTCTGGGTTCTCAGGCGCTGCTACTGTTGCGAGCTATATCAATATTGACCCCTGATCTAGCTACTCACACGCTCTACTCGCACAGGCCACTCGCATCGGCAACTCTTTGAGAACTCTTCTTGTTTAGATACTTTTTCGAGTGAATGCCGCATACAAATATTTGTCCGCTGGCCTCTTAATTGAGTTAGCTGAGCGCTTGGCTGTTGGCTCAGGTCTACGCGTGGCCGGCGTTCATTTTTTGACCGATGTGTGATAATTACACTAGCATCGATGCTGCGGCCCCTTTGATGGGAGGCAAAGAGTGGGGCAGCGGCCGAGGCAGCCTCTCAGGCAGCGGCCTTTTCTCTTTGACTCCAACTTTTGCGTTGGCCGTGCGCAAACAAACGGTTCACTGCATTTCTTTATTGTTGTAGCTGATTGTTGTTGTTGTTGTTGTTATTTCGGCGGCTGCTTGTTTAAATATTGAGACTTGTGTTTAACATAATTAATGCAACTGGCAATTACAGTAGCCGCGTCCGATCGGCCAGAGGAAATAACATTGTTTCTTGTCTTTAATGCTTCTTTTTTTCTCTCTCTGTGCACCTCTCATAGGTGCAAATGCAATCAACATTTGTATGTAAAGTAAACTAATTATATGGCCGCGCATTATTGTGCCACGATATGTCAAGTAGCGAGGGCATATTAGCAATTCCATGTGCCTAGAACTAAGAAGACAAACTTTAATTATAGCAATGTTTGAGGTCTGTTTACGCTTACATAGCTTATGTGCATATATAATTAATCAGCATGTGTGTTAGTCAGTCAATCTATCAGTGAGCTCAGTAGATAAGTCTATCAGTCAGTCTGTAAATCAATCAGAATGCTTACTGCATAACCAATCATTTTTACATTAGTTAAACAGCCAGTCAATCAGTTTGTCAATCAGTCAGTGAATCAGTCACTCAGTCAGTCAACCATACAGTCATCCTCTATTCTTTCAATCTCTTAGTCATTCAGTTACTCTGATAGGCATTAAATCAACTATTAGAGAATTAGTTGCTCAGTCAGTGCTATCAGTCTGCTGGTCAATCGAAATGAAGCACTTAGTCAATAGATCAGTAAACACAACTAAGTCTTGCCTTAACGAAAATCTCAGGCCAAATTTATTTTGTCGATTCATAAAAGAGTATTAAGTGTTCGCCTTGTGCTTTGGTTTTTCATCTTGCAAATTGTTGTTACTAAAGAGTTTTACAGACACACGTACACACACACACAGCGCATACATTCAAGGGGGAGAGAGGGAACTGCGCTGCTGTAGCTGGAGCTGGGCCGGGGCACGTATGAATATCAAATCAACTACAATGCAGTTAAAAAGCGCGTTTCAAACACCTCGCAGTCGCTCAATGCGCATCGCAGTTGCTCGTTTGGTGGTCCACAACGCCCCGAGTGAGCATTAAATGTTGCCGGCCAGAACCTGGCCCTGACTTGGGCAGTGGCCCAGGCCCATGCCCATGCCCAAGCCCAAGCCCTGGCTCTGGCTATATCTCTGGTTGTGGCCCTCTGTGTAGCGAGCGAAAAGAACAGAGAACACATTGCTTGATTGCCGCGCGCCGCTTGAGATGACGTTGCATTTGCGACGCTGCCTCGAGACGAGGCAGGAAACGAAGAAATGTTCTTTTTTCTTTCTTCGTTCCACTCTTCTTTTTTGCGCGCGCGAGCCCATATGTGGAAATAACAATTCTAGAACTGGATACGACTAAGGAGTAGAGCGAGAGGCGGCGATGGAGACGGAGACGGGAGAGAAATGTGAGCTGAAACGGCGGAGGCTGTTATTGTGGCTCGTTGCTGTTCATGAGGAAGCCAAAGAGGTTGCAAGCTCAAATCTATTGCTGCTGCTCCTCGCTCTCTGCTCCTGCCCACCGTTCGTGCTTCCCTCTTTCTTTATCTACGAGGTCTTTGGCAAGCTGCACTCTATTGCTGCTGTTGCGCTCCTCGCTCCCCTGGCTATCTACCTGCCTACCCATCCTTCCTCCCCACTCTCTCTCTCTCTCTCTCGCTCTCGCTCTCGCTCTCGCTCTCTCATACATTCTCAGTGACTCTCTCGCTGCCTGTGTGTGTGAGCGCCATCTCGTTTAATGCCTTTAAGGCGTGACCATAGTATTTTATAATATGAACTGATCAAAGGATGCCGACACGTTTTAACTTTGCCGGCTAGCAGCCTGACCCCCTCGGCTCCTCGCCCCCTGGCCCCCTCGCTCCACGTTCTACCCCGCCCATCTGCCCACCGCCCCTCTGCTTAGCAGACTCCAGTTTTGCACGCTGTTCTCGCCAAGCAGAGAGAGCATCGAGCGCCTGCAACAATAACAAATTGACCAAATCGATTTGTTGGCTCCGCTTTTAGCTGTTTTTGTGCTAACTTTTTTCCCTTCTTCGTCTTCTTCTTCTGCTTTATCTTCTTTAGCGGCATTTTCATTTGGCTTCATTGCTCATTAGCTGCATGAGTGTGAAAATGGCGAGTGCCAGCAATACATCTGATAATACCTGCACAGACAGCACCGGAAATGAAGGCATGGCGCATGCGACATGACATCAACACTTTTTCGGGGCATACCCCATGCCCCATGTGTCCAGAGGGCACAATGCACTCAACTGTACTTGAATTTATGGTATTTTAATGTAAGCAAATTAAATCCTGGCAATCGAGTGGAAAGTAAAGCAGAGCAGAGCAAACCAGTGCAGGCTAGAGAGGGGGAGAGACAATATGCTCATCAATTTGATATGGAGGACACACCTAATCGAAAACTCATTAGAGTCTTTTGCACTTCGAGTGCAATCAGGAAACTTAAGAGAAGACAATGAATTCAATTGCTGCAGCTGTGCGTATAAAATGTTTCTATTAAGCAGCTCGGGCTGACTGACAGCGCGACCAAATGCCACAGTTATTTATGAGCATACTTCTAGAATGGGAGCAAGAGAGATGGACATATAGAATAGGCTACATATGAGTGAGCAATCGCGCAAATGAGTTCGCATTTGCCAGCCATTGGCCTCGTCTAGTCTCTGCCATGGTTTTTGCATTTATTAATTGCTTAACATGTCCATTAATTCGAATCAATGATATGCATATACATATATACTATATAGTATATATATGTATATTTAAACCTGCTGCTCATCTTCAATTAACATAATTTTTCGCAAATTGCAACAAAATAAATCTCATCTTCATTATTTTTATTTAATGGCGTTCAGTCAATTAAATCTCTACGAAATTAATTGCTCAGCATCAAAATGGTGAACTCCTACAGTGAAACCTGTCATTGGAATAACAGAATAAACTATATATGGGAATAGTTGAAAGCCACAATAGATTCTGTCATATGATGGCAATAATACGTACTGTGCAGCCTCTCCAAAAGTGACAATCTGAACTATACAAATGCATAGAAAAAAACTCAAAAGAAAATTCAAAAGTTATTATCCAGATATTAGCTCACAGCTTGTAATAAAATATTACTTCGGTTCGGTTCACCTCGAACCACAATTAACCACAGTCGAGAAAACAAATATTTTGTGAGCAAATTTAAATATTTTTTAAAAACTATTTTCTATTTTGTAATTTTGACACAAATCCACGCAGTGCTAGTGTCTACTGTACTTACATAGCGCTTGACATTTGAAATATTTGCTGCTGATGACTTATTTACAATATTTGATAGCAATTTCTTTATATATACATTTTAATAGTTGTGACAGATGACAGCTTGATTTGATGCTGTCACAAAAACAACAGCAACAACAAGATGATGAGCTATCAATGTAATAAACTGTGTTTTGCTATGTGGCTTTTGGCGCTCATTGGCTCCAAATTTTGGATCGTTATATATAACTTATGAAAAGTATATATATATATATATATATATATGTAGATGTATGAATATATGTATAGATGTGTGTGTGTGAGTTGTACTACCGTTGTAGCGGCCTCTTTGATTCTTAGAGCAAACACTTAATTAAAGTGTATACTCTAGAAGTCATGGCAGATAAGCAAATGGGTATCATTGATATGTCCACAATTTTGTTTCCGGCAAAATAAATAAACTATGTATACTTAAATGTTTATAAAATCATATATATGTTAAAATAAAAATATATATAGTTAAATTACCTCTTCTTGGTTATTTGGCAAATAACTACTAGGGCGATGAATATATCTTCAGGCTCTCTTAGCTTAGTTGCCATTAGCTTTTTAGAATATTAATTAAAATTTCTTTATTTCTATTAAATTCTCCAGAATCTTTTTCTTTATTCAGTTTCGAGTTATCTTCTAATTAAATTTGAACTTCTTTTTGGAGAGCATCTCCCAGTCAGGTAAACTCTTTAGTTTTACTAAGTCGAACAGTCGGTGGCATTTCGTGGCTTGAATCTGATCTACGTTTGAATTAATTTTAATTTAATTTATTTTAAATATCCAGCTACGCTGAGTTTGTGGTCAGTCGATCATGAATATTCATTGGCAATGAAACGAATTATTCATTTGCGTAAACATTTTAATTAGCAGTTGGAAATTGTTGATTTGTGATTAATTTTTCAATGATTAGTTCGTAATTTATTTGCCCCACACACGCACACACATACACACACACAGAGGAAGATAGAGAGAGGTCTTTTAGCGCAGTTTTGCGCAGCAAATCGATGCTATTTGGAGAACTCATCAATCAGTCAATCTACTGCCTACATGAACTGGCAGATTTATCAGATATTTCGGCATAGATCATCTCGACCGGAACAAATTTCTAAATTAACATTTGTATCGAGCAGGCGTGGTATAGGTAAAGGGAGGGGCAGACAGAGAACACGACATAGAGTGTACTGAGAAGGAGGCTGTTTAAATTAGCAGCAGACGGGAAAGATTTTTGGCCAAAATTTCCTCCCCATTCTCGGAAACGCTTCAAAGCCGCCGTCATCATCGAATCATTTCCACGAATGAAAATCTCATCAACAGACGAAACCGCCGACTCCGACAACGAAGTTCGAAGAGGCATCAATACAAACAATTTCAGATCCAAGAATGCATCCTAACTAGCTACCGTTTAATTTTTTATGGCCAAGAGAAGATACAAAGACAATGAAAGTGAAGTAAAGAGGAAAGGGTGTGAAATTGTCGGTGTTTTGTTTTTACGATTTGTGGCTGCCCCTTTGATGGCAGCCTTTGACTGCGACTATTTGATGTTTCTATTCACAGAGCGAGCACCGAGGACCCAATGACCAATGCCCAATGCCAATGTCAATCTATCTATATTGGCTTCTCGTCTTCTTCTCTTTTATTGCCAGAATTGGCCACTCACACGTTGAAGACAGAACGAGTGTATATCATAAGAACAGAAGGTATTTCCTTTCGAGTAACCATGAAATGCCCTAGGTTAAACAATAATATTCTTATATAAAAATGGTAAATGTTAGCCCTAAAATATTTTTTATTCGCGTTTCTAAGAGTATTTGCGTTATGCTCTACAAAGTCAAAGTCTCAAATTGTATATTTTGGAAAAATTTGCAAATCATGTTCAATGAACTCAATTTCTAAATTCTAAACACACATGTATATACGTCTATCATGCACGCTCGCAGCATTATTAATGAGTATCTTAAGGGATCTCACAGCTCGAATTGATTCCATCTCTCGCTCCTTTTTGGTTATTTTGACGTTTATAAATATCCCACAATTTGTTTCTATTTCTCCATCTTAGCTCTCCCTCTCTCACTGATTCGCTCCCTCTCTGTCGTTTGCTGACGTAATGTTGATGGACAAAGGTGCCGCGTGTGAGAACATATGTCGCTGCCTACTACTTGGTGCATGTATCTCTTTGACTCCGCCACTCTCCGTCTCTGCGTCTCTCCTCTTCACTCTTCAGTTTGATTGCTTTATTTGTTGTTTTAGGCTGACAACTGGGCACTCGAGTGGGCGTTGCAAGTGTGTTTTGATTGTTATTCTACATTTATTGTTGTTATGCTTTTCCTTTTCCCGTTCAATTTTCCCTTTTGTTTTTTATTATTTTCCTAACTGCAATTAGTTTCAAATTTTCCGCGCGTCGTTGGTGGCACCTGCGCCAAAGACACTCAGCTTGGGCATGGGAAGTGCATGTCCTGCACTTCCTCTAGGATATGCCTCATTTTAGCTACTTAGCGACAGCAATTAAAGTCCTTTAGTTGATGCCGATGAGGAAGTCAAGATTGAGACTCTTTTTCTTTAATGCCTCACGAGAAGAGAAAATATATATATTTGCTTTATGAGTCTGCCTTATTCAATTTTATATTATTCTGTTTTTTTATACACATATATATTATATATCTTATGCCTACTCCGGATTCGTTGATCGTTATTCATCCAAGAATTTGTCTGCTTGTCAGCGAAGCGTGTCACGTTCCGTTAAGAGTCTTCTGAGATGCATCTTTGCTGACTTTTGACAGTTATGCTAATGACACTATGAGTCGAGATCGGCTGGAGCTGGGGCTGGGACTGGGGCTTTGGAGCATTGCCGTCTTGAATGACTTTAATTTGACAGAATTTTATGTTGTGTCACTTTGTCGCATTTCGCATGCGAAAATGCGCCCAAATCAAAGGGCAGCGGAGGGCGGAGGCGTGGCAGCGCGGCATCGGCATCTGATGGCGGCGTCTTTTGACGCCACTCGGTTTGCCACTTCCGCTGGCAATCGAGATGTCATGGGAATACGAGTCTGGGAATACAGCCGACTGATGACAAATATTCACATTTGGCTGGTCGACAACGAATCTGGTAGCAGAGAAAGAGCTTTTATTTGTGCTCATTGCCGTTCTCGTAGTTGTTGTTGTTTTTGTTTTTTTTTTTTTTTGGTTGGTTCTACATATAGCATTGGCATGTCATTTGGCTGCAGCGTCAGCTACCTGCCAATTACCTAGCCATCATTCTAGCCCAGCCACTCAAACACTCAGCCAGGCAGTCGGGCAGCCAGGCGACCAGGCAGGCGACCACCAAGCTAGCCGCATCTAACAGCTAAAGCGCGCTTTGATCTTATGCCGCCTGGCCAATGGCCAGGCAATGTGATTAAGCCTGCTTTACACACATACATACACACACACACTCATACTCCTCACACATACACTGACATTTACTCAGAGAATCTCGTTGAAAGTCTTTGCTGCAGCTTCTCTCGCAGCCTGTTTACATACCCTATAAGAAGCGCGGGTATATTGTCATCTGTGACAGAGCTTATAAAGGCTATATATCATTATATATTATTGAATATTTCTTGTGTTCCTCGACTGCCTAATCTATCAAATATAGATTAATCAGGAATATCTCATGAGCGATACGTTCCACGTTTTGTGAGTAATACGTTGTTATGAGCTATGTAGCTATTCGTGTATCGTTTATAAATAGAATCTACTCATGATGACTTTGAATTGTTTCATTTGGTTCGAATTCGCTCTACTGCTTCGAGTTTCTCTATTAGAAATCAATGCAATCTGAGCTCATGACTGATTGCAGGGTATTTTCTAGTCCCAAATAGAGTTGCTTAGAACATTCTTGCTCTTTCGCTCGTTATTTTTCTGTTTGTGTGTCTGTCTGCTCATTTATCAAAGCTGCAGCTGTGTCTGTACATGTGTGTGTGAATCTCTGTGTCTGTGTGTGTGTATATCTGTAGCTGTATCTGTATCTGTATCTGTGTATCTGTATCTTCGGCTGCGTTAAGCGGCTCATATCCGCGCTGTCCGATTTTGGCTTTGAAGTTCGGCGCAGCTGCGTGATTGGCCGAGCTAACTTGGCTTTTTAAGGCGCAACTAAAGTGTTTAACTGGCTTCCATTTGGTCAGCATTCGCATCTATAAGAACGTAGCTTCTCTCTGCTCAGTTGCTGCTGCTGCTGGTTCATTAGAAAAATGACGGCTTTGTCTTTTTTTATGGCTTACTTTAACGCTTACTTTGAGCTGGTGTTGCTGCTGCTGCTTCTTGTTGGCTTAACTCATTTGCCCGCGGGGCCTCTTGCCATTAGCCATAATGGCCACATTGCCACCTGTGTTGCTCACACACACGCTCACGCACACGCACACACCCAATTTGCTGCATACCTTGCGGCGTTTGGCCAACTGATATGCAGTTGGCTTTTGTCATTTGACTCGCGGCGCAACTTTGTTTATTGATGTTTGCTAATGATTTAGTTTTTTTTCTGTTTCTCTTTTTCTTTTGCTGTTTTTCAATTTTGCACTTTCCGGCGTGAGAAAAATGCTTTTCGGGAAAGTTGTGGCGATGGGAATCCGTTGACACAAGTTTCCGCATTGCCAAATTTAGACTAATCATGGCAATAATTTATTGTCATTCAAAGCAAAGCCAAACAGTGCAACGAATTGTGCAAAAGCCACGGCCGGCCCGGGTACGGCAGGCCAACACCCCCTCTAGCTCGCAATATATTCCCTGCTGACAAATAGAAAAGTCCAGAGTCAACAAATCGAAATACATACGGGAAAAACTAATGGATTGATTTATATGTTTCAGCACCTGGAGTGCTGAAATTTATTGTGGCCCAGGCCATAAATCAGCGCAGGACAGCTTTTGAGTGGGCAGCAGCATAAGGAGAGAAACACATGAAGAGAGAGAGGGAGATAGAGTGAGAAGGCAAGCTAGTGATAGTATGGAGAAAGTTTGCTGAAATTGAAAAAGGATAAGAATTCGCCATGGCAAACAAAGAGAGTTTTTGGAAACTGGGAACTTATGGTCGCCTGCATTTTGAGTAATTAATAGCTCCCAGCGGGAGTATTCTCTGCGCGGCGACAATAAAAATATGTTTGTCGATTTGTTTTGCCTTTCGACTTTTGTCTTTGGTCTGCACAATATTAGATCAGACCACGAACCCAAAATTAATTGCTATCATTAACATGAGAATTAGGCGAATGTCTCAGATCAGGATGTTAACGAAAAGTAATTTGAGTTTTTATTGCTTCCGCGTTGAAAGAGTGAGAGTTTTGGGGACCCTCGAATAATGGAGATTAATATGGGGCGTGAATCGACAGATGCAGATGCAGATGCGGACTGATATTCAGATTAGTTTGGGGTAGAAATGGAAGTCGGGAAACGGAAAACGGAAAATGTATCGAAATGAAGGCAGGGTGTGAAGTGCCACAATTAACGCTGTGACTTAACAGTTTTCATAAACTGCTGCGATTGGATTTGGATTGGTGGAAAGCAGCGTTTAATGAGTGTATTGAAAATCAGAGATAAAGATGAGCTATTATATATTGTAGCAGTATAGGTGTATTCTGGTATTTGTGAGACAAATTTTCTATGTTTAACACATATTTTTCAAGTTAATATTAAAACAATTATATAAAATTAAAAGCTGAATGGTATCAGACAGCTGGTGTATTGATTTAACTTTAGATTTCAATTCAATGAGTATTGGATACTTATTGATTCCTAAAATAATGTATCCAGAGACACATAAGAACAAAAAATTGAAAGTATATTATATAATTTTAAATATTTTTCGATTTCATACTTATTGATTTATTTTGAATTTTGAACAGTTTTATCAGAGTTTTGTTATTATGAGTTTGTAATGAGTAAAATTTCGATAAAGGTGCACTTTCTTCAATTCATAATTAAGGCCTGATTGATATACCTCATATTGCATCTAGTGAAGGTAGAAACGTCCTTCTACGCGTCAAACTAGGGTAAGCTACGGCATGTGTTAGTCGATCCCAATGTGTTCGCCTTGTGCGTCCTTGCTTATTGTAAAATGTGTAAATTAGCTTAAAATTTTAAAAGTAAATAGTTAAACGCCCTCAGCCTGAGATCAGATGTGATCAGATTGGATTCTCACGAAATGTGAGCGCGAGATTTTTCGTTCTTTTTTAACACAATTATAAATCGCTGGCTGCATCAAGATTTTTGGCTGCGTATTAAGAACTAATTGCGGCCTGGCTATTGGCCAAGTTTTGATGCTGTTCGACACCTGTGTGCGTCGGCATCTGATCAAAGGTTAGGTAGACAAAAGGATCAGATCGGCTCAGTTCGACTCTTCTTCTCTCGTTTGCGATTCTTCACGCTTGGGCAAAGGGCAAGGGGCAAGCAGAAGTAGAAGTAGAAGTAGTAGGAGGTGTGAAAGGCATTGACCAAAACTAAAGTGCTCAGTCCATTAGCCACCTAGGCTGAAGGTCCTTGCCGATCCTGGCAGATCCTTGCGCTAACTACGTGTGGCTAATGTGTCCCATTGTACTCTGTGACTGTGGATTATCACACGCTTTTCTTTATAATGAGTTTTCCATTCGACCTGCTGGCAAACCTGTGCCAATTCCCATTTGTTATGCATTTTCACAAGACAAAGCAGATGAAATGAAATCCAAAATCCTGTTGCTGTTCCAAAATTTGTAAAACGTCATTAACACACGCGCTGACACACACACAACATCAGAGAGTATATTAAAACTGAATCGAATTAAATAAGCTGACATTCAATTTGTGCACTGTCTTTCATCAAATCTGTAGGGTATATGTGTGTATACACAGAGATATATATTCCATTTCTTTTATTTGATAATTTGAAAAATCGAATTTTAATTTGCCACACAAGTCGCTGGGCGCAGTGTAGCTAAAAGGTTTTCCACCATTTTCCGATAAGCGCGAGAAACCATAAATGGAAAATTAACAATTGACTCTATCTAAATGGATCTCAATTTCGTTGCCTTCGTGGGCAGCGCCTCAGACAGATAGATAGATTGCGTTTCGGGCTAAGCGCTTGATTTATCTTAATTGATTTAATCGAGAGGTGCTATAATCTTTAGTATATATTTTCTATGCTCCAAAAGGGAAAATATAGTAATTTGGATTGGTTTCATTTGAAGCCTCAAATTTAATATTTAAATTCTCATTTGATATGGTGTAAATATTTCCATTATCCATATATATATTTATATGAATAATATTTCATAAAATAGACATTCATTTTTCACAAGGCTTCTCAACTAACTAAACTAGTTGAAAAGATCAGCTGTAACTCAAATATAAATAAATAATATTAATATATGTATATTAATATGTATATAGCTATATATTATAGCTATATAGATAAAGTATATAGTATATGAATACCTATACTAAACCTTATTCTTAGCTCATCAAAAAATAATTTCTTAAATTTCTCAGTTCACATGCCAGTTGCTCGCAACAGACAATTTCGAGCTTCAAACTTCGAGCATCGAACATCGAACACGTTGAAACGAGCAGAAAGTCCCTTGCGTGCATCTCGCTTTGCTGCTCGCTCTCGCTTGCTCTTCTCTTTCTTCTTCGCACTACTTCTCTTTTGCACGCTCCCACTGTATGCTGTAACCGCCTGTGCAACCGTCTGCAGGCGTGTCTTGCGTGTTGCTTGCAACCGTGACGTCACGTCAGAGCAGCCAATCAGCGTTGGTCATTCAGGCGCTTGCGCTGCGCGTCGGCGCAAAGGCCAAGGAGAGCTGGCCAAGTGGCGGCGGAGCATTTAGCCAAATTAATTGCAGGATAATAACTTATGAGCCGACACCGCCCGACTGTGACAGCCGCAGGGCAGGGCAGGCCGCGACTCTAATTGGTTTTTTTTCCTTCCACTCACCCACCCACGCCCTCACCAGCTGCATAGAGATAGAAAGGGAGAGAGATATAGAGAGAGGCGCGTCGGCCATTATGCTGAATGAGAGAGTCGTTCGCTATCTTCATGCCATCTCCATTTCATTTTATTTGTAATTGGATGTAATTCAATTTGAAAATAATTGTTGCTATAATTTCAGTGTAATTTTCTGTTTTTGTTGTCGTCATTTTTATGCACACACATTGGTACGTGGCAACAGTAAAGCCTCTAGCAAGTGAACTCTTTGCCAAATGCAAACTTAATTTTAAGCATTTCTCATAAAAATCGAATTATATTTAATAAAATATTTCTGTTGCTCTTCTTTTATTTCAGGTTTCCTCATAGCTTGTGCATACTGTAAGTATTTATTTCACGTTTTTTGCTCCTGTACACTCGAGAATAAATTAATGCAATGAAAATGACAAAGCTCGAAATTTATGTGAATGCATATCAATTTGTATAAGCTGCGAAAGTGTGAGATTTCGAAAGAGACAGACAGATAGAAAGAGAGAGAGAGAGAGAGAGAGAGCTATATGTTTAATATGTGTACGCTTAGTAATAAAAGAAGGGAGGCATACATTTTCCTTAATTATAATATCATATTATTATTGATAATTGCGCTTTTAGCCTTCAGCTTTCATTATTAGCACTGAAACTGGTATTCCAATTCGAATTTGAATTGTTATGAGGATGGATCCAACTGAAGCTTATTGTTTATTTAATAAGTTCTCTTCCCCATATCTCTCTGTCTGTCTGTCACAAATTAATTAACGCCACCTTCAGTAAATTGAGAGATGAGCGTACATCCATTAGGCCACAAGCCAAATAGCTTTCCAGCTTTCGTTCGTGTTCATTCATCATTCACCATGGCACTAAACAATCATTCTCTATTCATAATTGAAAAAGTAACATTCCACTACCGTTTGACATGCCAAGACTCTAAGTATATAGTGAATTACACTGAAAGAAACAAGCTACCCTGAAAGCGATAAATTAAAATTTAATTTAATTAATTTAATTGAATATTCAACAAATTACTAGTCATATTTATAATATTTAGATATTTATGGTATTTATTTTGTGCACAAATTTTCACAGTTGTTCTCCCTGTGTACACATATAAATTTGTCCATGTCTCACTCTACTAATTGCCAGCAGTTAATGGTGCAATTTGATTTTCAAATAGCGGTTTGGACCTCGATCATCAATGACAACTTTTGTCAGCAGCTTTTTAATGAGTTCAGGAATGGTTGGATACATATATATGTATGGATAAGTGTGTGGTTATTACAGTTGTTGTTGCTTTGGGGCTTGGGGCAAGTGAAATCAGCCATCAGCTCAAGTCAAACTGTGGCAAGTGGTATATAAGTGCGAGATGTGGTCAAAGAGTTTAACACGAATGAAGCTCCCTTCAATTGAGGGTAATTGTGGTGCAGACACCGCAGACAGTGGAGCGAGCCGCCGAGCCCGGGAATGCGGAGTACGTGTCGATAATAATATTTCAAACTAATTGCGTCTACAATTTCGATCTGGGCAACGGTAGCCGCAGAAGTGACATGCAGCTGACAGCTGAGTTATGATGAGGGGCTATGCGGATCGGTATAGAGCTACTTAAATTAAATTTCGGGTTATGCATCGGCCGCAACAGCCGGCGGCCATTTTATTTTGTTTTTGGAATGAACAAGTGCGTACAAATTTACTGTGAAGCTTTCACTGACGAGCTGAGCGGCGATCACTGATCAGCAATCCTTGACGATTGCTGATCACAGAGCTGCGATCGCTAAGGATTCCCGAGTTCCTAATGCGCGCTGCCTTAGCAAAACAGAGAAAAAAAGGTTCTTGTGTTCAACAAATATGACAAAGGCAATTAGCGATTACCGATCAGCCACTGTTCATATAGGTCGCTTAGAATATTCAGAGTGAGTTGACCAACTGGGTCAAATATCAGTATAACTGATCACCGATCACTGACCACCGATGACCAACGATCTCTGATCAGCGACAGTTGCTATAGGACCCTCTGCGTCAGCATCAAGCAAAAGAGCCCAGTCAGAACGATTTGGCCAACTGACTCGACCAAGAGACGAGCCAAAGCGAGACATAATTACCACCTTTAAGAAGATGATGGTGGTTTTTCGCGTGCTTTGATCTGAGCCGCCACAGCCTCAGAATGAGCCGCGCGGATCGCCTTGGTGCGCCTTGCCTTTCGACTTCGCTTCGAGCTTCGTTGGCGACCATGAGGCGTCGCCTGGTCCCAGTAGTTGGCAGTTGGCTCAATCTATCTATCGATTTTTAACGCGAGGCTGACGTTAATGGAGCTTCGGTGACTGCGTTCCATAACCTACCCGGTGCGCGTCTCGTAAGTAATGAGAATGCGATTTGCTTAAGTTGCAACAACGACGACGGCAGCGACGACGACGACAACGCATCGCGTCAGCGGTAGACAACAATGCGGGTCATATAAATAAGTCACGTAAACAGCAACAGCAACAGAAACAGCAACAATGGCCGCGAAGTTGAGTCCCTCTCGCAGTTGTTTGTTGATTGTTTGTTAGTTGCATGCGGCAGTTATTTGTCGTCTTTGTATGCACTGCCTGAAGGGTATTTATGTTTTCTCATGAGTGTTGACATCTGGGTCTCTTATGTATTCTAAGAGAGCATCCAAAATTTATGAATTATTCTTCGATCAATTATAATTCTTCTAAGTAAGTTATGGGTCCTACCTGAGGAATACATAAACATAGAGACAGAGTAGTTTTTTTCGCTCTCACTCTAGATAAAGAATATATGTACTTAATTTTCATGGGGTTTCATTCATTTATTCATATTTTATATCAAACATTTGTTTTGGCTTTTCAATATGGTGTCTGCAAGTGTATTGCAGCTTCGTATAACTGGCAAAACGTGTTGTCTCGTTTTTTATTTATCTAGAAATTTTTCGTGTGCGTTGCAGCAATTAGGAGCATGCGTCATGGTTCGCACCTCTCGGCGCTTGACGCTCGACTTGACTCTCTACTCTGGCGTGCTGGCATGTATGTTACTATGTAGCTATATAGGAGCATATAATTACGGCGTACTTTTGCTTTTAAGCTAAAAAGCTGCAATTAAACTTTCTCGCTCTTTTATCTGTTGATTGCGTTGCCATCAAATGCATCGTTTGCGCTCATTAATGAGCCACTTGGGCGGTTCCACCGGTGCACAGACAGAGAGAAAGAAAGAGAGAGAGCGACGCCAAGGGAGTTTGGCTAGATTTAGGGTCGAGTAATTCAGTCAACTATGTTGTGCAACTGCAACTGAAATGGGCCTGAAAGCAATGAGAGATAGTTACAGAGTAAACTTAAGTTTATTTTACACAACACGCGCTGTCCGAGAGTCGATGAGTTGTCTAATTTGATAAGTCAGACAAATGAGCTGCGTGAGGGAATTGCTGCTATGACTATGGACATGAGAGCTATGTGTAATAGATTTAATGCTAATGGGGATAATGATAATGCTACTGATCATGCAAGTGCTAGTGCTAATAATGATGGCAATGACAATACTAATACCAATACAAATAAGAATACAAATAGTAGTTTTTATCATAATCATAAGGATGAAAATGAATAATTGTGATATTGATACTATTAATAATAATATATAAAATAATAATGACAATGACAATGATTACGTTTATTGTCTGTCAACCCATAACCCCAATTTGTCAGGCAACAATTCGTGTTCTATATTTGTTTGTAGGCTAAATGCGAACGATGCTTAATCTTCAGTCACGGCACGTTCATAAATCACTTGACTTTCTAATTTCAAATTTCACCGCACACACAAAGTGCGAAAGAAAGAAGAAGCAAAATAAGTGGGAGAAGGAGGTTGTATGTGGGTAATAAATGCTGTTTGAAATTTCAAGTTCATTAAGTTGTGCTAATAAAAATAAAGTCACTTGACTGCATTAAATCGAATTGGATACGCGCACTTGTACCTCACACAGATACTGTCACACACACACACATACACTGAACACTTTAAGCTAAAGACAACCCCCAACAGCCCTGCGCCTGTTTCAGCTTCGACTTCATTATGCGGCAGACATAAAAACTGACAGCTAAAACTTAGTTACGCATACCAAAAATAACAACAACAACAACAACAATACAGCAACTGTGATACAGGATAATGAATGCAGGTGCAAATGGGAAACGGAAATACGTCACGCTCTTTGTGCGCTGGGCGGTGCAGGGTGGTGCAAACACATAAACTGGAATGACAGCCTCGCCTCCCCTTGTCGTGCTTTCGCCCTGCTTTGATGACGATGAAGAATTTTCAATTCCAAGACCTGGCCAGCCTGTTAGCTCTATTCTGGTCCTGCTTCCGTATTACTGTTGAGGTGTTTGCCATATTGTCATAATACCCATATCCTGCTGCTGTTCTTTTATGATATCCTGACTGTCTGACTGCCCGCCTGGGCGTTCATTTAATGAAGTTTTCCAAGTGAATGGCCGCATTCGTTTCAATTTGTCAATCTCCCTTAACACACACACACGAACCACCAGCTCTGTCAAGTGGCAAGTGGCATTGGGTGGGGCAGCTCTTAACACATGACCGTCTCCCACTGGTGGAGGGCAGGCAGGCATGGGGCGTGTTTTAATTCTGCTAAATGCCGCAATGCAATACGAGTATAAAATATGCATGACAGCTCACTTCAATTGCACACACATACACACAGACACAAGTACTCTTTCGTGGGTTTCATAACATTTCCGTTGTTTTAATACCCTGTAAGCATATGAATGCGTCACAAGAGTAGTGGGCAACAAATGCTAAGAACTCGATATAAATATCAGAACAGCCTGACATTTGTGATCATAGGGTATGTACTAGTCGATCTGTATTTAAATATTAAGAATTTAAATTAATATATGATACATTTTAGAGATGGTATAAGACTCTCAATCTGTACATGTTTATTTAAATTTAGAGCATGTACCAGTCGATCATTATTGTTCTTTGCACTTTGCTACTTATTATCCGCGTCACTATTTGCTATTTAAGTTAGTTGCGGCCATTTTGGGCTAGCTTTGGTCGCTTTTTACCTCAAATCGTGGCATGATTGACGTCGCTCGGTTGATATCGATCCCAGAGTCGACCAGAGCCAGAGCCAGAGCCAGAGCGGAGCGATCCAATCAGGCACTGCTGTAGGTCGCTCTGGGGCATTAAGTCGACGCCGCTGCGCCATAATTTAAGCGAATTATCTATGAAATAAAATCGAACGGTGATTTTTTTTCTGTTGCCGCTTTGCCCGCCGACGAGAAATGGAGTAAACAAATTGGGGATTGGGTATTAGGTATTGGGGCTTGGGGAATGGCCATGACACAGCACACGTTTCATTTTAAAACTATTTGTAATTATAAGTGGAATTGATATTTGAAATGGAATTCAAATGTGGGCAGTCTCTGCAGCTATCCTTCTCTTTATATCCTTCCATCTCTCTCCCTCTCTCTGTGTGTGTGTGTATGTCGCTCTCTTATCGCTCATCATAATGTCTCAATATTTCTCAATTATGGGCAACGCATATAATTTGTTGCTGTGCGCGATCTCCGCCAGATTGGCAAATTGGCCAACCGGCAGCTGTTTACAAACCGGCAGCTGGTTGCGGCCTTTGCAAATGTACAAATAACTCCATCGTTGACTCCAATCACAGTGCGAGCCACAAATAAATATACACACTCACAGTTGGGGCCTGCCAGCTGGGAGGTCTTCGTTTCTCTTCTTCTTTTCTGTTTTGTTTTGGAGCTGAGGCAGCCTGCCAGAGGCTTGAACTCGGATCGTGCGGCGAATGCTTCACATTATTAGATGCGGATTACCACGTTGGTGCAAAGATCAAATCACTTTGCTGCACCGGCGCTGCTGTAGGTAGAGCAAGTAAGTCAAAGAGAGCGAGAGGGAGAAGATAGAAAGAAAGAGAGAGAGAGGAGGAGGTGGCTCCAATCACGTTTTTTCGCGCGCCTGTTTGCCTTTTACGATTTGTTTGATCTGCCTCCTAGCTCGAAAATGAATTGCGCAGTTTTAATTTGAATTATGTTGCGAGAAACAAAGAGAGTTTGAGAGTGAGAGAGTGAGAGTAAGAAAGGGAGTAGAGAGAGGGACCACATGCTGTGTGAACAATTGCAATTGAAATGTCATTTGTCAAAATAAAATTTAAGCAGTCTTTCAAGCTGCCGCCAGTTGCTTAGCCAACGTTGCTGTGCTGTGTTGTGCCACACCTTGGCGGCTGTGCGTGTGCAACACGTGTGCTAATCCCATTTGCCCGGCTAAACGCAACAAATCAACCTTCAATCAAGACAATCGTAGCACCACCTCGATCCACCTCGATCCTTGTGCGGCATCATCAAACTGGCATAAATCTTTAATGGAATTCATTCATTATGGACAGCAGGCGGCGGTCGCTCGATTTGACCGCAAAGCATGAACAACGAAATGCATGACTGACTGACAAATACCCTGACTTTGATATTTGTCTGCGGTAAGGTATGCAAAAACTGGGTACACAAAAACAGAATTCACAGAATCTATATCCGTAGCTTAGAATATATTCAAAATATAATTGATAGGGTTACATCGAATTCACTAATAGAATTTCGCAGCTACTGTAGTCTGAAATACCCTTTGTGCTAACTATGATTACAGCGTGTGCAACAAAAAACAAAAAAAAATACGCTGGAATTGGCAAAGCCAACAATGGACCTAGAAGGGCAGAACTTGTTCTTCTTCGTCTTCTTCTTCATGTTATTTTGCTGGTTGTTGTTATCATTGTCCTGGCGGGCATTGTAAATTATGCCTTTGTGTTTGAGGGTTTTTGGGCCTGGGTTGAGCTGCTGCAATTAGGTGCGCGGCATGCGAAGACCTTTGCCGACTCTTGGCTGCCGATTTCTGTTGGCTTCTCACAAAGCGAAGGCGCTAAAGGATAACACCCTCTTAACGCCTTCCCGGGCCAACATTGTTTGAGTTGCGGCACACATAAAGCCAAAGAATTGCGCAAGAATAAAAAAGTATTCGGCAATCATTGATGAAAACAAGAAAAGACAATGTAATTGGTAAATATCCTTTTTGCAGATTTCACTTTCGGTTGTGTAGATCCCGTTTTGGAATAGTAAATGCTCTAGCTGTAGATATCGACTGCGAGTCAGTATCAAATCTAGATTATAATGTTACGGCGTATTTTATAGGAGGACTAAGGCACAGTGATCAAGCACTTAGTTTACGTTGGAAAAGTATATAAATAAATTAACAATGACTAAGAATAGTCAACTTGTATAAATTTATCAAAACTGAATTGATTTTCAAAATATATTTTCTCATAATTTCTTATAATACATTTAGAATCATGAGCTATTGAGATAATTCTCTTTCGATATATTCTTAGTGTAAACTCACATATGACACGAATTTAGATTTAAAAAATTTTCTGTGTTTGTAGATATTGATCTAAAAATATAGAATTTCATCAATTGTAGACTGATTTTCATAATTCGAAATATATTCTTTAGAATTTCCTTTTTAATTCAATTCGGCATTTACATTTGGCAGTGGATAAAGTTTTTGTTTCATATTTCTGACAATTTCTGTTCTCAGTATTTCTACTCTCGTCACTAACTCAATCTTGACTTCTGCCAGCTATCAATGCATCAATGGGCATTGCATGCCCATTAGTCCTTGGTTAGTGCTGCGTGTCTTTCGGCCACAGTCATGGCTCGACTATAATTAAGCCGTTGGCTGTGCCTGTGCCAGCCCCTCCCTCTCTCTGTCTCTCTCTTTATCACTGCTTTTCTCTCTCCCATTCTTTCTTTCAGATGCTGTGATTTTGAGGCGTGAAATAAATTGATAATTTTGGCTTTATTGGATTCTCCAGCCTCGCATTCCAACACATACCGCACTCAGCACAGATGCTGCTTCGCTGCTGTAGGTCTCCAGACCCTGGACTCTGGGCTCAGCCCGTGTTCTCCCTGCCTAACACAAGCTGCAGCTCACAGTCTGGCGTCTGGGCAATTAATCTGGGAGCGAGCGTGCGGCTGGGCGGGCGCTGGGCGCTCCATTGGGAGCTGCCTGGCTCGGCAACAATGCAGCCAAGGATTTAATCGCTTTATTTTTTATACACTTTACTCTTGAAAATCGCTAAGTCGGGGTATTATGTGCTAGTGCACATCTTTGTAATTGATTACAGAAGGCAGCGGCAATTCTATCTGACTTAACGATATGTTATGTATGTATATTTTTGTATATCCTTTATTCTTGGTGAATAACTCCAAGAATTTAGAAGGTAGGACATTAGAGATAAAATATATTTAAAATAGATCATTTTATAGATTTATTCATATGATATTTATGTATCAAGAGGAACTTCTACTTTATGCTGGGGTATCTCTTAGTTGATTTCACCCGACTAGAGCAATCTGATGATTTTTGGTTAGTTTCAAATTATGAATTCGTGTGGCCCGTTTTTGGTTTGTGGTTGGAGTTCTTACGAAAATTACAGCGCTCGAGGCTGCACTCTGCCCGCAAAACGGTAGCCAGGCTGAGGCCCCTCCGCGGCTGCCCCTTGGCGGTGGAAAACAGTTTAGCGCTTTTGTTGTTATTTATTATGGCTCTCAAATATTGTTTATTGATGGGCTAAGCGGATCTATACATATGTATACATATATATTCGTGTGCACATCTGCATAAATTGGCTTTGAGCTGCCGCGCGGCAGAGAGACTCTTAAAAATCAATAAATTTCCAGTCAAATTTTCTGAGCCGAACCAAAAAAAACACACGTCAAAGTGTCATAAACAACTTTGTCATAATTTTGATAATTAAAATTGGCCGCCCGCAAGCTTCCAACTTCCAGTTTCGAGCTTCGAGCTCTCCGTTGCCCAGTTGTCCAGTTGGCCAGATTGTTCAGATCGTTCAGATCTGTGCCTGATTTATCGTACCGCTTTGAGGTGTGACTTTGTTGTTCAGTTTTATGATGCCGACGGTGGAACTACCTTCACTTACCGCTCCATCGCTCCTGCTCCCCTTGAGCCGCTGCCCGGGGTACATTATAAGACCTTAATGACGGCTTTTACAGTTAATTGAATTACGAGTATACGACTTCTTGAAAGCCTTTTGATGAGTAAGATCATATTAGCTTTCGCTTTGTCCGTTTCTGTTTTTTTTTTCTTTTTTTTTTTGTAGATAAATTATATACTAGCATATACATAGATCGATGAAAATAATCCTGAGTAACTTTAAAGAGAATTATTATAATTACGCTTGATTATTATATTTTCTTATATTTATTAGGTTGAACTTAGATAGAACTTAATGACATCGGCTTATGAATAAATTTAACTCAAAATAAATGTAGCTCAATAAAAATCAATCTAGTGCTAGACTAGTTTAGAATGAGCCAATTAGTAGAAGGCAAGTTAATTAGCCACATACTCTTATCAAAGAATAGATTAAATATTTTCAGTCTATTTAATCAAACTAATACCCTTCCCATAAAGTTTGCTAACGTCACAAAAGTGGAACGAGGAAACCGCAACACTGTTAGCTGGCCAACTCAATCAATCAATCAGACTCACATATATATATAAGATATCAAATTTTGTTGTCAAGTATTTCACACGTAGGCTTTAACCAGGTTCTCCAAAAATATTGTTTAGCGACTGTGGCGAGCTGCTTTTATTTAAAGTCATGCGAATGAGCTAAGCATCGTCTTCAATTAGCAGATCCTTCAACTGGTACCAGTTGATATAATTGCCAATCCGAGTACTAATTAATGCCAATCAATGGCACGATGTATAACCGTATACATATATATATATCTATTATACGGCAACAGTTGCTGGAGACTTTGGCCTGAATCGGTAAGCGTTGGGTGCAAACCGCAGGCCAACAGACGGATAGCGGGACAGGCGGACAGAGGGACTGAGAGACTTTTGTATTTTGTATTTTGGCTAACAAACAACTGTTGGCAATAGAAAGCGTTTAGATACGCTCGGCGGATGAAGACTATAAACAAAAACAATTTAAAAACCATTTGGCAAAACAATTTTCTAATGACGCTCATATGTTGTGCATTTTCGTTGCGGTTTACGTTCAAGAATACCATCAGGCAGTCAGTCAGGGAGGCACAGGCAGGCAACAGGCAATTAGATGAACCCAAAAAAATCCTTTATCAAAACAATAGCCACAAAAGGGTTCCCCCACTCTCGATCTCTGTTTCCCTCTCTCTCTCTCTCTCTCTATCTATGGGAAAGTGGGCTCACTAATAGATACATTTTAGAAGCCAGTGCCGCGTGCTCGGAGGCCATCAAATATTTTCCTCGACTTTTGTTTGCTGCCATCAAACAAACAATAAAAAATTTATTAAAGAAAGGCAAGACGAACAAATTAGAAAATTACAAAAAAAAATTGAGAAAAAAACATAGAAAGAAAGAAAGAACCGCATAGACAAAAGGCCTAGCAAAGTGGCCTGTCATATGGCCAATGGGAATCTAGGGAGCTGCAGGAACACCCAGAAGCGAGCCCACAAATTGAAATATCGCACGGCCAGAGCTATAGAGAGTGGCGGGGTAATGTATCAATTTAGTTCAGGTCTCAAGTTTGGGTTGGTGAATGCCCTACGGCCGAACCAAAAGGTCGAACGGGGTATATATAGCTGAGAATGTTTGTTACAGCATTTTAGATCTCAGCAACTAAAGAGCAAGATGATGATATGATGATGATGAAAGGCATAAAATTTGTTATATAGATTGTGATTTGATTTATGCAGATTCATATAGATAAATTATTTAAGCTATGCTTTTAAATTCTTGGTATATAGATTAAACAGAGCAATATTGAGATTTTAAGACCTGATTTATTTTCTTATATATTTATGAAAGGATGAGTTGCTTTTAGTCGATCATATCCAAGCAGAACACCCTTATGTAGTTTAATTTTCTGGGTTTATTAGGCTATTGATAGGGCCTTTAGCTGTATGTGTATATATAGTCATAGCTATGGACGCGTACCACACGCTAACAACGATTATAAACAAATTTCCGCTTTTGACGCGCGCCGCCAGCTTGGGTGCGAGAGGCGGACATCCAGGGGCAGGCATTGTGGTCTAAGTAATTCCAAAATGAACTGTTCAGAAACGAATTTGTGCAATTAACGCCAGCCAACAGCAACAGCAACAACAATCGACTAAATAATGGGCATTTGGTGCGCGTGTATAAAATTTATTAATTATACGCCATGTTGTGCCAGCCAACGCCCAAGAAAGGCAAATGTGATGGAGCGATGGGAAGAGAGGGAAACAGGGATGGGGTGCAGGCATTGTATAATACCATTTTGTTTTATGTAAATGCTAATTGCAATTGCTGCCAGAGTCAAGTGTGGCGCCTATTAGAGCAATTCCTTGACTTCATTTGATATAATTAGATTTTAATGTGAGCCGATGTAATCAGTCTATGTACGCATTACATTAATCATTAGAGATGCGAGTGATTACTTACAAAATTTGCCATCATTAAAGTTTATTGATATATGAATATGAACAGCTATACCTATGTGTTATGGATAGGGTATTCGCATGTAATACAAGACGCCACCTATAGACCTGAGGCTCCCACCCACCCACGGGCACGTGCCGCGCCCCAAGCGGAAATTTAAAACTCCGCATGTGGCAATGTCGATAAATTTCACATCAAAAGAAATCGATTCAATTTTCAATAACTGAAATTGAGCTAATTCATGGCTCAAATAGCATTTGGGACAAAATGAAAACAAAACACTCTCTTAAAGCCGGCCGACTTAAAGCTGTCTCTGGGCGTGAAAGTGGAAACAACCACCAAGAGTGGTTACTGAGTGGTGAGCCGAGTGGTTGCCGAGTGGTGACTGGTACCGGTCAATGTTTGCCTCGAGAAGCGCCCCTTTTCGCTGCCTTTCCGGGCTCCTTTTCCATTAGTGTCCAGTGAGGCGAATGATGCGCGTTAACCCACCCTCTGCCTGGGTGACGCCTTTTCGCCTCGTCGCCATATTCTGTCACAAAACATTTTGTTGACAAAAACCTGACTTGCATATAAATAAACCACGAAACAAACGAAATACAACAGCTCTCCAGATACCCAATCCCATATCCCCACAACTCAGCCGAAAACGTCCTTTGCCCAGAATACCAGAATAAGCCTGTATCTGGTAAACAACCACAAAAGCAGATAAAGTTAAACTCATTTTACACTGTGCCAAATTGTAAATATTTATGTTTTTTACACCCCCGAATACGATGGTTGTGATTGGAATCAAAAGTAAATTTTCAGTTAGATTAGAATTCAGATAATAATTCATTTGGAATCAAAATGCTTGATCGATAGTTATTGACTTACCATAATATGCAGAAGTCTTTATATTGTCTTTCATGAAGACTTTCGAGTATGTTGGTTTAATGCACTGTCCGCCGCTCCTATAAAGAGAAAATATCTCATGACTACTGAAGCGATATTACTGTAGAACCCTTCTTATGATTAAGTTCGTGATAAGCTTATAGGAAAAATTATTAATTTAAATATATGTCTCTTAGAAGCATGACAAATTGAAACAAAATATAAATATTTTGTTTACTGATCGATTTCTTCTGTCTTTATGATAATTTATCTTCTTGTATATTTCTTAATTTCATATTCTTACTAAGTTTTACTTCGAATATATTTAGTATTAAGTATGAGGAAAGAATTTAAACACAATTTGTTCTAGTTGTTCCACTGTCTGTCTACCTACCCTGTTGTCACCCAATGATGTTGACGCCATATTTGTTTGTGGCTATTATTGTTGTCGCTGTTGTTGTTGCTGTTTCTGTTGCTGTTGCTGTTGCTGTTATCCTTACGCATCAGAGGACTTAATGCGGATAAATGGTCTGACAATTACGTTTATGTCAACAATAAAAATTAAATTAAATCGTTTTTAAGAATGTCGCTGAATCTGTTCCCATTCCATTGCCCGCTCTTCCCCTACGACAGATGTTGCAAATAGAAGCGTGGTGAGGCCTCACCCAAGCGGAGATTGAGGGGGTCGACATAGATATTATGGAAAAACATATAAGCGGAGAGGAGAGAGGTGTGCACGAGAGAGAGAGAGAGATGCAGAGAGAGGTTGTGTCATGCCACAATGCAAACTGTCAAACGGGATGTCAGGCAAGTGTCAGCGTTGGCGGCCTCGCGGAGACAACTTCAAAGTGGTCCATGGAGATGGAACTCGGCCGATGGGACCTGAGTCGAGTAACGGGTGTAGTTGAAGAGGTTGACACAACATGCGTGACAATTTAATGAGCAGACGCTGGGCCAATGTTTTAATCAAAATTAAGCGTAATGGATTTTGATTTTATTAAATGCGACTTAAATGAGTTGCGACATACAGACTCACTCTCTCTCTCTCTCTCTCTCTGTGTATCTGTCTGTTTCCCCTCTATGTATGTGTGTTCACATATGTACTTATTTAGACTGAGGCAGACTAATTAAGCAGACGGCTCTTTGCTCGCGGCTACGCAACATCTACAGCAGCGCCGTTTGCATTTATGCAAGCGAAAGAGTAGAGGCGGGGGCTATGGGGCATGGGGGCTTTACGAAATGGGGGTGCGACTGCTTGGCGGTTTTGCTTGAGTTCCACTCGGCGCTAATTGCGTTTATATCCTTCAGTTAATGGCACTTAATTAACAACTGTGTGCCGCTGCATCGAGGCGTGCCACGAAGCGCTCACAAAAACCTGACTAGATGCAAATTTATTTATGAATTATTTTCAACTATTTACACCTGGCGCATTCGACTTCATAATTTGACAAATTCGTTTACCAAAGAATTTATTAAAATTTCCTCTTTAAAATTTTAGCTTATTTGATTCCTCGACTAATGACTATTTTCTATGAGAAGTCATTGAAGAACTAGATACTGGGTACCAGATTATTTGATAACTCTCAATAGAGTAAAAAGATTTGAACCCACGAACAGTTGGGCCGTCATATATGTGATTTAGTTTCAACTTTATCTGTCAAAAGAAATGATTGTGACCAAGATATATATAATACTATATAATACTCGCGTATATTCAAAGCATACAATTAAGTAAAGAAGTTTCTTATTTATGTTAATGAAAGAGATTCGCATGAAAAAGTGGGCGTTTCCGACTAAAGTGAAATTGATGCCAGTTTGAATACAGCGAACGAAACAAAACAAAAGGCACTCAGCACTCGTACGAACATACGAAACAAACAAACATACACTAAAAATGACAGTCCAATTAGCACAAATAATAACCCACACAATATCTGTGCCGGATGTGATGTGCCTGAAAAGAGCTCAAATACACTCGGATATATATATATATAAGGGGAGATGAAAAGTATACATACATAACTTTTTAAGTGCCGCCAACGCCAAAATTAGAGCTCCCAGGCCCCCAGCCAAGCAGAAAGCCCATCTCCAAGCCTCCGTCCACGCCTATTCCCCTCTCTCCGACCTGCCGTATGCCATCTATATCTTTTTAGCATTTTGTCATTTGGCATGGATCGCTGCCAATTCGCAGAAATTATACGAAACATTAAGTTTTATTAAGCAGACATCAATTGCTTTGCATGGAACTCGAATAAATTTATAAAATAATCAAGCCAAACGACATGACGCGACGCGATGCTGTGGCGTACAGTTGGCGCCAAGCGACGACTGGCCAGAGACTTAGCTTCTAGTTACCCTCTGTTCCCGTACGACATCAATGTTAATTGGCGCTGGCTCTGCTGCTCTCATCTGTTGCCATGACTAAATTATGACAATTGCTGACTTTGATTGTTTAGCTTAATTAAAGACACCTCGCTAATGAAACTCATGCCACCGATCGAGGAGTGGAGTGGACCGATTTACCGCATTGCTAACTAATTGATGTGGACCTTATAATGGAGCTTTGCCAGGTTCCACTGAATTCCCATTACATATACTTTACTTTTCTATTCAAACTTTTTTAAAAAATAAAAAATCAAGTATTTCAGTGAGAACTGAACATAGACTCAAAATATAAAATAAGCTCTGAGTTCTATTAGTCAATAAATGGTATATGGTGTATGGATATGGATTATTAAATATTCTATAAATAAAAGTAATAGTAATTATTATTGGGGCGTTTAAACTTGAATTAATTTTGCAATTTGTTGCTCTGTTTATAAACAATAATTTCCAGGCTTTAATTATAATGGTCTTTAAGAAGAGTACTTGACTCACAATCTTTTATTAAATGATTTTTAAATTCTAATTCGTTTCTATTTTGCTTAACCTGCGCGTTTCTACGGCAGAAAATAGGAGTGAACCCATGGGAAATGGGAAACGAATTGAATGCAGAAAGCATGCATCAATGAGTAACTCAGAATAGAAATCGTAATCATTTCCGTAGAGTCTCTAACACAATTTAATTATTGAATGAAATGGTGTTAGTAAATCTCAGATTGAAATTCCCTAAATATGTGTAAAGCATTTCTTAACTATAACTAACGTAATCGTCTTCATATTTTTATCTATTTATCTATGTATCTATGTTATCGATCTCTCTGTCTATATATACTCTACTATAGCTCTATAACATAAGTTAATATATATAGCCATCAGCTATCGCTATCGAATCACAGAAAAGTTTTACTGAAACCATAATCACTTATAGGAGAATTGATTGCAGTTGCTTAATACATAAAATCAAAAATGTACTGTAGAGCTAAGCTTAGTTTATAAGCCTTTCTAAAGCTGCAATTTTGCTTGAGCCCAGCTTCAGCGGAAGTTTACACAAAACGAACTTCATATATGCTACAACTCTCTCTCCTTCTAACTCTCTTCTATATCTTCAATCGTGAGGTCGCTCTCTCTTTCTCTCCAATTAGTTTGTCCCATTTTGAAGACTGCTTAGTTTGGCTAATGCTTCTTCTTATTTGCTTTATGCTGCTTATTAAATCGATTCACTGATGAGTTGATCACGAATTCAACTGGTGGCTGGGTACTTCGGCCGCTAATTAACTTGATTTGATTTGATTTGTTATTTATTTCGTTAGGAATGTGATCTCAGGCCCCGCTTCGAACTTTTCGGACTCGATTTGGATGTGATTTGCGCAATTCGAAAATGGGGTTCAAGTGGGTTTTAACTAATTTCAATTAGCAGCTTCTTTATAGATGCTTTACTGCGGCTGCTGCTGCTGTTTTTGCGTGATATCTTTTTGCCATGTGCAAATTAAAATCATGTATGAGTATATATATATATATATATATATTATATAAAGCCATAAAATTGTTTTGCTACTCTAATAAAATGAACGAAAAATCAACTTTATCTATGTTTTATCATTTGCGATACGAAATTACCATAAACAAAATGTGTTAATTGGTGAAACCCAAAGCGAATTAATTGATATCGTCGAGCAAAAATATATATTTGTAAAGTCTCAGACTCAGCACTAATTAGTCTAGTCAGCCATTAGGCCAACACCAGTGTGCCAGCCAGCTATGAGCTAATTGATTTATTTTGTGCCTTTGGTTAGCAACTCAAATGGCCGATCGCCATTATATCGGCTATCGCCACTGACTCAACCTCTCAGCTTTCCAACTCCGAGTCACATGCGCAGCGATCCAAAAACCTCATATCAGACTAGGCCCACTCGATAATTATGCTGCTGCTGCTGTCGCTGCTGCTCTGTAGCAGCAGATACAAAATTAACACTTTGGCTTTTCACAGGGCCACAAACAAAAGCGCAATTAAGGCAATTAGGCGAATGCAATGCTGCGAGGGCTGAGAGAGATTTTAAGATGTCGACTGTGCATGAGGACTGCAACCAGCGTGCACTGAGAGAAAAGTTCTCTTGAAATGAGAGTGAATTGAGTACTGAATATGGGCAGACATTTGAAGCAATATTTATTATTAAAGAATTTACTCGGGCTGAAATTCAATGCAGATACAAGTAGATTGAAATGATCTAGATCGAATTATTTTGAGTCTACCATTCACCTAAATAAGTTCTTGATCAGTTTTTTCTTCAAGTGCATTTGCATGAGGCCACGACAACTGACAGCAGTGCCAAAAGCTAACGATGCACAATATGGCGGCGGGCCATAAACAAATGTCGAACAAAGCTGAGCTGAGCAGCCAAGCCGCCTTTCGGCTTAATCGCAATGGCGGCATCGCTGACCGCCACGCTGGCCAACCAATCAAAGCGGCCCACTTTCCAATGCCAGTTGCCAGTTGCCAGATTCCAGTTTGTATTTGTGGCCAGGATTTGCAATTGCAGTCAGTCTTTTCTTGATGTTGTTGTTGCCAATTATAAAAGCCGCACAATTGCCCGATTTGCATAAACACAATGCGAATGTGAATGTGGGACTCGAGCTGTAGCTGGAGTCGGAGCTGGGAGCAGGAGCAGCTAGTGAATCGCCTGGCACATTATGTCATTATGTTGTTGCAACGTGTAATTGGAAGAAAACTTTTGCCGCCAAATGACAAATGCATAAGCCAAACTAAGCGAGCCAAGCGCATTGCAGCTAGCTGTTAGCGACTGTGACATACGCTGTTTGATGAGCCAAAAACGTTGGCTGTCTAGTAATAATAATATTAGATGAGTTAATACGATAACGGGAGTCCAGCTTATACAATGCAGTTGCTCTACTCACATGAAGCAGCCTAAACACTTAACTCTGGGTCTGAACTGTATCTCTACTTTCTGCGAACCACTAATTCTATGCTTCAGGAATAGATAGCCAACATTTCAAATGAAGCTGATATGCCCTTTTGCAAATTGTCCAGAAGTGCAACAGAAACATCAAAAAGCCGCCGTCAAGCTTATGAATTACAAATAAGGCTCGAAATGGGGCTGTGGCTTTGGCTATGGCTATGGTTGGAGCTGTGGTTGTCTGTGTATCTGGAGGCGTGGCACTGGCATCTGTATGCATACAAGACATGCCGCGAAGGGGTTGGTTGTCGGAGCCATTGGGCTGCTTGGCAGCCTGCCAGCTTACCAGCCTGGCAATTCGTCACGTGCGTTCGTCTCGTTGCGAGCTTTGAGCCAAAGTTGAAGTTAAGGCAAAAGCACATTTAGTCAGCTAATGCGCCAATTTAAAAAGAAAACAAACATAAAGCAAGGCGTACAGACAAAATATTTAAGTTAAATGCCAGTTGGAGCTGCAATTGGCATCGAAATCAGAATTGGATATGGAGTTGGAGTTGGTGTTGGTTTCATGTGCAATTTAGGAAATGAGATACTTTTGCCAGGTTTGCCAGCGCTATAATTATAATTAATGTGATTGCAACAAATGACAGCAACGGCAACGGCAACAGCAAAAGCAACAGCAACAATAAAAACAATGACAGCAACAACAATAAATAGAACCACAATCAGATTTTGTTGGCAACGTTTCAAAAAAATGGCGGCAACATTGTCATTAAAATGTATCTTTTATTATTGTTACAACAATGTTGGCTTTTATATGGGGTGGTGAGTGCCCTGGTGAGTGGGTGTGTGGGTGTGTGATGTGTTGCTGTCTGTTTTTATAGCACTTGAATTAATTGCATTTCACATGAATTTTTCATGGGACAAATTTTTGTATTTTACTTGAAAATTAATTGAGTCTATTATTATTTTAAAATGTTGAAGGACTTAGATAAATTATATATATATTTATATATATTGGGAAGATCATGGGAACAATAAATATATCTGATAAATATTTTCTGTAGAGAATCATGAAAGATTTGTCACGGAATGTGAAATTTATTGAAATATATATAATGTCAGGTATCTATAGGGAGATATAGAGACAGAGAGATAGAGAGTGACAGAAAGTAAGATAGAAGGAGAGACAATGGAGAGATAGAGAGACAGATAGAGAGAAAAAGGGAGAAAGACAGAGGTGAAGGAAGTGAGTGAAAGCTAGGTAGAGAAAAGAAAGAGAGGGAGACTCAAGATCTTAATTCCATGATATAATACTGCATACAATGAAAGAGGCAGAGAAATAATAACAATGTAAAATTCTAATCAAACTGAGCATTTTGTCAATTACTAATATAATAATTTTTAAATTATTATTTACAAAAAAAAAAAAAAAAAAATGAAACCCGTTTGAAAATTAAAGTGTGACACACCTCTTTAAGGCACCTCTTGTGGCGCTTAACCCTTGATTACACAGCAAAGCCGCAGCTAATAGAAGCTAACAAAAAAGGCTAAGCAGTAAAAAAGGAGCTGAAAACACGCTAAACTAACACGCAACTGACTGAATGGCTGCGTTACAAGCTGCTTAAAACAGCTAATAAGCGCCTAGGCGAGATATATTGCCACGAAATATCGCTACTATACGAAATATACAAACATATGTTTTATGAGTGAAAAGCGTCAAGTCACAATTACGTGACACGTATGGGTAGAAGGGGAGTGGAGGGGCCACTCGGCAACATGGGTAGGCGACACCGGCTGGCGATAGTTTAATGACCAACAAACGCCTTCTCATTAAACGCTAAATTACACAGGCGCATGACACGAATTTCAGAGACATGTCCAACAACAATCGTTACTAAATATTCCATTAAAACAACAACAACGGCAACTGTAGCAATAAGAACAAGAGAATCGGTTGCATGCAACACTCAGCAGTGGCATTTGCATATACGAGAAATGTTGTCGAACAAACAAAGTCGCAGTCGCAGTCGCAGTCGAAGGCGAAGGCAAAGTGGAAGTGGAAGTCGAACTGGAAGCAAAAGTGGATGTGGAAGTGGAAGTTGAGCTGGTCTCTAACCAGGGCAAGGAGACTTTCTTTGCGGATTTCAAATAGCGCAGGGCATGCACAATGTCCACAATTATAAGGAGCGAACGGAAATGAGCAACTAGAAGTTGCCCTGTAATGTATTTATTAAATATGGGTTAACCTAAAACTGTGTATATCATATATTTCAAAAATAATTAAATATCGAAAGTATAAATATAACAAGCGAGACTGTGGGAGTCTAAAGATATAAAATCATTTATTGGGAATATATTGATCAAATATGACTGGTACATGGGTTAGCAAAATATAGACTTATAAAGGATTAGAGTAGAGATCAACAAACAGATGCTCAACTATTCTATGCTGCAAGAATAGAATTCACTCTGAAAGCCTTAGAAAGAATAAATGAAATGTTACATTCTAATTTTTTTATACATTTTTGGCTAACCTAGTAAATTTGTTATATATCTATATGAAGTCATGCGTAATTGCTTATGAAAAAGACTTCAACTTGTTCTCTCTCATAACTGCAATGCCGTCGACCAGTATCATCAATATGAATAGGGTATTCTATGGCATTGGGCCCTCTGGCGCTGTGGCACTGTGGCTGGCAGCCCGGAGGAGCCGGCCAAGGCGTTGAATCCAAACGAACTAAAAACAAAACACAGAATCGGGCTAATAGATGCTTGACGTTTTGACGTTTTGCTGCGCCAGCACAAGGCACACACCGAACACACAGGCTCTATCATTAGCCGAGCAGTGTATTCGGAGGGGGTGGAGCGGGTAGACGCTCTCTATGGGCATGGCTGCGACAACATGCGATATGCTGATTTCTGTTTTGCATGTGCCACAACCGAGCCACGGCCTGGTTGACGTTGCTGCAACAAACGAAGCCGTCAACGTCAGCCAGCAGCCAGCAAAGGTAATTGCCAAGCGGCAACAGCAACAGCAACAACAACACCAGCAACAACAACGATTGAGGCAACAATTGCTGCACTGCGGCAGCTTGTAGTTAGCTATAGTAATATGCTAAATTAATTGGACAGTATGAAGTGCGTGATATTGGCTGCTAATTAAACAAGTTATGCCCAGCTTAGTGGGCGCAAAGCACGCGCGCGTTTGCTGCGCGTTTAAAAACGCGCGCACAACATGCAATAAGCTGAGAATACCTGAGGTCACACCTAGTCGTATAAGACAGTCAATCAGGGCAGTTGGCAACAATTGTGAGCAACGAAATTGAGATTAATATTGAACCAGATTAGGCTCGAGTCATGGCATGTTCCGAAAGTCCAGTTGCAGCTAAAAAGTACTCGATCAGATGATCAAACGGATGAGTAAGAATACGTTAGATCACATAAATCATTAATTTCGATTGATATTGGTTAAGCAAACACGCGTGCGTTTTCTGTGCGTTTTATAACGCGCTCGTGTCATTCAAGCTGATGGCAATTTGGCAATCGGACAGTCAGCTGTAGCACTCCCGTTTGGATGGTTACATAAATAGATCAAAGAAGAAGCATGGCATTGATATTGATATTAATTGATGTGACTAGCGACGGGAGCGTTTTCTTGGCGTCTTAAAACGCGCGCAACATGCTCTATCTCTTGCTCTGGCAGCCACCTGCAGTCACACCCACGCAGATCAAAAAAAAAAAAAAACATTTAAGAGCATTTCTATGCCATTCATTTCAAGTGACCCTCGACCGCTGTGGCAGCCAGGTAACACAGTAGCTGCAGTTCCTAGAAGGATCCTGATGCCGCAGTATAAATTGCATATAATTATGCAAGGAGCAGCACTTAGAGGCAGCGCTGCTCTTCACACCTCTCTGAGCAGCGCTCAGTCAGGCCGTGTCCAATTCAAATGAAAGCCTTTGGGCAGCACAGCGCATTAATGGCTGGCCAGGACGCCATTAGACTGATATCATCGAGGTTCGCATGGCTGGCAGCATTTAGAGAGCAGCGGATTGGGATCCGCGTTTAGCCATGACAACAGGTGCGGCACGTATGCAAAAGGATTGCGCTGCGCCCGACAGAAAAGGATAATCGATTCCCGGCGCCTGCAGCTGCGCCCTAATGTGTTCAAGATGATCAAAGTGATGAGCGTGCGAGTGTGTGTGTGTGAGTGTGTGTGTGTGTGTGTGAGCGTGTGTGTGAGTGTGTGTGTGTGAGCGTGTGTTGGCTATTGCTTTTATAATCAAATTGTGTTGACCAATTTGTTTTAATTTGCTTGCCAGCGCATCCTTTCGCTGCCGCTGATGTTCCACCTGTGAAAGTGTGAACTGTTCGTGGGCTGTGACCGGTGCAGGGGGCGTGGCCAGGGCAACAGCTGCCAGGCAGAGCCAAACTTAAGCTAACTGCTTACTGACACGACCCAAAACAAACAAACGAAACGAACCTAAAAGAAACGGAGAGAAACGAAAAATCAATGAAACTGCAGTCGAAATTGCAAATGCGACTTTAAATTGACTTTGCCGCAGGGCAGGGGCCACGCCACAGCCATGGCTAATAAATGAAATGTTTTATTACCCAGACAACAGACAACAACAACACCAACAACAGCAACTAAACAAACATGGCAGCCACGTTAATTGGACGCCATTTTTTGTAGTCGCATTCTGTTTGTGTTTCTGTTTCTCTGTTTGCTGGCGACACGCGCCAGTGCACAGTTGCAACAACAACAGCAACAACAACATCAGCTGCAACTGTAACTGACAATTGCTGAAATGTTGATTACAATTGCCGCCGCAACAGCAACAGCAGCAGCAGCAGCTGTCGATGTTGCACCCAGAGAACGACTCGAGCCCAGCCCGTAACTGAAATCTAGGCCCATCATTTCCGCCTGATACTCACGCTGCACTGCAAGAAAAACACGAGCGAGTCATCCAAGTACTAAGAGAAAAAGAATTTGTATACTTCTTCGAACATCTTCGAATTGCAATTTAAGCAAAGTCATTTATAAATCTCTATGAGCACTAGTCCGACAGCTCTAGAGCTTATAAAATATCTTGGCATATGTTTAAGTAATATTGATTAGCTTATTGAAACTCTCTCTAAGTCTGTAGATTAATCATTTCTAGGATCGATACTTTAATTGGGCTGGGATGTTTCTCTCGATTCATAATATATATATATATCATCATAGAAGATGCCCAACTAGTCGTTTCCTGCTAAAGACATGAAGAAAGAGTCAGTAGAGAAAAGTCTGCGAAAACGAAAAATTAATCTTATGGCTATACATATTTTACAGAAATTACAAAAGCTACTCTCGCATAAATGCTGTATATATAGATTTATAAGCATATTTGAATAGTTGAATTTCAATCCTAAGTACGATAGCGATAACGATATTTCGATTTTTTCTTCTTCTGTAGGCTTTAACGTCTCCTAAATAGAGACAGACACTTTAAACACGATTTATATGGTCGACAATGTATGTCTATTGATGCTTAGCAAAATTATTAAGATTTGGAATAATATTTGGGAAATAGCTAGAGTGTGAAAAAGTCAATAAGAAATAAAGATATGGTTCAGATACTTCATCTCTCGCTATGTTATAATGATAGAAATCAGTATATATTTATAGACAGTCAAAGGCGAAGGCAAACGCATCGCAACTTTAGCTTGAACTTGTAATGATGGTAATAATGAGCTATGATAATAATGAACTAAAATGAGTATTAGCCACCTAAGAGCAGGCTTTAAATTAGTTTCTCTCAGTGCAGCTTGGTTGTGCCTTTGGCTGCACTTAGTTTTAATAAGTGCTAATGAGTTGCACAATGAGCAAAGACAGACAAAGGGAGAGAGAGTGAGCGGGCGAGGGATAGCCCGCATTAAATGCTTGAGCACTTTGCATAAATGGCTCTTTGTGGTGGCTGCTTCCGCTGTCGTTGTAGTTGGCAACATTGTTGGCCAAAATGCTCGTTACCAAAGCCAAAAGCCGCAGCAACAGACGTGGATGAGGAGCTCCAATGCAGCGAAAGCATGAGCTGAAGGCTGAAAACCACAAGAAGTGTCAGTCTGACAGAGTCATAACTCAATACTTTGATGTTACGGCAGGCAGTCAGTCCATCGATCAGTCTGTCAATCTGTCAATCGCTGAGTCATATCGCGGTACAGCTCGCAGCCAGCTGTGTGGCTGTGTCTCATTAGTGGAGCAGCCAATTAATAAACAAAAATAAATAATTGCACAATTCATTTGGTAATTAGACATGGCTCATAAACTTGAATTAGCCGAAAGTCAAACAACCAACAGCCAACAGCCAACAGCCAAAAGATGGCCAACCGATACGAGCTGGCCAAGTTCTAATGCCTGGGCCCAAAACCGCTCGCACGCATTCAAATCAAATGAAATTGGCTAGAAAGCAAAAGAGAAACAAATTGACTGTATCCACAAACACACCCATGCACACACACGCACACAGACTCATGTGTGTGTGTGTGTGTGTGTATTATACGCGCATATAAACAATTCATTTGTCACACTAAATTTGTTTCAATTCATTTGCTCGAAATGACAAATAATGCGATATAATTACATTATGTTGTGGCTGCTGGCAAGGCAAGCGATTGCCATTGCTGGCGCGGGGAGCCGACGAAAGCAGCAGTGGATGGCGAGAGGGGGCTTAGTTACTCTGTGGCTGTAAGCGCTCATTAGGCAGCCCTTGCCCGTAGATTTTTTAATGAGATTCTGGCTATTTACGTACATTTTTCCACAAAAATTTGCCATTGTATACGTGAGTGTGCAAGAGAGTGTATGCGAGTGTGTGTGTAATTATCATTTCCCTTCATCAGCAGCAACGGTGCGTATGAGTGTTCTGCTGCCAGCGTCGCTGCTGCTGCGCCATCAGCCGCATTTACCGTTCCACTTCAATTGTCGCACAAGTTGTCAGAGGCAGAGGCAGAGGCAGAGGCAATAGCGGAGCCGAGAGGCTGGTGTAGAGAGGGCTTCATTGACATCGCCTAATTTAAAGCAATCAGATGAAGAAAAGCCAAAGACAAAGACAAAGGCAGAGACAGAGACATAGCTCCCTTTTTGTCACAGGCAGCAGCTGTAGGCAGACGCATCGTCCGGGCGGTCCCTGTGCAACTGGCGGCTATTAATGAGGCTTGACAATAGTGGTCTTGCTTTTATATATCTGCCGATCGTTGAGGTATGAAAAAGTGAAGGTCTTGCGATAAATGTAAATTTATCACTTGAAATATATATACACATTATTATATGGTAAATTTATTAAATACTATTTACAATATTACATATATGAAAATTGTTTGATGAAGTTATTTTTACTGAATTAATAATTTAATTCTATAAACAATGATATTCATGGGGTATTCACGAAATCATCTTCTCCGTATATGCAAAAAAAAAACCAGCTGAAAATTTTTTTTTATAATTAATCAATATCTTTAAAATATACAACAAAGAAATTATGTTACATAAAATATTTGAATAAGATCTTGATAAGTTTTGGGGAAATTCCTCACCCTATCTCTCTTTCTCTCTAATTTTGTCTCAATCTATTTCTCTCTTCATTTCTCTCGCGCATATTAATGCGCACTCTATTGGCAAAGTTGCAAACCTCACAGTTATATCAAAAGCATCGATTTTATTTATACATTCGTTGATACTCCTTCAATGTGTCGTTAAGTTTTAAGTGAACGGCATAGCGAATACATAAACCACAAGATGTCCGCCATCTATCGAACACAATACAAGGCATCAAAACTAAAAACTGCTTGGACTACTGCTTCACAATGTACTGCTCTCGTTTACCCTGCTTATCAATCTACGGGAGTTGGATTTTGATATATAATTTAGGATTATTATTGATAAAATAACGTTTTAATAGGGAAACAGAAAGAATAGAAGAAAATTATTTGGTAATTAAGTGGTTAGTGAAAAAATAAACCAATTTCGTTTCAATAATTGTAGGTGTAGAAATCTTAAAACATAAAATGATGTTTCAACAATTTTTTTAATTTTAACCACATTAAACCATATATCATTCACTTTTTATAGATTCACCTAGTCAATCGCAGATAAAAGTATATATTTTTCTCAAAAAACTTGGTTCAATTTATGGAAATAATGCAATAAAATATTTTAAACCTGCAAATTTTTCTTTTTTTCAAAGATTTTTGATGATTTCTCATTATAAATTTGCTACATTTAATCAAAGCTCGAAAACATTTAGAATATTACTTGATTGATTCGTCTGACATATAACAGTTTAAAAGTCAAACATGTATGAAAATCTATAATCTATGAAGAATTAGTTTGAAATTCAGTCAGTCTGCATGTAAATGGAAAATGTATGCGAACATTTTGCTGCTGGTGCTTGGCTGCTGCATAATCAATAATTTTTAATTTAACTTCAATAGCACAATCGTTTCTGTTTCAGCCTAATGACTATTATTATATTTTCAGGCATTAACAGGCAATATGCCAGCAACAACAGCAACAATCGACAAGAGCATAAAAAAAAAGTCAATTCAATTTTAATGGAGTAGCAATAAAAACAGAAAAAGCGCAAAAAATTGATATAGTCGTAGCCATGCGGCAGGCAGAGCAGTTCCCCCTCGCCCCTTGTAGGGGGACGAGAGGTTGAATAAAGCCCCATCTATAGGCAAGTTGCAACTGAAGCCCGTTCCAAGTGGAGCCATAATTTTGCAATTGAAATAAAATAATTTAAAATCGTTTTCATCAACAACAGCAGAAAAGACTTTTTCATAATAATGATGTTATTTAATGTGAATGACGGCGATGATGATTATGTTGTTGTTGTTTTTGGTGTTGCTGATGTTGATTGCTGCTGATGAAGCTCAGATGGATGGCCATTTGGAATTGATTCGCGTTGAATGCAAATGCAATAGCCATCATTTTCATAGCCAATTGCAAGCATTTGACCTCCTCTCTCTCTCTATCTTTATCTGTGTGTGTGTGTTACTCTGTTTCCTTTTGTTAATATGAAACGTGCCTGGCTGATGCGCCGTGTCCAATTATATAGTTCATTGTAGGGTATGCTAAATCGCGCACAGCAAACTTAACATTTGCTCGAATTAATCTTTTCTTTTATTCTCTCAGCTCTCGCGAGAGTTCTCATCCGAGTGGCAGTTGGGGCTGGGCCTATTGCGTTGAACGTTTTAGCCGCTTTATCCGATTTGCGGTTAAATTGTCTGGCTGAAGCAGAAACCAATTTCAATTTCAAACAAAACGTTTTCTGCAAATTACGCAAACTTTTTACTTCCAACGTGTTGCCGTCGATTCCAAGATGGCAGTTGAAACAGCTTATTATACCCTATACGCAGGGTCAAGGGGTTACAGTGAAGTGAAGGGGTTAGTGAAGCTTTTATATCGCATGTATAAAACTCTGACTATATTAGACTAAAACAATATTAGGCTGTACATTTTTGAAATTGTTTATCATTTGCCGGATAATTGATAATTTATAAATCTCATATTAGTTGCAATTGAACATAAATGTTAGTGAATCTTTATATTACAGGGTATTTGCCATTCATAGTCTCTCTCGGCTTGAGCTTACGTTACACGTTCTCGCATCGGAAGTGTTTTTTTTGCTGATTGCCAGTTGCTTAGCTGGGCTAAAGATCTGTCTTACTTACTCTGTCTCTCGCTCAGTCTATCTGCCTCTATCGCTCTCTATCTTTTTCTCATTCTCTGTAGATCGATTCAGCGGAAACAATCATCGAAAATGATTTATGCTTGTTCTAATGAGCACAAGTAATACTCTTCTATTGCCATATGGCTTAAACTGCTTAACTCCATCTCTCTCAGTCTCTCTCTTTCGCTGATATATCGATTTGAATTGTTGCTGTCTGTCTTTCAGCTTGTAATTAGCTCTATAAACAATGACGCCCACCAATCAACTCACCCTCACCCTCTCGTTCTCTCCCCCTCTCTCACACTCTTCCTCTCATATATTTTGATAAATTACCTAAAAAACTGTTTTCAATATGTTTTTAATGCTTTGCTTATGTGCACAGCCCACAATTGGTCGTATTATCAATCGATAATATTTCCCTTTTGTCAACACAAATTTGATCTATGCATCGGCATCCTAGAGATGAGCACGCGGAGAACAGTTGTTAGACACGCTTGAGCACAGCTAAATATGAAAATAATTTGGCATTCTCTAATTATACCCTGTAGAACTGGGAAATGGGTGCAGGATTGTAAATTGATATTGTGCAAGCATGGGTATGATCTGGCTAACGAGCTGAGTCCTTTGAGTCATTTCTATTTGGCTGACAGCTTGTTAGTTTACTACTGTATAATTAAAACGTAGGTTCCAGTTGAACTAAAACTTTTCATGATATTATGAAAGCTTTTTTTCACTATCTCTCTGTCTCTGTTTTTATGCGCTGATCTATTTTCATACTTGCGTGCCTATCCATTAGTCTATTGGTCTGTCTGGATATTGCCGGAACTAATAATAATGAATTATATTATAACACACGCAGATCAAGTTTTGTTGGTTATCGATAAATCTAGTCATGTCTCTGTCCGTCTATCAGTGATAAGAAAGTTTCATTAGCTATGCTTGCCTGTCTTACTTTATATATCTTTAAGTCAAATTTCATATTATTGAAGAGCAGTCTGGCTTTCACTCTTCATTCGGCTTCCCTCTCTGCACGAATGCCTACCGCTCTCGTGTCACGACATATTCTCCGCCTTAGGTTATACGCATATGCAGCATATCCGGTGTCAGCGTCTCAACCTTTTCTTCTGGTTGTCATTGACACTGATAAGTTCTTGAGTTGTCTGTCATATGGTTGTCGCGTCGCTCACATGGGAAGCGCCAGGCAATTATTATTATAAATCTCGCTAATGTAAGTTCTTGGCTCTATTGTGTGTGGGCAGCCTCAACTATGAGATGGGCTTTAAACTTGGACTTGGAATTGAATTTGAATTTGAATTTGGTTATTTATGAGCTTTATGGCTGCTGACCGCGTTGATTAATGTGTGACAGAGTATGAATATGAAAGACTTTGGCTGGCCATTTAAGAGCGACATCAATTAGCCGACGCATCGGCTGAGACCCAAATCTAAATACATTAACACAAATCGTAGCTGCATGTGGAGCTGGGCCATTGATCCCCCGTTCGTTCATCGATCGTCGAGCGGCCGCTCTCTGGAGGTCTCCACCAGGTGCCACGGTGCAGCGCTGCGCTGCCGCTTATCGATGCTTGTAAATGTCTCAACTATTTGTTAAATGCTAAAGCGACATGCTCATAATGGAAATGACAACTTAACAGCAATGCAGCAGGAGTAGGAGACGACGAACGAGAAGGAGACATGGTGACATGGTAACATGGAGACAGGGAAGTGACGATGGGTAGAGCAATGGAGACACCAAATGACAACAACCAAACAAGAAAGCAAATTAACCACTGCGTGTGACGAAACCCAAATACCCTTGCAGAAATTAGTTGCTTAAATATAAATAAGGTATTAGAGAATAAATAAATATATATATATATATATATATATATATATATATATATATATATATATATATATATATATATATATATATATATATATATTATAAATATATTTATGAGTGAATTCCCTACATATGTTTACAAATTTACTATTTTGTCTATAAAATGGACAAATATATATCATTCAAAGTTTCTTCACTCGAGTTTGCCTTGATTTTGTAATTAATCTTGGCCTTAATCTGAACTAAGCATGACTCAGCTTTAAAGTTCCAGAGAGGCCCGAAACTGAGTTCATTCAAACAATCATTATTATCATTGTATTTTCATAATTTCATTATGATCAATGAGAGTTGTTCAAGTGTTTGAAGGTTTGAATATAAAACCATAAAAGCTGGTTATAGAAACGAAGTAATGCAACATTTGTCTAAACTGAATATTATATATTTTAAGCTTTATAACTTTTTGGTAATACCAGCTGTTTGTAAGTGTGTTGAAACAAACGCCATGGCAAAACGATGTTAAAAGGCTCACTGAAGTCAGCACTGCCTACTCCTCTTACCACACTTCGCCTCCCCCTTCAGTTCCAGCTACCCACTGCAAATATCAACGTAGCTGACGCCGTTGCGATGATAACTGTATTGGCGAGTGTCATTAACATTTTGATTGGTTTGCCAGACGATGCGAATGAAACAGGCAGCAGGACGAGAGTCGAGAGTCCAGAGATGAGAGACGACGAGATGCAGCGCTGGCGCTTCACCTTATCAGCGCTGAAGGCATGCACATCATTTGTTAAATAAAGTAGAGTCAGAGCGGAATTGAAACACTCTCTTTCTATACACACGCACATATATTTAAATGTATATATGCATGTATGTGTGTGTGTATATATATATCCATTTGACTCTGTTTAGCAGTCGCTGCTTGTGCGAGGCAATTAATCAAGGCGACGTTTTGTTTTGTTCACTTTTATTTTTGCATGCGAAATGAAAACACCTTTTTAGTAGCAGCAGCAGCAGCAACAACCACAACGGCAACAACAACAAGCACTTGAACAACATCGTCAATCAGGCCAGAGCTGACAAGAGCAGCCTGGAAGCCAGCGATGGTTGGACAGGGCGCAAAGCGCAGGGCACATGGGGCGTATGCGTGATTCGTAATTCGTTAATTCGTTATTTTGTCATTTTGTTATTTCGTTATTGGCGACTCGTCGTGTGGCGCTTTGCGTTTATTTTTAAAGTGGTTACGTTGACGGTGGTGCGGCGGTGCAGGCAGGCGAAATTAAAAAGCGTCAATTTGTCACACGTGGCCAGGTCAGCCCAGCTGAGCTGAGCTCAGCTCAGCATCCCATCTTCGGCCTCGGCCACTGCCTCGTCATCGCCTGTGGCTGAGTGTTTAATTGGACGGCAGCTGGCGAGCCATTTCAGGCCACACTTGCAACATTTCCTGCCTGACACACACACTCATGCACTCACACACAGTTGGCACAGTTTTGTGTGCTCGAGTTATTAACTGCGCTCGCAATCCATTAGCTGGGCAATTGGACGACAATACACACGAAATGTGAGTGGGTGTAATGCCATGCACCACTGATAGCTGAGCCACCCCGCGCCCCACTCATACCCACTCCCTTGGGCCGCTTAGACATTGTCTTGAGTTTGTCACTTGGCGCGGCTGATTGCTGAGCCTAGCATTTGGTCTCTTAATGGTTCTTTATGTGCTTCCAGGCGACGCACATAAATCCATTTCAAATGCTCAAGCCGAATGCTGATATGAATGAACAGCTAAGTTTTCAGATACTCAAATGCATATAGATACATAATAGAAATATGTAGTCAGCGAACTGTTAAAAGCCTTATATATAACAAGTGAGAGGAGTTCGACTATAAGATACCCTGAGCCTCGTTTTCGTTCGCTCTACCAACACCTGCACTTCTTATCTCTTCCGCTTTGGCAAATCTAAATTAAAGTAGAAGCAGCAAAGTATAACAAACTATAGCAACGACTTATACTAATACTACTACAACTTTACTTCTCTCAAAAAATATAAATAGATAGAACGGCACTCATGTTATCTGTTAGCCAAACAAAACAATGAATAAAGTTTATAGCATTGTTTGGATGACATTGGTGTAATCTACATGAGATCAGCGGCATTCCTGGCATGTTGTTATCAATTAATAGTGATCTGATGTGATATGATATAAGCAAATATCTGTCTATGCATATATATTTCGGATCAAAAATCTTGAGCAATACGGAAAATACCCCAAAACACCTGAGTTTGAACTATAAACAACAAAGTGTTATTGCCAAACGCTCCTGCTTTGTACATAATCTTAATATAAAATTATTGCTCAAATGTAAACAGTATTCACTAAAAGAATTCGACGAGTCATGCTACATTTAAAGTTTTCAGCGCGATTTTTAGGACCGAAGGAAAAACGAACGTCATGCTTGCAAGTACAAAATAAAATAATCTTGCACAATCATGAAATGAGCGTAATAGAGCACTACTGACTGCCCGATACTTGCGCAAAGCTTAAGATTGAAAAAACTATTTTTATTTAATCTTAAGCCCTGAATGGGCTCTCCCTGAAGCAGAGTGGAACTCACATATGTAATACTTATCATAATATTGTTGTTAGTGTAAGGAGGCAATAGGAACAAGCGGTCCTTTCTCAGTGCACAAAACCAATATACTCCCTTTTCACAGAGTAAGTATTAATTAGGGATGGAGACACAGTTCTTAGGTGTGAGCGGGGGTAATATTTTAGCTTTAATGGCAGATAAGCAATAAGTTGCTGCGCCAGCTACGCCAGCTCACTAGACGACACTCTGATTAGCTATCAGGGGCTCTTATCTGAGAAACTGACCCACAAATAGTATTTATAATTGAACATAAACAATTGAGCAGCAGTCGTGAAACGGTTCTCGCGATGCTCGTTACGTTAATTCTACTTGGTCTGGTAGCCTTTCTGGGCTACGAATTCCTCATCTGGAACTATGACTATTGGCGCAAGCGCAAGGTGCCAGGCCCGAAGCCGGCCCTATTCACTGGAAATTATCCCCATCTATTCACAGCGAAGCAGCACCCTGTATACGCCATTAATAAGATCTATAGGTAACGCTTGAGATCTGCGCGACGTTAGACAACGTGAATGTGCTTACCTTATCAATTTGTAGGAAATATAAGAATGATTACGATGCTGTCGGCATTTATATATCTCGGATGCCCCAACTACTAATCGTAAATCCAGAGCTGGCGCATCGCGTATTCGTCTCAAACTTCAAGAACTTCCATGACAATGAGATATCCGCCTTGGTTGTTGAGAAGAGTGATTACATATTCGCCAACAACATATTCTCAATGACGGGGGACGCGTGGAAGGAGCGTCGGTCCGATATTACACCCGGCCTGACCATAAGTCGGGTAAGCCATAAAATATACCTTTGATAAGTCAAAAATTTGAATTGGTCTGATTTTAATTTGAGTATATGATTAAGTTATGGTGTGTTCAAAAAGTATCGCGTATTTTGTGCTTATTCAAAAATTTTTTAAGCTAAACTAAACTCAAAAGCTCAATCAGAACCATATCAGCTTAGTGCTATCTCTCGCTTTCTCTCATATTCTCGCATATTCGTTTGCAGATCAAATCAATTTATCCAGTAACGAACGAAGTGTGCAAAAAGATGACCGAATACATAAAAAAACAAATCCGCATTGCACCCAAAGATGGTTTAAATGGCAAGGATGTGAGTTATTATATACATATATATATATATATATATATATATATATATATATATATATATATATATATATATATATAACTTATCTTTCTCAATTTCCAGCTCAGCCTGTGCTTTACCACGGAAATGGTCACAGATTGCGTTCTGGGCCTGGGTGCTCAGAGCTTCACTGATAATCCCACACCGGTGATGGGCAAAATGAGGAACCTCTTCCGACAGGATCTTCTATTCTTGATAAACACCATTGCAATGGCTCTCTTTCCTCCATTGCGTCGCATGATAAGATTGCGCTTTCTGCCCAAGCCCATTGAGGAATTCTTTGTGAGTTTCATGGAGTCAGCTGTCGAGGAGCGCCAGAAACAAATCGCAGCTGGAATTAATTTTAATCGTGTGGACATTTTGGACTACATTATTCAGCTGGCCAAAAAGAGGAATATGGACTCTCGCAAGATAACAGCTTGCACGATGACCTTTCTGCTGGATGGCTTTGACACAACTGCCTCCCTCTTGGCGAATACGCTGCTGCTGCTGGGGCGCAATCCCCAGGTCCAACAGCGGCTTAGAGAGGAGCTGACGGAACACCTGAACGATCAGGGCTTTATAGATTTTGATAAACTTGTCGAGCTGCCCTATCTGAACGCCTGCGTGCATGGTGATTATAAATGAGAGTTGAGCCGTTGGAAATCATGGAATAACTTTTTTTCGCGCTTCCAGAAAGCATTCGTATGTTTCCTCCACTGGCCGTATCGAGCAAACTGTGCACCGAGAGCATTGAGCTGTCCAATCGGAATGGGCCCAACTTTACTGTGGAAAAGGGCACCGTTGTCCTGGTGCCTATTACCTGCTTTATGTACGATGATGACCACTTTCCCAATGCCAACGAGTTTAACCCGGAACGCTTCTTAGAACCCGATTCAATCAAGAAATATCGCGATCAAGGACTATTCTTGGGCTTCGGTGATGGTCCACGTATTTGCATAGGTAAGTAGATTAAGTAGATTGCTCTTCCGATGCCTAAACTTGATCGGGTATTGTAGGCATGCGCTTTGGCCTCGCTCAGGCCAAGGCAGCACTTGTAGAGATTCTCGTCAACTTTGATGTCAGTGTCAATGCCAGGACTCGCAAGGATAATTTATACGATCCAAAGAATTTACTTTCGACCCTCGAAGGCGGCATTTGGCTGGACTTTGCTGCGCGCTCCTAAAAACACTCTCCCACAACAAAAAGACTTAAGAAGGTCAACATTTTGAGGCTTATCAATATATAACTTTTTTGTAAGTGAGTACTGACATAATACTCTGATTTTAACTGTTTAATAATTTTTTTTTGACACTAAATATACGAATTTTTACCTTCTACAGGGTATACCTAAATTCTAATAATACTTGAACTTGTAAAGTGGGTCAAGCGTAACAAATGATAAACCATAAATTTAATTTATGCTTAAAGTGAATTTCAATTAGCTTATTGACTGCGACTGTCTTTGAATAAATAGTGCGTAATCTGAAGTGGTTCGTAATCGCCAGTGTGGCAACGGAGTCTAGATTAGTTATGTATATACATATATATATATATATATATATATATATATATATATATATATATATATATATATATATATATATATATATATACTATTTGTGTTTCTCCTTTAATATATCTCCTCCAGTTTTGAAGTTTTGGTCCATTTAAGAATACAGTATCTTCTTCTGGCAGATGAAGAACTGTGGATTAGATATAAGATTCATGTTGATAGACCGTTAACTCAGTATTGTGCCTATCTACAAGTGGACTGGGCGGTATTTTTATATATATATAAGTTTTTGTAGCGAGAGAGAGGCAGGGAGAGAGGAGACTCACTCTCTTTTGGGGTAGGCTTTGTTAGGGGACTTGTACTGCGACATCGCCAGCTACACATGTCCATCAGCTGAAGGCAATTGTGAGTTGAGTTCTGAGTGCGCCTGTGTCCCTAGTGCTGCCTGTGAATGCTTCTGCTCTGAATTTTTTAGCAGTTGCAACAGCTCCAGCAAAGCTGCCAGAGGCCACTTGGAATTAATGAACAGCGGCACAGAATATATATGAATTTTTTTAATTTCAGCTAAAATGCATTTCAGCATGATGAACGAGACAGCTCGGCTAGAGCAGTAGATCCCCAGTCTAAGGATTTTCCTTTTTTAATTGTTTTGGGAAATGGGAGGCCAGAAAAAATGAAAATATTCATTTGTAAAGCGGAAATTCTTAGCTGTTGAAAAATGACTTTGTTGCACACTGTAAAAATTATGGGAAGAAAAAAAAAATGGAAAAGTGTAAAAGTCATTTATAATATTTCGCATCATCATCAATTCTGACAAATTTCTTATAGTGCCTAAAATGCAAATGCAAAGGCGAATGGAGAACGCGCTGCCTGAACAAATACCTGAAGAAGAAAAAAAAAAAAAAACAATTTAATTAGCATTTAAAATGCGTATTAAGCAAAAAGCTTTTAACAATAACAAACAAAAACAAAAGCCAATCGATGCATCAAAATATGAGTGGAATACCCCTGCCGCATGCTCCACCACGTGCCTCTATGCCATACTTAAGGCCTCGCTCGTTCATTAACAAGCGCGTCAAACTGATAACAGAAAGAGCTGAAGCTGAGCGAGTGCACAGGAGCAGAGGGGACAGGGTAGAGCTCAAGTAAAAAGCAAGAGAATAAACAACAAAAACAGGTCACAATGCTAATTGATTGCAGCGAGGTTTTGTGTGCTGCGTTGTGTTGCCGCAACGTGGGCTATAAAATTATTGAGGGAGGAGACACGCATTTCTCGTCTCGATAAGCCAGCGCATGAATCATGACTCATGCACAGGTAAAAGGGCGATCGCGAACAGCAATGACCCGATCAGGAGTCTGAGGGCTATGAGCAGCATCTAATACAGCCGTACCGATTGAGCAATTAACTTGGCCAGTTGAGATAGCGGCACGAGCTCAATGAGATGTCGTTCTATATAGTTGATAATCAATATATATATATACGAATTGGTCTGCCCGATTATAATGCACTTTGTTTCAGCTAGCATTAGCTATGCAAATTAACGTGCGCTGAGTGCGGTGACAGAATAGAGTACACCCTGTTAAAAACTACTTTATATGCATTGCAGTAAAGCTCTAGGAACTTATATATTATTAAATAGCTCTTAGTCCAATTAAAAGTGTCCAAGTGTAGAAGACTTCAAGCGATGAAAAGATAGTGGACTCCTTATCTCTTTTTTTAATGATAGTAAATAACACGTGATTTTTTTAGCTCAATTCCAAACCAAAATTAAATTATTTTATTATAGTACCTTGAAGTTGGAGACACATACTCATCAACTCAGTCACTATACCCCACTTTTACACACTCTCAGTGTCTACCTACATCGTAGCTCAGCGAAAAATACGTACCACACACACACACACAGAGAAAGTGAGAGAGTGAGATATGTTTTATCAACGTTTCTTTAAATTGGTTGTTTTTATTCACTTTTAATGTTATAATTTGCTTTCCAAATATTTAACGTAAATATTTGCTTTGTGCTTGGCCGGTTTATGGGGGCGTAGGTCTTTCAGTCGAGACTCAAATGAATGAATGCTTTAGAGCTGGTATTTTTACGAGCAAAGTCTGATTTAATTAGTTTTATGAGTCGAGTGACTGGAAAACCCCATCACAACAGCACAAACTGGGTCCCAACAAAGCTGTTATACAAATTAGTTAAATGTGCCAAAAGACAAAAAAAAAATATATAAAACATTTCGAATTTGTATTTATGATCGAGTCCAAATGCCCAAAAGGCAAAATTATAAATATCTAATTTATGAAGCACACATCAAACACGATCAAATTGCTTATTCAGTCTCCCCCTGCCACTCTCACGCTCTCCCTCGCTGGATGTAATAAAAATCATGTCTACCACTGCTTAAAGCTAAGCTCTAAGTAGGCTCCATAAATACAGCAGCTAATCGCACGCACCCGTAGCGAGCCCACAACGCAAATGGTTTGCAATCATACGAAAATTGCCTACAAATGAACTGCTTAACGGCGTGTCGCACATTCGTTGAGCACCCCACGACACCCCAAGCCCGACAGCGGCTCTGCCCCATCCCTAAGTTGTACGCCATCAAGGCATAACAACCCCATTGTATTCCGTTTAACCCGGACCGAAAACTGTGCCAAAGCACCTAACAAATGTTTTGTCTTTTCGACTATGATATACTCTGTAAAACTTTGGCTAAGACTTGAAATATAATTGGTTCTCTCACAGCTTCGCTAAAGCCTGTATATTGATCATCAATGGCTGAGTCCGACAATCAGTCAGTCAATCAAATAATCACCAAGCAATGGTCAATAAGGCATTTATATACTCAGTAAGTCAATCACTCAATCCATGAACTTTACTTGTTTTAGAACTTAAGGTTCTACACAAATTTAGTTAATAAATCTATCAATCAGGCAATTGAGTAGTCAATCAGCCAATCAATCAATCGTTAGAACCGCTAATATATGTAAATTATTTTTATATCATGTTAGACAATTTCATTAAGTCACAGTTGTGATACGGTCTGAGACTACCCTCTCTTGATGCGTATAACAGGGTGTTGCGAAACAATCGCTGGCTGAAATTGCGCGAGTAGCATATTTAATTTATAAAACGACCAAAAATGGCGGGGCATAAAAATTGTCGACGGAGCAGCATGGACGGCAGTTCAGGAGAGCGGCACAAAATGCGAAAATGCGTGGCAAAAAATTGGATACTTATTAAAAATGCCCACACACATGCTATGTAATATGCATGGCTGGAGGATCTCATGTGCTCCCCAAAATTGTGTGGCTAAATAAAAATCAGTGAATGAGAGGGTGAGGGTGGAGAGAGGGGGACTGTAGAGTGGGTGCGAAATTAATTAAGAACACTCTCGTATGCCACGATTATTACGAGCAGCAAATGGAGCTTCCACAGTTTAACCAACAGAATTTCTTATAAGGCACAACTGTGCGAGATATTGTAATACAGTTGAGAGTGACACTACCTATCACATTTCAGCTTGGTGATTCTTAAAATAAAGGGGGCATAACTTCCAACAGATTTGTTGATTATCTTAGAACAGACGATAACTAGCTACCACTGTGGAACTAACTCCTACTTGGATACAACAACAACATAACACATTCTAAGTGTTATAATTTAATATAAGAGTCAAGTTTTCGATGAAATTCCTATTTTACATTGATTTCATGCTAATCTCAGCTGCTGAGCTCAACATCCTTTCTCACTTAGCTGAAATCAGTGCCATCGATGCTCAACAAGTCAACCATTCGCACCAGCTTGCGCAATACAGAAAATAGCGTAAGCTCCCCCTCACCCATACACCCAGACACCCAGACAAAGAGAGAGAGAGAAACACATACGCACACATAGATGATTAAATAATTAATGTGCTAATTTATCGCTTAGCAAATTGTGTGGTCAATTCACTAACAAAATCACGCATAGACCCCAAACAAACACATGGCCCCACCCAAATCCAAATCGAGGTCCAACTTCAAGTCCGAGTCTAAGTGTGGACAGGCGAAAGGAACTTAGAAAGACAAACACAGGGGAACGGAAGCAGTCACAAGTCGAGCTACGAAAGTGTCTTACGTGTTGAGGGAAATCACACAAATGGCAGGGCGTAGCAGAACAGAGAGAGTAAAAGAGAAGGAGAGAGAGCGAGAGGGAAAGAGACAGATCGACTAGCCAATACCCTATCTAACTTGCACGGATAAGGAAGAACTTATTGAAAATGTGAATATAAAAATATATATGTATTATATTTAAGCAAATTAAAATGTTCCTTCTTCATTTGAAGTCACTAATTCTCTGTGGTCCTCTACTAAGGCCAATCCTTATGCTTCTTAAGATAGCTCTCTCTCTTGGTGTGCTGCATTCATGAAATTTAGGAAATATATCATTTAATTTATTATAGCCGCCCACAAAGGCCTTGCCAAAGTGAAGCAAAACTTTTAGATAAAGCAAAAGATCTATGTTTGGTATAAGAAAGCTTTGCGCTTTAATCTAAATGGCTAGCGACGTATGTTTATGCCAATTAGGAATAATTATGTTTTATTTGCTTATATAATTTATATATACATATTTATAAATTATATATACTTTATATACTATACATACCTTACATATTGTAAAAACCTTATATACTTCATATACTTTCTACTTCATCTGCCGTTTTCAATGGGTATAACATATAACAGCAGTGTAAATATTCACTTAGTGTAAGTCAGTCTCTCCCTTGCTCTCTCTCTCTCTCTCTCTCTATCTCTGTCTCTGTCACTATTGCTATCTCTGTCTGCAAACAGTTTGTGGGCATTTGAAAGACATTCGCATAAACCTTAAAAAAAACCAAAAACTGTCACCAATAATAGCGCTCCGCTGGCCGCACATAAAGTTCGCGCTGCGACATTCTGAGACAGCGCCATAATCAGTATTGGCAATTGAAATGACATTTGTGCCTTGCCACGCCTCTCTTCCGGAACACACCCGCACACCCACACACACCCACACTGATTGCCAGGCTGCCATTTGTATATGAGGCAAATAAAAATGCATATGAAATGAAGCTGCAGCAAAGGCACTGGATGCGCAGCAGCGAAGAGTTGGGGATTGGGAGCTAGAGCGGGAGTCGGCATAAGAGTGGGAGTGGGAGTGGGAGTAGGGGTGGTCCATTTGAAGGCACTTGCGCAGAACTTGACTGCTGAATATTCCATGAAGTTGCCAATAAAGTCAAGTGGCAAATATCCTGCACACGGAAACCAAGCAGCGAAGGCAATCCGAAGTAGTTGCTGCTGTTGCTGCTGCTGCTGCTGCTCTTGTTGACTGCAGTAAGCTGATGCATACTAATTTTGCCAGCAACACCAACTACCCTCTGCGCTGCTCGACTCCGAGGCCAAACTTTTGTTCCTGCATTGTGGTGGCATCTCTTGGCCTCATTCTGTATTCATACCAAGCACCAATTTCATGCTTTTGTTGTTGCTGCTGTTGCTGCTGCTGCTGCTGCTGCTGCTGCTGCCTGCTATTAACTGAAATACAAGTAAAAATGCAATAAAAATGCGGCCCGCCTCTCATTTGGCATTAAAATTGCATTGCAATTGCCCGAGTCGAGACCATTTGCCTCATTGTTGTTGCCGCTGTTGTTGTTGCTGCTTTATTATGGCAATTGTTGCTCATTGTTATTGTTGTTGTTGTTGTTTCTGTCGCTGTTGTTGTTGCTGTTCAAATGAAATCCAATTAGTTGACTACACGGCCTACGAGACACGTCGATGGCGATGCGTCGTGACTCTTGCATAGCGTCCTTTTGCGTGTGACTATGAATTTGCCTATAGAAGCATGCACAGCGAGAAAAACAATGCTAGGATACAAATATAAAGTACAAGAAGTTGACAAATGAATTTTAATTTTAATCCATTGCGAAGCTTTTTTTATATCAAATGAATACGTAATATATTATTATTAGTTTTATTATTTATAATAATTTATTATGCTACTATGCGTCTTCGTTACTCGTCCTATATGTTATATCTCTCTCTATCAGCTCAAGCTCAGGCGTTTTCTCGAATTTTTGGCAAAACTCTAAAAATATACAAGTTGAGGTATATTAGTACCTAAGGTATCTAAGTATCTCAACCATTTGTAGCTCAAAGTGCATAGGTTGTGTGTGTATGTGTATGTGTATGTGTGTCTCTGTATTTAGACAAGCCACTTAGATTGAGGCTTGAGCTTGATCTGCTCTGGCCCTATGTTATCTGCCAGTTTCGCAACCCCACTAGATGACGCTTACTTCTTGCTTTGTATTACATAATATAATATATATAGTATAATTTTTAAATTTTTATTAATTGATTATAAACTTAATAAAAAACTTGATTCTGACTTTGATTCGATTTTAAATATCAGCTACAGTTCGCGCAGTGTAGAATGCAGCGCTGCTGTGATTTGAATTAAATATGCAGTAATTGTTCGTTTCATTGTTGGCCAAGACTTTGCTGTGGCTGTTGCCAAAAAAACAAACGTTGCTCTTAAGTGCAAAATTGAATTTTTTTGATTAATTTTTTGGTTAAACGAGCACGAGGAAAAACTTGGAATTGGACTTGAAGTTAGAAGAAAATGACTTATGCGCTATCTCTTAGTCGCGCTCGCTCTGTCTCTCTCCTTCTCTCCCTCTCTCTCTTTCTTTCTCTATCTCTCTCTCTGTCCATGATTCTTTCTATGCGGCATGTGCGTAAATGGCACATGCCAACATATCAGAAATAACTACGTCGCTATCCATTTGCAATTGCAGAATCAAGACGCGGCGGCATTCCTGTCAGGCAGCTAGCCAGGTTGCTAGCCAGGCTGCCAGCTTGCCACCTGAGTTAGAGACATGCTCAAGGCCAAGAAACTCTCCAATAAAACTGTCAATTAACCTTTAAGTGAACTTGGAACGCAGCAAAAGATGCTGAAAACAAAATAATTTCCATTTGCATAGACATCGAGTGTGGCAGAGAGGGTGGTGAGTGTGGCATATCTTATCGCTGGCTGCCAGTATGCCAGGTGAGCGATAGCGGCGGAAACATTTTACGTTCGCTGCTAATAGAGATCTCTCGCAGATGCTGTCAATGGTTAAAGCTGGAGCGGGCACTAGGAAAGTGGACCACACTCTGAGAGTTAGAGCCAGCGGCGGCCCTCTGGCCGCTGCCACGCTACGCCATGCCACGCCACGCCACGCCTCCCTTTCTTTGTGAAGCTTGAAACTGACAAAACGCTGCTATTTCCAATTGTGCTATTAATCTGCCACATTTGCACTTCTCCATGCTTTGGCCTGTTCGCACAGGAACGAGATGGCGGAACGCTTTGGCTCGTCTCGCATCGCTAAGCCGAAAATAGAAACAATCAAAATGAAAATACATTCTCTTCGTGCTTTCGTCTCTGTGCGTAATAAAAACCCCAAAAGCAAAACGATTTCCATTTAAAATGTCGTCGCAAATGCAAAAGCTGCGACCCGTTCCTCTTCAGCTGCGTCTCTTAACTTCCAAGCAAGCACTAACTGTAACTGTTCCACTAACTGCGACGCAGCGACCAATCAGAGGCCGGCAGCGTGACGCCCACTGCGCCAATTGTTGGCCAGTTGCTGGCCAGTGCTGCCAAGCGCCGCGCAGACCGAAACCAGTTTGGCCCGCATAACGCAGTTGAGCGCGCCGGCGCAGCAAGCGAGAGAGCGAGCTGTGCGAGCGAGACGTAAGCATGAACAAGGCGGAGCCAAAGCAGAGCAACCACTGCAAGGCGCCGGTAAGTGCGGGCGAGAGGGTTGGCGCGCGTTTATTATGGTAGGTTAGGTTCAAACAAGGTGGCAAACAGGCTCGTTAAGGCTAACGAAGTAGGAGGGAAACAGCGGCGGCGACGGCGACAGAGACAGCGCAGCCGACGTTAGCGAAACTGGTTTTACGTGCTTGCTAAGCGACTTAACAAGCACTGTCAGCGGGCAGCGACAACGACAGCGACAGCGACAGCGACAGCGGCCGAGGCAGCGACTGCGACAGCGACACAGTCCGTCGGCATATTTCTGGTTGCATTTATGAAAAGCGTTCACGCCCGCCAGCACGCGCCCGCTCCCAGCACGGAGTTTTTTCGCTCACTCGCCGATCTGAAATCTGAGCTCAGTTCCATTTGTCGAGCCGGTTAACGGTTAACGAAATCGCGTCGCGGTCTCTTTTCATTAAAGCCAAAGCCAAAGTGTGAAGCCAATCGAAGCGCCGTCAACTGTGCAGTGAGTGGATCAAAAGAAATACTTGAATATTAAATATATCCCGATATATATATATATATATATATATATATACATATATATATATATATATATACCTACATTTGAATAATTGGAGTAATAGAAAAGAAACAAAAGTGTTGTTCAAATTGGCGCCTCACACAAGCATCATAGCTCTCAACATGTCCAGTCACGAGGAGGATGAGCACGAGCACGAGCACGGCGATGATGTCGAAGAGCAGGAAATACACGTGGATGTCGACTCCGATTCAAGAATGTCTTGCGGCAGTGGCTCAGACGTTGATATGGACAATGGTAGCTGCTACGATGAATCGGAAACTCCTCTCAGGTAAATTAATATTATCAGGTGTTAATTATTATATATATGGATATCCCCACTGTCAAACAGAGATCTTCATATATATATGCCTAATTTGGGGTTAAATTAATTGACCTTAGGAATTATAAGTTATTGTATTAAAGACTTATCTTCATTGTATTCTGCAAAAGCACATATCTGTTAGTTAAATTGCCGTAGATCATAGATCTATATTGAAATCTTGCGACATTTCGTATGTTCATATGTATCTATTTCTATAGCTCTCTCACTCTCTCTAATTCTCTCTGTCTCATTTTCTTCTCTCTTTTCCAAGCTCATTGAATTATAATTCGATTCTAATCGGTTTATTCCTTCCTACAATATTCCATCTAACAATAAAGTATTAATATTGAGAGCTAGGTGAGATGGCTCATAAATCAGGTCTTCTTTACTCTCTTACTCGCCTTTTTTCCACAATCTACATATGTCTACATACGGATCTATCTCTCTCTTTCTGTCTTCCTCTCGATCTTAATATCTTTCTCTTTTTTTCTTTTTCACTCAAACTTGTTCCCTCATCTCTCTCTCCTCATCAATTCTCTCTTCTCTCTCTCTCTCTTTTACAATTTTTTTCTCTCAATATTTTTCTTCCTCCTGTTTCTTCACTGTAAACAGAGTATTGGGCAACCAGCACCGATACTCAAAACGTCTCTTAACCATTTGACGACTCCCAAAATGAATATATTCAACTGGCATTGTCGCATTGTCCGACTACACAAAGTCCCATTCTTGGCACATTTGAATAGCTAACAAGCCGATCCAATAAACGCTTTCATTCATAATCGAATCGTATCTCATCGAATGGAAACGAGCTCTCAACTCGCTCCAATTTGGGTTTGGCGTGAACAAAACTCTTAAACGCTAATAAATAGCCGCGGCAGACGCCAACAAAAACTTCCTGAATTTACAAAGACAGCTAGTTGGATAGAGAGAGGGACAGGGAGCGGGAGAAAGGGAGAACGAATTATAGGGTATGAGGGATGTGGGCATTGCCGACTCTTCAGACGATAAAAAGGCACATTAGCAAGGCGCCAAAAAGCGCGCACCGATAACAGCTCCCCAAATGAGCTCCAAACGAGTTAAGCAACACAAAGACAAGGCCCCAGTCGGGGGCCCTACGCATCGCATCGCATGGGATTAACATTTTAATAGAGAATGCTCCATAAAAATGAAAACACATAAAAAGCGAAACGAAAAATGCGAGGCGCAAGACAAAAGAAGAAAGATCGTAAAATAGTTGTTTCACTAACTTATAGGCATTGGGGCTGCTGCTTTTCGTCAAGTGTAGATCAGACTAACGATTTATAGAATTCAAATCAAATACCATTTGCATAATTACTTAATTTGCCAAGATTCATGCGAATATTACGCATACGCTGCGTAAGCGTCTGGCGAAGGCTCAGCGCGAAGCGAAAACATGATTTCTGCGTGTTTCAAGCCAATACTTTAGGCCTTATCTGCATCACAGCTAACAGCCAACAGCCAGCAGAAATAACTACTTTAATACACTTGAAGAAAAGTTGCAGCAATCAATTAAGCGTTGATTAAAAGTAAATAAATGAAATTATGAAATTGTATTTCAATTAATTAAAATAACTTTTATAAAATAATATTACCAATATTTATTGGAGATATGAATAAATGTTATAGATTTATATAGTGATGGGCATATGATATTTATATATAAATATATGATTATAAATAGATACTAAAATATAAATAAGATGTCGTTAATTTTATTTATTAATTTTGTATAGTTATTATGTAATCAAGCACATTTAAATATAAATATTTTTAAATATAAAATTTTATTTTTAATTTTTCATATTATAATCGCACTTGATATTCATTTCCAAACGCAGACTATAGATTTTTTATAATTATTTTAAAAAATTTACAAATATAGTATAATTTAAAATATTTTCAATTCTTATGTATTTATATATTTACATTAGATATGTATCTATCTATCTACAGATAGCATAGATAGATTTCCATTTCTTTTTCTTGAGCGCCAATTGAAAAATATTCTAAAATAACTGCAAACTGATTGATGTTCTCCAAGTGTATGGTTTTTGCGTGGGCAACTGTTTGCAGCTTTCAGTTTGCCACATTTTAGTCATAATTAGTTCTATCTGTCTCCGTCTCACTCTGTCTGTCTCACTCTTATCTAGTGGCACTTTTAACATTAATGAGAACAACAACAATAATAACTCGTATTTCACTCTCTCTCTTTCTCTATCTCTCTCTCTCTCTCTCTTTCTCGACTCTTCTCTTACTTTAGCGAATCACTACAATCGGAGCAAACGCGCTCCTCTTCCAGCGAGAATCTGCCCTTCAGTATATCGCGCCTGCTATCGAAACCCTTTGAGACCAACAACAACAACAATGTGAACAGCAGCAGCCAGCATAACAACAACAGCAGCAACAACAACAACAACTTGGATAGAAACATTGAAGACAAAGAGCTGCAAGCAGATGAACACGATTTGGCCGCCTATAAGTTGGCCAGCAGTATTGCCAATTCGACTTATGGCAGCGCCGCAGCGCTCTACTCGTATCCGCATCTTTATCCGTCGGCAGCGGCCGCGGCTGCCGGTCATGTGCTACGTGTGCCGCCGCAGCGCACGCCGCTTACTTGGGCGCTACCGCCGCTGCATCATGCAGCGCTCGCCCATCAGGCGGTCAAGGATCGGCTGGCAGGTGAGTGAAGCTCACAGTAAAAAGTGAGGTAGCCCCCAAATAACAAGCAACAGCTACTGTTACGATGTACATACATGCATATGCATACATGCATGGGTGTGTACGTGTGTGTGTGTGTGTGTGTTACTGACTGTGTTCTTTGCCTAATAAGCGCGATCAGAGAAGTCTTTTAAGCCAACATGCCTGTCGGCATGTCATTTGCCCAAGCAGTGCCACACACACAAATAGACACACACACACAGACACGCACACACTTGCACACACGCCCTAAAGTATAAAAACATGTTTGCCTTCAAATGCACAATCGCAGCTTAAGTCAAAGCCAAAGAACAAAAAACCGCCCAGAAGCAAAACTTTTGCTCTACTCATTTGCATATATATATATATATATTTGTATATATATACATATATAGGCATGTACGATCCGAGTTGGATCCTCGCTGTTCGCTTCCTTAATTTGTTTACATTATGAGCTTCGGTTGTTCGAACAGCGCGAGCCGCTTAAATAATGAGAACGCGTTGATTTTATTACGAATCTGCATACCCTTTTTATCAGCTGTGCTGTCAGTCGAGCAGCTCGGCAGCCCGGCAGCTCAACAGCCTAGCAGCCCAGCAGCCAAGCAGCCAAGTTAGTAGGAAGTTGGCTGCATTAACTCATATTTGTGAGCCGCAAAGCTGCTTAGCTGGACGATCTCGGCGCGATTTGCTTTTATGACCAACATCCGCTGCGCTCCTTATTTTATTTTCGTTTTCGTCTTTTTAGTTATTTTAATGAGCTAGTTTACATGACTTTTTAATTTCGCGCTGTGCCCCCGAAAAAGGAATTAATTACACATTGGGCGGTCTTCAAGTGAGCTGCGGACTTAGCTTGGCTTATTTATCGCCAGCATACCACACTTCAATGCGACGCGGCCTCAACTGACATGGGCAGCATTTAATTAGTCTCAGCTAGTGTGTGAGAGGGAGACGAGCAGTGAGCACGCGGGGCTGGGCAGCCTAAAAACAGAGCTGAAATACGTAGACGTAGCGGGAGAGGAAGTGGGAGAGGGAGAGCTGATATGCATGTTTTTTTTATTTTTTTGTATATAAGCAGCAAATGTAGAGTGCGGGCAACGGGAATGGAAGGGGAAGAGCAAATGTAGCTTCCTTTGACCAGTTTCGTTTTGTCAACAACTTCGTCAGCGTCAGTCTCTCTCTCTCTCTCTGTGCTTGTGTCTGTGTGAATGAGTGTGCTTGTGTGAGTGCAGTGTGTCGCTGCGACTGTGCTGATAAGCTGGCGCCTTGGCTTTTTTCATTAACAAGACAAACGAGGCAACGTCACAACGTGACCCTTCGCCCATTGGCCGCTCCCCTCATCCGCCCGCTCACTCATATGATTAATAAGCGTTGCATGTTAATTGGAATGCCGTTGCTTGGACTTTCTGCCAACGGGCACACGCAGCAGGCGCCAATTAAATTTTGTTAGCCCTTTCTAGCCAAAAAAAATAAAAATTATAATAATGAAGGAAAAGCTGGCTAAATCGCATGAAAGTTCAAAGTGTAAATGCTTGAGTGTAGATATTTGTAGCTACATATTGCGCATACGCCAGGTGGGCCAGCGGCTCAGTCTCAGCCTCCGTCTCGGCCACAGGCGCCATCAATAATGCATGCTAAAAGCTTTTAGCATTATTTTACGTATTTTTGGTAAGGCAAGCGGCAAGCGGCAAGCGGCAGGCGGCAAACGGCAACGGCAGCAGCAGCCGCCACAGCCCACAGACAGGTTGTGAGAGTATCTTTAAGATACGCCAAGAACTGAGCCAAAACATCATAAATAAGAGAAAGAAGAAGCGGGAAACAGGGCAGGAGAAAACGGGAGGGATTTGTTGGTAAGCCATAAAATTATGCTTACGCGAATGAGCGCTTGACTTCGTATCCCTTAAGGATATGAGCGCCTGCTTATGTGGTGCGATAAATGGCTTTTTATTGAAATTGATATTACCTGAAATATTCACATGGTTTTCAAACCCTTTCAAACTTGCATCCCACATCTACTTCTTCCGTGGTGGCTAATGCAAATGGAAGGACTCCGCGGCCCAGTCACAATAAAAAACATGATTTGTCAGCTTAACACCCAGCCATACATAACGGTATTCATGGCTTCGAGGTTTTCCGATTGATGAAAATTTCAGCCATTTGTTGGCCTTTTTATTGCGGCCAATTGAGAGTTGTCTTAAGCGCAGCAAACTCCCTGTGGATATAAAAAATACGTTAAAGAATTTAACTTGAGTTGTAAATATTGTTGCTTACGCGGCTCTTTGAGTATTGGAAAATGCGGAAAATGGCGATTTAATTTTTAAAATGTTATGTAATTTATTTAGGAAATATTCAATATTTGCCATTTCTGTAGTCAGTGGTTATTTCACATGGCTTTTTATGATATTGGCATATCAAATGAGATATGATATTTGAGATAATGTATGTCCATTGTCATGTATTAAAGATAGATATCTTTAGAGATAGATGTCTACAGATAAATATATAGATAGATCTCTGTGGATAGTCCACAACAGGTAAAGCATTATTAAAAGACTCTATATATTATATTTAGATTCATACATCATAAGGCATATATTTTCTTAAGATATAGCTAGTTTTTTGGTTGAATAATCAGTAATTTCTTAGCAATTGGTCGCGGTTATTCAATTTTAACTCTAGTAATTGATGACACAAATTTAGGTTGTTATCTAATACATTAAGCTATTTTGCATTCGACTTCGAGTAATTTGATGGGCTTAAATATTTAGCCAGATCTAACTAACAAATGACCCCTATGAGACGTTGGTCAAGCCGGTTTCAGCCGATTGTCGTCGAGGACAACGACGACGACAACGTTTTAATATTTTGTTGCTGTGTTTGTTGTTGTTGTTGTTGTTGCTTGGTTGGCTCGTCTTATCGCACACAATAAACAACAACACGCAAAAGTAAGTCGACTGGCTGGAATTTTAAAAGGTTCAGCGCCAGCCAGACAGACGGACAGCCAGTCAGTCAGTTAGCCCGCAAGCCAGCTAGCCAGCGGCACAGTGCGCACCCATTAAGAGAGACGAAGACAGCCTTAGACGTAGGTCACATAGGCATCCTAGGAAGTTCGAGGAGAGTTTATGACTCAACCTTTTGAATGAAATTGATGTCGCGTGCGTCGTCGTCCCCTGTCTCTGACGATAAAGCCTACAGATCGCACCCAGACAGCAGCAATTAGGCACTCGAGTCACTGACTTCGGCTCTACACCAAATTGATTTCACAGCAGGTAGGCTCAGGTTAAAGAGCTGCCGGAAGCAAATATCGGAAATGTCCTATTATCTATTTGGATATTTATATTTGATATATACTATAACTAATTGCTTGAGCTGCAGCTAACTAAGGATTCTTTTCTTCCTTGCAGCTGCCTTTCCCATTGCCCGACGCATCGGACATCCGTATCAGAATCGCACGCCGCCCAAGCGAAAAAAGCCGCGCACCTCGTTCACACGCATCCAGGTGGCCGAGCTGGAGAAACGTTTCCACAAGCAAAAGTATCTGGCGTCGGCCGAACGGGCGGCTCTTGCGCGTGGCCTCAAGATGACCGATGCACAGGTGAAAACGTGGTTTCAGAATCGACGCACTAAATGGAGGTAAGTTTTACAGTTTCAAAAAAGACAAAAGAAAACGACAAAAAATCAATATGCAATGCTCTCAAGCGCTGACAGCTAACGCCTGTCGCTGCTGCTGCCCTGTACCCCCCATCAAAACTCTTTAAACTTCAAAAAAAGAGAGAAAAGTATAAATATATATCTGTATATATAGCGCACTTTTATAACTGAGGGTAAAAGGTTTTTCCATTATGCATGAGCACATTAAATGAAAAAGCGCAAACCTCCCCCATGCCCCGACCCACCCACAATATTTTCGTTTAGGGGTTGGCCCTGCGCGGGGGTGGATTTATTTTGTATCTAGTTCGTTAAGTCCTCTGGAGCGCTTACTTCATAATGAGCCGAGGGTTTGCTATTAGACAAACTCTTATCATAAGCACACAAAATGGAGGCTATGAAAAATATAATCATAATTTAGCTTAAATGATATTGCGCATATGTGAAATGAAATATATGGGGAGCCTAAACATAAACAATATGTCTTCTTTTATTACTTCCTAGGGTGATTATGGTAGGAGTGCGATCGGAACTGTTTAAAATATATTTCGAAATGATAAGAAAATAGTTTTATTCAGTTTCAGAACTTTACTGATTAAAATATCGAATAAAATAGTAATTTATATTGAATTATGCAATATAAAGATTTGGGCTCGTGTTCGTATTCCCCTTAGTTCAATACTCAAAACTATGTATCGAATGTTCTTTCGCATATCAATTAAATGGTTCCATTTGAAAAACTCATTTAAAAAACTAAAAATTATAAATTACTTTTATTTCGAGTTAAATAATGACAAAATAGCATTTAATAAGTATGCCTGCACATAAATCATTTATAGGAAAATTTCAATTTTATATATTCAGAAACTAAATGCAAATAAATTAAATCGTTCCAGTTGAGAAATATATTTAAACAACCATAATAGATTTCATAGTCAAAAATATTTACTTTAATTTAACTATAAAAGTATTTAATATTCTTTAGAAATAATGACAAAGCCGAATTTAATGTGCCCTCGGACATTTATTTAAAGCGAAATCTACCAATAGATCTAGATGGCCGGGTAATTTATTAAGCCTTGAATCGATCTTAATTTAACCAAAATACAAAATGCAGAGATGACAAACTCTATGACTAAGATTGTTAATGTCTTTAATATTTATATATCTTATCATATAAATATTTATCTTTTATCCCTTTGATGTATGAACCTTCCTAGTGCAAGTCTGGTCAAACATATCAGCTCTTTACCTTTTGTGCTCTATGCCGAATCGTTTACACCGGAAGAAAATCGTATACACAAATAAAAGAAGTCGAGTCTATATCTTAGTAAGCTCTGAATTGAAATTTCAATATTGCTGAATGCTGGATGCGTTTACTGAAATCACTAATAGCTTTACCTATCTATTAACAAGTTTAGAAATTGTTTTAAGCCGTAAACTAAAAAGTTGCATAACTCATATATTCAACTAGCCTCTTTTTTCGCTGAGTGTGTGCATATAGAATATAGATATACATATAGAAGTCATAACCAACTCACGCGCTTGTTTGTCTCTAATTTAATGAGGCATTGATGCGTTGAACGCCATCGCGTGTCGCAAATCGTTTTCTATTTTATTATTAACATTTGAATTATAACAAAATGATTCCCGCGCCCACTACGCCGTCCCGATATGTATATGATGTATGATATGACCATCTGCAATTACCATTATAATAATGACAAAGGAGAAACTTTACCAAAACTGAGCCAACTTTATTTTCATGCACTGCACACAGTAAAAGTGAGGTATATTGGCATCGAGTTAATGTATGTAAAAGGCAGACCAAATAGTATAGGATATACTTCAGGATAACAATCTCTCTATCCAAGTCATACAACAGAAATTTATGTATATATTTTTATGTACCTTTGGTCAGTATAAATTCAAATTCTCAAGGTATCTGCTAGTCGAGCACTGCCGGCTGTCATTTGTTATACTTTCTGCTCTTAAGCAACAACAAGAGTCTTTACAGTGGGCGCATTTGAGACGCGTTAATTGCCGCTTAGCAGGCTCAGCTCCCACAGCACGACAATGCTAGAAGCCAGAAGCCAGAAGCCAGAGCCGTCTTTCCCTCACACTCTTTCTCTTTGTCTCTCACCAGTGGCTTCTGGCCAAGTCCTCTTGGCTGTTGGCTGTTGGCTGTTGGCTATTTGGCTCTTAGAGCTTATCAGCCATTTTGGACCTAGTTTAGCTCGTAAAAATTAATGATGTAAAACGCAATTTTGTTAACGGCAATGGCCACGGCTCGTTTGTGGCTAAGTGAAATGGCAACGGCATTAAACAAGCCCCATGATTATGTATGCCTCGTAAATACCCGTAATGCTATATATATGTACATATATAAGCATTTGTGTATACATAAGTATCACATAATTGCCTTAATGCAACTGTGCGCCAAGTAATTTGAATAATTAGCACCGTTCAACATGGCGTATGAGTTATGTTCGCTTCAAAGATTTCAAAATGTTTGTGTGTTGTTTTCCTCTTGCTGTAACTCGTTTTGCGGGCTCGAAATAACAAAGACATAGCCTGAATCAGAGGCCTTCGCATGCCGACAACAGCGGCAATAAAAAAGTAAAAACAACAACAACAACAACAACAACAACAACTGTTAATAATTAACAAGAAGAAGCAGAAGAAGAAGACTGAGCAATTGAATGAAGCTTGTTGCCCGTCAATTTGACAATGTGTTTAGCGAAAAAGAAATTAAAAGGAGCTGCAAAAAAGAAACAGCAAGCGGAAACAGTTAGCTGTGCCATGACGAAACTCGAATACCTTTCGCATTTGCATTTGCACACATAACGAATCTAAAATTTATTTTTATATGCAGCCACACAATGATTTTCGTTTTATTTAGTGTCTGTTAAAGCGTGTTTTTAACTGTCTTATATATTTATAGAATTATCTATTATTAATTATGCATTGCGTAACCCAACTCGAAAGCGAGGGTATCAAAAGGTCGCCAGGGCAAAAGATGTTTGATGGCAGACAGACAACAGCTAGAAAGCGCCAGAGAGCGGGTGTGACAGAGACGGCATGTCTGCCAGCTCAGCTCTGAGTGTAAGAAAAAATGGCATGTCATTGCGTACTTTGTTTTATTTGCGCTGGGGCCGCACAAACGACGTCGTCTAACGGTTGTCTGCTCGGGCAAAAGATTTGCAGAAACTGTATACCCAACAAATGGTGGGAGACTCTGTGAGGAATATTTGTTGAGCAGATTGGAAATAAATAAGAAAATACGAAACTCATGGAAAAGATATTAATTTGGCTCACACATATTTAGCTAGAATCCAAAGTATATCGGCGCTTACGGGGTATCTTCTACGTCAAACACTTCCATTTGCAGTGTCAAGTGCTCGAGGAGGATGCATAATTTAATTAGCAACCTGCGCATAAATCAACGTGCCGTTAAACCCTTTTTAATTACACGGCCATGCATCAAACACAAAGATTTGGGCAAGAGATTGCGGCCGGGGGGGAATGGGAAGCGAATCTTAAATTCGAGTAGGAAAACTCACACGAAATTAATTGCGTGGCATATGGAAAAGTTTTCGCAGTAGCTGCTGCTGAAAGCTGTCTAATTAAAAATTTACACACGCAAAAACAGTGACAAATGAACTGTGTGCGTGTGTGTTGTGTGTGCTTGGGGCCAGAAGAAGTTGTTGGCCAAAACTTGAGCCGCAAGACGAAAAATCAATTTGGCAAAGAGCAAAGTTTGTTGGGCCAAAACAAAGGATGGAAGAAAAACAAATGAAATTAATTGCAGCTGCGTTTGGCCATTTGTAAATTAACTTTGAAGCTGTGACGTTAAGGCACGTGTCCTGCGCAGGACGAAACCTTGGGCTACTCCCGCGGGACTTGCTGGGGCCAGCCAATTAATGGACTGCCTAAATTGTTATGTCTTGAAAGATAATTACCAGAGGGCCCCAAAAACATTATTCTGTCTGTGTCTTTGAAATGATTTTAATTAGCTGCTTGGGCTGCCACTTGAACAGCTGCTAACAGCGCGACAATTGACTTGCCATTAAATTTGTTACCGCATTTATCACCCGCTGCCCCGATTTCTCTCTCCCTCTTTCTCCCCCTGTCTTGCTCTTTATGTCGAGCTTTAATAAACATTTTAGTCTAATGCCTGCCCATTATTTATCGTGCAAGCAACAACAACAACATTTTCATCGCCCTGGCGCCAAAAGACAAACAGTTAACATTTGTAAAGCGTTTTCCATTTCCACCTCGATAAAAATAAAAAAAAAGACAAAAAAAAACTCTCGTGCTGCACAAGATAAATTACAGTCGTGCTGCCTCTATTTCTATCTCTGTTGCGCTTCAATTAAGCCCAGGGGCTGTCGTCTGCCGCTGCTTCACTCTTTCTCTGTCTCTCTGTTCCGCTTAAATTAAGCCCGCACACATACTCAATCATACACACACACACACGTCGCTTTGCCTTGCCATCGTGCTGCCTGCCTGTAGCGCTGACGTAAAAATGCCTCGCAGATAAAGCATCCAAAAATGCCAGAAAGTAAAAGTGAAATACTACCCATAGTCGCCTAATATATAACTCACTGAATGCCAGACATAGAAATTGGTGTTGTTGAGCAATAATTGAATTAGAGTGAACCAAACATTTATTATGGCCAAATGAAGTATAAGCCTAAGTTCTCTACACGAAATTATCTATTTTATCTATTTGCCTATTCAGCTAACAATCCAATCCAATTTGGCAATCATATTAATGAATTTTTAATAAGCTCGCATTCGAGTTATGAACTTTTAGTTTGAATGATGACATTGCTGATGAAAGCCTTAATGATAGCATATTTAACTAGAGTACTACAAATGACATGTGTGGGTCGCACACACACACACACACACACACACGCACACACATAGTTGGGCTAACGAGCTAAGTATTTAGGATAGTAATTACACGGGACAAAAACTTTAGCTGGCAACCATAAGAACTTCATTAGATCATGAAATATTCAATATGGCGCTAAGGCAAAAACAACCACCCGAACGGGCTGTCTCTGTGTGTGTGTGTGTGTGTGTGTGTGTGTGGCCACAATTAGAGCACAAATGCTGCGCAAACGCAAGATGCAAAGGCAAAGGGAAAACGCAAGACCAAAATGGAACTGGAAGTGGAGCTGCAAAAGAGAATGGGAAGAATGGGCAAGGCGAAAAGAGAATGAAGAGCAAATGCTGCAGCGAAGCGAAATTGCATTTACAGTTGCAACAACTGGCAATGGAACTGGGAATGGGCAAACGGCATGGGCATGGGGCTGAGATGAGAATGGAACTGCAGCAAAGCGCAGATGCAATTACAGCTGAATAATTGATAGCCACAGGAATTGTTGTCGGTCTTAAATCCCATTTAAGCGCAACATTTAAAATGTAATTTAACGACAAAGCGACTCGAAATTAATTTTCAACAAAAACAAAAGCGGAACGAGCTGCCAGGCCAATGCTGAGTACGTGAACTGCGGGCAATCAGCATATTTGATTCGATATCTTTTAAATGACTGTGTATACCTCTGACTCAGCTGTCAGTTGTATGAATCTAGCGACCATAATGAATATGCACATTAGTTGATGTCAATATATAGATAAAGCTCATCAAATCTTACTCACTCACTCACTTTCTCTCTCTCTCTCTCTCTCTCTATCTCTCTATGTGCAGACGTCAGACGGCGGAGGAACGCGAGGCGGAGCGACAGGCAGCCAATCGGCTGATGTTATCACTTCAGGCGGAGGCCATTAGCAAGGGCTTTGCCCCACCCGCTGCGCCGCTCAGCTCACAGTCCGGCGTAAATGGAGCTCCGTTGGCGGCGCTGCATGGACTGCAGCCCTGGGCGGAGGCGTCCCATGCAGCTGGCTGCTAATTGTCAAATGGTAGATCGCATATATGCACACACACACGCATAACCTCATATATGTATGTGTGTGCGTACAAGGTTTATTTGTGATAAAGTTTGCTTTGTAAATAGAGTTGAAAAACGTAATGGGCACAGTGAAACCCCGAACAAGACGAATCAATCAATTTGTAAATACTTAGCTTTACTTTCAATATAAAATACACAGATATATATACATACATTATTATATAATATATATATAATCATATGTTAAGTATTTGATGTAAGTCTAAGTAGTTTCCTTTAGTTCGTAGCGCAGTGTTTGCATGATTTGATTTCCCTTTTCAGTTGTTCAACACTTCTCAAATGTCAACTCTACAAAGCATACAGTATATATAATAATATAAAAGAATCTTAAATATATGGCTTGTATTGTACGTTAGTTCGTAAGTCGAATGGCATTACCTAGTATTATAATTATAATAAAACTATTGCAAGATATAACTAACTGAAATAAATGCATTATGAAATCAAAGAAAACAACAAAACTGTTTAGTTTTTATAAGAACTCTATGGGATTGGGTTTTAGGTTTTAATGTAAGTAAGTATAAAAATATGTTGAATACATACATCATGATTCATCCCTGTATATCTTTAGTATAAGCGTTAAGTTCTTATATTCTTATAATTTTTAAGTTTTCATATATCATTTCATTTCATTTAATTCCTTACATCATGATTGATGACAACACTTTGTGTCGTTACAGGTAAACAGAACATATAGATCCCTTAAATGAATATACAAATTTCGAAAAGGAACCACGAGTTAGAGTTGAGGAGACTGTAAGATGAGGGATCTGTAAGTAGAGCCGACAAATATAGTCAGAACTTTAGTTTCTTAATGAGTTAAATTTAATTTAATTCGCATTAATTTTGATGTGTGTCGTTTTGGGGCAGGATATATAGTATTCTAATGCCATATGCTGTATGGCTCGCCAAGAACAGAACAGAAGATAACAGCAAAGAGGAAGAAAAAACCAACAACAATTAGCGGACTGAAGTTCTCCATAATGATAATCCTGGCGGCCTTTCATTATAAATATATTACGTGTTTTTGCTGCGCTTCAAAGGCAAAACAAATACAAACACAGAGAATGCCGCCAGGTCGACAGAGCGCAGGTAGTTCTCACTCAATCCGTCCCTCTCTCTCTCTCTCTCTCTCTCTTTCTCTAAGAAGTCTCTTAAAGTGTTGGTCGCTGTCACATTAGGCTCGGATGCGACTCCTACGAGTTGGCAAGGTGGTCGCTGGTTGCGGAAGTAAACCATTTGCGAGCAAGTTGAAAGGGAAGGCGCCACACAATGTTGCAGACGGAACGGCGGATCGACCTGTCGGACGATCAAATGGTATTTTTATTGAAACTTCAAGAGAGACACCTTTTCAATTTGGCTGCCTTTTGCCGCTTGCTACTTGGAAATATCTCGCATAAATTGCGTTTAATTGGACAATTTTGTGGGTTTTTATTTCTTTGTTAGCTTGTAATGAGGCTCGGCGGAGAGATCCTTCAGGCTGTGCGCCATTGCATGTGTTCGACTCTAAGGGAATTCTCGACTCTAATTGGCACAGTTTGTGGAAACTGGAAGCCAGCCCCAGGTTTTTGATTGATTATTGAGCCAAGCTGCGGACAGCAGCCGACGGCTAGCAGCCAACGGACAACGGCCAGAAGCTGCAGCCACAATCTATTTGTGTCCACTTAGTGAAATGACAGGCGCCACAGACAGATAGAGATAGATTGCGAGCGAATAAGAGAGAGAGAGAGAGAGTGAGGGAGTGGAGAAAAGATGTGGGTGATTGCCGAAAATCAGCAAAAAGAAAAACAAATTGAAAGTGACCAACAGAGGGTGGTAGCCATCCAAGTGACAGAAACAAAGAGACTGATGGACTAGCAGATACCCACAGATGAGGTTCTAATCAATCAATGGCCCCAAATCGTAATAGCATCGAGGAAGATACAATTCTTTCAGAGACATAAGCAATATGCCCTGAGTTTCGTGTGCTCAATGTGTACAGGGTATACAAATACAAATGAACAGCCATGCGGTTGGTCAACAAGACAAGCACAGAGAAGAGGCTGGGGCTCGAGTGAGACAGAGCGCGAGAGTGGGAAGTGGGAGTTTGGCAGGACCGCACAGAGTGGGGTTTTGAGAGTGGCAGCCTCTTGGTCCGGCTGGCATGTCAATTTGGATTATGGCAATGGATTGAATAGGATTTAAGGCCAAGTCGAAGCTTTTTTCAAATTAGTTTTTCAGCCTTTTCCTGCAGAGCTGCAATTTTCATATTAAAATTCAGAACAATCGAGTTGCGGCAAGCCTTCGGGGAAATTGCGCTGACAATGCTCAGCCAGAAGTTTGACAGCCATTCACAAAAGTCGCAACAGCATTCGCAATCACAATCACAGTTGCAGTCACAGTAGACGGCGCACAGTGACAGCGAATAATTAGCGGACATCATGGAGACATTTAAATTAAATATGAGCTTGCTATTGTTATGTGTTGCTGCTGCTGTTGTTGTTGCTTGGCTAACGTTGAGCACGTCTAGCCTCTAATTATGGCCGTCGCTGGTTGGCTGCCTGCTTGGCTGGCTGGCCTGTCAACCTGCCACACGGCAGTCATAAAACCAAAAAAATGTCATAAAGGAAGCCATTTTTACAGCGTACCTAAAAACGAACACAGCAAGGAATGCAGCTGCAGCTGCAGCTGCTCGACTTCAAGCTACCCTTTGTTTAGCAGTGAAGACTCTCTTACGACAAATTGAGCGAAGCAATCGAAAACTGCAAGTATTAGCGGATAGCTCATTTTTACCAATACATCATGATTGATGGCCCTACATTCTATTTTTTCCCTCTTAGGCACTCAGAGGTAAAATAAAATAGCAACCATCATTCAATTGAAATCATTACATCATGAAGGATAGCAAAAATTTTCATTTGCTTTATTGCTTACTTAAAAGTAAAAAATATTTATATTTCTTGATTATTTATTAATTGAACTTAATGACTATCTAGCAACTCACTAGCTGCAATTCATAATGATTGATAGCCATATGGTACAACATGATTTATATCATACAAGTTATTTTATTTTTACATCATGATTGATGAATACAAGCACATTCAGTTTTTCATTGAATTTTTAATCAGTCAATCAATGCATCATGCATCATGCATCACATGCATGATTGACCTCATCATAATCCATTTCAGTATTCTCCTTCAACCACACAGTCCAAAATGAAACATCTCTTTGAATAGATCTACCCCGTTATATAGTTGTTTCTTTGGCTAACTATCTTTGGCAAACAGCAAGCTGTCATTAGTTCTCTCTGTTCCGTGTGTGCAGGTCTAATACTCTAAATGAGCTAAAAAATGGAGTAAATGGAGTGAGAAGCGCGCTCTACATCCCCCTTCATGCAAGGGCAGCCATTAAACCTAGTTATTGTTTTTTTTTTTTTTACCGGATCTACCACCAGAATTAGGGATCCGGTGCTACGGCGACAACTAACAACAGCGGCTAACAGCACCTCTAATGACCACACAGCGGCGTTCTCCAAATTAATCATTTGGCCTGTCATTAGCTTCATTGCGTATTTTGTTTATTTTGATAACCTGAAATCATAGTGGGAGAAGCAGGGTATATTAGCTTTGCGGACATGTTGCGCTCGTGGCAGATACCCTAGATTTACTATTTGGAATGGTTAAACTCATTTCCATATCAATTAAAACACACTCTACGAAGCACTGTTCAGAGCCAGGTTAAGGGTATCATCTATTCCAGCACTCCCACATAGAACTCTGGTTTTGACTTTTATTTAGCATGTTTCTTAGTTCTCTTTATAGGTTTTTGTTTGTTGTGGGCAAAGCATATGCTAATAGCTCGTGAATAACATGTTGTTGTGTCGCTGCTTTGCCGCTGGCAGTGGCCAATAAATGGGCTGACTAAATGATACTGAAAAGTTCCCCTAACAAACTTTACAAATTACCAGATAAAACCAACAGCAACAGGCCGATGAGAGTATAAATTATATCAAATACCCTTGTGCAGAGTCAAGCTGACAGCCAGTTGAAGAGATTCACATTGGCTGACATCGCCCTGAAATGAAAATGAATTCATTTGAATTATTTTATTATGGTTTTAATTGCACTTGGGTAAAAATAATCAGAGCTACTTTTAAATCGAAGTCAGGATGTTCAGGTCTTAGCCACAAACAATTTCAAATTATCACCAATATCAATATCGTTATCATTGTCATTTCGTCAATTTTAATATTACTTGCATCATTATTTGCTTTTTTATCAGCATTTATATTAATTACTGATTATCACTTGAGCTTATAACAATGATTGTAGCCAAAGTAAGTAAGGTAGCACAGAATTTAATCGACAAGTAATTTCATACATATTTCAATTTCTTGAATCAGTTTCAGCATTTGATTTATTTTATTGCTATGTTTATAGCTCATAAAACGCTTACAGTTAGCTATACCTATATAGCTGGCATCTAATCTTATATGCCTAAAACTCTACTCAATAGTAATTTTGAAGTCTTTGTCACAGTCACAGCTGATAGCAAAGATTGAGAACTATTTTATAATATACATATATATATATATAAATATATATGTCTATTCCGATTGAGTTGCCGTTGCAGGGCAGTAGGAATGAAATCGTTTCGCAGTACTTAGGAGATACATCAGGATTTTGTGTGTAGAAATGTTCGTGTTTCGCAGTTTCACATGAAAATTTAATCAAGTTGTTTTCAATTGAGTGCAAAATCACATCAGCCAGGCATAAAAACAGAGAGTGAAAAGTGAAAAGCGTAAGGTGCGGGGTATCGTCAGGCGGAGAGACGGACAGAGCGAATCGAATGGTCAGCCCAGCCAGTGGGGGTTGGCTTGCACGCAACCCCGACTACAAGTGTCAACAGCAACTGGATGTGGATGTGGACTGCGGACTGCGGCACGTTCTACGATTTCACGTATTTATTGGCAAAACACACAAATTTATAACCAGCCAATAAAAGCAACAACAGCAACAACGGCCAACGACGAACTTTGACGAGGAACAGCTACAAAAATAACATTTCAATTTTATGGCCTGGTCTAAAAAAGAGAAATGGTCAGAAAAGCGACTCATCAAATATTGACGGGGCTGGAAAATTTATGTTGAATTCCATTAGAGTTATGGCGTGAAAATTGTTTAAAGCAAATCAATGCCACAATTAAGAGTGGGAGGCGGCAGCTGAGTGGGCGGAGGAGCTGAGTAATCAAACTACTTTGAGGCAATTCGTTGTTCTGGGACAAATCTCTGAAGTCTATTTAAGCGGCAAAACTGCTCAAGTATTCAAATCAAATTGTTTGAGCTTCCCACTTGCTGTAGCTAGATTTTAATTTCATTTGTATACTTGACAGCTTTTGAATACCTTGTAAGTGTACAAGAGACTAAGAAGGTTACACTCCTTCTTTCTTAAAAGAAGATGTAATTTCATTTTCATTTCAATTCCATATACATATTTTTTTTAAGCAGTGATAAAGTCCTATGCCTAAAAATATATATTTATGTATTTTTCTAAATTAAGAGGGTATATTTTACCGGACGCTTAGTAAATTGATAAACATACTATATCACTATGAAAGTTCTATCAGTTAGAATCATTTGTTAAATTACTTTTACTGGGTATTTTCAGTCAGACTGTAGAGAAGTATCTAAAATATATAACATATATTTTATCAGATAAATTTTAAACTTTTATATTGATAGCAATCAGAATTTCACTGGGTATCTATTGGCCAGTCTCACACACTCTAACTTGCTTTCTTTCTCTTCTTTTCCACCTCCTTATCTCTCTTTCCCTGGCCATCGCTGCTTTACTTTTGATTGTGCTTCATTCCCCATTGTCCATTTCATGGACTCGCAGCATTTGCATTTTTCATTTGCCAAGTCAAGAATCTGACCTTTTTTCTTGTCCTTGTCCTTGTCCTTGCTGTTGACCGTATTCTTATCCTTATCCTCGTCTGCTTCTCTAAGTGGCCTTCAGGGTAAATTTTGATTTTTGCGTAATTTTTCCAAAGTCCAGAGTCGAGTCAAAAATTGGAGGCGGCGCCATAAATAATGCAGCAAGCAAATCCAGCAATTGCCACGAATCAGAAATGTTCACGCATTTCCCAATAAAAGAAATCGTGCCGGTCATAAGCGACCTACTAATACACGTTCATCATAGATTGTTCGAGGCTTAGGAATTTCGAATATGGCTCGTGCTCAAAGAGATACAGGCAGACAGACAACCGATATACTCTCTTTGCACTCGATGAAAGGGAATAAAATGCAGAATGGAAGCAGGACAACAAGATGAAAATTGAAATGAAACGAAACTCATTTGGATATCCGGGTGGATTGGCATTCCGTTTGCTTGCCCGAGAAACTTCTCCCAAATGCATATTAAAATACGAAAGTCCCACAGATTTTTATTCCGCTGCTGCTGGCCAAATAAATGCCTGGCCGTAAAAGTAAACGACAAACGAATGGGCCAAACAATAAAAAGCAACTTCACGACTTACAACACACGACAAGCGAACGTGAAAACGTACGGAGCGAGAGAGAGAGAGTGGGAAAGGACGAGACAAGGGGAGGGAGAGACAAAGAGAGATAGAGGGCAGAGAGAGTGTGGGACATTGGCCATGTCATGTTCATGTTGACTAATGTTTAACGAGCGCAACTTGTCCTTGTTGATGTTGTTTATGAACCTGCCAGCGACTTAGACTGCGCATCAACCACCCTGCCCCTGCCGCTGCCCCTGCGCCTGCCTCCACCCCTGTGCCTGTGCCTCCCCCAACTACATTCCTGCTCCGACTATTCAAATCCCAGCGGTGGCCGGCTGAAGCGCGTGCCTTGCCACTCGTGACTCGTAGCTCGCAGCTCACAGCTCGCAGCATTTCAAATTGATGAAGTTGAAAGCCCAAATAATGTTAAGGGCTGCCCGGGAGCGTGGGGGAAGGAAGGAGAAGAGCTGGCGTACCACCCCCGTCAAGCTGCAATCGGTGTCAATTGTGTAATTGCCGAATGTTGTTTTCAAATATTTAATTGAAAGGGTGTTTCACGCATTATCCTCGCTGGCGAAGGACTTGCCATTTCGTGGTTACACGCGTATCCTGTTACAAAGCCGGTGTGAATGTCGTTTTGCCTGCTCTTTAATATAATTGTTATCCGCTTGTCCCCGCTAGGGGGTGGCGACTGTTTGTTTGTTTGCCTTGTTCTACTCCTGCTGCGGCAAGTGTTGAGATTTCGATACAAATATAGCAGATGCTACAAATAGATAGGAACAATGAATAAGCCTGGGAAAGTTCAGAGAACTTGAGCTGAAATAATCAGAAAGGATTTGGCAAATCCATGCGGAAGTCTCGCTCTAATTGCATTTTAAGTATGACTTTTGGCAAGTTTCTAAAAATAATTCAGCCAAAAGCGGAAGCTATACGTGAATGATCAATCAGTCAGTCAACAGTCAATCAAGCAATCGTTAAATCAGAAGAATTAACTTTATGAGTCATTAATCAATAATCATTGACTTCGTCATTTTATCAATCAATTCTTTAACCAATCATTCCATCAATCAGTTAGACAAAAAGTAAAGTAAAGGGCGCAATCCTCAGGTTCAACTTTACGCCATTTTAACTGCGGCCAAGACACGTTTAACTGCGAATTCGTCCATAATCTGTCGGTTATATAAGAGAAATGATAGTTTAAATGTTTTATTCATTTTCAAGATGCTGAGACATTGTAATAGCCTGCCATTCACACAGTGAGCAACTAATTGATGAACTGAGTGACTAATTGATTGATGCTATAACTTAGAGCTGTTAATATTATTTAACCACATCTGAGCATTTCACTTACATTCTTAGGTAATTGTAAATTTCTACTGATTGATTGATTGATTGACTGACTGTCAGCTAAGATATTGTAAAAATTGATTATGTAATTGCGCTCGACTTCAATAAAATGACAAATTGAATCTCATTCAAAAGGAAAAACTGAATGAAAATGCTTTTCAGGCCTCACTTCAGTTGTGCTTGAGAGACACTTTTTGACCACTCAATTTACAGGTGCTGCAATCAATTTGATATCCTTGCCCGCAGCTCGGACAGGACATCTCTTGTTGCCTGGCCGCTCACTTGAGCTGCCAATGAAAGGGCGTTAAAAGCAGCTTTCAATACAGTTTACGCAGCTCCAACAGGCACCTAGCCGGACAACGCTAGGCCCCTAGATGCCAGGACTCTGCCAGGCGACAGTCGGAAGTCGACACCCGCCAGTCGATGACGACAGAACCAAAGGACGACAGGCCTGAACGGCCGAAACGCAATTCCAATTGCATTTTAATGCAATTACAAGTGAAGCCCCTGAGGAAGGGCGTGTCATGGCAGGCCACGGACCACTTGACACCACCCCAAAGGTCCACTTGACATTGACAATAAACAGCGCAGCATTGCTGCTGTTGTTGCATTGTTGAAATATGTCCTGCGTCCTTAATTTCACTTCTCCTGTTGTTTTTGCTCCCATATATATATTTTTTTTTTGCTACGACTCGATTCAGCTGCAGCCTGTCGCAGATTAAAAGATATAAATTCATATTCCCCGAGCAGCCGGGGGTGATGCGTGCGAAGCGTGTCCTTTCTCTATCTCTCTCTCTCCCCTCGCCTCATCCCTCTCGCTCTCCCTGGTTTGCTCAGGGGCTGGCTGCCCTCCCCGAGGATCGATTAGCTTGTTAGGAATTCAATTTGAAAACATCGTTTTCCATGCCGCGCTCTGTCATATATCTCTGCCTTTATGAAGGGATTGCGTGAATGATGAGCGCGCTCAGCTTTATGGCAGCCCGTTTGATTTTTGTATCTCGTTGTCTCTTGGTCTCTGCTACAGGTGCAGCACAGGCACAGTGCGACCTCGTTGCCATGTCCGAACCACTTAAAGTAATTAACAGCAAGATGCTGCCGCTCACTTATTTCCTTTTTGTCTTATGCTGCTCTCTGGCGCGGCAGCAACCCCGCTCCAAGTGAGATGGCTGCTGTTTCTCGTCAGGCGGACGCAGGACACAGAACATTATCACGTGCCTCGACATGCATTTCGCATCGAAGTGCGCACAGCATTTGTCGTTAAGACGCAATTATATATACATATCCTCTACATAGGCTAATAAAAATAATTTGATTTCTGCTTTCAGTTTATGAATATTGAATGGAGTTCCGCGCTTACGTAAGTCAATACAGGCCTCGAATACACTTGGCAAACCTGGCTTTGGGCTGACGAAATGTGAGTTTCTACTCAAAATTAAGCAAATAAATATAGTGCATAATATAATATATAAGTAAATACCGCTACGTCGTCTGGCGTCTTATAAGAGAAACAGCCGGGAATTCCTTATACAACCGTCGCATAAGCTCTTTACTCCTGTGTCTATTTATAGCGATTCCCTTCGACTTTTACCCGTTTCAATTTAATATCCATCATAATCGTTGACTCCAGCCACCCAAGTAGATGGGCCCCCATCTGCGGTTATTTGATTGATGATAATGCTCAGCATTCGCAGATTAGCCTTCAAACGTTATTATTTATTTAAAATCGTTTCTAGCTTCATAATAAACTGTTCAAACGTTTTGGCTCAATAATCACTTAATGTGTAGTACTAAAATTGCTATTCAATGCAATCAATTTAAGTTCTATAACTAGTTCATTTTTTAATTCAAGTTCAACTGTTTATTTCAACGACTTGTTCTATCGAACGGAATTACGCAGCACAAATTATATGCTAATATTAACGGTTAATTCACTTCCTTATATAGCCGTTTGAAGTACCATCAAACGGTTATGGCTTATTAGCTGCCAACACCAACAACAGATGGCGCAATGCATATGTAAGCACAGACGCCAACCTATTTATCAAAGGCAGCAACCAAACAGATTGACAATTTAACGTTAATTTTCATTTAAGTCTGGTTAACAACAGCTCATAACCTACCTGTAGAACCGTTTGATAACTTTTCTTCGCCATTTCTTACAATTCGTAAAATTTGTATTATTAACAATTTGTTTGTGGCTTTAAAAGTTTTCAAAATATTAACTTTACTTCGAAAAAATTATCTCCCAAAACTTTGCATTACTCTAGCTCGAATATTCTTTGCCTGATTTCAGAGTGATACATCGCGTTTTACTCTGTTAAAGCACGGCTATCGATCGGCATTAAAACCTTTCAATTCTACAATTTTGCCATTTTTGACAAAAATGTGATGTAACCCCTTATCACTTTTGTAAAAATCGGGTTGAGGGAAAAGTACACTACTTTTGAACTTTGACTAACTACAGCTGGGGTATTTATTAACCGATCTTAGAATATCATACCTTTTTGAAAGCGTATTTAACCGAGGTATTGAACTCATTAAATCAATTTTTCATTGCTTAAGAATTTTTCAAAATTATAACTCGTTTCCGAAAAAATATTCCCCCAACTTCACATTGCTCTAGCTCGGTTATTCTTTGCCTGATTTCAGAAGGACACATCGCGTTTTACTCTGTTAAAGCATGGCTATCGATCGGTAATCAAAAGTTTTGATTTTGCCATTTTGCCATTTTTGACAAAAATGTGATGTAACCCCTTATCATTTTTGTAAAAATCGGGTTGAGTGAAAACATACACTACTTTTGAACTTTGCCTGACCACAACTGGAGTATTTTTTATCCGATTTTAGGACGGCATACCATTTTAGATGCGTATTGCATCGAAGTATCGAGCCCTATCAAGCAATTTTATGTGGCTTCAAAAGTTTTCAAAATATGAGCCCGATATCGAAAAAATATCTCCCAAACTTTGCATTACTCTAGCACTGGTATTCTTTGCCCGATTTCTGAGTAATACATCGCGTTTAACTCCTTTGAAATACGACTATCGATCGGCATTCAAAAGTTTCTATTCTACAAGTTTGCCATTTTTGACAAAAATGTGATGTAACCCCTTATCATTTTTGTAAAAATCGGGTTGACGGAAAAAATACACTACTTTTGAACTTTGCCTGACCACAACTGGAGTATTTTTTATCCGATTTCAAGACGGCGTACCTTTTTGGATGCGTATTGCATCGAAGTATCGAGCCCTATCAAGCAATTTTATGTGGCTTCAAAAGTTTTCAAAATATGAGCCCGATATCGAAAAAATATCTCCCAAACTTTGCATTACTCTAGCACTGGTATTCTTTGCCCGATTTCTGAGTAATACATCGCGTTTAACTCCTTTGAAATACGACTATCGATCGGCATTCAAAAGTTTCTATTCTACAAGTTTGCCATTTTTGACAAAAATGTGATGTAACCCCTTATTAATTTTGAAAAAATCGGGTTGAGTGAAAAAATACACTACTTTTGAACTTTGTTTGACTACAACTCGAGTATTTCTTATCCGATTTCAGGATGGCGTACCGTTTTATAAGCATATTAAGGCGGAGTATCTAACCCTATTAAACATTATTGTGGCTTTAGAAGTTTTCAAAATATAAACTTGACCTCGAAAAAATATCCCCCAAACTTTGCATTACTCTAGTTCGGGTATTCTAGGTCTGATTTCGGAGTGATACATCGCGTTTTACTCTTTAGAAACGCGACTGTCGTTCGGCATTCAAAAGTTGCAATTCTCCAATTTTGATGTAAAAGTAAGCGTAACTCTTAGATTTTTACTGCAAAGGCCATTTTTTTTTTTTTTTTTTAAGATAGAGACACAGCTTTTTTTTGTTTTCAATATCATTAACTTACATTAAAAATTGAATTTTAACGTAATAACGGTAATAGGTGAAAAACACCTAATTGTATTCACATCTGAGCCAAATATTTTTTTTTCTAAGTTTTTGTAGCATTTTTTGCTAGTAACAATAATAATAATAATAATAATAAAAATAATGCTAATAATAATCATTCATCAATAAATTTGACTTTTCTTTCTTCTTCCTTCTTTCATCGTTTAATGCTTCCCAAAGTCGGATGTCTCCACTGGATCAGCCACTGTTTCGTACAGCTCGTTTGATTGATGGTGATTGACACTGGGATACACTGGACTGTTGTCATGGATGCTGCCACTGCCATTGGCGCTGGGTCTGGCATGAATGTTTAGATCGGTCGGATCGGGTCTGTTGGCATTGTAGGCCAATCCATTGGCAAAAGACCGATGGAACGGGCCATTGCCCGCCAAGCGCTGCAGCTGCATCAGACAACTATCGGCAAGTTAAGAAGAATTAGATCAATCAATCAATCGATCAATTAGACATTTACCGTTCCAGTTTGATTTCGCTGGGCTTCTCCTGCATTTCGAATACATCCAACAGTCCCAGGTTGTGGCCACTGTTAAACACTGCCGAGGGCGGACCCCGTTTGCCATTGGTCCAGCCGCGGGAATACTGGAAGGTCTGACCCATGCAAGCCATCGAGAGAGTGAAGAGAAACAGCGGCAACAGCAGCAAGCGCAACATGATAGAAGCTGGGTCTAAGCAGAACGAGACACAGTGATATAAAATATAAATTATAAAAAATATTATATAAATTAATCATAAAATAATCACATTTTATATATAATTATATTTAAACAAATTTCGATAAAATATAAAGTGTCTAAAGAAAGTTCAAGTATTTCCACTAATATTTTTTAAGCTCAAGATGTTTTTCGACACTTTTAAATTGTTTCAGCACTTTGTTAATTAGAAACTTTCACACTTGCCTAGAATTCCAAAGATTCTGGCCAAACCACACTCAGCCTGGCTGAGGCAACGTCTGAGCCTTTCATGGCTCGCACAGCGGCTTTTATAACCAAAGGAGCAAAGTGCGAATTCCTGAAAGTCCCACACATGGCAATAAAAGTGGCTGCCAAAAGGACAACGGGGGGTGGGGGGCTGTTGGGGCTCCTTCAGGCAGATGCAGATTAACTGTGATTATTAGTTGCCAATTGTTTTCCGTGCGTAGCGTGGCATGGCCAAGGCGCCATTTAGCACCCGCTCAGGCCACGCCCACCACTTCGGCTGGCTGATCAAATTGAATGCATTTGCTGATTGGAATCCTCGCCTCATGTTGTCGAAACAGCAGCCAGTAGTTAAAGCCAGGGTGGAAGAAGGGTTACAGCATCTGTTTTCTAATACCGTGCAAGCATTTCATAAGAATTAAGGCAGGGGTAGCTAGGCGCAACAGTCAACGACTAATTTGCGAGGAATTTGTATCCCTTTTTATATATTTCTACTTTATACATTTATATTTACATATGTATATATAAATATGTATATATCATATGCAGGGTAACTTAAAACCTATCAACACACTGGTCAGTTGTTTTTATGGCAATTACAGCCCTTCTAATCCCTTTGCCCAGCAGCCATGACGTATGCTTGAGCTCAGCTTATCTCACTTAAGCGAAGTAAAACCACAAATCAAGTCAATGGCTTACATATAGTTTATACATAGAACTTACACATAGTTTATATATAGAACATGACTTTTGCGATACATATCCTTAATGAAGAAAATGACACAGAGTAAGGCAAAAAACCTGAAAGAGATACCAAAGGATCAAAGAGAGATAAGCAAAAGTAAAACTATGGAACATGCTACTCTCTAAAGTAGTGAAATTTATTGAAGTGTTATGATGAGATTGAGCAAGTGAGCTATGGTCAGAACCGTGCTAAAGATACCAAACTGAAACACGCGATCGTCCTCGTTCGTGGCTATCGTCATTGCATTGTATACAGACATTAAGCAAATGATCATAAACCGCCATAAACCGAGGAAGAATCAACTCCAAAGACATGCAAAACTCTATCCAAATTTTATCGATAGAAAATAGAAATGAGCAAAGCTGCATATCCACTACTTATCCAAGGCACAAGCCAAAAGAATATTTCCTGACAGACTTAATATAATTTTATGGCCCTTGCAACACGAAGAGACAGACAGTCTATATTTGATTTCAATATCGTTCATCTGCAGTATTTCTAATTCACATCAGAGCTGAATCTCTTTTTATTCCCTGATCCTATTCAAATGAGAAAACAGGGTATAATGATTTTGCTAAAAGTATGTAGCAGGCAGAAAGAGGCGTGCCACACCTCATAAAGTATATATATTTTTGATCAGGACTACAACCCGAGCTGATTAAGCCCTGTAGAGAATTTGTTTTGTTAGGTCTGCTTTGATTTTATCCATTGCAATCAAATATCCAAATATTTTCTTTAAATATTTATTATTTTTTATTATATTTGCTTGCTCATGATTGAATTTTGCATAGCGCCAGTTTAACGAGTCAAATTTCTTCAGAAGTACCAGGCGAACATAAATGAGTAGTAGGGCGCGAAATTTTAGTTAAAATTAAGTTGAGTTGACCTTGAAATTGAGAGTAAACATTGAGAGTTAAATTTGAGTGTTAAAATTGGGAGTTAAACTCGAGAGTTAAAATTGAGAGTTAAAATCGAGAGTTAAAATTGAGAGTTAAAATCGAGAGCTAAGATCGAGAGTTAAGATTGAGAGCTAAAATCGAGTGTTAAGATTCAGAGTTAAAAATGAGAATTAATTAACATGAACAAGTAGAAATACGTCATGAAAAATCTTTTATTCAGTGTTTAATTTATATAAATCATGTTTATGCAAACTAATTTCCGCTGCAAGCATATAAAAAGGTATGAAGAGCAAAGGCAGCTGGTTGAATAATCTGATAATACAGATATACACATTTGAAGAGTTTATCCGAGAAGAGAATATACTATGAATTTTCAATTATTATTATTATTTTCTACATTAGTTTATAAGCACATTAGCATAAAAGCAATAGCTTATTTTTTATTAATTGGGACTTGCCTTCTTTTTTTTTTTGTTAGCTCTGTTTGGATTTTATCCATTGCAAGCAAATATACAAATAGCTTTAAATAGTTTTTTTTTTTATTATATTTGCTTGCTCATGGTTGAATTTTGCATAGCGCCGTTTGACGACAGTCAAATTTCTTCAGAAGTACCAGGCGAACATAAATGAGTAGAAGGGCGCGAAATTTTAGTTAAAACTAAGTTGAGTTGACCTTGAAATTGAGAGCTAAAATTGAGAGAGAGATTGAGAGGGAGAGAGAAAAACCAAAGAGAGAGAGAGAGAGAGAGTGAAAAAGCCTGAGAGAGAAAGAGAGAGAAAAAAAGCCAGAGAGAGAGAGAAAATAAAATAGTTCTGTTAACAAAATGTTAACTAACATTTTCCACCTTCTGCTCGTTTATGTTCGCCTGGTACTTTTGAAAAATATTCCATTGCAATTTGCGAATTTGATGATTCGAAAGTCCCCAGCAGCCGCTTCATAGGGTCGATTTTACACGTTTATTCTCGAAAATTAACAGAACAGAAATGAGAAGTAGGATGATACCTAAATGTTAACATTAACATCATGCCTAGTAAGCAACCTTTTTCACTCTCAGTTTTAACTCTCAGTTTTAACTCTCAATTTTAACTCTCAGTTTTAACTCTCAATTTTAGCTCTCAATTTCAAGGTCAACTCAACTCAAATTAAAATCACATTTCGCGACCTTCTACTCATTTATGTTCGCCTGGTATTTTTCCGAAATTGCGATGCCGTTTGACGCCCTGCCAAAATATTTTTTATTTACAGAAATGCAGCGAAATGTAAGCGGCTCTGCTGCAGCTGATCCTAGCTCGAAATGCACTTCATACATACCTTTGTAAAAGTCGATTCTGAAATTATATAGTTTCCCCGGAGTAGTACTCCATGATTTGGTTCAACTGTAAGCTTTTAACCAGGACAATATCAATGGCATGGTATAACCAATGATTATGAGTCAACTGAAAGCTCTTGAATATCTGGCTTATTAGGACTATACCTTTGATATGACCAAATCAAGGATATTGGGAAGTCACTGGAAACCAGCTCGCGTACATTATTTCTTTTTACATCTGAAACAAGTCGAATATTGATAATTCTCGACTAGCAGATATATATTAATTAGCGAGATGCTGTAGACAATAGTTAAGTGTTCAAATTTCGTTTGCGAATTATAGCTCTAACATTCAGCTAAATTCAGCTGCATTTTAAATGCATTTAAATGTTTTTTTTTTATATATTTTTTTTATTTTCATTTCTTTTCTAATTATATTGTATTCATAATTTTTTTTTTGTATTTATTAGCCATGTTATACATACAAGTGACTGTGTATAATCAAAAGCTAAGATCGAATGACATTAGGGTATCTCCTAGTCGGGCACCCCGACTCGAGTTTTCTTACTTGTTTATAAATTTTTGTAGCATTTTTTGCTAGTAACAATAATAATAATAATGATGCTAATAATAATCATTCATCAATAAATTTGACTTTTCTTTCTTCTTTCTTCTTTCATCGTTTAATGCTTCCCAAAGTCGGATGTCTCCACTGGATCAGCCACTGTTTCGTACAGCTCGTTTGATTGATGGTGATTGACACTGGGATACACTGGACTGTTGTCATGGATGCTGCCACTGCCACTGGCGCTGGGTCTGGCATGAATGTTTAGATCGGTCGGATCGGGTCTGTTGGCATTGTAGGCCAATCCATTGGCAAAAGACCGATGGAACAGGCCATTGCCCGCCAAGCGCTGCAGCTGCATCAGACAACTATCGGCAAGTCAAGAAGAATAAGATCAATCAATCAATTAATCAATCGATCAATCGATTAGACATTTACCGTTCCAGTTTGATTTCGCTGGGCTTCTCCTGCATTTCGAATACATCCAACAGTCCCAGGTTGTGGTCACTGTTAAACACTGCCGAGGGCGGACCCCGTTTGCCATTGGTCCAGCCGCGGGAATACTGGAAGGTCTGACCCATGCAAGCCATCGAGAGAGTGAAGAGAAACAGCGGCAACAGCAGCAAGCGCAACATGATAGAAGCTGGGCTAAGCAGAACGAGACACAGTGATATAAAATATAAATTACAAAAAATATTATATAAATTAATCATAAAATAATCACATTTTATATATATTTATATTTAAACAAATTTCGATAAAATATAAAGTGTCTAAAGAAAGTTCAAGTATTTCCACTAATATTTTTTAAACTCAAGATGTTTTTCGACACTTATTTAAATTGTTTCAGCACTTTGTTAATTAGAAACTTTCACACTTGCCTAGAATTCCAAAGATTCTGGCCAAACCACACTCAGCCTGGCTGAGGCAACGTCTGAGCCTTTCATGGCTCGCACAGCGGCTTTTATAACCAAAGGAGCGAAGTGCGAATTCCTGCAAGTCCCACACATGGCAATAAAAGTGGCTGCCAAAAGGACAACGGGGGGTGGGGGGCTGTTGGGGCTCCTTCAGGCAGATGCAGATTAACTGTGATTATTAGTTGCCAATTGTTTTCCGTGCGTTTCGCGTGGCATGGCCAAGGCGCAATTTAGCACCCGCTCAGGCCACGCCCACCACTTCGGCTGGCTGATCAAATTGAATGCATTTGCTGATTGGAATCCTCGCCTCATGATGTCGAAACAGCAACCAGTAGTTAAAGCCAGGGTGGAAGAAGGGTTACAGCATCTGTTTTCTAATACCGTGCAAGCATTTCATAAGAATTAAGGCAAGGGTAGCTAGGCGCAACAGTCAACGACTAATTTGCGAGGAATATGTATTCCTTTTTATATATTTATACTTTATACATTTATATTTACATATGTATATATATCATATGCAGGGTAACTTAAAACCTATCAACACACTGGTCAGTTGTTTTTATGGCAATTACAGCCCTTCTAATCCCTTTGCCCAGCAGCCATGACGTGTGCTTGAGCTCAGCTTATCTCACTTAAGCGAAGTAAAACCACAAATCAAGTCAATGGCTTACATATAGTTTATATATAGAACTTGGCTATTGCGATACATATCTAAAATATGTAGAAAATGTAGAGTATTTATATAGAATATGGAGTAGTTTTTATTTGGCTCAAAGACTAGTAATCTCCGTTCCGTTGGCAGCATTCGTCTGAGCATTTCCTTCGTTATTTTGGGCCAGCTCCACGGAATTCTTTTGCTCCTTGGCCTTCCGACGACGCAAATAGTAATAGCAAAGGCTGCAAAGGATAGAGGAGTATATATATAATACAAACAGATATAACATTTTATAAAAACGTACACAAAGACAAAAACATTGGGCACGTAGAAAATTTCTCCAAACAAGAAGAAGGCGCCTGGAAATGAGTCCACCGTGTTTTTGTAGACCAAACTGAAGAGAGGCGGGAATATGAATTGCCCGATTGGTTCGCTGATGCCAAAGATGGAATACATTTTGCCTGCAAAAGGTAAGTGATGTTCGATTCATAGCTGAATGAATAAATATGAATCTATTATAGAAGCACTTACTCAGCTCATCTCCGTTCACAATGCTACTGCCAATGCTCTTGATGGCAATGACGCGCAGACTGACGAACATGTCCACGACGCCGGCCGCATAGAAGGAGGTGGTATCTGCGGCAAAGGCCTGCAAGCAAAAAACTTATATGAGAATATTTTTTATACCCATTAAAAATGCATAATTCCACTTTGATCGACATTCTTAGTACCATTGTCAAAGATTTAAGTCGCGTGATATGTTTCTATATACGATTATGGGCTATATTCAAAAAAAAACTATAATTGGATGAGATCTGGGTATCACCTAGCTGGGCACCTCCTACTAGCGTTTTCTTTCTTGTTTTATCTATATTTTGTGTTTTTTAAATAGCTTACAAACATCACACGCGAGCAGACAATGGCCAGAGCCGAGAGTATGCCAATGCTGGGATCCGAGAACTTGAGCCATTTGCTAAGTATGGCGGTGCCTATGAAGGTGCCCAATACAGCCGCCAGTCCGGAGATGGTCGAAAAAATGGAGAAGTCATTGCCATTCCAGTTCAGTTTCTTCAGGGTGAAGCGATACCAATAGTCGTTCTCCCCCATGCCAGGCCCCAAGGCCAGAAAGTAGGCCACAATCAGCAGAATCAACAGAAGGCGTCCATTATTCTTGCGCTTGACTAAGGGGAATCGGAAGCAGTCCAACACCAAGGTGGGATCAAAGAGTTCCTTCAGCAGCGACCGCTTCACAACTGGCTCAACCGGCACAGGCGGTGGCTCCACTTTGGGTGGCTCCAGATGTGGCGTCAATTGGAAGTTAACATTCTTGTTGACTGGCAGCTCATCCAAATTGGTTCGCTCGTAGGCAATGTTATCCGCAGCATGACCTTCCAGCGGGTCAGTCGGCGTTTCCTCGGACGTCTTGGGCTTTGGCTTAATCTCCTTGATAAAGAAGATGATATAGACTATGGCAATGATTTGGAAGACAACAGCGGAGGCAAAAGAAACTGAAACAAGGAAAGGTAAAGAAGAGAAGGACTATGCGAATATGCTCGTACAACTCACTTATGTAGCCCAATGTGTTAAAGAGAAATCCACTGACGGCGCCCAGAAAGGGAGCGCCGGTCACGAACATGGCGAAGATACCAAACCGAAAGACGCGATCCTCCTCGGGCGTGGCAATCGTGATGTAGCTGTATACAGCCATTAGATTCAAGGTGAGGCCGCCACAGAGCGCGGGCAGAATCGCCTCCGCATACATGCCAAACTCCATCGGAAGACTATCGAAGAAAATAGCCGAAATGAGCAAGGCTGCAAAGCGCTCTGTATTAATGCAATCTGATCGTTAATCGAGCTTAAAGGGTCACTTACAGGTGAACGACAAGGCTTCGCCCACGATGGGTATAATCATGCATGGCTTGCGCTTGTTGTATCTGTCCGACCAGCCTCCGGCGAAGAGCAGCACAATGAATGGAAATATGGCGGCTATAAGGCAGATGAGAGATGGGTGAGTACATAGATCATAGTACAAGCTGAACTTGCAATACATAAATTAAGAAAACACCAAAGAGCCTATGAACGATCAACACGTTCATGATAGTGTCAATTTGTCAGATAACACCCACTGGGGCGTGGCAAGTTGAATATCCTTTTATACAGATCCCAACTTAGAATAGAGCTATGATTATATGGTTTGTATTCGAGTTGAGTCATGTTATTATTGAGATTAATTTGAATGAAGATGAATTATGGATTACCACTTATTGAATAGACCATTATAGTCGCCTTCGGCAATAGCAATTATATCCACTTGGCTGAAGAAGAAGAATATTTATAAGTATGTGGTCATAGATCTTAATTTACTTCAGGCATATTTCATGTTCGACTCGTAGAGAGTACTATTAAGGAATAAGCTATATACCCTAATTATTATATGTACTAAATAATCATCGAAATCTCACTTCAATCCATGCTTATAGATCATCATACACTACACTTATTATATCATATACCACCTATCGTGGCATATATACAACTTGCTAATTTCATGATCGAATCCTTATACCCTATCTGACCATAAATTATATTGAATTGACAGATCCATCACACATATATCATATCATATATGATATCATAGATGTAACATGTTTTATTACGAATTCATTCAGCGTGCAATCAATCAAGTGTGCGCGACCCAATGGGCACATCTTAAATACTTGCAGTTAGCTCTTCCTCTTCTCACACAAATTTATACTCAGAGACATAGAAATGGGAATTGAAATGGGAATTTAATAGCAGCACAAGGCAAATTAAATTGTTTATTTTAGTTATTCTTCTGCTGCATTGCGGCTTTACTGCAATGATGCAATGATCGTCAATAAATGTTTTACTGTCATTTAATCAAATGATTAAGAAACACATAACTTTGTAAATTCCTAATGTCTGTTGCCTTGGCAATGACTTATCACATAAAAGGTTAACAGATAGCCAAAAACAAGAATAGAAAAATATAAATAAAAACAAAACTATCTACGAACCGGTTTTCGGAGAACGAATTCGCCAATGATAGAATAGTTAAGCGTAGAGCTTAAAATTTAAGCGTGCGATTAAAATGTATGTAATCGAAGAGAATGCCAAGAATTTGTGGGAAATTAAAGTCAAATTAAATTAGCTTTATATATATGTGTAGATTCAGTATATACATATATACTTAAATGGGCTCCAAGCAGAGAGATGCGTTAATAAATAATGCGAATTGAATTTTAATTTTATATAAGAGGAATTATAAAACAGAACCTGAAAATATGACATAAAGCTACGCGAACCGATCGACAAAACTGGTTGTACTTGCTCAGACTACCTAATTAATGGGCTATATCACTTAGATAAATATAGATGTGCGAAATAGATTTACCTATGGGCGCACGTTTGCCCGAAACATCTGCGGATAGCATCTGGGCCTCCACTTCAGCCTTGCAGACCGTATAGTTGAAGCCAGGCGAATAGACACCCAGCTGAGCTTGGTCCATGGAGACGCCGCTGGTCGTATTATCGAAGTTGAAGCCATCGCAGTCGATATTTAATTCGGATTTATCCAACATGGCCTTGCAGGTGGCTGGGCTGTAGCCCAGATTGACGCGACATGCCTTCTCAAGGGGGAAGTTTTGCATGGCCACATAGTTGAACACGGATGCCATGAAGTAGAAGAAGAAGAACGGCTCGATTACCAGATAACGTCGGTAGCGCCATAATTTTTGTAGATAATTCAACTCGGCCTCCGGCTCGGCCGTTGTCTCATTTGTTTTTGGCATTTTTTCAAATTTCGCTTATTACGCTTCTATTTGGATTCTCATGCTAAGCTCGCCAACACGTCGCGCCAAGTTCTAACGTCCAACTGTCGTCCGGTTAGATCGAGCTGCGGCTCAGAAGTACGTACAATAAAACTTGTTTATTAAAATTGCTTGATTCTTTGTTTTCGTTCCATTTCTGTTTCTGATAGATATTGGCATTTTTGTCACTGGGATGAGCGATGATGCGCTTGACAATTTGCATGCGAGAGTGTGTTTCGCTCTCGTTAGCCCTCTCTCGATCATGATTTGTGAATGAGAAAAATTTGCGGTTGGATTGACAATGACAACTCTAAAACAGTGTGCTTAAACTATAAACTTTATTCTGTTCTCTTAGTAATATGCATGTGAATGTAACCAATTTCGGCAGTCGGGGGCAGATTTGCCATTGCCGTGTCCGCTGTTATTCTGTCCAGCGATGGGTGCAATTCTGATTGGTGCACACATAGTACAGTCGCATCTCCTCTTCGGCACGCCGGGTTTGCGCCTGGAAGAAAACGGCCTCGCGATGCGAGCATTTGGGGCATGCGTGGTCCTCAGTGCGCGGAAGAGTCGGATCGGATATCACATCGGGCACTATGTGCGTCAGTTCGTCGATTTCGTGCATAATTTTGTTCACATATATGCAATTGGAGTCGGCTTCCTGTTTATAATCACAATTACGGCACGCATACATCAGCGTTTTGTTATCCTTGTCCTCCTTTGGATACAACATATTGTTGCATTCCTGACAGAAACGTATGCCCACAAAGCCGGGTCCTTCAGTATGCGCAGAGTCAAATATGCCAGCCATTATGTCTAATAAAGGTATTAATATTTTACTACAGTTTCTTTTTATTATTTACGAAAATTTACCTTAATTCACTTTGCTTGCAAACGTACGAATGCCGAATTACCGATAGTTTTCGATACATTTACCATCGATGCTCTCGCGCATAAATGCGTACAAATATTTTTCAGCACTGTTTAATCGCGGCAGATTTTTATTTATATATCGAGTTCAAATATAATAATCATCCAAACAGCCCATATCTATTTAAAAATAATAAGCAAATTTAATTGTTTATTAAATCATTCATCTCGAGCAAGTAATTAAACTTCTACAACAATAATAACATATCTGGTCACACTTCTGTTAAAACAGCTGTTCGCCTGTGTACGCATATTGTGAATAGTAAGACGCTAACGCCATTGTGTACGCTTACGTGCCTTTGCACGATCTGTAAACTGTAAGTGAAATAAATTAAATAGGCGTACGCGAAACTTGTGTGTTTTTTTCTTGAAGTTGAAAATCAGATAAAAATTAGAAAAGAGTTAAAGCAACGTTTGCAGTCAATGTGAATAATATGAACGTGCGAGTAAATAACAAACCAGCGCCATCCCTCTCACTCTCGCAACCTTTTTTTTTCCCATACATCTGTTGCATCTCGTTACAGTCGATCAGAGCGACGACTTTAGACGACGTATGACTTTCATTGACGCAAGTTTCACATTTAATTAGAGAAACTACACTGCTCGGTTTGTGCGTGTAAGTGTGTGTGAGTGTGTAATGGAAATGTAAAATAAAATCAAATTTCAATCTGCAAATTGGCATTGAATAGTGTAGAAATTATCAGAGTTCTGAACTGAATTCCTTTAAAGCCGGCAACAAAAATATTCAATATTCAAAAGTATGCAACAATTTTCAAAATCTTATATTCGAATTATTTTCAACCCTAAATATATTTTTCACGAACATTCACAGAGCGAGAGAACTTGTTGCGTTTCTTTTTCTTTTCATCGTAACCAAGCACGTAGCGTGCTCTCGCTCGCTCTCTCGGTCGATCGGTAGCCAGCCGCCATTTTTATTGTGCGCTGCTTCTAGGCGTTGCTGACGTGACGCTCTGGCAAAGTGATCGATCCAAAATAAATCACGAGCCTGAAAGTAGGCTAAATTACGCAACAGCACTGATCCTTGGTGTCCTGCATCTTTTAACAGGGAACAACAATGAGCGCCAGCAAGGAAGCCGCTGCGCCAGCCCCGGCCAGCAACAAAGAGACCAGCACACCCGTCATCAGAGTAATGGACATGGACAAAATGGTTTCCCCGAAGACAAAGCGCACTGGCACCCGAATGAAGCTGCTCAATGACGTGGCTGCGCGCCCCAAACAGGAGAAGCGCACCAGCATCAAGATACTCAACAACGATGACGCCCAGAGCAGCTCGTCAAAAGGCGGCGACAAGCGTGCCACGCCCAAAACGGTGAGCCCCGGCGTCAAGATATTAAACGAGAAGCGAATCGTGCCCGCTGCCACAGCCATGGAAACGGCCAAGATAAAGACATCGCCCAGCAAGAAGAAGAAAATGGATCACTATGTGCTGCAGGCCATCAAGAGTGAGAACAGCAAGGCGGACAACACGACGGGCGTTGTGGTAGTCGACGACGAAGACACCATTGACTTCATACTGGCCGACGATGATGTGGAGCTAGGAGATGCTTCCAAGGAGAATGGCGACGAGTTTGTGGTGTCTGGCATCGAGGATGATGATGACGATGAAGACGAGGATGATGAAGACGACGAGGATGGGCCAGCCGGTGGAGCGAACGGGGCAAAGCGCAAGAGTGGCAACAGCAGCAATAACAACGAGCTCAAGGAGATGGTCGAGCACGTGTGCGGCAAGTGCTACAAGACATTCCGTCGCGTCAAGAGTCTGAAGAAGCATTTGGAGTTCTGTCGCTACGACAGCGGCTATCATCTGCGCAAGGCGGACATGCTGAAAAATCTGGACAAGATTGAGCGCGATGCCGTCGTCATGGAGAAGAAGGACATTTGTTTCTGTTGCAGCGAGAGCTACGATACCTTTCATGTAACTGCGAGCTTCCAATCAAAAATTATAAATTTTGTCTAATTGTTATTCCCTCTCGCCACATCTAGCTGGGCCACATCAACTGCCCCGATTGTCCCAAGTCGTTCAAAACACAGACGAGCTACGAGCGTCACATTTTCATCACACACTCGGAGTTCAACGATTATCCATGCTCCATTTGCAATGCGAAGCTGCGCAGCGCGGCGCTGCTAAAACTGCACGAGCAGCAGCATCAGTCCAGGGGCAAGCCGTTTGCCTGCAAGATCTGCGGTAAGGACTTCACCCGATCATATCATCTGAAGCGTCATCAGAAGTATTCGTCGTGCTCCGCCAACGAGAACGATACCATGAGCTGCAAGGTGTGCGATCGCGTCTTCTATCGCTTAGACAATTTGCGCGCCCACCTCAAGCAGCACCTGGGTACCCAGGTGGTGAAGAAGCCGGAGTACATGTGCCACGTGTGCAAGAACTGCTTCTACAGTCTGTCCACGCTCAAGTGAGTAGTCCCCAAATAGACTGTGGCTCGATTCAACTGTCTAATCTCCTTATATCTCCTGCAGCATTCATATACGCACTCATACGGGCGAGAAGCCATTCGATTGTGATTTGTGCGACAAGAAGTTTTCGGCTTTGGTAGCCCTCAAGAAGCATCGTCGCTATCATACGGGCGAGAAGCCCTACACCTGCACAGTGGTATGCAACTGCTCAGCTCCTCCTCCCACATCCTCAGACTCGAAACTAATTCTTATTGTCCTTCTGTATGTGCAGTGCAGTCAGTCGTTTGCCGTGAAGGAGGTGCTTAATCGCCACATGAAGCGGCACACGGGCGAGCGGCCGCACAAGTGCAACGAGTGTGGGAAGAGCTTCATTCAGGCCACTCAGCTGCGCACGCATTCCAAGACGCATCTGCGTCCCTACTCCTGCTCCTTGTGCATTCAAAAGTTCAAGACGGAGAAACAGTAAGAGTAATCGATCCATACTTACTCGGAGTACTAAACTTTACACTCTCCCCACAGACTCGAGCGCCATGTCAAGGAGCACTCGCGCCAGAAACGCGCCTCGTTTGCCTGCTCGGAGTGCACACGAAGCTTCCGCACCAGCGCACTGCTGAAGGAGCACATGGACGCTGGCGACCATTCGCGTAAGTTTCCCGACTGCATACCTTACGATATCTTATTAATTTGGAATAATTGTGAAACACAGCTATTAAGCCGACGCGCGCTAAGCGTACGGCCAAGGTGATCGAGCGCACGGATTGCGCAATTTGCGACAAGAACTTCGACAGCACTGAGACGCTCCGCAATCACATACGCAACGTGCACGAGTGCGATCCGGATGACATTTTTGGCACAGAGCCGCCAGCCAAGCGCAAGGCTAACAAGAAGTCCGCCGTGGTGCTAGAGGAGGAGGAAGACGAGGAGGAGGAGGAGGAGGCAAATGAAGATAAAGACCAGGATAAGGATACAGCGACTGCCAATACATCAGCTGGTTCGCTTATCTCCAGCAAAACGGATGGCAACGGAGTGGTGGTGCGCGAGTTTTTGGTGGATGAGAGCGACGGCAATGCCCAGACCATTGTGCTCGAGAACGAGGTGTACACCATTTTGCCTCTGGAGGGTGCGGGTGCAGGTGCAGCCAGCACAGCCGAGCCGACGAAGGAGATCGGCGAGGCCAAGGCCGATTCGAAGGAGAAGCCACAGTCGGCCGTGTCGCCGGTGGTCAAGAGGGAGCAGCGTAAATCGCTGGCCGCCAGCTTGGCCGCCGCCATTGCGGACAATCTGGATGAGCCCTCAAGCGATGATGAGTTCAACGGCGAGGCGCTCTCCGAGGAGGATATTAAGCTGAAGGAGAACATAGCGAAGCTAATCGATATGCTGGTTGATCCGCAAACACTCAAGAAATATAACTGGCCGCACAGCTCCGAGGAGTCGGTGCTATGCAAGGTCATCGAGAACTGTGGCCACGACCTGGCCAAGGGCAGCGAGGCCTACGCCGAGTTGGACTACGGCAGTCGCATGCGTGAATACTGCAAGCTCCTGTTCACGGTGGTCATACACAATGATTCCATCAAGGCGCTGCTCAACAACTTTCCCATCGACGATGTCATTGAGTATGTTCTGGGCGATGAAGACCAGGACCAGGATCAGGAGGCGGACAAGGGCAAGGAGAAGGAGAACGATGCCGACAAATCGGATGCGGAGACCAGACAAGATGAAGCTGACGCTTAGAATTATTCTGCATATTGTTTGTAAATACATTTATAGGGCATCCACAGATGAGATTCCTGTATGCACCCGCTGTGGAGCACCCAAAATATTAATTTTGTTTAGGCATGTCGGTTTCGGTTTCAACACTAAGTGACCTTAAATAATGAATGAATGAATGATAATCGTGTACCACCCACTGAACTGTTATTTACAATTTACATGCGATGTTTCTATATGCTATTTTTTTAAAAGAGATCTATTAAATATACACACACATTTATACGTGTAAACTGCTGTCATCACTGACCCAAATCCTTGGCTTTCATCGGGTTTTTATTATCCCGAGATATGCGTTAACATTTCTTAATACTATTCAAAACTATTCTGCTATACGGTAGGGTAGTCTACAGCTGCCCTCGTTATTGCTCCAGTAGCATCTTGAGCAGTCGCTCGTTGTTCTGTAGAATCTTTTGACGACTCTCGTCAACCAGATCCTTGTACTCGCCAATGCTGGCCTCGATGGAGAGCAGCTGCTGCTTCATGGGCTCCGTGGCGGAGGCGGTGAGGCTTCTCTCTCGCTTTAGCTCCGCTGCTGCTTGGGTGTAGGTATCCCGCCACATGCTCAGCTCCAGCTGCATGGCATCGATGTCCTCGGGTATGAAGTCCAACAGCTTTCCCAGCGGATTCACGGATTTGGTGAGCGTTTGTATAATGTCTCGCAGATCGTTCACTTGCCTTGCTGAGCTCTGGCGCGTGCCATCCGAAGGTGATGTTTGCTCGGCATCCTCCTTGCCGGGCTCAGTTACCTGGGCGGACACCAGCTCCTTCTGAGTGTCGAGTATCTGCTGGACCAGTCGACCCTGACCCTGGCCCTGCTGCGCATCCAAATCCTGTTGGGCATGCGCTGTGCCCGCGTCTATGTCATGCGCAGTGGCATCCTCGATGACCACCAGATTCTCGCCGTCATCATCGAAATCCCCAAAGGTCTCCAGCTTCACATTGATGCCGGACATCTTCATCTGATCATTCGGCTGCAGCACAATCTCTACATTTCGACGCCGAGGGGCTCCTGGTCGTGCCGAGGCTGGACGCGCACTGGGCGGCCGCAACGAGGTGCGGGGACGATTCATGGCGCCGTTCGATTCCTTCGAGCTCTCGCGCGTAAAGGTGCCTTCCCGCTTGACTTCGCTGCTGCTGCTGTTGTTGTTGTTGCTGTTTGAGTCGGCGACCGGCACCGTGGAGGCGTGGCTCTGTTCGCTAGCCTCGTGGTTGGCCATTGCAGCATCCGGCTCGGGCTGCGCTGTTCGCTGACTGGCGCTGGAGCGTCGGCTTTTGCCAGAGGATTTGCGGCTTTCTGGCTCGGCAGACTCAGCTGCCAGCTGATGAGCCTTAGTCCGTGAGGCGCTAGCTGGCTTGGGTGAGGCAACAGGCGAGGGCTGCTCGACAGGTGGCGGAGCAGGTGCAGCGGGTGTAGCTGGCGGAGCATCTGGTGCAGCTGGTGCCGGCGACATGGATTTGGCTTCGCTGTCTGTTGAAGCTTGCTTAGCTTTTGTCGCTGGCTTCACTGGCGAAGGCGTTTTCTGCTTGGAGCTCTGCCTGCTTAGCTTGGGCTTGGACTCGGCTTCCGGCGAGGGTTTGTGCCGACGCTGAGACTTCTCCTTATCTTGGATCGCGTGCTGCGTAGCCTTGCGCAGTTTCTGCTCCTGGGGCGAAATGCGCTTTTCCTTGCGTGCCACGGGCTGTTCCTTGGCAGTTGGTGAAATTTTCTTGCTGCTCGCCTTAGCTTCCTTCGCTTCCTTGGCCTTCACTGGCTTCGGCATTTCGGTGTCGTTGGCCAGCACTTGCTGCACAGCATCATGCCAGTCCAGGCGCTGTTCCATGACGCTGGCCATCGCCTGCAGCAGCTCATTCGTCAGATGCGGCTCATGCCCGGCCACAATCTTAGAGGTGCGCACCTTCAGATCCAGTTTCGTGGTCAGCTCTGCAAGGCAACTCCAGATTAGTCAAGGGTCTTGGTTATGGTCTACACCACTTCCTATACTCACTTGTGGCGTCAATCATCTTTTGCAGAAATCGCATTTTATCATTTCTATGGAAATGAATTTTGTTATCTTAGTTTGGCTCGGATTTGATGTGGATGTGCCTTACCGATCATTGATGTTCTCGAAGAGCTGCTCCTTCGGCGTATAGAGACCTTCAAAGCAGCCCGTTTCCTTAATAAACTAGGCAGAGAGAGAGAGAGAGAGAGTGAGAGGTTAGTCGAACGAGTGCCTTAGCTGAAGTCTTACCGCTGTAAAGATGTCCATGAGGTAGCGGAATGGCGGCTTCCTCAGCAGTTTCTCTGTCAGCGGCGGCTTCTTGATGCACTTGCCCAGGCTATCCTGCGTCGCCTTTATAACAGCTGCATCCAATTCCGGCTCCGACATGGTCACAACTGCTTCAGCTAAGCCAACCAAAAATTTGTTTTCTTTTCAACAAATGTTTTTCGCTTGTTTGTTTGGGCCGAGCCGTTGCCAAGACAACGCACCTGCCAGGTGAAAGCTGAGTACAGCTGCGCAGGCGTTAGCTGGAAATTCCATGACTCCACAAATTCTTCTAACTAGAGAAGATATCAATTGCCATTCGCTGCAGACTCAGATTTGAACTGATAATTGCTATTTGTACTAACATTATTATTAGATTTTACTTATCATCATACTTATCACACTTATCCATAGTTCATTCATATAGTATACAAATATAGATAAAGATACATCAGATGTATTAGATACTTTTTTTCAACACATTCTTACTTTATTTAGTTATTTATAAAATCTTCTCATACAACGTGATTTGCGTATTTTAGTTGGCCTTAGGATAGATGAGGACAGAGCTCTGTGTGGGATAATACAAATGATAGCAGAGACAGAAGAAATACTAATTTAAGTTAACGAATAAGAAATATAACTACAGATATATATATAGATATATATAATTTTAACAGGTATTTAACGGCCAATCAAAGTTTTGCAAACAGTTTATGCCAAAGAGCAGTCAAGTTATATAAATCAAATTGTAGTTGTAACTAAGGACTAAGTATGTGTGTGTGTGTGTGTGGGTGGGTGGGGGTGTGTGTGTGAATTAATATTAATAATTCTCATAGCTAAAAGTAAGCATTCCATTTAAAGCTAACACATGCAAAGAACTTGGGGGGTAACAGACTTTGCAAGCAAATTGGCGGCAATTACAAAGGGCTGAACAAACAGTTGGACTAACAATAAGATCAAAATATAACATAGATATCATTATATCATTATACGATAATATATGTTGTGTGTGTATATATGTATATAGTACAGGTTTAAATAGCGTAGCGCTTAACATATCTATATATTTGCGGTATATAGTATATAGGTGTACGTATGTATTGTTTTTATGTATTTATATAATTTACATTTAGTGCAGCGCTTTGTGATGCGCCGCTAATTTAAAACAATTTGTAAAATTAACTCTCGCTCTCTCTTTTTCTCTCTCTGGGTATCTCTCATTCGCACAGTAATTCTAATTAATTGTAATGTCGCTGCGCGTGGTCGATGCTGCGCAGCGCTTCGCCCAGCTGCTACAACTCGAAGAAATCGTCCTGCTGCTTCTCCAGGCGCTTCAACGAGTTTTGCACTCGGCGTGTCTGCGTCGTATTCAGGAGCTGCGCCGTATCCGAGTTCCCACTGCCCGTCGAGCTGTGCCTCTGGTGGTGTGGCGGACGATTGTTGTTGTTGTTGCTGCTGCTGTGGTTGTTGTTCTTGTAGGAGTTATTCAGCTGATGACTGCGACGCTGTGGAAACACGTCCGCTGTGCCACTGATGCAAAGGTCCGCATCACTTTGACTATTCACCAAGCTGCAGGGGAAGCGATGGAGAGAAGGATTAAATGAGTGAGGGAAGACTTTAAAGGCTGGTGCATGACACACTTACTCCTTGGAACGTTCGACATATTTGCGCGACTCTGATATCGTGTTGTCAATCTTATTGAGGAAGTCATTCATGCACTTGCGATTCTCCTCCTCGGGCGTCATCGCGGCCACCGAGTCCAGCGACTTGCTCTGCTTGCTGTTGCACGTGGCATTGTGGTTGTGCAGCATTTGAGCTGGATCCTCATCGCCGGGCTGCACCACCAGCAGCTCGCCGGCAATGGAATAGGGACGCGGTGTGCTATACATCTGGCCGGAACGTGAGCTGGACGAGATGTTGGTGTTGCAGCTACTGCTGCTGCCACTGCCACTGCCACTGCCACTGCCACTGCCGCTGCTGTCGTAGCAATTTGTCTGGCTCAAGTTGTTGGCATTGTTCAATGCCTCGCGCTGCACGTTCGCATCGGGCGTGGTCGGCGGCGAGGCCAGCACATCGGCCAGCAGGTCAGCCCCATTTGCCTGCAAGTTATAGGGCGACGTCTTCTCCACGGGCACCAGCAAGAACTGGCGCAAGAAGAGGCTATCCGAGGCATAAAGGCGATTGACGCGACGTATTTGTTCCGTCTGTTGACACAGGATATAAAAATTGTTATTCGATCTGGGCCACAACTCTATTACATATACTGAATCTCTGGCCAAGTGTCTGCCAATTACTGTGAAAGCTCTGCCAACAGACAGAGTTCAGTCTCAAATATCTTAAAAACTTTCCATTTAAGCTTAATTAATATTCATTAATATATATTAAGTTGAAAATATATATATTAATCATGCACACATATATAGATATATGTGTGTGTTTATTTAACTACTCGATAAATAATATTTGAGCTATCAATATACAAATCTATACGCTTCGGCGATTAGCCATTTGTGACATGACAGCTAATTGAATGATTGATTGAGTGATTGATCGACGATTGAGTTGACACGATACGCATGCGCTAAGTGCAAATCACATTAATGATTAATTGGCCAGGTGAATTGGCTAATCACTTTATAACATGCGGTTCCCCAGCTCTGGCACTAGCTCTAGCTCTAGCTCTAGCTTTCTTATCTCTGCAGTAGCTGATCAAATGTTGACACAGATTCCTCGCTATCTAGTTATATACATAGACCTAATACGAGAAATGATATGCAGCGACAGTTTGGCTGCAGCATTTCCTCCAGCGCAAGTTCCTTGATAAGACTCAAAACTCAAATAACGATAAGCGATTAGACGGGCGGTCGGTCACAGGTTACCCATTGCTGCAGTGCAGCAGTCAGCCCCCCGTCCGCACCCAGATCCCATTTGAATCGTATAAACCATGTCAAGCAACTGTGGGACTTTCCATCTACTTATTTAATCGATAAAGTTGAAAGTTAGCTGACATTTGAAATATTCTGCAATTTGCATGCGACACGACAGCAACAAAAGGGAAAACACCAGACACTGCAGCCGGGCGCGACTGACTGCGTAATACTCGCTCATGATTCATAATGTCATACCCCTATAGCGAGGCATAGCAGAAATATATTAAGAGAAAGAGAGAGAGAGAGAGCGAGAGTGTCTATTGACTTTCAAGAGTCTGGCTTCTATAGCAACCAATATACTCTCTATTAGTTTGTGCACGAGTATCAAAAGAAGCCATTGCTAGTTGCAACTCATTCCCCAAGTGCAATATAACACCTACAAATCAAATGTTGGATGGGCAAGTGCTCTCGGTATGCATGCGAGGGCAGTCTGAGACTTTTCTATCTTTTCTTTGATCTATTTTAATTATTGAATATAAATAAGATGGCCTTCTCGTGCATACTTATTGTAATTTTACTATATTTAAAATCTTTTTCTCCCATTTTCTTACTCCCTCACAAATTAGTTTGTGTATTTAAAGGAAACTAATATTTTCTCCTGTATCAAGCTTTTTTTTTTGCATATTAAATTTTCTTATAAATGCATATTATTATATCAAATAATCCTATTGTCACCTTTCAACACAGTTTGGTTCGTTCAACAACTGTAGGTGCTACCCTCGCATGTGAATCAATGTTTTATGTCACGCTATAACTTTCATTTCACTCACATTGGACCACTGAGATACCCAGTAAATAGTTGATGTCTACATACCGTTGCGCCATATTTGAGCGAAATCCCTTGCAGAGTGTCCGTCTTTTCCACCGTGTGTCGTATTAGAATTTCATTGTTTCTCAGATTGTTGCAGCAGGTGCTGCCATATTTCTTGAGTGTGCGTGAGGAGTCGCGTATCGATTGTTTTTCGTTGAACATGAATTCCGTGTCATCCATATCAGGCACGATCTCTTGAAACTGCAAAGTGAAAGGGAAAGAGTCTCAATTAACTGTCTGTGTAATTGCATTTATTTCTTTGTTTTTGTTTTCGTTTTCGTTTTGTTTTTCTTTCTCTTTCGATTTTTGGCAATAATCGCTATGATGTCATTGTTTTACCGTTACACACTTGCATAGGTATATTTGCGAGTGTGTGTGCTTCTATAATTAAAAATAGCGCACATACTGGCAATTTCTGTGATTTCTTTATTAGAGGCTCATGTCCCACTCACTCGACCCACCTTAACTCCGGCTAAACAGCGAATGCAACCAGGCGAAACCGAAACAAAACTAATATAGTTGTAACTAACAATCCGGGTTATAGACACATATTACTCAACCAACGCAGATGTTTTCGTTAATTGAATTCACTTTATTTTTATTATTGCAATAATTTATTATTCATCTTTTTATGCCTTTCGTTCGTTTTTTCAGTACCGTTGACTTACAGCTGCGTTTACTACGTGTTTACAAGTTGTTGTAGTTATCGTTGTGTATTTTACTGTCAGTGTGACCGTAACACCCAATGGGGAAAATGCCGAACGTACTAAAGAATACTAGAGATAAACAATTCTGTTAATGCTCAATACAAATCACGAAAAGTACTTTTTCCTTGTGACCTACTAAAGCTACTAGCAACTCGTGTCACGTCATATTCATCGCTTTCGCGGAGCCGCGCTCAAAATGTTATCGATTGCTGAACGAGTAGCTGTGCACCACAGTTGCATTGGTAAAACTTGAGCGCGTGTTTTGGTTGCCGTTTGTTTTGTGTTCAGGCTAACTTGCGATTGTTTCTGTTTTTGTTACTTACGAGAGCGAATAATAATTTGTTTTCACGTGATAGCGAAGTCAACGTAAGCGCCTTTCAACGTATGCATTATTGTTAGACTTAAACCTGTTTGAACAAAGACAAAGCCAGCTGGTCCGTTTGCTTGGCATATGGAAATTATTTGAAACGAATTACCGGCATGACTTTTAATTAACATGTGACTTTATTTATTTATTAATGATACCTACATATTTAATTTGGAATATTAATGCATTACTGCAAGACAACTAACAGAACAGTACAGAACTACGATTACTTCCTTCAATACACAGTATACACACACACACACACACACACACACACACACACACACACACACACGTACTGTGATGGAGATTACATATATGTATACATATATGTATGATTGTGTGTATTTGCGTTGCGATTGTTAAGGTCAACAACAAAGTTACCGCAACTTTTTCTGCAAAAAATTCAAGCATAAGCAAAGAGAGAAAGGAATATAGTGAGAGAGACAGACACAGCACTCTACTGTAGGGTAAATAATAACTGTAATTTGAGCACAACTGATAAGCGGCTCCCATTCAGTGACTATCAGATGACAATTCAAAACAGTTTCACCTAAATTTCGCATAGATTTGAAATAGAAAGAAAAAAACGGTCATTGACATAAACAAATCGCAGAAGCTAGTCACGCGCCGGGTTTCCCTCAATGGGATTTCGCTCTACTCACGAAAATATATACGGATCTATAGATATCTGTCTATTTATATAGATGTCTATGTGTATGTTATATTTACTGTGAAAGCTCTTTAAATTGTCCATGCTGTGCGCAACTGATCTTTTAATGAGCAATCAGCCCTCACTGAAGAATCAAATAAATGGACTATACTCAATAGCGCTAGTTCAGAAAATACCCTGTAAACAAGTTTCGTATTTAATTACATTTATAATTGAAATGATAAACACAATCTATCTAAACAAAGCAAGTAGGCCAACTAGTAGATACCCTGTATGCAGTTTAGTTAGTTTTATTGTCGATAAAGTTGTCGATATTTGTAAATAATTTGTATCTAGCTCTTACTAAAAGGCCTTTTGAGTTCTTCATTGCCTAATTAAGATAGGTATACCCCATTTCTGTTCAATTTCAATGAGTATATGAAAACGGGGACTTTTCGATCACTGCAGACAAGGAGGAAGACTCGCCCCGTTGCGAAAGTGATAATTGTTTGCTGTCTAATTGTTTATGTCTATCAAAAGAGAAGCGTGTGATTTTGCACAAAATTAGACAGTCGAAAGAGTTGCTAAATGGAAATGTCAGACAGGACGGAATCTATGCATGTGACTCAGTGGTAAGACTTGAGGTGGGCCAAAGAACTTCCAAAAACTCCCCAGAGATATTTGAACGGATTTCGAAGGTCAGTCCATGCCAATGGCAACTGATCGATAACTGAGTCAGAGTCGATAGAGTTAGCCGCTAATCAAATCGGCTTTCAACAGTGCCTAACATAAATATTAGTATGGCAAATGCTATAAATTTAATGATATCGCCTGCAATCTATTTCAAATTTGTTGTTCGCTTGTTAGTTCGCTGCTTATGTAAGTGTGCCAGAAATTTATGGATTCGTGCAAGCGCACACAAATTATTAGACGAAGGCCAAATCGAAGTAACAGTCGAAGTAAGCTTTATGGCAGTGTCTGTGTAGCCGTCGCACTATCTTTAGTATTAATTAAAATTAACAAAATAGGAAATTGCAAATTGATAAAAAAAACCAAAACGAAAATGCTGAACCAAATCGTACGTGACTCAAATATAAGAAGCTCTACACATATCAATTTAGATATTATTATTATTATTATTATTATTATTATTATGCGAAATGGAACGTTTTTATTAACACACACATAAAGAGAGATTCCAATTGTACGGTATGGCAAGATCTATGGCAGAGCTGGGCGCGCGTGACACGATTTGCTTATATCTGCTTCAAATTGGTTTTCGTGTCTATTTTAACTGTGAACTATCTAAGAGTGAATTTCATTGTCTTATAAAAATGTATTTATCTATAAAGAGCGTGTCACGAGCAGTTATATTCGTGCCTCAAATTTGAGCTTGGTATATAATCTTGGTTCCCAATCTCCAGCACTCTTGAGAGATTCAATCAATGAGCATCTGCTAATATGTCTTGATGTCATCTCTAGTGCCCATCTCTAAAGATCTCTGTAACATGTTTAATTAACTGATAATGAGCTGTGTCTACTAGAAAAAGAAAAGATTGCTCAGTGAACACCGGGTTTGTATCTGTTGTACCTGACACATTGACACACCTGCTAGGCCTATTGTAATACCAGACAAACTGCAAATGATTCTAACTAAGAGCAAAGTATATATGCTATGCCTTGTTTGTTATCAATTGTCGGCTCTTATATCAGATCAGTTTGCCGTCTACACTCTATATATCAGGCTCAACTCGTTCCGCCATATCAATTGTTGCACTCGAAAACGTAAAGCCCCATACAAAAAGCCAAGTGTCAGAGTCTTAAGTGGCATTAAGTTTATTTATATGGATCTTTGTACGTACGTATACGTATTTTCTGACAAATTAAATGGATGGCTTCTTAGTATACCTTAGATATGGGTACTCGTACGATACGTCCGTCTCTCTATGTGCATGTTTATTAATGTGCTTAGCTTTCTGTTTGCTCAATTGAATGACAGCGTCATCCACTAGTAAAGCTCAAATGAAGCTCCCCACTGCAAATACTATGTATGGTATGATCCTACGTAACACACATTACTGGAGACATCTGTTACGTGCAGCAACAAAAAATAGTCAACGTGACTTCTACAATATTCCAAAGTATAAATTCCTTCTTAGCGAATGCCTTTTGCACCGACTCGCGAAATATTTATGAAACTTATGAAAACTTCAAAGAGACTGATATATCTATCAATAACATTGTAAATAATACTTATCAGTTGAGAAAGAGAGCTCCTACTAAATAACAGTTAACTTTTGACAAAGATATATCCAAGTTTCAAAGTTCTTTTTTAATATTTCTGATCACAAATTGATTCGGTCTTTGCCAAAGCCTTGACTGTACTTCTAGATTATGAATGTGCTTAAATTGCTTAACGATTCAACTTGCTGCGATCAATAATAAAGTTATATTATATGCGGTTGCCGCAATCTCTGTAGTCATTATAATATATATATATATATATATATATATATATATATATATATATTTTACGTATCACTCATAATCAATCTTCATTTGAGTTGTTGATTGATTCTTGACAAGAACTGAATTTTGCTTGCCCTTAGATTGTAAGAAATCGTCGAGTTATTCAACTTCTGATATATGGTACTATAATATATAATTTTAATTATAATAACTTTAATATCTATATATATATATTATAAATTTAACTTCGCAGTTTTTACTGGCCAATAACAGCAACAGAGATTAGATTAGCTAGGCCTTATTTATAGCCAATTGCGATGCCACATCGGCCCAATAATTAAACCAAGTGGAATTTTCAAAATGTCTCTAACCAACGGGAGGAAGGAAGAGACACAGGGGAAGAGGGAGAGAGTTTCAATTGCAATTAAAGTAAAAGAAACACGTTTATGGCATTGATATCACATTCACATTCACACTCACACTCACATTCCCACTCAGTTTCACATTCATATCGAATATATTGATTCTTTTCAAGGCAGCCATTGCGTGAGATTGGTAAAAGTTGTGATAACTGCCAAGTCAGTTCGAGTTTCGTGGATGTTTGTTCTTTTCGATAACCATACCAAGTGGAATAATACAGTTTAGACTGAATAAAATGAATATATGAAGGAACTGTAATATAGAACTGCTGAATTATGTTATTTGGAGTTTTTGATTTGATTTACTTTTCTTTTTGAGCGCAAGTTGAAAATGATTGAGTCTATCAAATATAAACAATTGACAATATATATATATATATATATATATATAGATATAAATATATAAATAAATAAATTTAGATTATTTTTAGTTTAATTTGTATATTTAAAGCACGCTTCACTGTATTTCAAATGTAAACTGTAGAACATTATATTTTTTTGTAGACTCTTTTGCAAGCACGCCAAACCGGTTAGGCAAAAGGCAGAAAAAAAAGAGAACAACAAATAACTAAATATAGCTAAATTGGTTATTAAACAAATACGTCAAAAATAATGCCCAGCAAACTGGTTAAAACCGAAATTGCAACAGGAAACAAACAGCGAAGTTCCCACCTTTGAAATTCTAGAAGACATAAACTCTATTGACACGACCATTTCCACATCACACTGAGTCAGCTGAAAACCCCTATCTCAACGTCAAACCAAGAATTACCATGGAAATAGCTTTGACTCACTTTACGCACTGAATAATTTGAGTGCTTCTTGATAAGGCCAGTTCACCCTTCGAGTATTGAGTCCATTCCGAAAGGGCAAGGCCGTAACGATAATGAAAACTACTTTGAATCAAAACTAACCCTTTATCTATTTGCCAGATTGTAATACTAAATACTTAAGAGAGCTGTGCACTCACTGCAGGCGAACATTTCGGGCCTCTAACGAGCATCGAAACGGCAAAAAAAAAGTCTTCAAAATGGCGTAAACTTGGCGAACTAAAAATAAACCGGCCCAGGGCCAGGTTCTTAATGCAGCAGGTTGGCTTTAAGGTTTGGGCATTGAACCCATCGAAGGTGCGCGCCCAGCCCAAGGCTAAGGATATTTATAGAACCGACTCGCCGCATTCCAGAATGCCGAACCGACAAAGAAACGCACAAACTGCAATCGCGAGTTTTTATTTTCATTTCTCATGTGATTTGGCCTAATTAGCAATAAAAGCTGGCAAAAGCAATTAAATATATAAGCAATGGAAATCGAGTCCATTCAATCGCTCCATACTCTGCTTGCTGAGAAGTTCTATCAAGTGCTGAAATAAGCCTGCATCACTTGACTCGGCATTGATTTGATAATCCCAATAGCCTTTGCCACTATTTGTCATCTGGAAGATATATATTATAATTATATATGTGTAATCTGTACGCGCAAAGTGCGTATAGAGTATGTTCAGAGCAGGCAGCGCACATACATTCACACATAAATAAATGCATTTGGCTTTATTCACTCGATGCACTCATTTGCGATTCAGTCAGAGTCGCACAAGTTGGCCGCATTGCTGACTGGATGACTGGCTGACTGGATGACTGGCTGACTGGCTGACTTGTTGCTTTTGCTTTAGGCCACATGTGCGATTGTTGACTGTGGGATGTTGCCTGCTGACTGCTGGCTGTTGGCTGTTGGCTTTTGACTTACTCATCGGCTGGTTCGCTGGCTACAATCCGCACTAACAGCCGGCGCACAGCCATAGTCGAAGCCGCAGCCAAAACCATGTTGCACACTTTGGTGGCATTTGCAAAACTTCAAACACGTTGAGAATGCTCAACCAACAGATGCTCTGTACACATATAAATATATAAGAAATGTTAACATGTCTATGTTCAGGTCTGTCAGGCTATAACCTGATTTCTTTATAGCATAATATAACAATTTACCGATTGTAGCAAATACGGTTAGAACGGCTCTTGAGTCAGTCGTGATGATACAAGATATGTACAGTTTCCGGTAACAACCTACTCTGAGACTAAACATAAATGTTTATCGATATTGTTTACTTTTAATTAACTGCAATTATCGATTATATATAAGCACCGATTTATTTTATGCAACTTTCCATCTGTCAGCTAAACCTACTAGCCTTGCCACACAATTACAGGGTATTTAAACACATCAAATACCAAAAGGTAACGTTCCATTCAAAGTGGTTTTTCTTGGGTAATGCGAGAGTATTTCGACACGATCGTATTTCAAGAGAATTATTTATTATTTTGTGCTCTGCTGTAAGTTGTAGCTGTGGCTGCGGCAGTTGCTGCTGCTTTGCCTCCAAGATATGCTGGTAAAAAAAAAATATTTTTAAATGCGGTTAAGCACCTCAGCAGGGGCCGCAGCAACAGTTTCTGCAGTCTCTATCTGCAAGTGTGTGTGTGTGTGTGTGTGTTGAATAGATCTGAGTCTGACTTCGTCTGAGATTGTTGCCCACATTCACATTAATACATATAGATCTATACGTGTTTGTACTCTTTAAGCCCACAAGAGTTAACGACCACGAGGAACTGACATGACTTCATACTTCGGCTTTATATATATATATATAAATAAATATACATATATTGTTTAACAAATTCGATTGCAGACAGTTTGCTCTCAATTACTTTTCGTTTTTATGGCAATTTGTGGTATTTTTGTTTGTCTAATCTTAGTGCACTCAGAGGATACTTTAGACTCAACTAATTAGAACATTAACTCTGATTTTTCGGGTCATACCCTGTAATATAGTCAAAAGCATCTATAATTGGGCATTTGACTGAGTTTGATAAATGTTCTTTAACATCTGATTCATTATTCACGCACATATGTATAATACACACACACATTCATTAATTATATAATTTTATTATATTATATATACAATTTAGTTCGATTTTTTTTTATCAACATTTTAGCAATATTTGTATTGCATTTATTTTACAGGGTATTTTCTAGTTATCCAGCTACTATTGTTTTTCGGTAAATTGCGTGAAAAACGACTTTAATTTAATACTATTTAAATATTTATAATTTGTAACCTAACCTAGCTCAACCCCAAACAACTATGCATATAGCTTATACCCATTAAAAGAGTATAACAAGTGGGTGTAATGCGCCATGTGCCAACGGTCCTGTCAAATAAATGCATTTTGAGTCTGCATGACGAGTTCTATTTGCAAACTTATTTAATATAGAGAAATTCGAGCTTAATCATTATTTTGTATATGTATATTTGATACCTATGTATATATGGGATTCATATATATTTTATTTATTACTTACTTGCGAATGCAATTTCCAGTCCTTGTAGGCTTTCACAATATAATCCATTTCCGCGTCTTTTGTTGTTTATGATCTGCGTATAAAGACGTAAGCTTATCTAAGTATGCATATATGTAATATTAAAAATTAATTTTACAATAAATATTTCACTTCACTCTCACTTAACGCCGATCGATCATTTGTTTTTATTGGCAATGGAAAATTTTCTTCACTTATATTTCGACTATAAATCAATTGCTTAATTCATTTTTGTGATTGTTAAAAAATTGTTGTTTTATTATTGTTATTATTGGCGTTTTACTTTTCTCAATAAGTACCAAAAAAACCTTAATAATAATATAACACAAATCTTGCACTAACATAAAAAAGTGTAAATGAATACAATACACATATATATATATGTATATATATGTATGCATATTCAACACACATGTGTGTCCTCTCTCTTTTTAGGACATTTTCAACTCTAAAATATGTATGCAAGCATTTCGTACTCTCTTATAGGACCTCTCTTCAAACAGACAATTTGTACAACAGAAACGCATTTACTATCATGAATTCTCTTTTAGGATTATTTCCCTTTGAGATGTAACTCTCAGTTATTGCATTTGCTTTTTATTTTTTTCGGCCTTGTATTGCATGCGCTTTATATGTACATTTTTGTGCACATTGCTGACCAAATTTTACAGTTATTATAATGTAACGGTGTTAGCCAAGGCCAAAGATGAATAAAAAACCCAAAGAAATCGTTTTGTCTTGTGCACTTGTGCAAATCTCCAGTGTGTCAGTTTTCAAGCGACGCATGCCTGTGTGTGTTTGTGTATTGCGAGTAGTTGTGCATGTGTAAGTGGGTGTGTGTGCGTGTGACTGAATTTGTTTTCCGTCTGCGACAACGTCAAGCGACAACAGGCGACAACGCGTGTACCGCGTTTCGTGATCTTTTGCAGTTGACGTTGTGTTTTTATCTACAAAAATTATTTATTTATTATTTTAAACTTTTTTCAGATGAGATTTTTTTTGCGAGACAACGAGCCGCTTGTTTGTTGCTTATGCAGCACAATGGAAATGTATACAACAAATACATTCACATGTAGCTATGAATGTTTAAGTATGTGGACATAAATATATAATTAATAATTGTACATTTTTTTGTTGAAGATGCTAAGACGCTTAGCAACAATTGAACGTTTCAGCTGTAACTTTTTATGTGCGGTTTTTATGTGTGTAATTGGATTTAAAGCGTAACCTTTTTATTTATACATTTATTGGTTTTTTTTTTTCATTATATTTATTTATTATTTTGGTAGTCACTGGCACACTCACACAAATAAAACTGGCAGCAAAGATGACGACGGCGATGGAGGCAAAGGTAACGCGAGGGAAGCTTCGCAGACGTTTACTTAGATTTTCGCAGCGCGCTCACACGACTAAATCGACTAATACTAAACACTAACACTAACAACAAACAGACAGCCTGGCAGTGGGCAGCCAACCAACCATCCTCAAGTAACGCTCGATAACAACTGAACGACCGAACTCCAGCCCAGTGAGCTTCACGCGACAGCAGCGACGTCAGCGACAACGACAACGACAACGACAGCGACGATCGGGCGTCATATGTAGCTCGTGAGCGCAAATTACAGTAATTCTCTCGCTTACGCTTTGTCTGTCCCACGCTCTTGCGCTCTTTTACTCATTGGCCTGTTGAGTTTAGCTAGACTGTCTGCCTGGAGCTGGAGAGAGAGGGAGCGAGCGCATTGTAGTTCATGCAATTGAAGAATTGGGCTATTCTCTGCAGACATGCACTTTTTCATGTGTGTGTGTCTGTATATTTCAAGTATTTATTTGTGTACTTTTCGACGCCCACGCTCATAAAATATTGCCTAGTGTACTCACACATACACACATGTAACTGATTGTGCTTAAATGATAATCATTTGTTTTGTTTGTTGTTATCATGTAATTAAAGAGAAATTCACTCGTCATCGTGTGGAAGGGGCAAGGTAGAAAAAAAAAAATAATAGGATTAACACCAGAGCAACAGGTCGTTGCTATACGCACACAATGCAAACTGTTTGCCCTATTTAACTATCTGGCATCACTGTCATTGTGTTAGTGTCATCTGACAGACAGACAGTTCATAAAGCATGTTACACTTAAATTAAAAATAGGTGAAAATGTTTTTTTTAGTACAGTGCGCCAGTATTATCAAAAATAATACATGTTTTAATAAATTTTATAATATTATTAATATTAAATACATATTTCAGCAGAACGTCGATCAGCTAAACACCAAAAGAGAGCCGGCAATGACAAAAGAGAAGGCGAGATAGAGGATCATGGGATTTTTTCAGCACGATGCATGGAGGGAAATGGGGAATTTTTCGCTTAGCTCTTCAATGAATAGATTTACTCATCACATTTATTTTTTAGTTGACAATGCAAACTCTTTGATCATGAGTATCACAACAAGTTGTTGTTAGTTTTTTTTTTTTTTTTTTTTTTTTTGCAATAACAAAATATATATAGTGGAAAACAATATATCGATAGCGGTTATCTGACTTGACTAACCTACTAACGTTAGAGACCTGTCAATAAATGTGTGCAAAATATATGATATGATAATATACATACATACATACATACATACATATATATACACACACACACACACATATGTACATACATACATAAGCTAGTATAGGTGTTGCTAGGCCCAACTTGAATACCGTTAAAATGAAGTGAGAAATATGATTAAATTTCTTTGTAAATAAAAGTGAAACTCAAACACACACACGAAAATTTATATATTTGTTTTATGAATCAAAGGGAAAAAGTGTGTTAATTAAGAAAACATGCGCAATTGTAGGATTTTTGCGCATCTGCACATATTTATATATTTTTATTTATTCTTTTTCTTGTTTGAATATTTTATATTTGACCAAATTGGACAAAGGCATCGGCCCCGAGAAGTGGGCTGGCAGCTGCCAAGTCACATTATGGCTCAATTATTGAGCTACAACTAATTTGTAAGGCAAACAGAACGACCAACTGACGTCGCCCAGTGTATTTGTGCATATAATACCTTTTTTTTTGTGTGTGTTTATTATGATTATTGGGCTCTAATGTAAGATGTGTGACACCTGTGAAAAACAAACTGGTTATCATTCGGATCAGTCAAGGCTAAGTCAAATATGTAATACACCTCTACCTGTTTCAAAGTCTACGCATTGGATTCGATTTCATATTCTAATTTGTCGAAGATTGGAAAATGCAATTAACAACTTTAAAATACGATCATCAGTGTGTCCACACTTATCAATTCAAACAAGCGCGCGCAAGTTACGCAGGTCAATTAAGCTAACATATTTTGTAATGATCATCATTGATAGGAGTCAAGGCCAATGTCCATAAGCAGTACGCCATTGATATCAATTATATGTTCTAATTAAATTATATTAATTTTATTAGCGCTATTAATTCAATAAGTAATGTATACACATGGGCAATGAAAATGAATAAGAGTAAATAATATAGCAGACAGCTTCATATCAGCTGAAATATATATTTTCGCTAATCTGGCAGCACTGTCAAGGCATACTCCAATTCACACAAAACAAAAACAAACTGTTGCACTTTCATACATGAAAAAAACTACTCTAAACAGGTATACAAACGTGGAAGATCCTATTAACTTAAAAGTACTTTTTATTTTTGACAAATATGTTTTATTTAGCGCCCTTTTATGTAGTTTTATAAGAACTGCTGTCAGCTGATGCTGTGACCGGTGGCATTTCTTATTGGAATTTTGTTGCTTGCAGGAAACGGCCACACTGACAGTTACGGCCACAATTTTGCCCAGGTAAGACGCTACGTCGTGGTCACCTGATTGTTACGGTTAGTTAAAGAAATTTTTTTAAAATTTAAAATCGAAGCTGCCGTTATGTGCGCGCATGTGCTTTGCAGCGCTGTGAAAGTACGAAATTTAAATAAGTTCGATTAACACCAGCGAGAGCAAAAGCAACAACAAACGTGAAAAGAACGTGTGTGCAGATATATATGTGTGTGTGTGTATCTGTGTGTGTATGTGTATATGCATGTGTGCGCGTGTGAGAGAGTAGATTGCCTGTGCTGTGCCTGTGCCTGTGCGTGTGTTGGTCGACTGTTAATAAATTCCAAGAAGACCGCAACCAATAATAACATCAGCAACAGCAACAACAACAAAAATGTCACACAATAGACGAAGAGTACGCAGTATTGAGTACCTCACGCAAATGTCAAATGCGAATTTGGCAGCGCTGACGGGAATATCGCCGACAGCTCCAGCGAAGGAGCTGCCCGTGGACCCAGTTCCAGTTGACGCTCCAGCTCCGACCCCAGCTTCTGCCGCTGAAGAGCCAGCAACACCACCAGCAACGAGTGAGAGCCCACCTGCGACTCCAGTGCCGCCCATTAGATTACGACGCGAGCATAATGTCGACGAGGATGTTGCAAGGTAAGCAGAAATAGTTACAGCTCTGATTTTCCGCTACGTCGCTGCCGTGGCGTCGTGAAAAAAAATACCCAAAACATGTCTTGTCTTCTTTAATAACATGAAGACGCACGCACGCATACACATACACATACACACACGCACACACACACGCGCCTACAGCTTACATGCTTGGAGAGTGGTATGTGCATGTAACAGTAAGTGAGCGCTCGCGTGCGCTCTCTTCCTCTCTTTGCCCGCATATTTCCCTCATTTCGATTGTCAAAACGTAAACAACGTGTTTGCAGCAACGACGTTTTTGTTGTATTTGCGCTTTTAACTTTTTTGTTACACCATGAAACAATTTTGCTGTTGCAAAAAAAAGTGCAAGGCGGCAATAAAAATACAAATTCAACTCGAAACTCAAAATGCGATTCAGTTTTTTTTTTATATTTTATTTTAAATATTATTTTGCCGAAAAATGTGGCAATTATCATGCAAATACCAATACAGTGAGCATGCATGTATATCCATGTGTGTGTGTGTGTGTATGAATAAGTGTATATCGGCTCTCTTAAAATTGGTTCTTCAAAGACATTGCTGATAAGAAAAGCCAACTGTCTGATAAGACAAAGCTATTATACATTCGCATATGCATATCAGACACATTACTTCTACCTTTTCCGCTACGGTTATTCATGCTAGAGAAATGTGTCCATTACGAGTACACAACACACACACACGCGCGCACATGTAAGCTGTATTGTTATAATTTGTTCTTTGAGCAGGACAAGTAACTGTCATCACATCCGCTTTAGGCAGCTTTCACTGTATACACACATGTACATACTTACATACATATACATACATATGTATATACCAAATTTTGTTATTTGCGCCTGTGAGCCATGTTTCCTATGAATATTTTCGCAAGTCTTCTTTGCTTTTAGCACGAAATAAATGTCAAACATAAATTTTGTGTAAATCGTGAGTGTGCGTCTGTGTGTGTGTGTGTGTGTGTGTGTGTGTGTGTGTGTGACTGAGGAGTCGCCTATTGAAATTTAGTGAAATTAATTTGTGTCTCCAGTCCCAGTTGTTCTTCTTCGTCTCCGTATACCAGTTTGCTGCACTGTTGAGGGCAAAGCACGGGGCGGCAGCCGTAGGGTATCGATATTAAAACGCGTTTAATACCAATGTACCAATATGTGTGCTTGTATTTGTGCTCGCACACACATATATGTATACGTGCGCTTGTACATTCCGTTTTGTTAACCTCTTTCGTTATGCGTTTAGCTCAACTCAACGCAAAAGCCAATTCTGTTTTGAAATCGAATTCGCTTTCTTCTCATGTTACCGTATTGTCTTCAGTGCCCATTGGAATTCTTAATGGAATTTCTGTGCTCGCTAACTGTTCATTTGACTGCGAACACGTAACAGCTCACGTAGCCATCGCCTGTTGTCCGGCTGTCTCGCACGATCAATAGGGCCGTCGCCACACATCTCTTGCACTTGAACTTCAAATACATTTTGTAAGAACTCTCTTAAGTAAGTGCAAAGCAAGTGGAGCCAGCAAGAGGGTTGAAGAGAGCGAACAGCTAAAGAAACCATTTGCCGGGAATGAATGTAATAGAACGAGAAGACAGAAGTAAACTCTTAAAGAAGTTGACAAACTGTCAATGTTGCTCTCTCTCTCTCTCTCTCTGACATACACATTCCTCAAATGTTTTTTTGCTTTTTAGAGCGGAAAGTCCTTTCCACTGCCTAAAATAGTTTATGGCTGTTAATTGGGTAAACACATGCACGCATCTTGTTAGATACACTCTCAAAAAATACATGCACAAGAAATAAATAAAAACTTAAATTTCACAATTTATATTCATGTTTACAAATTTTCGTCCATAAATTAAATGAAGCAAATACTAAGAAGGCAGAGCAGAGTCGTCGCCGGCGATTGATTTGTGTATAATAAACGGAATGTGTTGAAACATGAATATAGTTAATTAATTTATAAGTGAATATATAATGTATAATTTTCATACTTTTGCAATTGAAAACCGCATGCATTAAATAAAAGTTGATTTAAGTATATGGTAGTCGCTCAGTTTTTGAAATCTATAATGATAAAGATTGAACATAAATAGAATTTCGTTTAGTCTATGATTCTCTTTGCTGAACATATTTAATTAAGTTGCTTAACCAAATATTATGATGGCTGATTGATAACGTTTATAGAGTGGGCATCACAGCAAAAAATGGTTGATGTAATATCCATAAATAATTCATAAAACATAGAGTTACCTCTTTTTAATATGAAAAACATGATAAATAAACATAAATACGTGATAAGCCGATTTGTAATTAGTGTAGTGTATTTTAGGTGTGATATACCCCACAACTGTTGCCCTCGGCACTTTACATATAAATCTACATATATATGGGTGAGTGTGTGGGCACAATATTTTGTGACTTGTCGCAGGTTAAACAGATTTCCAGACAGATTACTCATACGCCGTGTTATGCTATCGATTATTTATGTACATAGATGCTTATCTTGTTCAATGGCTAACTCACGGCGGTCACCTCATATTTATTTAAATAGAAGAGCTGCCACTGTGCGTATGTGCAATTTACGTTTATTAAGTATACGCAGCGCTAGCCTCAAACTTGAGTAGATTTTTAGACATTCACACATCGATTTCTTGTTATTGAGTAAACGCGCTACGCTAGTAAAATTTCATAATTCAATAAAAAACAATAAACACACAAACTATGTGCGTGCTCGACTAGGCAATACCCCCCAACTATAATGCTGTAATTCTTTGCTAGCAAAATAATAAATAAAAGAAATAAATTTTTATGCCAAAAATCAACACATAATTTTTTACCTTCGATTGATAAAAGCGTAGTATATTCACTGCTCCCCAAACTTGTCAATTTGAACAGGGTATGGCAGATGGCATCATTTGCAAATGTATGAATCGGTTCGATCTACCGTTTGTTCGATCTGCCGACGCTAAAATTTAGCAGCTGCGTTCCACTTGCACTCTTAGTTTCGCTCTCTCCGCGCTCGCACTATCGCTGTCTTGCTCGCTCCGCCTGTTGTTTGTGCTGCCACCAGCGATGCCAAGTCAAAATTTGAGAATTACGTAGCCAGGCTACAAAATCAACGTATTTTTACGTAGCACAATTTTGCTGAAATACGTAGATCTACGTACTTTTTTTAAAAAGCTTAAAAACAATAAAAAGAACAATTTATTTAAGGAAATCGAACTACGAACGTATAAAAAGAGCACAAAAAGCACTTGGACACACGATTATAATATTATACAATTATAAAACCCAACACTATACATACTTCTCAAATATTTTTTGTGCTTAACAGAAGCTTCATGCTTCTCTACGTCCCTCTTGCCAGAAGAGCATTTGAGATCTGCTTTGCAAGATTTGCAATTAACAAAAAGATTACCCTTACTGCTTCTTGTCAACCAGGAATACTTTTTTTCCCAAGCTGCTGAGTATTTCACATCGTAGTGCCCTTTCCTTTTCTTGGTTGGAGTTACATATGGTTTTTCGTCGGTGTCACTTGTTAACAATTCCATTTTTTTACATGCACATGCTGCTAACCCATTGAAAACGGCATTCGTAAACATGTCGAAATAATAATTTAGTGCTGCTAACTCAATATAAATCTTATCATTATTTATAAAATATTGATATTACTTAAAATTTGCAGTTTAAGGATATTTTACATTATTTTTTAAAAGCACGTAGTTTTAGTCTCAAGATACGTGGGTACGTAGATCTTCTTTAAAATATGTAGATCTACGTATAAATACGGAGGGTTGGCATCGCTGGCTGCCACCCACTAATTACACTCACTCGCACTCGCTGTGCATGTGGCCAACTACTTTTCCTCTCTTCGTTCTTCGCTCTCTCCTATTGCTGTTCTCGCTGACAATTGGAATTGTATGACTCTTTTTTTTTTCTTCTTCTGTTTTTGTGGGTTCCCTCGGCGATTAGTTTGTCGCGCTTGGCTGTGCGCTGCGGTCGCTGCTCGCTGTTAATATTTATAATATGCGCACACACACACTTGTATACACACGGGTATACAGTGTGCTCGCGCGCGTGTGTGTATGTAGTAAATACACAGTATTGTCTCTGCGACTACATGGGGTGAATTTGCTGTTAAAGTGCTAATAAATTGACAGTCTGCCGCCGCATTTCAATTCGCACGACAATGGCCACCGCATCAAGTGGTTGTCGCAACTTCTCAACTTCCAACGAAAACAAAATACGTCCGGAGCTGTGCTTTATTAACTTGTGTTTACCTTGTGAAATTCAGCACATGCACAGTTATTAACCAAATATACATTAACCGTAATTCCGCATTGGACTAAATAAAACATATCGATTGCTGTGTCGATCTGTGCGACGGGCAGACCTTCATTCAGCTGACGCACACTCACCAAAGCTCAAAGTTCTCCAGGGCTGTTGTGACAAGTGTTACCCAGTTTCTCTCTAGCACTCCCTCTCTCTCTCTCTCTTTCTCTCGTGTCTTTATGTGCAGGAAAAGTATTGCCCCCTCATAAGAGCTGCACTGCTCGGCTGCAGTTAATCCCCGCCGCGCATATTAAAAAATAATTGTAAAACACAATAAAACTCAGCTGACACGCAGAGAGCTTAAGTTTTTATCAGTTCGAGTGACTTCTAAACTGGGCGCTGCTGCTCAAACTGTAGACAGTAATTAAAAACAAAATGCCGCGCAAAAAGTAAGTAAAACATGTAGACGAATATTAAAATTATGAAAACTGATTAGAATTAATTCTTTTTATAATTTTAAATGAAAATTAAAAAAAAAAAAAACGTAAACTTATTTAAAATGACGAAACAACTTCTCGCTTTATATAAATGCATCCATCCAAGTTTCCAAACTATAGTCTATAGAAGCCAAAGCGTTCGCATAGCCATGTTTGTTTTAAGTCATCGATAATTTCTTTTAATAAAATCGATATTATTTTATTATATCAGCTGGATATTGGTCATATATTGGCAGATCTGGACAGCTTAAGGCATTCACAATATTATGACTGTCGCTTACCACCTGAAATGGCGGATGTCTAGTGATGCAAATATGTGTTTAGTTTTTATTCCCTCTGAATGTTCTGCAAGTATCTGTCAACGAGGACAGACTGAGGTGATTCATAAGTCTGTGACATGGATATACGATCGCACTTATAGCTCAATGCAAATAGCAGCTAGGCTGACTAGCTGCTCGCTTGCCACTTTTGTAGGGTATATTTCCTTCGCCCATTGGTTTATTACACCTGGCGAAAGCAGAATGCTTTTTCATGATTTAGCATGATGAAATTTGCGCAGACATTTTTCAGTCGCCAATCAAATGTCTCGCATTACATATGGATGGAAATATATTAACATATGCATAAATCGGAGTGGCAATAAAATTGAAGCATAATCATAGGCGTGACATGCTGGCCGTCTAGTGCGGAGCGCACTGCGAGCGCAGGGCGCAGAGATAAGCGTCGAGTGATAAGATAACGCTACACTTCCGCCTACCTGCCCAAACGTAGCTTAAATATGGTGTAAACCAAATGGAGAGTGTCTAAACTTGTATATTATTTGCCTGTTTTATCGGCGACTATAAACTAAGCACGATTGGAGCTGCAGTTAAATTAGCACAAACTTTCGACCGAATCATAATCCTTTCGCTCACCCTTACTCTCTCTCTCTATCTCACTCTCTTTCTTTGTTTGCAGAGTGGAATTTCGCGTGAAGCAATCGGCCTCGCGTCCCATGCCCATGACCACGGAACGCATTGGCAAACTGGAAGAGGATCTGCTGCCGGATGATGAGCTGGCGGCACACTATGAAGCCTTCGGCACGACGCCTCCACGCACCCGTATGAAGATCAAGAATCGCGACTGGGAGCGCAAGCAAAAGTTCAACATTGTCGACAGGTGAGTGGCTAGACATTCATTCAGTCATTCACATATCCTCATTCTCTTTGCCATCCCTTAGCTCCGCAGATGCGCCGGCTAGCGTGGGGGGCACGCCCAAGAAGGGCATGACGAGAATGGCGCGCTCGCGAGTGCTGCGACGCAACACCATGGACTGTGCCCTGCTCAACGAGATGTTCGTCAACGAGGAGGGCAAACGGACGGACAAGCGCATGCAGTCGATGCTGCGCGATTCGGAGCGCGAGATGAAGAGCTTGCTGACCTCGACGATGGCTGTGCCGCCGCGCGGCAGCAGCTTCCACGAGGCCATCCACATGATGGAGTCGCTGGACAAGATCATGCCGCTGAACTCGGATGAGCCGACCAGTGCGCCGCCGCGCATCGCCTCCAAGGTGGTGGAGAGCTGCAATCGCTATCGCTGCGTGTCCTCGCGGCCCATCGGCTGTCGCTCGTCGGCACCGCCGTTGGCCTTCACGCCACAGCTGCCGGCGCTGCGTATGGATGGCAAGCCAACGCCTGGCCTGAGCAAGCGCAAGGAATTCCACGAGACGTTCGCCAATCTGATCAAGCTGGGCAGCGTGGACAGGCAGGATGGCAAGCTGTCGCAGGAGGATCACACCTGGCAAACGGAGCTAAAGGATCTCATCTGGCTGGAGCTGCAGGCGTGGCGGGCCGATCGCACCGTCGAGCAGCAGGACAAGTATCTATACGAGGCGCGCCAAGGCGTCTCCGATCTGCTTCATCAGATCATCAACTACAAGTTTCAGCCGCGCTGCATGCGCGAGCCCAGCCTGCTCAGCCTGGACAGTGGCATACACTCGGATGCCAATTCCAACGCCAGCTGTAAGTAAACCAAATCCTAATGAACTCCGACAGATCCCATTTGATCGATCGATCGATCGCTTGATCGTTATCCATTTGGCAGCTCCTTTGCCCAGCAAACTGTGCCAAGGCTGCATGTCTCTGTACTGCAAGGACTGCATGGAGCGGCAGGAGGTGGCGCTGCGGGAGGTTGAGGACTTGCTGACGCGCCTGGAGGCTGCCGAGGCTCTTTATCCCTCGTCCCAGGCCATGGGCGCACTGCATCCCATATACAAGTCGCAGAGCTTCGTGGGTCGCATCAAGGCCATGTGCCTGTGGTACAACATCACCAAGCAGAACAAGCTCAAGCTGAGCATTCTCGGCCGGATTCTGGCACGGTGAGTTGTTCCCGAATGCATCTCCGGCTATCCATTAATCCATACCTATTGCAGACTGCAGGATGAGAAGTTCTCCTGGCCGGTGCAGACATCCTACATGGGCTCGGACAGCAGCAACTCGTCGTCTTCGGGTGTGGACAATGATGACTCGGCGGTCAATTCAATGGACTCGTCGAAGCCGCCCAGCGTGGCGGGCAATGGGCAGGCGGCGCGTCGCGGTTGCGGTACCATGTCCTGTGCCCGGGTGCAGTTCATGCTGAACGACTCGAGCCACGTGCCGGGCGAGAGCTCCAGCAGCAATGAGTAGGTGCTCAGCAGCAGAGCCTCACACAGTTATGCTAATCTCTCTCTCACTCTCCCTCTCTCTGGCTGTTGCTCTCTAGGTCCACCTCGACGGAGGTCAGCCAGCTGTCCAGCGAGCTGCCGGGAGGGCATCCACGCAAGGGCTCCATGCACGACATCAACATCTTCAGCGTGGAGCCGCTGGGCACCTCGAGCAACGATGGGGGCGAGCAGGTCTCAGGGCTTTATCGCAAGTTCATCGAGAACGTGCTGAAGTGCCGTGGACTGGCCAAGTCCTTGGCCTTTCTCCATCAGCTGCACACTGTGGCATTGTACAAGGCGCACATTGCGCTGGAGCGACCCGGCGCTGAGGACCTGGAGGACTTTGAGCTCGATGCGGAGATCATTGAGCAGGACGTGCCGCGCATGGATCCGCAGATAAGTCGCGAGCAGATCATCGAGCTGCGCACCTACGGCTACTGGAGCGAGGAGGCGCAGTCCATCAATCTGCCCTCGTACATTCCCACGTTTGTGTTCCTCAGCGGCATCCCGCTGCAGTTCATGCATGAGTTCTTGCGCATGCGCCTCGAGACGCGCCCGGTGCGGCCCAATCCGCTCAGCCTGGAGCAGCTGATGAAGGAGCTGCGCGAGGGCTTGATCCTAGCGTTGACGCACCGCGAGCGCTATCAGCGGCACATAACCTCAGCCCTGGCCGAGAACGAAACGGAGCTGGGCAGCTACATAAACATCCTGAATCAGTACGATGCGACGGTGCGCAAGACCTTCGAGCTCTATCTGGACTACATTGATCAGCTGGTGCTGGTCGCTGTGCCGGAGACGAATCAGAAGTCGGTGCTGGAGAAGGAGTGGATGTTCACCAAGCTGATCAGTCCCATGATCAAGGGCATGCACACGGTCGCCTCGCAGAAGTTCTGCTGCATCATTAGCAAGCTGCTGTGCAGCATCTCGAAGCGGCTGGTGCAGCGCTCCGAGGAGCTGGACGAGCAAATAGCCACCACGGCGCACAGCAACGACAGCGAGGATCTCAAATGGCAGCTGCTCACGATTTGCCGCGAGACGCAGGCGCTTCTCACCGTCGAGCGGGAGCGCTCGATAAAGGTGCTCTTCTTCGCCAAGACCTTCTGCCGGGATGTGGAGACAACGGACTTCCATCGGGAGCACTACGAGCACGATGTGGCCAACCATCAGCACGACTTCATCTGCGCCGACGTGAAGGCCGCCTTCAAGCTGCTGCAGCAGGATGTGCTCGAGGTGCGCAACAAGCTGACGGCCATCATCAAGGGCGTGCAGCAGCGCTGCTGCCTGAAGAACATGCTCGAGCTGGACGAGCAGGATCGCCTGGCCGTGCTGTCGCGCACACGCGAAATCCTGCATCAGGGCTACAAGTTCGGCTTCGAGTATCACAAGGATGTGATACGGCTGTTCGAGCAGCGCATCATGGACCACAAGGACAGCGGACACACGGTGGACCTGGCCTTGGGCATCATTGCGTTCGCCAAGATGTGGATGCAGTTCGTCATGGAGCGCTGCGAGCGCGGCCGCGGCATGCGACCACGCTGGGCCTCCCAAGGCCTCGAGTTCCTGATGCTGGCCTGCGATCTGCAGATCACCCAGCACCTGGACGATCGCCAGTTCGAGGAGCTGAAGCAGCAAATGGATCGCTGCATATCGCACGTGATTGGCATCACCTCGGAGCCGGAGAAGGTGGCGCGCAAGAAGGCATCGCCGCGCACGCGAAAAACATCCTCGCCAGCCACCAGTCGATCGAGGACGCCCACGCGCACGCCCATGTCGGCGGGCGTCGTCGTGAATCCCAATACGCCGCCGCTGCTCTCGCCGCCATACAACAAGCTGCTGCATCCGCAGTTCAGCCTCAAGGAGGAGCTGCTGCAGCAGAACTCGTCCACGTACAGCTCCGTGGACAGCGCCGACTTCGCGGAGGCACCGCATGGCCCCGCCAACGGGGAGCTGCGTCTCCTAGTGCCACAGACGCCGCCCATTTCGAAGGGCAACAGCAGCCCCAGCTCGGCCCCCACAGCGCTCGCCTCGCGGCAGGAGCGCGTACGGGATGCAGTCAACCGCTTGGACCTGGACCTCGAGGAGCATCTGCGCGAGCGGCGACTCATTGGCCAGGTGAAGGCGCTCAACTCGTGCGACAAGGTGCAGATCCGAGCGCGCAGCGTGCACTTCCGCTGGCATCGCGGCATCAAAATCGGCCAGGGACGGTTCGGCAAGGTCTACACGGCGGTCAACAACAATTCCGGCGAGCTGATGGCCATGAAGGAGATCGCCATTCAGCCGGGCGAGACACGCGCCCTTAAGAATGTCGCCGAGGAGCTCAAGATTCTCGAGGGCATCAAGCACAAGAATCTTGTGCGCTACTACGGCATCGAGGTGCATCGCGAGGAGCTGCTCATCTTTATGGAGCTCTGCTCGGAGGGCACGCTCGAGTCGTTGGTGGAGGTCTCGGGCAGCCTGCCCGAAGCGCTCTCGCGTCGCTTCACCGCCCAGCTGCTCTCGGGCGTCGCCGAGCTGCACAAGCACGGCATCGTGCATCGGGACATCAAGACGGCGAACATCTTCCTCGTGGACGGCAGCAACAGCCTGAAGCTGGGCGACTTTGGCTCAGCGGTCAAGATCCAGGCCCACACCACGGTGCCCGGCGAGCTGCAGGGCTACGTCGGCACCCAGGCCTACATGGCCCCCGAGGTGTTCACCAAGACGAACAGCGATGGCCATGGTCGTGCCGCCGATATCTGGTCCGTGGGCTGTGTCGTTGTCGAGATGGCCTCCGGCAAGGTGAGTGGAGGGAAGGGGGCTACTGATAAGCAGATAAGCGGCAATTGTTGGCCATCAAAACTATTCACACCAGAACGTGTCTTGCGCAATACGATATCTGCGATAAATAGACCTAGCTGACTGAGCGATAATTGAAAGGGGAACCGATTGAGTCACTCTGACTGATTGATTGACGAGCTGACTGTGATTGTCTGAGTGGGTGACTAGCGACAGCGATCCTGGGCTGTCTGAGGGACTCCACAACCGGCAGACAGACAGACAGACAGACAGACAGACAGACAGACAGACAGACAGACAGACTTGCAGGTGACATTTAGGCAGACAGAGATGGCGGGACTCACACTTCTCGCATAATCGAATTGTCACGTTCTTTAAATGATTTCTTAATCTCGCACCTATGCAGCGACCCTGGGCGCAGTTCGATTCAAATTTCCAAATCATGTTCAAAGTGGGCATGGGCGAGAAGCCGCAGGCACCGGAGACACTGTCGCAGGAGGGACACGAGTTCATTGACTGCTGCCTGCAGCACGATCCCAACAAGCGCCTGTCAGCCATAATGCTGCTCGAGCTGAACTTTTGCAAGGTAAGACTCCCAGCTCACATATATCCAGATCGAAGATCGAGGCTAACTAATCGGAGTTCTCATTCGTTGCAGTCGGGCAGGGATGAGGACGGCAGCAGCGTGCAGCTGCAGGCGCAGATGCGGGGATCCTTCCGACGCAACGTGGCGCAGAGTTAGTTCTACTCTTTAGTTAATCACTTTTCCTCGTGTGCGTGTATGTGTGTGTGTGTGTGTGTGTATGTGTATGTGGGTGTGTGTGCGTGTGTGTGTGTGTGCTCAACTGTATAATTTATGTGAAGACGACCAAAGGTCTAGTTGCGCCTAGTTTTATTTCTGGACAATAAATATACCCAATGAAATATCTGAATATATAGAATAAACTTTTGTAAATGCATTGTGAATGTTTGTTTATTGTGACCGACTGGCCAAGGCGCTAGAATACGTTTATCCGGCGTAATTGGGATACGCAGTAGAGGTAGGGGGCGCAACCACGGTGGTTGGGGCAGTGGGTGGCGCTGGAAGTTCATTACCGCCGCCGCCACTACCCTGGCCATTGGGCGGTGTTGGCGCCGCTGTGGGAATGGGCGGCACCGTTTGTGCCTGGATCAGCGGAGCGGCGCAAAGCAGCAAGGCCAGGCAAAGGCTCAGCAGCATATGGAGAACTAAACAAAAATAAAAATTGTGAATTAATCCTTTAGAGAATGCCGATCTTGGAGACTTACGTTTCATTGTGTTGTTGACTCTTAACTGTTTGCCAGCAAAGGTTCGATAGCGCCTTTTATGCGCTGCCACGAATCGCCTTTTGCTCTTTTTATTTTAATTAATTCCACAAAAAAAAACTCAAAAAACTAATCAAAAGTTTATCACTTGGATTTGCGCTTATCTCGGGCGGAATATTGGATATGCGACTTTTCTCAGAAGCCATTGAAACGCCCCAGCAACTATGACACATGCCCCAGCTATAAATATGTATATATCTATATATATATATATCTATATCTATATATATATATATAGGTCAGATAACGGATCGAGTCAGTTTTCAATGCGCTGTTTTCATATATTTTTTATTTTTTCGTGAACTCTTTCTGCATGCATTAACAATGAACTCAAAGGGAACTTGGCTCTGGGGTACAGCATTGAGATAGGAATTGTTCTTTAACAGTTTTCAACAAAGATATCAATAGTAATAATAATAATAATAATAATAATATTAATAACAATGAACACAGCAACTAGTTAGAGTATGTATATGTGCATTAGGTTTTATCGGTCTAATCGCGCTTTAACATTTTCACATATAAGAATTTCCACGTATATAACATAGTATATATATATATATGTATGTGTATATATAGTTTATAGTATTTCAGTTATGGGTAAACGCATACATACATATATGTATGTATATATATTTATCTAATATTCGTTTCTGTTATGCTTTTTGGTAAACACTTTATATAAATTTATTGATATGTATTGTTACAATTCAAGTCTATATACGTACGATGATTTCTTATGCCTGTCTTCAGCAACAACAATTGGGTAAAGCAGATATGTATATGTATTTATATGGAACGGCAACACAAAGACAGTTAACAGTTATAAATAGATATATATATATATATATATATGTATTAATGTATATAATATCATAATAATCATTTCTATTTTTAATATCAATTCTTTTAATAACATTTCTCTAGATAGCAAACGTAAACGAAGCAAAGTATTGCATACTTTTGAGCTGACGGCTACAGTGGCGTCCATATAAGCGGGGTCAGCTCAGCGCACTGCAGCGGCAGTCATACTAAAGGGATTTTCTCATTGAAACTCTAACACAGCTAAGCTAAGACAATAATTAATTGCATAATTAACCAACACAGATATATATATATATATATATAGAGATATATATGTAATTATTTTCATCATTTAACAGCACTAACAATTGCGCACAAAATCGCTCTAAAACATTTAATTGACCAGAGTTGCTCTTTGTCATCTACTAAGTATATTTGAAGCAGTGGGGCTAACAGATGATTGACTTTAGTTGTTTCATTCCATCGAAAATGTGTTGATTGAAATGAATTTTACAACACTAGAAGTATATAGGGTATATATATATCATTGTTCATAAACAGTTGACGCCATGTGGACGCTAGTTAACTACTGTTTACATATAGGTTAGGTTACTTTTGATACCCTTGCAGCGAAACTCGAAACTCGAAACTCGAATATTTTGCCATATATTTCTGTCTCTTTCTTTTCTCGGATGGGAAGTGGGCTTTATGAGTCCCACCTTCAGTTGGCTGTCTCTTTCCTCTGCAAGGGCATGTAATGGTCGGCATACCGAAACCCATCGTTCTTCTTCTTCTTCTTGTTTCCTTTGGTAATTGTATAGTTAGGGATTCCTTGCGGATATATTCGTTTTGGACAAATGTTTTTTGCTAAGGTACAGTTACTGATATGTTTGCTTTGTTGTGTTTCATTTTCGTCCGTTGCACGTTTCGTTTCCTCTTCCACTCTCTCCTCACTCCTCACTCCACACTCCTCTCCAGTTGCCTCCATTAGGAGTGCATCTAGTTCTGCAGCAGATCGCGCATGATGTCGAGCGAGTCTTGCAGTGATTTGGCGTAGCGCGAGGCGCTCGTATCCTCGCAGCCGTAGAATGCGGACACGCAGAAGACAATTTGTTCGGGGTGCGGATTATAGGAGCAGCCGTAGCCACGTGGCGTTACGGGCCCATAGCCCATGAAGCTGTCCGTGGTGAAGGCGACCTGCGGCACAGCACAAACAGCGCGAAGATCAATTAGGATCAGCATCGAGTGCAGTTCGATGTGAGAGCAGCTTAAGGCTAAGTGGCTTACGTGTGTACGTACAGCTGGAGGTGCTGGTGCTGGTGCTGGTGCTGGTGCTGTTGGTGGTGCAAAAGCTAAGCATTAAGACAAATGTGGTGCAGACACAATGGAATGAATGAAAGGTGCTCGGTGCTCGGTGCTTGGTGCATGTGGGGCAGGGGCAATGAGACGGCTGGGATACCTGACTGGTGGAGAGCAAGAAGCATTGCGATATCTTGTAGGACTCGTCCGTGAAGAGCTCGTGCAGCTCGCCAGTGACCTCCACGGAGGCCTCGCGTAGCCCCAGCAGCGGTATATCGATGCCGTTGCCAAGTATATTCTTGACCATCACCTCCGTCTGGCGTGCCACGGCGCAGCGGAACAGCTCACGCAGGTGATCCTTCTGTGAAGAGAAGCGATTAGCCACATTAGGCAGATTAGGCAGAGGGTCAACAGCAGGCAATACGCACGCTGTAAATGCTAAATTTGACTTTGCGAGCATCCTCCTCGTCCTCCTCGCGATCGCTCTCCAGTGGAACGTTGGCACCCTCACCCTGGCACATTGCCTTGGCCCATTCCAAGGCCTCCGTGCTAGCAGCACGTATACAATCCACACGACCCTGTCGAGTTTAAGGTCTTAAAAAATGGCTAGACGGATCGATGGGGACTTACGTGCAGGAAGCGCCGAGTGGAAGCACTCTCGTAGGTAGCCACCAAATGGCCATAGAGTCTGTAAGATATTATTAAATGGAGTTAGGGGACAAGAGAGAGGCAAGGACAGCAGCTGCCCTTATGGACTACTCACTTGTAGTAGGCGAGCTGCAGGGCCAGCTGTATGTAGACATCGGGGCTGACCTGGCAGGACTTGACAAAGTTCTTGCCGTAGCCCTTGTAGCGATAGACATAGAAATCCAGATTGTCAATGGCCTTGTCCACTGTGATGGCAGCCTGGGCGAAGCGCCGCTGCACCTGGTCGTTCACCCGCCATTCGAGACGCTCCGGCGGTGGCAAGTGATGCTGCGGCAAGCCATTGTCATCCAGCGGCTGCTCGTCAATCGCCTTGTACACCTTCTCGAGCAGCTGGACCACAGCGATGCCCTCGGAGGTGGAGTGCTCGTAGCAGAGGCCCCAGCTGCCATCCGTGCAGATGATGAGCTGCGACAGTGAGAGAGAAGTAAGTAATGGCGAGGGGGTGGGCGAAGTGATGGATGGAGGGAGTCAAGTCACCTGCATGGTCTTGTCGAACCAACGATTGGCCGAGTTGAATTCGCTGCCGCCGCCGTGGAGCATTTCGTGGGCCATGTTCGTCTCATCGCGATCGCCGGCAATGTGCACGCTGGGCGTGGCACCACTGAAGCCGCGCGCATTGAATTGGCGATTCAGCGGCTCGTCCAGGCAGAGCACCACCAGCGCCGTTTCGATCAGCTCCAAGTTCCGCTGATTGGCCTCATCCAACTGCAGAGCCTCGCGATCGACGGCCCACTGGGCACGCGGCTCGGCGGTCAGGAGGCCGACGGGCAACGGCTTGCCCGCCAGACACTGCGCATCGCTGAGCACGTAGAGTATCTGGGAGGCGATCTCGCTCTCCGAGAGCTTGCCGCGATCGCTGGCCTGCAGCACAACGCAGTACATCTGGTTGCGACAGATGACCACAACATGGCGATCCTCGTCGCTGTCGACGGGCTTCTCTCGGCTGGGCAAGTACTGCGAGTCGCGCTCTACGCCCGGACGGCGGCAGGAGCCCAGCAGGCGATAATACTGTGCCATGCACAGCGGCTGGTTCTTCTCCCTGGAGGCGGCCCGCTCCTGCGGCAGCTGTCCGCTCTCCAGCATATCCTTGTGCTCGACCAGGCCGTTCAGCAGCCGTGCCGCAAAGTGTGCCACGTCGTGGACGGTCTTGAAGTGGCGCGGCGGAAAGACGGTGCCAGGATTCGAGTTGATCGGCAAGGGAATGCGCACATTCATGTACATGTCATTGAGCCAGTAGTAGTAGGCCTGGCGCGCCGTGGAGCGGAGTACATGGAAAGCACATTATTAACACACGAGATACAAATTAAATTAGCTGGAAAAAACAAACATCGGGGTTGGGCGCCTGGGTGCGCCTCTTATCGAGCCCAGCGATAAGGGAGAACACAGAGATCACAGTTAAGAGATCGCAGATCTGAGATAAGATGCACTATAAATAATGCCTAGGGCAACTCGACAACATCAGTACAGCAGTCTCATCTAAACCTAACGGATACCCAGCTTCAGCCAAGACCCAAACAAGATGAAAGGTGAGCAACAATCAATCAATCAAGCATCGCCTCTCTCTCTCTTTCTCTATCTATCTATCTATCTATCTATCTATCTATCTATCTATCTATCTATCTATCTATCTATCTCTATATCTCTCTATCTCTCTTCCTTGTAGTATTCGCTGTAACCTTGCTCAGCCTGGCGGCCTTGGCACAGGCACGCCTCGACTACAAGCTGCAGTGCACCCGTGAGGAGGTGGGCATACGCTGGCCCAGCTACTTCAGCAACTCCGAGTATTATGCCTGCCAGAGCATCTATGGCAATCAGCTGACCGTGCACTGTCCGCCCGGTGAGGTCTTCACCTTTGTCCTGCAGCAGTGCGCCTCGCCCGCTCTGTATGTGCCAGCACCGCCCATGGATGTGCTGCCCACCGATGCACCCATTACCACTCACGTTGTCAACGAGGCGCCACCAGTGATGGGCCCAGCCGGAGCTATTCATATGGTCAACCATGAGCCCGCCCTGCTGCATGAACCGGAGCAGTCGCACGTCATTCACGCTTCGCCACTCGATCCCACACCACCCACACCGCCCACCGAGCCACCCACTCCACCCACCGTTGTGCTCGATGCTCCCAAGCCGGGCAAGAAAGTGCCCGTCCCACAGCCCCAGAGGAAACAGGGCCCACCTTCAGCTCCGGTGAAGGCCGCCGCCGGCAAGAAGCCCGCTGCGCCCAAGAAACCCGTCGCGCCAGCTCCACCCAAGGCAGCCAAGAAACCAATGCCGCCCAGCAAGGCCCAGAAGAAACCATCGGCCTCAGCCTAAGCCCTCTCCTCGGTCCACTCGGTTCACCCGGTCCACGCGTTCCACAGAATCAATCAGTTACTAAAATTAATATTCAGCAAGCGGAATTTCATTCAAAACTCGAAAATAACAGCTAAATAAATATCGAACTGCACACATAACTGTTCTTCTGGCTACCCACCCCTGCACACACCCCAGCTCACACCTGTCCACGCCCACTCTCAGGTGAGAGCATCTTCAGCGAATGAATCAATTAGTTAATTGACCTTGTTCAGACACAGCGATGTCAGTCAACAGTTTTAATTGATTAACAATTGTAAATAGAACATGCCGAGAGTTCAATGTAAAAAGCCTCACTATTTAAGTATGCTCGACTAGCACATACCCCGCAAATGTGCAGATGGCGCAGCTAAAGTATCCAAGCTTATTTTCTATTCTTTTAATTTTGAATGGAAAGAAATTCTAGAGCGAAATGCAAAGGCAGAGGGAAATGCACGACTAGCAGATACCCACTGAATATGAAATTTCATTATATACTTTATACCCTATGTATATATGTGTCAAATTTAAATGAACGATAAATAGGCACGACTAGCAGATACCCACTGAATATGATACATACTAAGCTACATTATTGTATCTGCTTTGTTAGGCTCAATGGCAAAACCAATTAAACTGAGCTCCTAACGACTAGCAGATATCACGTTATTGACAAAAAAATGCTTTTGAAATCTTAGAATTTATTTTGTGCCTCTTTAAGTGCCCGATATATTCCAATTATATCTAGATAGAAATAGAGATAAGTAGAGATAAAATTCTATTTCTATTCTATTCTATTCTATTCTATTCTATTCTATTCTATTCTATTCTATTCTATTCTATTCTATTTCTTCTATTCTATTCTATTCTATTCTATTCTATTCTATTCTATTCTATTCTATTCTATTCTATTCTATTCTATTGCTTTTGAAATCTTAGAATTTATTTTGTGCCTCTTTAAGTGCCCGATATATTCCAATCATATCTAGATAGAAATAGAGATAAGTAGAGATAAAATTCTATTTCTATTCTATTCTATTCTATTCTATTCTATTCTATTCTATTCTATTCTATTCTATTCTATTCTATTCTATTCTATTCTATTCTATTCTATTCTATTCTATTCTATTTCTTCTATTCTATTCTATTCTATTCTATTCTATTCTATTCTATTTAAGTGCCCGATATATTCCAATTATATCTAGATAGAAATAGAGATAAGTAGAGATAAAATTCTATTTCTATTCTATTCTATTCTATTCTATTCTATTCTATTCTATTCTATTCTATTCTATTCTATTCTATTCTATTCTATTCTATTCTATTCTATTCTATTCTATTCTATTCTATTCTATTCTATTCTATTTCTTCTATTCTATTCTATTCTATTCTATTCTATTCTATTCTATTCTATTCTATTCTATTCTATTCTATTCTATTCTATTCTATTCTATTCTATTCTATTCTATTCTATTCTATTCTATTCTATTCTATTCTATTCTATTCTATTCTATTCTATTCTATTCTATTCTATTCTATTCTATTCTATTCTATTCTATTCTATTCTATTCTATTCTATTCTATTCTATTCTATTCTATTCTATTCTATTCTATTCTATTCTATTCTATTCTATTCTATTCTATTCTATTCTATTCTATTCTATTCTATTCTATTCTATTCTATTCTATTCTATTCTATTCTATTCTATTCTATTCTATTCTATTCTATTCTATTCTATTCTATTCTATTCTATTCTATTCTATTCTATTCTATTCTATTCTATTCTATTCTATTCTATTCTATTCTATTCTATTCTATTCTATTCTATTCTATTCTATTCTATTCTATTCTATTCTATTCTATTCTATTCTATTCTATTCTATTCTATTCTATTCTATTCTATTCTATTCTATTCTATTCTATTCTATTATATTATATTATATTCTATTCTATTCTATTCTATTCTATTCTATTCTATTCTATTCTATTCTATTCTATTCTATTCTATTCTATTCTATTCTATTCTATTCTATTCTATTCTATTCTATTCTATTCTATTCTATTCTATTCTATTCTATTCTATTCTATTCTATTCTATTCTATTCTATTCTATTCTATTCCATTATATTCCATTCTATTCTATTCTATTCTATTCTATTCTATTCTATTCTATTCTATTCCATTCCATTCTATTCCATTATATTCTATTTCATAGATTTGATAGATAAACGGTACAACATTAGTCCAGTTACTCTGGGTCTTAGAATTGTGAATTTCAATTAGAAATCATATTAAAAGTGATAATATTTCTAGTGATAATATTGAATATAATAAGAGCTAACTATAAGATAAGCTCAGACTCTAGTCAAGCTGAAGCTAGTCATATGAGAACTCTTATCTGAGTCTTTGTCATAGAAGTTGCTGCTGCTGGAGGTTCATCGATTATATAGAAATTATTGGTATTTTCTGTGCTCGGTTCACTAGTTATTGGCAATCAGAGGCGGTGATTACATAATTACGCGTTGTTGAGCAATAGGCGGCTGACATTATCTGAATGCGAGCACTCGATCCTTGGGTTCAATCAAATGGAATTTCGCTGCAGAGTTTCCGCTCTGCTCTGTATTTCCGACGAAAGATACGCAGCAGAATTTCGCCAGATATGAGTGGGAGTGGCAGTGGCAGTGGCAGTGGCAGTGACAGTGGCAGTGGGGCGCTTGTGGCTATGCTAATTGAAATGGCAAGAGGTAAGCGGAGTAAACACACATTGTGCGCTGCGCGATTATTCAATAATTAGTGGGAATTTGTTTGGCTGTTATCGGTTCAGGTTACATTGCGAGCAGGCGTGCGATTCACTTTTAATTTTGGCAGGGTGACAAGCGAAACAAGAATATTAATCTTGACGTGTTGCATGAGCTGATTACGAATGCCTTTGTCAGCTGGCGGGCTATGCTGTCGATTGGGCCATAAAAGGCTTGGCTAGCGCAGGGTTAGAGCAGTGATTGCGACGACAAGAAAGCAGCGAGACGTACCAAGCAGCAGCAACAATGAAAGCCGGTAAGCATTACAGGATGTCCATGCGCTCTTATGCTCCAGCTCTAACTGGCTGTCGCTCAGTTCTAATCGCAGTTGTGGGACTGCTGGCCATTGGCATCCAGACACAGGCACAGGCACAGGATACTTGCCCCTCGCCCAGCTACACCGAGAATATTGTGCCCGTATGCCCAACGAATAACCGCATCAAATTGCCCAACTATGCGGACGTCACCACGTATTGGTCCTGCACCACAGGCAAGCCCACGCTAGTACAGTGCCAGCCACCCACGGGCTACTTCAGCTACGTGCTGCAGGAGTGCTCCTCGTGCAGCAACTACATACCCGCCGTTGAGTGCTCAGCAAACAAATTGAATCTGGCCTGCACGCCAATTGATTCAGTTTCAACTGCGCAGACGTTAAGCACACCCACAGCCACAACCAAAACCACCAAAACTACTGCAAGCTCCGATTCCACAAAGACTACGCCTACAACTAGCACCGAGGCACCAGGATCAACACCGCCTGGTCCACCGGTAGAAACGACCCCTGCTCCTGGTGCGACCACCACCCCTAGTGGCAGCGACCCAACCGGCACCACTATCTTTGTGCCACAGCCACCCTCTCCCAATGATCCCAATGTTCCCGCACCACCGACTCCAGCACCCACAGTAGGCACCATTCCCACCGGTCCACCAGTTCAGAATTAATGTAAAAAAAAAAAAAACAAACAGATATATGCATACATATATGTATGTATATAATCTATATATATATATATATATATATATATATATATATACCGTTACCCACTAATTAATATATATGTACGATTGATGTTGGATTTGAATAAACTTTCACAGTGCAATGGCATAGAAACATAGACGTTTGCCCAGAGTTGTCCATGTCCGATTGACGATCATTCAATAGACTGTGTGTTGTGGGGGGTGACTTCAAGGCCTCACGCTGTGCATCAATCAATCAATCCATCAATCATTCATCAGTCACAGTCACAGTCAGAGAGTGGTTCAATCTGCTTATATGTGAGCTACACTTACTCAATCATTGCCCAGTCAATCAAGCAATCAATCTGACCTCTTTTATTATCAATGAATCTGTGCCACTCTGTGCCCCAATCAATCGTTATCAATCGTGATCAATCAAGCAGTCAGAACTCACCCAATTATCCTCGGCCTCACGCTTGTCCACGAGGTACTGATGCAGCCGCGGTCCCAGGCCCTGTGGCGATACGAACTGCTTGATGATGGCCTTGGTTCTATCCAGCTGAGCGGCCGTCGTGATGGGCTCCAGTGCGAGCACATAGTCGGCCATAGTCTGCTCCAGCGGTGGGACAGGTATCTTTGGCAGCGTCTGCGGAAAGGGAAAAATTGAGAAAAGGGTTCGCATACTTTCCCCATGTTTTTTTCATTTTTCTGTGCAACTTCTGTCAAATTGTATTTGCGCTCAAAGTTTTTGTGCTCTGGCTCATTTATATGCAGAACATTATGGCAGTTTGAATACAAAAGCAACAGCACAAAAAGCTTAGACCCCCAGGGACCCAAATTTCAAATCACAAAAAAGAAATGAGAAACGAGAAGTGAAAAATTCTGAAAATAGGACAAGAAATGCGGGGGGAATGGGCATGAATCTGACATTGAATTCCCCCCATGGCATTTTCCCTTAGCATTCACTTCGCCTTGTCACGTAAAACTTGAACGAAGAGCTACACGCAGCTCAGCTCAGCTCAGCTCAGCTGAGAGCGTCTCGAATCCCCAGTGGCCAAACACACACGATTTCTCTTAAGAACAAGCGGAGTTCACAATCGATTGGAGAATCGCGACAAATCAAAAATCGATTGAGATTATTTCATTTATTTGCAAAAACCTAATTTTCACAAATATTTCTGTATAAAGACTATTTTTGCCTTTACAGAAGTTTAACAGCAAAATATGCAAAATATTAGAATTTGAGCTAACCAAGGCCAAAAAAAAGTTAACTAAATAAAAACAATATTTAAAAAAAAAATCATATTTATATAATATTATATATGTATATATATAATTAATCTGTCTGCCATAATGGGAGCTGTAAATAAAAACATAAAAAATATATATATAAAAGAAAATATTTAAATAATATTTTATATTTATACCTATTTATTTTATATACATAAATTATTTATAGCTTTGAAAAAGATTTTGTAACAATTCAATTATTTTTATTGCTATTTTTGCATATTTTATCAAATTGAAAACATTTAGAGAAATATTTTAAGCAATTTTAATATTTTATATATTTATTGCATTCATTTTATATATTTCTTCTTTTCCCAAACTTAAATCGAGTTTTTGATTTAGTTTGAATTGTTTTGATTATTTTGTATTTTATTTGCGTAACATTCGTCTGCGTTTTTGAAGTTTTTATGTCCTTGCCGTCGGCGTGTCAATTTTATGTCAGACTGGGTGCAGAATAAAAGCAACTTTCGGACTCCAACAGGAGAGCTTGTTCAGCTCATCCGATCCAATTTCGTACAACGTATTTAGCATTGGGCGCAGCTGTCACTAATCATTAGAAGAGCGATCAGAGAGAGAGAGAGAGAGAGAGAGAGAGAGAGAGAGAGAGATAGACAGAGAGCGAACATAGAGACTGCCACTAATGCAGCTTGAACTCTAACTTTCTCTTATTAACAATAATCGCTTAATATAAAAAGATTTACCATTTATTTTAATTATTTCAAATTCACTAAGTGCCACATTAATTAGTATTAACAATAAGTGATATGTTTTTAATTACAGGGTATTTAAGGCAGGCCATTTGTATAGTCAAACTAGGCAGCAACTTTTTCATCTGTCATTTGTTTCTGACAGAAGTCGAGTTGCTGTTATACATCTCTCATTCCCCCTCTCTCTCTATCTCTCACTCTCGCTCACTCGCTATCTAGCTCTGTATGTGTCTCTATTTTCGGGGGTTGCTGCTGTGCTTTTACAGGTGAGTGTGAGTGTGAGTGTGAGTGTGAGATTGGGCCTGGGATGAGGGTTGCCAGTTGGGGCTCTGCTGGGATGTTTGTTTTCAAGTATTGTGGGCTGGTTGTCTGGCTGTGTCTGGTGCTCGGTTCCGGTTGCCCCAGAGGACGACGGTTGCCATACAAAAGCGCTCGTTATTTGCATTTGTAATTATAACAAACAGGATTAGTCTGTCTCTATGCGTGTGTCAATGTATTTCTCTGTATTTGTATTTGTATTTGAATTAGTCTAGTAGCAAGTTTGTTGAGGCTTGTGCAAATATTTGAAGTCGGCTGTAAAGAAATTTCGCAAATTGTGTTAACTCACGTCTGGGAAACCAAATTCGTCTACAGACTCCGCGGTGGAAAGCCATTTCTTGGGTATGGATAGTATGGAGTCCTTCCATCCTGCAAAGAAAAGAAATGTTTAGTGTTTACTTCCACAGAAATTCAAAGAAACTTAAAGCAGTTTCAGAAACTTTTCCCAACTGCGATTTCATGATCGACTATAAATATATATACTTAAATATATTTATATAAATATATATATTGATATATTGAAACTCAGCGATTAGTGAGCAAAAGTTATAAATAAATAACAATTACTGACTAATTTGTTATTCGTTGCAAAAGCCGCATTAATCTTGGCTGCGACATCGAACTAGTTAATCATTGTCATATTCAAGTGCCGCTCACTCTGGAGCGCAAGTCTTATCGTTTAACTAGACTGACAGTGGGGCAGCTGAATAGGGTTTATCGCACTGCTTGGCAGGCAGTCGTTCGCGCTGAGAGCTGCTCAGACAGCAGGCGATACCGCCGTGAAGTTAGGCGAACAATGCGCCAATGGCACTGGCCATCTGCCAGTCAAGGTCCCATGCAATCTAAATCCGAATTGCGAAGACTCATCAAGCTTTTATTGGCTTCCGCTATCGGCAATGCAATGACAAAGTGGCCCAAGGAAAACTAAACACTCTGAGCTCAAGAGCTCAATGCCCAGCTCCAGCTCCAGCTCCAGCTCCACTTCCACCTCCACCTCCACCTCCACCTCAGAGTGTCCTTTAAAATGAAACTCGTCGGGCTGTAAGTCGAGTGTGTAAGCACTTCCGGTTGCCCAGCGAGACGGCAATTTCCGTTATTAGTCAAGTGGGATACGCTTGCTCAGACAACAGTCATGTATCCGATGACAAATGCAAGCGCAAAGCAAATACGTAGGCTCTAGTCCGCAGTAGATGCCCTGAAAATGAGCAAGCTTTAACAATGTTATGACAATGTTATGAGGCAGCCGTCAAAAGTGCTAGAAAAATGCTTGCTTAATGTAACAAATTTCAGTTCCTGCTGAAGGAAGATAGGACGGAACGTATGGCGACGGCCGGACGGACGGACGAACTATACGGAAAAACATACAAGCACTTAACTGGAGTGGAAACAAAAGCCTCCTTCAGCTGATCAAGCACATATATATGCTTTATGGAATTATGGAACCATCCTACCCAATCCACCCATGTTTATTGCAGAGAAACGAGCAGCGACTAATTCAAAATGATTGTAGACTTGATCGAGGGGGATAGAGACGTCCGTTTGTTGAATGCTTTCCGTCTACTTATGGCAATCATAATGTTATTAATAAAATGGTTATACGACAATCATGATAAAAGCGAAACGCTCTAAAACAGCCCTCAGCGCTCAAGCTCAGCACGCGTCGCCTTGCGCCCCACCACATAATGCAATTTATTATCCTTTTTTCATTATCTGCCCAAGACTTGGACTATAACTAGCTGCCGCTCTCTCCTCCTCCTCCTCCTCCTCCTCCTCCTTTTCCCTCTCTCTCTCTCTCTATCCCGCTCTTACTGTCTCTGCCTCTGTGAACAATGGAGGCACGTGGCACCAATTTGAGCATCCGCTCTATTGTTGCTCTTCCTCGAATTGTTGCTGCTTCTGTTGTTGTTGTTATTGTTTGCTGTGTCACGGTTGTCTTTGCAAGGAATAACACAAACCACAACCTGTCTAACTCCAGCTTAGCTCCCCCTAACGACCCATTGAGTAGAACAACTCAGCTGAACTGAACTGAACTGAACTGAACGTAGAGGAGGCTCAGTCTCATAGCTGGGCGTAAATTATAATAAATTGCTTTAGGGAAATTCAAATTAATTAATTAAACAAGACTCTGTGCTCTGTGGAGCTGGCATTGCTAGTTCCATTTGATGCACTAGTTCAAATTTTCAGTTTATGCCTATTTTTAACGTTTTATGAAACATTTTTATGAGATAAATGACTTCAGTAAAGTTGATAAATTTAGAACTAGTTCACTCATGAACTACGTGATGGACTAAGTTGAACTGGCTCAAACAATGTTCACTGATTTACAAAAAAAAGTCCAGTTATTCTTTTGAACATTTCTTATATTCTCATACTCCCTGCATCATCGGGGAAGGGAAATTAGTTAGTCTCTAAGAAATTGACTAGAAAATACCCTATAGTGTATCGATATCGATGCAGTACAAGGAGACAATTTGCATCTTCAAATCTTCCTTTCCTGCTGTTCATTTTCCTATTTGCTCAACTTTAAAATACCCTGTAGTTCTTTGGCCAGGCTTCACTGTAGCACAAATTGGATACATTGCAATTGCCTCGCATTCAATTATGCGTTCTGACATGGACACATTTCCGATTGATTGATTGATTGCTTGATGCTGGGATTTTTGACGAAACACACACAGGGTACGGCTAATCAGATATTCATGCGCCATTGCAGGGCAGACAGGGCGTACTTCCGTATTTCGATTCCGCTTCCGCTTTCGTTTTCGTCTTCGTTTTCGCTTCCCCTGGAGCAGCCGCTTATTGATGAAGCCGTCAGGTTCAATTTGTGTCTGGCTGTCAGTTATTCCGTCTGGTCATGATTAGATTTAGCTTTTGTGTTGCCAACTCGTTTTGCATTTTCGGCGCAAAGATTGATGCATTAGCTCATTACGATATTTGTGATATTTATGAGGGGACGACAGAGCTGCTGTTGGAGCTTATTGGCCACACGCCCCCCATTTTAACGGGCGGTAATAAAACGCTTCAATAAACCAAACAAGCTCATTATTAAGCAGCAAAAATCACGCTCGAATGCCTAGAAACATCTCTCGTGGCTCTCCCTTCTGCTGATGATGGGCGGAGGTTAGACGACAGCCAACTGCTGCCGCCTGTCAGGCACGACGATAAAAATGTAATCCCAATGAAAAATAATGTTGCTTCGCAGCCACGATTCCAATTTAGCTGAAACAGCCAACCCCCACGAGCTGGGCTCATTACGACCAGCACAGCTCGGCAGAGATGGAGTTGGCATTGGCGTTGGCGTTGGCGTTGGCATTGCTGTTGATCTTTAGACCTGGGTATCCCTCTGCATTTAGCAGAAACCGAAGCAAATGAAGCGAAGCAATTTAAAAAGGCAAAACAAATCCGTGAATCTCCGCCACCGCCACCGCCTCCGCCTCCGCCTCCGCCTCCTTCCTCCCTTCCCTTTCTCTTTTACTCCCCCTGCTCGGTCGACTACATAAAACACCAGCAGAACAAGCTGTGAGCCCAGCTGGAGACGCTCATAGCATTCTCGAATGATTGAATGAATGACTGACTGAGTGAGTGAATGACTGAGTGAATGTGCGAATGAATGAATGAGTTTTCGGTCCTTTTGTGCGCTTCGTTGTGTACGAAGGGCTTCATCTCTATATCTGAGGGTGTTTCGCCCTGCCACACCAGCCGCACAGCTCCCACTCCAGCTCCCAGTGCTTCCTCTTCTAGCACGCACGCAACAATTGAGCCGTAAATCCTTTACGGCCTTAGCGCTTGCTGTTTTACGCCGCTTTCAATATATCCTCGTCGGGCCTTTGGCTGCGCTTTTGTGCTCCTGCGATTGTTTCCTGCGCCTAACCAGGCATCGTCCCTTGTTGTAGACTTTTGTGTGCCGCTAACCGAAATGAACTGCCTCATATTATGTTTTTCCTTTTTCCTTTATTCTTTTAATTGCTGAATTGAAACAAGCGGAAAGCGTAAATTGCTTACGTATTTTTTTTTGCTGCGCCTTGGGCAATATTATTTTCACAGCAGCCGATGGCCAGGCCAACGACTAGCAGATACCCCAAATCCATAGCAGATTTCTCTTGTATAAATGCACAAGCTTGAACAGTATGTTTCTATAGAACTGCATTCCAAATTTAAAGTACTCAGCTCTTATAGTTCTCGAGTTATAGTTAAAAATAACTCAAACTGCGTCGATATTTTATAATATTATCAACTGGAAGTAAGTAACACTAGCAAAAACAATAAATTCTCTTATTAATTGGCATGAGGCGATGTCTATCGTAAATTTTATATATTTGCATGTTAAAGTCTTCGAGTTATGGCAACGAGTAAAAATCATTTTTAGCAAATTTCAAGATATGGAGACTTTGATAACACTAAGATCGAAAGCTAATATGCTCGCTTTTAATGTCTATTTAAGTGTATCTAGCAGGCACTTGGCCAACTTTCAATGCGGCTTAGGGTGGCTTTAAGCTTGTTGTGGACAAGCCAAAGTTAGTTTCATATTTTTGGGGCTCAGCGTTGCTGCGTGCCAGAGGCTCGTGTCCAAAAAGTTGCTAATGGAAATTGCAAAACAGAAAAACCATTTTCCACACGGCAACAACGTCCAAAATTTCTCAGCCTCGGGGCACGCACACAATTTCCTTTCGACCAGCAGCTCCTGGTCGTGCTCCCCCTCTTGAACGTTGTGGAACCACCACCAAAGGCAGAGCAACCACCAAACCACATAAGCAGAGTGCCAACAAGACTTTGGCTTAATGCAACCTTCTCCCACTCTGTCCCGCTCTTTCACTGTTTTCCAATTAGGTAATTAATATAATTATAAGGTCCCCATTGAAAGACTTCTCTATTTTCTTTTTGTTTTTCATGGTTAACAATTATATTTCAATAGTATTTCATTTGGTTTGTGGTATTTGTGTGTATTTCTGCTCTGTAATATGCATTATCGTTATCGTTATCTGTATCGTTATCATTATCCTTTCAATATTTCACTTGATCCATACGCATTTCAATTACAATAATTTATTTATGATTTATATCTGTATATGAATATATATATTTGGTTTCCATACGTATTCATAGTATGCCGTTAGCTGTTCAATTGCTTGATGGAGTGGTAAGGACTGGGGCAGGGACAGGAAATTGTCTTTCAACTAGATAATTAGATGATAGACATAGATATAAAGTGTTACCCGTCAATTATATATATATTTCTCATTACTCCAGTATTTGCCGTTGTGAACATAGTCAAGAGTTAGAAAAACTGAACTTTGGATAGACTTGGAAATTTGAACAGCAAACGTTTTCAGAACTGTTTTGAGTATAGAATAGAGTTGCAGTTGCAGTTGGAGTTAGGAGTCAAAAGTTAAGAGTTCTTTATAGCATTTTCCATAATCGTTCGAGGCTCTATTACAATTATATTATTATATATATATATATTATAATACAAATATTAGTTTAACACAAACGTCTATAACATTAGCAGAAACAAATTGTGAAGTTTTCATAATTAAGTCTAATCTTAGTTTATGTATTTGAAACACTTTGATCAACGCCTATCATAGGCAACTAATTCTCCTCTTCTTCTTGCTATAAAATAACTGAATTGTGGCGGAATTTCTTGAGGGCTTTTTGGATTTCAAATACATTTTTCTACAGCTCAAAAAACTCATTTTTATGAAACGAAAATTTAAATATTTTAAAACTATTTTGTTAATTTGGTTTTTGTTTAACTGTGAACCATAATAGCTCAATATTTTATAATACGACAAAATTATATTATTTATATATTGGTAATTATAATTATAATATGCTATTGAACATTTAACACTTTAAAATACATATTTTATGATTTTAAGTTAATTTTGAAATTATTTTTATAATTTTTTTGTTTTATTTTGCTTTTGTTTATAACTTTTCTGTTGCTGTAGCATAGGTTTAATTATATCATACATTAACTATTTATATATATATATATATATATATTTTAATACACATATGTATTTATATATGTTTGTGTGTGCTTTAGCAACTTTATATATTTTTTTACAATACATACAGATACAGTTATAATTTGTTAAAAGTTTCTTTCTTTAATTTCTTAAAAAATTTCTTTAGATATTACACTTAGCCGGCCGTTTAGCATGTCTCCTAACATACCCCACCAAAATACCCTATAAGTATTATAGAGCGTTTTGGCTACTCCAGTCAATTACTGATTTTTCATATTTTTGCATTTAAATACTCGTTCATGCGGCGCTAATAGAGCATATTGGCTTTGCTTAAAAATATTTAATATCATTTGCGCCTGGCTCTTGTCGGAGTTTGATAAATTAAAATTAAAGATAAAATCTTAAAATAATATAAATAACTTTAAATAAAATTGGGAATAATTTCTAATTCATGAGTCACGAGCGAGTATTGTGCAGTCGATGGCGACCGACAGCTATGCTTTAACTTCTTTTAAATGTAAATTTAGTTTTAAATTATTTTCTTTTCATTTATTTTTTGTTTGCTGGAAGATACTTTAAGCATTTCGTCGAATGGTCTCAGCTATATATACTAGGAAAAATTGTGTTTAATTCTGTCAAATTCAATTTCTTTTGAATGTAAATTTAATTTTGGATTTGAATTTGGAATCGGAGACCATTATGCCATTTTACAGTTATATTTAGTTTCTGTTTATCTTCTGTTTATATAATTGTGTTTTAACTATTTGGTATATTGCTTTCCGAAAAGTTCATTAAATTTTTATACTGATATACATATGTGTGTGTGTGTGTGTGTGTGTGTATTTGTTTGTGTTTAGTTATAGCGATTCATTCGTAACGGATCATGGCATTATCTTTAAGACTCTGCTTGTCTGTGATGTGCTTGATGCCTTTTTATGCTATGTTAACATGGATCGTAATCATATATAAACTATATTTAGTAATTCATTATTTCTCTCTATATGGTATATATATATATAGTATTTTTTTTGTTTTTTTTTTTTTTTTAAGATTCTGCTCGTACGGTGTGTACTTTGTTTTAATTGATACATTTGATGGGAGATTTTTTCATGAGTTTTCATTCATTCATAGTTACTAAAAGCTGTCTTAATTATATTTAATTATGTTTATATATATATAATTATATATATATATATATATATATATATATATATATGCTAAATGATAATAGACAGGTTACATAACGAGGTGCCGTATAAAACAGAAAACAATATAGTATATCGGGTATATGCATATATATTATGAACTATCCAAAACTTTTGCTTAACTAATTGCTTTGAAAATCAGTGCATAGTTGGGTATATATAAGTATATATAAACTGCTGCTTAAAATTCCTCAAAATAAGCTTTTTCTTGTCTAACTGTATATATGTATATGTATATGCGTGTATATATATATATATACATACTCGCAGATTAGATAACTTTGCTATTAATTCGAAAAAATGGCCGTGTCACTGATATGTTTACGGATATAGAATGTTCAAGAGTTTTGACTAGCATAATTATTATGTAATATACATTAAAAATCTATAGTATATATATATATTTATATATATATATATATATATATATATATATATATATATATATATATATATATATATATATATATGTGCCTGTAAACACAGGCCAAAATTTGTTGCAATTTTGTAATCAAGTATTAGACGAGAGCTTTTGATGTTCCTAAGAAATAAGGGAAACTTTAGGTAGAGGAAATGAAACTCAAATTGTGACTCGAGAGATCTCTTTCTTCTCTTCTCTCCTCTTCAGATTCAGTTTCAGTTGATCACGCAACTTAATTGACCTGGCTAACTTTAACAGATTATAATAATTGTACAATACAAAAATGTTCAGTTGGCTTAGATGCTAGACAGAATAGGTGTATATATATATATATATGTCTAGAGAGCAGCTATAAAAAGCGCTCAAAAAATGTGAGTGCAATCGAAATGATATTTATTTATATATGTATATCTTCGGTAGTTAGCTAAGTTGAGAGATAATGTATCTGCGGATACAGACACAAGGTACACACATTTATGCTATGCTATTATCGAGCTGCTGTGCCTAGGCCATACCCTGTATATGCAGTGATACAGAGAGGGCTGGCCGCACAGAGTCGGCAAAGCAAATTATAATTGATTGGTAGGTATATATATGAAACGTCTAATATTTTCAAATTCACTTAACCAACTAAACGTATATGTATATATATATATATATGTATATATGTATATATGTATGCACGTATATATAGTACTAATAGCAATAGTTAATATCACTTTTGGTAATTTAAACAGGCGAGCCATCGAGACTCTGATATGTATCGTTACCTTGGTTGTGTCTTATGTTAAAAATATGTATAAATATTTTAAAATCAAAATGTTTTCAAAACTCGAAATGATATGGCCGAGCCGAGCGGGCGATCACACGATAGTCGCCGTCAAGCGCGTCGCAATGGCAAACGAAGAAGTGTATAGAGAATTCGGTTTGTGCAAATTGTGATATGTCTGCGATATGAATGCCATTGCCTGCCCGCTGAGGGCACGACGTCGCCTGTGGCACCTGTGCGACCCGCTCCGCTGTGCCGCTTACTGGCTACGGTTTGTATAAATATGTATATAACTATATATATATATATATATGTGATATCGGTTACAGATCGGATCGGATCGGATCGGAGCTGGGAACGGGCGCTGATCCGATTATGACTATGCTTTGGTTGCTCTAGCTTCGGCGTACGGGGGGGCCGCCCCCCGTACACCCCAAATATGGCTGCGTGCAATCGGTGTATGATACAAAACTGGTGCTTGGGGCGGGAGGAGCTGGGTTACTTTAGCAGCTGAACTTGAACTATTTGCATGCCTTATGCAGTTTTATAGTGTACGTACCACTTACTATTTATATATGTATATATATATGTATGTATGTATATATGTAGGTAATATCTTAAAACCAAATCAAGGTGAGTTCAACAAAATAATAGATATATGTGTATGGAAATGATAATATCTCTTCTTGAAGACAACAGTTTAAAATCCTTGTCTAAAGGGATTCGCTGGTCCAGCGGGAGCTCTGCTTGGCTGCTGCTGCTGCTGCTGCGCCTGCTGGAAAGGATTCGCCACACGTGGCTGGGCATAGCTGCCGCCCTGCTCCTGGTAGCCCGGCTGATAGCTCTGATCCTGCTGATAGCCCGCTGCCTGCTGATACTCGTACTGCTGCTGCTGCTGCTGCTGATCATCCAGATTGGTCTCCTGCTCCGGCTGGTACTGCTGCCCGTACTCGAGGTGATTCTTGAGCTCGCCCTCGACGGGCTTCTGGTCGTGCATGACATAGGTCTGGTACTCCTTGTTCGGCGGATCCTGCATCAATATGTTGGCCTCGTTCTCGAACGGCTTAAAGTCGTAGATATTACGCAGCTTGCGCAGCACTGGCACATAGGCCAGATTCGAGAAGGCGATGAAAAAGTTGAGCGCCGTGAATCCGATGGCCTCCACGACGCCGCCCGCGATGATCGGCCCCACGGCATACGCAATCGAATAGGAGATGTCCGCGATGGCATAGATGCTGCCGTATACGGACACGTAGCGCACGTCCACCAGGTAGCCGAGCGTGGGCAACAGCGCCGTGTCTATCAGGGCAATGCCAAAGCAGATCACACAGATGGGCAGCATGAGCATCTTGTAGCCGCTGCAGAAGGGTATGATGAAGCAGGAGAAGCCCTCCAGTGCCAAGCCGCCGGCTGCCATTAGCCACTGATGCTGTGGGTATTTGCGTGCCATCTTCACCGTTATGACCACGCCCAGCACGTGTGGAAAGAAGGCGGGCAGCCAGACCATGCCGATCTTCCAGTTCTCCGTTGTCATATTATCCTCCATCCACAGCGAGATGGTGGGCTCCAAGAAGGCGAGCGCCACATTTGACATGGTCAACGCGCCGGCGCAGACGGCGATGTAAGGATCCATGAGCAGGCGCCAGATCGGTATTACCTGATTCTGCACCTCTTTGCTCTGCTTGATCTGCTCCTTGACGGGCTTCATGACCAGCAGCAGCATCAGGCCGTCGAGCAGGCAGACCAGCGCCAATATGAGAAACGGAACCTCTTTGCCCGCAAACTGATAGAGAGCGCCGCCGAAAGGTGGCGCCACCAGGCAGCCAAAACTAATAAATGCCAACGCAATGCCCAGCGCCTGCGACCGCTCGTTCTCCTCCGTGAACCGATCCGCAATCATGGCCAGACCCGAGGTGTCGGCGAATGCCGAGCCAGCGCCCTGCAGCGAGCGTGCGAAGAAGAGGACGCTGTAGCTGCTGCCGCAGGCAAAGACGGCCGTCGAGAAGAACATGATGGTCAGGCCGATCATCATGGGTATATCGTAGCCGATTTTGTCGATCAAGCCGCCCGAGAACGGATTCACCATCAGCTGGACGATGGCCTTGGAGGCAAAGAGTATGCCCGTCGCCGAGTCCTGACCATGATGATCGTGATGCGTCGGAATTATGCGTCCAGTGATATTATCGCGTAGTGGCGGCGGCGTTGGCCCATCATCGAAGCTGCCAATCTCGCGCAGATAGTCGGGTATGATCGGCACAATGACCATGTACAGCATGTTGTCCAGCAGCAGGGCAATGGACACAATCACCAGGATGAGGCGGCGCTGATTCACCGGCTCCTGTATCTTCTCCCACACAATCTCCTTCACCTCACGCAGCTCCAGGTTGATCAGCGGTATTTGAAACGAGGCCATTTCGTATTGCTTCTCTGCTTGATTTACTACTAAGAATCGCTTGAGCTCAAAATCGAACTTTCCTCTCTCTCTCTCTCTCTATCGCTCAGAGGCCGCAGGCCATTTTGCTAGATTCTCTTTTGATTTATTTTTAGAATTGCTCGAGCTCTATCGTTGTCTCGCTTGCACTCGGCTGACTGCCTTTCAGTGGCAGGCGGACATTTTGCCAGATTCTCTTCGGATTTATTTTTAGAATTTCGTTCTCTCTTGCTCTTCTCCTTTGTACTCTGTGTGAGTGAGTGTGTGTGTGTGTGTGTGGGTGTGCAGCCTTTATAGTTGAGTTTTGCTTTTGCTGCTTTTCGATTTCATGTCCGCTGCCGGAAATTGGTCTGCTGCATCCGTTTCCGTTTGATTGGTTTTTTTGGTGGTTCCCTCGTTGATTAACTCCAGTTTGCTTTGTTGCAGTTGCAGTTGCACTCGCTGCTGTCTCTTACATGGTTTCGTGTTGTTGTTGTTGTTGTTGTTGTTGTTGTTAGTGTTTGAGTTGTTGGCATGCCAGTGAGCAACCTTTAACGACACAGAAACAAGATTTCGTTAGTTCTCTCGCTATTGCTCATACAGTAGTTAATTGTTTTCTTTTTTCTTTTCTTTTCTCTTTTGTTGTTTTTTTTTTTTTTTTTTTTTTATACATAGTTCATTTGGCATTTTTATTGAAATATTATAGAATTTGATCATTTGTTTTTATGATTGAAATGTTGTTTCTGTGTTGCAAAAGGTTGCCTGCTGGTGAACAACAAAAATGTGTATTTGTTAAGATTAGTTTACACATATTTACATAAATTAACTAGAGCACTGCTGTTTGCTGTTTGCTGTTTGCTGTTTGCTGCCTGCACACATTTCAATCATAAAACAAATATCATAAATATTCTATAAATTATTTCATATGCCATCGCAATGGCATTAACAATAAATACATATGCAATTATTTCAATTGTCAACTGGCGGAGTAGTTCGACGAGTGTGCTCAGAGCCGCGTGGCCACACTTCACAATCATCTAATTACACATAATATTCGCTTTGTTCCACTCACAAAAGGAAGGAGCATAAAAAAAAGCAGCCAGAAGCTCCTTGAACCACACGCAAGCCACAATTAGTGGCTCGAGTCCCAACCCACTGAAGCAATCAATCAGTCGAGCAGTTCCACTGCAGCAAATGGTGGAGCAGACGGCGAGGGCAGCGAGAATGAGCGGCGCAGAAAGAGTTCAAGTTAACAAGGCCCAGAAACTTGTAAATATTACCAAGAATTTGCACTCATCAATGCTTTTTCCATCATCTAACTTAAAGTTCTGGTCGTAGTGCTTAAACACATAATCTTGCTGCCATCTATAGACGCAATGGACAACTGTCTGCTCTCCCATGCCAGCTATCAATGCTGATCTAATTTCAACATTTATCTACCTTGTTGCCACCCCCGAATAGACAAACACCACATAAAAACGTTACGTGTGCAGGGTATAAAAATATGCCCAAACTCCCCTCCAACCAACCGTGCCAACCAGCCAGCCAGCCACCCACCCAGCCAGCCAGCCAGCCAGCCAGCCCCTGTCTGATGGGGTCTTTTCGTATATGCGAGACGTTAGAATAACATTTCGTTTTATCATTAAATTTTCATGACCACGTTTCGTGTGCTGTTTTACTTTTTTGTTGTTGGGGCAACCCCCAACTCCATGTCCCTGCCGTCTGGTGGGTGTGGCTGATCGGAGGCGGGGAAGCAGAGGCGGGAGCGGTGAGCATAGCCAGCCCTTAGGCTGCCTGCACATGAGTCAATTATCATGGATGTGTGTGTGTGTGTGTGTGTGTGTGTGTGTGTGTGTGTATGCTTTGCTGCTGCTCGCTCACTAAGCAAAAGAAAGTGTATTGGCATTAGCGCTTATCAAGCATAGAGAGTTGAAACGAGGGAATAAGCGCTGTATGCAAGAGTGAATACCTTGAATTGCAATGGGTAGCCAGGGTATAAGACCTATATAGCATATGTATTCATTATCATTAAAAAGCTAGATTATTTACAAGAGCAGCTCGACAAGGGATGCAGCTTCTCTGCTGGTTTTACACGACTAAGGAAAGCTGCTCTAGAGTAATTTTAATTCTTATGATTTTTAGCCGACGTATATTAAATTAATTGCCCAATATATTATACATATATCTCCTTAAACTATGTTCAATTGGGATAAATTCTCACTCTGTCAACTTATATTAGCTTATTAGTCCAAGTTACAGCTTGCAGCTCGGCTGAACTTCACTAGAGTTCACTTCCCTTCGATCCAGAGCGAGTATCAGGAGCAGAGCTGCTTGAGAGATGGTAAAAGCTGCCCGATTGGTCTCCATCAAAATGACGTTTGAACGAGTATCGGACAGTCGCTAGGACTCTGCGCTCTTGTCATTTGAACAGCGGAAGACTTTAACTTTGGGTTTGTTTTGTTGTGCTGCAACAGGAGCAGCAACAGCCACTGAGTTGTGGCTCAGGTGGGTCGCTTTACTTGACCCTGGGGTTGGCTGCACGCGCAGCTTTTTATCAAAGCCAGGGGTTGGCACTCGCAGCTGCTTGCTGCTCGCTGCTCGAGTCAAGTGCAGAAACGTGTGCCAGCGCCAACATGTTGGCTATAATAATGAACAAGCGCAGGCCAAGCCCAGGGGCCCGGCCCGACAGCAGGATTATTAAAGTTCACACAGAGAGCGAGACTTGGAACATCAAACAGCGGCAATTTATGCTTACGCCTTTATAATTTTATTGATTTTTCCGCGCTGACTGGCAACAAAAAAAAAAAATAAAGGAAAGAAAGAAAAACAAAACAAATTCCGTTTGCAGCTGAACAAGTTCCCAGGAAATAAAACATTTTGTGTTTTCTGTTACAGTTTCTGTTTCTGTTGCGCCTTCAGCTTACGTTTCATAACATCAAATTTTGTGACTCGCCTGATGCCTGCCTGCATTTTTTGCTTTTCACATTTGCCGCAATTAGCCAAGTTGAGCTCATATTTTATGTATGAATTGCGCATCTGCTGCGATTCTAAAGCCGCCTCTGCCTGAGAGAATTCTTATCTCCTTCTCTCTCTCTCTCTCTCTCTCTCTCTCTCTCTCTCTATGTGGATATTGTTTTTGTGTGTGGAAATTCAATCTATTCGCAGACAACTCGATAAAACGTCCGAAGTGCACTCTGAATTGAAATTTTCGCCTGCAACTCGAGCTGCCTGGCATAAGAGCCAGCTGCAAAATAGATTACTTTTCGCATAGTTTTTCCTTTTTTCCTTCTTTTCCTTTCTTTCCTCCAGTGCACATAAGCAAGCATTTGAGTTATGAGCAGCTTGCTGTTTGCTGGAGCTGCTCAAAAGGTGGCCACAATTGGGGGTGCTCGACTATGAATCGAATCATCTCTATCTGTCATTGACAATGTCAGGCGGAAGTGACAAGCCAGACAGACACACCTATATGCCCCTATCCATTCATGAGCCAGTATATGAAAAATAATGAATTGTTTTTGCCCAATTTAAATATTTTGCCATGTCAAAAACCTATCAAACCACCCTCGCATATCATTAAACGATTTTAAATATGTTTTTTTTTTTCTTTAATCAATTTCCACCCACTTGAAAATGTAACTCTGGCTGTTGCCCGTACTCCCCCACGCCAGTTGCGACAGGCTACAGGGTATCAAGAAGAAAATTACATTTCTTTTCAGCTCAAGACTTTCCCCACATCGCCCTCATCGAAAAGGTAAACAGAAATAGAATTTTATTTTGCTCTCAAATTAAAAATATATATATATATGTACGTTAGCCAACACTGGCGCCTTGCGGCTGACGGGCAACGTGCAAAGCGTGAAAGGAAAAACCAATCATAATATTTATGATAAGCCGCGTTGCGTTTGTCAGCCCACAAAAGGCAGCGCTAATCCTTACAAGTGTTTCATTGTACACACAGCGAGAGAGTGAGAAAGAGAGAGGGGAAAGGGGAGTGACAGTGAGAGGGAGAGGGAGAGAGATACACTTACACACCCTTCATCGACTATTACAGAAGTGTTGTAAGCCGCTTTACTCAAGTGAATGGGAGAAAAGTAAGAGTTTCGCTGTGTGCTGAGCCGTGAGCATATTTATGGCACTCAGTGTTGCCAATCGAATCCGTTGCCTAATTTCAGGCGCTGATTAATGACATGTGAACCAGCTGCGTGTGTGTGTGTGTGCGCTTTGCCAATTTGTTCTCTGTCTTGGCATTAATTGAACTGCGGACAGGTGTGGGCCAGCCGCAACTTGATCGATTTGGCTTCGCCTTAACCCTCTTTTGGGGCTCGCCCCTGTCGCAGCGTCTTTTATTCGCCGTTTTGTTTTGTGTTTCAAGTTTAATTGTCTTGCCTTTGGCTTTGGCCCTATCGATTTCACTGCAATTGGGTTAGCTTAATTGGTTTGGCCCGCGCCACAGTCAATGATAACTTTTCAAGAGATGCAAAACTTATCAAACAAGCAAAAGGCTTAAAAGTGTCGGCCGCCCGCCCACATTTGTTTTTATCTTTGTAGCTTTAAATAGCTTGCGGCAATTCCCGGAGGGTTGCGCAGCCACTTAGCCAGGATCACGCTGCAGCTCCCCAGCCCCATTTATAGCGGCCATCTATAAGCCCCAATATACCCAAGGGAAGGCGGCAAATACTCTCTGCTTCAATTTAGTGACATCAAACGACGAAGCTTTGCCGACTCCATCTAACTTAATGAATTTATAGATACTTAAGCTAGATGCCAGCTATGGCTATAAGAATGGGTATAGCGGGTACTCCAGTGCCCACTATGGCCTTGCTCCTAATGGCACCACGGGGCGTACTCTGTAAATCAAAACATTAAGTAGGCGTGGCTGGGCGGTGCTTGTGCGTGTTTCTGCAGCTCCTAAATGGCAGTATCATTCGCCATGCCACGCCCTCCTCCCTACAGAGGCTGCAAGTCGATTCGATCGTAAATCAACTTTATGCGCGAATCTATTACTATGAATATAAACGTATATCTGTCTCAGTTAATTTAGTTGCCAGGCTGTCCAGGCTGTCCAGGCCTGATTAATCGCTGGCTCTGCCCTTCCGCAGCTCTTGCGACAAGGCGCAAAATGTGAACATTTGCGGCGCTACAAATGCCTCCCAATCAGCAACGCCATCAGCGACCGGTTTACAAGTTTACGACTTTTGATGCTGATGCTGCTGCAGCTGAAGGCGGCCGAAGGCGGCTGCCAGACACAGCGCAACCTTTCGTCCCCGTGTGGCCCATCAAGTTGCGCGCTCACAAAGCGCACAGCGGGCATATTGGCTTTTGCCAGAGGAGAATACAAAAATAAATAAATATCTATTGAGTGAAGCTCAAGGCAGGCGTGGCCAACTGCAGTTGGCATTTTATATAGATCAAGCTTGCGTTTGTTTCACTGACAAAATTGAATAGATTAATACCAAGCGCTGGCAATATCTATATACACAAAATATAATTTCTATATGGAGGACAGTCTAAACACATCTAGAAATTATTAGCTATATAAAGCAATTGCTATTGAATAATCTATTGACTGTATTTGGCCAGTGAGCGGGCATCAGGCAATCAGTTGTAAAGGAATTATTTACTATTAATATTTTGTTATAATATTCTCATATATATATATATATGTATATTAATATTTATTATATAAAGCTTACGTCGATTTGTCTTGGAAGCTGAGCGAGTATCATGCTGGCAGCGGGCAATGACCTAGGAAAATTCCTAGCCAGTGGCACATATAGAGAGAGAGATTTTTATATATAAAGAAAGTCAAAATACAAATTATCCAAGTCTCTGCTATTTTCGCAAATGAGCGAGAATCTCGCAGTCAGTCGCTAGTGATTATGGCTCAATAGAAGCGGGTTCAACCCTCGAGTTGCTGCTGGTTTGCGGTCTTGCAAGCCAAGGGAAAGGGGCCGGCTGGCTGAGCCACACAGCCAGCGTTGCTGCTTTTATCAGACAGCATCAAGACAAATGCGTTACTTGTTTCTCGTTTGGGCTTATTACGAGCTACCTTCCTTCCTGCCAGGCTGCCAGACTGCCAGGCCGACAGCCACCCCATTGGAATGGCCTTTGTTTTGACATGAAGACCGCTATGAACACATCAGCGTTACAAGCGCCTCGACAAGGGCAAACATGGCAAACAATCTAATGACAAGGCGGCAGCCAGCGCACTGTTTGTCTTTGTGTTTTCTGTGGCAAATTTATATTTATTGGCTTCATTATGCTACAGCAGCAGCAGCAGCAGCAGCAGCAGCAGCTACGTGCAGGTGTCTGTCTTCAAGAATTATATTTTTGCCAACCCTCAGCAAATTTCTCGCATTTAACGACTTAATGATAAAACTAAAGACAAACTTCATTAGCTTTTGGCAAGCGAATAAAGTAAAATTTCTGTACACAAATATTTTCACTATTTATTTAAGATATATATATATATATATATAGAACAGCCAATTGGACAGGTTAGTGGAGCCTGATCAGAGATATTGTGTTTATATAATAGTTTTATATATGCTAGAATATATGGGTTGCAGCTTATCTCTTTTGCACGTATTGAGCGCCTGTGAGGCATTTTGTTTGGATAAAATTTAAGGAAACGAAACTTGATTAATAAACAAATTATACATATATAGATTAATAAATATTATTTATCAATTTTCTATTCGCAATAGTAATCTCAATTAATTCCAAAAAGCGCGATCTGTATATATTAATATATATATTTTTCTTATGTTTTCTGAATCATTTAAATATACATTAAAAAAATATGTTATTTGTCTAATATATTATATATTTCATTTGATATATATATATATATATATATATATATATATATATATATATTTTTTTTTTTTAAACCCTGATCCCATAAAAAATGGGAACACAGGTTATATAAATATATATTTTATTGTGTTTTTAATATGTATATTTTAAAAAAATGTAATTTCTTAATATTTTTCATAAATCATTTAAGTATTTATATTTTATTTTTTTATAAAATGTAAATTATTATCAATACAATTTTTTATGATTTAGATTATTTCTAAATAATTTAAGTATATAATTTATTCTTTGTATCTTTATATATATATAATAAATATTTTATTAATTTTTTATTTGATTTTTTTATTTTTTATATTATATAATATTTTTTAGCATTTAATCCATTTACTGTTTGAGCTGTTTTTCTCGCTTCAGTCTTTTGTCGCGCATTGCATAAGAGCGAGAAGCGGCTTAGCCTCTGCTCGCAGACACGTTGAAAATCTGACTGTAAATGTTTCAATTCCATTTTGTGTCGGTAACAGTGACAGGAAACAGAAACGAAATACATGTGTCTATACAAACACTCACACACACGCACACACACACACACACACACACACACACCTTGCTCTGTGTGTAGAGGCCGAAACACTTGGAGCTTTTTTAGCCGTGTTTGCATGCGAGAAGTTTGTTTAATTTTAATTAGATGCGAATATCCTGGGCAGGTTATGTAAGCCACTCGCATGGAGGACAGAAGCACGGCTAAGGCTGGACGACAAGGAGACCTTAGGCAGATATAGTTGGCACAGAGAGGTGGGTATACTTATAGCTGCGGGAATATAGGCATATCTGACTAACCTGTGTCGCTCGGTGTGATATTGCTCAGGCGATGGCTGAGGAAGCCGCGCAAGTTGGAGACGACGCGCTGCGGCGAGTTGGGACCGCTGCCAATCGAGAAGCTACGCAGTTTGGAGAACAGGGCGGCCGATTCAGCGCTGCTCCCGCTGGCTGCTCCAGCGGCGCTGCTGCTGCTGTTGGCCTCGTTGGACGCCACGTTCGTTACGTCCAGCAGAACCGAGTTGGCAGTAAAGCAAATCTATCGCCTTCCCTTTCCCTCTGTCGCTCACGCTAGTTGAGTTATGTAAAGACCGTTGCACTTTATCAACTTTACGCGGAGTCAAACCGAACGCGCTGATACCCTTTCTTTTCACTCACGCTGCCCACGCCCGCAATTTGCTTTAATTAATTTTCGTTTATTTCGTTTTTTTTTTTATTTTTTAATTTTTTGTATATTTTTTTATGTAATTTTTGCAAAGTGAGCAACGACAGCAGCAGTTGGCAGCGTGCGTTGTGTCGTCCGGGCAGGAGCAAAGGTAACTTCTGTCTGGCGCTGCTCGCACGTAGCTGCTGCTATACCGTTATTTTCATGTCTTCTGCTGACTGCGTGTGTGTGTGTGTGTGTGTGGGTTTTTTGTCGGTATTCAGGCTGGAATTCCAGCTCAGGTCTCTTTCAGAGCTTTCCATGGCGCAGGACATGACGCATGCGCCTGCCTGTGGCTGCCCACCAATTGGCTCGCTGGCTGAACCTCGCCTCTCCCCACTTCCCCACTTCCCCACTACTCCACTACCCCTAGCCGTGCGCCTTCACAGTTTTCCCATGCACATTACTCGCGGCTCGCTGGGCACATTTGAATAAAATTCTATTCGCGCCGAGCTCGTTCCTTACCTTTGGCTCACCCACGCAAAAGAAAATCAATTTCTACCTGTCTGGGCAGCGCACATTTTTCTTACTATTTTTTCAGCTTTTCTCTTTTCTCTTTTATTTTTGTTTTTGTTTTTCTTTTTGTTTATTTCTGTTTGCACTTCGTGTAGCACACTTTTCGGGGCCTTATGTAAGGCATTGTTTTTCGCGCTCTCTCCCTCTCTCTCTCTCTCTCTCTTGGTGTCTCTTCCCCTCTTTTTCTTTCTGGTTTATCAATTTATATAATAAGTTAATCTGAATCTTTTTCTGCACTTGGAATTTGTCTCCGTCACTTGCACTTGATATTGACTGCATTGCAGCTGCAGCTGCAGCTGCGGCTGATTAGCAGCGCCAAGCAATTTTCTTCAGGCCTGCATCCCCCCTCGCCCCATCGCCCTCTGTAGCTGACTCTGTCACTCTTTTTGTGGCAATTTCTTTTGTCATTCATCATTTGTCAGTCGTTTTTATTTTTTGTTTTTCCTTTGCAATTTATCAAGATTTAACTTATGCCCGCTCTAAGCTAAAGCCATTGTCCTTTGATTTGCCACTAAAAAGAAAACCCTTGTCAGAGGTTTGTCCTTGAAAACTATAATGAGAACTTGTTAGCCAAGCTAGTTGGCCCAGCCTTATGCACCTAAATAGTGTTAACGACGCTGACCTCTTGCATACACATAAATAAAACTTCTCAGACTGCGAGAGCAACTCTTGCATTATAATAATTGTTTAATAAATTCAGCCAAGGGCAAGTCCCAACTGTGTTCAGCATAAATAACTTACTTTTTTTTGTGAATTGGCATAGCTCAACTGTAATTGAATAAGAATTCGTTTAGCAATTTTCTTCATTTTTCATTAGTTTTTCACTTTTTACAATATATCTATACCTTATTGAATTCATTCTCATTCACTTTGCTTCCTAATTGAAACACGAAATTCATCATAAAATTAAATATAAAATTCCTAGACGATTTATGACTTTCATAGATTATATATGCATCGATTATATATGTATAGCAGATGAATATTCATTCACTTTATAGGTATGCATACCCACATCATGTACCTATCTCTATATCTATATATAAGATCTCTGGATCTCTGGATCTCTTTAAATCTTCAGGCTATGCCTGAGGTCTCAAAATCAATATTCAGGGTTATTTAGAAACTTGGTAGACTGTTGTATCGATAAATGCATTTATCGATATGATTCTCTACTGTATCTATATAGATCTGATATCTATATAGATCAAGCTATGCTTTAAGATAAAATTGTAAAATTTACACAAGGAAAAAGTGCCGTTTTTCTGAACAGTTTTAGCAAAATATAAAAAAAAGCAATTATTTTTGTAAAATACAAGTTTTTTTAACTGTGTACATGAAAGTCAAACATTTTGGTATATAATTTTTTTTTTTTTCAATAATAAGTAACATTTATAAAGCAAATTTTAATGCGTCTAATCAAAGACGAGCAGTTACATGATTCAATGTTCCTCGATACAGTTAAGTCTAGTTCTTACATTTTTTTTATGAATTATGAAACAATCATGTTTGAGACTCTGAAAAGACAAAACAGTACGAACCTCTGGCGCGTCCGTGTTAGGATCCAAATGTCCGGTAATATGGACAAACAGCAACTGCCCTAATATTGTATAGCTTGTGGGGATGCGACTAATTGCCTGAAAGCTGAGCAAAGATCGCAGCTAAAGAGAGTAGATAAAAATATATAGGTAATACATATGCTTCCAATTCCTCTACTGTTTCTTGCTCTCTGCTTCTTTTCTTATATTTTCTATTATTATATATCTCTCGTTGCACAGCCATGTCGCTGCCTATGGATTCACCGTGTAAAGAGACAGCGATTCCATACGAAGCTTATACAAATGTTTATATAGCCGAGAAATTCCATATCAGATAATTATATATATATATATATTGCGAGTATATATATCATGGGCAACTAATTCATGAAACTTTTACTGTTTGTTTATAAACCACGCCATTTATTTAACTATGAATTGAATTCAGTTCGAGTAGAAGTCAAACCAAGGGTAAAGCGCGTTAATAGGAATTTCTCTGGAATGCCTGCTTAATATTTCATAATGTTTATTTAGTATACCCCACCATCAGCACCACCACACCACACGCACACCAACACCAACACCAACACACACGCACTTACGTAAAACTTTTGACAATGTAGAGCTCAGTGTAGTTTTAAGAGCTTTAAGTTTCTGAGAGTTTGACGAAAGTCTACTTAAGACTGCAATTATATACATATCGGGAGAGGGAGAGGGAGTGAGTGAGTGAGTGAGTGAGCGAGAGAGAGAGAGAGAGATGCAATCACATAAATTTGGGCACGTAAAAGCAATTACGTATTTCTGAAACGCAGCGAAAATGTGTGGAAAATGGTGAAAAGCGCTGAGGCTTACGGCCGCAAAGCACAGATCGATAAGGGCAGCGGCAGCAGCAGCAGCAGCAGCAGCAGCAGCAGCAGCAGCAGCAGCAGCAGCAGCAGCAGCAGCAGCAGCAGCAGCAGCAGGTGCAAGCGTAAGGTAAATCAAGGTGTGCCACAGCAGATGTGCGTGTGAGCCACGACTTAAGCACAGAGCACAGCTAAATACATAACTGTATAAATAAATATATATATCTATATGCATATATGTATATGGGCAAAAATTATATAGCACAGAAGTGGAAGGAGACGCTGCCGCTGACGTCGCGGTCGACGTCGCCAGAGTCGGGCTAACGTACCTTGGCTTGTCGGAAAGTGGTTGAAAACAAGGTTATTTTTGCCAAAGGCTAAGACATGTGGGCGTGGGCGTGGGCATGGGCTAGGGTGCGGGTGTGGGCGTGGGCGTGGATCGCCTGCAGCATTGCCAAAAGCAGCCGCAGAGAAATGAACACAAAACACGCAATTCAAGTTGCTAGAGAAAAAGAATATTTATAGAAAGCAGCCGAAGCCAGCTGAAAGCAGCTCCTTTAGCTGCACACAAAGCGGGGCGTGGGGCGCGGGGCGAGCCGAACTACCGCTATTTAAGCTGCCAGCTAAATGCTCCAAGTGACAGCTACACTCGAAGAAAAAGCGTGCCAAATAAACTAAAACTAAAACTGAAACGTTGCTGGCCGCAGCTGGGATCCAAATGCGTATTCTAGTTCCAGGGTAACTTATAGTCAGTCAATGATGTTAATTCCTCTAATGACAATTTACTTAATAGTGATAATGCCTAGCATACTTAATATTATTCAGCACTTATTTACCATCCACACAGAAAAAGAAGAAGCAGAAGCGATGCACCACCAGCGGGTCCCGGACTGCAACTGAAGACGGGCTGCTGTAGCAGGCTTGCTTTTATAGAGAAGACGACGGCGCCCATTCAATATCAGTGAGAGAAAGAGTGAGAGAGAGAGAGAGAGAGTGGCAGACAGCCAGAGAGAGAGAGAGAGAGAGAGTGGGAGCGAGAGTAAGAGAGAGTGAAAGAGAGAGAGAGAGTGACAGACAGCCAGAGAGAGCGTGAGAGAGAGAGAGAGTGGCAGACAGGCAGAGAGAGCGTGAGAAAGAGAGATCGTGAGAGAGAGAGAGAGAGAAAAAGATCAATCTGGCAGTTATAGATACCGATAGATACAACCAGAGACAGAGGGAGACTGAACATGCAGACTGTTAATGAGACCGATGGAGAGACAGACTGAAATATTATCTGACATTTTGACAGATACTCAAAAGCTTAGACAGACAGTCACATCTTCTGCTTGTTACATAAGTGGAAGCACAAGGATCATCAGGCTCTCCTGCCTGCACTCCTGCCTACAGCATGTTAACATGATGTTAACTTAGCATTAGCAGCTGCAGAGTTCTCCGAGTGTAGCCGAACTGTATATGAAAAGAATTGTAGAATCGATTTGCGCCGCACTTAAATTTAATTCAGTTCTAATTCGCAGCTAATCGTGGAACCTGAAAGGGTTTCTGTCAAGCAATTAGGTAAGTGCAAATGGCTTTTGGGTTGACATTTGATGTCAGATGCCCGAATGCCGAGCTGTAATTAATCTTTTATTTTATGCATGACAAACAGAAATTCGAGCTGAGTGAAGAAGTTAAATTTCTTGAAAGTGAGTTAACAAAATGGAAACATTTCGAAATTTTTATGGCCAAAGCAGAGCTCGGCAAGCAATGTGTCTTCTGGCAATTAGATGACGCCTTGCTGGTGGGCATCTGCTCGGGCGCTGGCGAACCGTAAAACAGACAAACACCACCCCACCACACACCGCCCGCACATTAAATATATATATGTATGTATATAGATGCACACACCACACAACCACCAACCAACCACCAGTGACAACAACAACAAAAGCAACACTTGTAAAATTTCACGCTGTGCTTTGCCCGCTTTGAGTCGTTCTAGGCAAGGTAATGCCTGTGCCTGAGCCTGAGCCTGTGCCTGTGCCCGTGCCCGTGCTTGAGCCCCTTCCTCCCGCTCCGCTGTCATATGCCTACAATCTATTGATTTTTTTATATATTCCTCGATACCTGTGAGTGTGCTTGCTTCTCGAAACATAAACTAACCATCTACAGACTTAATTGGATTGAAACAGAAACAGAAACTGAAACTGAAATGCGGTTCGTGCCTCAAAGGTGATTTAAATTATAATTTTCATATAAAATTTATGTATGCAAACTGTGCTCTGCTCTGCTGCTGGCATCAAAGCCTGATGGCTTCGTCCTCTTGTTCGTTAATGTCTGTTGATCCTGTCTGCTGTGATATTGACAGCCGGATAGACAGCGGTTGCCAGGCGAGCTGAGTGGGAGAGAGAGTGAGAGGGGGGGGAGAGCATTGCCTTTTCGTACCCCCCTGGAGCGCGGCTGCAAGTGATATTTAATGCCTTGACATTTGACTAACTTGGCTTCGCGACAGATACTTTTAAAAGTGGCACTCAGGCACAGACTGACAGACATTTAGCCAAATTTTTTACTGATTGGGGCACGAAAAGTAAGCAGGAATGTAATGCATTGAATAGCACTTGAACTTGACAACGCTTCAAATGAATACTTAATGTTAGTCAGTGAATTTTGTACGGATTAAGGCCTAAAAACTAAGCACTAGTACGTGAGCTGTAGAACTAATGCCATTTCGAACACATTTTGCTGTTGGTTTGTTTCAGCAACCCCAAGGACTGAAACACTAAATTTCATGTTGTTTAAGAATTGGAAAGTAAGACTTAGTCTTCGTTATATATAGTCTTACTGATTAGTAAATTCATATAATAATTTTATTTAATATTGAAGCTCTAATTAAAATATAATAAAATAATATCAAGATGAAGGCATCAACAGTAGTCTAAAATCATACAAAATTTCAATAATATATATTTTTTTATATATTCATTTAGAGAAATTTATATATATAATAAAGAAGATGTTTATTTATACTTGTATTTTATATCATACATCACACATAATTATGAATCCTACAACTCTCTAAAGAAGTAATATTTTAACGTAATTTCAAGAATTTCCCTAAATTCGGCCTGAACAGTCAAGAGTAATTAATGTCTGCTTTATTATTAGATTACAGCCGCTCGAGTTTCTCTAAATGCTTGAAATGGATACTGAGAATAGAATGTTTGATAATAAATGAATTCATTTGAGAGAATGTTAAGGTATTTAATAGATTTGCTGCAGGTCTGTAGGCCGCGTGTTTCATCCATGGATGGCTCTCAGGTTGCCAAGCTAACCTTGGGCAGAGCTATCTTTGGCCAGTCACAAGACGTAAGCTGAGGCTCTTCATGCTCAAAGCACCTGCAAAGATTACGCAAAAGTAACACGAGCTGAAGAGCTGAAGGAGAAGTGGGTGGGAAGGGTGAAGGTTGGGCAGCCGTTTGCCATGGGTTGCGATTGAATTACAGCAGCTCAGCTGCGTGGGATGTGTATGTACAGAGGTGCAGTTTAAGCTGAGCTAATAAATTGATTAAAGCCACAAAAGCCAAGGGTCAATAAGCATTTATATTAATCGAGTTGAAGAGAAAGTGCGAAATATCGTTTGCAATTTTAGAGCACTTAAATGTCAATAAGCAGCCCGTAATGCATAAAATGTATAAATATATTTATATATATATATATATATATATATATGTGTGTGTGGTGTATGTATAATATAATGGAATCATCGCAAACTGAATAATATCAATAAAATTAAAATAAATAAATTAAGCTTGACGTTTGCGCAGCCAACCCAGGGCGAGCCTGTGTGAGAGAGTGAGCGAGTAGGAGTGGAAACCATGCGAGCGAACGGGCAAAAGTGTGCTGTGGCCAGTGCGGGTGAGGGAGATGCAGCATAAACTAAAATCAAATAAGACAAAACAACAAAAACAAACGAGCAATGGGCAAGCAGTAAAACGGAACAACAAATATCTATTGAGAAACTTCTCTATAAATGTGTTTCCGTGTGTGCGTGTGTGTGTGTGCATGTTGAGTGTCACATGAGTGGTGGAATTTTTAAGGCGCCCACGGGAGCATCGTCGTCAAAATGGCCGCCGAAAGTGTTGAGCTGTGTAAGCGAGCCAGAGCGAAGCAAGGAAGAGGCGAAGAGGCAACAACGAAAATTGGCCACAAATCGTTGCCAACGCAAGCGAGAGAGTGAGTGAGAGCGGTAAGGCAGCGAAGGGTTAGGCGAAGGGGTAATATACAAAAAAAGAAACACTGCGATCAATAAGTATTCAAACGAGTATTTTTGTCATGGCGACAAACAGTGACGCAGGCAAAGCTTGCAAATTAATTGCGATGTGTGTGGGTAGATTTTTCTGTATATACGCGTGCGTGTGCGTGTGCGTGTGTGTGCATGTGCATGTGTGATGTGAGTGTATGTTTGTGTGAATGTCGACTTTAATTATGACAGCGCGACAAACATTTTGTTACATGAAGCTCGGTGAGTGCGTGACGCCTCTTGTTTATGCTTTACATGCATGTGTGTGTATGTTTCCATGTGTGCGTGTATGTGTGTGTGTCAAATCGAAAAATGCAACTTTTGACATTTCGATGACCTTACTTAAGTTAACAGCAACAACAACAGAAACAATTTGCTGCCCCTGCTAAAAATGTGTAACCTAAATTCCCAATACTGGGTTCATGTTCATGTTACTGTGAAGAATACGTTGTTTTATTTTTTTTTTTCTTTCCTTCTTGCCAACCATTAACGTGTGTTCCATTGCCATTTCGTTTCACTGGGATGGCCCTTCTCCGGCGAGGCGCTGCTGCCGAGCAACTTTCTCGTTTCAGCTGCTGCCGAGCACGCAGCCTGTCATTTCATTCAAACATGGCCGCGTGGGTGTGGCCTTGTCACCAACACACCAATACAGGCGCACACACACACGCGCACAGCTGGCATGTAGGCGGAGCTGCCTTCACTAATTGCTGGCCTGTCAAAATGAATCGCCTTCCAGACGTAGGACATGCCAGCTGACTTCCAGCGCGCGTTGGCAAATCATCTGCGCGTTCCAGTCAGTTCATCAGCTGTTTGCCCGAGGGGAAATGTGGTGAAAGCTCGCCCACACGCTTCGCCAGCCGCAGGGGGACTCCCATTGCCACAATTGTTGCCATTAATAATTCCAATTTCCAATTAGGCTCACAGGTAACTCGTATTAGCTTCGTTTAGATAACTTTTATTTGATTTGCGAACGATTGCTCGATTTTTGATGTAATAAATCTGCATTATTCATAGATGTAATTAGGGCTCAAAGGCCTGGGACATTAACGCCCTTTAATTGGGCTTAGAGTAAACATAAATTGCGCATACGCAGCGTCTGCCCGACGCTAAGAATTATTGATGGCATTTAAGGAACCAAAATTAATTATTAAAATTTCAGATGCGCCACGCTTCACGTTGAAGTCAATGACGTCAGCAACGGACTTGAGCCGAATTAAAGTTGAGCGATTCGCACTGTAATTGCCCTGTCTGTGTGTGTGTGTGTGTGTGTGTGCACGTCTGTTACGCTGTGAACTTTGACCTATGGCCAACTTTATATCAATTGGCTGCGTTGGTAGATCGCCTGCGGACCCAATCTGAGAGCTTTTTGCATTTATTTGTCACTCTGCCGAAAGGTCATTTGTTTGGCTGTTTTTTGGCTCTGCTTCTGCTTCTGCTTCTGCTTCTGCCACTGCTTTTGTCTTTTATCTGCTTTAACACCTGTCCTCATTTAGATTTATCATTTTCTGCGACATGTCAATTTGTCATTTTGGCTGACTGACAACAACCCAAACGTACACACACAGCGGCAGCTATCTCTTTATATGGATCTGGGCACACAGGACCCCATCAGTCGCATAATCAGCGAAGCTATCAGTCAATGGCACTGCGCATTGCTTTGCATTGATTCATTTCAAAAGTTTTTTCAATAATCAATTCATATACGAATTGAAAATTCGTTAGCAAAGCTCAAAGTGCCAAGTGCCTGAAATCTGCGCAGCTCGCATTAAGCCACAAAAAATAATGATTGGCTATATGTTATTCATCAGGCTATTATATTATTATTCATCAGGTATAGGGTATATATTATTATTCATCACTGGGCAAAGTGAGATGTTGGAATTGTTTTTCGATTATCTGCATTAGTTTGAGCCAATTTAGTTGTGCTGACTGATAGCCTTGATCAAATCTGAATCAGTCAGCAACTGTGTGGCTCCGGGCTTGGCTCTGGCTCTGGCTCTGGCTCTGGCTCTGGGGTAATATGGATAATTTCCATTCTATTGTGCAAACGTGTTGCGGGTTATTTAAGGAGCGCATCACGCAGCGGCAGTCACACGACTGAATGCCGTCATTTAAGCGGCTTTAAGTGTTGCAGCTGCTGTGCTCTGGGAATGCCAATTTGGGCTGATAGCTGCCAAAGGGCCAAACTATTTATGATAATAACAATTACGAGTCGTGGCTGTTGCTGCAATTGCGTATGACTCAAGCCCACTCTATGAATGTGCAAATCTATGAATAGGAAAATCTACATTCAAGTTTATATATAAATGAGTATGAGTGTACGCATTATGGCTTACTAATCTTGTTGCATCTATTTTTTTTCTTCTATCTCTTATTTTCCGATCTATCCATTTATTTCTCTATCTCCTGTCTTTAATCGAGTCTTTGTAGTCATCTTCGGTCTTTCGGTTCCTCTCTATATTTATATATGACTCTTTAGCTTTATGCCTCTGTCTCTCTCTCTCTCCCTCTCTGTGTTTTATTTCTCTCTCTTTCGCCCAATTCTCAATATTTCTTTGTATTTCTATTCATATTTATCTATATCTCTGACTGCGTGTCTGATTTTAGTTCATTCTTTTCTGTTGCTCTCCCTCTCTCTTTCTCTCCCATTTTCTCTGTCAATATTTCTTATTCTTTCTTTATATTTTTATACCCTGAATCCATTGAAAATGGAAATTTCAGGGTATAATGTTTTTGTGCAAATGTATGTAACAGGCAGAAGGAGGCGTGCCACACCCCATAAAGTATATATATTCTTGATCAGCTCGATGAGCTGAGTTGAACTAGCCCTGTCCGTCTGTCCGTCCGTCCGTCCGTCCGTCCGTCCGTCCGTCCGTCCGTCCGTGTAAACACCTGGATTTCTGCAACCACAAAAGCTAGAGACTTCAAATAAAAAGCAAAATGCTCGATAATACCATACGCTGTACGAGTTTATTTTTTTTTTTCGATAACTCATCCCATTCCTTTTTTATCGATAACTATCGAAAATATCGCTTTGTTTTTGAGGTCTGGCGTGCACACCGTTAAAGATAGAATCGTGCACTAAGTTGTGTTTGATAGCTATATTGAATCCGCACATTTTGTCATTTTTGGATTTTTGATGCCACGCCCCTTTCGCCCACAATTCAACAAAAACGATAACTCACGTATATCAAATACTAGAGACTTGAAATTTGGCAAATAGGTACATTTGAATGTCATAAACATTCCCCGAAAATTTCATTAAGAACGTATGTCGAGAAAAAAAGTTATTAAACAATAAAGTTTGCATAGCACAGCCTCTGCTGCAGCCGCAGTACTGCGCAGTGAGCATATTACGTGCATGCATATGTTTGTGTGTGTGTGTGTGCATGTGTTGGTTACTATTAATGAATAAATGAAGCTCTTAATGATTGGTATTACAGCTCAATGGATTCAGGGTATCTCTTAGTCGAGCAGTCTCGACTAGAGTTTCGTTACTTGTTTCTATTTATTGTTGTTCTCCCTCCATCTCCTGCATTCTCTCCCTCTTCCTCTCTCACTATTTCTTATTCATGTTACATATTTCTTTTATATTATTCAGTTCCACTTTCTACCCTATTCTAATCTCTAGCAAGCTCTTCCTCTAGCTCTACCTCTCTCTCTCTCTCTCATTTTTCTTTTCCCCTTTTCTACCTCTCTCTCTCTCTCACTTTTTTTCTCCGCCTCTCTGCTGCTGCTGCTGCTACTCTTGCCTCAACTCTGATGGGCCTTGTCAAGGCCATTGAAACTTTCTTCAAGCCGAAGATCATAATTGGGCCATGATTAAGACTACAACAACAACAAAAACAAAACAAAATAAAATAACAACAACAAGCTGTGCTTGCATAAAGCAGTTGAGCAAAACTTGAAATTATATTCATTATATATTGCCATTGATGATGACGATGGCGACGTCGAACAACACTTCCCAAAAAGCACTTGAGCGCTTGGCTCTGGGCCACTGTGAGCCACTCGAGTGAACCACCTTAGCCAAGCCGGCAGGCGGCAGCGACAAGTTGTTTGCATTCGATTTCTAACAAAGATTCATTGAAGTACTTTTCACTTTTAATGCTCTGCTCTGCTCTGCTCTGCTCGGCTCGGCTCTGGGGCCCGCGGCTCTGTGTGCTCTATGACTTTTACTTGAACAAATAAATAATGAAGCATATGATTTTTTCCTCTCTACTTCTTCCTCTTTGTTAAGCTCCAACGAAATTGGAGCAACGTCAACGCGTACTGCTCATTCAATGAATATGTCTGTGCCATCCAACTTGATTGATTGTAGTAGCTGCTGCTGCCGCTGCCTCTGCCGCTGCTGCCTCTGCTGCTGCTGCCTCTGCCGCTGCCTCTACCATCGGCATCGGCTGGCTTTGATTGCCAATCGAAGGTGTTAGATAACATTACAAGCACAACAACAGACACGCACTGCCTAATTATCGTTTATCAGATACACCAGATCGTACACACATCTATATATATATACATATCTATATATATATATATATATTTATATTCCATGTACTTGCGGCGGACTGAAACAATCTGTTCGCATTGCCATTGACATAACTGCCCGTTGTCAGCGGCTCAGCACGCATCATTGATGTTATTTATTTAACAACATTAAATATTTTGAATATATTTCACTTCGTTTACTTCATTTCTGATGTTTTTTTTTCTTCTTCTTTTATTTCTTACAATTTTCAATTTCAAGCTCAAAGTTAGTTCGCATGGGAATCGTGTCGCTCATAGAAGTTGCCTTGCGCGCGTTTTGAAATTTGTTTTCGTTTTACGATCTGACATCCATCATGAACCGTAGCAAGTGCGCACGTATTGGGTATGCGCGACTAGCAGACACTCTAAATTGTATAAGAGCTGAGACTTACAGAAAATGAAATGAGCCAAAGCTAAGAATTTTTATTTGCAGAGAGAGAGGGAATGCAAGAGAGACGAGCTGCTCTAACGACTTACAAATGTAAATTAGTGATGTGAGCTCTTTTAGCTGGGTCTGCACGACTCGGAAATACACTACTAATTGTGTATACTACCAAACGGATATAAAGAAATGTGATGAATACAATTTCACCTGTTTATGTCTTTCAATATAACAAACGATTTTTGATATGAGCCAACGAAGCAGGCTCTAACCTGCAGAGAGCTTCTAGGTGAGTTGGTCTCTAAGGCAGAGGCATTCAATTCTCATTTTCAGCTTCAACAGTTTGTGCTGAAGCAGATTTCAGATGAGATGAAGATTCAGCATGTTCCACTAACTCTTATCTCGGATAATCAAGACTTAGCTGCAATTATATTGCATGCATCAAATTTGCAGATTCGATATGAAGAATATTTAAGATTTTTTATAGAATGAAACATTCAAGTGAGCAAATGCCTTTGTCACCTTCTGAGCTCTTAAACTTTGGGCAAGCCCAAAGTAATCTGGCTTAGGGTAACTAAGCTAACTATAACTATTCACCTATAGTTCTATCTGTCAGTCCGTACTGCAGAAGAAGAAGTAGAAGGGCAAGTTCAGCGCGCTTCCTGAGAATTTCGAGAATTCCAATTCACTTTTCGAACTGTCTAGTCTATACAGGGTATGGCTCAATAAGTTTGTTTTCAAACTGTCGAACGATCTAAGAACAATTCATTTCACTCATAAGTTTAGGCAGAAACACTTCATGAAGTTGATCAAATAGATTTATGGAGACGGCTGAGAAATATGAGCAAAGTTGTGGCCAACTTTTGCCGGACAGCCGGGCAGGTGTCATGACCGACCGAGGCAGGGCCGTGCAGGGCAGGGCACAGCGCATAGCGACGCATGGCAAAAAGTTTGCTCATCTAATTAATTTGCTGTGACACCGAATAGATAGCTGTCTCCTGGTGGGCAGCCGGATTGCAGCAAATCCAATCAAGACTTGGCCGACAGAAAGCTAATTGACAAACAGAAGGCGGTACGAATGCGACTCGGAAACGAATGTGCGGATTCCAGATTCAGTGCTCAAATAGTCAGAGAGCTGCATTGATAAAAGCCAATATACTCTCTTTTGACTGTGTGAGCGAGTATTTACATTAGAAATCTCTAGTTTCAATGCTAGCGAGCTGCTGATGGGAGCAGAAGAAGCAGTCAAGATGAGCATTACCCGAAAACCAATATGCTCTTCTTTTACATGTTGGGCGAGCATAGCAAGCACCTGCACGTCTTGCCTGAGAATGTATATCCTATATACTCATATGCTCATATGCTGGCAACCTCTCGCAAAACCAATATGCCACTTTGATTTTTATGAACGAGTATAACAGCGCGAAATCTAGCTCAGACTAGACTTTAGCTGAGTGAGAGAGTATTACTAGATGCTATTAGTCAAATATATAGACGAATACACAAACACCAACAAGATGAGCACTGCCGAAAAACCAATATGCTCACCTCATATTTATTGAGCGAGCATAGCAAGATCTTTCAGCGATTCCCATACATTGACACAAATATCAAGAAGCAAGCAATCAGGCCAATACAGGCATATACAGACAAGATCTGGCAGCCTATCACAAAGCCAATATGCCCGCCTTAAACTTGAGCGAGCATAGGCAGAAACTCTATAAAGTAGGGATAAGCTTGATGCACTCTAAAACTGTATCGACGGCCAGCAAGACAGCAAGTGACACCTAGCGCACACAGACACCAATATGCTCGCTTTTCGCCTCATGAGCGGGTATAGCAGAGCGAAAGAAAGAAATTAATAGAATTTTTTTTTTTTATGTTTTTATTTTGCGCTGATTTCGATTCACGTCTCGATTAGATTTATTTGGTGTATGGCTCGATCCACTTCCACTGCTCCCAGACGACGCAGTCCTGCTGTGGCTCCATGAAGGCATAGTTGTCGGGGCACTGAATGTAGTCGGCCTTCTCCTTGCCCTCCGTGCACACCCAGTAGTGCGTGGGATCGGAGATGTCACGGAACTTGCGAGAGTGATCCTGAACAATGTCGCAGTTGGGCTCCGCGTAGATGTCTTGGCCGTTGTAGGCCGAGGCCAGCGTGACAAAGATGCCCAGCAGCAGGAAGCTCAGAATAGTGGCTGAAATAGAAGACGCAATTCGAACCCATTTGGAACATTTAGAAGCCATCAAAGTCTAACCTGAATGCATTTTGGTGCGTGTCTCAAATGGAAATGTTGCATTTGATGGCAATCTCCAAGCATATTTATAGTGAACGGCCAATGCGCGATTTCTGTGCGCCGCTGCTGGGTTGGGCTCCTTATCTGGGACCGTTGTCTCCATGCATAGAAGCAAGCAAAAGCACTTTCTGCAAATTGCCTTCGATTCGGCAGCTATTTTTAGCGCTTATCATTCGATATGGACACATCAGATGTTGCTTGCGCCATCTCTGCGGCTCCTCCCCAGCCTGCTGCTCCTGCTGCCAGCCGACTAGCCGACTAGCCAACTAGCCGGCTCGCCATGTAATATTCGTTAAGCGCAGCCGCTTACTGAGCAACTGCCACTGGCTTGCCACCAGCCGCGCCCCTTCGGCTGGCTCAGCCACAGTCTAGAATCATCTTCGTCATCGTCTTTAACGCAATGCTCGAAATGCAGCCGAGCTACAGTCTTAATTGCCCATACACAACTCTCATTAACCTAGGCCCGGGGGGGCGGTCAACATATTACCTCTTCCTCTCCCTCTCTCTTTCTGTGAGCTGAACTTGGGCATTTGCTTTCTGCAATCCTCCCCGTGGCTGTTTCAATATCCACACTTTCTATATATACACACATCTGAAGCGTGAAGAAAAGAAGCTGTAATCATTCTATTTAGCCTTCTCTCTCTCTCTTTCTCTCTCTCTCTCTTTCTCTCTCTGTATCTCTCTCTATTTCTGTCTTTCTCTCTCTGTGCTTACCCGAAAACCTAATATATCAAATGAACCCAAGCTCAGTGGGACTCAAGCCATTGCCCTCATCTCTATCTATCTATCTATCTCTCTCTGTCTATTATCTCTCTCTCTCTCTATATATATATCTATCTATCTTTCTCTCTCATTCTTTCTTCCGGTGACATTAAGTTTTATTTACATTCGGTATATCTGAAACGAAAGCAGATAAGCTGTAATCATTCTCTCTATCCATCCCTCTCTCTCACTCTCTCTCGCAGTGCACGTAGACTCAAGTCATTGTCACTCTCTCTCTTTCTCTCTATCTGCATCTCTCTCTCTTTCTACATATATCTTTGTCTTTTTCCCTTTGTCTTCTTTCTATACACACACAAGTTTAAAAAAATAAGCTATAGTCATTCTCTTCCCTCTCTATCTCTCTATCAGTCTATCACTCTCTCTCTCTCTCTATCTCTCTATCACTCTATCCCTTCTTCTATCTGGGCTTTTTTGATCACCCGCTGCCCAGCCCTGCTTTTAACCCTTTTCACCCATTAAATGAGCCCAAGCGCGAGGCCCTCTGCGCTCATTGTCATTCTCTCATTCTATCATTCTGTCTCTGTCTCTCTCGCACTCAGCATTGGCACCTGCTGTCGCCATCAGTTGCCTCGTCCCCTTGCTTCCCCGCTCCCCCGCTCCCCAACCAGCTGCTTAGCTCAATGCGGAAACCGTAATTGCTTTTTAAGCATTTTGTAATAGATTTTTGCCTTTTTTTCGGCCCGTTTTTTGTTGGCTTATTTTGTTTTTTGTTTTTTGTTTTATTCATCAATGTGTTAACTGTTTTGGCTCTGATTATTTCGTGATATTTTTTGCCAGCCGCACACACTCAGGCTTTTATGTTGGTCAAGTGTTCGGCACGAAATGCTCCGGGGGTCAGCCGGGCCGGACCGGACCGGACCGGACAAAAGCCACACAGAAAGCGCTAAACAGTTAACAAAAGATGTAACACAAAATCCATAAATATATAAATATAAATAAATGTATGTTAAATATGTAATTTGCGAAAAATAAATATAATATATGCACATGTCGGTGGGGGCTACCCCCAGCATTTAGTGCTCAGTTTTGCAATTTAAATGAAGCCACCTTACAGCACGATCATAATTATATTGATTGGGCTATGCTGGCCTAGGCCTTTGTGTGCGCAGAGACTTTGCTAATGGCAATGCCATCGCGCCCGATTCAAAGGCCATTAAACAAAGCCACAGCAGCTCGTCAATCAATATTCATGGAGCTGAGCAAACCAGTGAAAAGGTGTTTTTTTTTGTTGCTTCTTTCTTTCGGTGGGTCGCCAGCCAAGCCACATGGATTTCTGATAGAGCTGCGCTGGGCGAAAAAAGGGAGTTTTATGAATTGAATACTTAATTGAAAAGATGTACAAAATTTATAGTTTTTAGTTTGCAGACGAGATATTGCGAGACAAGTTCATTGAAAATACATGTAAGCCGAGCTTAAATTTAGGCAACAGTTGCAAAGCAGGCGAGATGAAGTCACACAGCTTATGTACGTGGTGTTGGCTAAAGTCTGGCCACAAGTCCGTTCCTCCGTCCACATTTGGTAAGCGACAACTTGAAGTAGTTGCAGTAGGAGACAGCCTGTTTCTTATTCCTAATGAACCTAATGAATTGCAGAATCAAGGCGGAGAGAATATCAGAAGCCAAAGTGAATCTATAAGCTCATTCGTCTGCTCTAAAATCTTCTTCTGCTTCTTCACCCAAGTGATCACATTTGATTAGACGTTATGTCTATACTTATGTCTGTCCATTTGCCTAGTGGAACTTAAAACCTGCGAGGCTTAAAGAGCCGAAGACTTTTCGAGACTCCTTTCGATACTTCTAATGCACGTTGAACATGACCTGAATCAAATCTAATGCAAATGAAAGATCATATATATAATAATAATAAATAATATTTAATAACTTTTCATGAAATCTCATTAATACATACAAAATATAATGACTAAGCTCAGTTCTACTCGAAGGTAATGAATACATTATGCATATAATAAAACTAAAATTTATTTATTATATTTTTAAGGGCCTTGAATCTGTATTATCTTTTATTTTATATTAATTATAATTATTATAGCAAAAACAGATTATTTTAAAAATTCACCATAAAAAATATTAAATTAGCTCTGAAAATATTAATATAATATATAATTATAAAACATCGTTAAATATCGATGTTTATACTATATTGGTTTATATTTATTATAAATTAAAATAATTTTAAAAAAATTTTAAAATAAAATATAATTATAAAACATCATTAAAAATCTATGTTTATACTACATTAGTTCATATTTATTATAAATTAAAATAAATAAGAAAAAATGTTAAAATAAAATATAATTATAAAACATCATTAAAAATCTATGTTTATACTACATTAGTTTATATTTATTATAAATTAAAAAAAATAAAAAAAAATTTTAAAATAAAATATAATTGTAAAACATCATTAAAAATCTATGTTTAGTATAAACATAAGTTTATATTTATTATAAATTAAAATAATTTAAAAAAAAAATTTAAAAATAATATAATTATAAATAATTATTAAAAAAAATATATATTATATTAGTAAATATTTATTATAAAACTAAATAAAAATTTGAAATATATAAAATATTATAAAATTTTTTAATTTATTTAATGTATGATATTTTTATCAAAAGCAAAAACAGGTTAATTCAAATTGGTTTTTAAATTGTTGTACAAAGCAAAAACACCTAATTAAACTTTTGATATAATTTATGATATATAAGTATATGTACATAGATATGCATCAAACTTTATAACTCATTAAAACAATTATGAATTGCACTTTAAATTTGTTTTAGTTTCATCTGATTAAATTGCTATCAATAATATTTCAATTAGTTCACTTGGAACTTTCTTTCTGCTTGGAAACACAAAAACCTTGAAGCCCCAATCAAAATAATTTATGAAAATAATCAAATTTGTTGCTTTTCCTACACTTTCTATTATTTTTCTTTTTGCTTCAATTTTGTTGTTTTTTTGTTTTTCTATCAGAAATCAAATCAATTAGTTGAGTAGCTCACATTATAGGATGCCACGCCTCTCGCTCTTTTTGCCCAACTCTATCTCTCTCTCTGTCTCACTCCCTCTCTCACTATGCCTTTCTCTGGCGTTCTTTCCGCTGCGTGTGTCTGTTATCGTGTCGAGATAATAATCAACGGATGCGCTTGTTCCCGACTCTGTGCACATTGATTTTGTCATCTGTGATCGAGTGGGAGCTGGGACCCCATATAAAGGTCGAACTGCCGCAGTTTTGAATCACTCAACTCTTAGAAACTAACTCAGCCAACCATGAAAGCCGGTGCGTATATAGTCTCAACTATATTCTTGAATCACTTTCTCAACTGATTCTTCTTCTTCTTCTTGTTCGTCTCTTAGTCTTTGTCCTTTGCGCCGCTTTGGCCGCTTTTGTTGTTGTTGTGAATGGCGATGCTGGACGCTCGGCCTGCAGGGATGCATCGGAAATCGGCCAGACTTACCCCCACCACTTCGACCCGGCCAAGTACTGGCTGTGCGAGACTCTGGGCACGGCTGCCACCGAAATCGACTGCCCCAACGGATTGGCCTACATGCATCTGCTGAAGGAGTGCATTCCCTGGGCCAGTTACATCTGGAAGAAGCCCGAATTTCCACCCACTGTTGCCTAACTCTCTCTCCTAACAACACCAAAATAAACAATTGACAAATGCATTAACCCAATCTTCCCATCTCACTCGCGCCTCCGGGCGTATGCGCAATCCTCAATCCGCATTCAGCATACGCACTGTGGGCACCCGGGCACCCGGGCACCTTGGCAATCTGATGATTTCTGCCCAGATGTCGCCACTGAACTTGCCCCACACGGGTGGGCGACGGTGTCAAGTTTGCCCCACAGCCAGCTTTATCAATGCAAAAATCTTCAAAGCGAAAAAACCCCTCTACTTGTTGCTCTTGCAAATACCCTGTTCACAGAGCTAGTGGGGTATATTGCATTTCAGCGCGCCTATGTCACAATCGCAAAAGATAAATGTAGTTGAATGTATATTTATTGGCGCTAGGTCATTGATACCCTGTATAAATGACGGCCACTTATAGTTGGGTATATTGTATTTATCCGCGCATATGATACAGCCCCCTGAAATTGTGTTAAATGTATCTGCTGTTTCCAAGTCTCTACTGTTTCTTATTTCATACCCTGTACTTTTTTCACATGAGGTAGTTATAGGTTAATCGGAGAGGAAAGTACAGCAATTGCAGCTTTTCTACAGTCAAACGTAAAAAGTTCCTTTAAAAATATTCATTTCTATATATATTTCATATGGAACGACAGCTATAAGTTCTATATAGGGTATCATCAAGTTGGGCAGAAATTATTAAAGTCAATTTCAGTTTTTTGAGCACCAATAAGTGTGGTAAGGTTGCCTTAATAATTGCTTGCAGGGTATCTTATAGTCTATATATTTTTAAGCTTCTAGTGAAAAAATTGGCATTAAGTAAAGTCTATACTAGCATATAGATATTATATATCAAGGGTATGGGTTAGTCTGTCAGCTCAAATTGATCACAACCTAGCGAAAGAAAGAGCATAAACATGAGTTTGAATGCATAAGTTAAAGAAAAACAACTCAAACCGGATTACAGGGTATTGCCAAGTCTGGCAGCATACCCCGATAAGTGAAGCAGTCTTAAAGAAGGTTGCTAATATGAGTTGGGCTGTGCACTGTGCACTTACAGGGTACCCGCCAGTCGGGCAGCCAACTAGCTTGTTGCCTGCTGGCCGCCGCTGCTGCCGCTGCTGCTGCTGTGGCATGACCGAGCGTAGATGCTGGCTGTGTGGAGTGTGGAGTGTGGACTGTGGAGTGCGGAGTGATTCGCATTTTGAAGAGTGCATTCGTGGAGTTACATAAAATACGAAATTGAAAACATGTTGGCCGCTCATTGTGTTTGGATTGAAGCTTCGCTGTTTGGCTTTGGCTTTGGCTTCAGCTTTGGCAGCGCACAAGCCGCGTCGCGTCGCGTCGCGTCGCGCCGCGCTGCGACGCGTTGCGATGGTGATGGTGATGCGACGCTGTCTTTTGTCTTTGGCCCATCGCTTTATGATATTCGTTCAGCTTTGCCGGCTAACGTATAAAAGTGCATGCGACGCAGCAGACCGCAGAGTAGTTTGCAATCGGCAATCGGGCGAGCAGCATACCATCTTCAACAACAACAACAACAGCAGCAGCAGCAGCACACAATAAGCCTTGTTGCCTTCTAAAACGGTTAGTGGAGCCACAGGACAGCAAGTGGCCAAGTGTGTTTTCCATCGAAAGTGAAACAAGTCAAGCAGAGACACCAGTCGATAGACCTCTTTGATTATGGATAAGAGCAGGGTATATTGGTTGCGCGCAAGTGTATGTAACAGGCAGAAGATGTGCGAGGCCTAATCGCTGCGCTGTCAACTAGGCCATGTCTGTCCGTCCGTCCGTCTGTCTGTCGGAAGCACCGTCCTTCTGTCTGTCCTAATGCTAGTTAGCTGGAACTTGAATTTGAAAAAAATATGTGTGCATAGATTATATATCGTTATAGCTAAGCTCTAATTCATAAAGTTTTTAATAGGACAAGTTGATGTAACTGACAAACAGACAAACTTATTTTGGAGGTCTTCTGTTGACATAAATAGAGACTTACGCCTTAGTATATACCCAGGCTTCAAATGAATCAAATTTGTGAAAATGTTAAGTTTCATTAAGAATATTCATCTAGAGGCAAAGTTCCAATCGATCTATATCTCCATGCTTAGCAAGCTACATTAAGTCTACGCCAGGTGGCGTGATTGCTACGCTTCCGTTCTTCCGTGTGCGTCCGCCCGTCCGCATTCGCTAGTGCAGCCTTCCCCTTGGAGCATTCTCACTGAAAACAAACTTTGGGCTTTAGGAAACAACTTCAAAGCCATCTGTGATGGGCTCGTAAAGTTTTTAACGCAGAATCCGTCAACTTTGGTGCTGCGGGCACTGCGGGCTCTGGCCTCAGGCCTCGGGCATTACGAGGCTTGTTAAGCGCCTTGCCATGGGAGTTATATAATGCGACAATGCTCAATTAGAAATGTTGGCACATGTTGGACACAAATGCACAGAAATACTGTGTAATTGCGCCAGTGAGCGGGTCAAAGCAGTCAACGCATAAGCTTCGGCTTCAACGCAAACAAACAAAAGAAAAAAAAAACCAAAAAAAAAAAAAAAAAAAATAATTACAATTCGGCTTTTGAGCTCTTTTTGTTTCTGCAATAAAAACGACGCGACAACAACAACAACAACAACAACAAATTGAAAGTGAACAAAAAAACCAACAAAATTGTGACTAACAAGCAACAAAAAAAAAGAAGAAAAATAAGAAGAAAGGGAGAAATAATTGACAATAGCTGAAAGGAAAAGTAAAATTGGGTGGGCGTTGCAATGGGAGTTGGAGTAAGTGCCAAGTCATAAAGCAGCCCACGTCGTCGGCAGCCGCTGCAAAGCCTGGCTAAGGCCCTTAGCCTGGCTTTTTATACAATTGCGCGCATGAAGGCAAAGTCTCACTTTAGCCTGGCCAAAATCAACAGAAGCCCTTAGCCGCTTTACTCTTGCTGTATTTGTGCTATTTTGGAGCTTCAACAAAGCCCCAAATTGGAATTGGATTTGTGGCCAGAGTCTTGGCCAGTTGCTTACTCAGCTGCTGCAGTCGCTAGTTGGTCAGCCACTGCTTGGCCAACATCTCGCCTTATCAACTTCTTGGCGACTTTACTCATTCTTAGCCACAAGGTTTTTGGCCAACTTTGCAGTCAGCTGTTGGCCAACTACTTGCTGGGCAACCATCCGCTGAGATATCTCGTTTTTCAGCCGGAGAAGCTGATCAAATAGAGGCTGACCAGACCTCAGCGAGCACTTGCTCCTGACTCGCTCTTTGGCTTTCGCTCTTCTGGTCAGTTACCTACTCTCGGGCAGCTTCAGACATTTTGCTACTCTTGGCCAGTTGCTCGCCCAGCTTCTATCAGTTTCCCCTTTGGCCAGCATCTGGGCCAGCTTCGCTTGTTGTTCTTGGCATTGACTTGGCAGGTTGGCTGCCAAGATTAATGGCGCCTCGTGATTGACCCCCATCGCTAGTTTTTCATTTCGCTCTGAACTCATTTCTCGCATCATAAACCCAAGCCAGGCGAAGAAGAAGAGGAAAAACTTATGCAACATTACCGTAATCGACTTTCCACTCAAACACTTTACTTTCTTTCGCTCTCATTTGGGTATTTTTTCTTGTCTTTGTCTATTTCAGCCTGGTCAATACGCTATTGAGACGCACCGAGATGAGCTCCTCATACGCAGTGGTAAGCCTCCTCCTCCTCCCCTCCTCCCAATCCCGCTCGTTGCCATTGCCACAGAAAACTAATTTCCTCGTTTATTTCGCGCAAATTCACGTTTTATTTTACGATTCGTGCAGCTTTTTGGCGTCGTTGCCGTCGCCTTCGCGGCTCTGGTGGCTGCTGAGCCACCGGTAAACAATGGGTATCTGCCTCCGTCGTCGTCGTCTGGCGGCAGACCCTCGTCCAAGTATGGCGCACCGCCGGCCAGCTCCTATTTGCCACCCGCATCGGGTCCGGCGCCGACGTTCAACTCGCGTCCAGCTCCATCGAGCAGCTACTCAGCTCCAGCAGGCGGCTCCTCTGGCGGACCATATCCAGCGGCCGCCCATCGTCCGTCCAGCTCGTACGGAGCACCGTCTCGACCAGCGCCACCTCCATCTTCCAGCTATGGTGCCCCATCACGGCCAGCACCTCCGCCATCCTCTAGCTATGGCGCGCCACCATCCCGCACCTATGGTCCACCACCAGCAAGGAAGCACCAGTCGCGTCGTCCATCGTCCAGCTACGGTCCACCCAAGGCATCGCCCCCATCGCAAAGCTATGGCGCACCCGCACCTCCAGCACCACCCACCTCCAGGTACGGCCCACCCAAGACACCTTCCAGCAGCTATGGCGCACCAGCTCGCCCATCCTCCAGCTATGGAGCACCCAGCGTGAGCAGCTTCCTGCCTTTGCCCTCAGCTCCGTCCACCAACTATGGCGCTCCCTCCAAGACTCAGGTTCTGAGCAGCAGCGGCTACACCTCTGGACCTGCTGCACCTGCGCCACCTTCATCATCGTATGGCGCTCCGTCCAGCTCAAGCTCATTCCATCCCATATCGTCGCCTTCTTCCAGCTATGGTGCTCCGAGTAGCAGCAGCAGCTCCCACTCGTCGTCCTCCTCATTCAGCTCGCCTTCCTCGTCGTACTCTGCGCCCAGCCCCAGTGCCAATAGCGGTGGCTCCTACCCAGCAGCTCCATCCAGATCATATGGCGCACCTGCTGCTCCATCCAGCTCCTACTCAGCACCCAGACCCAGCGCTCCTTCCAGTTCATATGGAGCACCTAGCTCCGGTCCGTCCAGCTCCTACTCCGCGCCCAGCTCCAGTGCCAGCCATGGTGGCTCATATCCGGCCGCTCCATCCAGCTCGTACGCGGCTCCCAGCTCAAGCTCCAACAGTGGTGGACCTTATCCAGCAGCTCCTTCCAGCTCATATGGTGCACCTGCTGCTCCATCAAGCTCCTACTCGGCACCAAGTCCCTCAGCGAACAGCGGCGGCTCCTATCCAGCAGCTCCCTCTAACTCCTACTTGGCACCCAGCTCAGGATCCAGCAGCAGCGGCTCCTTTGCCTCGGCTCCATCCAGCTCCTACTCGGCTCCTAGTCCCGCATCCAACAGTGGAGGACCTTATCCTTCGGCTCCTTCAAGCTCATATGGAGCACCCAGCTCTGGACCGTCTAGCTCGTACTCTGCACCCAGCCCTGGAGCTAGCAGTGGTGGACCCTACCCAGCTGCCCCATCGAGCTCATATGGAGCACCCGCTTCAGCTCCTTCCAGCTCCTACTCTGCTCCCAGTCCTAGTGCCAACAGTGGTGGACCCTATCCTTCAGCTCCATCTTCTTCGTATGGTGCACCGAAACAGGCTCCTTCCAGCTCCTACTCAGCACCTAGTCCCGCAGCCAACAGTGGCGGACCATATCCCTCGGCTCCATCCAGCTCATATGGTGCTCCCAGTTCCGGCCCGTCCAGCTCCTACTCGGCTCCCAGCCCAAGTGCCAAAAGTGGAGGACCTTATCCATCAGCTCCATCTAGCTCATATGGCGCTCCCAGTGCTGGACCATCGAGCTCCTATTCTGCGCCCAGCCCTGGTGCCAGCAGCGGAGGACCCTATCCATCAGCTCCGTCCAGCTCATATGGCGCTCCCAGTTCCGGCCCGTCCAGCTCTTACTCGGCTCCCAGCCCAAGTGCCAACAGTGGAGGACCTTATCCATCAGCTCCATCCAGCTCATATGGCGCTCCCAGTGCTGGACCATCAAGCTCCTACTCTGCGCCCAGCCCTGGTGCCAGCAGTGGTGGATCCTATCCAGCAGCCCCTTCTAGCTCATATGGAGCTCCAGCTTCAGCTCCATCCAGCTCGTATTCGGCTCCAAGTGCAAGCGACGGACAGTATCCTTCGGCGCCCTCTAGCTCATACGGTGCACCGTCAAGCTCCCAATCGTCGAGCTTCAGCTCGCATGGCGGTTCGTCGTACTCCTCATCATCTTCTGCTTCCAGCAGCAGCAGCAGCAGCAGCGGTAGCTACTCGACAGGCCCCTCATCCTCGTACAGCGCACCTGCAGCACCCTCGAGCAGCTATGGTGCACCCAACGGAGACAGCATTCCCAGTGGACCCTCCCAGGACTCTGGCTACTCCTACTCAGGGCCCAGCCAAGTACCGGATACCATTCAGCAGGGCTACAGCTCCAATGGTGGCTACACCTACCGCAAGTAATTGAGCTAGAGTATTGGGTAACGCCTCCTTCGTTCCAGTGCCTTAGAATGCTCTTGCCCCATCTCCCCCTCATCCACAATTTGGCTTCATCAAAACTCATTTGTTGCTCTAGAAAATTAGAACCCAATTGTAAATTATTCGCATCTTGAAAAAAAAAAAAAAGAAAACAACAAAAAGTCGACACTGCTGTACGAACCCAATATTAGTTATAATATGATTTAGACATAATACTTAACGATTGTCTGAATAAAGAAGAAGAGAAATATATTTCTAAAATAACCAATTTCATTGTATTGGATATATATAAGTACTCATATCGATACTTGGTATCGAGCTATGACTATACTGATTAATATCGATATAGATATTGATATTGATGCAGAATCGATTAATTTAATCGATCAATGTCGATTGGCTCATATTGCAGATTAGATCGAATGATTGCATATAGAAAATGCATCTGCTTGAGTGAGATCTCACAATTACTTCCGCTCGCTGGTGGACATGACATTCGTGAAATTCTTCCGCTCTGCTAATTGGCCAGCTAACGGCCAAGTGAGATGACAGCTGAAGGCTCCCAGAGCCAAACAACTTTGGCGATGGCTATGCAAATTTCATGAAAAATACCGGATATTTAGCTGCCATCAACTGCAGCAGCAGCAGCAGCAACAACAGCAGCAACAGCAGCATACACGACAGCAACATCCACAACACAGCAGCAACATCAATTAGGGGGCAATTCTTGTGCGAAGCCAGCTATGAACTTGTGATGAGCCACAACAGTAACTGCCTTGTTGCGGCTTTGTATCTAATTAAGTTTACAATTTAATTGCACAAGTGCAACAGCATAATGAACACAGCTGAAGCTAATGTTACACACTAATGAAATCTAAGTTAGTTGGACGAGAGGCAATTCAAAAATAATTTTATATAATTAGCAACAACTCATAAGAGTCTTAATTCATAGCATCAAAATATAAAATTCTTTGCACATGATTTACTTCGGAGTTGAGCCCCGCCGATGCCTCTCACCTCACCTGCTCCCAGGCGTTCTCAGCGCCACACGTATTATGCTATGCACTCTTTTTATATTCTCGGAAAAACCGGATATAAATTATGTTGACATCTAACTTCAACTCGCTCCAAAAGCAATTAGCAACAAAAGTTAAGCCAATGCCAGCAAATGGTAATATTTGCTGGCCTTGACCTTGTCACCAGCTCAGGGCGAATTAACAAATTAACGAATTTGCTTCTAGCTGCGACTGTAAAAAAAAACCATTTACTAAAACTATTGACATACCTCAATTTATTATTGTACCTTTCCGCACGCTTCCCTTTGCTTATCGGGCATGGCATCTTTCGACTGCGCCAACTCAGCCCTTCAAAGTTAATGAGAAGAGGCAGAGGCGGAGGTGTATTGCAGCTTACGGTTCACACTGCTGCAAGTATTTGAAAATAATATATTTCTGGAATATCTGGCCTCAACAACTACCATGATTCGATAATAGCTATTAATATCAGCATTAAAATTAAATGCAAATCTAACACAGCAAAATTGACACTGTTTACTGCACGCACAGTTATTTGAGGTTTAACACAAATAACCAATCTTCCTCTTTCTCTTACTCTCTCTCTCTCGCTGTTCTTTACCTTCAACTTTGATGTGCACAAAAACCCACCACAAGCATGAAATCTAAGCTTGCTCTAAGCAGCACAGCTAAACGACTTACACTCACACACACCCGCATATGCACCTACATATTACTCCCTCCTTTTTGTGCTTTACTTTTTCTCCTCTCCTCATTCTCATTTACAAGCTGGCTGATCTACCTAAAAAAATAAATGCAAATCTAACACAGCAAAATTGACACTGTTTACTGCACGCACAGTTATTTGAGGTTTAACACAAATAACCAATCTTCCTCTTTCTCTTACTCTCTCTCTCTCTCGCTGTTCTTTACCTTCAACTACGATGTGCACAAAAACCCACCGCAAGCATGAAATCTAAGCTTGCTCTAAGCAGCACAGCTAAACGATTTGCACTCACACACACCCGCATATGCACCTACATATTACTCTCTCCTTTTTGTGCTTTACTTTTTCTCCTCTCCTCATTCACATTTACAAGCTGGCTGATCTACCTAAAAATTGCATATTAATAAAACACATAAAGAAGCGTGCTGAAAATGAGCCACAGGTTTGTTCTCTTCTCTCTGTTTAGAAGGGCAGACTCAGAAACTTCAATCAGTTGGGATTAGCTTTTAAAATCAACATTGAAATTGTATGCAAAACTAACAAAGTTAAATTTGCACTGTTTACTGCAGTTATTTGACGTTTGACAAATTAACACAAATAGCAAATCTAGATTCTCTCTCACACTCTTTCTTTAACTTTACATTGATGTGAACAAAAACCCACCCCAATTTTCTAGCAAACTAGCTGAGCTTACTCTGCACTACTTACACACACACCCACATATGCACCTATACATTACGCTCTCCTCTTTGTGCTTCACTCTTTCTTCTCTCCTCATTCTCATTTAGCAAGCCTGCGTCGCTGGCTGATCTACCTAAAAATAGATCATATAATAAATATTAAACACAGACGCGTGCTGAAAGTGAACCGCAAGTTTCTTCTCTTCTCTCTGTTTACAAGGGCAGGCACCTTGTCACCTTTGTGAAGCTCTTCGGCTGATGTATACCTAAGCAGCAGCACTCAAATTGCGCAGCAAAGAATAACTTACAACTGGAAGTTTCATAAAATTCGTATTTTCAGTAACTTTTCAGTTTATGCAAAAAAGTTTGCTGTGTACTTATTCTGTGTAAATTAGTGAACAAATCTACTTTTAGGCCGCTAAACAATAATAATTCACATAGACACATGGCCTCTGGCAACTGGTCTCCATTACAGCTGATCTGCCTGATGTGATCTGTGATCTTCTGCTCTGAGCTCCAAATGCTGTGTAATTCGTTGGTTGTGGATCATTGTTAACAGCCAGATGCAGAAGCAGCAGCAGCAGCGCCAGCTCCAATTGCCATTTGCTCTTTAACTTGAAGTAGTAGCTGTATCAGATCCTCTCCCCATGCCCCCCCCTTCCCCTTTCCCCTTTCCGGCTGTTACAGTTACACGAAGACTGCATTTTTGATGATGGGAAATTTCCGCTTACGATAATACGGCTCCATTGTTTTAAATTGTCATTAGGCAGCTCTTTGTCTGTGTGTTGTTGTTGTTGGTGTTGCACAAGCCGTACTTTATATGGGCTAAATAAATAAATAAATAAATACAGTTAGTTTCTGCTGTTGGTTGGCTTTTTTTTCGAAATAGAATAAATAATTACACGACATTTGCAGCAACAGGGAAACCATTTTAATATATATATAAACTATATTCGTATATATTTGTTTGTTTATTAAATAATTACTTTTTATTTATTATTCTCTCGCTTTGCTATGCTTTAAACATTGATATGTATTTTCGATTTTCGATTTTCCGTTTTTTTTTTTTCTTTATATGTAACATATATGCTTGTATATCATAAACTCATCCCAATAAATATATACATTTATATATGCATGTATGTATAATTATTTAACATAGTTTGTAATATGCCACTAATAAGTATATATTGTATGTAAGTGTATACATCAATCGATTAGACAACAATAGGTGAACGCAAGTAAAGCCCCAAAACTAATCAACTGTCTATGAATTACCCTTAGTTCATCGTCGATCTTTCATCATAAAATAGTTGGTGGTTTTTCTTTTTGTTTTGCTAGTTACATTTCTTATATACAGACAGTTACAATGAGTCAGTGAGTGAGTGAGTGAGAGAGTGAAAACCTGAAACTCAAATACCTTTTCTCAGCTCCGCAGTCTCCATTAGCGACTCGCTAAAGGCTTAACCCAACACAACTTGCGCAATATCAACTGTGGGCTTTAACTATTATGTAGCAAAAGGAAACACTCAGAGATAATAGTCAAAATAGTCAAATAACAATCAACAATTTGTTTACAATTTGTTTAACAACAGCAAGAACAGAGAGAGATATATACCATATATCATATGCCATATACCATATACCATATACCATTTATCATATATCATATTGAGTTCGTTTTAGTTATTCATATATCAATTATGGACTTTATGCTTATGTAAAAGTTTCAATCAAAAAGCAGTCAACATTTAGGGTATTTAGTATTTATCGAGTTACATATACATATATATATATAAATGGATCAGAATATTTAACAACGAAACTGAACAACAAGTGGGAGAGTGCTCTAGTCGGCTGTGCACGACTAGCAGATGCCCTGAACTGATTCTGTAAGCATTCTAATTTCTTCAATACATAGGCCTCAGCTCGAGATCCAGCTGTAATATCTTTATGCAATTTTCAGTTCATAATTACGACTTGCAAATTTCAGTATATACCAAAGTTCAAGTCTCTACTATTTTTGAAAATGAGAAGAGACCAAACCAAATATGCTCTGAATTCGGAATTTATGTTTAAAATTCTTAATTTTTTAGTTTTTGATATTATTGAGCTCAAGCAGACAAGACTAGATCAACTCAGCATTATACATGGATTCAATCATGCTCCCTTTAATGCTTACGCTTGCATCAAATCAAGACACCCCTTGACACCAATCATCGGGTACAGGGCATAATAATCTTTATAAGTTAAGTTAACGAAACTTGAATTTAATTTAAAGGATTTGCAAAAGATTTTCTTCACTTTTTCACTTCATATATCTATATATGTATGTAAATATTATGGGTTTCATATATATATGTTTTTTCTAATTTAAAGGATTTGCAAAAGATTTGCTTCACTTTTTCACTTCATATATCTATATATGTATGTAAATATTATGGGTTTTATATATATGTTTTTTCTGGTATCCGTAGGTACATCCCTAATGGATTCTTTGTTCATAGCATTTTTGTGTTCGCTCTTTGAGAGCAGCTTAAAGTTCATTCATTTTCTATGTTTTTTGCTTTGCCTATATTCTTATATATAGTCAAGGATTCTTCAGTTGATATGCTTTACGTTTACGTTTACGTTTACTCATTCTGCTAGTTAGTTTCTCTTTGCTTTGTGGAAGGACACATGATTCATGATTTACACCTAAAAACATATTTCGTAGGATCATTCAAAGTTGCCAATAATTTACATAAGCAAATGAACATGACTAAGAATATATATAAATATATATATATATATATGTGTGTGGATATATATATAGGTATATAAACGCTATATGTCTTGCAGTTCTTCTCGTTTTCTTCTTTCGTTTAACTCTATTGAATAATACGTATTTGAATGCATTTCGTTTGCATAGGTGAAATGCATTTGATATGTTTACAGTTACTTCAGTTGTTTTCTTGATATGTTTTGTGTGTGTTTTTTATCGATCGATATTTATCGATCGCCTATATAACATTTAATATATATAAATTCCATTAATCTACTCAGATTCAGCTTCAAACACAAAAGAAAAACTGAATCGAAAATATATAAAATAGTTCGATAGATCGATAGGTTTTAGTTCTTTTCGTCGATCATAAAAAACTAAATAGAAAATAGTTCAAGCATCGATAGGTTTCTTAGTATTATCGATTATTAAGACACGAACTGAGTGGAACATAGTTTGGAATCAAGTTGATATGTTTTTATCGATTTATCGATCTTTACATAGTTTATGCTTCAGTTGCTCTATTAGCTCCATTTAATCTACACTCAAAGCCTGCCTAAAACACAAAAGCAAAACTATACGAAAAGTATAAAATAGAGCGTTTACCGTTAGATAGAAACTATACAAAAACTGTGGCAAAATGAATATAAAATTTGTCTGCACTTTATACCTGAGCACTTGTGTGTCTGAAGATACATCATATGCATACATAGTGATGCACAAATGGATGTGTATAGTATACATACTATATACCATGTATGTGTACTGAGAAGCTTAAACTAAACAGATAATTGCAGCGACTAGTTAGTGGATGTTGTAGTACTAAGTGCTACGGAACAGTTGTGGATTGTAGTCGCCCGCTCAGAAGGCTGTGTTGTCCTGCTCGGCGTTGGGCATGGCCATGCCCTCTCTTTGGCCACCGCCGCCACCGCCACCGCCACCGCCACCGGCGGACGTTTTCCCAGTGGCTGAGTCGAGCATCTTTTGCACCTGCGTCTGCGCTGTCTGCTGGTTGAGCCGCTTTGCCTCGGCCACAGGCAGATCGTCGTCAGACTCGAGAGCTGGATTAATACGTCCGTTGCGCTCGTCCTTGCCAGCCATAGTGGCCGCGCCATAGGAGCGCGCCAGTGGACCCGCCATCACAGAGAGCTGCTCGCCAGACTCCGATGGATCGCCCACGCGCTGCACATCCTCCGGTATGTTGACCACGCACCGAAAGTAGTCATAGCTGGGCGGCAGCTTGCCCGATTCAAACATCATTCTAGCGAGAGAGGGAGAGAGAGAGAGAGATTAGAGAGATGAGAGAGATGGGATGAGAGCAAGTACGCTGCATTGACTTACTTGGTCCACCAGGAGACAAAGACGAGCGTAATCAGGCTGATCAGCATGGCCATGGTGCGGAAGGGGAACAGCTGCGTGTTTGTCTCCACATCGTAGCCCGGATAGTGTATGAGCGCCGGCAGACCCAAGATGGCCTCGCCGCCCGACAGTCGAATGAGGAGCGCAATTATGTAGGCCGCCAGGCTGCCGTAGGTGTTGCAATGCTTCTTGAAGTGCACCACCATTAGCAGCTGCGGGAAGAGTATAACGTAGACCAGGTCCGAGCACATGGACCTGAAGGGCAGCGAGCAGAGGAGGGGAGGGAGCACTTAGCTAAATGGGCCATCAATCAAAGTCAAGAAGCTTACCACAAGCCATAGATGGAGGGTATGGTGAGCGCCATGATGGTGGCCAGAATACCAACGACTATAATGGAGACGCGCATTACCCAAATGATTTCCATTTCGGATGCCTTCTGACGGAAAATCAATTTGTAAACATTGCGTGCGAACATCGACGCGGCCGACAAGACGGACGAATCGGCTGAGGACATCACAGCCGCTGAGACGGCGCCCAGCCCAAAGAACGACACGAAATCGGGCGTCAGGTATTGAAGGACCATGGGCAGGATCATGCTGGTCTCATCCACGGTCAATGGATATGGACCCTTATACTCCGTCTCATTCCAGGCTACAAACACACAAATTAGATTAGACTGGGATGGAGCTGAGCTCATATCGAACTCACGAGTTGCCTTGGCTATGGCTCCAATGAGCACGGGAGGAATGGCCATCAGTATGCAGCCGGCAGCCGCAACATAGGAGAGCAGCTGAGCTCGACCCGCCGTCTTGCTGGAGAGCACACGCTGGAAGTACACCTGCCACGGTATGCCGCCGAAGATGAGGAGCAGGCCGTAGTCTATGTAGAACCAGCGCTGCTTCGGCTCCACGTGCCCAATCCAATCGACGTCCATGTCGCTCAGACTGCGCACATGCTCATTGGTCCAGGCGAATGGTATGCACATCCAGAGTCCAATGAAGATGCAGAACAGCTGGATGACATCTGTGTACGCCACCGAGTAGAGCCCGCCGAAGAGCGTATAGAATATGGCGATGCCCGACGACAATATCACCGAGGTGCGATGATCCATGTCTATGATGACGGACAGTGTGGCGCCCAGCGCAGCCAGAATGCCCGCTGCCCAAAACACCTCGCCACAAAGCGCGGGCAGAAACAAAAGGCCGCCCATTCGCTCACCAAACGAATCCTGCAGCGGGTCCAACATGGTGATATAGCCCTGCTTGCGCATGGGATTAGCAAAGAATATGCCACCTAAAGGAGATATAAATAGGGAATATCAGAAGAAACTGCATAGGTAGCCATAAGCGGTAATATTTTGTATATTTGTGTTAAGTTTTTGAGAATCTATAGCTTATTATAGCTATAGCTTATTGGGTCTATCTCTTTGAGTTTTCGAAGTATTCTAAAATCTAAGACTCCATAATCTAATGAGATTTTATATAAAAATATATAGGACTCCCTAGACTCCTCAAGACATGGAGCTATAATTTTAGAACGAAATTGACCTAGACAATTGTAAAATTAAATATTTTGCGAATATATGTTTCCAAATAATAAACATACAAAATTAATTATAAATATATGAACATATTTAAATGCTAATAGGATTCTGAACTTAAATTGTGTCTCGTGTATAATTTCAGGGTATAAGAAACTCACCAAAGACCAAGCTGAGTGCATAGCCAAAGGGCGCTTGGCACCAAACCAAGCCCGAGGTATAGATCGCCTCCGCAGTGCCGTTGATGTAGCCGCCACCCACCCAAGTGGCTATAGAGAAATAGAGAGATATCACAATATAGAGATACATAAAAGAATACAGTCAAGGATTTGACGTCACCTGTCATTGTAAAGATGCCAACGAAGAGGCCGATGGAACGGCCAGCCAGCATAACCTCCTCTTCGGAATCATTGCCCGACTGTTTCTTGCGGCCGGCCCAAATGCCAACGACCAGGATGAGCAGATAGAAGAGCACAATGCTCACCACGCCGGCTATGTTAATCATAGTGTTGCGTTACGATGTGCTGTCCTTGGGCTTAATCTTAGAGAAGCCTCTCTTTCTTGTCACTTAATACTTTTGAGTTAGGTCTGACCTTTCAGCTGATAAAGAGACAAATTTTATATAAGAGTTATTTATAGTCTACCAATTATACCTCCAAAAAAATCTCTAGCAACCTGCCTCATAGCGGGAGTAATCAAAATTAATGTATCCATATTAAATGTTTATATACGAATTCATATACGTGCGAGAACGAGAGAAGTAACACGAGCACTAATCAAGCTGAAAGCCATCGCGCATTGGAGTGAAGAATATAGAGTAAAAAGAATTGACAAAATGTGTGTGAGGTGAGTATTCGATTCGACACATCTGTGTGTGTGTGTGTGAGGAAGGCAAATATTATGTGCACAGATCAAGCTCTTCTTGCATGAGGACTTACAGCTGGAGTAAGGAACATAGTTAGATATGCATAGAAGCCTTGCTTAAAATAACGGCAGAGTAGACAAAATTGACAAAGTGTGTGTGCATATATGCACATGATTAAATGAGTATTCAATTCGACACACTGTGTGTGCGTGTGAGCAAGACAAATATTGTTAGCACAAATCAAGCTCTTCTTGCAGAAAGAGTAAAGGCTGAAACGAGGAATGTAGACATATCCATGTGTGTGTGCGCTTGAACAAATTTTTAGCACAGATCATGCTCTTCTAGCATGAGGACTTACAGCTGGAGTAAGGAACATAGATAGATATGCATAGAAGCCTTGCTTAAAATAACGGCAGAGTAGACAAAATTGACAAAGTGTGTGTGCATATATGCACATGATTAAATGAGTATTCAATTCGACACACTGTGTGTGTGTGTGAGCAAGACAAATATTGTTAGCACAAATCAAGCTCTTCTTGCAGAAAGAGTAAAGGCTGAAACGAGGAATGTAGACATATCCATGTGTGCACAGATCATGCTCTTCTAGCATGAAGAGTAAAGACTGGAGTGAGGACTGACCCTGTGTTCATTTGTATGTGTTTGCATACTCATAGCTGTGTGTGTGAGCGAGACAAATGGACAAAGATCAAACTCTTCTTGCTCTCGTTGCAGCGAACGGCGGAGAAGTATGAAGAAAACTGAAAATAAAGGGAATAGCTGATGAGCTAGTTCTGACAAGATGTATGTGTGTGTGTATTTGAAAATACGTAACTATTTATATACTCATAGGTACTGTGTAAACGGTATATATGTTAATTATAGAAGCTATCCTTGTAGTCGGTGGTAAGATTTCTTCGCTGATTCGTGTTTTATAAATTAATTTGCTGTGCAGCAAACACCATTAAATATGAAGCCGTTGCACAAGACACCCCCTGGCTGCCGCCTGGCGACTAGACAAGGTCAGGGACAAACTCCCGCGCCTGACCTTTGCACAAGGATAAGCCAAGGCGCATTCGAGGTATCCTGGCATTCTGTAATGGCCTTTGATTCAGCACCCGTTGTCCTCGCTAATAGCGTCCAATTAACTAAGGCTATGGCAATACGCGCTACATTAAAGGACCTTGTTGCAAAGCAACGCCATTCAGTTAGTCACGCACTTTATTGTGCCAAATGGCAGGTGCCAATTATTTGCAATTGGTCAATTGGATAAACATCCACATCCATAAGTGAATGTAGCTCCAAAAATTAAATAAAACAGGGAGTGAGCAAAAGAGAATGTATCTAGTTATTATAGTTTTATTTTAGATCTATGATTAAGAATGCATTAATATTTATTTATATATGAAGAGTCTGCTTTTTTAGGGCCTGTTACATGTGCTCTTAAATAAACAGAATACCTCACTTATTCACACACAGCACTGTCTGATAAACAGTTAGTCTTCATTCACAAAACAAACGGTAATTAAGCAACAGCAACGGCAACAACAACAACAAAAACAACAGCATGGCTGGCATTTCCAAATGGAAGGCACGCACTGAGTGGGAGAGGGAGCGAGACAAGGACAACAAATGAGAGCAGGTCGCAATCACTGCGCATGTTCCAATGCATTTATATTTGCGGGCAATTGAACTCACCTTTGCTATGGTAGAACCGTTCAGTGTACGTGTGTGTGTGTGTGTGTGTGTGTATCGGTGTGTCGGTGTGAGTGTGTGCCAAGTTCAAAGCAGAGGCGTTAAGTTATGTATGGCGAGTGAGTGCCCCGCGCGTCTTTGGCTGATTTTAACGACGGCAAATGCGCGCGCCAATCAAATGCGCCTTGACTTATGCAACATTTTCTAAACAAAAGTCTTATTAACTTTTCTCGCTACTTTTTGGTAGCTTACAGATCACAGGCGGAACGAACGACAGCGCTTAACGGTACGAAACAAAATAGTTGTTCAATAAATAGGAAACACGAAAGAGTCTACGCAGCGTGCACCTGGGCAGCAGTCGCCCCAACGCAGGGACGTCTTCTGAGACGGACTGTTACGCGTCTTAAAATGTAACCCAGACATGTGCTCCGGCTCTGTGGAAAGCACGTGGCGCAGGCATTAAAACAACTTTTCTACGCACGACAAACACAAATATTCAATTGATTTACAGTTACCAGTAAATTATTGCTATACAATTAACAACAAATAATCAAATTCAACGCCTATTTTTTTTATTTTGTTTTTTTTATTTTGTTTTTTTTTTTTTCAATCAAACGCAACAAAAAACGTCTCGTCGCACGCTGAAACGTTCCGCCGAACCGTGTTCCGACGAAAAGAGTAGCAAAATTATAACTGAATTGGAAGTTCAAGTGCTGGAGCCTTAACAGCGGCAATCAAGCTCGCGTTCATTCTCGGTGTGTGCGCAGGAATTTGTGAATGCGTTCATTTGCCCATTGCCCCTCCTTTCGAGCATTCCAGCGCTCTGTCAGGGGCTGATGCCCAACTTCCAGTGCGGCTTATCAACAGCGGGCCACTTCCAACTGGAATGCTTGTCATGTGTTGAAAAGCTCAACAGCAGCAGGCTGGGGCAATGCCACAATTGGCATTGCCGAAAAAGCGCTCAACTCAAAAATTATTCATTTCGATAAGTCGATAAATGAAAATTCTTATTGGAATTAACTGATAAGCCGCTGCATCTGCTTGCGCCAATCAATCAATCAACCCTATTCACCCGATTTTAATGGGTATATCAACAAATTAAAAACTCTTTTGCTTTCACACTTAAAGACAAGAAACTATTTAATTATTTTTTTATAAAAAAGTTAATTAACAATTTCTAGCGTAACTAAATTTTAAGCAATATTAATAAATTTGTAATATTTTTGTCGCTCGCTATTAATAGCCAAATTTGTCGTTGAGGTGGGTAAAGCCGTCGCCGCTTTGGTTCGTCGGCGGCAGCCACTTGGCATACTTCTCGCTGTCCTCGTGCTGCGCCAGCTCATTCAGGTCCATGTCCACATCCAGGCGCTGCTTGCTGCTGCTGCTGCTGCTGTTGTTGTTGTTGTTGTTGTTGTTGTGGCGCTGCCGTTGACGTTGCCGTTGACGTTTTCTCTCGCCCTCAGCTGCTGGCTCCTCGGCGGGGCTGGCTTCGCTGGCTGCTGGGACTGAAGCTGCTGCTGCAGCAGTCGAAGCTAATTCGCTGTCGACTTCCGGTTGAGTTTCAGTTGGCTTCAACTGTTGCGCCTGTGGCTCAAGCTTCTTCTCCTCCTGTGGCTCCTTCTGCTGTTTCTCCTCCAGCAACTGCGGCGCCTCTTTCTGCTGCTGCTCCGTTGCCTTCTCTTTGCTCTGCACCATCTCCTTCTTCTCTTCTTCTTCTTCCTCTTTCTCTTCCTCCTCCTCCTCCTCTTCATCCGCGAATGCATTCACTGGCGCCTTGCTGCATGCCTTCGGCTGCGTCTTGACCATCTTGAATTTACTAAACTGATTTCGTTTGCCAATCATGGGCAATTGCCGCTTGGATACATTGCCCTGCGCCGCCTGCACGTTGCCCGTGGGCGTGTCAAAGGGCAAGGCCGTTGGCTTCGCAATCCTAATGAGCCGCTGCAGCTTTTGCTGCTCCCCCTTGATGCGCTGCTGCTCCAGCTGGAATGGAACAGGAAATACTCTTTAGAAGCTATCCTCTTCCTGGACTTGCAGTCAACTCACTCTCAGCTTTTTGATCTCTGTCTTGTCCAGCGGCGTGACATTTTCATTGAGTGTGTCCATGAAGTTGTCCAGGTCATCGCTGGCGCTCTGCTGCTGGACGGCCAGCGCCTTCAGGCGCTTCTCTTTCTGCTGGTAGGCGGCGATCTCCAGCTCCACCTTGTCCAACTCAGCATTCAGGTCGCTCTGCTGCTTCAGCTGCAAGGAGAGAGGTTAAAATGGAATGCCTCCAGGTGCGATAAGTGTTTCGCCTACCAGGTCGTCGTAGGTGAGCGTGACACTTGTGCTGGCATTGGCCAGGCGCTGCTTCTTTCTGGCCACGTCGCCCGTGCGGTCCCAGAACTCATCCTCGTCATCCGAGTCGCCTTTGGCTTTGAGCTGCTTGCGCTTCTGCGACTCCTGATTGGCCTGGCGCAGCACGCCATGGCGGTCGAGTGTGCGACACGCCTCCAGGGCGCACTGCACCACGCAGTCCTTCTTGCGGCCCTTGTGCGTCGCCTCCACAACGATGGATCGCCCATTGGAGTCGTCTATGGGCAGCTCCACGCGGCACACGAACGAGCCTTGCGCCAGCTCATCGCATTTGTATTCCAGATTCAGGCCCTCGCGCTCAAAGAAGCCTCGCAGTGTGCGCTTGGGATCATCGAAGAAGAGCTCCTCATTGTTGGTGCTCGCATATGGATTGTGCGTGAGATCTGTCTCCTCGTCGGCATCCTCGCCCATGCCCCAGGTGGCGCCTTCGTTACGTTCCCGTTCCTCGGCTTCCAGTAATTTGCGCTCCCTTTCGGCCGCCGCTGCTGCCACTTGTTGTTCCCGCTGCTCTCGTAACTCCGTCACCGTCAGCTCCGACTCGGGCTCCTCGTCCTCGCCGGGACCCTGCAGTATGTAGACGCGCGTGCTGCTCCCCATCTTCAGCATGTGGCCAACGTGAATGCGTATGAAGACGCGTGACGGCACGCGCTGCTTGTTGAGAAAGGTGCCGTGTGTGCTGCCGAGATCGTAGATGTACCAGCCCTCAGGCTGAGCAGACTCTTCCTCCTCGCCATCGTTTACCTTTGGTTTGTATTGCAGCACCGCGTGATATCGCGAAATGGTTGGATGTGCCATGGCCACATCGTTGTCGGGCAGGCGGCCAAAGGTCCAGATTGCCTGTTGCTGCAGCTGCTTGACTTCGTCAATAATTTGTCCCGACTTGAGCACCTCGAATCTGTAATCTTGCCCATCATTTGGCGGCTGAGACCACTTGGGCACTTTATACGGGCAGCCAGTGGCTGGCTTTGGGTTAGCAGCTTCTGGAGCCGGCTCCTCAACGGCAGTTTCGCTCTTGCTTGATGGGCCAGCTGGTAAAACTGGCACTTTGAAATCATCCATGCTGGATGCACAGTGCAAGCTCTTTTAATATTTTATTTTGTATATTTTGCGCTTTTAAACAATCTTGTGTATATTAGCGATGTGTGCAGACATCGATAATCGAAATAGCGATGTGTCGATTGTACTGATCGCCGGCGATATCAATAACATTTTTATGTATTGTTTGTAAACACTAAGAGCTTTGCAGTGCATATTATTAATATTATTATATTATTAATATTATAGTTTATTTGTAAATACTTTCGTTTTTTTTATTTAATTTCATTTAAATACTTATACTATCGATATGTTATGCCAGGCCAAACATCGCTACTATTATATCGCATAATGTGCTAAAAATGCCCCACTTGAATTCAAGTTGGCAGTCCGCGCTTGGAACTTCGCGGCAATTTTTTGTTTTGTTTTTTTTTATTTGTTTATTTTTTAAATTTATTTTTAATTGTATTATATTAGAATTTTTAATTATAATGACATTTTCACAATCCTTCGAGTTCGGCGACAGCACGTTCATGAAACTGGAAAACGACTTGAAAGCACCCAGCACCGAAGATAGCAAAACTAATAACAAGCTGGAAGCAAATGCCCTGGAAGTTATACAGGAATCGCCGCCGAAATTTAAACTAAAGTCTCAGCGGGTTTACACGCAACTGAAGGCAAATAGATCGAATGTATCGCAGCGCCAGCAATTCCGGCGCAGTAAATCAGATTCCAAATTGGGACAGGCAACAGCAGCCGCAAATGGCAGCTGTGAAAAATATTCGCAGTTCTTCGAGGATAATTTTTCTCTGGAGAAGCAGCAGGGGAAGATTAGGGAGGAGTCGATAAACGATGAATCGCTTATGCGTGTCTCCCAGATCCAGGCAGACCTGGACGAAAACTTAAATACCACCTCAATTTTTGAGGCACAAATCTGCACGGAAGATGTTTTTGGTACGGAGACGGAGCCGGAACCGGAACCGGAACCGGAACCGAAAGCCGAGCGAAGGGAGTGCGGAAACAGTTCACCCATTGAGTTGACTGATTTCGATGAGAGCAGCTTTCTGGCGCCCGCCAAGGATCCGCACGCAGCACAACAGTTGCAGGAGGATCTCCTGCGCAGTCGCTGCGAACTGGCCAAACAGAATCTGAGCTGCGCGCAAAGATTGACCCAGAATCTAAGCAGCATGTCACCCAATCAGCTCCAGCTCTCGCCCAGCTGCCCCGTTGTCCAAGAGCTGCCCGAGCCACCTCAGCCGCCTGTGGACATCAAGGAGCTCAAGCGCATCTCCGCCTGGAATCTGCCGCACAGCGTGCTGGCGGAATACAAGAAGAAGGGCGTCATAGAAATGTTTGACTGGCAGGTGGAGTGCCTCAGCAAGCCGAGGGTGCTCTTCGAGCACTGCAATCTAGTCTACTCGGCGCCCACGTCCGCCGGCAAGACGCTGGTCAGCGAGATTCTGCTCTTGAAGACGGTGCTGGAGCGCGGCAAGAAGGCGCTGCTGATCCTGCCCTTCATTTCGGTGGTGCGCGAGAAGATGTTCTATCTGCAGGATCTGCTGACGCCGGCTGGCTACCGCGTGGAGGGCTTCTTCGGCGGCTACAGCCCGCCTGGCGGCTTCGAGAGCATCAACGTGGCCATCTGCACCATCGAGAAGGCCAACTCGATCGTGAACAAGCTGCTGGAGCAGGGCAAGCTCGAGGATCTGGGCACTGTGGTCGTGGACGAGGTGCATCTCATCTCCGACCCGGGTCGCGGCTACATACTGGAGCTGCTGCTCGCCAAGATTCTCTACATGTGCCGCAAGCAGGCGCTCCACATCCAGGTGATCACCATGTCCGCCACCTTGGCCAACGTGCAGCTGCTGCAGCACTGGCTCCACGCCGAGCTCTACATCACAGACTTTCGCCCGGTGGCGCTCAAGGAGATGATCAAGGTGGGCAGCAAGATCTTTGACAATCGATTGCAGCTGCTCCGGGACGTAAGTCGCACCTCGGATGTGCCGCCGCTTGCCAACGACGGGGATCATGTGGCGCAGCTGTGCATCGAGACGCTGCTGGAGGGCTGCTCCGTCGTGGTCTTCTGCCCGTCCAAGGACTGGTGCGAGAACCTGGCCGTGCAGCTGGCCACCGCCATGCACGCGCTCATCAAGTCCGAGAGCGGCGTGGGCAAGAGGCTGCGCGCCCAGCTCAACCAGCTGGCCATAGACGACGTCAAGCAGCAGCTGCGCGACATACCCACAGGTAAGTGCCTCCCATGATTGATATCCACTCGCATGGTAATCCTCGTCAATTCCAGGTCTCGACTCGGTTATGTCGAAGGCGATAAGCTACGCCTGCGCCTTCCACCACGCCGGCTTGACCACGGAGGAGCGCGACATTGTGGAGGGCAGCTTCAAGGCGGGCGCGCTGAAGATCATTGTGGCCACCAGCACCTTGAGCTCGGGCGTCAATCTGCCCGCGCGCCGTGTGCTCATCCGGTCGCCCCTGTTCGGGGGCAAGCAGATGAGCTCGCTGACCTACAGGCAGATGATTGGACGCGCCGGCCGCACGGGCAAGGATACGCTGGGCGAGTCCATACTCATCTGCAGCGAGAGCAATGCGCGCATCGGCCGGGAGCTGGTCACGGCGCAGCTGAGGCCCATCAGCTCCTGCCTGGACCTCGATGGCAGCGTGAGCACCAAGAGGCCGAGATTCACTGCAAGATTTCAAATATTTTCTATTTTGCAGACGCATCTGAAGCGCGCGCTGCTGGAGGTGATATCATCGGGCGTGGCCAGCACAAAGCAGGACATCGATAGCTTCTTCAGCTGCACGCTGCTCAGCGCACAGAGGAAGCTCGGGAAGGCAGCGGCGCAACAGGAGCAGGAGAAGGAGGAGGAGGAGGAGTCCCATTCGATTGGCGACGCTCTGGACTTTCTGGTCGAGTACGAGTTCATCCGGCTGCAAACGGATGAGGAGACAGAGGCGCAAAACTATGTGGCCACACGGCTGGGTGCCGCATGCCTCGCCTCGTCGATGCCGCCCACGGATGGGCTGCTGCTGTTCGCGGAGCTGCAAAAGTCGCGTCGTTGCTTCGTCCTCGAGTCGGAGCTGCACGCAGTTTACCTGGTGACGCCCTACTCCGTCTGCCATCAGCTGCAGGATGTCGACTGGCTGCTCTATCTGGACATGTGGGAGAAGCTGAGTCCCGCCATGAAGAAGGTGGGCGAACTGGTCGGCGTCAAGGAGGCGTTCCTAGTGCGCGCGATGCGCGGCCAAGCCAAGCTCGACTACAAGCTGATGCAGATCCACAAACGGTGAGCGAGTCCCAGCCGATACTATGCTAATAGTCATTCATTCACTCACTCACCCACCTGATCCCTTGCAGCTTCTATACGGCGCTGGCGCTGCAGGAGCTGGTCAATGAGACGCCCATCAATGTGGTCGCCCACAAGTTCAAGTGCCAGCGCGGCATGCTGCAGAGCCTGCAGCAGATGGCCTCCACCTTTGCGGGCATCGTGAGCGCCTTCTGCAACTCCCTGCAGTGGTCCACGCTCGCGCTGGTCGTCGCCCAGTTCAAGGATCGCCTCTACTTCGGCATACACCGCGACCTCATCGATCTGATGCGCCTGCCCGATCTGAGCCACAAGCGCGCACGCGCGCTCCACGACGCGGGCATCACGAGCCTCGTCGAGCTGGCCTCCGCCAATGCCCTGGCCCTGGAGCAGCTGCTCTACGACTCGCTCAGCTTTGACTCGGCCAAGCAGCGCGAGCACGAGAACGCGCTGCAGGCCGCCCAGCGCAACACGGCCAGGAACTTCTACATCACCGGCAAGGCGGGCATGACCGTGCCCGAGGCGGCCAAGCTGCTCATTGCGGAAGCGCGTCGATTCGTGCAGCACGAGATCGGCGTGGGCAGCATTCAGTGGACGCAGCCGGCCAAGCCGGACGAGCTCGAGCAGCTGCACATGTCGCTGGAGGAGGCGCAGTTGAGTGGGCAGCGCAAGCGCAAGACGCCAGACAGCGCCGAGATGCCCTCGGCCCGGAAGCTGGCCAAGCTGGATGAGCACGTGTCTGAGCTGCAGCAGAAAATAAGCAAAGGCCAGCAGCAGGTGCAGGAGGTGATCAGGAATCTAGCAGAGGCCGAAGCTCGCGTCAAGGAGCCAACTGAGGCAGCAACGAAGCCGCCCTCGGCCCGGAAGCTGGCCAAGCTGGATGAGCACGTGTCTGAGCTGCAGCAGAAAATAAGCAAAGGCCAGCAGCAGGTCCAGGAGGTGATCAGGAATCTAGCAGAGGCCGAAGCTCGCGTCAAGGAGCCAACTGAGGCAGCAGCGAAGCCGCTGCTCGAGCGCAACTCGAGCACAGTCCGCGAGGATGAGAAGCCAGGCACGAGCGCGGCGAACCGCAAGGAGCTGCTGCAGAAGGAGATCGAGGAGCGGCGACGCGTGGCAATGATGAAAATAAACAAGCGGCGCGCCGAGCTGGAAAACAAGCGCCAGGCAACGCCAGTGACGCCGCCAGCCGCAAGGCCAAAGCAAAGTGAAAAGGAGAATCGGCCGAGGAACGATTTCAAGACGCCCACAAGACTGAGCCAGAGCAAGTGCAATAGCGGCCAGGAGACGGCTAAGCAGCTGCCACGACGCAGTCCACGGAATCATCAGGGCTCGCAGGCAAAGCCAGCAGCTACAGCTGTGCCGCACGAGCAGGAGCTCTTCGCCAGCGACGATTCCTTCGTGCTCAACACGGGCCTGACGGCTGCTCTGACGGCGGCGGAAGGCAAGATTCCAGCGGATGCCGACGAGATTCCCAGTTCGCAGCCAAAGGCTGCCACTCCGGGCAGCTGCAGAACTCTCGTCTCCAGTCAGCTGCTGCGCTCGCAACGCAGGAGGACGCCCAAGCCGGAGACAGTCGCTAGAGCAGCTCAGCCACCGAAGGCCAGCTTGGAGCAGGACTCCAGTTCGGTTGCCACCTACTCCTCCATGGAGCTGTCCAATCTGTCGCTGGAGAACTCGCTGATGAAGCATCCACTGCAGCTGAACGCCTCGCATATATTGAGCTGCTCCAAGGCGGACGAGAGCGCGTCCAGCTTCAAGAGCATCGACATCATCGACATTTGCGGCGACGGGCAGCTCTTCCAGATGGCCGTCCAGGAGCTGCAGCAGTCGCGACGCTGCGGCTTCAGCATCGGCCTGCAGCCGCAGACGGGCAAGCGGAAGCCACTGATCGGAGGCAATCTGCTGATCAACCAGATGGCCGCTGCGGCCCAGCGGGCGGCAGCTGCTGGCACGAGCATACAGTTCCAGGTGGATGACAGCTGCTATCTGGCTGGAGTGGCCTTCTGCCTGGGCGACAACGTGGTCTACTACATGGACATGCAGCCGGCGCAGGAGGAGCAGCCACAGGTAAGCAGCGAGTCGAAGCTGCAGCTGTTATGCGGCCTGCTGAGCCGTCACGACTTGACGCTGCTCACGCACGATGCCAAGGATCAGCTGAAGGTGCTGCGCCAAGCGCTGCCGCAGCTGAAGGAGCTTCAGGTGATGCTCGAGGATCCAAAGGTGGCCAACTGGCTGCTGCAGCCCGACAAGACGCTCAGCTTCCACAACATGGTAAGCGCTCACGGAAGACTTCCGAGTCCTCGCCTAATCCCATTGTCCATTCCCAGTGCCAGCAGTTCGCGCCGGAGTGTGGAGCTCTGGCGAATCTCTGCGGCAGTGGACGTGGCTACAGCAGCTTTGGCCTGGATGCCAGCAGCGCCATCGTGGCCAAGGTGCGCGCCTCCATTGAAGCCTGCGTCACCGTGCACATACTCAACGGGCAGCTGGAGAATCTGGAGAGGATCGGCAGCGGGCAACTGCTCAAGTTCTTCAGAGGTATGCCAAGTCGTGTGTAGCTTCGATAGAAACTGAATTTCTCTCTTTCCGCAGAGGTGGAGATGCCCATACAAATGTCGCTGTGCCACATGGAGTGCGTTGGCTTTCCGGCCAAGGAGCAGAGCCTGCAGCGGCTCTTTCAGCAAATGCTCGCCACCATGAAGAAGCTGGAGGCCAAGATCTACGAGCTGCATGGCTCCCGCTTCAATTTGGGCTCCACGCAGGCGGTGGCCAAGGTGCTCGGACTGCACCGCAAGGCCAACGGACGTGTGAGCACCTCACGACAGATCCTGGAGAAGATCGATTCGCCCATATCACAGCTCATACTGCACTATCGAAAGCTGAGCATGCTGCTCGCCAAGAGCATGCAGCCGCTGCTCAAGTGCTGCCAGGCGAACCGCATACACGGCCAGAGCATCACGTACACGGCCACTGGCCGCATCTCCATGTCGGAGCCGAATTTGCAGAATGTAGCCAAGGACTTCAGTATCGAGTTGGCCACGGAGCAGCTGAAGATCTCGTGCCGCAGCGCCTTTGCGCCCATGGATGAGCAGCGCTGCCTGATCTCTGCGGACTTTTGCCAGCTGGAGATGCGCATCCTGGCGCATCTCTCGCAGGACAAGGCGCTGCTGCAAGTGATGAACTCCAGCCAGGATCTCTTCACAGCGATTGCGGCCCATTGGAACAAAATAGACGAAAGCCAAGTCTCCGAGCAGCTGCGAAACGGCACCAAGCAGATTTGCTATGGCATCGTCTACGGCATGGGCATGCGCAGCCTCTCGGAGGCCCTGAAGTGCACTGAGCAGGAGGCGCAAATGATAACGGAGCAGTTTCACCTGGCCTACACGGGCATCAAGTGGGTGCAATTACCAAATATATTTATGTATTTATTTATTTTCATATTTGTATTTCTTCCCTGGCAGAGCCTACGCCATGAAAGTCGTCAAGTTTGCGCGTAACAATGGCTACGTGGAGACCATCACAGGCAGAAGGCGTTACCTGGATCACATCAACAGTGGCGAGCTGCAATTGAAGAGTCTGTATATTCAGCGCAAATATAATCCAATCTCTAACTACATTTTCCTTGCAGCCCAAGCCGAGCGTCAGGCCATCAACTCGACCATTCAAGGCTCTGCAGCGGATATAGCCAAGAGCGCAATTCTGCGCATGGAGAAGAATCTTGGCCGTTATCGTGAAAAGCTGGGCTTGGCCAAAAATGCCGTGAATCTCGTCTTGCACCTGCACGACGAACTCATCTTCGAGGTGCCCACGGATAAGGCCAAAAAAGTGGCAAAAGTCTTGAGTCTCACAATGGAAAACTGCGTCAAGCTAAATGTGCCGCTGCGCGTAAAGCTGAAAATCGGACGCAGCTGGGGCGAGCTGCAGGAAGTGAAGGTTTAAATTGTCGCAGAACTTGTGGAAACTCAATGCCAAATGAAGGACTAAAAAACCCCCAACTGCAAATGATAAAATATTTAAAACTCGATAAATTGTAAACACAAAATCTATCGATTAATCGTACTAATCGAGCAAGCTGTTGCGCGACCTTCGCACCGCCTTCTGACTGCTGATAACTTTTAAAAGATACCAAACAAGTCCTATAGAAATATATTCAATATGTAGGGCATACAAATAATACGCTTATTTACGCAACAAACTACAAATAATTTATTCATTTTTGATCTCGTATTCATTTTGAGCCTTCAAACGTTTAGTTTATTTACCCTGTTTTTGCTCCCACTCAGTCCATGAGCCGGGATAGGGTTTGGCGCTGCAAGAAATTTAATGAATATCTAACTATAAGTTCTAGTGTGTACATGCTCTTACTTAGCAAATCCTAGCGTTTTGACTAGATTAGCGGCACGCGCTGCTCTGCCACCCGCTTTACAGGAGAAAATCATTTCGGCATCGATAGCCGGCTTGTCGCGCCCATAAGACTTCTTAAAGTCCTCATCGGGCAAGTTGAAAGCCTTCTCTAGCTCGGGCACTAAAAAATACACGCACATCATGACTCATCAATAAAAATTGGGCTAATTATTCTTGGTAGCTTAATCACTTACGCGGTATGTTAATGCTAGCTGGCAGTACACCGGTCTCTTCAAGCTCATTTTTATTGCGTACATCGAATAAATATTTTTTGGGTTGATTTGGGATATCTTTCACTTCTTCGTAACTGGCCATTTTAATTTAATGATTAAATGCGAGAAAAAAACAACCTGCTAAACTTCTTTGACTATCAAGCTAAAGCCGGTTGATTAGAGTGCTAGACTAAAAGCTATCGGTTATCGAAGACTGCCAACTTAGGAGGCAATACAGTGTGACCATGCAGCGCATAAAGAAATAACGTCTTTTTGTCTTGAACTATTTTCAAAATTATTCATTTTATTCGTAATTTACAAAATGTATTTAAATGTAATTTTCATTTTACAAGAATTCACTAAATAAGTAGAGAAGGCATTCAATTGCACAATTTCCATTGCATTTCGGTTAAATTAAACATGATATTGCAAATAAATATATTAGTTTAGTTCGAATTCAATATATACTCGTATATATCTATGTACGTATATATATATATATATATATATATATATATGTTTTATATATATGTATATAAAATATGTGTATCAAAAGTAGTGGTATTTTCACTGACTCCATATCTTGTCATTATCATTGAACAAGTGTTTTTTTTTTTTTAATTATTATTATGTACTTTACTCTTAAATCAATATTTGACGTTATTTAGTTATTTAGGCAGCGCTTATCATAGAGAACTGTATTATTATAATTATTATTATTTGTTGTTGTACAATTCCACTAGCTAGCTTTATATATATTTATAATTCCTTTTCGCTGTACAATTTAAAATTGATTTGATATCCAAAAATAGTTGTGTTTGATATTTCTTAAACTTCGTTTTTTATAATGACAAAATAAAGTACATATAAAATAGAATTTCTACGAAACGAAAAACGTATAACAAACACGTGTGCAGCATAAATATTTTGCCAACGTTCTGTAAAGGCAATATATGTTTAGTGTGTGCGAATATTCCTCATTTGGTTTGTGGATGAATTCAGCACTAAGCGAACCGCTTTGATGGTGGGACCAAATGCTCGGGCAACACAGTTGGCAGCTCACAGCCTTCGAGCTTGACATTGATTAAGTGCATCGCCAGCGCGAATTCATCAATATCCAAAAAGCCATCGCAATCAATGTCCGATAGTTTCCAGATTTTGCTAAGCACAGAGTTGGGCAGTTTTGATTTGATGAGCTCCTGCTTGGCAGCTGTAGTGCGAAGAGTAAAATGTAATTTAAATTTTCAATTATATTTGGCATTCTTACTTGAGCCAGAAATTTTGCCATCGACCGGTCCCAGCCCGTTAAAGATGGCATCTGTACGTGACTTATCCTTGTTGCATATCCATTCGTGCTCTCCGTATCCAGCATCGATGCCTTCGCCCTTCATGTAGCCGAATGGTGAGACATTGTCATCGATGACGCCCTCGAACGCACCACCTACAAAAAATACAGAGGGAAAAGGAAATTAATTTGATTACATATCGATAAGACTGATATTTATAGATCTATTAAATGGCATATCGATACAAATTGTATTTCTTAAATTTCTCTACATTAATGCAATCTGCTCAATTAGATATCGATAACATCGCTATCTGTTGTACATCTGCATCTCCAATTCCGGTAAAGCAATACAAATGCAGATTCATTAAGCATGTAATCTAAGTAGTTCACGCACACACACACACACACACACACACACACATATTCAATTAGGCGCAATTAAAACCTTCGGTTTCATTTCGACTACAATTGAGATGCCGCCACGTCGTGACCATCGGGCGCAAGACTTAAGTACGTACTTGGTCTGCGCCCCTACCTCAACAAGTGCAATAACAGCCCTGGCGCATACTAAACGAGCTCAAGTGCCGTATGCTGCAAGTGCACACTCTACGCGTGCCCTTGCAGATTATATTAATATTTGCATGGCATATCTGACAGAGAGTACATTCGTTCTTTTGCTTTTCTCTACCACCCCCTTCACAATTCGGCTATGCTAGGGTATTTGATCTTCGGTGAACCGAAACAAATATATTTCAATTGATTTGCAAATTTTTAAAGCTCGACGTGGGACTTCGAGAAATAGTTACATTTATTGGCTTGCTTACATCAATAGCTGCCTCTGGCTCTGGCTGTGGGGAATCGAGTTTGGGATCGGTCTGGACGATTGTCTCAATTGCCTTTGTGTTGTCTGTATCTGTGTCTGTTTCTGTATCGTTCTCGATATGGCCTACTCTACTAGTGCAGCTGCTGAACAATCGAAGCTGCTGCTGGCGCAGATTCTGCAACCAGCGATCGAAGCGCTCCGCAAATTGAGCACTCTGTGTACCAGGGGTCAGAACCTCGGGCTCCTCCTCCTCCAATGCCTCCTCTTCCTCTGTGATACAAATGCATAAAAAGAAATTAGAACGACAGTGAGACAGGGACAGGAATAGAGCGTTGCTGGTGCAAGAGCGTGACAAGGAGCTTGCCCTTCCATCAACTCCTTTCTCTTCATCTTCTCAGTTACAAATGCATAAAAAGAAATCAGAGTGAATTACAGGCAGAGTTGCTGGTGCAAGAGCGTGACAGCAAGACTCTCACACCAACTCCTTCACCTCTTCTTGCTCTTCCCCCTCGGCTATGTAAATGCAAAAAACGTAATTGGAACAAAAGTAAGACAGAGACAGAGAGAGAGAGCGAGAGTTGCTGGTGTAACAGCGTGACAAGGAGTTTACTTCCCATCTTTCTTCTCCTCCTTTGCTAAAAAAAATTTACAATATTAAATTAGAGTAACCGAGAGAGGAAGAGCGACGAGTAGCACAAAGTTGCTGGTGCAAGAACGTGACACAAAGCGTTCAAATAATTCTGACGAACGTTTGAAAAAACTACAACTAAATAAAAAAACAAAAATTAGTGTGCCATTGTCAAAGTGGAGAAGAATAGAATTGGCCAACTGAAGAAGAACAAGAGCTCAACACAATTCGTCTCGCAGAGTAGGTTGAAACTTTTTAGCGACATCTTGCTAAACATTGTGATATTTGCAAATATGTTTGTCATAAAGTATACATACATACATACATACATATACAGTTGTTATGGAAGATGAACGTACAAAATAAGACGAAAACTATAAAAAAAAAACTTGCCCGAGAGCGTGTGGAAATTTAATGAAATATGCTTGCCTTGAAGCACAATCTGTGACAAATTTTAATGGAGAAAAAATACTATTAAGGTTTGTAGAGTATATAGATAATCTCCAGTTATCAGATCATAACATAAAAGCAAATGCATAAATGAGGGCAGGAGAAGACAGTTAACAACTTAAGTTGGTAGCGTATCTAGAATTATCTGGTCTATAACATTTTTGCATCCGCTCAGAAAATATCTAATGTTTGCTAAGTTTCTATGTGTATAATTTTTATTATACTTTATGTCTATTTATATTCCATACTATCTGTGCGTGATATTGACTCTCTGTATACTAGAAATCTCGCTGTAAACGAAACTATTTAATCAAAAGGTCATTTGCCCGCCTAAAATGCCAAACAAATTTCAACGGAAATGCACCGAGCGACGAAAGCAACCACAAAGCACAAATCGGAAAAGCGGAAAATCAACGAACAGTAAACAAATAATAAAAGATATCGAAGCAAGATATAAAGAAAGAGCGAGTGTATGCGAGAGAGAGATAGCATCAGGCCCGGCGGCACATTATTCAAGACAAACGGAATTAGCATCGAAATTGACGTTTCGAGTGTTCTTGACTTTGATTTTCGCTGTGCTCAGCTTCGACTCGTTTATCAGCGCATTCTTTCATTTCTCTCGTCTTTTATTTTAATTTTTTGTAAGTATCTTTAAACGTTGATCCCCCCAACCCCTGTGACAACTCTTGGGCTAATTTCAAACAAGTTCATTCACTTGCTCGCTGCACTTTCGTATACCTTACAAAGTTAGGCTATTTAAGTTTTGTTATACAATTTGCCACCAAACAAATTTGATTGAAAAGAAAGTTAATAAATCGAAAAGAATTCTTATTGATTGAATTTACTCAGGTCAATTTTAATCGGGAAAGATTACTAGAGTCTTTTTTGGACAGACTCTACTCATATATTGAATAAAGTAATTAATTAATATGATTATAAATCCTCTCAAATCCTGCGCGAGCAAGCATAAGTCAGTCAGCTACTGACGTTTGCAAAATTTTGTGTTATGTTATTTTTTTCGACTGGTGCAAAATCAACGTAATTTAATGGGGGGAAATATTTGGTGAGGCATGACGCATTTATAAGCCGATCGAATGACATCAGATTTGATCACTTTAAAATTGGCTTGGATTTTATATAGACGTATATATTTATATAATATGTGTATAGCTAGCGAAATGACAGTCAAGTGGGCCTTAGATTGGCCTCACTCGCCCGAAGCTCAAAGTGCCTTTTAAAATAGTTCTGGAACTAGATACGAGGCAAATCAACAAATAAATGCTTTCTTCCTGCACTTAGTGCAAGTTTCTATCTCTCTCTCTCTCTCTCTCTCTATCTCTCTCTTTGTGTATCTTTCTTTGCCTCAATTTGAATTTTCAGTTGAAATTTCTAGAGCATAGGATGGGGCCACTTAAAAGCACACGCGACACGTCGGCGCCACAAATTGATCCGCGGCCTCAGGTTTCCCGCCAAGGCGTTGAGGTGAGCGACAGAGAGATATGGCTATGGGGCTTAGGTATTACGGATTAAAATTGAAATCAATTGCATTGGGCTTGGCTAGACTTGGCTTGACGTGTGCCAGTTTCGCGCAGCTTGTAAAGAGTTCAAGGAGGCGTGCCGGCAAGTGCATTCAATTTGAATTTGTTTTATATATAACTTGACAAAGCAAGTGCTATCACAACTAATATTATTGTCTACATTATATTGTCTATATTTTATATATATATATATATATACATACATATAATTTTTAAATATATATAATATAAATAGAGGAGAATGGGCCTATGGTCATTTATTGTATGGGAATACTCAAAAAATATTTTAGTTTATAAATTAAATTAAATACAATTCAAATATTATCTTTGGTTATTTCTATTCATATATTCATTTAAGATATTGAAATAAATAAATTCTATTTATATGTTATCTTTTGCTGTTGCTGTTCATATACTTCTCGAACAGCTCTCGTTCATTCATTCATCAAATCATTTCCGTTACGTCATTTAACGATTTATACTATATAATGTCTGGCGAATGTGTACAGCTTTCGCCTATAAGTATTTTAGGTATTCCTTTCAGCCAGTTTGTGTCATCTTTTTGCTTGTTTTATTAGTGCGCGTGCTTCATTTGTTAGCTAATAATTATTTTCAATCACGCACACACACACACACACTGTAGCTAGCATAGCTAACGCTTCTAGTTTGTCATTAAAGACATAAGCACAGCGGGTCACACTTTTTTTATTAAAAGCGTTTCTTTACAGTAAAGCACACACACACACACATACAAATATATATATATATATATATATACATATATAATATTCACACATTTAGCATATTTCGCTCAACTGTGCACTATATTTATAAGCGCAGCTGGTCACACTTCTCATTGAAAGCATTCCTCTCGCAACTTTCCACTGCTGAAAATTGATCATGTGGCATATGTGGCACACACATACAAATACACATGTATAATTATTATTTATTAATATTCTATTTACTCAGTTCCAATTTGATAACAAAACGAGTTCTTTGTTGTTGGAAATTAGAACTGTGCTAACTAAACAAGGGGCGGGCAAAGGCACTCGCATAGGCCACGCACTATCTGATGCCCTACAACTGTGAGGTTTTACGCTTTAATGATTTAATATGTGTATTATATTATATCATATTATCTACTATTCGGCTAGACTTCGATTTCTCGTTCTTCTCCCCTTGTATCCGAGTGTGAAACTTAAAGGCTAAAGACTTACAAACATTTGATAAGGGTTGGCATTGATTTTTATCTATCTAGCTATTAGCTTAGTTCTCTGTCTAGGAGGAGTCGCTACTCCTCCAAGAAAATACAATCAAGATAGCCATAACAAACACAAATAACTGTTAGCTGACTTGGCCCACTTACATTTAAGATTAATATTTTTAGTAATAAACAATTTATTGGGTGGAAAATGAACAGGTGGCAAAGTGGAGCAAAGCGCCAACAAAGCAGCAGACCTTGAACTTCACTTGACTAAAGACCCAAGACCCAAAGTCGAAACGGGCAAACAAATGGGCGTAAAGCTAAAAATGCTTTGGGGCCACAGGTCGCGCACACAAAATCATGGAATATAGTTAGAAGCGACAATTATAATCGCTTGCATACAATATATATATATGTGTATATAAAGCCTATACACATAGAAACTAATTCATTTGCCAGTCGCTGCTCAGGTGCACTCAGCGAAAAATATTAATAGTTGTAGAAGTATTGAAGTAATCACAAACAAGAAAAAATTGTGAATAATTTAGAGTAGTAGAGGTAGGTTATATATCAGACATACGGGTGATATATAACCAGTATATATACATCAGAAATATGGGTTATATATATACATATATATATATTTATGTTCATAATACAATACGTTACGCTCTGGCATTTTACGAGCTAGTTAAGTGAACTCATACTTTAAGAAAACTAATTTAACTTGAAGTTTATTAAACATTGTTGAGCTCCAAGTTTAAGAATAGATTACGAAATAAAAATATATATATGTATATATATACAATTTAAGGAATTTATAGACAACACTCGTATATTTTGTAGCAGACACTTGTCACTTTTTCTCTGAGTGCACTTGACGTGCTGGCAGTAGGCTTGAGCTTAACTGTCGAACACCTGACACAAATTATTAAGTGCAAGCATTCAGTGCTGGGTATATTCTAGTCTAGCAGTCATATCAGTGCTGGGTATATTCTGGTCGATCAGTCATATCATAGTCGGCTCATTTCATTTCAGAGCAACTGGCGGTCAATGCTGAGTATCCCAGAGTCTATCATGCAGACGTTGCTCAATTACAGTTTAGTTTTCACTCAAATCCATTTAGTCTGCTGGTCAGTGTCATGGTTGGTTGCCACCCGAGTCTGGACGCGTCTGCGTCCAGCTATCAGCTAAGCAGTGGACTGTAAAACATCTATATAAACATATATAGGTATTTATATGTATGTATATGTATGTGTGTGTGAACTGTAGCACTCTGAAGGGGCAGTCAATTCGCTCTTCTGTCATTATCCGTGACTCACGCCTTGACGTATTTCTGAGCATTCTTTTTTCCAATGCTTACATCATTGCAAACAATGCGGCTGGATATATTCTTATCAGTGGGACATGACGACAAGCGGGCAACCAAGTCTGATAATATATATACATATATATAACTTGAGTTAATGCTCGTTGCCACGCCCCAGAAGTCAGCTCCATTTTGAAGTACAAGCTAGAATCTTATCAGAACACAAATACCACATATTCCAGTTAGATATAAGAATTAGACTTCCAATACACTTTCCAGCGCAGCATTAGCTTTCTCTCTCCAATGTTTGCTCGAACTATTTTGTGAAATTTTGCCAAAAAGTGCGTCTGGCATAGAGTTTTATTTGCTTATCAGCAATATAAGCTCTTATCACGGTGTTTACGTAGCAAATACTATGTATGAATATATGTATATATATATTTTAGAGGTCTACCTGACTCTATGCTTAGCATATTACATAAGTGCGAAAAGGCAAATGTAATCCGGTTCAAAATAGAATATTTTCTATATGAAATTATATATATATACAATCTATATATATATGTATGAATTATTAATTTAAGAAACTTTTCAAACAAAAAATTAAAACAAAATTAAATAAATTTACTTAATTCTTCTTAAAGATCTGCTGTTTCACCTCTTTGAGGTGCAAAGGTGCTTTGATCAGTGAATCAGGCAATATATACAGATATATACATTCACATACACATACCTATGCATGTAGTTGACTTTAGACTATGAAAGCGAGTGGCTATGCCCAAGTACAGTTCCTGAAGCTTTCATTAAGCCTGCATGCGCTGCTAAACAGTTAAATTGTAATTGCTGCAGTCATTAGACACACACATATTTATGTACATGTATGTATGTGTATGTGTGTGTGTGTGTGTGTGTGTGTGTAGTAACCAACAAAACTTGTTTTCCACAATTTGGCATGACTATTTGCTAACTGGGTCAACTCGATTTACTTTGATTGTTTTTGCAGCATTTGCGCGTGCGCGCCTTACCATAGAGGCAAAACAAAACAAATGATAGAGGAGAGAATGGAAAGCGTAAATACAATATAAAAGGAAGGAATAAAAAAAAATAAAGTGCAATAAAAAAGGATTAAATAACCTTGCACAGTCAAGCAGAAAATACCAAATTAGGCACGCCTCTATATACAGATATCGATATACGATAAGAAATTGCATGGCGGGGGGCCACGTAGAGAGGAGCAAATGAATCAGTTGACCAATTGCTCATGAACTGAAATTATAAGCGAATTCATAAAAGTGAATGTGCATCGATAACAAAGTATCGAGTGAGGCCAAAGGCTTGGCTGATTAAATACCTTCAATTGCTGGACGCATCGGGACAAGAGACAATTAAATATATTTTTGTAAATCTAGTTGCAAAAGTCGAACGCGACTTACCCTTGACAACTGGCTCCTGGACAAGTGTCATTTCTTCTTGGGGTATCATCTCCATGAGGCGCGCTATGTCCTTGGCCAGCATATTGTCAACAATGTCGAGCAGATGCGGTTTCAGCGAATGGAATTTGTTGAAATCCTGATGCTGCAGCACCTCTTGCATCTTCTTGATGTCTGGGAAGTCGCCCGGCGATATGGAGTGCTCGCGCTGTATTCGGTCGTACACCTGTCCCAGATTCTTAATCAAATCCTTCTTTTTGCTATCCTTGCCGAACACCGATGGCATATCCTTGCGCAGCTCTGCTATGATGAATGCATGCACCTTGGCTAATCTCGCGCGCTTGATCAGATCGTTGAGCTTGCGCAGCGCCGCATTGCGGGGCAGGGATTGCAGATCGCGGAACAGATCCTGCTCCTCATCCTCGAAGAGACGGCGATTCGCGTCGAAGCGCAGCGGCTGATCCCAGAAGCTGCCTATGTAGACGCGCGCCACCTCCGGCGTTTGCAGCACTTTGCCCAGAGACCACATCAGCGCTCCATAGACCCGCATCAGTTGCTGATGGTCGATCATGTCCGCCTTGTTCAATATAATGCGTATCTTGTCGTCGTGCCCCTTGAGCGCTTCAATCGAGCGCCGGAACTCGTCGGATATATCCAATTTGTGTGCATCGAAGAGCAAGATGATGCGATCGACGCGCTCGGCGAACCATTCCAGAACGCCGGTGAAATCGTAGCCACGATCGATGCGCTGCTTCTCGCCGGACAAAATGCCGGGCGTGTCCACAATCGAGATGGCATTCAGGACGGGTGATGCTACGCTGGAGCACTGGAAACGATTTAGAAATGCATTGCCATACTTGGATAGCGGGCGGAACTGTTTCTTGGGATCAACAACGAGCGCATTGCCGGGTATAACGCCCTCCTTATCGTCATACATAACGGCTATGAAACGGTCCGTTGTCGGCTCCGGTCCGATACGTATGCCGGGGAAGTCACGCTCCAACAGATACCGTATGAAAGTCGTCTTGCCCGTTGAGTATTGACCGACCAGCAGGATCATGGGCTTGGCATCGAAATCAGGATCTTCCAGTTTGGGCGAATGGAAGTCATGGAACTGGTAGTGCTCTTCCAGCGGCAACAGTTTGCTGCGATATATCTTTTTCAGCTCGCCGATAACATTTTCGACCACCTCTTGGTTCTTGGTCTCCCGTTTCAAAAAACTAAACATATTTGGCTAAATACACTCACACAACTATTTAATACAAATTTAGTAGCACAGAGCAGGCAGACAGAGCGCAGATAGGGCGGGCAAACACAGGCGGTAATTACTGCAACGACGACAACTTTATTAAATATATACGTATATATATATATATATATTTATTTATTTTTTATTGGCTTATGCGTATCATGCGGGTATTCAAAATATATATAGATATTCAATAACTGAATATTTTCGTATATTTTATGCTATGTACACTCGATTTTTCGTCAGCCGAGACGTCGCGTATGATTCACGCGCGTTCGTATTATTTTTGGAATATGTGTAACGAAAAAATGTTGGTATAGTGCAAAGCGACGACGACACCAAGGCTGCAATTCCAACTCCAAGTGAACTAATACGTCTATCGATTTATTGCACCGATATCGCGATATATGTCTACAGGGCTGCACATTATTGTTATGCGATTAATTAGTTTTTCGCGATTTAAAATTTCCGCATATCATTACATAAAATAATATATACAAAAAAGCTTGAATATTATAAAAGATTTGAAAATAATTCCAAGGCAACAAATATGAGGCCGACAAATTACTGTCTGTCAATGACTATGATTTAAGCGGACCGCGTAACACCACTAATAAAAATGTTTTACAATAATAATGGTATATACAATATAATGAATATAGTTTATTATTTATATTAAATTTTCATACATTTATTTTTACGTAAATATTAATTTATTTTTAACCATTGACAAGTATTAGCAGAGCTGCTTTACCCATAATCATCGTTTACACCAGCATGATATGGTCACCTTATTTGCGACAGCAAGTGTTGATGAGCGCAAATATACTACAGCTGTTTCGTTTTGATTTTCAGTCGTCGTGAGAGCGCACCGAAAGATACATTCGTGTGCAGCGAGTGGATAAGCAAAAGTGAATTTTGTTGCTGCATGCCAAAAAAAAAGAAAGCAAAAAGTGAATACATAATTTGCATAAAGCGTATGTGCTCTAATCAAATGCGTAACAGCTAATAAAATGTAGTTTAATACGCTCATATTCCAAAGATATGTACATATGTGGTGGTAGTGCGGGTCAGCATAGGTGTGTGTGCGTGTGTGTGTGTGTCAGCATGTGCTTGTGTGTGTGTCTAAATTGCACGAATCTCGGCCGTAAGGCGCGCATCAACAAGAGCAATAAAATCTATTTAAGTAATTAATCAATTGAGCGACTTTTGCGAAAATGCTCCAAATTGCAACAACAACAACAACAACGAAGCAGCAGCCACAATTTAAGTGCAGCAGCCGTTATGCTGCGAACTGACTTGGACTTGGACTTGGGAAACCAACTGAAAAATCGATCAACGTTCAACGATGCCGCCAACAGCAAAGGCGAAGCCACAAACGAAAACATTGCGAACTTGCAAATTTAGCCAGAGGTAAGTCGAAATTCCAAAATATCAAACACACATTTCCAATCCATTCAACTAACAACAACAACGAGAACAACTGCCAATACTTTTGGTATGATGAATGTCGCTGCGATTTCGTAACAGTCAAACAGTAAATAAATAAATACAAACATACCTGTTTCGCCTGTATATGAAAAGCTGCTACAGTTACCCCAGCTGCCAACCCCGCTCTATATCTTTCTCTCTCTCTCTCTCTCTCTCTCTCTTTGACCGCAGTGTCCGTTTGTGTTAAGTACAATTGCACTTAAATACCCAGCACTCATTTGTTATTAAAATCGGATATATTTAATTTAAATTTAGTCGTTGCAACTGGCCGCGCCCGAGATGGATGTGCTTCACAGCCACTACTTGTAGGGTATATATGTATATTTGCTGGGATGCACATAAGTATATTGCCAAAAGCAAACGCAACTATAATTAAGGGGTATCTTGCAGTTGAATGCTCTAAGAAAATACATACATTTCAGTAGGCTTACTCAAAGTCAAGTAGTATGAGTTTACTCAAAGTCAAATGTGCATATATATTAATTGCTATTTACTAATACAAATACAGGGTATATGCAGGGTCGAAACTGCATAGAGTTTACTTAAGCCTCAATCTAATTTCAATGCCCAAAATAATTTCTTAAATATAAAGAATATTCGTAACTAAGTAGATACAGATTACAGGGTATATCGCAGTGCGAGGCCCACAACTAGATAAATCATTTTTGTCGCATTTTAAATCTGGCTATGATCAGTCAAGTCAAATGAACATGCTTATTAGGCGTATATACATTTTAGTAATATAAATACAGGGTATATTAGAATTGAGCACTTTCAACTATTTACATAACTGAGCTGTCTTAATGCCCAATCGTGTCTCAAGTTTGCATAACCACACTTACGTATAGGTATATTACAGGGTATCTCTACAGCACACCTTTAACCGCCCCCAAAGCTCAAACGGCAAGGCAAGTTTTAGACCCATTTCCACTTTGGCCTCAGCTCTAGTTCAAGCGTCATCGAGTGACGCCCCTCAAAGGAAAAAAAAAAAACAAAAAACAAATAATAAAAAATTGTTTTTGTTGCTTTGTTTTTTTGCTATTTATGGAAATTTCGATTGATTTCATTAACCGAAAATAAATTTAATGTTTGCCATTGTGGGGGGAGGCGCCAAATAAAGTCGTAATGTTGCCATGACATTTGAGGGGCGTGTCCACAGGGGGCGTGGAGAACACGAGCTGCAATCAATTACCGTTTTTATTATACGCCAAGCGACATTTAATGAGCTCTACTTAATGGGCTAGGGATAGATAGTCGCAGATATATATACGTATCCAAAAGGTCATAGTATTATAGTGAGAGGTATTAGAGCATTGGTCATGGGTGTAGCACTTCGGGTCAACTGTACCAGGGTTATTATTATACTATTTATACGGCTTTGTTTATACAGAAGTTTGAAATATTAAAATGATATTTTAAATTAGTTTATATTTATTATGTGAGTGAGAGTCTTGCCCTCTCTATGACCACTCTCCATAAAATCGCTCTTCCCATTATCACTCTCCCTATAATTGTTTTCCATATGCTTGGTCTCCATCTACTCCCTCTCTGGCTGCGCTCCATATAAAGTTCGTATGATAAAAGTAGTTGAAAATTAAAGCTGAAGAAGTTCCCGACAGCTCCTATAATTCTTCATTTATATTATTGATATCAGATATTGATAATGATATTACATTCCAAGAACTATCATCGTTTTCTTTCCTATTCGGCTGCCCTATTATAAATTTATTATTATTATTAAACTAATAATAAACTAGGAGATACCCTAACCCTATTCGATATTAGTTTTTGATTATACACAATAACTTGTATGTAACTACAAATAAAATATATACTGTATAATTAGAAAAGAAATGAAAATTAAAATACAGCAGGCGAGCTGGTTTCCAGAGACTTCCAAATATCCTTGATTCAGTCATATCAAAGGTATAATTAAGCCAGACATGCAAGAGCTTCCAGTTGACTCATAATCATTGGTTACACCATGCCATTGATACTGTCCTGGTTAAAAGCTTACAGTTGAACCAAATCATGGAGTAATACTCCGGGGAAACTATATAATTTCAGAATCGACTCTTACAAAGGTATGTATGAAGTGCATTTCGAGCTAGGATCAGCTGCAGCAGAGCCGCTTAATTGCGGAAAAATACCAGGCGAACATGAGTAGAAGGTCGCGAAATGTGAATTATATTTAAGTTGAGCAGACCTTGAAATTGGGAGTTGAATTTGAGAGCTAAAATTGTAGGGATGATCAAATAATTAATGTTAATTTAGTTATCACTCTGCTTCTCATTTCTGTTCGTCTGTTCATTTTCGAGAAGAAGCGTGTAAAATCGACCCTAAGCAGCGGCTGCTGCGAATTTTCAAATTCTCAAATTCACAAATTGCTATGTAATATTTTTTTAAAGTACCAGGCGAACACATAAACGAGCAGAAGGTGGAAAATGTTAGTTAACATTATGTTAACAGAGCTATTTTATTTTCTCTCTCTCTCTGGCTTTTTTTCTCTCTCTCTCTCTCTCTCTCTCAATTTTAACTCTCCATTTCAAGATCAACTCAACTTAATTTTAAAAAAAATTTACGCCCTTCTACTCATTTATGTTCGCGTGGTACTTCTGAAGAAATTTGACTCTCGTCAAATGCAAAATTTAATCATGAGCAAGCAAAAATAATAAATAAAATATATTTAAAGCAAATATTTGTATATTGGCTTGCAATGGATAAAATCAAAACAGAGCTAACAAAAAAAAAAAATTCAAGTCTCAAGTAATGAAAAAATAAGCTAATGCTTGTATGCTAATGAGCGAATGAATGAACGAATGTAGAAAATAATAATAATAATTGAAAATTCATAATAATGTCTCTTCTAGGATTAACTCTTCAGATGTGTATCAATATCTGTATTGTCGGATTATTCAACCAGCTGCATTTGCTCTTTTTATATGCTTGCAGCGGAGATTATTTTGCATAAACATATTAAACAATGATTAATATGAATTAAGCACTGAATAAGAGATTTTTCTATGAAGTATTTGTACTTGTTCATGTTAACTAGCTCTCAACTTAAGCTCTCAATTTAAACCTTCAATTATAACTCTCTATTTTAGCTCTCAATTTGAACTCAAACTGAAACTTTTAACTCACATTTTGCGCCCTTCTACTCATTTATGTTCGCCTGATACTTCAGAATATAAGATTGAAATTTTACTGTCGTCAAACTGGTCCCATAATAATTCACACATGAGAAGCAAATGCAATAAAAAATATTTAAAAATTAAGAATATAACATACTTTTAGCAATCCATCATACCCTGTTTTCCCATTTTTTGTTTTCTTACCAGAGCAATTTCTTAATGCATTTCTTGATGAAAAGAGTTATATATATCTAGAGCCTTTATAATCCCATTTTTCTTCGTTTCTTATGTGTATTATTTATCCAATATTATATCATAACCTTCGACATTATTCTCTTACAATCTATCCATCGAAATCATTTTCCCTATTTTATCATAATTTATATAAATTTCTTAGCATGTATTTTCCTTAGATTAACTGACATTTTATATATATATAATGTGTTATATATATATATATATATATATATATTCTTTTTTTTTTTTTTTGTCACGCGAGGCAGTCGCCAAAAATTTGTTTCTATTTTTATGCCAATTGACGCGAGGCCGCACGATCGCCCACATTACAAGCCACAGCCCGTGTATCTGAGGGATCGGGTGGATCGGGTAGATCGGTTAGGGCGGCTATTGCTAGGGGCCTATATACAGCATGGGCAGCGACTACGTCTCGCTAGGAGGAGGCCATTGCGATGCTTCCCGCTGCTCTTGCCCACGTCTCGACTTGAACTTATCGTGAGCTCAAGATGGGAATGCGTGATGTAGTCCCCATAATCCTCTCTCTTTCTCACTCTCTCTCTCTCTCTCTCTATCTAATATCTGCCTATAAAGCCCGATTTGTATTCATATTCGCATTTTATTACTGTAATTTTTTAATTGTTTAGACGTTGCACAAACTGCATTACAGAACTTGTAGACAATAAGTCTCTATAATGGAGATCTGCGTGATAGATAAATATATATGTTATAGATATATCAGCTATATTCGATCTAGCCCAGACTGAGTTCAGTTCTCCATCAAATTTTGAATGAATAATAAATAATATATCTATATTATATTTAATTATTATTTTATATATTTCATTTTAGTATATTTATATATTTAATAAATATATTTCTATATTTTTTTTATATATTTAATTTAATTATATTTATATATTTCACTATCATATTTACATATATTTATTGTGGTCTTTCAGATGGCGCTATAAAAGGGCTAGCTCCCCAGTAGGCCTTTGCTAGCGATTCAGCCGCTGTTGAGTAAGGAAAATGTCAAAAATGAGAGGTAATTTCTTATCGAGACGGATCTTGCTCTCGCACTCTTTCTCTAACGCTGTCCCGCTCTCGCTCTCGCTTTGGTTGCAGGCCGTGTACTGATACCACTGCCCAATACGGGGGCAATGGGACGCAAGCGCAACAATTTTTATATGCGCAGCATTTTCATCTTGGCCCTCTGCATCTTCGGCCTGCTGCAGTATCACAATTTCAACTACCGTGAGTACCGTTATAAATTGCATTTACGCTTGACTCACAGTCGACTTCTGGCCGCACAGTGGACAGCCGCGATGCGATGCTCAGCGAATCGGTTACCAACGACTCCGTGGACGCCATAATGTCAATGGTTCCGGCCACGCTGCATAAATATCTGACTCCGCACACGCGCAACCACAGCGTTCCGGCTCCGGGTAAGTAATTGCGATTGATTGACTGATTGAAGCGGGGCATGACTGATTGATGATAGTCCAATAATGATAAATGACTCGTTGACTAGATGATTCATGGAATGAATTGCTTGAGAGACTTAATTGATAACAATATATTGACTGAACGATTGACTGATTGATGTCAACTTGATTGATGAACAGCAGTTGATTGATGCAAGACATTAACAAGTAACTGATTGATTGATTGATTCATTGAGACAGCTAGACTGATTGATGCACTATCTGACAAATTGACTGATTCATAAACTGATTGATTTGTTGATTGATAACGATTAGACAGCCCATATACATATACCGTGACTGATTGATGTACTCTGGTGGCATTAGGCAGACTGAGTGATTGATGATAACATAATGACTCGTTGACTCGCACTGATTGATGACCATGTAATTTTTGACTATCAGGCTGCTTGATTGATGAACAGCAGCTGATTGATTGATGAAAGTTGGACAGACTGACTGATTGATCATTGATGGGCTGATTGATTGCTGGATAAGCCACAGTTGGCTTACTTATTGTCTGATTGACAGATTGATTGAACATATTCGTTATTTGAATGACTGACTGATTGGGTGATTGACTCAGATCTCAAGCATTGTCGCTATCTTTTGCATCAAACACTTTCAGGTCTGCAGCTGCAAAACAGCAGCGGGTCTGCTTTGAGCGGCTCGGGCAGTGGCTCGGCGACAACGATCAGCTTCGAGGTCTATCGTCCGCCGAACAACACGGAGATCAAGCGTCAAATAGTGAGATACAACGAAATGCAAATGGTGCTAAATGAGGAGACATTCGGACCGCTGCAAAACGATTCTGTGATAATTGTCGTACAGGTGCGTTGCTCATCGATGCCAATGATCGATTATAGTTATCGATCAGTTGCTATCGCTTCACAGGTGCATACGCGCATCAACTACCTGCGCCATCTGATTGTGAGCTTGGCGCAGGCGCGCGACATCTCGAAATCTTTGCTGATCTTCTCGCACGACTTCTACGACGATGACATCAACGATCTGGTGCAGCAAATTGATTTCTGCAAGGTGCTGCAGATCTTCTACCCGTACTCAATACAAACGCATCCGCACGAATATCCAGGCGTCGACCCCAACGACTGCCCCCGGAACATTAAGAAGGAGCAGTGAGTGCAGCCGACAAATATCCAAAATGCGAGTCGACTCGTAATTAAATTTGATTCCTTTCAGAGCTCTGATCAGCAACTGCAACAATGCACTGTATCCCGATCTCTATGGCCACTATCGTGAGGCGAAGTTCACGCAGACGAAGCATCACTGGTGGTGGAAGGCGAATCGCGTGTTCAACGAGCTGGAAGTCACACGCTTTCATACCGGTTAGCCATGGCCAGCGAGAATTAGCTTAACTGATTCTGATTCATTGATTATTCAATTTTGTGGCCAGGTCTCGTTCTGTTCCTGGAGGAGGATCATTATGTGGCCGAGGACTTTCTCTATTTGCTGGCCATGATGCAGCAGCGCACCAAAGACTTGTGCCCGCAATGCAATATCCTCTCGCTGGGCACCTATCTGAAGACGTTCAACTATTATACGTACCACAGCAAGGTGAGAGCCGACCGAATGCATTTAAAAGCCACACACACAGCTCTCCCTCCCTCTCTCCCTCTCTCTCTCTCTCTCTCTCTCTCTGTCTCTCTGTGCTTCTTTGCCTTGGCTACGAACTTGTCGTTAGTCGCTTAGTCGCTCACAACAAGAACAATAATAACAAAAACAAAGAAACATTTCGATATCTTTTATTTACCTTTGGTTTCTTAACAAAAAAAAAAAAAAAAAACAGAAAAAATAAACAAAATTCCACGCTTATGCATATATATTTGTTATTAACTAATACAACTGTTTAAACATAACATCTGGTCAATCCGTAGGGCCTTAGAGCAGTTACAGTGAAAGCTCCTTGGAGCGAACACACTAGTAGAAATGTTCAGAGTATGACCTAGCTGTTCGACTAACATAGGCACCAACAACAACTGTTCGTTTGTAGAGCTTTCACTGTACTTCACACACACACACACACATACACAGACAGGCAGCGAAAAATATAATATAATTTAAGTAAAATGAAAAGAAATTCTGCTATTATATCTTTCGCAGCTGCACATACATTAGCTGTATAAATACATACATGCATACATCTCAGTGTAACTCATTTGACTCTAAATATGTATGTTGTACATATGTATATGTTAACTTCTATTTATAAAGTTTTCTAACACACACACACACACACACACACACTCTGTCTCTGTCACACTCACACACATTTGCAATTCATATTCGTATCTAAATATCATGTTATCTCTCTGCGTTCTTCTCTACTTGATGCAGACTAACAAAAAATCGTATGCTTCCTCGCTGATCTCGTCAAACAGTCTATTAGGATCAAATAGGAACAATTACAATAGCAACAACAATAACAATAGAAACTCACAGCAATTAACTGCGTCCTCATCAGCGCTCTCATCCAGCACTTCATTAAAGAACGCCAAGGTCTATGTGGGCGACACCTCAGACGTTGATAACATTAATAATAAGCATAACAAAATGTTGAACAATAAGCGAAATAGCCACATGAACACTGTCACCGCCACATCCAACACGAATAATAATAATAATAATAATAACAATAACAATGATAATAGCAATAAGAATGGTGCTCAAACTTGGAATTATCATGTACTGCCGTCATTGTATTCCGTCTATCAGAAGGTAGCACCATCTTCGACAACAACAAAACGAAAAAGAAGAAGAAGATTAATATTTATTTACTTTATGCACCTTCAATCATTGCTTTATAGTAGAGAGCACAATTTGCTTATGTTTTGGCTTTTCTATTCGCATGTTACCGTTACAATATCATTTTCTTTATACTTAACTTATTTGTCGGTTCTCCTTATGTTGTTATTCTGTGTATGTGTGCTTGGCTCCTTTCTCTCTCTCCCTCTCTCTCTTTCTCTGTGTCTACGTCAATTGTGGCATGCCGTTAAATTGTACCAACACATACAAACACACACACGACTCGTATACAGTTGCGCGCCCGCGTAAGCATCGCTAAGCTCGATAAGCGCAGCATCGTTCAAGACTATCGCAAGGTAGTAGGCGTTAAATATATCGTTAATCGTTCATGCAAAATATATTCAATTTGCAAATTGCCCAACATAAAAAGCTATTAGAGATGGCCTCATGCACCTTGCATTCATCACAAGCAATAAAAGTCTGGCAATGCCGATCACCATGCACTGTGTATTTGGCCTATTAGCAGGAAAATCCTAATTGATTTATATTTGTGTTAAGTTCTTATATGTATAAATATGTGTACATATATTTGTATATTGCTTACGATTGTATTTGCTATGTTTGTATATAAAATTTTGCATGTACACATAATCTTTTTTGTTCCACTGTTTGCTGTGAGTTGAGTTCAATTGTGACGTCACTAATGCCCGCTTCAATTGTAAATATTCCCTCTCCCCACAGGTGGAGTCCATGCCCTGGATCAGCAGCAAACATAATATGGGCTTCGCCTTCAATCGTACCACTTGGACGAGCATTAGACGCTGCGCCCGTCACTTTTGCAGCTACGATGACTACAACTGGGACTGGTCGCTGCAACACGTATCGCAGCAGTGTTTGCAGAGGAAGCTGCACGCGATGATTGTCAAAGGGCCACGCGTCTTTCACATTGGAGAGTGGTATGTACAGAGGAGAAGTGAAAGTATGATATAAACTGAATAAACTCTGATTTCATTGCAGCGGCGTTCATCACAAGAACAAGAATTGCGAGTCCAATCAGGTGATTTCCAAGGTGCAACATGTCCTGCGCATCGCACGCAACTCCCATCAGCTCTTCCCGCGCTCGCTGATGATGACGGTGCCCAGCTTGATCAAGAAATCGAAACTACGCAAAGGCAACGGCGGCTGGGGCGATCTGCGAGATCACGAGCTCTGCCTCAACATGTCGTTGCCCGCGAGATAAAGCTATAGATCACCAAAAAAGAAAAAGAAAAAGAAAATGAAAAACAACAATGAATCTAATCATAGCAAATTAGCTTAGTTACTAGCCTCTAGTTCTGTAGTAAATCATTTTAAGTAGCGCTAATTCTTACACTATATAAATGATAGGGGAACCCCAGTTGGATCAAACAACTTTAACAACAACTACTGGAAGTCGCAATCAACGCAACAATTCGCATATTTTCGAAATTTTTATATAAACGCCAAACAAAATTCAATGCAGCGCAATTCTCTAGTCACCTGTATAGACAAATCTTTAATTGTGCCGGTTTTTTATGCTATGCCCGACTAGTTACTCTTAAATTGTTTTTTATTTAGGGTCCGTCCAAAATTCAATAAAAATCCAGACGCCTAAAAACAATATTATTTGGTATATTCACACACACATACAATATGCATGAGATCCTACTAAAGAGATATATACATATAAATATATCCCCCCAACTGTGCCGAAGTCAAATTTTGAGAAGAACAAAACTAAAGAAAAAGAAAACCATAATGCATTAGCTAGTCATATACGAACACAATATATTCTGAATAATACGCAGAAATATATATAACAAATAAATAATATAATAAATATATAAAACATTTTAATAATTATTTTTTAGATAATAATATAAAGCATGTACATAGTTCCAACTTTGTTGTATAGTTTTTACTTTCCACATAAGTTATCTTAATATATAAAATATTAATTTATAAGTATTAAATTTATGTGCATAATTTGTTATTTTTAATTGTTAGTCCAAAAGGCGCTTTTATCTATTAGGATTCATAATAATACAATAAAATAAACGCTAATTAAATGCAAACACATAATTTGATAATCGATTTTTTTTCATTCGTTAATAAATAAACATTAAAGTATATTAATTAATTAACAAAAATGTAGCATGCGTTATAGACATTTTGAATTTTGTTTAGACATTTTGAATTTAAGCGCGCTTTGTAGCAAATGTCATTCATTTCAGTGCTGCACAACGTCAGAAATTGACATACTCATTTTATTTAGCTGACTAACAAAATATAAAAAATATGTGAATTAAAAAACACAGTATATTGACTAAATTTTATTTGTTCCAAAATCGTTGTTTCAGAAATGCAGATAATAATTTAAACCAACACAAAACAATAGTGCAATTTCAATCTGATGCAGGAAAATACTTGAATCTTCCACTGTCTGAGAGCTTTTGCGGTGTGGTAAAGCTTGCGGTTGAGGCTAGTTGTAATCGCACCGCTGGAGCGGCAAGACACAATAAGAATCATTCTAGGCGAGCAGTGTAAATCATAATTGCAATCACTACCTTCAGGAAAAGACAGCATTCTCTACCGTCTGTGTGTTTGTAATCAACTTAGTGCAATCATGAGCAAGCAACTAACTCGAAATGTTCGGCAAATGAAAAAACTCCTGTCAATGGCGACGGCAAACGCCGCCGGAGGCACGCACAATAACTACTTCACCTATGTGAATGAGCTGTCGCATCCTCTGCCACGCGACCCGCCAATCGTGTCGCCGGAGGAAGCTGTGGCCTGCATAAAGTCTGGTAAGTCTAAACGGGATGCTCTCTGCTGCTCACTAAAAATGCCAAATTACTCCCTTTTGTGGGCTCTGGCATAGCGGAACGCTAAAAACGACAGTGTTATGTAACATGCCAGCAACTACCGTGATTGCTATCTCTCTCTTCCCCCACCACCACACTGGCCTGTTTTGACTGCTTAGAAGAACAGAATGAAAAAGCGAGCAGGCAAAGTTTACAGCAAACTAAAGGGCCACGGGTGTTGTCACTAGTGCATGCAAATTTTATTATAAATATGTGCATGTGTGATTGTGTGTGTGTGTGTGTTCGTGCTTGCGTTCGTTTGTAAACTATTTACATATTTGGCTGTGTGCGTGTGCGTTCGTATATAAACATATGAAGTGGTCAATTACAGGGTGCCATAAAGAAATCAATTGACCGTGATTAGTCCTACGATTAGATGATGAATATATCAGTAGTTTATGACGAACCCCCACGTATGCAAAATACACTATTCTAATCTATACATAATGTATGCATAATACCACTCGAAGATCAGCAGATAGAAAATTCAATTATTGTTGTTCTAAGAAACAGTGTTGAACACTATTGAATAGTATCTTGTACTTTGTACTCTGCCCAGCTGTTCAGCTTTGCATGGGAAAAGCTCTACTTAGAGACACACACACATAGCCAAGCACACACACACACACACACTTAAGCATATACATAACACAGTCGCGCGTCTTTGCTGGTTGTTAACAGCTGTGCTGATAAGAGCAATTTTAATAACTATATAAACTGAAACCGCTATAATGTACACATGCATGTCGTAGATTATGCAATAACATCAGAATTTGCTGCTGTGCCGCATTCGCATTCGCATTCACATTAGCATTAGCATTTTATTGGCTGCTTCCATGTGGGCGGTGCTATAGCATTGATAACATACAGCTCCCAATACGAAATAAATTGCTAAATTGTTGTTTCTAATTTAGCTTTGATTCAATTAATTTCAATCGACAAGTTGCGCAAGAGCCAAAAGAATAAAATCGTTATCAATGTTAATGAAACTAGTTATTCAAGCTGGCCACGCCCACCACAGAACTGTACAGTTTATTTACGTTTTACATTTTAAGTTGAAGCTGTTTAGCTCGCACTTCAGCTGCCATTTCTTCTTCTTTCATTTGCGATCGAACACTAATACTGTTAGCACTGGCGCTCTAAATTTAGATCAATTTGCAAAACACGCGCAGAACCAGATCAACTACGTCATATCGTTTGGAAAAGTTTATGTTGTTTTTGTTGTTTGTTTGAATTTCTTTTTTGTTACGCGGCAACATTCGGTTCGATAACATTTTACGAATGGTACGCTGCTGTTATGTATGCGATTGCATGACATGCGTACCGACCTTAGTGGTTCGATAATCTTTATTAATGAGGCAGCAAACATAAACAGCTTTTTAAACGTAAATATTGTTAGTTAATCTTATCAAGAACTTGCACATTATCTAAATGCATATTTAAATAGATGTACACACGCACAATCACACTGATTTATTTTTGCATATATTAAAAATAAGAAAACGCAGCATGACAGAATATTGCATCTGTAGGGCTCCATATAAATAGAAAATTGGCATGGCTACAGCTACACACACACACACACATTTAAGCGTGTATGTATGTATGTGTATGTATATATTGTAAGTTCGTTGATCGTTTGGATGATTAGCAAGGCCAACTAGTCGTGGCAAGTACAGTGCGCACTCTCTAAACTTATCTAAAAATAGAAATGTAGCTTCCTGGATGATTGAGGATGTATCGCGTTCAATCAATCAAATCACATTTATGAAAGCAATATATATCTGGCTATTGAATGAATGAAGCAAAAGCCAATCAGTCAATCAGAGCATCATTCATAAGTATGATAAATAGTTGCTCTATCAAATTTCGTTCACCTAAGTCTGCTTTCAATCACGCCATCAATCAATTACGTTCATTCAGTTCTTATATTAGTTTTATGCTTTGACATTCTCAAAGACGTTAAACGTTCATCAATCAGAGTATTAAAGGTGTTAAGGGTTCCTCAATCAGGGCTTCCATCAATCAGACTACCAATCGAAACAGCTTACTATGCAATCAATTATAAATATGATTCAAGTTTATAGCGCTACGAGCTGGCAGTCGTCAATTAGGACATCAATCAGCCTATCAATCAAGCAAATTATTAATCAATCATACTGTTTAATCGTGTTTCTAGTTCTTAGAGATATTACATACTAGAATTAGATAATTTTTAAAGAAGTGTATCATCAATCAGCCTCAATCATCAATCAATTCAATGCTAATGAAATTTCTTGCATATGTTTTCCACAGGGGATACAGTCTTCGCGCAGGGCGCAGCTGCCACTCCAATCGCGTTGCTGAACTCGATGTCACAGCATGGCAAGTGCAATAAACTGGAGAACGTCACGGTCTGCCATATGCACACGGAGGGACCGGCCGAGTACTGCAAGCCCGAATACGAGGGCATCTTCCGTTCGAACTCCTTCTTTATGGGCGGCAATGTGCGCAAGACCGTGGCCGAGGGGCGTGGCGATAATATGTCTATCTTCTTGCATGAGATTCCTTTGCTGTTTAGCAAGAAAATTGTCCAGCCCGATGTGTCCTTAATACACGTGTCGCCGCCAGATAACCATGGCTTCTGCTCGCTGGGCACCAGCGTCGATTGCGTTCGCACTGCGTTGCTGCATTCCAAGAAGATTGTTGGTAAGCATTTTAACTGAAATATATATCCATTGATATATACTCACCGACCGTCCCGACCGTCTGTTTTGCAGCTCAAATCAATCCCAATATGCCACGCACCTTTGGCGACAGCATCATACACAAGTCGCACTTTGACTTCGCCATTCAGGTGGACGACAAGCTGCCCCAGCACGGCACCGGCAAGCTGTCGGACGTGGAGCAGAAGATCGGCAAGCTGATAGCCGAGAACCTGGTGAAGGATGGCGCCACACTCCAGATGGGCATCGGCAACATTCCGGATGCCGTGCTGAACTCATTGCACAACCACAAGGATCTGGGCATACACTCGGAGATGTTCGCCAATGGCGTTGTTGAGCTGGTGAAAAAGGGCTGCGTGACCAACAGCAAAAAGACCATGCACAAGGGACGCATTGTCGGCTCCTTCCTCATTGGCGACCAGCCCCTCTACGACTTTGTCAACAATAATCCCTTCATCGGTAAAGCCCTTGAATCACCTTTGTTACTCTGTAATGCGAGCCTTGATCCTTGCAGAAATGTTGTCGATCGACTATGTGAACAACACGAGTATTGTGAAGCAGCAGCCCCGCATGACGGCCATCAACAGCTGCATTGAGGTGGATCTGACCGGCCAGGTGTGCTCAGACTCGATTGGCACCCGTTTCTACTCTGGCTTCGGCGGTCAAGTGGACTTCATTCGCGGTGCCGCCGAGGCCCTTGACGGCCAGGGCGTGCCAATTATAGCCATGCCATCGACCACCAACAAAGGAGAGAGCAAGATTGTGCCCGTGCTTAAGCCAGGTAAAACCCAAATCTATAACCAGCCGACTCCATTGCTAATTCCCATACTTTTTTCGCAACCGTTTAGGAGCTGGCGTTGTTACCTCACGTGCTCACATTCACTATTTGGTCACAGAGCACGGCGTCGCCGCCCTGTTTGGCAAGAACATGCGCCAGCGCATGTACGAACTGATTAAGGTCGCCGATCCCAAGCACCGCGAGGCGCTCGAGAAGGCAGCCTTCGAGCGCATCAAGGTGATGCCCTCGGCGGACTAAGAAGCCACTCGATTGAAGGCAGCACCGACAGCAAAAGCAACAGCAATTGCACCGCCTAATCCTAGCTGAAGATATTTTGAATATGAAATTAGAATTGCTCAAAACATTTTTCAAAAGCATTCCCGCAGCGGTTTCCTTTTCTTCAAATGTTTTGCATCAATTTTCTACATCCGGAACTTTTCGTCTGTATTGCTAAGAAAATCAACAAAGTGAAAAAATTAAACGATTTTTTATTTTACCTGCAGCTGGGGCATCATTCATATATATATAAATTATTAATTAGACTTGGAATTTATATTAGGGATAGCTCGACTGCTCATCTAGATAAATTTATCCATTTGGCGGCACAACTGCTGCATTAAATGCCCGCTAGATAGCGCCCGTAAACGCAAAATATTTAGAGCATAACTTGGGAGGCATGCACCAAGTGTTGCATACAGCAGACGCTAGAGGGCGCGTCTGCCCGCACAGTAAAAAGATGTTTAAATATTTTAGTTTTTTTTATAAGTTTGTGTTTATTTTCTTGTTGTTGATGTATAAAAATCGAGTACAGTGTTAAGAGCTCAGTTTGGATCGGTCGAAGCTATTTTCGTTTTGTAAAGTACTTATATACAAATATTTGCGCTTCGAACAGTCGCTGGTGCTAACTTGGCTTATTGCATAGGTGTTGTGTTAGTCGTCTGCATACATCAGTAATCATATACTTTATCATGTGAATTGAATGTTGTTTGCTGATTTCAAGAATCTCTGAGAAAGGAACTAAATAGTAGGTTGTAATATATTGTATATGCTGCAAGTTGTACATAGCGCGTCGCATATGTTGTTGTTGTTGTTGCATTATTGTGTTATGCATTGTAATTGTATTGGTTATAGGGCCTAAAACACTTTTAAAATCTACAGATTTAGCTTAAAGACATCCTGCTTCCCTCTCTCTCTCTCTCTCGCTCTCTCTCTCTCTCTCTCTCCCCACCTATTCTTTGCTCGGGGATTTACTTCTTCTTCGGGTTCTTGGCGTTTTTGCCATCGGCATTCGGCTCGATTTTGGCACGCTTCTTTGGATGCTCAATCTCGTCGTCCTCACCATCATCCTCATCGTCCTCCTCCTCCATATCGACAACCTCGACATCGTCCTTGATATTCTGGCCGTGTATATAGACGGGGCCATTGCCCTTAATTAGCTTAAACGTCACCTTGGACTCGTAGAACTCGACATCGGGATTAACGGCGCGTGTCTCCCCAGCCCTCAGCACGGCAATTGGAATCTGTACCGAATCCTTCATTGTAGTCACCTGTCAAGGCAAAGAGCAAAAATTGGTTACACACGAGACACCTTAGCGGAGGCAAAACTTTTTAGCTAATTACAGTTGAGACCTGGAGGAATTATCTATATTTTGTATACGTAAAGCGGGTATATTGGTTTTTTGTTTTATTGTCCAATGGTTCATTGAACTGCCTTTATGAAGACAAAACATTCCGCTGTTGTTGCAGATAAAAACTTGAAATATTTCTTCAAGAAGCGATGGGCAGGTAGAGCCTTAATGGAATGGAAATCAGCTACGTCTGTGATGACTGGCAATATTTAAGCTAGACATTTAGAATGTAATTTTATACACCCTAGAGAAAATATAATCAAGATCATATAGATATAATCGCTAGGGGAAAGACAATGCAGTTCAAGAATACCTAAAACCAAGTCTATAAGAGGAAGAAGTTCGAAGAAGTCTACAGATTCGATAATCAGTGATCCTCTAAAAATAGACCAATTTAGCACTCGGTAACAGCGACTGATATAATCAGTTAAGCCGCGAGGCTGGGTTTTTGAACTTTGCAACTAGGATCGATAAGGCCTCTGACCTGTCAATCAAAGAGCAGCTCCCCTTGCGCTCCTGCGCTGCCCATCTCAGTTGGAAATATCAGCAGGCTGTCGTATAAATCATTGCGTATGAACGACGATTCAATCGGTTGTAGCAAACCTTTTAAGACCGCGATAACTAAAAACTCGAAAAATAAAATAGAAATAAAAAAAGATACAAATCGTAGGCGTTATCACAGCAGACCTATATACGGGGACAATGATACCTGGCCGGGCATTCATCGCTCTGCACTGGCAGAGACAACATCGTCAAGCAAATCCGCACAATCTGCCACTTGTCTCAGGCGGAACGGAAAGCACGTGCTTTCTTTTGAACAACTTGTCGAAAAGTTTCTAATAAAAAGTCAACTCAGTGTGAAGTACCCGACGCAAAGGTGGAAATATTAGCAAATATGTGCGACTATGACGGTACGTTCCAATCACAATAGAAACTCAATTAAATTCAGCCCTAAATTAGACAGCTTTCTAAGAATACGGATGGCAATTGATAGTACAAATACGGCAACTCCGAATAAAAGTTATTGATTTACTTGCATCGAAATACTGCCAGTGAAATGTGAATCAAATAATCTGAGAAGCTGCTCAAGAAAAGCAATTATAAATTATATAAGTGAAGTGAAGTTACAACTATAATAATTTGGTTTTTTTTTATCAGAGATAATTTTTAAATTGAGAAAAATATCAAATTGATCATGGAATTATAAAAAAATGTATGCGGATATATCGAAAATTTCTAGTAATTATTTTATTATCTTCAGAGTGAATTCTGTTAAATGTGCATCAAATAATATGCGAAGTTCTTCAAGAAAATTATTTATGTATGTGTGAAGTTCCCAGAGTAAAATCCAGTATCCACAGCTATAATAATTTCAATTAAATAGATAAATTAATATATCTCAGCTAACTGATTAATCACGAAAGAAAAGTAATAAGACTCAAGTTGAGACGGCGCGACTAACAGATACCCTTAGTTCAATGAGCTAATATAACAATCATTTATACACACTCACACACACACACATGCAGGCAGCGCTGCGGCTGCACTGTGGAAATTTCCTAGAATAAGTTTTTCCTAGACATACATTTTTTATGAAATTTAAAGTGCAGATTTATGATAACAATATATACCTTTTTGCCAAATCTTAAGTCTTTATTTACGTGAGTTGTAATTTTAGTGATTTGTGGGCCCAAATCAAAAGATGACAAAATATGCGCGGTCATTGCAGCAATCTAAGACTTCTATCTTCGACGGTGTGAGCGCTAGAACTCAAAAACCAAGCAAAATTATCGATAAGAAAATGGAGTTGAGTTATCGAGAAACAAAGATAAGCTCGCTTAGCGTATGCTTTTACGAGCATTCTATTTTTTTTCAAGTCTCTAGAACTGGGCCAGTTCAACTCCAGAGTAAATATACCTTATAGGGGGTGTGGCACGCCTTCTTCTGCCATTTTACATGTTCAATGGATTCAAAGTCTAAGCAAAGCTTCCAATCCAAAATTTCAATTAAATATTTTAGTTTACTTAGAGTGAATTCTGAATAGAGGAAAAAATACAGATGGTGTGCATAATACCTGGGGGTAAACTTAGGAAGGGCAATTAAAATGTTTAGTGAGACAAGCTACGATATGATCGAATAACTGAAACCCGATATTGATTGCCGATGGAGATTCACAGAAACCTGAGCGAGCAGTCAGTTTTCAAGTCAGTGTCTGTGACTCCAATGTAAAGTAAATAAAAATCCGATACAAATGGATGTCTGCTATCTGCGAGCAATAAATACTTGAAGCATGGATCTGATAATAATAATCGAAGGAGAGCAGAAACTCTTAACGGAAAATCCATTACTGTCATATATAATATTGAAGTAATGCCCATAGATAAAGAAATCTTTGTTCCGATGCGAGCGTAGGCATACATTACTCATTTCCTCGCGTATCGATAGCGAGCGCCGTCCAAATTATCAAAGTCACCAAACAACATCAATAATCTGTCAATGGAATTTTACTAATGTTTTTATTGTTATACGGCGAATCTCAATCAGGCATTGGGAATCTTTAATTTGTGTCAGCTAGAAGGAACTGAACATGTTGTGGCCCACTTCAGATCGATTAAAGTGAAATTCAATAAATAATATTAGAACATTGTCAACGAGATAAGGCTTGAGGCGGGCGGGTGTTTGCGGCTTTTAATCAAAATTCAAGTACTACTCCCTCATTACCCGCTCTCCCTATTTGTCTGTCCAGATGAGCTCTATCACGAGCACCTGCTCGACGTATGCGGCGCCCTGCGCGACAAGTCCAAGACCTGCTGCAGCATAAATGCGCTCAAGCGCAAGCTACCCATTTGCGCCTGGCTGCCCGAATACACCTGGAAAACGCTCATACTCGACTTCGTGGCGGGCATGACCGTCGGCCTCACTGCCGTGACTCAGGCCATTGCCTACGGCGCCGTCGCCGGACTGCCCCCGGTCTATGGTCTCTACTCCTCATTCATGGGCTGCTTTCTCTACCTAATCTTTGGCACCTGCAAGGACATTACAGTGGGTGAGTAACTCAACTCACTACAAATTCGATATTTATCGATTAATTAATATTGATTTGCTTTGAGTGAACCGATTCGTAACACGATGAGCTGAAACAGGGCATTTTATGCAGCGGACAGTCCCTAGACATTGCTCTACTCTCAGCTCTGTTCCACTTCCCATGCTAATCCGCAGTTGCTGAACTAATTTTCAGGTCCCACAGCCATTATATCTATGATGGTCTATCCGCATGTTGCTGGAAACCCAGACTATGCCGTGCTCATATGCTTTCTAACGGGCTGCATTGTCTTGGTGCTGGGCTTTCTGAATCTCGGCATTTTGGTGCGCTTCATTTCGGCGCCAGTGATAGCGGGCTTCACGCTGGCCGCTGCCATAACTGTGGGCAGCGGTCAGATCAACAATCTCTTTGGCATACAAAGCAAATCGAATGAGTTTCTCAAATCGTGGATTAACTTCTTCGGACACATTGAAGAGACGCGGCTCAATGATGCGCTGCTCGGCTGCTGCACGCTCATTATGCTGCTGCTGATGAGAGTGAGTGCGGGATTGATTACGGCCAGTGGTTATATGGTTGCTGATACTAGAAATTTCTCCCTCAAAACATCAACAGAAACTGAAGGATCTGAAGTGTTGCGGCTGTCATACGTTGCTCAAATATTTATCGCTCTGCCGCAACGTTCTGGCCGTCATTATTGGCATTCTGCTCTGCTATCTGCTGAGCCGGGACAGGGAAGAGATGCCCTTTCGCATCAGCGAGCACATCACGCCGGGCTTGCCGCCCTTCCGCCCACCTCCATTCGAAACCGTAGACGAAGAGGGTCAAACTGTCAGCTTCAGCGAGATGATCTCAAACTTGGGCAGCGCCGTGGGCACAATACCCTTTCTCTGCATACTGGAGGTTGTCTCGATTGCCAAAGCATTCTGTGCGTAAGCTCGATATACCATTTCAATATCTAAAAATTATAATTCTTGTTACAACTGCAGCCAAGGGCAAGATTGTGGACGCCTCACAGGAGATGATTGCGCTGGGCTTCTGCAACTTGTTCAGCAGCTTCTTCTCCTCGATGCCCATCACGGGATCCTTTGCTCGCTCGGCAATCAACAATGCGAGCGGCGTCAAGACCCCACTGGGCGGCGTCTTCACGGGCATTCTCATACTCCTGACTCTCGCCTTTCTGACCCATGTCTTTGCCTACATACCCAAGGCTACGCTGGCCGCCATCATCATCTCGGCCATGCTCTTTATGGTCGAGTACGATACCATAGCTGAGATATGGCGTGCGAAAAGTGAGTAGATGCAACCTGCGCCAGCCGAACTAAGTCCCTAACCACTAACAATCCATCCGCAGAGCGCGACATGGTGCCCTTTCTGTTCACCGTGGTGTGCTGCTTGTTCTGGTCACTGGAGTACGGCATGCTGGTGGGCGTCCTAGTCAATGCGCTCTTCATACTGGGCAAGAGCATGACGCCACAGTTCGAGCTGGAAACCCAAAAGGTAAGCAAAGCCACGTGACTTCTCAGTTAAAGTTTTCTAACAATTCGCCCCATAGCACAATGGCATCGAGCTGTGCGTGGCCGAGTTGAAGGGCAACGTGGATTACACGGCAGCTGAATCGTTGAAGATAAAAACAGTCGCATTCGTGACTGAGCAGACGACGCTGATGCACAAAAGCGTCTCCCTGGTGATCATCAAGGGCTCAGACATTGGCTCCATCGATGCCACTGTCGCGCTGGCAAGTACCCCAACTTCCAGATACTATCGGATTATAAATATATCATTTGATTCGTTTATACAGAATTTGGTATCTTTGCGAGATGATCTGCAGCAGCTGCAATGCGAGCTTATCTGCTGGAATTGGAGTATGACAGCGGCGGGCGTTGTGTGCCGACTGCAGAGGAAGGCGCGCAACATGTTCAGGTTCACCAAAAGCTTTACTGAGCTACTGGAAGTGTTAGCCCATGGCAACCGCAAGAGCGACTGCGACGGCAACAGCAATAGCAATAGCAATAGCAACAACAACTGCTACAATGACAGCAGTCAAGTTGATCAAATTTCATGACGCTTGAGTCAATAACGAAATGTGTTTTGTTTTGTACAGTTACATTATGCGCATTGCAAGTGGTCGCACCGAAAATACCCCGTACGCAGGCAGTCACAAGTTTTTGGTGCGACAGTCATATAAATTAAGCTTAAAGTTTGCTTGAAAATATTTAAAAACAATATTTATAATAGCCTAAGTGCTTATAAATATATGAACAAATAAATATAGTTTCTTATCAAATTGTTTTTTTTTTTTTGTTTTTTAAATATTTTTTTGTTTTGTGTTAACACCGAAATTCTTATTGGCAGCATTTAATTAGAGGGTATTTAACGCTTGAGCGTATGCGAAAAATGGCTTTTGGGCATTTGTGACGTCACATCTATGCAAACAGCGATAACAGACAAAGGGCGCGTATTACGGATACAGACAAAATTACCCTTTGCCCACAGCAAAATGTTTCGCGTGCTTGGAGAATTCAAACCGGTCCATGCCCCAAACACAATAAGAGATTCGCATACACGCACACGCAGACAGCACACAGACATACACGCACACACACACACACACACAGGCATGATTTTCACTGGCGCACTTACCTCGACCACGTTGAATTCTTTGTCCGCTGCCTCTGCGCCCAGCAGAATCTGCTTGATAACCAGCTTTTGGCCGCGTGCATAATCCTCATCGGCGACAACGTCCCAGGTGACGCTGTTGTTTTCCCCGCTTAAGGTGACACCTAGCAAAATTATTATTATTACTTGTGGATTTACAAAAACTTACATACTATATACAACTACTTAAGCGTTTAACTACACAGATACGTCATATTAATGTGTATGCATGCGATATGCACACATACACATACACACACACACACACATCGTCAACCTTGAATAAAAATGCCGGCAGCCGGCAACGTAGCCCAGCACTGTGCAATTAATCCAATTACAGCCGCTTACACAATTCGCGATAGGCACGCCAATAATTGATATTTACCATAGAATGATTCCTCTGCCATTGTAATTATTTGATATAGTTTTAAATCTAAAATTCAAGCGCCGAGCACGTGTTGAGCAAAAACTTTTGCAAAATGGTAGCTACCCACTAGGGATGCAACGCACGTTAGCGATGTGATGACTATACAAGCATGGCGTTACCAGATCTATTGAAGTTAGCCGCAATGTAAAATCGTAGTTATTTATTCATTAAAGGATTTCATGCATAAGCTACAAAAGTCAAGCTCGTATTACTAAAGCATATCTGATATCATCGTATGCTTGAATCATAGAAATTTTAATATTTAAGAAAATATTGCATTATTCGTAGAAGCAGGTACTATCGGTGATTGAATATATCGGTATCATCGATGAACGTCAGGCATCATTCCAGCCGCTTTTGACTCTTTAGCTATCGCCATTGCACGGGGCACGTGTGAAAAGTAGTTTTCGTAAACTTTTTAATTGGACTGTACAAGAACGTGTCTACAAGCATACAAATGGAGTCCGAATCTTTTTATGGTGAGCAATCTACTCTAATTTGTTGCAGTCTCCCAACGACAGGACAATAGTGCATTAGTTGCCTTACACAGCATTACCGGCAGACTACATACATACATATGTAAACGTATGTATTATTAACGGCTACTATTCTTTTAGGTGTTACACTGAGTGAAAAAGAGCCAATTGCACAGTTTGATGTGCCGGAAATTCCGGAGGAGTACATCGTACACTCACACAAGCTGATCATCAAACAGATATCCCTGGGATGTGACGCGAAGTCCGACGAATTCAATGTCATTCAGGTATGGAAAAACACTGACCAACACTTTGAAAGAGTTCTTGTCTGGTCAAAGGGGGACGCAGGGGGATACGATTGATACGATTTGCTTTAATATCGCATTAAACGAATTTACTCACGTTTTTTTAGGCCGAAACAAAAGTGAACAATGATGGGGAAAAGAAGACAGTGAAAATTCCCATCGCCGTTCTTAAAGCTGGGGAGACTCGTAGCTTGAGACCAAACATTGAATTCCCCAACGGATCCGTTACATTTAAGCTTGTCCAAGGCACGGGGCCGGTCTATGTGTGCGGCAAGGTAACTGTTAAGCTCATATTTAAATTTTTCTAGAATTAACTTAAATGTTTTCCAAAGGCGGAAATGAACTTGGGCGAATACGACGATGGTCAGATCTATGAGGAGTATTCGGATGATGAGGATGACAGCGAGTTGGAGCCCGAAGACGATTGCTCTCCACAGACAAATGGGAAGAGCAATAAAAAGAAGTAATACAAAATAAAAAGAAACTAAGCTAATCTACAAACTATAAAAAGAAAGAAGAGAAAAACAATCATAATTCTTAACAGAATGCAGTAAAACTATGAAAAAAAAACAACAACAACATATTTTTGGTAAAGTATGAATAAACTAAAAACAATCCGAAACTAATCGAAATGAGTTTATTATTCATTAATTTTAGTAATATACAGTATTTTCATATTGGTCTATATTATTGGGAATTTTATTCATATTCTTTAAATGTTATACTTAATTTATATAAATAATTGTGGCAGTTTTGAGAAGAATGCTCACGGAAGATAAAACAATTGTCCGCCACCTATTTTATGTTAATTACAAGCGCGCGCTACTGAGATTTTCTGTCGTGGTACGCTGCAAGTGCATTGATAGATAGATCATCAGTATAGAGAATATATAGGAATATATAAAGGCCAACCCACCGTATATGTATAATGCGACGTCTATCATCGCTGGGATGTATGAGATCTAACTTGTGGCTCCATTCAATTCGTTTCATTTCGTGACGCAGCTTCTTACGATCGAAATATGAAATGGCACAGCTGACGGGTATCCAGAAGACAGCTGTGACCATGACAACAGCCACTGCAAGATGCAGAGAATATATAATTAATAAACAAAGCCTTGCCATGGACTTTGTTAACATTTACTTACTGACTATGTTGTCCTTGAGAAAACGCAGCGTTTTGGCAACATTTATCTCCTCAATAATGTCCCAGAAACGCTCGACCACGTCTTGAATGGTCTTCTCGCAGACGCCCTGCAAAAATGAAATGAATTTTAGATAAGATGATGTGGGGAATATGATCGCTGACTCTACCTTATTGCAAAAGCCCGTTATGCAGGGCGTCCCGTCGGGCAGCACGTCGGGCGGCTCGACTGGGAAGCATGTCTCGTTGATGCTCATGCGACAGCAGCGCTTGCATGCATCGACTATGATGTCGCACATGCAACTCTGCAAGCCCTGCGTCTCACAGTACGGCACACACTTGCCGTTGCGGCACTGGCCGCGCTCCTGGCAAATGGTGCCATCGGCCATGGCTGGAGACTTGGGGCACTCGGCATGCGAACCGGTGCAGCGCGCCTCCTGCTCGCAGGTGGCATATTGAGCTTCGCGACATTTCATGGCCGCCGGCATGAATTGGCAATTCTGGCAGCAGGGCGAGTTCTTGTCACTGCACATGGCGCCCTGATTGCGGCGCAGCTTGCAGTTCTTGTCGCAGCACGAGTCGTTATCCTCGGTGCCCAGCAGTCCGGCATCGCACTGCTCATCGCCCTCGACGCGCAAGTTACCACAGAATGATTCCTCCGGCTCCGAGAAACAACGGCCAGATTTCGCCTGCAGCACTTTGCGTATGGAACGCAGCGAGCAGGGTGAAAATTTCTACAAACAAAAGCCACAATTATTATGCTCCACATCGATAATCTATAATCACTTGCCTTGTTATTCACATCGTAGCCACTCACAGAGTAGGTGTACATTAAGAAGCTGCCACCCTGTGAGGCACTGGGCGAGCACTCGGGTATATCCGGATCGTGCTCCGAGCCCCAATTATGTCCAAATTCGTGAGCAGTTACCAGATCAGCCTCGCGCGTTATCACGCGCTGGCCGTAATGATTACGAGAGCTACTGAGACCCGAGTTCAGATAGAGCGTATAACCATTCTTGAAGTATTCTATTGGGGAAATAATATTAATTAGTATGAAATATTGAAAATTTAATAAGCTAAAATAATGAATAAGAAAAATATTGAGCACACTTTTTGAGATAATTAATAAACAAAGAAATATACAAAAATTCAAAAGGTATAAATTCAGGTATCAAAATTTAAATATTTGGACAGACTGAATAACAATATCTATATGCTCTACAAAGACAACGCAACAAGAAACGAACCAAATAAACGACGCTAAGCGAAATGATATTGAACAAAATATTATTTTGTTTATAAATTGATCGAATAGGGTTCGCAACCTGGTGTACAGATGCCACCCACAGAATTGCGGCGTGGTGAACCGACGTAAGCCAAGCCTAAAATGCCGCCTTCGAATTTGAGATCGGTAAAGAGATGAGCTAAGCAAAAGTCTTTATGGCTGTACTCCCGTGAGAAGACCTACATAATACACAATCCAAATGTTTTAGCACAAGCAAGAGATGAGATGAGAGAGAGAGAGAGTTAGCAGCAGTAGAACGATATACACAAGTTGGGCTATGCAAACGGATTACAAATGTATCGTGTAGGGGAATTACAGCTCAGACTTACCTCCAACAAATTGCGTACGTCCCACTTCTCACGTATCATGTTGTAGTGAGCTTCACCGCCACGCAATCGCGTTGGCTCCGAGTGTACCACGATTTTCTTGATCACGAATCCCATGCCCTTGAAGCCCTCCTGATCGGAACGATCCTGCCATACAGTGTCATTATAGATTTTGTGCACACGATCGATAAGGCTTATCTGAGAGCGAAAGGCAAGACAATTAATTTATGGTTGAGGTGAATGATTAATGATTAAATTACCAGGTAATTGATAGTTGTCTTTGTATTGCCACCGCCCATCTCTTGAAAGAAACGATAGTCCGCCACTAGCAACAAGGGACACCTCGTCTTTGTGGGCGTGTACTCGTATTGATCCGATTGACGTTTCTCACGTGCGTGTATCTCATTGTCGTTGGTCTCTAGCTCGAGGCCCTCTTTGATATAGCCACAGGTTTTGGGCACCTTGTCACCCGGTTCGGCATGATTGAATTTAACATCGGAAGATTTGTAGGCGACCATCGTGTGCTTTTTGGCTGTGGGCAAGTGGCGCCAGGAAGGCTCTATGTGGTATGTTTCTTGGGGCAGTTCTATGGACATTGTCAATGTGCCATCCTCAATGTGTGCGCGCACTGACGATTCCAATTCGCCAAATACGCGACCCGTATAAAAGTTGTCATGATCTACAATTGCATTCACATTAAATATGCTGATTTTCGAAAGCTTTATTATTCTTACCCAAGTGCACAACAGTTTCGTTGCCATCGGCATCCACGGCATAGGCACGAAATTTACTGTGCAGCACATCGCGATGAGGATGTAAAATCACGCGAAAGTTTTTCCCAAGCGTTTTAAACTCCAGCTCTTTAATAGTGTTATAAGGATTGCTGCTCTGTTTAGCCCCCCTCTTGACAATCCGATGAACAATGTCATCTTTGTGGAAAACTTCGTAGTGGCGCAGCGTCCGTTGCAGGGCAACTGTGATCAGGATAATTCGTTATTTGAATGAAAAACAAGACAGTTATCTTCAGTGTGATACTTGCCACTGTTTTCGACCAAAAGGCATGCGAATATTACACAAAATATGATTGAAGCACAACAATTAATACATTTTGTAAACATTTTTCGTCTCAATTGATCGAACAGTGTTGCTAAACACTCGTGTTTTTAATATGGCAGAGTTGCACATCTGTCGATGACTCCAGTCTGTATCTGTTCGATAAGTTATTTAATCGATAGCCACGGGTGGGACAGCTGATAGGCGCTTACATGAAATATTTTGAATTTGACTACTTGGAAGGTTTAGATTTCAATGATCTGGAGCCGCCATAATTACGTGGGTCGACTGTGACGGGTATGGGCGCCAATTTATAGTCCACACCATAAAATTGACCATTAAGAGATTTTCGCCTTGGCTTGGGTTGGCTAAACAACATATGGATTAATACTCGTATTGAATTAAAATCATCATTAAAATAAATACTTGTTAATATTTGAATGAAATAAAGTCACGTTGACAAAGTGATCGGGAACATTGTCAAGGAATTTCCTGTACCGGCAACGCATATATTCATTTTTGCGTACGGAAAGAACTGGTTTTAAGTGATCCAAGTGATATTTGAACATGGGCAATACAACCCAGTTTTTGTCGGGCACATTGAGAAAGTCGCGCGGACTAAGCGTTTTTTCAATATCTTTTTCCTTATCCTTTGGCTTAAATTCTGCTGCAATTTTCTCAATATCGAATCGAGCTGGAAAGTTTGTAAACGGTTCGCAGATTGGATTACTAATCATGTTGACCAAAATTTAAAGCAAAATAACAATTTGTACTCAAATATGATTTGTCGCCTGCTTGGTGTCAATAAAATATGTGTATATACTCGGATTCTACTAAATGTTATATTTGGCTTATTTAATCAAATGTATGTTTTGAATTCATGTCGATTTACAGGTTAACACAAACTTTACAACTGTATTTACTGGGGTTGGACACTTAATTTAAATTGTTGCTAAAAACTTTGATAATATTTCCATATGATAATTGAGAGTTCAATTTTCTGTCAATTCTGCAACTCGTCATATTCCATAGTATTTCCGCAAATTCGCCTCAAATATGGCCGCCGCATATTTCACTTAACTTCAGCTGCCGCCATTCGCCGCAATTCTATTTTTGCAACTCTGCCATATTCGCCTCAAATATGGCCGTGTTTATTTTATGCTTGAGCGCGATTAGGACCTCCCTGTTGCTAATGGCACGCATCTCATTGGCCACGTATTCGCCGTACGTGGCGAATTCATCCCGTTGCAGCGAATTGGCCGGAGCTAATTGCGGCGGAGGTATTGGAGAACTGGCTGGCTTTGGCGGTGACAGCGAGGTGGTGTTCACTATGGTATTGACACGTGGCAGACGCAGTGTGCCTCCCGTCAGCCCAGAGCTGGAGGTCGTGGTCAACACATTGCTGCCATTGCCATTGCCATTGACGTTCTGTGATGCCGTTTGCAGCGTGGATGCGGATAGAATTGTGGTGCTGTGCGTGCCATTGGGATCGAAGTAGAGCCGCTTGGGCGGCGGCGGCGGGTGCAGCTGATGCTGTGTTTGCTGCTCCTCAAAGTAGCCATTCTCCTGATTGACCGTGTCGCGTCGCTGTATCTTAATTATTCGCGTGGGCATTACATGCACCGAGGAGCCAGTGCCTGCGCCACTGGTGTTGCCCGACGACGATGTCGATTGGTAGTGCAGCTCGCCACTTTCGTTAGCCTGAAAGCTAACGGACTCCACAGCGTTTCCAGAGTGATGCAACTCCATCAACGACTGCTGTTGATGGTGGTGTGGATGCGGATGTGCATGGGTATGTGGAAGGGAATGGGTATGGGTATGTTGTTGCTGCTGGTGTGTGTGCGTCTCCACCGCCTCGCTCTCATCCTCATTCATGTGCACATACGTGCCGCTGAGCTCCTTGCTGAGCTTGGGCTTTGTATCAACATCCTCCTCCACGCAGGGCTCCTCGTCTTCGGTATCCTCTATATCTTTGGTCGTCTCCTCGATGAGCTTCTCCAACTCTTGTGCTCTACTGCTCGCATTTGACTTGCGCGGCGTTATTATATACTCCTCGTTCATATTGTTGCTTTCGGCGGCGGCAGCGGCGTTCACTTCGCCCAATATATATTTTTGTACTGTGGCGTCCTCCTTGTCTTTGGAGCGGCCTTTCGTGGAGCGGCACGCAAATGGAGAGCTAAGAAACACGAGATTCTTAAAGCCAAACCACTTTGAATTGTACGGCTCCTTGCGTTTCATGCGATTGATCTCGCGATGGTATTGTGTGCGCAGTGTGTGAAATTTTTTCTCCAGCTCCGGTATGGGTATATTACCGCCGAGAACTTCTCTGACTTCGTTCAGTAGACGCTGTTTGACATCCTTCTTGCGATACTCGTCGCATGTCATGTCCCACAGGCCACGTCGCTGTCGGTACTCGCTGATCAGCACCAATGTCTTCTCTCTGGTCCACTCCATTTTTAGATACAGCTATAGCTGGCTAAAGAGCCGGGCCACGGCTATCGGGCAGCGGGTAACGGGTGAGGCGGCGGCTGCACAAACGATGTCACAGTCACAGAACAATGAGTTCTACGATGCGCTCTAAGTATATATAAGTATAAGTATATATATATATATTATATATTTATTTATATTTGTGTGCGTGAGTGTTGATGCCGCTGCAGTTAGTTGTTGATCGCGGCGACAGTGGCTGCAGCTCCCTTTAATCGAAAACAAAATTGAAATTAGCACAGGCCGCGGCGTGTTGTTTTCAAAGTACATAAAAATAGTTTTTAATAGCCAGCAATCGTTTTTCTTTTTTTTTTTTTACCTGCAGCAACGGGCGCTCGCTAGCAGCAGCGCAGCAAATTTTGCGTTACTCCAAAAAGCAATTGCAACAACAGCTGTTACATTATTATATGTCTCCGATTCTTTTTATGAATCTCTTGCTCATTGGCGGCAGTAAGAGATCTACGAAGCGTTAAAAAACAAATGCAAACTCTGTTTGTTTTTATTTATTTATCAAGTACAAAAATTTGCGTTGTTTTTATTCTCCCCTCACACTTATACCTGGAAAACAGGACCTGCCAACTTGCAATGTTTGTGTATCTAATTAGGAATTCAAACACATATCGATAACGTGTATCGGCTGGAAACAACAACCTTTTTGTAAAAAATACATTTAATGACTAAATGAATTACTTTTGAATACATTTTTATTTTATATGGTTTAATTTTAAAATAGTGTAAAACTTATTTAATTAGACTTCATTGAATAAAAAAAATGTAACTATCGAATAATTTTACTTATAGTATATTTATGCGCTCTTTCTATGAAATAATTGTAATAGCATGGTTTTATATTATTTATTTAAATTTTCGATATCAATATGATATTTACAGATGTATTAAGTTGTCCTTTTTTAAAAATACATGCTCAACGTATATCAATATCGATAGTCAATGATAATCGTTGTATCGAAATAAAATAGGAAACTCTACGAAACCAGATACCGCATCATTAAAATTGCCAAAAACAATGGCTAATGACGAAGAAAACAATTTGGGCAAACTGACAGAGGAATCTTTGAAGCGCAAGGAGCGCTTGCAGAAATTGCGTGAGCAAGCACAATCCAAGACTTCGGGATCTAAAGCGGGTGCTGAAAAATTGCCAAGGTGTGATTGGTACGATTTCTGTTTGTTTACGTGCGAGTGAAATTGTTTTGTCGTTTCAGACCAGTGTTTCGTAGCTATAAGCCACACAATGAAACCACAGAGGGCGAAGTACTGGCTCAGGAACCCACCGGTGACATTGAAACCGCCATACAGTCGCAGCTCAATTTGCTGCAGGAGCCAATGGTCATCGATGAAATCGACATCACGAATCTGGCTCCGCGCAAGCCGGACTGGGATCTGAAACGAGATGTGAGCAAAAAGCTGGAACGCTTGGAGCGGCGCACACAGAAAGCCATAGCGGAGCTTATACGCGATCGACTGAAAATGAACCAATTCGAGGACATCAGCCAAGCCGTCAATGTGGCCACGGCGCAGGTGCAATCGCAAAAAGAAACGGATGAAGATTTATGAGTTGATGGAGATAAATTATGTTTAATTAAAGCGAGGTTGAGAACAATTAACTAACAATCATCATATTTATACAATACTTAATCGTAACTTAATATAAGTTGGCCTATTTGCGATTAGCTCTGCGACTCGAGTTCTCTTTGCCTCCGGCTAAGCGTTCCTTGAGTGTGAGTATTTCTGTAAGATATATGAGTCATGATTGTATTAATGATCTATTTGTAGTATAATGACGCAGCTTACGATTCGTGTACTTCTCCTCGAGGGCCTGTGCAAAGTGGCGCATGGACTGCAGCTGCTGTGGGATCTCTTCTCGCAGCTGCTGTATGGTTAAATGGGTCTGCGCCAGCTCCTCTTCGCGCATGCGCAGTAGCTTTTCCTTCTCATTGATTGCCCTCTCCTGCTGTAGCGCCACCTCGGTGCGCCACGAAATTGTCTTCTTCTGAGTCATCAGCTCTTGCGTTTGCTTGAGGATGATCTGATTCGCTTTGGCTATTTCATCGGAAGCCATTTCCAGCGCCTGACGTTTCGTATGCAAAATCTTCTTCTCCGCCTCCAGCTCAGCGGCAATGTTGGCCTTCAAAGCAAATACAATCAATATGGACTTGACCATGAGACAAGGCTTCTCTTACCTTCTCTTTGTTGCCCTTTTGTATGCGATCCTCTAGCTCAAGGGTGTGCTGCTTTAAGTCTTCTATTTTGTACTCCAACTTGCGCTCGTGCTTCTTAGCTCCAGACAAGTCGTTGTGCAGTTTCTCGTGCTGCTCCTTGAGCGTGGAAATGCGCGATTTGCAGCAGGTGAGCTCCTCGTTCAAGCTCTGACTCCGCTTCTCGGCCTGATCTTGCATCGACTTCAGCTCTCCCTTTTCTAGCGTCGCTCGATCCAATTGACTCTGCAGGCCAGCTATCGTGCGTCGGCTGCGTTCCAGCTCGTTGCTGCGCTGCTCGTTCACTTTATCCAGTTTGAGCTGAATTTCTTTCATGTCTGCGGAATGTTTTTCACCCAGCTGACGTGTGTTCTCCGCCAGCGTCTCACGCAGCTTGGCGTTATCGGAGCTCAGCTGATCCATGTGTGCATTTTTTGCATTCAATTCCATATGCAGCTGCTGTGTGTTCTGTTCCATCAAAAAGAGCTTCTTATGCGTCGCGTCTAGCGCAGCATTTATGTAGAAGAGCACTGTGTTCAGCGGAGCAGAACGGCAGGGCAAATGCAAATGGACCAGATTCTTGAAGGCGCGTATTTCCACGAACTGGAGAAGGTAGTCGTGGCATTGCTTATCGCCGTTGGTTTCCCTGGCGGACAGGCACAGCTCCAGCTTGCCGTCCTGGCAGTCCTTCAGCATGCGCACCACATTTTCCATGAAGCCAGCGAATGTTACATTTAGCGACTGATCCTGTTTTAGCTCCTGAAAGGATGCGCTGTCCACGGTGGTGATATACATGCGTCGTTGGTCGCATTTCTCGGCCAAACGCAATTGCTGCAAGTCCAAGTATATTAATATCACGCATATTTCTAATTTGAGCTCATTTCGAGTAGGCGTCACTTACGATCAACTCCTTGAAGTCCACTTTTTCGGCGTACAGTAAACAAGCTTTTTTGGCGCGCATCAGATCCCGGTCGGCAGTAAAAGAAACCAACATTTCCGCTGTAGGCATTATGTGCACCACATTCTTTTTGTTGTCTGTACTGGCAAAATACGTTTCTTCATTGCTTGGCGCCCACATTCTTAAAAAAAAAACAATTCTCAAAACAAATTTTAGTAAACAAATATAATTGTACTCGATTAATTGTTATCGATATTTGGATATTAGCTGAGTTTGTTTTCATCGCATCATCACTAATCGGTTTAATCGCTCGCGCGATATAAAAAAAATAAAAGTGTAAAATAGAGTGCACGAGAAAAAAACCACGAAGATAGGTAGCATCTTATATGTCTGTAAGTAATATAAATACGATGTGAGTAACAGATTAACCAACACAAACTGAGTTCCTATGTCGACTGTCTCCAGACTGCTAAAGTCTTTGTGGGCAGCCTGCCGCCTGGCTGCAAGCCCGAGGAGCTGCGGCATTTGTTCACGAACTATGGCGTGGTAGTCGAGTGCGATATTATGAACCGCTGCGGATTCGTGCACTTGGAGACCGTTGAAATGGCCGAAGCAGCCATAGCAGCTCTTAACGGCGTCGATTTCAAAGGGCAGGCCATAGTCGTCGAGCCGGGCAGACCCAAAGACCGTCGTGGCGGAGGTGCTGGTTCCGGTGGTGGCGGTGGCGGTGGCGGAGCAGGCGGCGGTGCCGGCAATCGAAGACCGACGCAAGGTAAGGCGACTCATGTGCATTAATCGATAACAGCAATTGACAGCGAGTGCTTTCAGGACATGGTGGGAGCAGTTTCAATCGTGGCAGCCATACGGCTGGCAACAATTTTCGATCAGCTGGCAGCAATCGGTCATCCAGCTCAAATGGCAATCAATTCGGGCCAATACGCAATGAGGGACACTTCAGACAGCAGCGCAATGCGCCTTATAGCAAGGGCTTGCCACAGCACAACCAAAACTTCGATGGCCCAACGCAGCCATTTAAAAACAAATTCAGCCAAGGCTTGGCTCACAATGATTACTATGCAAATAGTTCCAGTGGGTCTGGGGCTGGCGGAAGTCAGAGGAGCAGTGGTACATCGAGTCATAATATTGGCCAAGATCGTCGCGGCTTTGCGCTGCCTGCTGTCGATCATCATCATCATCAACAGCAGCCGCACCAGCGTCATCATCATCATCAAGTTCCGTTCGCTTCAAAGCAAAGTCGTTTTGGCAACAGTGGAAGCTTCACCGAAGGTGGTGGCATGTCTCAACGCAATCGCAGCAATTCTGCCATTAACAGGTCGGTTTACGATACCGAAACTTTGCTTTATTTAAGCAAAATTTTCTTTTATATTATTCCAACAGCAGCACGCAAGGCGGCGGTCGCGTTGGATTCAATACAAGTCGTGGCGGCTTTGGTGGCCGTGGCAGCGGCTTCAATGGCCGACGTGGTGGTGCCAGCAGTAATAGCAGCAGCAGCAGCGTGTCACAGAATTTTAACAAACACGGACCAACCAATAACAGTCACAATAGCCACAATCGCAATGCAGCAAATGCATATCATTCAGATTTTCCGCCCTTGGGTGTGCCAGGCAATCGAAATCGGTATGCAAGCACTTGTCCCAAATATCGATAGTATACTGCGATAACATTTTCATTTACTACTTTATACAGTTTCAACGGACCACATGTGAGCGGCAATAGAAGATTTTAAAGTTAAAATCATCCTCCTCCTGTATGTAACTTTTAAACATGGACCCTATGTAATCTAAGTGGATGCTAAAATAATAGACGAATTTTGTTTTCCAATAATTGCGCTCGCGCAACATCTTAAGTTAAGTCATAAAGTGTGAACACAGTTTTTATTTTTTACTTTAATAACAAGAACGCGTTATCCATAAGACCAAACCAATCAATCAGTATGTTTGTTAATTGTAATCATTAAGTGTGCAAAAAAAATATTTAATTATTTTAGCAATGTGCAAATAGTTCTTCCCAAATGGCCGATGACTTACGATATTATCAATACAAATATCAAACTATTAAAAACAGTTTTCAATCAATATAAAATACTGCTTGAGTTTCATTATAAATTACAAATTATAAAAAGAAATTAATAATATTTTTTAGTAATAATAAAATCAGTTTATTTAATTTGAAAAATTAAAGACCGCCAGAAAAATACTGCTTTGTAATATTTTGGTCACACTATTAACCATTCATCGATAACACTGCTTAAACAATCGTTTACATTCCTCGGGAATCGAGCAACAATGGCAATTGCTTAAATCACATTCGCAATCGCGTTTGCATTCGCATTTAGTTGAATGCTTGATAAGCAACGCATTTGAATTCAATGTAAGTCTTTGGACCCGATAACGTATAAAAAAAAAAGTATTTTTATGCAGCTATTTAATATGTTGCTCAGCGCTACACCTGCACCACACACACCGACGCACACCAGCAAGCAGTGTTGATGATAATGAGGAAAGAATCATGTTTCTGTCTCAAGGCATTTGTGTTGCTGTTGATTTCCATATGTTGTTTGGAGGTCGGCAGCACACGTACACAAACTGGCTTACCTGGTCAGCTTAAGTTTGCGCATGTGGTAAGTCCATAGTAGCAGTCTGTGCCATATGTTTTAACCAAAATTGATTACAATGCAGATCTACAGACATGGCGACCGAATGCCTGTCGACCCGTATCCCACAGACCCATGGAACGACAGCAAATACTGGCCCACAGGCTGGGGGCAGTTGACTAATGTGAGTGGCTTAACTATTATTCGTAGAAAGTAATTCACATATCTTTGTGCTGTTCTGATAGCGTGGCAAGCAACAGCACTATGAGTTGGGCAAGTGGCTGAGGAACAGGTATAGCTCATTGCTGGATAAGAAGTTCGACAATGAACAGATTTATGTGCAGTCCACAGATGTGGACCGAACACTCATGAGTGCCGAGTCTAACTTGGCTGGCTTGTACGAGCCCATTGCCAGCGACTTGTGGAACTCGGATATCAAATGGCAGCCGATTCCCGTGCACACAATACCCGAGAAGGAGGATGCGGTAAGGATTAGGCATTTTAGTTAAAAATTTATCAAAAATAATATGTGCTTCAACAGATTGTAGCCGCCAAGGCGCCATGCCCAGCCTTTGACTACTATTTGAAGAATTTCCAGAACTCCGATGAGTATCAAAATATCCGGGCGCGTTACAGAAAACTTTTTCAATACTTGTCGAATAACAGCGGCCGAATAGTTGAAAACTTTATAGATGCCCAATACCTTAACAATACGTTGTTCATTGAAACACTGTACAACAAGACTCTGCCCGTCTGGGCGCAAAAGGTTTACGGTAGTCCCGCTCTGACTTATGCCTCGAACTTCGCGTTCTCCATCAATACGTATACACGTCAGCTGGCGCGCCTCAAGGCTGGACCCCTGCTCAAAGATGTACTTAATCGCTTTGCCACCAAGCACAAGAAGCAACTGAAGCCTGACCGAAATGTGTTTATTTATAGTGCACACGACACGACTGTAGCCAGCTTGTTGAATACTCTCAAGCTATTCCAGGTATGAGCAGATATACCTGATATGATGACATACGTATGCATGTAGATGTAGATGGATAATGTATCTCATTTCCTAACAGCTGCACAGTCCACCATACGTGGCGTGCATATTGTTGGAGCTGCGCGTGGATGACAATGATGCTCCATCCGTCTCGGTATTCTATAAAAACACAACCGCGGAACCGCTGCCCATGGACATACCGGGTTGTGGCATATCTTGTCCATTGGCGAAAATGTTTGAATTATACGAAGACGTTTTGCCCGTGAATTGGGCGGACGAATGCAAGCGATCGACACTGACTATGACGTACGAGGAGGCTAATCTCGGCGTGGCGACAGGTAAGTTATCCACACACAGATACCCTGTATTTCCATGCATTCATATATTTGAATAATTTCATAATAAATTTCATTTATTTCCCCTTATTTCTTTTATAATTTTACAAATTTCCTTTTGCTTTTCTATTATATTTTTATTTCCCAGTATTATTTATTATTTCTATAATGTTATTTGTTCTAAAAAATTGAATTATATATTAATGCGTACTTTTTTTCCTTTATGCAGGCATTCTTATAGGAATCATTGCTATCCTGCTTCTGGCCACCTACGGACTGATGCTGTATTATCGTCGCAGGAACTACAAGATGCACAATTCCTATGCCCAAATGGCGTAGATGAGGCCAACGAGAAAAGACTTTGTCACAACACGGAATTCAGAATTCAGATCGAGTATTGCTCAGAGACCGCCATAAAAACAGATTGAGCACTTTGGACTTAAACTCACTAATGAATGTTTAGAGCTCCTCTCGTTGATTTTAACTTGAATATGATACCGTAATTAGCTGCTAATTACGATTATGATTCTTAACATCAATTGAAAATGTAAATTGTTGAAGCATTTAGCATATAAGCCCATATGATCTTGTTGTTTCTTTTGTTGAACTATGAAAAACAAAGACTGTGAATAGTTACCCTGAAATTCTTACACATTTACATGTGAACTTATTATATACTATATACTATATACATATACATATATATATGAATGTATTTGCATTTACGAGTATAGGCATTTTTTGAAATCTTGTTGTACCAAACATATTTTGTGAGCTGTAATAAATCGGGCACAAAAATCATACAAATTTCTAATATCTCAAAAATCACACAATCATTCAAGCTCATAATCAAATCACCAAAGTGCTGAAGGAAATAAAGCAAAACGGTAAAATAATGCAGTCAACAGAAGACGCCGCTGGCACACAAATTGTAATCTACACACATATGAACGTACGCTTGCATATGTATGTGTGCGCTACCCGAAAATAAGCGTGCAAATGTAAAATTGTTAAATGAGCATAGCAAATCCTGTTACAAATTTGATTTTGCGCTCTCGTCAAACCGTTATGTGTGTGCGTGCGGCAGAGTCTAAGCACATCAACGCTTTGGTACCCTACACTTATCATGCGAAAATTAATATTTGCCATGAGCAGGTAAATCCACCGATTGCGTTGCAATGCCTGTCCGCCTCTCAGAAGGGCATGTATACCGCTTGAGAGAGCAGTAAGTGTGAGAATAACAAAAATGACATAATGAGCAACCTTGCAAGAGCAGCAGTCATCATTAAATGTTGTTGTTCGTTGAGGCCAGAGAGTAAGAAGAATGAGTTGAGTGAAGAGAGTAAAGCAACTGAGCAATGCCATTACAGTTCCAAATGTCCCAGCTATGCAGATGCCTGTGTGTGTTGTGAATGGCATAATAAGGAACCGTGGTAGAGCAGCTGCTATCTCGTTCTTTTGCACTGACCAAATAGAAATATAAGAGAGTAAAAAGAAAGAGTTGAGTGGAGAGAGTGAAGCAACTGACAAATGCTCAAATTACACTTCCAAATAATCCATCTATGCAGATGTAAATGGCATAATGAGAAACCTTGCAAGATCTACTGCCATCTCGTTCCTTTGCAGTGGCCGAAAAGCGTTGCTAGTCGAGCGACGAGAATAAGAAGGAATAGTTGAGTGAAGAGAGTAAAGAATTTAAAGTTCCAAAAGTCCCATCCATGCAGAGATGGGTGTGTGTGTGTGTGTGTTGAAAATGATATAATGAGGAATTTAAAGTTCCAAATGTCCCATCCATGCAGATATAACCTTGGTAGAGCAGCTGTCATCTGACCAAATAGAGTTGCTTGTTGAGCGAAGAGAGTAAAAAGAAAGAGTTGAGTGGAGAGAGTGGAGCAACTGACAAATGTCGTGCTCAAATTACACTTCCAAATATCCCATCTATGCGGATACCGTGTGTGTTGTAAATGGTATAATGCAAGATCAACTGCTATCTCGTTCCTTTGCCGTGGCCGAAAAGCGTTGCTAGTCGAGCGAAGAGAGTAAGAAGGAATAATTGAGTGAAGAGAGTAAAGCATGTAAAGTTCCAAAAGTCCCATCCATGCAGATATGGGTGAGTGTGTGTTGTAAATGATATAATGAGGAACCTTGGTAGAGCAGCTGTCATCTGACCAAATAGAGTTGCTTGTTGAGCGAAGAGAGTAAGAAGAAAAACTTGAGTGGAGAGAGTGAAGCAACTCAGCAAATGTCATGCTCAAATTACACTTCCAAATTTCCCATCTATGCAGACGCGCGTGTGTGTTGTGATTTGATTGGTTTAGATCACATCTCAGATATATGTACATGCATATGTGTGTAAATGAGGGAAATTATATTTGAGTATAATTTTTAACATCTATAATGAAGGAGACTCAATTATTATACTATAATTTGTTTATTTCGCTTATGCAACGATTTTTCATTTGACTTAATTATGTTATGATACGGATAAGTGTAGAGAATGAACTATAGTCTATATACAACATACATAAGCTGACGACAAATGACGATTGTGTAGAACCTGCGTTGGCCAAGCCCTGCAGCTGACTGCGAGCTTGGCTGGGAGCGTACTTGGCCACGTCTATCTGTAGGCCTTGTCGTCCGAGTAGATGATGTAGGGCTGATGCTGATGCTGGTGATGCGTTACGCTCTCAGCGCCATCGGCGCTGGCAGCGCCGCCCCCAGCACCCGCCCCGCTGAAATACGACATGCGAGACATGGTGGAGTAGGCGGCCGCAGCTGCTGCCTGCTGCGCTGCCAGCTGCTGCGCCTGCGCCTGCTGCTGCTGCTGCTGCTGTTGCTGCTGACGCTGGCTGAGGCTCTGCGTGGATTGATGGTGGATGGAGGCCGGCTTGTGCGGCAGCGTGGCGTAGTTCGCCTGGTAGGGGGGCACAGCATAGAGTGCTGCAGCTGCTCCATTCTTGTAGCTGTAGGCCGCATTGTGGGCGCCCAGCTGCTGCTGCATGGCCGGCATGCCCATCATGGCGGCGCTCTGCTGGTACTCGGCATTGCTCATGCGCAGCCTGATGATGCAGATGATGATGATGAGGATGGCGATGAAGGCGACGACGCCGCCCACAATGCCAATGATGAGCGTGTCGTCGTTGCTAATGATCGGCGCCTGGGCCTTCATGAGCGGCGCCTTTGTCTTGATCTTCATGATGGTGGGCTGCGTGGGCTCCATGCTCCAGATGATGAGCGGCTCCTCCGTGTGGGCGCTGCTGCTGCTGCTGCTGCTGGTGCGCGTCACCAGTTGGCTGGCGGCGGAGCTCTTGTGCAGCTGCGGCATCGAGGGACGCGCCGACGTCGAGGTCATGCGACGCGGATCGCAGGTGAGCTCATCGTCGCCCACCTCGGTGAGCTTGCGCCCGGCCAGGTAGCTGGGCTGACTGCACAGCAGCTCCGTCATGCTCGAGCCGGGCAGCCAGCGGCGCAGCGCACGTGCGTCACAGTTGCAGTTGATGGGATTGCTGGCCAGCCCCTGCAGCTGCAGGCTGGCGCGACGATCGTCCAAGGCGTTCAGGAATTGCGGCACCAGCGAGCCGATCTTCGATCCCGCCACGTTGAGGGTGAGCCGCGAGGAGCGCGGCACCGGGAACAGCAGCGCCGGCGGCAATGCGGTCAGCGAGGTGTTCTGCAGCTTGATGGTCAAGTCGTCGCTCTTCAGCCCGGCCAGCGTGCCCGACGAGATGGACTTCAGGCGCTCGCCGCGTATGCCAATGGAGCTGAGTCTGGGATGCTTCAGCGGCTGGATTTGCTCGCTGCCTATGGTCGCATCCTTCACCTCAATATCGAGCATCTCCAGCCCGGGCAGCAGCTCCATAATGCCCTGCACGTCCAGATAGCCCAACAGGGGCAGCTCGTAGGCCTCCAGCTTGGCCAAGTTGCTCAGCGGCCTGAAGGCGTTCTTCTCGATGCGATTGCAGAGGGGCAAATGGTTGAGCTTCAGGCTGCGCAGCATCTCCAGGTGGGCGAAGTTCGACTGCGAGATGAGGTCGAAGCTATTGTTGGACACGTCCAGCTGCTGCAGCACCTGCAGCTGCGGCCACGCCAGCGACAGATCGTTGAGCGACTCGAGCTTGTTGCTGGACAGATCCAGAGTCTCCAGCAGGGTAACCCTCTGGAAGACCTCCGCCTTGATGTTGCGCAGCTTGTTGTGCGACAGATTCAGGTACTGCAGGAAGGGCGTCTCCAGCAGCTGCAGCTCCTCAATGCCGGTGCCGGCCAGGTTCAGCTCCCGGACGGTTTTCGGCTCGTGCAGCACATTGTGGACCGCCTGCATGGTGAGCGGATTGTAGGAGAGATCGATGCGCTTGATGTTCACCATGATGCTATTGTCGCGTGGCAGCTCCCGGATGCGATTGTGGCTCAGATCCACCGAGGAGACAAAGAAGTAGCGCAGCTGCAAGGCCTTGAGTGGAGCGTACTCGAAGCGATTCCTCGCCAGATTTATGTTCTCCAGCATGTGCAGCTTGGTGTGATCGAACACGTTGTCGGAGAGCTCGGCCAACTGGTTCTGCTCCAGATTCAGCAGCTCCAGCCGCACGAGACCCTCGAACGTTCGCTCGCCGATGCGATCGAGTTTGTTGTGTGACAGATCGAGCACCTGCAGCTGGGTGGAGTTGTGGAACGCCATCTCGCTGACCATGTCCAGCTGGTTGTGTGCGAGGAGCAGAGCGCGCAGACGCGGCAGGCGCGCAAAGTCCAGCTCCTCGACCGTCTTCAGCTGATTGTGCGACAGATCGATGGACTCGAGGTACTGCAGCGCGGCGATCAGCTCGGCGGGGAAGAAGGAGAACTTGTTGTGCGCCGCCCTGATCTCGCGCAGACGCGGATGTATGCGGAACGAGGAGGGGAAGAGGTAGGTGAGCTGGTTGTGCGAGATATCCAGCTCCTCGATGCCGGTGCCCGTGTTGAAGAACTCCCCCTTGAAGGCCGACAGCTGATTGCCGTGCAGGTCGAGGCGCTTCAGCTGCATCACGTTGACAAAGGCGCCGGCGCGTATCGAGCTGATCTGGTTGTTGGCCAGGTCAATGGAGCTGATATTCCACAGATTCACAAAGCTGCCGTCCTGCAGCTCCTGCAGCTGATTGCCGGCCAAATGGATGTGCTTCAGGTCCTGCAGGCCGCCCAGCAGATCGCCGCTGAGCTGCCGTATGCCGCACTGGCTCAGGTCAACGATCTGCAGTCGAGCCAGGGGCCGGAAGAGCGCCGGCATCAGCGGCATCAAGTGATTCCCACTCAAGTTCAGCGACTGCAAGTTCTCGAGGTCCCCGAAGATGCTCAGACTCAGCTCCGTCAGGCTATTGCGGCTCAGGTCCAGGCTGCGCAGCTCGGGCAGTGCCAGCGGCATGCTGCCCAGCCCGCTGAGCCTATTCTGTCCCAGCTGCAGCTGCATCAGCGTGCCCTCCAGCCCCGCAAAGGTGTCCGCGTTGAGCAGCACCAACGAGTTGCCCGACAGATCGAGGGTGTGCAGACTGCTGAACATCTGGAAGCTGCCCGGCGGCAGCTCTCGTATGACGTTTCGCGACAGCGACAACGTGGTGATGTCGCCCGCCTGGACAGAGCCGAGAATTTCCGAGGAGAGTGCGGCCACGCGATTGAAGTCCATTTGCAGCGAGGTGAGCTGCGGCAGGCGGCCCAACGCGCTGCTCGGCACCAGCAAAATATTATTATCCTTGATGCTCAACGTCTGCAGGCTCTCCAGGCCCTCCAAGGCATCGTCCTCGATCTGCATGAAGGGAAATGTCATAGCTTAGGCTCTACCCCTCTCACTCTCCCCCTCCCACTCTCTATACGTACCGTGCGCAGCGAGTTCAGACTGAGGTCCAGATACTTGAGCGCGCTCTGATCCCGGAAAGTGCCAGGCGGTATGCTCGTGATGCTATTGCGACTCAGGTCTAGGCTCTCCAGAGACCTAACCACTTGCATGTGCGTGTAGTCCACTTGCTAGGAGAGACATAAGGGATTAGCAACTAATATGCCCCACTGCAAATTGAGCTCACCTGCAGCATGTTGGAGGAGAGATTCAAGGCTTTCAGCCCTGTGACGGCAGCCAGTGCCACCGTCGGAAATTGGCCAAAGAAGTTCTCGGAGAGATCGAGCTTCTGCAGTGAGTGCAGCTGCTCGAAGACGTCGCTGTTGAGATTGGTCAGGCGATTGCCGGCCAGCTTGATCTCCCTGATCTTGCGCAGTCCGTGGAAGGCCTGGCTGTCGATGCTGCGCAGCACGTTGTACCGCAGATCGATGATCTCCAATTGCGCCTGCGCGTTGAACGAGTCCCGATAGAGAGTCGCTGAGAATTGAAATGGAATTAGGCCTCCAGCCCACTGCCGCTGAGCTCTGCTAGTGTCTCACCTATGTGGTTCTGGCGCAAGGACAGGTGCTTGAGGGCGCTGGGTCCGTTCAGCGAGTTGACCGGCACCGCCGTCAAGCTGTTGCGGTCCATGAAGAACTCCTTGAGGTCCATGCAGCCCTTGAGCACACCCTCCTCGAGCAGCTTGATCTTGTTGCCCGAGAGGTCGAGCAGCCGCAGATTCTTCAGGGCGTGCAGCTCAGCCGTCGAGAATATCGGATTGAGGTTGTCGCCCAGCAGATTGTTGGCCAAGCGCAGCTCGTTCAGCGAGTCCCTCAGGCCGTCGAAGGCTTTCTCCGGTATGCGGCGTATCAGATTGTTGGACAGATCCAGCTCCTCAATGGGCAGCTTCAGCTGGCCAAATGTCTGCAACGGGATACGAGAAGGAGCGAAGCTGGTTCAATCACCCGCTCAGCTAGGTAAGCACTCAGATCTACGCACCTGTGCCGGCAGCGTTTGTTGTCCGCTGTGACGTTGCGTATACGCCACGATGGGCGCTCCATACGGCAGCTGCGGCGCATCGCTGTGAAAAACGACGCGATCGCAGTCCATGGCCACGGCGCCCAGCTGCCCAGTTGCCGCAAAAGGCACCACGTTGCACCTGTAATTGTCATCGCCGTCAATCACAATCAATCGAACACAATCGAACACAATCGAATCAGCGCCAGCATCACAAATTGCTGACATTAAAATAATACGCGACAAGCGGAAATCCGCTTTGTCTATCTACGTCTATTTAGCTCCGTGTCTCTCTGTCCACCTGTGTTTCTTTTTTTCCTCTCAACTCACCTGCATGGCAAGCGCAGTGCGGGACTGAGCTCCGGACATGGTCGCCAGGCCGCGCTGCGTTGGGTCAAGCAGCACAGCAAACCGAACAAAAACGTCAACTGCATTTTCCCCTTTTCCATTTTCATTTTCATTTTCGCTGAAATTATACATGTTTCATTTAGTCAACAAATGGCATTTCATTAAAACTCGTTATATTAGTTTGCTTATTTTACTTTTTTTTTCATTTTTCACTATATAAACATAATTAGTAGAGCCTTAAAGCTTGTGAGCGTCTGCTTAAATTTCCCAAATAAATATGGGGTATTTTACAAAGCCAATACACCATTAATAAGGGGAACATTGATATATGATCTAAATATATATTTATTATATGAGTAAGTACTCAATTCTTAGCAAAGACACATATGCAGTCGTGTCGAGCACAAAGCCAATATACTCTTTTGACACGTATTTTTAGTATAAAATATAATAATATCTATACTGATACTGTTATGTAAAGACTATATTAATCTATTCTATCTATATATACTATATCTATATCACATCTCTGTCAAGTGTCAGCAAGTGAAGCTGAAGCTGTATAACGGCTCGACTAAGAGATACCCTGCACTCTTCGAGCTAAGATATCAGTCATTAAAATTTAATTTGTTGCTTTTAAAACATATAAGGTAAAGCTTGTAATAATTCCTATAAGTTAATATTATAAGTAATATTATCAGTTAATATTCATTTATTTAGATAAACAGATATTTGTCAAAGCCAATATACTCTTTTAACATATTTTGAATGAATAAAAAATGATGTCAAATTGTAGAAGAATAAGCAAATGAGAGCCCTGATATGGGTTATATCTTATATCTTTCGGTGACAACAGCTAATACGCTCTCTTTACGCGCGAGTAGAGAAATGCGCTATTTGTGTGTATTTTTAAATTTAGATCCATTCAGAGCCACAGTCACAGTCGCTGGCAACAACAACCACAGCTGCCCCGCTGTATTTGGTCATTTCGTCTTTTATCTTCGGACTTGGGACGGAACATTTAATTTGAATATCGTTGGAGACTTTTCTTGTTGTTCTTGTTGTTCTCGAAAACCACATATTTGTGTGTTTTGCCTTAACAAAGTCGAGTTTCTTGTTCTCTTGCTGCTTGACACTCTCCACTATAATCAATAAAGCTAACAACAAAGCAAAGATCTCTGCTACCTACACCATGAAGTCAAGAATGTGGCATTACGCTGCCCGTTGGTAAATAGATAAACAGAATAGATCTACTAATATTTTTGACTAATACATACCCATAGAAAATGTGATCAAAATCGTTCGTTTAACTCTGTGATTTTAAATTTGAATTAATTTTTATGCTCTTTGCATGATCTAAATTATAAATTTTGATCAAAAATAATTAAGATCATTATTTAATATAATATTTGATAAGACTTTATATAATTTCTTATTATCATAATTAATTATATTATTTCTTGCGAATATTAATTCTACACCTCCAACTGACGTGACCTTGTCTAAGCCGATTTCAATGCTTGAGTTGTTTTAGTACAGCTAATACCTCTATTTTGATTAAGCGTTCGAGTCGTAACAAAATTGCCCATTATTCATTTCTTAGTTTTTTTTTCCTCTTTGCTAGCCTGCGCCTGTTCTGTTCAACTCTGATTACTGTTATTTCCTCTTTTTTAGTACACACAGCCAATGTACTCAAATAGACATGCAGGCATACAAGCTTACACACATGCATATGACTATTTCACTTCTACATTTGTGTGTGTATGCAGCATATTCTTGATTATTTCTCTCGAGGTGTTTCTTGTACCGTTGGATTGCGCATCGACACCAAAAGAAAAAAAAAAAACGTTAATCGTGAACATCACTTCATGTGCTTGAGTGTGTTAGTGCGTGTGTTTGTGCTTTGCTATTTGCTCTACGGTCTATAGTCATGCAAAACGCTATTTGGTCAGTTGTCCAAATTGTGGGCCAGAGATCTTTCGTAAATATGTTGTTTATGCATGTATGTATGTATGTTTGTTTGAGCATCCATATGTAAATTTTTTTATTGCCTATAAAACGTCGTCGCAGGTTGCATTTCAATAAATTTCCCAACATCTTTTAGCGCAATGTGCGCGCCTGTGTATCTGTGTGGTTTTATTTGCCCCTTTTACTCATTGAAATGCATAATGGGAATTGATTCGATACCAAAAGCGGCTCCAAGACGCGACTCAAGTTGGCAGAGCGACAGCTTCAAGGTCTCGTTTAGCTACACGGTCCGGTCTCTGTCCACTTCTTGTCTCTACACACATACATACACACACAGCTACATACGTACATGTACATGGCGATTAAAAACAGAAACTTTGTGATGGGAAATATGTTAATCACAAAAACTGCGGTTTAAAGAAACAACAACAATTTTTTGTAAGTTGTGTTTTGTAACCTGTTTCTTTTCTGATTTATATTTTTGGCTTACTTTTGTTGGTTTGGGAAATTGCACCTCACCACACTATGAGTTGTGTTTTTGCTGCTGCTTGGGAAATTCGTCGAGTTGATTCTTTTGTTGTATTTTTTTTTTGCCGATTGCACTAGGCACCGTAATAAGCGGGCTAGTTTGTTGTCGATGTCGTTGTCGATGTCGTTGTCGTTGACTTCGAGCGGCTTGTTTACATTTGTTTTTGTTTTATTTTTACACACACAAAAAGAAAGCGCAAAACGACAAAGAATATTTTTCCCAGGGAAAAGCGCACACACTGTGGCTACAAAAATATTATGTATCTCTCTCTATCTATGTTAGTGTGTGTGTGTGTGTGTGCAAGTGCGGGAAAAATGCAGACAAACAAGTAAACTTTGCCAACTGTGGGGGAAACGGGAACAACAGACCGCTGTCGCTGCCGCTGCCACCGCCGCTGCTATTGCTGCTGGGGTAATAATTAAGCTGCGCACTGGTGCTGCACAACAACAAGTACACAATAACAACAACAACAACTACAGACTGCGTATGCGTAGCGGTTGCGACTTCGGCTATGACTTCGGTTTCGGATTCAACTTCGGCTTCGACTTTAACTTTGTCTTCGTCGTCGTCGCGTCCCGTTTAGTTTCGTTTCGTTTCGTTATAGCGACGGCTGCGTCTTTCCGTTTTGTGCACTGAATGTCTTGTGCTCTACTTGAGCGTCGCGCAGCAACTGGTGGCTGCTGGCCCAGGCTTGGCATGGCTGCTGGCTGCTGGCGGCTGGCTACTCTAAAACAGGTTTCTTACACTCTATCGGTACTAAAGAGTGTACTAAAAATGCTCATGATGACCAAAGATCTCTGGTTCTCGCTCTCGCTCGCCCTCTCACTTGCCTGCTTGCTGTGTGCAGCTTCGTAAATGATTTTTGGGCTGGGTAAAAGTTTTCGCCTCGCGTCGTTCTTTGGCTTTGCTTTGCTTTGGCATGCCGCAGAAAGTTTGTTTCTTTTGTGTTGTTCGTTGCCCTTGCCCATCTCTACCTGCTGCTCCGATCGCTGCCGATTGGCAAGTGCGCCAATTTACGCTAATGGGGTTAAGTCTTCAATAAAGCGCAGGTAAGTGACAAAAGCGACGGCGCTCACTTTCCATCTAGCTAAATTGTTTGCCGACTAATTACTCACAGCAAAATAGCAATAACAATGGCACGCAGTCAGAGCGGCTCTGTTAACACCAGGCCCATTTACAGTTACAGGAGGCAGACCTCTCTCCCTCTCTCTGTCTCTCTCTCTCTCTCCTTATTTATAGTCTGAGCAGAGGAAGCGAGGGAGGTAGAGGAACGCCTTTTGCCTTGGCAGCAAAATTTAATGTTTTTTTTTGTTTTATCTGTTTTTTTTTTGTTGTTTCATGTTAAGGCATGCATGTTAACAGCTCGCTAAGATTTCTTTTACTTTCCATTTTCATGAGCAGCGCCACACACGCGCACACTCACACTCACACTCACACTCACATATTCCATATTAATAATATCATAATAACTGTGGAATATGTCGTGCTTAGCCATATAAATCAAATCGTTCAACTGATGAATTATATCTAAAGCTGCAACACTTGACTGGCTTTTGTTTATGCTCAGCGGCTCCCACCGTCTGCGTCAGCAAATTTGCTAACAGCACTGCTGCCACGCCCCTCACCTCGTACCACGCCTCATCCATTTGATAGGCTCTTTAATTTGCATATATTTTGCGAATTGGTCAAGAGCAGACTCTTGTCCAGAGGTGCATAACCCTATTAGGCGGTCTAACCACTCGAGGGGAATAAACCGATTCAACTTGAGCAAACATATGGCCCAAATGCATCCAGCCGAAAGCCAATCAATCAATCTAAAATTTACTTAATACAGTTAACCAAATTTTGAAGTGAGAAAATACTCGGCTCTTGCTATCTAATTTCTCTCCTTGACGTCGCCTGATGAGATGCTCACAGCTAACAGATACCCTGTAATGAGCAATGGAGAAATTTGTGGATTAAGAGTTGAGTGCACGGATAATTGAATATGCAATACTTAGACAAGATGGCATAGTGATAACTATGGATAGAATACTTGATAGTCCCACGGATAACTAATCATATAGTTATTGATTTACAGATATACCTATGGATGGATGTGGATATGGATACATGGATATGCGGATAGATAGAGACTTACGCATAGCTAAACAGGTGAGTGGATAAAACTTAACAATAAGCGAATAGGCGAATAGGTGTAATCAAATAAATAGTGTTTTAACTCTTAGTTCACTTGACTAACGGATAAAAATGTAACTGGATAAACAGAGTCTTAGTAGTTCATATACATAGAAACACTGAAAACATATTTCGGATAATAAATAATAAAATTCGGATAAAATATTTCGTAAGCATTACCTATATATATATAAATACAGGGTATATCTAGACAACGCGCATTTGGATAATTAACTTTTGCTGCCACAACTAGAAGCATTCCGATACCTTAAAAATACATATATGAAGGAATAGATAGATATGGATAACATTCTATCACCTATATACATATATATGTATATCTAGATATGTATTGGAATAGGTGAAAGTCGTTGAGTGGCTTATTTTGGATACTTTCAGCTGGGCTAGCAAATAGCTTGCGATATACTTTTCAGCTTCAATAAAGATTAATGTCTCTGTACACAGTACATAAATTATTATTTAGAGACGACACACAGACACACACCTACAAAGACACACCAACACACACACACATAGATACAGACATTAAGCGCTGCTGTTGGTGTGGGTAGCTATAAGTAAAGCCAAACCTAATCAATTATACAAACGGAATGCTATGTCAACATAATAAGGCAACGTCTCTCTCCCTCTCCCTCTCTCCCCCACCCATCACTCACTCTCCTGCTTGCTTTGTCTCTTTGTCATTTTATTGCATGCCGTATCCTTGCCAGGATATGGAATAACCTAGAGTCTAGTCTTTGTCGCTTTCCGCCTTCCCGTTTTGATAAATTATGTATTTAAAGTACGATTCGAGGCGTCCTGTGACTTGGCCGTGCGTCACATCCTTAAGACCCGACAGGACATTTCATCAAATTGGACACCAAGTGTCCGTAAACATGGGCAGTATGAGAGATATTTCGGGTTATTGATTGGAGGACACGCACTGCCAAAAAACAGAGCGAAACTTGTCTTGGCTTTAATGCCCACTTCAAGGCGTCTGCTTTATGCGCTGTAATCACTGCAGATGGCCAACGGGGGTATATTGGTTTTGAGGCGCATATGTGTAACAGGAGTGTACATTATATATTCCTTGTTCTATATATATTATTCTATATATATTATGTGTATTATATATTTCTTGTTCTCGATTAGAGCGAAGAATTATCGATCTGCTAGTTGGATGCATTTGCTCATGGCATTCTTCCTTTGGCACAGTGTTTATATAAAGGTGTATATTACTGTATATTGAGAGATCAATCCCATTGAAAATGAAGAAGAAAAGTTGTCTGAGCAATGCTCAATCTGTCACGGCTAAAGAGAGTTCTTGGGATACTCTAGAAATGTTTAAATTTATATAAATATATAGATTTTGATAGAATAAGGTAATATATAAATATATATAATATATTATAATATATATATATATATATATATATATATATATATATATATATATATATATATATATATATATAATAATATCTAAAATCTAAATATATATAATATTTATTACTTATCTCTCTCCCAGATTCATTTTCTTTCAATAATTTTATTTATTTTCATTAGCCAAAGGAATTTTGCTCATAGGTTGCTCTTACAGGGTATCTGCATGCCATGCACTCTCACCCCTTTGGCATATATATAATAAATAAGATTGATATCAATTTTCATTGTTTGCGCTATAAAAACTTTATCTATTTTTGGCCTAAAAATTCAATTAGTTTGAAATGCAAAATATTTATGGCATAAAAAGGCACAAAATCTTATATAAATATATATATATATATTATATATATATATAGGTGTATATATATATATTTATATATTATCTAGGTGTATATGTATATTTATATATATAGTTGAGTGCTTCTATTTTTAGCTTTGCCCGGCGGCTTTACTGTCTTATTGCCTTTACTCAACTTTGTTAGCTAAGAGAAGCTTTAGAAAATGTTGCAAATTCTTGTTGCTGTCGCTGCTCTTACCGTGTTACCGTTACAGCTATCGTTACCGTTACCTTTGTTGTCATGTCAGTCCGCTGCAGCACAGGCAGCAGGCAGGTGAGCATTGTTGCTGTTGCTGTTGTTGCTCTTGGCACTAGAATCGAGCTTTGAAATGTTTAAGTCAATTGCCTTCACTGCTACGAGGGTGTAGGCATCTCTGTGTCTGTGTCTGTCTGTGTGTGTGTGTGTGTGTGTGGAAGGAGGTTATCAGCCTGTGTGCGTGTGTGTGCCCATGTGTGTGCCTGCGCTTGCTCTTGTTAACGAGAGTCAGAGATATTAACCAATCAAGTGTGTTAATTGCACCATAATTGGTCAGAAAAGCTGTCAATAAAGCGACAGCAACAGCAACAGCAACAGCAACAACAACAACAACAACATCGACAACATTTACAACAACAACAACAACAGCAGCAGCAGCAGATGCATAAATGCGTTATTAATGCAGTTGCATCCATATGCATGACAGCTGCAGCCGCACACGCTGCACTCAGAGTACCGCACAAACACTCACACACACACACACACACACACACACACACACACACTCACACCCATGTAAGTGCAGTCAGGCAATCATTCATGAATTCAAGTGAGAATTTAAAAATAAATCGTATACTCCATTATTCTCCACATTTCTTCAATGGATTCCGAGTGTAAGAAATGGAAGTTCTCTACCTGTACCTGTAGCTATAGCTGTAGCTCTACCTGTACCTGTACCTGTACCTGTAGCTGTAACTGTATCTGTAATTATAACTCTCCATTTTCCTGTAACTCTCTATCTATAGCTAAACCTGCATTCTGCACAGTGCATCAATTTTAATTTTAATGGAAGCTCAGCTCCTTTGCTGCCTACAGGCCCCGCATAATGAGACTTAGCCTGATAGAACTTGGCTTCTAGTTGTGCGATCTTCATGAAATGTTTACTGTATAATTATGGCAGTCGCATCTTTGAGCATACCAAAGCTCAAGTTGTCACTATTCAAAATTAGTTATTATATTTCAAATATATAACAAATGAAGTGGCATAAGTGAAATATGAGTCAGTCCAAATTTGTCTACTGATCACATAGGTCTGTGTATCAAAATTGGTCACTCTAGCTTTCAAGGTATCCAATTTAGGTTCTGAGAACCAACCCAATATATCGATATTTATCGACTTAAAGCACGAGTTATCCTTATCTCTAGTTATCAGCAATCAGGCAGATGGCCGAAAGACAGCGGACGGAAGTACAGATAGATTGAGTTAGCTGACCAAGAAATAAGTCTGCCACACTTCCTTATACCAACTCCGGCCAAGTAGCTAATATACCCTGTGTACCCATTTTCAAGGGGTATTACTTATAAAAATATTGCATATTAGCGCTTAGCCGTAGTACCTCAAGTCTTCATAGCCCAAATCCTAAGCCGTTACATACCTTTACATAACAGTCAACATACCCATCTTTACAGATTTCAAATGTGTACAGGGTATGCCAGGAGAGACAATTTAAATACACTCAACGCTGGAGCCGAATTGATGGATGCTAACTTGGGCCAAGGACATTAATCCGCAGCAATTCGTAGGGAGAACAGCAGCTGCAAACGATTTGACCCATGGATAAATGTGAGTCTTAACAGGATAACAGACAAAGCCAGCAAAGGCATTGACAACTTCTGCTTCTTCTTACATAAATATATTTGAAGCAAAAATCTATAAATTAATGAATGTGTGAATGGAGCGTTTTTAGGTTTATATCGAAGTTTTGAAAGGGAATAACTGACTGCATAATACTCGTTGATATAGTTTAGTTAAATTGTTTAAGAAATGGGAAATTGCACTTAAAAGTAATGAACTCAGCTGTATAACTCTAGTTCTTAAACTGTGGATAAAGTTTATCCGAATTATCCTTATACTTGAACTCATCCAGGAATGCTGGTTTTCTATAGTCTATGTGTAATGGAGTCAGCTGTATAACTCTAGTTTTTAAGCTGTGGATAAAGTTTATCCGAATTATCCTTGTACTTGAACTTAAACAGGAATGATAGTTTCTTATAGTCTATGTGTAGTCAGAATTACAAATTTTATTCTAGCTCTTCTATGGCGGAGGATAAAATATTGCAAGTTGTTCGAATTATCCAACAACAAATGGGATGATCCAGGGATACTTTTACTCCATGTCTAGCTCTTCTTTGATTGTGGATAAATTATTACAAATTATCCGAGTGCGTAAATTTTATAATCTACTTTCTATAATTTTTCTGTACTGTGGATATCAAATTACAAATTATCCGAGTTGGCCAACTACAAATGGGATTATCCAGGAATGTTTTGCGCTTTATTCTACGTATAGTTCAATTACTATATTACTTTCCCTAAAGCCAATATACCCTTTGCCCTTAACTTCTGAGCGAGCATAAGAATGCGACGTCCAAAAAGCGGATTCTAATCTGTCTGTACCTGAACTGATTTGCTCGATTGATTAAAGGATAAACGGCCGAAGTTGGCGCGCGCGCGTGCAGGCGGCTGGGCGTTAGGCGTTAGGCGTTAGGCGGTGGGCGTGGCTGCAGCAGTTAATTAAAACTTTTGCACTGTTGCAAAAAGAACGTAGCGAAACCGCAAACAAAGACTAAATTAAAGCGAAAGCAGCGCCAAGAGCTTTTAGCCGCAACTACCCCCAGCCCCCCTCAGCCTACACAGCCCCCTCAGCCCCCTTCTTCTTCTTCTTTATGCTTGAGTTGCGCGATTTGATTTCGTGCGTAAAACTTTTTGCACGCGCATTTGAATTTGACTTTAATGCAATTAAATTGTTTAATTTCAAAGAAACACAAATTTTCCGAAAACAATGTGGGGCTGGGGGTTGGGGGGCGGGGGGTGTGCCAGCGGCGGGGGCTGTCAAAGAATTTGAGACATTAATCTAAATGTCAAGGCATAGGCATTAGAGTCAAAGGATTTGCATTGAGTAGGCATTGAGCACAAGACTTGAGCAGGTGTGGATGGGTACGTGGGTGTGTGTGTACGTGTGTGTGTGTGGGTGTGAAGGTCTCTGTGTGGGAATTCAATAAGTTATAATCTCAATATTGCTGGAGGTGCTCATATTTTTTTGACAACAAATAGAACTCGACATTTGCAGCCAAGGCCTCCAAGGAAGTCACGAAACAGTTTTGCCAGCGAGCATAACTGACTGCACTCATGCTCGTTAGCTAAGCTCAGTCTATATAAGTCTATATTTGCCCATATTTATGTGCATCTGGCTGCCCAGAGCAGCTTACTTGTGACGCTTGGATAGCTCAGCTTCAAGTCTCTGCCTTGCCACGCCCCTAAATAGAGCTCGAATTCTATATAAATTTTTATATTTGGTAAACTTTCTATAGTTGACTAGAGTCTGACCTACCCAAGCTTATCTCTTGCTTGGATATATTCAAATTCTACTGCTGCCTGCTTCTGCTTCCCCTTCGGCTTGCTACTTGAACTCAGCTTAAATCAGTTGAGAATTATATGCCCGCAGCTATTGAAAGAACTAATAATTAATAAAACTAATATAATTTATGTATTATGTTAATTAATATAAATAATTTAATTAATATATATATTTTATTTAATTATTATAATTAATAAAACTAATAATTAATTATAATTAATATAAATAATTTAATTAATATATTTAATATATTTAATTTAATTAATATAATTAATGTGATTAATGTATTTAATTCTAGTAATACATATATAATTTATTTAATTAATATAATTATTGCGATTAATACATTTAATTTAATTAATATGTATTTTTTATTCAATTATATTATAATTAATAAAACTAATATAATTAATCATTATTAATATTAATAAATAATTTAATTCATATAACGAATATAATTTGCATAATGAATATAATTAATTTAATTAATATAATTAATACAATTCAATAATTCATAATTAATTATGTATTTAATTAAATAAATATATATATTTTATTTAATTAATATAATTAATGTGTTTAATGTTTTTAATTAAATTAATATATATATATATATATATATATATATATATATATATATATATATATATATATATACATTTTATTCAATTATATTATAATTAATTATTATTAATATAAATAATTGAATTAATATAATTAATACAGTTCAATAATTCATAATTAATATAATTTTGTAATCTGCGCGTGAACTGATGTGGAAAATTTGGAGATTCTACGTTCTAGAAAATATAGCTATATTTAAATTGCCACGCCCCCAATATACGCCGGATATATGCAGCAGGTATATAGGTTATGAAGTCTCGAGTCTCTAGCATTTGAGCTCTTAGTGTTGCTGACTAGCATTTGCCAGTTAGCCACGCCCCCAATATCGGTATTATTCCCTTCACACTTTAACAGACTCTGAGGTATATATTCCAAGTTACAGGACGCTCTGCAATTGAGCTCAGAGAAACGGGCGGTCATTGCGTATAACCAATATACTCTTCTTAACTGTGCGAGCAGAGTATAACAAATAAACATTGCGAAAAAGGTTTTCTAGCAAACATAATAGACACACCAAAACACACACACACACATGATGAGTGACGGCTAGTGACACATTTGATGATGTTATATGTGTGGTGTGTGTGTGTGTGTGTGTGTGTGTGTCTGTCGCTGTGGCTGTGTCAAGTAGGCAGCAGACAAGTCGTTTGCCCTTGCAGCGAGCTGTGAAATTGAATGTCGAATGATGTAACGAGTGGAGCTGGGGTGGGCTGGGGGCGGCCCACATAAATTATGCTTTCGCTTTTCAATATTTGTGCCTTCCTTTGGCAACAGATGGTTGAACACGGCGTATGCGTAATATTTCAACAAAGCCAAACGCATATATTTGTATTCATAAATGCATTTGAAAATCATAAACCGCAAATGGATTAAAGCCTGAAGTGAATGGCCTTTGGCCAAGAGGAGTCAAGTCTACCGTCATCCTTAGATTCAAGTCGAGGCCAAGACTTTGACTTTGCCCCCGCTCGTTGGCCAAGCACTAAATCAGTCAGGCAGAGCCACATGCCTACATCATATATATATATATATATATATATATATATATATATATATATAATTTAGCTGCTTTTGCCATGGAACTCGGCCATAAATTACACCTCAAGTGTCGGAAGTCGCTTTTGTCACTAGGCGGATGCGAACTCAATTGCCAGCTCAAAATTTGATTTACACTTCCTTCATGCCAGTTGTATGCAAATCAAGCCTAAATTACTGTGGGAGCTAAGTCTATAATCAATATATAAATATTTTAAGTATATATTTATATATTTATATATATTATAAATATCTTCCATATTTTTATATATCTATCTATCTTTATATCTATCTGATATACAGAGCTGCCTTGGGCCTGGCAACTGATTCATTTCTCTTGAGTAAATCTACCTTAAGTTGCATATAATCATGATAGATATATCCACACACACCACACACACGCACACACACACACGCACACACACACACCTCGACTTACACTATGCTTCTCTCACAATAAGTCTTTATTGCGCCCAGGCCTCACAGCCGTGGCAGTCTCTTCAAAGCTTCAACTCCCACAGAATTTCATTAAATTTAAGACTCTATCCTCCCGTTTGCACCTCGAAATTGCCACTTTTACATATCCATCTCTGTTTTTTACTACTTCACAGCAAGACATATACATATTATCCTATATATACCTGATGAGCTTAGTCGATCTGCTCATATCTCACATTTTCTCTATGTGTCTAGCTGCACGTCTCTTTATGGCTGGCTCTTGTGGCTAATGCACAGTCTGTCTGGCCATATGTCTCACATGCTCTATGTCTGCTTGAGCTGTCCATCTGACCACATTCCTCTGCTCCTTTGCGTGTCTAGCTTTAAGTCTCTTGGTGCCTCTGTCTATCAGTCTGTCTGGCTGCATGACTCTCATTTGCTCTCACTCTACACATATGTCTAGCTGTCCATCTGTTTAATTCTCCCACTCTCTCTCTCTCTCTCTCTCTTTCTTCGTCCTACTCTCGCTCTGTCTATTAATTTGTCCATATGTTTGTCCTTTGCTTTGTTCTTCGGCTGCGCCTATTTGTCTTAGCAGAGTATGTGTTGGTCGTGCATGCCCAATTTGATGCACTCCAATGATGCTCCATCGATAGCTAACTTCAAAAGCAAATGACACGCAAATCCCGCACGGCTTTGCGCTGAATTTCAATTCGGCAGCCCTAAAAGTATGCAGCAAATTTTTCGCCCATGCAAAGAGTCATTTACTTTAAATGGCAGCCCCATACCCACACACACACACACACACCTACACACACGCGTGCTCAGTTGAAACTGTGACGAGGCGAACGTGTCAGCGAAATTAACCTGTTCGTGACAATGCGGGGCGAAACAGCGAAGAGGCGAACAGCGAGCGGGAGGCGCCAATAAGTAGGCAACACTTTTCGCTGCCCCGCTCGCTGCACACAACATTCTTCACGTTCCCAAAGAAATTGTATTAAACTACACCTGTGACACACGTCTCACCTCTCGCCCCACCACTTTCTCTTTCAAATTTTTTAAATTTAACCTTTTCTCCTTCTCTCTCTCTCCCCCTCTCTGTCTCTTTCGTCGTAGCCAAGTTGGAGCTCGCCTCGTTAGCGCTTTTAAATTTATATTTAAATTCAGCTCAAATCGTAATTAAAGAACAAATTCTAGTGGCCAAGATTCAGCTGACACGGCTGTAAATGAGTCGAGGCCTGAAATGATGAGCAGAGTCGGGTATGCACGACTGTGTGCCCCAAGCTCAAGGCTGTGTTGGGCTGCAGATAAAGAGTTTATGAAGGCAAAAGAATGCTGAGCGCAGAGATTTGTTAAAATTGAGACATGAAGAGAGTTGCGAAGGATGAAAACTGGTCTGGAAGGACGAGGTCTTAAGAGGAAGACAGAATTGCCTCTAAAATTGATGATGATTGCTAAATGATACAGAAAGAATAGTCTATCAGAGAGTGAGAGAGAGAGGGAGGGATAGAGGGAGAGAGAGGGACAACTAGAGGGGGAGTGAGAGTGAGAGAGTAGTTAGGCCAAGGAAGATTGTGGTGGAAGGATAGCTTTAAAATTGATGATTGCTGAAGCACACAGAAAGAGAGGCCTACCAAAGAGAGAGAGAGAGAGAGAGAGTGGGAGAGGAGCGCCAGATTCTGGTGTCAGCTCAGAAGCGGCATAAATGCCTGATGAGTTGAGTCAAGTTAGCCAAGTTGGCAAATCAATTTTATGTACATATAAAAAGGGTACATAAAAAAGAAGTAAATACCCTGTAGATATTTGTGTGTCGAATAATTTGAGCGAAGGCTTCATTTGTTGACATTTGGGTGAAACACACTTGCAATGAGTTGGGGCGGGCGCGTGATGAACGAGCTGGCTGTGTGGCCGCCCGGAAAAGTGGAAAATGTGGAAACGTGGGCGACGTCTGGGCGGCGCTGGGCCTCGGCACAAAATGCGACCGACATTAATAAGCATAAAATCTGTCTGGGCAAACGCCCTCGAAAACAAAAAAAAAAAACAAAGAGGCAGCAGATGAGATGCATTAGCAAAGAGAGAGAGAGTGAGAGTGAGTAAGTGAAAGTAACTAAGTATCTTAGTAAGTGTGGAGCATTTGCCAAAGTCGCTCATTTACATGCAGGCAATATCCCTGCCTTAACCTCTGAGGTGACTGGAGAAGGGTTTGACAGCAGGGCCGCGGGGCACGGGGCGCGGGGCGCGTGGGGTCGAGGGGGAGCATAAAAACGGATTTCGAGTGTTCGCGCATAATTTCACAAAGTGCTCGCCGCGTGTCACGTGCCACGCCCCAACTTTTGTTATTATTTATATATTTTTTTATTTTTATCTTTATTTTCGACATTTTTTGTCATCAACTTTTTCCCTTGCATATGCTCGCTCAGCCATTGCCCAAGCGAGCATATTAGCTGTGGTGACATTGGGTCAGCTTGGCTGCTGACTTTGCCTAGCTAAATCTGGCATTGTTTTTTGGGGACCCTGCGCTTCTCTCGCGGGTATTATGCAGTCGGTGGCGCTGCTTCACTCGCTTGTCATCAACCTTGGCTCATGTCTGCTTTGGTTTGGTGTTAAAGGCGCCTCGTTTGCTGTCTCAATTACAGTGCATTATGCTGGCTGTGGAATAAATTATCAACTCGATGTCTCGCTGCGGCTGTGTCTCGGCTGAGGCTGAGGCGACTCCACCTCGAGCTCATTCACTCTGCCGGCTGGCAATCAAATTTATGATCTACGCAGATTTCTTCAACTGCCTAATTTATCTTCGCTGACAACATTCGCTGCCCGAACGGGCATATAGGTGCTCAGTGAGTATCTATGGTACAAATATACCCGATTGCTGAGCTAATCAAAGTCAATTCCAATTCTCGAAAACGCCAAGAGCTAAGCACACCAAATTTGGTATGTGGGCTCTACCTAAGAAATTATATATTTATAATACTGTAACCAGCATAAGTAGAGTCAGTTATGCTCGACTTTAATGTGGATATTTGGAGTAGAATTGCGGTTAGGATATCCTTGAGTCGCGTTCATCCTCCTCGCGCACTCCTGTTGCCACTGCCCTTCCACTCGCTCGTAGCCATAATTTTTTTCAAATTATCCTTTTCTTTTTGAATTCCAGCCGCTGCGTTCTCTACTGTAATGGAGAGTTGCCTGGCGAGGATTGGCGGTCCCTTTAGGTGAGTCAGTTCATCAGGAAAGTCGGGCAAGCGAAAGTGTAAATAGACTCTCAATTTGAGCGCGCCTCAATGAAGCTCCCCAAAAAGTAAACTGAAGAGTTTTTGCCCATTTCCCCCACACAGCATCAAAAGAAAAATACATTCCTTGGCACATAAGCCGAAAAGGCACAGAATATGAACGAAGTTTGCAACTGTAATTATATATACAGATAGAGAGAGTAAGAGAGAGAGAGAGTGTGAGTGAGAGAGCATATATTTAGAGTGAATGAGTCCCTTTTCTTTTGTTGGCATTGTCCAGCAAATTAAAATGTAATAAATCTGTCCTCAAGCTGGCAATGTTGACCCAAATTACAATTTTGTATACCCTGAACCCATTGATAAAGGGTTGACAGGGTATATGCGTTGCGTGCAGAAGTGGGCGAGAAGGCTTGCTGAGTGTATGCAGCTGGCTTGGAATGACCAAGTTTATCCTTCTATATCTATATATATCACATAAATCTCGAGAACTACAAAAGCTAGCGACTTGAGCTTGGCTATTCGAGCTCATGTGCAAGTCATAAGAACGCACGGAAAATTTGATTGGAGTCCCACAACTAGAAGTCAAGTTGCAACAGGCTTTTCGTCGTAGCTTGAGGTCTTGAGGAGGTGCAGATGCTGTTGCTGCTTAAAGTGCGCTGTAGATGGCGCTAGAATATGCCTAGAGGACTCCTCTGATAGTCGTGCACACCCGCTTGAAGCACTCTCATTAGTCGTGCCTTGTCTAGGCTGGCATGTGCGTAGAATGCGGAAGTCCTGACGCAGTGCTTGCGGCTCATCCAGCGCTGTCAATTGTGGCCCCACAGGACTTTCAGTCGGTGCGGCCAAGGACAAAGTTTTTATTGCCGGGCAATTGGAGTTGGTCCACGTTTGTTTGCCGCAGGATGTTTGCCGCCTTGCGCCCCATCGGTGTCATCTGCTGTTGTCTCCATTGTCAACGCCACTGCGAAAGCCACAGATTTGTTTAGCGTCCGCAGTTTCTCATCCACTGCGACATGGCCACAAGGATTTTTGTCCTTTAATTGAATTCAGTAAACGAGTTAAGGACTTCAATTTGCGCCCAGCAGAGCGTAATATAGTTCTGCCAAGAGATGTTACCAGACTGCCTCTAGATGTATACAAAACTAATATGAACTTTCCCAGTGTGCACTCGGCGTGTGCCTAAGCCCATTTACTAAATGATTTTTAGCTTATTTAAGGACTCAATTATCCTCACTTCATATCATCTGCTATCTTCCGCTTCATCCCTCTCAGAGATTTTAAAGCCTTTACAAAGCCTTTGTCTCTATCACTTTATCTACTTACATCTGCATCTAATCTAAGCTGTGTGTATATAATCTATAATATATGATTCATAGAACTCTAGCAGCTCAAGACTCTGAGATATGCTCAAATATCTGAAGTTTAATAGAGATTTGCATCGATTATACGAAGTTTGTTTAAAATAATTATCGATAAGCTTGAAAGGAGGATGAAAGGAAGGAGAAGGGGCAGGAGGAAGAGGACTCTTGAAGGGCGGCTAGATAAATAGATGAAGAAGAGGCGAGCGGGCGGATGGATAGACGGATGAACGAACGAACGAATAATGAAAAGAACAGATGACCAGATAAGAAACGAAGATAAGAAAAGACCAACAGACAAACTGACGGAAAGCTGATTATGCAGAGAGACGGAAAGATGTGTTAATAGAAAGAGAGAGAGAGAGAGAGAATATTAAATGCACTCGTCTGTCTGCTACATACATATGGAGAGATCTAATATAAGCTATATTATCATATGATGTCCTATGTCTTCGCTACTACTTATCTAATTTTTCTTCCTCTCTTTGTATCGATGACATGCAGCATCTATCGATAACTAAATATAAGCTGTCCCTCCAATTCCTATTGGCCTACAACATTTGTAAAGGGTATTCGAGTCCTTCAAGTTAAAGAATTTGCAACAAATATCTTATTCTCCGAGTGCTTTAATAATATATCAAATAAATTCATTTCGATCAGTCTTATTAAAGGGTATTTGGTCACAGGGTCACATCCCGAAGGGTATTTGGCAGTGCTGCGTCAATGGACCTCAAAAGATTTCCAATTTCTGGTCATTTATTGGGCAATTGTCGAAACGAAAATTGTTTTCAAGTGAGACTTAATGCATATTTCAGGTGGGTTAGTTTTCATTGAGCCCCACCTGGGACTTGGGACCGGACGGACGACAGTTTGCCCAGTCGTAAAGTAGATCATCGTTAAGCTAATTTCGGGCGGCGTGCATAAAACATTAGGGGGCGAGCCGGAATAAGAAAAAAGGGTTATTTTACAGTCATTCGGGGGCGCATTCCAAGGGCACCTTTGCGGCGGTGCGACGGAGGCGACGGAGGCGTGGCGACGTGTGGGTCCAGTCACATTCGCCCCATAAAAGACGGGCGGCTTTCGAGGCTGATTACAGATGTTAATGTCAGCCGGAAACTAAAACCGAATAACTAACTAATGTGTGTCGTCCCTAAGGACACGTTGCGGCTCGGGACCTCCTTAAGCAAAGTTTAAAGCCGAATCCGGTTTCTGGCTCACCTGAAAGTTGAGTCTCGAGTCACGAGACACACGTCTCGCCTCCAGCCAAACACAATCAACTCTGCTAACTACAATCTACGATGCGCAGTGCAAATCAAAGTTTTTGCTTCGCAAGTCATGCGTGCGAAAGAGAACGAGCACTGCGCCCAGTGTCTATCTCTTTCACTTGCCACATGTGTTTGCCTTGTGCATGCCCTTTGCCCTTTGCTGGCCACATTCACTTTTAGAGCCATTCTCTAATGCCTTAGATTAACTAGCAAGTTAAACAGGAGTTAATATATAAGTCTGAGATTTGTATAATCTTCTTCTCCTCTTTTAATTTCACTTTCAATTTGATTACTTTTCAGACTGCCCTCGCCAGCTATATATATATTCTGTTCTGTTTACTCAGCAAATGGAGCCTGACTTGTATGGATTCCTGGAGGCTGAGTAAGTTTCTGCTTTATACATTTATAAGTTCTCAATATATTTACGAATTTAAGTTAAATATATTAAAATATTTTAATATATGAAAATATATATTATATATGCATATATATATATATATTTATTTATTTATATATTTATAATTATCCATATTTTTATGTCGGCAATATTTAATTTCATTCGCTCTCCATTACATGAGCTACGCCGAAGCTGTTCTGTTCTTCCATTGCTTTTCAACTTCTTAGTCAATTGTAACTGTTCAATCACTCGCAGCTCTCGATTCTCTGCAAATTCTTCTAGTTGCTTTCGGCTGCTCGCTCACATGCCCATTCGGATGGGCACATTGCCATCTCGCTTTCACTCAGCAACAACTAAGTTCACATTAGGCTGCAGCTATGTTTGTCGCACTCTCGCAAATTGCCAACTGCTAGCTCAGCTTCATACTCTATGACGTCACATTAGCTACTGCGTCATATTAAATTGGCGCTGCATTAACTATGTAGAGCAACAGCAAAGTGTATTCAATATGCGGTGTTGAACAGTTTCTCGTTATCTTTCAACTTGCTTTATTTTGTTTTAAATTTGAAAACTTTTCACTTCAATTTGGAGTTTTGCATGCAAATAACAAGCAAAACAAACAGCAACTGTGGCAGACAGAGAGAGCGAGAGGAGGTGAGTGTGAGGGAGACAGAGACAGAGAGAGGGAGAGGGAGAGAGAGACACTGGGTCACAGTTGCTGGCTTGTGTGGCATTTAGTAATTCGCATTGATTCGCACCGGCTGGCATATGGAGTCTAAGCTTGATTGGATGCTTGGGCGCTGGGGGAGGCTAAGATAAATGGCGCATATTATGTATGTATATGCCCCAACGCACACACACACACACACACACACAGACAGTGTGGCATAAATATGGTTTAACAGTTCAAGGTTGAGCTTAAGACTTTGCGCTGCAACGAAACGCAACGAGCGCTCGCCGCTCGCCGTTGTGCCCGAGTCACAAAAGTCACGTAGACGCATAATTAACAGGAGCCAGCATAAAGTGATTCCAGCCAGCTAACAGTGGCAAGGATAAAGCATATTCCGGGCAGGCAGCTAGCCAGGCTGCCAGGCAACTAAGCGGCGAGCCAAATTATAGCCTGCAGCGTTGTCCTCCAAAACCTTTGCTCGGCATATGCGCACGCGAGCTGAAAAATTAACAGCGCCATAAGGTGACACCTTTATTTTTCACTTGCTCAGACACACCTACACCTACACCTACACACCCACACACACACACATGTGTGTGTGTACTGCCTGAAAAGTTTTCGTGTTGCGCCTTCATTTGGTATTTGATTTGCTGCTTCCCTTTTTATATACACTGAACTCACGGCCCAGTGGCTAAACAGGGTATATTGGTTGCCTGCCAATACATGTATCCGTGCTAGGGGAGGACGTGGATGACGTAATTTACTTCTAACCATTTACATATTTGATTGATTTAATGCAAAATTGATTATATAGATGCTAGATAAATAGAAGTTCGTTCGACTGACCACTGAATACCCTATCGATAGTTTTGCCGACTGTTTTTCCGACTATTCTTCCGAATGGCCTTTCGATTATACGTTTGACTGTCCGTCCGACCATCCGGCTGTCCATCCACCTGCCAGTGCGACTGCCCGTTCGACCGTATTTCTAATCTCCTTCCGGCTGTCCTTCCGACTCTTTATCCTAGAAGAAGCCTTGCAGCTCCTCCCAGGGTATCTGCGAGTCCTGCACACTCGACTAGACTAACTTTTTTGCTTTGACGCAGCTTTCGCTTTTTACGAGCCACGCCTCCTGCAGCCCACGTCGCCTTTTTGGAAGTAAAGGCAAACTTTATGGTTTATGGAAATTGAACCTTTGCTAATGAAGCTGCACCAAAAAAAAAAAAAAAAAAAAGCAAAAAAATGTAGGAGGAAGAGGAAAAGCTGGCGTCCTCTTATTATTGACAGCGTTGCATATTTTAATAAAGTTTCCGCACTTGGTCCTGTTTATGCCCTCATGCAGTTTATTAGCCGTAAATCAAAGTGTTTCGGAGTTTTCGAATAGCAGCTGCAAACCTGAGCGCACCTGCCAAGCCCCCAGTCCACCAGTTCCTCCCGCCCCTGCCCCTGCCCCTGCCTCTGTCCCTATTCGCCAAGCCAAACTAACAGATGGCGACCTTAATGGCCGACTGGTTGCCTGGCTGCCAAGACTGTGCCAAGCATAAGCAGCTTTTGGCTGATTCTTAGGCTGCGATGTGAGCTTAGCTAGGCTAGGCAGCGCTCTAGTCGGGCATGCTCGACTGGGAGTTACCCTGAGCACAGGGAGAAGCTGTTGTTTAACATATATCTCACTTGGAAGTAGTTCGACTTAAGCAACTGAATATCTCTTGCTATCGTAGTCCTCGAGCTAGAATCAAAATAAATTACAAGAGGTTATCAGATTGAGTATAATGACTTAGGAATTCTATAATTCCAGGTGCATATAAGCATGATAGAGCTAGCGCCATTTCAGAAATATTTTCTGAGCTTGTCGGGAAAATGTATATACTCGTATCTTTAGTAACTCAGCCTCCCATGCCTGCGCATGGAAATTTGCAAAGTAAAGTATTACTAGGGTGACCCTAGTACTAAAGAGTCTATATACCCAATTTCATAGCTCAAGCTCAAAGAGTCTTCGAATATGCTGAGGCCTTTAGCCAGATTGTCGGCCAAACTTTGGCTGAGTTCCGTCAGTCGAGCATCGCAAATAGACTGCTTAGCTTATACCCCCTTCGGGGTATACGCTCGCCCGAGGGTGTCTAAAACGAAATGAAAACAACAGACTATTATGAAAGTTGTTATTAATTTGATTAAATCAGCTGTAATGAAACGCGTTGGCATTGAATTTAATTGCGAACATATTATGGATTGAGTTACGGCCAAATTTCGCTGGGTTTCGGTGGTCTGAGTAGCTGCTGCACGGCAGCTGAGAGAGGGAGGGCGCTACAGGATATCCTGTTGCAAATTAAATTTTTATTATTTTATTATTTACGTAAATCTCAATGAGAGGCCATCAGGCGCAAGAGTCGGGCCATGCCACGCCACGCCATGCCATCAATCAAAAACATGTTGAGCTGTCCCCGTCACATCACATCCTGTCAGTATTTAGCACCAAAAAAACGAATAAAGCAAAGTACAAGAAATTACGGGGGAGTGCAAGGCTAAGAGATACCCTGGAGTCGGCTCAAAGCTGTTGTTTTCACTTATTGTGAAGCCAGAGGGCAATTGCATACTAGAGTGTCATCTGGCATCACTTTAGCCAACAGCTGTTGATAGTTCCTCTACATCCTTTCTATAGCCTGATTGAACTTGACCTCTAGTTGTAAGCTCCAACCAACATTTTCTGTGTTTTATTATGACATCCGAATTTATGTGCTTAAGTCTCTACTATTTGAAATAGATAGTTAGACGAGGTATACTAGAATATTCCTATTCTGTGTTGTTCTGAGGAGCTATCAAAGTCTTCAAATCAATGTATATCGATATCAAGAAAATTGAATGTGTTATCGATAAAAGATAGCCATATGGATAGCTAGACAGAGCGGCAGCAACGGATCAATTCAGATCCCTTGACTCATCTTGCTAACTAGGAATACATTGTATAATTAATATCTGGAGTCTTCTGCCCGTTGAAACCAATATGCCCCGAAATGGCCTATTTAATGGGCTCAGGGTATAAAAATGCTTAAAATTTTCCAAACAGATTATCATTAGGGACACTGATAAATGGAGTGGGAGTGGGTGTGGCAGCGGGAGTAGGATGATGGGTGGAGCAGCGCGAAGGTCAGCGCAATTACCGTTGATTAAATGTGGGTCATCAGCGCAGCGCTGGCAAGCCGAGCAGTTGCTCAGTGGCCGAGTTGACATTGCGCATACGCCCCGTGCGCTGCATGGGGGACTTTGCACTAAGCTGCAAATGGCTAAGAAAAAGTGCAAGTCGTGGCAGCTGCTACGGCTATTGCTGCCGCGGGACAATGATGGATGATTGATGGATTGATGGATTGGTCAGTGGCAGTGCTGCGATGACTTCGCCTCCGCAGAAACTCAATCAGTGCCAGCCACGCGCCTGCAATGCCTTTTCCATCTCAGCCAGCACATTACGAGTGCCCAAGGCAATGCCACACACAGACAAATTCCATATATGATTCGAGAGCTCTGTATGTTTTCTTGATGCCCTGTAAATACAGGAGTGTATGGGGTATATATGTGCAAATATTCACAGGTGATAATGAGACTTGTCTTAGGTACATTCAATGGCATGTGTATTGCTGGCTTTATAGTATGGTCAATTTAGTTAAAGGTACATTTGGTACGTGGTACATTATTGTATGAATGAGTGGTACCATTAAGAGATCGCTGTATTATATGCAATTGTGTGTAAATCACTTGGTATATAGCGTATGGTACATCTGGTGAAAGGTACATTTGACAATGGTACCATTAAAAGTAGCTGTATTACAAATGGTACATACACTGGTACATTGAGTATAAAGTGCATTATGACTGGTACTTTTTGTATTCTACATTCTTGGTACATTTTTTACATTCTGAATGATAAATTTCCCTCTGCTCGATAAAAGTACTTTATGAGCTCATTTACTTTGCTTACGTCATGACCAACTAAGAAGAAGCAGAAGCTCATAAAGCCAACAATTCATATATTGAATATCATAGTTGCGTTAAATATAGGGTATCTGCTCTCATTGAACCAAATACTTTTCCCATTTTAGTTTTTTAATGTTGCTTATTTAAGGCATTTTTGGTTGTAGCCGCGCAGCTGCAGCTGCCTTTGCCAATGACACAAGACATTTGGTGCCGCCAGCCCACGCACACACACACGCACATACACACACTCCGGACCGCATGTGGTTGGCAATTTGAATTTGGCTTTTGTTGCTTTTCCCACGTGCGGACGCTCTGTTTACGAATGTGCGTATGAAAACAGAGAGAGCGCAAAAAGCGCGTAGAGCGCCACAGAGCGCAGACGCGAGTGAAAAGCGTAGCCAATATGCCAGCAGCACGGCAACACTGTTCAAGTGTAACGGCTTTCATTTGCATTTCGAATACGAATATGCAGTTTCTTTTAGTACTATTTGTAGGCGAAATCAATTTGTACGTTCTGCTACTGTGTAAGGCAGTAAAAAAGGGAAATTTCACTAGCTCTTTTGTTGGGCAATTACTTGCCATAAAATTCCCAGCAGCCGCGCCAGCACCAGCACCAGCAACAAGCGAAAGTGAATAGTTAGCAACAAGCGACAGCTGCTCTGCTCTGCTCGCTGCGCTGCCACGTTCGTCTTGACAGCATACTGAGCGTCGCCACTGTAGGAGCATTTAGGCAGCGCTGCCGTTCGCAGTTTCATGAAAAACTCGCGCGCGAACGGTTCGAAAAGTCGGTGAACGCGTCTTAGGGGAAAATGTTCTTTAGCATGGAAAATGCCGGCGGCAACATTTTTCGAAACTTAAATCAAATTTTCAAATACTAAAAACACAAATAATAAAATTACGAGAAAAAAGAAAACAAATCAAAATTAAACATTTAAATAGAGCGTGGATTATTTGTTTATTTAATTTGTTGCTATAAAAATCAAAAACAAAAATCAGCAAAGGAACAAAATTTATAAATAAAAAAATCATGTTTGGTTTTTAAAGCAAGTAAGTAAAATAAGAGAAAATTTATCAGCAAAAAATGCGATTTTGAAAATATTTTTGGCTTTTCACTGCGCAAATATTTTGAATAAACAATTGCAAAAAAAAACCTGTACAGCGAGCTTTGTTTTCCACTTCACAGAATTTGCCATTTGCAGTTTAAATCAAAAGAGAGAAAAAAAAAAATAATAGTGAAAAAAACTAAAAATTTAAATGAAAATGTAAAAAATATTGAAGCGCTCGACTCGTGTTTGTTATGCAACAGGAAGTGGCTAATAATGCATTAATCCACTCGAATTGCTGAACAAATAATAATTGAAATATCACAAAGAAGAGGAATAAATTCTAGCGAAAGCTGAGCTTAATTGAAAAGCTACTCGAATGCAGTGAAAATTCCGTGGAATTTCCACAGTTTCGGTTGCCTAATCAAATGATAATTTTCCTTTTTTACAACGACCAGAGTGGCCACTGCCCTGGTCTTCTTCTTGCACTTGATTCAGTGGCCAATCGAGTGGGAAATCATTTGAGGCGGGCATCAAGTATTAGATACACCCCAACGCATCCTTGCAGCTATGTGGCTTGCCCTAATTGAGTGCAATTGACAGACAAATCGAGTGAATTCCTTGAGTTCGATTGACGAGATTTGTCATTGATAAAGCTCGTTTGGGAGAGCTGCCAGGCGGGTGTATCAGTTGGATAATGCCTGCTTGTGATGTCAATGGAGAGCAATTTAGGGCACAAGGAACCCTCTCGATGATTGTAGAGGAGTATATTGAAGTGGGGTATATATGTCATGACATGCCCGCTCGGCATATCCAACTAGAGTATATTGGCTTTGACTTGTGAAAGGAAGTCTCAAACTTAATTGTGTCAATTTCCTAACATGCTGTAATAATCGGGTATATCCGTTTCTGTTCGAAAAGTGAAAATAGAGTATATGCGGATCATTATTCATTATGTTCATTCCAAGAGTATTTTCTCTTCATCATGCTCGTTGCAGATGTGCGCAGCGAGTATTTTGGTAGCAAAATACTCGTTCATTAATCACACAGCGAGTATATTAGTTTTTATTATTCTTCACAAAGTGCAAAGTGAGTGTTCCCAAGGCTTTCGCCGTGAACGTTTGCTGTGTGAAAAGCGAGTCCATTTTTTCAACGATACCCGCTTTCATTATGCAAGAGGAGTACTTTGGTTTTTGTTTTAATTAGAGAAAAACTGAAGAAAATCCGCTTAAGGTAGATTTTGGATATTCGTTCATTGAGTGTAAAGCGAGCATATTCATTTTATGATATTTGTAGGCAGAGTGTAGGGCGAGCATATTCGTTTCATGATATTCGCTCAAAGAGCGAGTATTTGCTGTCCCTGAGAGCAAAGAAATTTTAAGGCTCCTATTACTCTTCGGGCAGGCATCTGAGTCGAGTATGCTCATTTAGTTATACTTGCTCAGTGGTATTAGTTTTGGTATTAGTTTTCGTATTCGTCCGTCTCTTTTTCTGGAGGTATCTAGTCTCTCTCTCCCCAAAGTGTTGCTCCAGCTGCTATGGCCGCGCCCACTGCAACTCGCGTGGGGCCAAGCGCAACTTTCCATTAGTAAAAATTCATTTCTAAATTGCGCTTTGCAAATTGTTTTCATTAGTCATAATTGCATTGTCATCGAAGAGCTTACCGAATGAACTTTACTTAAACACGTAAAACAATGTGAATCGGGCAAATATATATAGATTCAGAGTCATTTCTTAAAACTGGGAAACATGGAGTGCAGAATAGCCGTTTATGTAAGCCAAGACTGGAGACAACAAGGCCAAAAAGCAATATACTCTCTACCCGATATGCGGACTGGCAACTAAATATATTGCTGTGGCCTGCAACAAATATATAAATAAAAATAGATAAATAGAAAAATTGTTTAAAATGAATTTTATTTAGATTCAATTTTAGGGAAAATTTAGCTAGCAAATTTATGACTTTTCCTCTTTTTATAAACATAAAAAACATGTGAATTATTGTTATCGCGCAGCTCCAGAGTCGAGCAATGGGCAAAAGCCTTGCACTGCGAGAAGTCCACTAATCCTGCTCAGCCCGAGAGCTGGCAGAACCCCATCATAATTACCGTTCGCCGGGAGCAGCTTGGTTGACATCTGCTTGTTCGTTGCTATGCGTCGAGTCACTGCGTGCTTCAGCTGTTGCCTCTGCCTCTGCCCCTGCCTCTGCCCCTGGAGAAGCATTCGCATTAGAATCACATGAGCTAAATTTGTATCTAGAGAATTTTAATTTTAATTTTAAGTCTAGATAATTGGAATATGCACATAAAATATTAATATATAATACTTAAGCCACGCCCTCTTGGGCCGTGGGCGTCTGATTTTGTTGGAAGTGAAGCGTGATCTTTCCCCATAATTCGTCGACTCGAGTCCTGAAGCTGAAGGCGCTCGTCCACGCCCCCAAAAGACAGCTGCATATATATAAATAAATATATATATACATAAATATATATATATATATATATATATATAGTCGAGCGTTATCTAAGTGATTAAATATTTCACTTTAAAAGCAGTGAAATGGGACTCAGCCAGGATGTTAGCTCAGGGCTCGCTTCACTTCCCCTCTCCCCCCCTCTCTCCCCCTCTCTCCCTCTCTGTGCTCTTGTCTTAGTTGACTTTTAGTGCCAACAAATCTCGTAAAACAATCAAAATGGAAGAGTAAAGAGTCAACTCGCCGTAGCTCGCCTGCGCGCTAAATATTTAATGTGCAAAATGAGGGCCGTTTGGCTCGATTCGTTTTTAACGAGGCAACTGAACCAGTAAACCACTGCGCACCACTAAGCCACAGGGCCGCACCGCTAAGCTACTCGACTGTGAACTATGGCTTCATTTAGGCAAAGCAAGCGGTCAGACCAATAGGCCAAACAAGCTGCCAGGCACTCAGCCTGCAGCTGAACATAATGAGTGTTGCCTGAGGGTGGAGTCGACTGCACAATACTCGCGACTCAGCTGAATAGCTGTGAGAGATGTAATCTTTCTCTTGGCCATGCCCCATCATAGGAGCGCCAGCCCAGCTGAAAGCTGTGACTGCTGAGACTCTTAAAGACTCAATTTCTGTCACTCAACCAATATACCCGCTTAGCATTTGCCGCGAGCGGGCATCGCAACCACGAGCCTAGCGCGCTGGTCAGCTGAGCACAAACGGAAATGCTTTCAGCACGGATTGCTTTTCGGGCGCCTAGTCGTATGTCCATTGCTCGGGGGTCGGCCCCCTCCTCCATCCTCCATCCTCCATCCTTCGCTCGCACTATCCAAAATACTTTCAGCAGATATTCAGCCAGCGGAAAGGTCCTTAAACGAATTAGAATGAATGCCGTATCGTGTGCTCGTATTTTCTGCTCCTGTCATGCATCAAAACATTTAATTAAATTGAAACCGAAACTGAAACAGAAACTGAAACAGAAACTGAAACAGAACAGAAACTCAAGCAGCAGCTCAAGGCGCACCAGCAGCTGAAGCCGAACGGACCCAAAAGCCGGAGAGACCAACACGCGTGGAGCCCGCTCTCTATGCATTTCAATGAAACCCTAAACAACTCTCCAAATCATGTGCATATATTTCAAGGAATCCAGTTAGCTGCTCCTTTCACTATACCCAGCAGCGGCTGGTGGGGTATTTTAGTTGTCTCTGTTCTACTTGGCTCCCACTGCCTTTTTGCGCGCTAAACTTGATTGAGTATTAAATATTTATCATGATCGTGATTGATTTGTTTTTCGGAATCGATATATTATCGATTAATGTTCTTAACATTGTTAACGGCTAAGTTTTAGCTAACTTTTCTCTCATGTCTTGTCTTTTGTCTCTCAATCTGTCTAGATCTATTTTCATTGAAGACGATAAATCGATTAAACAATTTTAAGATTTTTCTTGTTATTCATAACTGAAAGCTTACACAAAATTCATATCAATCGCTTATGATTATCTAATATTGCTTTTTAATATCAGGCAAACTGAAAGGCCACATCACATCATCAATGCACAGACTTGACCAATACTAGTTGTCTGTCAATATTTTCAATATCGATAAAAATCGAGCATGACTAAAGTCTTGCTATGGCTGCCTCGAAGCTGCTCACTTTCTTTTCTCTATATCCTTTTCCAATCATCGATATATATAACTCCTTCTACTAGATTCCACATTGCCTTCCACATCTTCATGTCTGTCCTTCTTTTTGCTATCTATCACGTGGTAGCTGCTAGTCCATCATACGCAGCTTCAGCTTATTTGTTCCCTTGATTATTAAGTTTTCAAGTTTTGAAATGTCCGGACAGCCGCTCGGCAACCGTTCATTGGCCCCACTCCAACGTCTTTTTGCACTCCAGCGCCCACCCGCTAGCTGCGGGCAGCCAGGCTCGTGTGATGTGGTGACAAAAGCCTGGCGGCTGGCGGCTGGCGGCTCCTCTCTCTCTCTCTCTCGCTCTCTGCCACTTGAGATCTGCGTGTCTCTGGATTGGCTTTGTGCCTCAATTTACACATAATTGCCATAAATTGATTCTATTGGGCTCGGCGCGGGCCTGATTGGGGCTGGGACTGGGGCTGGGGCTGGGGGCGGCGGTGCAAACGGGCGAATTATTTATCGCGAGAGCAAGAGACTCGCACAGCTTCGGCCATATAATCTAATGACATCGCCTCAATACCCAGTTTACCCATAAATATCCATCTATTGGCTGCTTGACTCAACGAATGGAGCCGAGAGCCTTCGCCAGGCATTGCCTATTCCTTGTATATATTTATACCTCGATTCGTCCCATATCATTTGCCTCGCACAACAGGTCGTATGCGTGCTCTCACCATATTTATTTCGCTTTGCTTTTCTAGTTATAGTTTCTGTGGCACAAAAGCTGTGAAGGGCAATTAAATGGAGCTGGGCTAATGAAGAGCGATGAGAGCTGCAGCTGAATGCTGTCATCGGCAATCAGATTTGGCATGGAATAACCTTGATGTTGTTCCAAAAAAAAAAAAAATATTTAGAATAAGTTTGCACGAAAACCTCGTGAGATATTTTTAATGAGAGTTACCTGAGACGGTAATTCAATTCACATCTGAATATCCTAAGAGCCCGAGCAACGTGTGCACAGGCAGCAAAATTACCCAGAAACAAATATTCCTCCAAGCCACAAAGAACTTCAATGGAAATCAAAACCGAAACCCAAATCTGATTTCGTTCATGTGGTAAACCGAACTCAAAGAAAAATCGTTCAACTTCATTTAGATTTATTGAACAAATATAACTATGGAGAAAGGGAAGACGAGAGAGAGAGAAAGAGAAGTCCTGAATATATTGATTGCATTGAATTATTAAAATTTTATATGAGAACAGAAGTAGAGGGAGAGAAAGACTGTGTGTGCGAGAGTGATTAAAGAGGAGAGATATAGAGAAAGAGAGAGATGTATCGCTAGATACATAGATATATAGAGAGAGATAGAATGAGAGAGAGAGAGAGATAGATTGAGAGAGAGAGAGACAGATAGGGAGAAAGAGAGATAGAAATAGAGAGAAAGAGAGAGAATATGAGAGAGATAGATTGAGAGAGAGAGATAAGTAGATAGAGAGAAGTAGAGGGATATAAATGTAGAAGAGAGAGATTGAGCAATATTAACTAAGATATAGATATGGAGATTTAACTAAGATAGAGCGAAGAAAAAAATAGTATCAGAGACTGAAAGATAAATATGTAGAAAAATAATGAAAGAGAAACAAAAGTTGAGGTAATGAAAGAGGCTTAAGATTAATCAAATTTAAATAAATAGAGTATAAATAGACAGAGAGGTAAAATAGAGAGAAAACCGTCTATAGCTATATAGAGCAGAATGTGAAGTTGGAGCTGAGTGAGCGGTTGCATCGCTCTGCCTATGATAGCTCATCCATGATTACATTCCGACTGCGCTAGCTGCGCGGGTTTTTAAAGCGAATTAGTACGAAGCTGGATCTGTAGAAGTGAACAAGCAATTGTGATGGAGTTGCTTTGATTGTGGACTTAGCTTAGACTGGACCAGACTGGAGATCGAGAGGGGCACTGATGGAAGGGGAACAAGAAAAGATGTAGAAAAAGAGGCAATAGTATTGAGGAAGAAAGGGAGAGCAAGAGAGCGCCATAGAGAAACATAGACAAGGACAGCGATTGGCAAAGAGATAAGGAGAAGACATGACAAGAATGCATTGTTAATAAAGATTCTCTAGCTGTGTGAGAAAGGCAGAGACAAAGAAGCAAGCAGAAATACAAAAGTTTTACAGATAGAGAGAGAGAGAGAGAGAGAGAGAGAGAGGAAGTACTTCTATATGGACATGCATATACCTCCACATGAATTAAATTTCTTCACAAATAACCGATGCCCGCTGCCCTCCTACACAATTTAAACGTGCCCAACGTGACGGGGCGAAGAAACTATATTTGAAAGCCCTAAAAACTTGCGTAGTTTAAGTTTTTAGCAGCTGGAATTGAAGCGCCTTTAAAGCTAAGCCTCTCGAGTTGTTAGGCCGAAACTTTGTTTGGCCTGCCCCGAGGCGAGGCACCTCAACTTTCCTTGCCGAGTTGGGGCACGAAAAGGTTAACTTGGCCATTTGGGGCAACCATTTTTGGCAGCATTTTGTGGCCAGACGTGTGGGATGAGCATGGCACGAGTTATTCCTGTATTATTTTGGTAAATCTTTGTCTAATCGTGAGTCGAGTTGTCCTCAATGTGCGATGTGCGATGTGCGATGTGCTCCGCAGGGCGCAAACGCTCGATGCTTTCATTTCAAATATTTTAATTCAGACGCAAACAAATTAAAATCGCATAAACAATTTATCGCGCCCACGCAGACAGCGCGATTCGTGGCAGCAACACATTGCTGTCCATGGCTAATGCCCGCTCACAGAGTGTGCGTAAAGTGGGCATATTAGCTTGCGCATGCAACATTTTACTCAGTTTTATCAGTCGAGAATAGGAGACTTGCCAGTTGTGGCTTGAGATGCCCGCAGGGGCCAGGCTCTGTCTGAGCTGTGAGCGAGCATTGCCCGGTTAGTTGGAGTCCACATTACGTATAGCCAAATTGGATTATTCTGGCTTGTGATGCCCGCCCAGCGTGTCCAAATCTAGCATAAACTTGCAGCCATAAACTCGAGCTATAAACAATCTAATAATTTATGATCGAGGAACAGAAACGCATTGCCAAAACCTTTTGATGCCCGCTAAACTCAGTGTAAACACTAGTATATTAGCTTTACGTTGACTATGTCATTTACGAGGCTAACACAAGACTAACAAGCTAAGACGAGCATTTTAGTTGGGCGAGTGCTGAAATTCTCTTCTTCCCTCTTCTTCTTCTGCCTCTTCTCTTCCTATCTCCACTAGCAAGTATTTTTCAGTCAAAAATCCCATTTCGTAATACAATTCACAGAAATTTAGTTTCGGGCGAGTATTGGGCAGTCATGCATGTGCAACTTACTAACTTGTTCCATGCCAGATTTAGTTGCCACAAGCATTTATTTAACCACATCTATATATATATATATATATATATATATTTATATTTAACTGGAGTCTGTGCGTGTTTGTGTCTGCTTTGCTGGCCGTTTTTATTTATATTGGCATTTGCGGCAATTGTTAAAATCTTTTTCGCTTGGCTTTTTGTTAGGTGCGAAAGCTGGCAAATAAACGTAAATAAATACTTTGGCCTAAAGCAGCTCACGTAGCTCATTAAAAAATCATTTTGATGAATTTTATGCGAATAATTTCAATTTGCAGCTCACCCTGTCTCTTCCCCTGCCTCTCACGATCGCCCTCTCTCACTCTCACTCCCACTCTCGCGCCCATTGCCCATTGTTCCTTATGCTGCGTAGTTGTGGCAAGGTATTTGGCCAATTTAGCATTAAAATTAATTTCATTTGAATATGTTGCACATGCTCTTCGCTTGTGTGTGTGTGTGTGTGTGCGTGCGGCAAATTAAAAAACATGCTTAGGCCTTGGCAATTACAATTTCAAGTTCATTTTATATGCCATTGTGTGCTAAATGCCTAAACAAAAGCCGCATCCAAAATTAAAAGCAAAAGTGTTTTCTTCTGCTCCTTCTTCGCCTCTTCTTCAGTCACTCCCTCTCACTCTCTCACTCTCGCACATTTTTACATTAAATTGTTTTAGAACTTTGCCCAAAGCACGGGGGTGGGTCGCACACACACACACACACACATACACAGACGTCAGAGAGTCAGCGTAACAGAGCGGCGCAGAGAGGAGCAGAAGCAGCGCGGGTGTGTGAGCGGGAAGGCGACACCGAAGCCAGAAGCGAGGAGAGCATGTGCGGAGGCGAGTAGGCAGCAAGAGCATAAAAAGTAAACCAGCATAGCGCAAAGTTATTGACATACAAACACATGCACACACTCACACACAGGCAAACAGACAGGCAGGCAGACAGACAGACAGAGAGACACTCGCCTTGCTATCATCATAGGCACAGTTAGACAGCTACAATGGCGCAACTCTCTTATATTATTATTATTCCTTTATTCTTCATGTACCCTAACTCGACTCACAGTGATTAAGCAGCGGGTATATGTGTGCCAACAGGCACTTTTATAAATATGTTATGCTTGAAAAGCATTGACTAAAATTAAACTTACTAAAAACTTTAAATTTATTATGTGAGTCATATTTATTTCTGAATGAGTAATATTTATTATGATTCACTAAATCTTTCCCAATATAATATGTAAGGTTTTTCATGTAAACAATCTCATAGCTCATATGCTCTGTATCCTCTACGTCTATACCTATCTATATCTATACCTATGCTACCTTAAAACGGGAAATTGTTTTTCATTTCTCAAATTCTTTTTACGAAGAAAAGAAAATTTCAATTTATTATTTTGTTAATAATGTTGTTTCCATAGATTGTTTAGTGAATGGTCAACGATAAATTCAGCTAATGCCCAAATAGACAAAAATTAAATATATATATATTGTATAAAGAAATGGAGCGTATACGTAATTTGCCCGCATAGCGCTCGCAACGAAACGGTAAGCCGTGAGTTTACATAAAAACAGAGCATTACTAACTGCCCAATGCTCGCTCGCGCTCGAAATGCATATAGAAATGAAGAAATATATTTAAACAGATGTGCCCAAAGATGGCTTTAAGTTATATGACTTTTACCATATTTAAGATCATACTAGCGAAAACCCATGGACTCCCTTTCGGCACTCGCTGAGCGAGCATCGAGTGTTTGGAACGTGACAGCTTCGCCATTTTTCAAGTGCGGAGAACAGAAATAAAAATGAAATTCAATTTTTGTCCGGCTAATGCTGAAAAGTGGAAGAAGCAGAAAGCAAAATACTGTTAGTCGGAACATCAGTCAAACTGGGCGTGGCCAGTGGGCGGCTAAACTTATGAGTCGCCTGCACTGTTGCTCAATGCTCTGGCATGCAGCGCAAAGCGGGCATATTGGTTGTGGGCTGAGTATATTCGGCTTCGATTGTTGCTAGAGCGTAACCAGCGCGTCGGTTTCAGAATTTGATCCACAAATTAGAGATCGTTGGCCAGGGCTTTAAGGCTTAGATATCGGCAGCATTCAAGCTGCTTTTTGTATTGCGAACGAGTATTATGCAGTCAGTTACGCGCGACTGCAATTTCCTTACCCTTTTTTTTGTTTCCCAGTTCGACAAATATTTTTTGCGCAAATATTTTGAGACTATTTCGCGAGGCATTTCCTCTTAGCTCGACTCTGGTTATACTCTGGACCCCCTTCTCTTTCTCTCTCTCTCTGTCTCTTGTGTCTGCCGTCTCTTTCTATGTCTCCCCTACAATTGAGGCGATGCAGTTCCGGGCTGTCCGACTGCCTGCCAATTATAGCCAACATTCTTTTGAAGTTTGTTTACATTTCATTAAGACTGCGCCGCAACTGCAGCCACGCCCACCTCTAACAACTCGCCTCGCCACGCCCCGCTGCCCGTTCCCCCTGCTGCTGCTGCTCTGTCAACAGCATACAAAATATTGCCATATGTTTTGTATAGACACAAAACCGATTGTTGCTGTTGTTGCTCTGAGCGCAGTCAACTCGTTGGCTAATTGATTTCCCATAGTTGCCACAAGCCACATTGGGCCGGGAAACGTCACTCACTTAATTGATGAACTCTCTATTGATAGCGTTAAACAAATTGACTATGAGGAGTGTAAATAGTTGATTGGAGATATTTAGATGAACTCCTAACTGAGCGCATGAAATATTTATTCATATATAATTGAGCTGCAAAATCGAATCGAATAAGTCTTAGTTCTATCTGTCGATCTGATGCAGTTTTCTCGAGAACTACAATAGTTTTAATATATTAGTTTTAATATATCTGCTTAAGTTCACTTAGTGTACTTGAAAACTTTTTTTTTTTATCAATAACCCATTGTATTTTCTTGATATTGATAAATATCGATATTTTGACTTGGTTTTCAGACATTACTTGGAGATCGTTGAGGCTAGCAACACCAAATTTCGTCTGCTATTTGCAATCAAATAAATACAAATTTAGATTATTTTCGATTTTTATTATCGCTCTTCATGTACGTTGAAATCGAAAAACATTAACTTATTTTGTATAGTAGCATCTTGAGCTTTAATATGCTCACACTTGTAGATGTCATAAATACGCACAGAAAATTTCGATAAGATATTGCAACGGGAACCCAAGTTCCTCGAGACTTTTTCTCATAGTGCAGCATCTGTAGTCTGGAGAGGCTGCATGACGCTTTCATTTTTGGGTATGCGTATAAATATAACAGGCAATACAAACAAACATCAGTACGAAGTAGGTTGCCAGGGCATCTGCTAGTCGAGCACTGCTCTCAAATTACTTCATATTTGAAAGAAAGGAAATTCAGCTTGGAAAATTGCGTTTGAAATGTTAAAGGCAGAGTTAAGAGCTGCGCGCTTAATTTGTCAAATTTTCATTGACTGCTGCATTCCTTCATGGCAAGTGGCAAGTGGCAAGTGGCTTGCGGCATGTGGCATGTGGCATGTGGCAAGGGCAAGCAATTGTCTCAATCTGTCAGAGTCAGCTTCAAACTGTTTTTCTTTTAGTTATCAGGGAAAACAAGTTCAAATGTAATTCGAGCCGTGGGTTTTTGGGGCCACAAGGAGAAAAGTGAAAAGCAATTTTCTTTACGCGTTGTCACAAGCACACAAAGGCACACGAACAAGAAGAAGAATAAGAATAAAAGTAACCATAGGGCGAAGGTGGACTAAAGTAAATAAATAGCTACAGGTGAGTTAATCTAGCTCTGGGGACACGTACAACGAACGTTTTTGGCGAATTGAATTAGTTTCGTTTTTCTTTCTCTTTGTTTCAATCTGGGAGACCTCTCGCTGTTAACTCTATATATATATATATATTTGAGTATGTCACAGACAAATTGAAAATTGTAGCGAAACAGGTGTTGTATAGACAGGTGTATATTATAAAGGAGATAGACAGCTCTGTAATAGAAATTGAAGTAACATTTGGGGCAAGAACTAGAGTTTATAATATATTATAGTACACAGTCAGTCATATATATATCTATATGCATACAGATACTGCCTTGTCTATATGCATTTGTGTGATATATGATAGAGATAATGTATATAGATATTTGATCATGTTTGACCATATCATATATCTATACACAGAGTAGTCTTTAGTCAATTGCCCAGTTAGGCCCATAAACTGAGATAGCAGATATTTGCCTGCTTTGTACGAGGGTAGCTCAAAAAATGTTACATATGTAACAGGTGATAAAAATGTATATATATATATATATATTTCCAGATCATCTCTCTCCCCATCTACATCTCTTCTCTCTGTTTGTTCGCCAATACAAAATCGATACTAATCAAATGACAACTTAAGTGAACTTAACTTAGTTAAATAAGCTAGATTTGTCCACTAACTCAACTCAATAAACTTCGATTAATTTATCGATAAATCAAATATTGTTGTGTGAGACCTAATTCAAGTGACATAAGCTTAGACACATATAATTGTATTTATTTATTAATGAGCTATAATCTATACGTTTTAGAGCATAATAATTTGCCCAATCATACTATCGATAGCTAATCGATACAAATTTGTATTAGCTGTTGATTAGCTGAGTATAGCTCGACCTCTATTTGAGTTAGCCAGATGAAATAGACGATGTAATCTTTGCCTAGTACTTCCACTAAATAAATATTTTATTATTTGATTTGTGAAGCCTCATGCGAGGCTAGCCCAACACAGTTAAGATCGATAGATAATTATTTCAGACCCACTGTGCCGTGTGCAAACCAAAGTCAGCTGCTCGACGCTCTCTTCCATCAATCTTGCTTCATTAGCTGCTGCTCTAATGCTAGTCAAGTTGCTGTTTGCTTCTTCAGATAAGAAACGCACTTGATTTGATTAGATATCGTTGAACTGCTCTCTATATAATGGAAATTATAGTTCGAAATGTTTAGCGTGTTTAGTTGAGGCAAAAGTTTCACACGAAGCAAACCCGATTTGAATAAAGTTCAAGTAAATTGTTTGTATGAGCTGAAAATCAACTATGAAATAATGAATAATGAAACATGAATAATGAGCGGAGCTGAAGAGCCCGGCTTTATGTGGAGCTCTAATTATGCTTCCGTTCACCTGGCCCGCTCGGCTTACAACTTTTAATTGCCTTTGATGTGCGAAAGTTTTGTGTTAATTTAAAACTTGCTCCGTTCAATTCAAATTGTTTACGTTTTCCCCATTAAAGCCCGGACGCATCCACACTCGAGCCTGGCCCAAAAGTCCTATCGCACGCAGTGTCAAACGGACCGCAAAAACCACAAATGAGCCAAAAACCTTCGGCAAACACAAATCACAATCAATTTGTAAACCTTTGACACGAGCCAAAAACCAAAAAACCTACCAAATTTTTTTTGGCCTGACAAACTTTGACAATGAGCGAGTAGAAATTACTGAACAAATGTATTTAAGCCAAAAAATTAAGAACAACATTGAGTTTAGACGATCACGCGATGCTCGCTCAAATGAAGCCAACAAGAAATCTAGTCAAAAATATTATAAATAATTACATAAATCTTAATTGTATTTTTGGAGTGGCTTAGCAAAGGATACATCCAGGATATATATAGGTTATATCTATATAGCTCCTGAGTTTAGCTTTCTGACTATGCATGATTTATATGCAATATATTCCATTTGTCATGAACTATCTACTCCATATCAAGCGAGTATGACGTAGCGTATATACTCTACTCTCTCTCTCTCTCTAACAAGAAGAGCACAACTTACAGAATAATTTGTTTACACAGCCATAAAGTCTAGCAAAGCCAATATTTTGTTCTTTTAAGTCTGAATTTAAGTATATTATGCATCTCACAACATGAGCGAGTATTCTAAGTCCTATATACTCTATTTACACATCAATAAGTGACTCCAATAAAAACTCTGAACTCAATGCAGATTTTTTAATACTCTATCACAATTTATATGAGTTGAGTAGAGCGCATATACTCATCTTGCATTACACGAACGAGTATACTTTAACTAATATACCCACTTTTTAGACTATCCACCTTGAATACTCCTTTTTTCAATACTCTTCAAGTGAGTTGAGGTTAATCAATATGCCTTCTGCTCAGATCACAAGCGAGCATTAGCTAACTATTATACCCTCCTGGCAGCTCTACCAATGACAAATCTTGTCAATTGAAAAGTTAAGGCATTCACTCGATTTGTCTTCTAATTGCACTCAATTAAAGCAAGCCACATGCAAGGTTGCGATGAGGCGTATCTAATTTCTGATGCCCGCCCCAAATGATCTCTCACTCGATTGGCAATCAACTCGAGTGGAAGCGCAAGACAAGAGAAATTAACACGCTGCTTGAGTCGAGAAGTAGACTTCGATGTATGTTTGATACTTATAAGTGCGCGCCTTAGCTGCCTGGGCGGGCGGGTAGCACAGATAAATCCGAGCATCAGAGCATCAGAGCATCCCGAAAGTCCGAAATTACTTAAATATATTATTCTTTGCTCTTTGCAGGCGGCGCTGAGCAAATAAATGGAATCCAAATAAGAGACAGCCGAGAAAAGGACACGCAACATTAGTGAGCGCAAACAAAGCGCTAAGGACAAGACCATCAAGAAGAAGAAGAAGAAGAAGAAGAAGACCAACAACAGCAGCAGCTACGAAATGGACAACAATGAGGAGCTGATGGACAGCAGCTACACTTGGAGCAATTGGAGCACTTATGCTCCGGCTCTGCTCTACACCGCGCTGAATAGCGCCCTAACTGAGGGCAATCAGACGCCGTCATCGAAGCAACCCGATCTCAGCTACAATCTGAGCAGAATGTAAGTGTGCTCGACTAGCAGTTATCCTGTAAAATTTTCATATGTCTTAGCTGTTCATAACACTCGAAGAATTTTGTTTACATGCCTGTAAAGACACACATTTATATATATATAAATAGGCATGCGCTTGCGCTGCCTGCAGTCCCCCTATGCTAAGGGAAAGATCCTGATGTAACTTTGGTTCCAGTTGATGAAATTTTTAGAGCGTCATTATAAATTTAGGAAATGCGAGCATACCAAGGCTCAAGTCTTTTATACTTGAAATATTTAAAATATATTCCATTTTTATTAGAATTTAAATTGGGTACTTCACATTTAAGATCATCACAATATTTATATGCCCATGCTTTAAGCTTGGTCTCTAGCCCGAAAGTTCTAAGAGTCATGCCATAAAAACGTTTTCAAACTATCGATATTTGTATAATATATTATCAAAATTTAAGATCTGCAGCTTTGGATTTACCGGAGAGTCAGATAATTCTGCTTAGACTTAGCTCGCCTTACTTATCAACAAGGTCTATCGAAACAATATACCCTGTCTGCATTCAGCATAGGGCATTGCCTAATTATGATACAAATTGAATTAATGCACAAAACACGCACAACATGCGACTCTCAATGAGGTGCGGGCTTAGGGCCAACCCACGTCCTAGATTCGGTGCGCGAATTTGAGCTTCAGTTCTTGGCCTTGTCAATGTGTGTGTGTGTGTGTGTGTTGGCAACCATGCATATCTAATGATGCCTCATTGCGGCATCCTTTCAGCGACTCACTCACGCCCAGTCAATCAATCATTCAGTCAGTCATTCAGTCATTCAATCAGTCGAGCGTTTCCGCTTACTTCAGCCAGCTTTGGCTTTTTTATTTCCGTTTCAAATACATTTCATTGATGGCCATACAAACATGCACACACACACACACATATATATATATATATATATATATATATATATATATATATATATATATATATATATATATATATATATATATATATATATATATATATATATATATATATGTATATTGTGTGCTCCTCCTTCTTCTTCTTGTTCATACGCCCTGTCGCACACTTAAAGCATTCCCAGTGGCAAGCAGGTCATATGTTTTACCATCAAGTTGATTTCATTTTGCATTTCTTGCGGCTCTGCTGGGCAGCTTGAACCACTAAAGTGGGCGTGGCAAACCACTTACTTTTTACATTCGTTGAGCCAAGCATTTGCGGCATTGTCAATGCTAAATCTTTTATATTCATTTCATTTTCATTATAGTCAAGTGAATGCTTAGTGCTTCAGAGTTCGAACCATAAAACATGACAAACTAAAACCTTATTTTAGCTCACTAACTGTACTTTGGGCCTAGTATATTCCATGGCTATTTTCATGTGCATAATGACTTCATTTGTCCCACCTTCTGCACTCTTCGTCCTAACGAATTCAATGTATTTATTTTCATACCATAATTAGCTCAAGTATTGCTCAAACTTTTCCTCAGTTGGTATCACTAATGTTAGCAGACGTTAGGCTATTTAACCTAGTCTAATGTCAATAATATTAGAATCGAATTTACTTTGATTCACGCGAAGCTCCAGAGACTGAACTGAAATTGAGCAACTCTTACTATAAGGACTATAAGGACTATAAGACGTATAAGACCTGTGAGACTATGAGATCTTTGAGACCTATACGACTTATAGACATATATGGCCTATAAAACCTATAAGACCTATAGACGTATAAGATCTATAAGTCCTATAAAATTTATGAGATTTATGAGACCTATAAATCCTATAAGACATATATTTGTTTTTGAAATTAGGTATATGAGTATATAGATTGCACAACTACAGGATATTTGCAAGTCGAGCTTGCTCACTCACTCAACATTTTATATACTTTTCAACGACAACGACCGACAGCTTAATGCAGTACAAATTTGTTGATTCCCCCAAGACACACATAGACAGAGAATGACAGAGAGAGAGAGAGAGAGAGAGCTACATAGATAGAGAGAGTGGGAAGGAAGTAAACTGAATATGATAGTCCTTTATGGAGTTTTACTTTCCAATAATTGCTGCGTTTGACGCACCTCAAACATGTTTACTGCGGAGTCCATAGACAACTCAGCCGGGTTCGATGACAGACTTTAAGTAAAAATAAAATAAAAATGTATCTTTGGCAGCTGCTTTCAGCTGGCACTGCTGCTTCTTCTTCCTCTGCTGCTCCTGCAATGTTTTCCTACTTTAGAAAAGTTTATTTTGTTTGGCTTTGGCAACGCGTCGGCGGCGAGCTTAATGCAAAATAAAGAGGAAGAAGAGCCGAATTGAAAAGAAGAAGAGAAAACAGATTTTAGGAATGTTTCTTATTTTCATTTCATGTACGCATAAAATTGGCAGAAAATGTTATCGTAAACTTGCGAAAATATGCTTAAAATGTGGACTGAGAGAATACTGAAGACCTCAGGCGAAGAGAGAGAGAGAGAGAGAGGGAGAGAAATACAGCGAAAGTGAGAGAGAGAGAGAGGAGGGAATTAGAGAGGTAGATAAATACTGCACGACCTTCTATACGTGTTAGTCGGATAACATCACAGCAGCTCTCAGAGAGAGAGGGAAGATAAAGAAAAGAGGTAGAGGGAATATCAGGCATAGATTGAGAAATGAGAATGATGGAGGAAAAGCGAAAGGAAATTAAAGAGTTAGCCAAATAGATACATAGATATATTGAGAGTGAGGGAGAGAGAGATATATATAGAGAGGTAGAAAGGTAGAGATAGAAAGATATATAGAGAAAGAGAGAGGGATATATAAAGCGCGAGCAGAGAAAACGAATAGATATAAGAAGAGAGATATTGAAATGGAGAAAGTTGGTGAAACGCAAAGTCAAAACTGAGACACCTTAATAATAACAAATAATTCAAACCAGAAAGATAGATAGACAAAGACAAAGATAGCCAGAAAATACACAAATGTAGGAGACAGAGCGATATCAAGAGAATGATAAAAAACATACAACAAATGAGAGAAAGAGATAGAGATTCATTCCATGTAATTCGTACTCATTCTATTCAATATCATATATATATATTGCGTGTACAGGGTATCCCATAGTGCAGCACTGGCACTGCTAGCTGCGCACTTGACATTTTCATGGGCCGCCGGCTGCTGACTGCTGGCTGCTGCCTCAAAGTTGTTTTCTTAATAATTTCTTTATGTTTGATCAGGTTCCTTGTTGGTTTTGTTTTTTCTTTCCTTGGGTCGCCCATAAAAATCAATAATCCTCTTTACACTAGGCCAATAAGCAAACAAAGCGGCTGGAGTGGGCCGCGGACCACAGGGTATGTGCGATATAGAAATTTGAATTCGAAGTGCCGCGATGATGAAACACATTTTTTAATTGTCTCGATGCGACGAGCGCGCGGACTAATGACTAGCGCCAGCAGCTGGCTACTTACTAGGCGTAGGCATCAGTTGGAGAGGAGAGGAGGGGCAGTAGCTGGGAAGCGAATATATATTAAATTACATGCACGCGTGGGGCTGCTAACGAGCCGAGTTCAACTTGGGGCCCGATTTACGGACGTTGACAGCCCGTTGATGGCCCTGCAACAGCCTGCGAGGCCTCTTAAAACAAAACCACTAAATCTATGGCTGGAGCGAGTGTGTGTGTGTGAGTGCGGGAGTGTGTGTGTTGCCTATTTAAACACTTCTAAACACACACACGCTCTAAATAAACAATCAGAAAAGCAGAATATTAACAAAGAGCAACTAGGCAAGCGGGCATAACTGACTGCCCAGTGCTTGTCCAACAAATAATGCAGCTGTAAAACGAAATGATATCAAAATAAAAGTAAACAAGATCTATTCCATGCCTGCCACGCCTCTTGTGGGCTTTACAGTAAGCAATAAAATATATATAATACCATATTATATAGCAAAGCCGCCCCATTAGCCATTAGCATTAGGCCTACAGCACAATAACCCATAGACTCGCTCTGTTTCTCGTCCGGTGAGCGGGTATTCAAAGACGTCGACGAGTGGGACTCGTAAAGCAGTCTGAACCTGAGCTTTTATGAATAACAACCAAACGACAAGGATTTGTTAACGCACGCACAATTACATGCGCCTAATATCCTGCCCACACACATATAGGCATAGGAGCAGCAAGGGAGCAGGCACACTCATGGCACTCGCCATGTGTCTGGCTTAGTCAACTCTGTGACCAACACAACTCTCATTCCTCTCCCCTCTCTCACTCAGTCTCTTTGTGCATCTGTCTCTTTCGCAGTTTACCCACGAGTATAACGGGACTTCCTGTCGGCGATGCCGACGACGGCGCTGCGCCAGTCGCCTCCTTCGCCTTCGTCGTGCCCTGGTGGCGCCAGGTGCTCTGGAGCATCCTCTTCGGCGGCATGGTCATTGTGGCAACTGGCGGCAACTTGATTGTTGTCTGGATCGTGCTGACCACCAAGCGTATGCGCACCGTTACCAACTACTTTATAGGTGAGTACAAAGGGCCAACGCCATGGCCATGCATTACGCATACGCCGTGTAGAACCGCTATTTTCTCCTTGAGTTTCAGCTAGCGTGTTTCATCTTCTTTTTTTTTTCAATTTTTGTTGGCTCTAATTGAATGAGCTCTTATTTTAAGCCGAAAATTCGTGGCGCGTGCCAGTGCACAGTTAATTTAATTATTCGCTTTACATGCTTCGCGCTGCACTTGCAGCGCTGCAGCGAAATGTTTCCTGTGGCTTCATAGCTCCGAAGGTCTGCATCATTTTCCTACTTTTTCCTTTTTTTTAGCAATATTCAATTTATTTTTATTTCATGCTCAAGCTCTAGCGAGTTTGTGAAATATATTTTTAATGCCAATTAAAAGTCGGCGAAACATGAAGAGCGAAAATCATTCATCAAATTTATAAAGGCAGAGAGCGATCGATTTACAGTTTCATAACGGTATTTAAAATTTGGTGTTTATATTTATTATTTAGCCTTGCTGTGCAGCAATTGCACTTGGCAGCATCATTTTATTTGAATCTTAATTACATTTTAAAGGACACTTCAAAGCTAAGGTTACGCACTTGAAGTGTTGCGCCTACCTCACCCACTCTCTGTCTCCTTCTCTCTCGCTGTCTGTTAATAATGACATTACTGACATTGCTCTTTCATTTTGAGTGGCCCTAAATGAAAGATTGCAGACTGAGTTCTCGCTCTCTATCTCTCTCTCTCTGTCTCTGTCATGCATATGCATGCCGAGCTGCTTATATTATATGCGAAAAGTCTGTATGCTTTGTCTGTCTGTCTGTCTGTCTGTCTGTCCGTCCGACTGGCATTGCCGAAACCATTAAAAACAAAGCGCATAAAAATGCAGGCAACCCCCAGCCGACCGACCGACCAACAACAAAAACCAGCAGCAAACAATGACAACAACAACTAACCCTGCCCAGATGCTGTCAGTTGACTGCCTTCCGACTATTGTCATATACACACACCCATACTTACACACTTGCATACTTACGCACACACACACACAGTGCACAGCGAAAGCCCGCCGGCCTTATGCATGCACAACTTGACAATAAAAAGAAAAATGCAAACGCTTTCACATGTCGACTGTTAAATACCCTTGCAGGCTCATAAATTAAGTGGGTCGCATATAAAATTGAGCGCATTTGCTGTCTGTAAAGCCCACTCGTTACTTTTGCAATGCTTTTATCATGAGCACTTCTTCTTTGACTATAAAAAAATAAATGAAAGATGTTTTCGTTCGAAATATAAATTCCCTTGCAATGCGTTTCACTTGACTGTGGTGAACTTTAGCATGCAGCGTATTTGCTGCTTGTAATCCATTCTTCATTAGTCTTATTCTCTTCTCAAGCACGCAGCCAATCATGAACCGCTACTCAGTTTTGGTTTACTTCTTACTTTTGATAATTGCTTCTTTACGCGCGCTACACCAGCGCTAGCCCAAAACGAGACAGCAGCATTGGTGCAGCGAATTTTAGCAAGCTGTCTTGCTCTAGCTAAGCGACTTCACGCTCAGAACTAATGCATTGCAAAGCAAATATAACGGTAAAACAATGAGTTGACAAAAACAGAACGAAGTAAAGAGAAATAACACGAACAAGAATGAAATAACCGCAAATGCAATGTAGTTGAGCGAGATAGAAACATACATTCATACATATGCACGTAGATGGCCGATTTCATATCATGTTTTATCAGCCGTGCTTTATGCTCGTTCCAAAGTGTATCAAAAGACAAACTGGTTGCATTGTCAGGCGCAAGAACGTCTTCCATTTCCCTTTTTTCTTCTTTTCTCAAGTGACCTAGCTAGACAGTTGACTTACTCGGAGCGGATGCTCCCTGTCACTCCCACTCCCACTCCCGCTCCACCAATGGGCATCCAGACCATGGCAGCTGTTATCTCCGAGCGCAATGATTATTATAATGTAAACGAAATGCCTTCAGGCCTCAGATGGCTTTGGCAGCTATTACAAAATTTGCATTTCTAAATAGACATTTCATCGTTATTATTAGTTTAGCAAAGTTATGCTGCCTCCGAACAAACAAATTCCCAGTCACGCAACATTTGTTGATAAGATGGCGGCAGGTTGCGTATGATTTGCATTATCTATTCTCATTCGCCGCATCCCACTGTTCGTGTGCGTGTTCATTCGCCGCTCTTATTATGTCTTGATTAATTAAAATGATGCCCAATCGATATCAAAAAATGTGGTCAGCGACAGCCTCCAGGCCGCCTCTGACACGTCTGTGGGTGTGACCAGATCTAACGGTAAAACAATGCCCATTGTTATTGTTATTGTTGGCGCGGGCGTTGCCTTTTATGCTTATTTCTGACACTGCTTATCTACATAGATAATGAAAAGTAAACAGTGCCAAAAACAGCAAAAGCAGCCCAAAGTAATTTTTTTTTTTTTGCCTGTTTTTCTTTTCACCTTTTTAATGGTAGTGAATGGAAAGCATATTAGTTTCGTGGAAGGCGAAAAGATTTTCGATAAAAAGCAGCAAACTACATGCATTTCGTACGCTGTTCGAGCTACCTCTCCGAAATTGCACAAATAAATGTTCAAATATTTCACGCCTACAAAGCCGTGAACAAGTATTGTATAGTCATTAGCGCTCTTCTGCAATGTTCATACATGTTATTTTCTGTGTCTGTGTGTGTGTGTGTGTGGCGAGAGCTCTCTAATTGGAGTGGGACTGTGGTTGTGGCCCAGGCTGTTTTTAGTGATTCATTGGAATGTAAATCGTTAGACACTCACAAGCCGTAATACAATAACAAATGTGCCAAGTAATAAATGATGGCCGACACACTCACACACACACACAGGCACCCACACACACAGGCAGGGAGACAGACAAATGGCCGCTGTTCCATTTGCAGCCTCCATTTAATTATGCGCTGCCTGATCCCATCTTCTCCACAAAGTCGATTGCACTGGCTTTCACACTAATTATAAATGTACAACGCATAAACAAACAAAAATGGGTTGCTTAAATATGATGGGCTCTTCTTCTCTTACCTTTTTGTGCCCTTCCTCACAGGGTATTTCAGTTGGGAAATTAAATATTTAACGTTTATGGTAGCCTATTTGACTGCCATTAGCATAGCCTCTGTCTTTTTATTTGGTTTTCTGTTTTTCCTTGTCATTGTCATTGTCATTGTCATTGTCCTCGTCATTATTATTGTCATTATCATTGTTATTATAACTGTCACTTTACCTGTCATAGTCGTGTCATTTTACTTCTCGTTCTCATTGTCATTATCATTATCATTGTCAGTTAAAATTCTCTTTGTCATTGGCATTAATATTGTCATTGTCATTTTCATTGCCATTCATTATATATTATGCACTAATGAAAGTGCATTCAGCATTCGGCGCAGAGCCTTTGCCCTCTATTGCTCCGCTCTCTCCATACTTACCTTGAGATTTATTTTATGGCCGTTCGGTATTTGCCATTTGGATTTTCGTTTGTTGGCTTTGTCACGCATTATTATGGCTCAACGCACTTTTTGTGTGCTCGTCGTTTATTTGCAGTGAACCTCTCCATAGCCGATGCGATGGTCTCCAGCCTGAACGTGACCTTCAACTATTACTATATGCTGGACGGCGATTGGATATTTGGGGAGCTGTACTGCAAGGTGTCGCAGTTTATTGCAATGCTGAGCATCTGTGCCTCGGTCTTCACCCTAATGGCCATATCAATCGACAGGTAAGTGACGTATCATACGTGCAATGTTTGTTCATATATTCAACAGATTGGAGATGTTCCTTTGTTTGGCTTAGGTGCCGAACCCTTATCAATCTTGACTCTGTGAACCCATAACAAAAACCATCTCAATTTAATATTGGAGATGAAATATCTCCTCCACCCCATGGCTAGGTACATATATACATCTTGTCTTTCGACATGTTTAGCTTAAGGGGTTACGCCCGTGTAGCTTGTAAGTCCTGCATTTGGGTTAACCAAATCGATGTCATCATTCATCCCAGTTTAGCGTGGGGCACGCTTAAAGCAAAGCGAATTTTGCCAACTTTAAACTCAAATCTCTGACAAGCGCCTGTCATCCGTTGAAATACATGCATTCAATCAAATACATTCAATTTATCACCATATTCCCATAAAGGTAACTCATATAAATCATTGCTTAATATGTTTATGCAAACTAATTTCCGCAGCTGGTTGAATAATCTGTCAATACAGACATTGATACAACTTTGAAGAGTTGATTTCAATTTTCAGTTGTGACAAGTGGAAAAGCTAAATAAATGGAAGTCCTAGAAGAGAAGATACTCTGCATTTTCAATTATTAGTATTAGTTTCTACATTAGTTTATAAGCACATTAGCATAAGTGCATACATGCATTGGCTCATTGCCCCATTGGTGCATTGCCTCATTGGTTCAGTTGCTTATTAATACATTAGCGCATTAATAAAATATCGTTTTAATAAATTAGTGAATTAAATCTTTTGAGCATAAGCCAATTTGCATTGACTCATTAGACTTATTAGAGCATTATTACTCATTAGACTATTTGTGCATTATTTCATTAGAGCATCAACTCATTAACGTCTTAATTAATTGGCGAATTAGTTCTTTGGCTCATTATCAATTTAGTAAATTTTGTGAATCAGCTCATTAGGGCATAATTGCATTTTTACTTTAGATCATTAGTGCACAAGATTATTTGTGCATTAACTCATTAGTGTATTTGGTCATTAGTGCATCAGCGCATTTGGTTACTAGCTCATTAGAGCATAAATGCAATTGGGAATTAGCTCATATATATTATTATAGCTATTATAGCAATAGCTTATTTTTTCATTATCTCATTAGAGCATAAGATTATCTGTGCATTAGACCATTAATGTATTAGTCCATTAGATCATTATCTTATTTTTTATTAGCTATTAGAGCATTGCCTCATTTGTGCTTTATCTAAGACTTGCATTTTTTATTTAGGTCTGTTTTGATTTTATCCTTTGCAAGCAAATATCAAAATATTATCTTTAAATATTTTTTATTATATTTATTTGCTCATGAGGGAATTTTTATTTGGGGCCAGTTTGACGCCAGTAAAATTTCAATCGCATCTTCAGAAGTACCAGGCGAACATAAATGAGTAGAAGGGCTCGAAATTTTAGTTAAAATTAAGTTGAGTTGACCTTGAAACTGAGAGTTAAAATTGAGAGTTAAGATTGAGAGTTAAGATTGAGTGTTAAGATTGAGTGTTAAGATTGAGTGTTAAGATTGAGTGTTAAAATTGGGTATTAAAGTTGAGAGTTAATCAACATGAACAAGTAGAAATACGTCATAGAAAATTCTTTTATTCAGTGCTTAATTCATATTAATCATTGTTTAATATGTTTATGCAAACTAATCTCCGCTGCAAGCATATAAAAAGAGCAAATGCAGCTGGTTGAATAATCTGACAATACAGATATTGATTCACATCTGAAGAGTTAATCCTAGAAGAGACATTATTTTGCATTTTCAATTATTGTTATTATTTTTTACATTAGTTTATACGCTCATTAGCATAAAAGCATTAGCTTATTTTTTCATTACTTGAAAATTGCATTTATTTTATTTTTTGTTAGCTCTGTTTTGATTTTATACATTGCAAGCAAATATTTATAAAATATAAATATATTTATATTTTATAAATATTTGCTTTAAATATATTTTATTTATTATTTTTGCTTGCTCATGATTGAAATTTGCAAAGCGCCAGCTTGACGAGAGTCAAATTTCTTCAGAAGTACCAGGCGAACATAAATGAGTAGTAGGGCGTAAATTTTATTTAAAATTAAGTTGAGTTGACCTTGAAATTGAGAGTAAAAATTGAGAGAGGGAGAGAGAGAGAGAGAAAAAAATCAAGAGAGGGAGAGAGAGAGAGAGAGAAAAAAAAGCAAGAGAGGGAGAGAGAGAAAAAAAAGCAAGAGAGGGAGAGAGAGAGAGAGAAAAACTCAAGAGAGGGAGAGAGAGAGAGAGAGAAAAAAAAAACAAGAGAGAGAGAGAGAAAATAAAATAGCTCTGTTAACATAATGTTAACTAACATTTTCCACCTTCTGCTCGTTTATGTTCGCCTGGTACTTTTGAAAAATATTCCATAGCAATTTGTGAATTTGAGAATTCGAAAATTCGCAGCAGCCGCTGCTTAGGGTCGATTTTACACGCTTCTTCTCGAAAATTAACAGACGAACAGAAATGAGAAGCAGAGTGATAACTAAATGTTAACATTAAGTATTTGATCATGCCTACAATTTTGGCTCTCAATTTCAACTCTCAATTTTAACTCTCAATTTTAACTCTCAATTTCAAGGTCAACTCAACTTAAATTTAACTCACATTTAGCGACCTTCTACTCATTTATGTTCGCCTGGTACTTTTCCGCAATTACGATGTCGTTTGACGCCAAGCCAAGATTTTTTTTTTGTTTACAGAAATGCAGCGAAACGTAAGCGGCTCTGCTGCAGCTGATCCTAGCTCGAAATGCACTTCATACATACCTTTATTAGAGTCGATTCTGAAATTATATAGTTTCCCCGGAGTATTACTCCATGATTTGGTTCAACTGTAAGCTTTTAACCAGGACAGTATCAATGGCATGGTGTAACCAATGATTATGAGTCAACTGGAAGCTCTTGCATGTCTGGCTTAATAGGACAATACCTTTGATATGACTCAATCAAGGATATTTGAAAGTCTCTGGAAGCCAGCTCGCCTGCATTATTTCTTTTTACGTCTGAAGCCAGTCGAATTGTGAAAATTCTTGACTAGCCACATAAATATTAATTAGCGAGTTGCTGTATTCATTTCATTTGAGAATCGTAGCTAACTTTCAGCTATATTCAACTGCATTTTAAATGCATAATGTCTGAGTTGGCTTTGATAAGTTTTCATTTTTATTTTCATTTATTTTCTAATTTATTATGTTTATTTAATTAACCACATACAAGTCACTGTGTATAATCAAAAACTAATATCGAAGGGGATTAGAGTATCTCCTAGTCGGTTTTCACTGTCATTCTCAATATTTAAACATAATTATTTTGCATTGGCAAATGCCTTGTCAGATTTCCATTTTGTGGTCTTTGCTCAATTCTTTGACTCTAACGACTAATGACATCACAGCGCACTGCGGCCATAATTTCATTGTGACGTATCCTTGGGCCGTAGTCACAGATATAGACTGTCAGTAAGGAGTCGATAGTTTTAGAGACAGGTTGACAGCGTGCGGTTAGTTAAGTGTATGGCCAGACCTAGACATAATCGGCTTACGGCCCACTCGGATTCCACTCCTAATGGGCGTCTCCCTTGCAGGTATGTGGCAATCATGAAGCCGCTGCAGCCGCGGATGAGCAAGCGTCGCAATTTGGCCATCGCAGCCATAATTTGGCTCTCCTCGACGCTCATCTCCTGCCCCATGCTGCTGTTCTTCAAAACGGAGGAGGTATCCATATCAATTTGCTCGCTCGCACCTTTAATGTTAATTGAGACTTTTTATTTGAATGCTGCAAAGGTGCCGGTGACCATGGAGAACAGGGCACGCATCGTTTGCTTCTCCGAGTGGCCCGATGGACAAACGAATCACTCCAAACAGGAGCACATGTAAGTCTCCCTGTGTGTGTGTGTGTGTGTGTGTGTGTCGAAGTAAACGAGGGCATTTTGTTACATGCGAAATCGTCAGGAGCCGAAAGCCATTAAATTTGCGATGCGCACTGCAGCAGACAAAATCTGTGCTATCAGATTATAATGGAGCGACTGCAGAGCTCTGCGTGGCACGAAATATGCAACCCAGCAATAAAAACAGTCACGCACAGCAGCTAAAAACAATTGAAGCAGTGTCCGACTGTCAGATACCCTAAGAAAATGAAAAATTAAAAATAAAGTTAGAAGTATAGACGGGAGAGAGATACAGAAAAAGTGATGCAGTGCGAGAGAGAGAGAGACGTGCAGCAGAAAAGGGAGAGCGCGATGAGCATGATACAGAGGCAGACACCGAGAAGAAAAAGAGAAAGTGATGCAGAAAGCAAGAAAACCAAAGAGATGTAAAGAAAAAGGGCTAACAGAGATAGAGGTAGTGAAAGAAAGTGCAAGGGAAAAAGAAGGTAGACAGGCTGAGGTAGAGAAAAGTCGCAATCTTGACCAGGCTAACAAGGAGAAAAGTTAACACAAAGGAATTTTCATATTTTTAAACGACGTCGTTCTACGATTTTTAATAGGTTCACATAATGCGAACTGTTTGCTTATTCAACTGGAGCTCGAATGCAGACGGGGGACGCTTGGCTCCACTCCATGTTTGTTGATTTGAGTCGCCGCACATAAAAATGAAAATAAAAATAAAAATCATATTACGAATAGCAATCCGTATTGAAATTCTCTAGACAGATACCAAAGAGTCTAAGGCTTTCAGAGCTCATGCTTAAGAGCCCAGAGTGTATCAGGTTGGCGCACATGAATGGAAAAGCAACGGAAAAGCAAATATGTTTACATCGACTCATCAGTTCGCCAGCTCGAAAAAATAATATACCCTTTTGTGGGGGCATCAGCCCTGGGGCACCGCTCATAAAAGACATGCAGCTCTTTACAGTCGTTTGGCATGGCATATATGACAAATTTGAAAGCAAATATGGGCAATCAAATGGGAACTGGCGCGCGTCAATGCATTCTGGGCATGCGAGACCATTAAATTGAGTTTTCAGTCATAAATAAGAGCGGGGAGTGGGCAGTGGGGCCTGATAACAGCACATTGTATTTGGCATTGGCATTCTGGGAGCTTGCTTATCTATTTGTCCATCTCTCTTTGTCCAGCTACAATATTCTGATTCTGATACTCACCTACCTTCTGCCCATCGTCTCGATGACTGTCACCTACTCGCGCGTGGGCATCGAGCTCTGGGGCTCGAAGACAATTGGCGAGTATACGCCGCGGCAAGTGGAGAATGTGCGCAGCAAGCGTAGGGTAAGTGGCATCCCTTCACCCACCTACCAGAAGGTGGCTCCATCACTACCCAAACCCAAAACTAAACACAGCCTGACACGCCCCTCGCACACTGTATGCTAAGCTCTCATTCTCATCAGCATTAGCATCGTGATCATCATCATCATCATCATTATCACAATCATCATTGTTGTAAGTATTAAATATATAAATTTATTTTCATATATATTTGAAATTTCAATTTTCCGCTTAGGTGGTCAAAATGATGATTGTGGTCGTCCTCATATTCGGCTTCTGCTGGCTGCCGTTCCACACCTACTTCATAGTCACATCCTGTTATCCGGCCATTACCGAGGCGCCATTCATTCAGGAGCTCTACCTGGTTATCTACTGGCTGGCCATGAGCAACTCCATGTACAATCCGATTATATATTGCTGGATGAATTCCCGGTAAGTGCGAGCAGCCGCAGTATCAATTCCCATCTATCGTCCTCGGGTTCGGCCTCGTCCACTCAGCCAACTCATTGCAAATTATGTAATTTGCGTCGAGTAGGGCGTTAAGTACGCTCGTGTGTTTTTGCCGCCGTGTTCCTTTGACACAATCCCCACACACACACACACACACACACACACACACACAGATGGGGCCTCGCTCGCAAAGTCACTTAGTCGCAGCTCGTTATCCGGAAATGAAGCCCGTCCATCATCATCATCACTATCGTCATCGTCATGATTAACATCAATATCATTAACATTAACTTTCCCGTCACGTTGACTCAGCCAACAGCAATTCCCCCACCCCAGCTCCAAAACTACACTTAATGTCACACATTATGCATGTTCGATTGAAACTTTGAAACAAGCAATTTCAATTCCGACTGCCTTCCACAAGATACATATGTATGTATATGTATGTATATGTATGTATATGTATGTATATGTATGTATATGTATGTATATGTATGTATATGTAAATGTCAATCAAATGTGTGTCTCGCTGAGTGATTTATATTTTATATTTATTCCATTATATATATGTATATATATATAATTATTTATTTTTGTAAATAATTTTTTTATTTTTTCAACTGTTTCATATATATACGAATATACGAGTGCGTCTAACCGAAGACGAGCTGTATATATATATATATATATATATATATATAATTATATCATTATATATATATATATATATATATACATATTTTATTTATATATATATATATATATTTTATTTATTTTTTTTTTAATATAATAAAATAATAAATATATATCATATGCTCTACATATCTTCTATCTATTGATGGGCCGCATATTTCTCAAGAAGAGTTACAAATATATTTTAAGTCTCTAATTCATAGTTAGGCTAAGACTAGAGCTCATTATTTCATTTCATTAATTATTCATATATTTGGTGCTTAGATGAGCTAAATGATTCAGCAATTATTTCTACGAACTAAATTTAGTATTTCCGTTGCTCATCAGACTGCTTGAATTAGGCAGGACTTCTTTACCTGCTAGAGACGCTCGATTATATGATACCCGCACACACACCCGCACACACACACACACACACGCACACACATATATGTAGTTTCGTTTGCTCAAATTGACTGTTGATGTTGTGTCGCGTCCGTGCGGCACATCCGCTCGGGCTGAGCGTAACTGATTGCAATTAATTTGGCCCAGTCAACATGCCAATGCCTGTTGAGAGCGTCCAGAGAGAGAGAGAGAGAGAGAGAGTGGGAGTGGGTGTGCGACTTACGACTTACGTGCAACGTACGAAAGTTAAGCGCCAATGGTTCGACACGTGGAGCTGCGACCCCCTTTGCTGAGTCGGCGACGCCCTTATGTAAATGATGAGCGCCATCAAGGTGTTGTTTCCTTTCCTTTCGTTTCGTTTCCCTTCCTTTATTATTATTGCAGCCGACTGTTGACGGGTTGTCGCTGCTCGATCCATAGCAATGGCAAGCAAAGAGTTAACACACTGAAATACCACAGCATAAATCAAGCTATTCGACATGTTACAAGGCTTGGCCTGGCTCTGACTGTGGCTCTGGCTTTGGCTACCAAATCATTCCAAGGGCAAAGGATTCTGTTGCAGGTGCAAATTCTCAACTTGACACAGTTGACAGTTGACAGTTGACATGTGTGAACACAACTGACTAGCAGATACCCTGTACAATAGACACTTAAACATACAACAGCAACAAACCGCCCCTTCTCCAACTGTCTCCAGGGTATTTGCAGGCGAGCATGAGATAACTAAAAATGTATGCAAAATGAGGGGATTAGAAAATAAAGTCAGTTAGCTCGATATAGATGGAGAGATGCAGAGCTGGCATAAGTGAATGGAATGCATGACAGCTGTTGTCCATGCTCAATGGCACACAGCGGGGATGGGAGCTGCAGGGGCCGAAGGACAATTCCATTCGAGAATTGTTGTCTTGCAGCTCAATAACATTTTTGCTTAACGAGCTGTCGAGGCTCTGATGGCTTTAATATTCATATTTCATTTGTAATTGAATGCAGCTTTCGCTACGGCTTCAAGATGGTCTTTCGCTGGTGTCCGTTCGTCAATGTGGGCGCCGAGTCGCTGAATCGGCGCGAGAATCTAACATCGCGGTACTCCTGCTCCGGCTCGCCAGATCACAATCGCATCAAACGGAATGGTATGTTACAGGGGGATGCTCCCCTCCCCCACACTTTTTACTATTACTAACTTCCTCCACTCTGCAGACACACAGAAGTCCATACTCTACGCCTGTCCCAGCTCGCCCAAGTCGCATCGCGTTTCGCATTGTGGTAAGCAGACGAGCGCCCGGCCTCGGGCTTCACAGTTCACTGACACATGCCTCTGCTTTGACAGGTGTGCTGCGCAGCTCGGTGCCGCGTTCAGGTGAGAAGAGCGAGCGCCACTCGATGCCTGTCGTGCTGCAACAGCAACAGCAGCAGCTGAGCGGCGGCGGCAGCAGGAGCAACGCACGTGGCCACAGATCGCCCTACCAGCAGGAGCTGCATGAGCGCTGGAACAGCGACAAGTCGAGCAGCACGGCCAACTCGACAACGGAGTGCCGCACCACACAGCTGCTCTCCTGACAGCCACAGCCGGCCACGGCCGAGCAGAGCTTGGAGCTGCAGATGCAGATCAACCACTATGGACGCAGCAGCAGCGGCGCACCACCGACGGCAGCCGACGACAAGACTTGGCTCTAGATTTCCTCTTCTTCTTATTAAGTCTCGAATTTATCTTTAGTCTGTGCTCATCGCTTCTCGTTTCCATTGTCTCAGCTGCCTGTGCCGGCCACGGAGCGTATGAGTTACATTTTGTTTTGAATCTACACTAGATGGCGCCGCACAGATCTAAGCGGCTCACATATGCGCAATGCTGCGCGGCACTAGATGGCGCCAGCTGCGGTTGCCAAGCAAACTCCTCACCTAAGATGTCGCTGCAACTCTGCAACAGATGGCGCTAACAAGCGGCTGCATTCGCTTGCGTTTCATATCCTATTACAAATACATATAATATAATTGCGGCTTAATTAAATGCATATATTATCACCGCGAGCGTTAAATACAACAATTTTGATGATCTATATGTGTAAATAATAACTATATATATAAATATATAAATCTAAATAAGGTGTTCAAAGTTCAACTCGAGTGCGTTTTCAAGCAAATGAAGACTTTTCACAGCTCTTTAATCGCATATTATCTGTATATAGCTATTAATGCGAACGTTTCTGTATATATATTTATGTTTGTTTACCCTTCTCTTTCTCTCTCTCTCTCTCTCTAAGTCACTCTCTCCCCTCCCTCTCTCTTTCACTTCGTTTCTGTGAATTGTGAATAAAGCATCTTAATCAAAACCATAAAACCACAAATATTGCATTAACTATTTATACAATCGGGCGATACACACACACACACACACACACTCACACCTACTGACTGTTGTGGGCGCATCAGATTGATGGAATCTCAACCGATTTGCTTTGCGCTCTGCCCCAGCTTTGGGCCAAGCTCCTCTGCCAGAAGATGAAAAAAGAATCATATGTAAATATAAATAATTCGTTTGCCTAGCGGCCAAAACAACGTTGCAGAAAACGTATGTAACATGCTTAAGGCACACGCACCCTACACCCTACACACACACACACGCACACTCATGCCAGACTGACACCTTAAAGCTGTATTTATGCTTGGTTAGCAGAGTGTCTGAGGAGCGAGCATATTGGCTTTGCGGAACTCACTTTTGCCTCAATTGCAGCTTAAGACTTGATGCTTAGTATATATGTGCCTAGTGTAAATTTTGTGCGATGAGCGCGCATTGAGCAGTCGCTTATGCTCAACTTTTGTGTATTGTTGTTGCTCTATAAATTTTTGATAAGTAACAAATTTTTGAATAAATTGCATTTGCTTCTATTTACTTTATCTGTGTGAGGGCTGGGGTGTGTGCTAGAGTGCCTGTGTGTGCCTGTGTGTGTGTGTGTGAGCGGGGGTGTGTGAGTGTGAAAGTAATTGAGCATCTGAGCTCCAGCTCCAGCTCCAGCTACAGCGCCAGTGCCAACGCCAACGAAATCGCTTGGGGCTTGCGCCACTAATATTTGCATAGATGTGCGCACACAATATATGTCTCTTATGAATTTCCAAATACACTCAAATACACACACATACACAGGCACACATCCAACTCATATGGCAAAATAAATATGTAGCAAAAATCATGCACTTACGTTGAGCGAAACGAATTTGTCGATTTCTCATGTCCTCGCGGCGCTGCTGTCAACATCGGCTCCATCCCTCCTCCTCCCATTCCACCTGCTCCCATCGCATCCCATCCATCTCATGCCAGCTGTCATAACAATTTATCAATAATGGATTAGTCCCTTGCAACTAATTACAAATCTGAAACGTTGCCGCACAAAATGCATAATAAATTTTGTAATTTTGCCATTTGCGCTTAAAGCGAATTATAATTTGCAGCTGGAAATGCATTGGCCCAAGGTGAAATCGAACTCCGCCCATAAATTGGGCTTAATTCACTTATTTAACTAATTTAATGGCAGCAATCAGCACTTAACTTTGAGCTCTGATCAAAGAAAAGAAAATCTGTTTTGCCCTATTCCATTTGACGATGGGCAAAACTCGACTCAGATGATTTCTGATGATGTATATTTAATAAAATAATAATAATTTATACCTGATCAGCAAAGCGCTTTGCCCACAACTGGTGCCGAGGGGGGGCGATTGATAAGTACTGCATTTCGACATAGCATTAGACAGCAGCTGTCTTCGAGGAATTGATAACAAAAATAATTATAATATTTGTTAAATAGGTTCCATAAATTACTAATTTAAGCTAAGAGCTATAGTATGAACTAGGCTAAATTGGTCACTTCCGATGCCATATTTATATATTTATATATTTATATATTTATATATTTATATATTTGTATATTTATATATTTATATATTTATATATTTATATATTTATATATTTATATAAATATCGAGTCTTCAAATGTAGTCGAACGAGCGCCCCCAAGGCGAGACAAACATTGCACAAAACCAATATACACTTTCGACATGCTGAGCGGGTATAATTGATCTCAGCTATATACTCAATTTTAATTGCATAAATCTATATATTATTTCTTTTATTAACAGTGCAGTCTACTCTAAGTTCTCCTCACTCTAAGTCTAGCTCCTTCAGCAAATATGAATTTTTAAAAAATTGAAAATGAGTTAGACAGAAATAATAATCATCCAGACAGAAGATATCCTCCGATACCTTCTTGGTATCATCAAATTTGAAGTTATTTTAAAAATAATTTAAATTGGCCCTCGACTTGACTTGCCTTTTGCTCTGCTCCAGCCCAAAGTCTTTGATAGTCTACAGTCATATGCTTGGTTTGAAAATGTCATTAAATTTGCTTAGCTCCACAATGAATACATTAATCAATTGGGCATCAACTGCAGCATTCAAACGCAGACCATGAACTGGGCATAGTCTCAATCGAATCACAAAGCTCGACTGAAGCAAGTCGAGCACACAATGAACAATGGATTAATCGCTCTCTTTCTTCCTCTTACTCTCACTCTCCCACTGTCTCTCTCTCTCTCTCTGTGACTCAAACAACGTCAAACGTCACCTTTGAGCAGCAGGCAATGCGCTGCTTGACCTTGCCAAGGCCTCAGCCAAGGCAAAAGTGGCTCATGTCGAGCCAAACTGAATTGATTCTGTATTTCTCTCTTTTTTTTCACACATTTACTGAATTTTCTTTGAAATAAAAATCATTTCGCAAATTCAATTTGTGACCTTTTATATGAGCTACATAGAAATATATATATATAAATAAATATAATTATATTTTACATTTGCATATTTCCATAAATCTTTGTTCCCTGCTGGTGACTCAACTACAAGCTACAAGGCGCCTCCACTGCGCCACAAGCTGCTTTAAGCTGAAAAGGCAAAACGTCTGTGGCTGACACAATTCGTTGCCTACTTTTGAGCGCAGCCCAAGTGCAAGCTCACACACACACACACACAGGCAAGGGCAAGGGCGCATAGGCGCGCGCTGAAGCGGAACCGGAAGACAAAGGCAAAAGGCAAAAGTTTTGGTGCGAATGCCTGAAAAGTGCGCAGCGTTCTTGAAAAAAAAAGAAGAACAATTGATGGTCATATCTAATGTGTGTGTGTGAGTGTGTGTGAGTGTGTGTGTTTATACAAATATATTAAATAGGCCAACTTTTGTAAAGTTTTTAGTATGAATGATGTAAGCCGCATGTGCGCCACACACACTAAAAGAGAGAGTGAGAGAGGGAGAGAGCGGGTGAGTGGGTGCGTGTGGTCTGCTTGTGGTGCAAAGTGGTTTTTGGGCTGGGCTGGGCCTGGGCTGGCGCAGCTATAATTGAATCCTTCGGTTATGCAGCCGCGCAGCTTTGCGCAGTGCAGCGCAACTGTGAACCCAACCGCCAAGCAAATTATATTTTAAGCGAAAAAAAAGCGAAGCAATTTGCTGCGGGTGGCTGCTGTGGCTGTGCGTGTGGCTGTGCCCGTGCCTGTGGAACATTTTACAACATTGCTGCCGCCATTGGTGCTACCGCTGCTGGTATTGGCTCGTTTGGCTCTGTTTAATATACTAAATAAGTTCGTCCTGCCTCTTCGCCTCCATCGCATTGCTCGGCCCCACTGATTGCAGGTATTTGTGCTGCCGGACGGTAAATAGTTTTATTGCCGTTCTTAGCTAAAATAAGAAATTGAATTTCATTAAATTGAATTTCTACGGCATTGGCATGCACGTTGAGCCCGTCCCTCCCTCCCGTCCGACTCACGAGCTGCTGCTGCGTCTCCTGCTTGCAGCACGTGAGCGGAAATTCTGAATAAAAACAACAGAAACTTGCCCAGGTGACCCACTGACATATTCTATATTCTAGATAAGACTCAAAATTCCCATAGATCGATGTGACATTTGTGGGCATTAGAAGTAGGAAAAGTGCAAAGTAAAAGGAAAGTAAAAGTAGTGAGCGTATGCAACAGGCAGAAGAAGGCGTGGCACAAGTCATGTCTATTCTTGTTCAGGATCGATGAAGCCATCTCCTTCTATGAGTGCGTACTTCTGGGAGTACCTCCGATCGTACCTCCCAACTAGATCAATTTGACATTTGCGGGTATTAATAGTGAGCACTAAGGGTATATTAGTTTTGATGAAGCGTATGCAACAGGCAGAAGGAGATGAGGAAACAACTGTCACATCTATGCAAGCCTCCGCCTCTTCTTCTATCTGTCTGTGTGTCCTTGCGTGCGTACCTCCGACCTTCCCTCCATCTGTCCTTCCTTGCATCCTCTGTTCTTACTTATGAATTTGTATAGAGACTTGCAGCTTTATCACATGGCCCAATGGATGCTTTGGATATTTCTAATCACATTGATTTCCCTTATTTAGTTTATTTACTTTATTTCATTATTTATGTTAACTTCTTTTAGTTCGTTTTTATGACACTTGCTGCTCCGATTGGGCTAGTCACAATTTGATTAGTTGACTTGAAGATCGAAGATCCGAAGTGAACTTGCGCACTAATACCTCGTACTTGGTGAGCTGTCTCATGGGCGAGTTCTCGTAGCGAACGAAGCAAGCCCTTTGCGAGAGATACAGGGTGCCGATGAAGAGGCCGCCGTCGGTGCGGCCGCGGCAGACTTAGACGCGCTCGTTCGTGGCACTGGTGTCCACACAGACGGCGTTCTTCTCCCTGAAGCCGTCGTAGCTGCGCACCCAGTCGTAGCTGAGGGTCTCGTTGCTCACCAGCAGATCGTAGGCGCTGGCCTGGCTGGCTGCCGTGTCGCTGTTGTAGGTGGCGTAGCCAGTCTCGGCCCTCACACGCGCTGGCAGAATCGAGCTGGCGTAAACGATGCGCCCCACGTAGTTCTCATAGCCGTACGAATCGTAGCCGCCCAGCACAGCGTTCTCGGGAAAAGGCTTCGTCTTGTCGGAGATGAGCCAGCGGTCCGTAAAGTCGTAGCTTCCGCCCTGAATCACGCCCAGCAGCTGGGCAACAATCAGTGCTTCAGCAATCAGTTTCGTTGAGTGGGAATTCATACTCGAAGACAGCTCTCGCCAGATTGTGGCCTGTACTTGGCTTGGCCCTTATATATTGCCGGCCAGTGCTGGGCCGGCGCTATAAGTCTTGCTCTGCAACTCGAGGGATATCCCTTTAAAACTATTGATAAGATACAGATCTGCCGATTCAAGTGCTCATTTCGTCGTAACCGAATTGATATAAATTGATAACCAAAACATTATTATTAATGTCCATAAATAGCGCTTCAGTTTTGATAGGCGATCAGCTAACAACTTCGATCTGTAGCCGATCTTAAGAGCTTAGTCTGTCTACACAATGTGTGCAGCTAGGTGTCTACTATATAAGCTGCTGCTCTTGGGTTGTGCATACGACTTAATGTATATATATTATTATTATATTTATATATATTTATAAATATTATAATAATATATATATATTTATATATTATTATTATATTAATATATTATTATTTATATTTATATATATATTATATATTTATATATATTTTTTATACCCTGAATCCATTAAAAATGAAAATTTGTGTGTGTCTGTGCATGTTTTGTTTGTTATTGAAGAATAAATAAAACTCTTAATGATTGGTATTAAAGCTGAAAGAATTCAGGGTATCTCTTAGTCAAGCCGAGAGTTTTGTATTGGTTTTATTATTTTCTTATATTTATTTAATGTTTGTATTTATTCGTGATCTCTAATAATATCCTCTGTTGCTTGAAGCATATACATATACATATGCACATACATATTAGCACTACTTTATAAATACTATTAAGTACAAAAAAATTCTTTGTTTACCAGATGTAGTATTTATATAGTGGATATGGATATGCTTCAAATACCGGGAAATTATTAAATGTCATAGGACAGTTGAGGAAGGAACTGAAGGACGGACAGCAAGGCGATCATTGCATAGATTTAGAAGAGTACGCACCGTCAAGTTCGGTTTGCTGTCCTTTTTTCTCTTTTAAACCAAGCAAATAAACTCCTTAGACTTTAAATCTTAATTTATAAATTTTAAAAAATTATTTCGATTTCAGAGAAAATGTCTAATGAAGAACATTTCAGATATGTTTTACTCTCAGGCTCAGAATATAAATATTATCAAATTATATTTTAAATTTAAATCTTAAAATTTTAATACCCTCTTCTTTGTAATAAATTTATTAATTTATTTAAATTTTGCTTTAATGAACTTTACAAAAATGCGAGCAGCTCAGAAGAATTTGCATTAAATTTATTTGGTTTTTGGTATAAAATACTTGGGAATGACGAATCGCTGGACAAAACAAGTATATATAAATATATATATGTATATATATATATATATACATAAATATAATAAATATAGTTATATACATAGATGTATATAGGAAGGAATATAGGCTGTACATGGAGGGCGCGCGGCAGATTGGGCCAGCTTGGCTCACTGTGTCTGGCTGATGACCTTGAGGTAGTGCATCAGATGCTGGCCAATGTTGGGCTTGATGTAGAAGATGCACTGCGTCTGGCGGCGTAGGTGATCGTCGCGCGCCTGGTCCTGGTCGTGCAGCTGCAGCAGATCGCTCAGCGAATCATGACAGGTGGGTCCATGGACGCGCGAGGCATTCAGGAAGCTAATGATGCGTTCGTTGGTGTACTTCATCTGCTGAAGGGGAAAAGTTAATGGAAATGGGACTTGGCTTTGTTTGGGCTAGTTGGATGCTTACGCCTTCCATGTCGTCCGACTGCTCCGGCTTTAGACTCAGGTAGAGCTTGGAGGAGTCCTCGCGGTCGGCCAGCACCTCCAGCTTGAGCACGGATGAGATGAACTTGAGGTCGTCGCACTTCAGCTCCATTATGACCAGCACCGTGGACGTCAAGTAGAGCAAAGCCGGCTGCAGCTCGCCGTCCAGCAGGAGCGTGATCTCGTGGAAGAACAGCAGCTGATCGCTGCTCAGCTTCTCGTGCAGGAAACGCCAGATGCGGTAGGAGCTGGTGTGCAGGGCGACGCTGCGGGTCACGCTCGGCTCCACCTGCAGGGGCATCGCATTGAAGCCCACCGTGTGCAGGACGCCCTGTCCGGTGAGGGCCAGCATTTCGGCCGCGCCACTGATCGGTTTGGTCAGGGCGCCAACGATGCCCTTGGTCAGACCCGTTAGCACGCCCACGGAGCTGCGCGCCTCCAGCGTGTGATGGGCCAGGCCACCGACAGCGCCGAGCAGGCTGATGCCCAGCCCGGTCAGGCCTTGAGTCAGGCCATCGGCGAAGCCCTGGGGACGCGCCCGCCGCCGCGCCTCCGTCAACTCAATGTGCTCCGAGTCCAGGGTAAGTCTGTCCAGATTGCGGGCCACCGAGCCGGCCAGCTTGGTCACCGAGTTGACTGTGCCCGCGGTCACGTTGCGCAGCAGCGAGGCCGAGCCTTGGGTAATGCCCACCAGAAAGCCCCACGGGCCGCGGAACAGGCCTTGCACGGGCATCGAGATGAAGTCGCGCAGCCCCGTCGTGAAGGAGCGCGCCAGTCCACTGGGACTGCCCAGGATCTCCAGCGAGCCCACCACCCAGCCGGCGCCGAATATCGCTCCGCTCAGATAGTGCAACCCCAGCGACTGGCCGAAGCGCAAGGGCACAGTGAGGATCTGCTGGCGCTCGTAGCGGGAGAACGACAGCGGCGAGTGGTCCAGGGCGATGTAGAGGCGCGACGACGTGTGCACCGAGAGCAGCAGACTGAGCGGCTCCACAATGAAGCTCTGCAGGCGCAGCGGCTCGGCGATGTAGAGCGCCTGGGCGACCACCTGCTCTGGCAGCCAGGTCTGGCCCGGCTCCAGCTGCAGGCGCTGGGAGTCCGCGTGCGGCGTGTGGATGCAGTTGGAGGGCGCGCACTCGACTAGCGTGTCCAGCAGCTGGTTGAGGTAGGCGTCCTCGATGTAGACGCGCAGTGGCTGCAGCTGGCAGCACACCGCCTGCAGCTGCAGCTCGTCCTGGTAGAGCACGAATGTGAGCTCTGAGATGGGCGCAGCCGCCGCCTGGCTCCTGTAGAGCTCGTCCAGCTCGTAGACCTGCGGCAGGCAGCCGTTGCGCCTGTACAGCTTCTGGGCGCAGAGCAGCACGGGGAAATCGTATTTGCCACTGGAGTAGAGCTGGTTGTCCACCTGCAGGTTGGGCAGCTGCAGGTGCAGCTCGCGCCGCTCGTCCACATCGTCGTAGGCGAGCATCACGTCGTCCGCGTACATGTTGCAGACCTCAGTCTTCAGGGCGTCCCGCTGTCGGTCGTTCGTGTGCAGGCTGAAGACGAAGCTCTTGATGAACAGACGCAGCGTGACCTGAAGCTGCGTCTGGCACTCCTGGCTGAGGTGGATGCAGTCAACATTCCTCAGCTCCAGCTCCTGCTCTTCCGCATCCATTGAGTCCGACTCCTGGTTGGGATTTTCCTGCACCACCGCCTGCGTGGCGTCCGGCTCCTTCAGGCGCGAGCGCAAGTCCTTCACAGAGAACTCCTGCTGGTGCGCTATGTAGTAGATGTTGAAGCGTATCGCTCGATGCTTATCACAGATGACGACTTTGATGTCGCCGTGGTTGGGCACGTGTATGAACTTCTTCCACGACTTGTCCGTGCGTATGGGCTTCGACCAGCTAATCTTCTGCTTGCCACAGGCCACCAAGTCTGCGCCGGGGAGAGAAAGAGCGAGTGAGTGGGTGAGCGAGCCCAGGGCACGACTGAGATCGGGACTTTACCTGTGTAGTGGGCGAGCGACAGGTTGCACATGGTGAACTCCACATCGGGAAAGTTGGCGTACATTTGGGGCGGCGTGTAGTAGCACTTGCTGTGCGGCTCTATCAGCTGGTTCCACTCAAAGTGCTTGCCCGTGAACTCGGGCGAGGTGCAGGTGACATTGCTGTTGCCCGAGGCGCTGGTCTGGGCCACAATGAACCTCACGTTCGTGCAGTTGTTGATGATTATCGCCGGCGAGGAGTCCCTGAACACGTTCAGGTAGTAGACATTGTCCTTCTCGACGAGCGTGCTCATTAGGGGTATGGAATCGTTGCCGTCTTGGATGTTGAAGCAGCGCCGCGTGAAGGCCATGGTCAGCGGTATGGGTATGGACGTGCGCTGCTCCCCACTCGCAGCGAAGCAAACGAAGTGCACGAAGGCCGTATCAGAGGTGTGCCGCGCCCTGTGCGCGTTCAGGTCGTGGAATCTCTCCAAGGTGGCGCCAATGTTGCTGTTGAAGACACGGAATATGCAGATGGAGCGGGAGCGAGAGGAGCGCATTACTTACGAGCTTGACTTGAGTCTATGGCTGATCCTGTCGAAATCTAACGCATTGACCTCGGCGCGTCCAGAGCTCTCCTTGTGGTCCATGGTGAGCGGCAGCGCAGTCAGCGCTATGTCCGTAAAGTTAGCTATCACGTACTTAGAGCGCAGCTTGAAGACGCGTCGTCCATCGTCGAACTTAAAGTCGAGCAGCAGACGGAGCACCTCGTCGTGGCGCACCAGAACGATGTCCACGTACGAGTTGGCGCGCAGCAGCACGTGCCGTCCCGATCCACTGGCCGCCTGGCCTTGCGACTCCACGCAAATGGCCATCGAAGACACCCAGTTGGAGCCGAAGGGCGCATCGACGGTGAAGTGGCTGCTCAGCACAGGCAGCATTTCCAGGCAGCCCGCACGTATATTGTGCCGCACGCCAGCCGCGACCAGGCAGAGGCTAACATCCAGACTTGTGTCGTTGACGAACATGGCCCAAGGGGCTATCTCGAGGCCCAGGGTGCAGGAGAACTCGCGCGTTGCCTGCGCCCGATACTGCACATCCAGCAGGTTAAGCAGCTCCGAGGGCCGCTGCACGCGCAGCTCCTCGGCATCGTTCAGCGGCCACTTGCACCTGACGCTCTTATCCAGCCGGTCCAGCGTGCGCTCAATGGTCCAGTCCGCCGGGTCGTAATGGAAGAACTTGTGCCAATCCATTGACTTCAGCATGAAGGTGTATTCACTCTTCGAGGCGGAGCCCAAGGCGCAGCTGCAAGGGATTTCAATTGTAATGAGTTATGAGGAGAGATAAGTTGGACCTACGGGAAATCGAACTTCACGCAATGCTCCGTCGAATGGGTCGTGGCTGTGCTGAGAGCCACGCGACCGCCTTCGCCGGCGATGGCAAATTTGTCGTGGCTGCTGCTCTCGGTGGCCTGCAGCTCGCAGCTGAGCAGATTGCAGATCTCGAAGATGGGCCAAATGCTGACCAGTATGCGCTGCGGCCTGAACTCATCGCCAGCCGTGCCGGTGGCCAGGGCAATGTCCTCCCTCAGGATGCGCACCCACAGGCTGACGAACTGCTGCGGCGTCTGGGTGGGCACCTTCACGAGCCACGGCAGGCTGTTGTTGGGCTTGAGCGGAATATCCCCAGTGCGTCCCTTGGCATTCTGCGAGCTCAGCTTGAGTCTAGGAGAGAGAGAGGAGAGACTTCAGCTACAGCTGTGATCCTATCTCCATTGACTTACCGCATGTGGACCTGTTCTGTGCGCTGCACCTGCTGATAGAAGGAGACGCGGCCCTTGGCAGCCAGCAGATGGGTCAATGCGGTCGTCGCCTGCTCGTCCAGCTGCTTGCCCTCGGTGCGAAACTCGGCGAGCAGCTCGAACGGCACCATGCTCACGAGCTCGATCTGCCCCTTGACCAGTATGTAGACCTGCGTGGCCGACAGCTTGCTCAGCTTGACGGTGATGCAATGCTGGCCGACGCGCAAGTGATGCACTCGATGCTCGTCCTCCAGCTTCAGGGCGATGGCCAGCGACGCGCTGCTCTCCAGCTTGTGCGTGTCCGCGTCTTCGATGTGGAACGTCAGCTCCTGGCCGTGGGCGTCGTTGCAGAAGAAATAGGGGCGCAGCTCCTGGGGCAGCACAGTGATGCGCTCGCTGGTGCCCGTCTGCCCGAACACGAAGTGCGTCTGCATGCGATTCACAATGACGCAGCGGGGCATCAGGGTGTGCACCGTGTCACTGCTGCGCTGCAGCAGCTCCGTCCAGTGCTGCTTGGAGCAGAGCAGCGTGTGTATCACGCAGGGGCCACAGTTGAAGCGCAGCTTGTCCAGCAGCAGGTTCGCCTGCAGCGCGCGCTCCGTCGCATTGAAGCGCAAATAGCTCTGCAAGGCCATCGGCTCCATGATGTCCATCATGCTGAGCGAGCCGTAGTCCAGGCACTTGATCCTGCCGCGAAGGCTCAGCTCGGCGCTGTAGCTGTCGCGCGTGTAAATCGCCGAGTGCAGCTGCAGCTCGTCAACGTTGAGGCTGAGGAAGGTCTGCGTGATGTTTGTGGTGCGGCGCAGGAAGTACTTGTGGAGCGGGGCGGGCAGCACGCTGGAGGCGTCCGGCTGGTTCAGCAGGTTCAGCTCCATGTACTGGCAGCTGAGCAGCAGCTGCAGCTTCGGCACCAGCTCCGCCTGGAAAATGGTGTCGATGCGCATGCAGCCCACCAGCACCTTCGGATGCAATATGAAATCGCTCTCCGCGCTGCCCTTGTGCTCGTGCATCACGTGGGCGCTGTCGATCTGCAGGGGGATTACTTTAGTGTGCTAGAGTCTAGGGGGCTACGGGCTGCCTTTGCTCACCGATTGCAGGTCATCGTCCTCCTCTGGCACAAAGCAGGTGCCGTCCACAGAGATGAGCGACTGCATGATGACCACGCGCCAAATGGTGGCGGTTATGTTGCGGTCCGGCGGCACCAGCTGCATGGTGTCAATCTCCGAGAGCTCAAAGTCGCAGTAGTGCAAAAAGGTCTCGTGCGTCTCGCTGAAGTACTCCATGCGGCACTTGATGTGAATGGGATTGTCGACCTGAGCGGACGAGAGCAAAGCAATTATTTCGGGGGGAGTAGCAGCAATTGGCAGCGAGACCTACGGGCATGGGCACTGGGTAGACGTGGAGGCGGCTCATCTGGCGCGGCTGCGGGTAGCGCCAGCAGATGATGCCGTAGTTCTTCTTGATTATCTGCACCTGGTAGGGCATGGGCAGCACGCTGTCTGTGGTCAGATCGACAAACTGAAAGGCCCCAGCGCTGTTGGGAATATTTGAAACTAAATAAATGCAATCTCGATGCTTTACTCTAAGGACGAACCGCAAGTCATCCTGGTAGAACTCCATCTTGGTCTTTGGCGTTGTCTTGGAGCGCACGATCTGCTCCTGGGAGGGCGTGAACTGCAGCAGCTCATCCGGCGCCACCTGTGACGGCTGCCCGAGCATCGGGCGACTGATTAGGAATTGCTGCCACTGCCCGTTGAGGTGCGCCTTGATCTTGTCGAGGCCGGCTTGGGCCTGGCGCAAGTGCAGAATGCTCTCGATGGCCGCGTCCACGTGCAGCACGTTCAGCTTGAGCGTGACACTGCCGAGCAGCTGATCGCACCACGTCTCGCTGAGCAGGTCGGCCGAGAGCCGCATGAGCAGCGGATGCAGCAAGATCTTATCGCCCGCCTGCACATAGACAGAGCCGAGGGTCGACTTCACCGATGCCTTCTGTGGCCGCGCGCTGAACTTGATGTGCGCACTGAAGTCCAGGCAGACCGCGCTGCAGCTGTAGCTCTGCGCGTCGTCATAGAACTTGACCGTGACGCGGTCGCACGCCAGGTGCAGGCGATCCGCATCGAAGCACTGCAGCTTCAGCTGCCGCAAGGGCGTCGCATGCACCACGGGCCGTTCGCTGCGCTGCGGAAAATAGGGCGTGGCACTGAGCATGGAGTAGATGCGTATCAGGTCGCTCGCTAGCATTTTGATGCTGCTCTCGCACAGACTCAGCTCGATCGGCTTCCGCAGCTCCACGTCCAGCTCCAGTTGCTCGAAGCGGTCCAGCTGCGTGCGCACCGTCAGCAACGGCGGCGGTATGCCCGAGCTGTCGAGCGTGCCCGGCTGCGTATCGAACACGGGCGCACTGAACTTCGCCTCGCCCTCGGCGCTGCCCGGCTTGGCCAGGTGGATGTTGAAGTTGAAGATTGAGGCCTGGGTAAGGCCGCCGCGTGGCGTCTGCGCGGCCATGAAGCTGGGCTGCGACACTGTGACCAACAGAAGCGGCCGCAGCTTCAGCTTCAGCTGCTCCTGCTCCTCCTGCACGTCGTAGACGCGCAGCTCAAACTTGCCGGCCACAAATGAAACGCTGCGCGGATAGATTGCCTTGTGGCTGTGCGCCTTCTGCGCCTCCAGCTGCTGAAACTGCTGCGGGCCACGAGAGGCCATGCCATGCTTGGCCACGTTTATGCCGGAGTCGCTCTGACAGGAGCCCAGCATGAGCTCACTGTTGCTCTTGGCTTCCGAGAATCGTTCGCGCAAGGACGTTTGCAGCCACTGAGTGCTGCCACGCTGCGATCCTTTGCCGGAGCCACTGCAGCTGCTGGAGCTTGTCAAGTCCTTGGCTGGCGCACATACATTCAAGCAGGGCTGCTCCACAATGCTGCAAAGAGAGAGAGGGAGAGAGAGAGAATTTATCGAATATGTAATCGAATGAGCCCACTGTGCAGCACTCACCTGCGCCAGCGCTGCACGTGATTCAGTATGCCGGAAATCATGTGAATCTGGTGCGTGTTCAGCGTGGCCACAAAGTCCGTGACGCAATTGAACTCGACGCTCTCGCCGCAGATTAGGAAGCGCTCGTAGGCGATGGCCGGCGCGTAGACAGTGATGAAATCGAAGTCCCTGAATACGTCCATGTGCTCCAGCTCCGTGGACTGCGACTGCTTGTTCCACTCCAAGGCCGGGTTGCTGTGCTTATGCGACAGCGACTTCTCCAGGCGAAACTTCTGTGTCTGCAGCCAATTGCCAGAGGACAGCGAGATCTTGCGCACACTCAACTCGTACTGGCGGTCCTCGACCAGAGCACCGGGCGTGCTGAGCATATTCAGCTCAGCCGCCTTGTTGTAGATGTCCTGGCGAATCGGCTGACGCACCAGAGGATTCTCCACACTTGGCGTCAGATTGATGCTCTCGATCTGCCAAGATAAGGAAAGAGCTGCAAAAGGACTCTAAGACAAACGCTGAGACTAAATTACCCGCAGCAGCAGCACGCTGCAGCACTTCTTGTCCGTCTCGATGGGCACGTATATATAGATGCCCTTGCTACTCAGGTGCACTATGGGCAGATCCTGGACGGTTCGCAGACAGTCCTTAGGTGTTGGCTTCGGACTCGCTGGCTGCTGCTCCTGCTGCTCCCTGGACGCAACGCTGCAGAGCAGCTCGATAAGCTCGCATTGCGACAGCAGGAATTCGGTAATGCGATCCACGTGCAAAATCATCTCGATCGGCTGCACCTCAATCAGCAGCTCGGAGATCGTGCGCCGTTTCTTGTGCAGATTGCGTGCGCCGATCCTCGAGTAGAGGTCCTGCAGGTTGACCGTTGTGATCACAACATTAAACAGCGGCAAGTTGCTGCTATCGCCCAGCATCTTAATGTGACAGTCGTCCATGAGTTTCCAGTCGCCCGCTGCCGTTGTTTGGTAGTAGTTGAGGCTGACGTTCTCCAGTTTGGTGGTGATCTTCGTGAAGTCCTCGTGCCTGTCCACATTCAGCAGCAGATCCTCCAGACTCAACAGCAACTTACGTTGCGCCTGGTCGCTGCAGCTCTCCACCTCCAGGGAGATGCGCGGTATCGTCCATTGGCAGAAGAAGATTAGAATGGCCTGGGACTTTGGATCTATAATAGAATGGTAGAAGGCATGAGTACAGAGGCTGCAGGGAGGGAGGAATAACTCTCACCGAGTCTCTTAGCCATTGGCTCCACATTGGCGTTGAGCTCCAGGAACTCCTTCAAGACGCCATAGTTCTGGGCGCAGCCCGTGTAAATTTCCAGGTTGCATTTGCGCTCATTTTCGCTGGACGGGCAAGACCGTGCCCTCAATGAAGTCAGCGACTGGGCGACTGCATTCAGAATGGACAAGTGCTCCAGCAGCAGCCTTAGCTGTAAGTTGAAATGGTTTAAGATTCACAATGATCGATGAGGATTACGAAGCGACCTACGTGCCGTCCAAAGATATTTATGGGCGACATATCCACATGGACATTGACGGAGTATGTGCTGGGCAGCTGCAGCAGCTGATCGAGCATCTCCTCCGCCGAATTCCCCTCTGCTAACTCCTCTGCTTTCTTTTTGCCCGCATTCGCCGGCTTGTGGGACACGGCCAAGGCAACGGTCGTTCGCACTGGCTCCACGATCATATCCACCTCGTCTGGCGGCAGGTGGTAGCTGACGGAGAAGTCGTTGACCTCCATTACCCAATTGCACAGCTCCTGCTCCTTCAGCACATTGATCACGCTGCGAATGTTGCCGCGCGTCACTTCGTCGCCGTTGCTCGACTTGATCCTGAGGCGGGACAAGCGAATCGATGTGTACTCCACGTTCAGGTCTTTGCTGCTCCTGCGCAGCATGACATCGCACACATCGATGCTCGCCTTGGTCAGCTCGAGCATCACAACCATCGAGCTCAGGCGGCTGATCAGCTGAGCCAGGCTCATCGACTCCACGTCCGCACTTGACTCGGATTTCGGCGCCGCCTTGGCTGCTTCTATGTGCGTGGCGGGCTTCTCGTCGCGCTCGGAGCTCGCGTGTATCGTCTCGGCCGGATTTGAGATCTTGCGGCTGTTCGAGCGGCTGGCGCGGCGCAGATTCACTTCGCTCTGCGTCAGCTTTGGCACTGAGGTCATCGAGGCGTACGACGGAAACCGCTCCGACTGACTGAAGCTATCAAAGTCCGTCTCGGAATCTAAAGGGCAGAAGAGGATTAAAGAGAGTTCGACTGTGGCATGGATTAGACGCACCATTTTCTATGCACTGCTCGGGATTGGCGAAGGAGTTGAGGAACTGCAGCAGATAGACGTCTAGCGTGAGCCGAAAGCTGTCTAGCCACACACAGACTGCAGTCGCTGGCGTCACTTTGGCATCGCTGCTCGGCGCCTGCAGCGGGAATTGCAGCTGCAGCTCCAGCCACTTGTTGTTGCTGCCCTTGTTGGTCGATATGATGACGTTGCGCACGTTCATCATGGTGTGGTACACATCGGTGTTGAGGTTGCGCAGCGAGAACAGCATCGCCAGATGCGTCTGGTACTTGAAATAGTGCAGCTGCACTTTGGTGATCAGCGTCTGCAGCTTGATCACATCCGTCGAGATATTCGCCTGGGCGACCATCTTGGCCAGCGCGCCCAATCGCGCTCCATTGTAGTCCAATATCAGCGGCACGATGCTGCTCATGATGACCAGTTCACGCTTGGAGAACTCCACGTTGATCAGCTCCGTTTGCACCTCCGCCTGCTGCATGGGCGCCGCACTGAATCGCTCGTCGCTGGGCAGCAGCAGATTCTTGAACTGCAACTGCATGCTGGGTATATTGAGGAGCTTGGCCTGTCCCATGGTCGGCGTGGTGTTCAGAGCCATCAAGGTCAGATTTTTCACATTGAACTTGAAGCTGCTGTAGCAGGCATCGATTAGCTCGCGCGGCTTCTCCTGCAGCTGTGTGATCAGCTGCACAAGCCGCTTGGGATTCGCTGGAGCCGAAATGGAGCCCTCGGCCAGCGACATGGTCAGCTGTAGGTAGGGCAGCTGCGACTGGTTGACGGTGATGGCCAAGCGATGCTGATTGGAGGGCGTGGAGCTCTCAGCGCTCTGCTGCCTGGGATAGAGCTTCAGAGTCATGTCGCGCAGCTCGATCTTATAGTCGCAGGTGGGCATGAAACCGATTATGTACTCCAGATCGGCGTATGTCATGTACGCTTCCTGCTTTTCCTTTCGCGCCGGACTGCTGCCGGTGCCGCTGCCGCTGCCGCTGCTGCTGCTGGTCTCTGCAGTATATCCCGTATAATCGTAAGGACGCAATAAATCACTAATTACATTTTTAACCTGTGCAAGCGACTGCGAGAAGTGGAATGTGATGCCAGCAGACAGCACTCGGTACTTCATGCGCAGGCCCAGATCTCTCAGTTTGCCCTCGGGCGACCTTTGGCTCCTCGCCGACTTCGGCACGCGACACTCGACGACATCAAACGCGAGCACCGGACTCCGAAAGAGCATATACTCGTCGGTGTGACGCGAAAAATAATCGTCGTGATTGTAGCTGCACCAGAGGCGATCCCCGAACTTGTACTGATCGTCAAAGAGACTCTTGTCCACAAAAGCCCGTGCGTTGTGATACTATAAATGGATGGGTCAACAAAGGTGGATCCATAGGGAGAGAAGCCGACTTACCTCCTTGGTGTTCACCAGATTGCGATCGATGGGATCATCGCTGCGATAGATGCCCAACGGCTCCATACAAATACTGGACAGACCCGCCCGCATATTGGTCCAGTCGTTCTCCTTCAGCTGCGATCGCTCATAGTAGATGCCGCCCAGGCTGAGGCGCACGATGGGCGTGTAGCGAATGCGCTTCATGCCGCCCATGGCCTGATCGTTGATTAGCTCCGAGTTCTTGAGCTGAAAGTTGAACTCCTCGGCGTAGAAGCCCACATCGAAGGCGTGCCCAACTGGCTCATCAGCAGTCGAGGTAGTTCCTTCAAAGCTGGGCAACAGACTCCAGGCACGCCAAAACACGGAGCCGCTCGCCTCGTTGGGGGGCGCAGCATTCGAGCCGCTGTTAATTGACGATGCCACCGGCTGCTCCAAGTTAAAGATGTTCTCCTCCTCCTCCGGCACTTTGGGCTTCAGTTCCAGCAGCAAATTCACCAACTTCATCACCATGGGCAGCTGTAGCGAGGACACATTGATGTCCAGGGACTTGGTGAAGACGGCAATGCGCTTCGTGCTCGACGTGCTGACAGTGTTGATATTATGCTTGAGCAGCACACGCAGCTCCAGGGTGCAGCGATAGAGTATGGGCTCCTGGCACACCTCAATGCGACCAGCCGTATTCCGCTTGTCCAGGCAAATGGTTAGATCCGAGATTTGGAGCAGCTTGCGCAGGTAAACCATCACCGGATGAACGTCCACCATGGCTGGTTGCCAGTTCTCATCGGCAGCGCAGAAGTTCAGGTACTGCACGTTCATGGAGACGACAATGTCGTCGTCCACATACTTCAGTATGATGTTGTGGCACTGCAAGTTGATGTTGTTGATGATCTTGTTGACAACGCCCGGCTGGCTGGCTGCTCCTGCTGGCTGCTGTGGCTCATCAGCTTCGGTTGAATTGCGCTTGCGGCGCTGCTCCTCCAGCAGTGAGGCGCGTCTCTGCTTGCTCTCCTCATTGGGCAGCTTGGCCACAAACTCAATTGTATTTATCTCAATGCGCACTGGCTCCGACGTCAGCTTCGTCCAGGGCACCTGAATGGAGAGCTCGTGTATGTGGCCCGCTACGAGCTCGATGGGTAGATTTAGCTCCTCTTCGAGGACATCGAGTCGCAGATCTAGATTATGAAATGAAGCCTCGCCCTCCCATAGCGATACCTGTGCATCCTCATCGCGTATGTTTTTAACATATTTCGCCACGTAGTTAAGCAAAATTGGTGTTATGTAGGACTCTAGTTTAAACATTATCGCGCTGTCCAACGACGACAATTACACGATGATAATGCGCATTAACCAAATCTGCCTAGTTAATTGAGCTTTTCGCTTTTTAATTTAATGCACATTTCGTTAATTTTGTTACGTTTAATATGCCGAAAAGCAAAATAAAAACAAAATAACATTTGCTATACTATTCAATTGTTTACTTTTGAGCACCGGCGCACAGTGTTGGCTAATGCCACGAACTGCCAGCGTTGCAGCACTGCCCATACAATGTAGGTTATGCAAATAGAGCATTTAAATTCCATTTTCAATAATTATCATATGAATATGTCGGGCTTCATAGCTCTATATACATAGGCTTACATACATATTTTATAGATTTATCAGTCTAATACAATTATCATAATTAACTCCTATTAAACGCCCTCTGTTGTTGGTCTGACAAATTGTCGTTACGGGCAGCTCAGCCGCAATCAGCTGTTCGACTAACAATTGTTGACGACGCTGAACAGTTTTATATTTACTCTCAAAAATGCCACAAATTACAAAATCGAATGAAGAATTTGGTAAGCAGCATCAAACTTGCATGCACTTGCTTCATATTAAACACTTTACGTTTCACAGATGTGGTCAAATACTTTCTACAGCTGCTCGACGATGACAAGGACATGTCCTCCGGCATAGCGGCCATTAAAACGCTGCTCATGATCTTGGAAAAGAAACAATGTAAGCCAAATAATTGCAAAAACACTTTTTATTATTTATTATTAATGTTTTCATTAGTTGGCACCATACACATTTTGCATACCACAATGCGTGAGGCAGTGGCGGCCATGCGGAAAACTGATCTGTCCATAGCAGCGATCGTGTCGGCGGGAGAGCTCTTCTGCCGCTTCATAACACTTAGCCTGGACGATAAGCATATGGAGGAGTGTCGTCAGATTATGTTGAATCGGGGCAAAATCTTTTTAACCAAGCTGCAAAACTCGCGTCAAGTGATTTCACAGCAGGCACAACGTTTCATCAGTGATGGCTGTCGAATTCTCACACACTCACGATCCCGTGTCGTCCTTAAGGCTCTGATAGCTGCATCGCAAAACAAGAAGGCATTCCATGTATTTGTGACGCAAGGCGGCATGGGCAACTCAGGGCAAGTATCACTATGAAGCAGGTCAACCAGGCAGGTAATTTTAAATTTCTATATCATTTCGTTAGAGAGGAGATGGTGCAGGACTTGCAAGCAGCTGGCATTGACTGCACGCTTATTCTCGACTCTGCGACAGGCTATGTTATGGAATCGGTTGACTTCGTAATGGTCGGCGCTGAGGCGATTGTTGAAAGCGGCGGCATTATCAACCGCATCGGCTCCTATACAATGGGCTTGTGTGCGCGCGAAATGAAGAAACCCTTCTATGTGCTCTCCGAAAGTTTCAAGTTCTCTCGCCTGTATCCATTAAATCAAAGAGATTTACCAAACGAGTACAAGGTAAGACTCAGTATTCAATCCCTCGCTGGTTGTTCTCACTCGCTTTCTCTTCTCGTTTTAGTACTCCCGCAAGCACTTGAACGATATTTCAAAGGTGCATCCGCTGGTCGATTATACACCGCCTGCCTATATCACGCTGTTGTTCACGGACTTGGGAATCTTGACACCATCGGCGGTTAGCGACGAATTGATAAAACTGTATATGTAAAGGTTGGCTAATAAAACGACACGTGGCTCTGATCTAATTTCAAAATTGTGATTACACCGAAATACATAAATACGCTATAATATTGGCAATTGATGCGTCATCGACTACTCTAAGTTCCACAATGTACATTTTACTCTTATAATTTATATATGCATATATATATATATAAATATTCGACGTGTTAGCTAAAAGTGTAGTTCGCTTGCCGAGTAGCAATCAAGATCAATATCAATGCCATGCTCGGAGACCGAGTCATCGTAGATATCTGCGCTATGCCGAGACGCTTCGCTACTATTACCAATTGTATACTCGCTATTGTACTCGTCGAGATCATCAGTATACACATCGCTTTCCTCTTCCGCAACGTAAGCACCGTGTGCCAGACGTTCTTCGAGGCCATCGTCTGGTTCATCCAGATCGCTAGCATTCTGAAAATTGTATACATTCTTTAGTCAGAGATTAAAGTCTAAATCAAGATCTCTGCTTTACCATTTGGCCCGTTTGTATGTTTATCTCGATCTGCAAACGTATGTCCATGACCAGAAAAGCAGTTGTCACCAGCAGAGGTATGGTTAGACGACTCTTCCAGGCCAAATCAGTGAGAAACATAAACACATTGCCAAACGTAGAATCCATTTTATATTTTAGTTTTTCTCCTGCTGTTGCTCGTCTTGAGGCTCTTCTTCCACCTGGAGCTCGTCGTATTTAACGATCTGCAATGTTTCGCCCAATGTAACCGCCTGAACGGGCAGCAAATGACGATGAAGTCGACCGCTTTCGATAGGCGTCTCGAACTCAAGAAGTTGATCAAATGTTGACTCCGGCACACCGTTTGAGTTTAGAAGCGAGCGCATGCAATCCTGCTTCTTCGCTTGCAGTGAGTCCAACAATTTTGTTCCCTTTTGCACTTTCTGCAGTTTTCGCTCTGCACACAAAAAACTCAATATTAATAAAGTATAATAAGTTAAGTATCCGGATATACTAACCTAGCAATTGCAAGTAGTTTGCCGAATCTGGCAGCGGCTCAAGTTGTTGTGAGCCTGTAACATTACTCTCCTTTATGCTTAAGTCGGTATCGGTTGATGCCCGTTTTTTACTGTCTTCTTTATTGAGGCTGGTTGTGAAATCGTCTTCGAATTTTTCAAGCACTTTGGTATTTCCGTTTTCTTGTTGTTTAATGCTATTGTTTGTCACTTGCCAGGGATCGGCTTGGCAAACTGACATGTTTCACTTAGGGAAAACCTCAACATCAGCATTTAAAAAATTATTCATAAATTCTTTCCACAAGCAAAGTATCAGAGAATACTTGTATCTGGGTTAGAGATGAGAGCGTGTTGATTATTTTTAGCACGGCATAAGCTTCTGATTTGAGATTTAATAAATCACCAAAGATGCGGATTCGCACTCTTTTAATATAAACACTATTGTTATACTCGTATACGTCTTACAAAAATTATTGTATGATACCTGAATATATACTTTAGATTCCACATTTACATTTCACGAAATAGAATGCGATACCCGCATATTGCAAAAATATACTATGCTGGAGCATAAGGCTTGGTCCCACATTCACCAACACTTTACAAACAAACAGCTGTTTCCAGCAAGAGGCTTATCGATAATATTGTGTTTATGCGTGTCACGAAACTCATCCATATTTGCTTAATGACGAAAGCTGATTGCTATGCGTATCCCAAATTTACCAACACCGACAGTGAAACAGCTGTGTGATCGAAGAACCTTTAAATAAAAACATTCCTGTTATAATATATAAGTTATATTAATAATATTTGTATGATGGATATATCGGCGCTTTCTGAGCCAGTTGAATTTTCAGCCGCCGATTGGATTAACGCTAATTATAAGAAGTACACGGAGGAAAATAATAAAAAAGAGGGCGCCACTGCCACAGCGTTCATACAAAGCTACGTGGCTAAACTGCAGCTGTACGTGCAGCAGGTAAACTATGCTGTCGAAGAATCCAGCCAGCAGGTTGTGGCCAGTATGCCACGAATTGCCAAGGAGGCGGCCACACTCCAATGTGATGTGGCACTGTTGCAGAAAAAGATGAGCGCCATGCGTCAGGAAGTGGCGGCTGTCCAAGAAGAAACCGGCGATTGCATGGCCACCTTGGAGCGATTGAATAACTTGCAAAGCAAGCTGCAGGCGGCCAAGGAATCATTGCAAGAATCAGATGGTTGGGGCAATCTGCTCGCCGAGCTGGAAGACTGCTTTGAGCGCAATGATATGAAGGTAAGCTAGGTCTTAATCAATCGAGGAGCTATTTCTAATCCTACTTTGTAGGGCGTTTGTGATAAGCTGCGAGCATTGCAGAAGTCGCTGCAGGCACAGGAGCAGCTACCTGGTCATGCCGAAAGACAGACCCAGGTGGAGGACTTCAAGAATCGCTTGGAGGCCATGGCATCGCCCAGCCTAGTCCACTGCTTCGCCGAGTCAAATCTGGAGCAGGCGCAGCGGCACGTACAAATCTTCAGCAGCATCCAGCGCCTACCACAGCTGCAGCAGTACTACCGAGCTGTTCAGAAAAATGTTCTGCAACAGCAATGGAAGCAGACGCTCGAGCTGCAGGTGAGCGAATCGCCGCAGCAGCACTTTCTCACGCTCTTCTACGACCAGCTGTTGGAGCATTGCCAGCGCCAATTGAAGTGGTGCGTGCAGCTCTTTGCGAACGAATCGATAGACGTTGCTCAGTCGCAGCCATTTTTGGTCATTGCGGAGCTATTGCCAGCTCTGCAGCCAACACGCGATGCCCACATACTGCAGCTGCTGAAGAGCTCCAATGAGCGACTGGAACTATTAGCTCAATATGCCCAAGCCAATCAGAGTTTCGTGCTGCATCTGAACTCCATGCTGAGGCAGTCGACGATTAGCTTGCCAGCCGAGCTGCATGCGCAGCTTGCAGAGGCGATCTTTGAGTACTTTCACAAGTTCATACAGCAATATCCACGTCTCGAGGAGACACAGCTGTCCACTCAGGTGGATCGGCTGCTGTCGAACCAATCGACGCCCAGTGATGCAGTGCGTCATCTGGAAGAGAGCACGCGCAAGCTCTACGAGTGGCTGCAGCAGGCATGCGCACGCTGTGAATCGATAACCAATGACTTGGCTTTGTGCAAACTGATCACAGTGCTCAATGGCATCTTCAAGCGGCAGCTGGAGAATTTCAGTCGCACACAGCGCCAGCTTAGCCTCAGCCTGGGCAGCAGCAACAGCGAGGGCGCCGCACGCAGCGAGAATTGGTCACTGCTGCAATACACGATGTCCCAGCTGCAGTGCCTGACCGACTTCCAGTTGCAGCTGCACCAGTTCGAGCAGCTGCTGCATGCGCGCATGACCAGCTTAGCCAACAAGCTGCAGCAGCCAGCGAGTGGCCATGAGATCAGCATCTATCAGACCTGTGAGCGCGCTATGCATCAGCAGCTGCTCTCCACCATAGCCGATTACCAGCAGAAGAGGAGCGAGGCAACAGCTGCCACGAGCTCCGAGAGCTTGGGCATCTTCCCGCAGGTCTATGCCACCCTGAAGACTTATCTGTCGGAGACGCATGATATTACATTGAACATTCTGCTGCAGCCCATCGAAGCGCACCTGGCGCACATACGTCCGCCCGTGGAGGCGTACCCCACCTCGTCGGGCATCATCATGCCCGCCTTCAGCTACGCTCCCCAGGAGAGCATCACACAGATCGGGCAATATCTGCTTACGCTGCCGCAGCACCTGGAGCCGCTGCTGCTGTCGCCATCAGCGCTGCTGAAGCAAGCTCTGGAGCTCTGCAACATTAAGTACACACAGGCCATACCCTGCGCTGATGTCCTGCTCTCCCTGGTCGTCGAGCAGTGCTGTGTGATGTACCAGGCGCAGATATTGCAAATCAAATCGTTGCCGGCCTCTGCGGCCACGCAGCTCAGCGTCGACATCGAATACTTGTCCAATGTGCTCGAGGAACTGGGCCTAACCATCAATCTGCAGCTGTCGCAGATTCTAACTCTGCTGAAGGCTGCGCCCGAACAGTATCTCAGCCTAAGCGCCGGCTGCGAGCTGCGTCTGGTGACTGCCATACGGCAAATGCGTAAAATTATATCCACACAATAAATTTGATTTGCTGTAATAAAATGTATAAAGTATTTATATATATTCAAGAGCTCGCAATATTCTGATTATAACACTTTGACATCGTTGTTCAGATTGGACTGGAGAAGACGCAACTAAGGGGCTGAGGGCTCGGCTTGCTGGTTGTGGGCTTGCCACCAGTCGCTGACGTATTGCCGCAGGCTGGATAAGGCCAACACCGAGTGGGTATCCAGCTTTTGATCCGTGGCGATCAGTTGATTGCAGTACTCGGCGCGGGAGCAGGCATAGACGCCGCCAAAGCTGCGCAAGTAGCGGATGCTGGCTGTGTGCTCCGGCCAGTGACGAGATACACAGTCGAGCAGCAGATCCAGCTGCGGGCCAGGCAGCGCTCGGTACTCCCCGCTGGAGGCGGCGGTCTTCTGCAGCACATTGAGCAGGCGTGCCAGGCCGGGTATGGAGACGCGGGGCGATAGCAACGGCACCAGCTGCAGCACCAGACGCTGCAGGCGCTGCTGAATGTGCGCGTAGTCCAGCAGCTCGGCTTGGCTGGCGGCCACGGAGTACCACAGATTGTTCACAATGCTAATGATGCCCTCGATGATGTCGAACTGATGGAACTGTGTGTCCCGTATGGCGGCCATTAGCCAGGACAGGATGCCCACATGCTCCAGCATAATCTTCACAGCGCCTGGGATTTTCACGCACGTGGACAGCACGGAGAGCAGCAGCAGGTTGGTGTCCAGCGTGGCCAGATTGGAGCTATAGAAGCTGAGCAGCACCTTGAAGGTGTTCGTCGACACCAGCAGAAAGAGATCGGAGCTGCACTTGATGCCGTTGCCCAGCAGCTGCACAATGAACTCTCTGTACTGCTGATGCTCCGGCTCCTGGGAGTAGAAGAATATGTTGAACTCGGGTATCGTCTGGAAGTCGAAGCTCTGCTTCAGCTGCAAGTACATCATGAGCCGCTTGTACAGCAAGTGCGTGGGATCTGTGCTGATGTTGAAGCTGTGTGCGATAAACAGCACGGGAATCAGAGGCACGCGAGGCGTTCCACCGTGGACGCGCCGCTGTGCCAGCCAGGAGTCGCGCAGCTCAGCCAGGCCCGATTGTATATTGTCGTAGGCCTGCGTCCACAGGGGCTTCTCATAGAACTTGGACATTTCGAAGTGGCTGCGATACCTCTGCTGACAGCAGGCGGCGGCCAGCCTCATATCCTTGTCCAAGGACGACAAGGCGCAGAAGCTGACGGCGAGCAAACCATTCTGGACGGGCCACTGCGCCCGTACCGCTGACTCCGGCGCAAAGCAGTGCATCATCAGGGGCACCATAAAGGCCGGATCGTAGCACTGTTCGTAGATCTGCTCGCGCTTGGGGCACAATCGCCGCTGATGCTGCTCGAGCTTCGTGGCGCCCTGCTCGATGTGCTGCTCGAGCGGATTGTCTCCAAAGCTCTGCGACTTGGTTGCGGGATTGACAAACTGCAGCTCGGGCAGCTGTTTGCTCGCATGCAGCGTGCGCCAGATGGGGAAGTTCTCAATGGTATATTGACAGGTGGGACGCACAATCAGGGACAACACCTGCGAGACGTTCGTCTCCTGCTGCTGCAGCTTGGCCCGCTCGTCCTCGTCGGCTGCACGCAGCGCGTAGTGCGCCACAGCACTCTCGCCCCAGATGAATGGACGGTACTGGGCCAAGCCCACATCGAAGCGCTCATAGTGCTCCAGCAGCGCCAGGGCATAGCGATCGGCCGGAGTTAGGTGGGCATGGTAGGCGCCTAGGATGACGGGTATATGGGCGCTGTGCAGCGCAGATGGCGCCTTTCGCGCCAACGTCTCCAGCAGCTGCAGCAAATGTGTCTTCACCGCGCTCGGCTGACCCAGCAAATGGTCATAGCAGCAGGAATGTGTGCACGCCATCTCATACAGCAGGCCAGCGTCGGCGCTCTCTTCCGCGCTCTCTTCGGCATAGTCCTGGTAGAGCTGATCGCAGAGATAGGCCAACAGCTTCAGCAGCAGGCCATTCACGTGCTCCTGCTCGGGTGTACGATGCTGCTCCTCCGGTATGTGCATGGCCTGCTTCAGGCAGCTGCGACAAAAGTTCAGCCAATGCGAGGCAGTCAGCAGTCGACTCCAGTCCAACTGCTGTTCCTCCAGCTGCGGCAGTCGCTGCCACCATTCGTAGCAATCGAACGCCAGCTGCTCCAATTTGTCCAGCTGCACACTCTGCTTCTTCAGGTCGAGCGCCAGCATCTGCACGTTCAGGTTGACATAGCTGATAAAGATGCTGGACTGCTGCAGTGCATCCTTGCTGCTGGCATAGGCCTGATTGTAAATCGCGTTGAGGACACGCATTTGGAAGAGCTCAACGGCATCGAATTTCAGCTGCTTCTGGCAGTAGTCCAGGCACTCGGACTTGGGCATGCATTTGGCAATGAGCGCAGCACTCGCTGCGGCGTGCTCACGATAGATCAGGGCCGCCTTCTGGGGCTTCTCGATGCTCTTGAGTATGCCGCTCTTGTAGCTCTGATAGCAGCGCTGCAGCAGTGACTGTTCCAGCTGGTAGCCGCGTCTAAACGCCACATCCAACAATGGATAAACCAGCTCCTTTTGCTCCACATGCTCCGGCAGCAGCTGGACAAATGTCGCAGCCAGCTGCTCATTGCGCTCCAGGAGCAGACAAGCAAGGCGAACGGCCGACTTGCTTAGCTTGCGATTCGACGAGGAGAAGAAGCTGCTGAATAATTCCCCATTGCAGCCAGCCAGGTGATGATGCTGACTACTTAGGAACTCCAAAAGCGCCGACTCCAGCTGCTCCAGTTGCTCGGCGACTTGAACTCGCTCACAGAACTGACCGTAATGGCTCTGCAGTCGCAGCATGGACTCACTGCAGTCGATGGCCTGCTCCAGCTGCGCCAGGCGCCTCAGCAGACGCAACATAAGCTCAAAGTAGTGATTCGTCTTACCATTGGGCAAAAAGTAATCCTCCGCCTGTAGCTTGCTGCTGAGCAACTGCAACATTTCAGCACACTCGGTGGCATTCAGCTCGAAGGCGTCCACGAGGCCAACGCACTCGAGCAGTTGAGCCGGCTGTGCTGCGGACTTCCAACATGTGGGATCATTCAGAGCTATTTCCAAGCCGACCACCAGCTGCTGCCTGTAGTAGCTAGTGTAGCTGTCAAAATTGTCCAGGATGCGGCAGTGGTCGGTCAGGCGACGCAGGCAGCTCACGTAGTTCAGTTGCGTTTCGCTTGTCTCGCTGAGCAGGTGAGTCGCGCGCAACTGACTGAGGCGAATGCTGTAGATGAAATGCAGCAAGCGATGGGTGTGCGATTCCTCCTGCTGGTTCTTCTCCAGCTCATCGTTTACCTTCAGCGGCTGTTCGCCGTCCAGCTGCTTGGCTATTTGCAGCAGTCGAATCAAGCTGTCGGCTATCAACTGCGCTTGCTGCGCCTGCAGCCGCTGTCTCTCAACCAGCTGACAGAGCAGAAAGAGCAAGTCATGTGCATAGATCATGTTGCGATGTGGATTGCGTAAGCTCAGCTGCAGTTGAATCTTGTTGCCATCCTCTAGCTGCAGCTCGAAGTGCTCGCTCGCCGAAGCCTGTGGCTTGAATATCTGCTCGAACGATTCACTTCTAGACTCCAGCACAGCTCGCTGCAGGCGGGCCAACTGGGGCCAATGGGCAGCAATGGCAGCAGGCAACGTAGTCAGCTCTGCGTTCTGCATGTACGCCGCATGCTTCGACAGCTGCGTGCTGTACAACTGCTGCACATGCTCCGGCTTCGTGTGGTAGTGATAGAGCAGCACCGAGACCAACTCCACGTAGGCATCGTACGGCGGTTGGATGTCGACGCCCTGCAACAGCAACGGCATCACTTTGCTCAACGTCAACGTCTCCACGTACGCCTGGACCGTTTGACCCTGTTCGATTTGCTTGAATAGTTTGCGCAAATTCTCCACATTGCTGGCCAGCTCGGCCGCATTGCGCGTGGGCTCTTGCTCCACTTGCGTCAGATCCAGTGAGAGTATGGTAAGCAGGATGCTAGCCACATTGTCGACAGTTTTGCCATCGAAGCCAATTAGTGCCTCGAGCCAAATATCGATCTCATAGCTGGCTGAATCGAACATGCCCGTGTTCTCCAGCAGACTATGCAACAGCTGGCCAGCCTCGGTTTTGACAGCCAGATCCTCGTCCTGCATGTAGGCCTTGATGAACGAGCGGAACACCTTCTCGAACAGCGGCTCCTGCGGATGCAGGGAACGCGGAAAGAGCAGCAAGATCGTTTTTATTGATTTCAGCTCCAGCTTAATCTTTTGCACCTTGCTCATGAGCTCCGTTTCATTCTCGCTCTGCTCGACCGCCTCATCAAAGTTCGTCTCGTACAATGGCCGCAAGACGTCCAGGTAATCGAGAATTTGACTCGTTTTGGTCACAAACGCACGATTCTCCTTGCACATGATCAGGATCAGCTCCAATGTGACCGACAGATGATCCAGCACATTTACTTCCTGCATCTGTCTCATCTGAATGCTAATGAGCAGCGAGTACAGCACACTCTCGATGGATGGGAAATTGATTAGCAAATGATTGAGCAGATCAAATTTGAATTTACGCAGCGAATTTCCCGCTCGCTTCGATTGCTCCTTCAGTGTGATGGCGTTCACGTAGCTGGTGTACTGCGTCATCATGGCCTGGAGTAGGCGATTTACAGCGAATCTCACATTGAAATCCTTGCTCCTGAGCATATCCTTGCCAACAATATGTACCAACGCCTCTGTGGGCAAGCACACCTCCCTGATCCAAAAACTAAAGTCAGTTAGGGTCATCTTATCCATGGCAGCCGACAGAGCACTGGGTGGCACAGCTTCAATGATATTGGTCAGCAGATCGATGCTTTTTGGCAACTGGGATGCTGGCAAACGTATGGGATTTATGAATGCGGAGAAATTTCGCACCGTATGCCTGCCCAGATCCGGACAGGCTTGCAGCGTCTTCAATATAAGCTCCTTCTTCAGCGGATCATTGTAGGGACGGAAAAGTGAGCCCAAAATTTTGCCTTGCAGCTTGTTGTGCTTCAGGCGATAATTCGACATCGCATCGAAATTGATGCCATGCTTGCGTGAGGTGAAGAGCAGCAGGAGTAGCTGATGCACAGCGGCGGCTACAGTTGCGCGTCCCTCTGGTACAGATTTTTCGACTATTTCGCCCTCTTTCCCTTTACCACCGTACCAGTCAACCAGCCCTTGAGGGCCTTCCCAATCGTAGAGGCGTCGCAGATACTTGCAGCATACCAAGTCGAAGACGTAAACCTTGCTTGTCTTCAATATGCTGGGATTCTCTAGAACGTATTGGCGCAACGTGTTCACCACGACACAAGCCGTCACCTGATCATCATAGACGAGACCCTTGGCCAGCTCCCGAATCAGATGCGGTCGATCGATAATGTTGCGAATGAGCAGCTCATTGCCATCCACCAGAAAGGAGAGCACAAAGTGTATGTACGCCTTACGCACAGTGTCCTCGTTTTTATAGTCATTCTTCGAGTGAGAGAGCATCTTGCCCATTGTCTTCTTATTGGAGAGTATGTCATAGGAGCTGAGTACTTGACGACCCAGCTGTGAGTCCACGCACACAATTGCAGTCAACAACTTGAGTGCATTGCGCCGATGACTCAACTGTGCCGACTGCAACAGTTGCTCCAAGAGTGAGCCATGTGCTTTTAGAAAATATCTTCCAGCATGTGCTGCCGATTCCATGTGCTCCTTCTGATTCGTAAGTATTTCCATGATGATGCGCTGCAGCGCCTCGCATAGGTAGCCCAAATGGAGGACGTTAGTCTTGTCGATGCGATTGAAAGCCTCGGCTAGCTCCAACGGCTTTCCACGCTTCTCAATATACTTGGCCACAATCCTCGGACGGATTTGGCACATGTACAAGAAATGCCGCAACTCTAGAAAGTGGTCAAATCAGTTTAAGATCAGTTAATATCAATCATAACTTGCCTGTTATAAAATTGTTGCCAAGCAATTTGCTCCGAAAATTCATCATTTTGAAATCATTGGGAAATCGCATGGGTTTCTCTTCTTGCTCGATTCCCGAATCGGGACTGAAATCGGCTTCATCTATTTTTGCATATTCTTCTTCTTCTCCTTCTTCTTTGGCTTCTTCTTGTTCAGCCTCATCTACAATTGTTGCCTCCAAGCACTCCTCGTGCTGATCCACCTGTTGAGCTTTTTTGCTCTTCTTCTTCTTTTTTTTTTCTTCTACCTGTTGCTCTTCTTCCTGGAGGGACTCCGCCTGTTCATTGTGCTCCTCATCTTTCGCCTTTTTTGCTTTTCGCTTCGGCGTGTCGGATTCCTTCTGCACCTTTTTGGGTACAGCTATTTCGGCATCGTCGGCTTGATCGTCAGCCGCAGCTTCATGTTTTCTTTTCCGTTTATTCGTTTTTATGGCCATCTTAATGTGACTCTGAAATCAATTGTCATAAATACCTCTCAAAAATTGATAAAAACTCTTTAAAAAAAAAAATAAAACACACGAGCGGCATGCACGTGTAGAACTATATGAATGCTCAACGCTTAGCAGTTACTCAGCACAAGTATTTTAAAGTCGTGAAGCAACAGTCGTCGTGATACAGTGTTGTAAAACGTTTGTTAGCGAGCCAACAATTCACTTTTGAATTCATTGAATATTAATTGCTCACTGCATGCCAGTTACTTTCCATTAATACTTATTGTTATTCTTGTTTTTTTTTTTTCGTCATGTGCGCCTTGAAGCAACAGTTGGCCTTAAAGTGTTGTAGAACACTTCTTCGCGCTTAGACTTATATTATTTTGAATATAATTAATACACAATTATTATTTTTTATGGTATATGCCACATATGTAGTTGTTATTACAACAATTGTAAAATGTAGATGTTTAAATTGAAATGTGAAATTTAATATAAATAGAAATTAAGTACACAATAAACACATATTTCTTAAATTTATATGTATCATGCACTTCATATATCAACTAATCCTCTTCAAGTGCTCTATTGGTAACGCCTCCTCCACCCAAGGAAGAAATGCCGGAATTATTGTTTGCAACGGTTGGGAATTCAGGTAATGTCGTGGTTCGCTGCTTCGTTGGCGCTGGTGGCACAGTCGGCAAATCGACCGATTTACGATTACCTAAAGCAAATGACAAGAAAAAAATTAGTTTAATCATTAAAATTAAGAAAATTCATGTATATATGTATACTGACTGCAACAACCACCCATTTTGTAAGAGAGATTATCAGATTGCTTGTACCCGCAGCAGTTGAACGTTTCTAAAGCACTAAATTAGAGAAATCAACCGGTGACCAATTGACATTGGTATCTATGAACAAATGAATGTATATATATAATTAACGTGCAAGCCATTCACGGTTATTTGATAAGAAACTCTTTGTTTTTGCTTAAAATACAAAGTGGGTTATGCACGGCCACCTTATCTACTGAGTCAGTCGCATTAGACACCTAGAAACATATTTTGGCTCTACGATTTCAGAGCACTGCCCAAGTCGACCTCAACCAACATATGTCGGAGAATTTACAAATTTTAGATAAGCTCTTATCAATCAGTGCGGCGGTTTATAATTTTATACGTTCGGTCCGTGCAAAAATATCGGAAATCGATTGAATAAATCGAGTATTTGATACCAATAATATTAAGAAAACTTGAGTAAGACTTTTAAGAAAATCTAGCTATAATCTGGGAAGTAATTAATTAATTTTAACTTATGAATATATTTAGAGTTTATTTTAAAAATATAAAGATAATTGGTATACATGGCATATAACAATTCGAAAATAGTCATACCCGCCACAGGTTTTTTGGTTAGTTTTACAGCACTGACGCTGCTACAGCTGTTCTTGTTCTGCGCATGTTCTTCAGTTGCTTTCTCGCTCACTCTGTCTGTCTATCGCATCGAAACGTAAACAGCGCTCGCTGCCATTTCACGCTTTTCTGATAAAAATGCTTTAAATCAAAAAGTGTTAATTAAAACCGAAATCAAAGTCAATGTGGCTGTTGTCGCAGACGGTTCGTGTTCGTGCGCGTCAACCTCAATAATAAACAAAACGCCTGCAGCATCTGTTCAAAAATTAAATATTACTCGCTTCTTAGAGTTTCGCTTGCGACGGCATTTGGCGCTCGTGAGAGTGCTTTTGCACACACACACACACATATTCGAACTTATATATATATATATTTTTGTGTTTATGTTCTATCTGACATTCTGTGGCATCTCAGTTGTGAATGTCAGCCACAAAGTGAACGAGCCAACAAATCACGGCCCAAAGCAAATAAACAAGAATCATTAAAAAAGAAAAGAAAAAACAGACTCTAGCTCGCGTTCGCGATTTCTCTGCTTTTAAACAAAATTATAGCAGCAAATAAATAAAATAAATATCTTTATATATACGTATATAAATAAAGATATATAAATAAATATATAATAACACTTGCTGACTGGCTGGTTGGCGGGCGAGCGCCATGGATGATGAGTTTAAGCTTTGCTGGAAGAACTTCCAGGACAATATTGCCAGTGGCTTCCAGAATCTGTACGACCGCGGCGATCTAGTGGACGTCACCCTGGCCTGCGATGGAAAGCTGCTGCAGGCGCACAAAATTGTCCTGGCCATATGCAGTCCATACTTCCAAGAGATATTCACGACCAATCCCTGCCAACATCCAATCAGTAAGTAAACCAACCCAGCCCCCTCTCTCTCCCAATTTATTATTGTATTGCGCTGCTCTGATTTGTTTAGCCGTTGTTTGCCGAAAATGTTCACACTGCGGCTTCCAAGCTGTGGAATTTACAGTAGATGCTCCACTGAGCTTGTATGCAAATCATATTTACATGTGAATCCAATTAGAATTTATAAGTGTAATATTAGATGCCCAATTGGACACGTATTAAAAAGGAGTTGACCCCAATTTTATTTTTGTTACTTATCCAATGAGCTTTTCATAGTATTCAGTGAGCATATCCTCCTTTCAAACCATTAATTAATAATAATAATAAAAATTCCAATTAACATGCTTCTAACAAATTCTTATTAGCATCTTATATGTAAATCATGTGCAGAATTTATCATTAGTTGAGCATATGAAGAGTAGATTTACTGGCGAGACTTCGACTTGGATCGTTCTAGTTTGCATTTACTGTACTTGTATTACGTGCTATCGACAGGGTGGAAATTTTATCGCCGTCCACCTGTCAGTTTATCTAAGCACGCTCGTCAATTGTCAAATGCCAGCCCAGGCAGTGCTCGTCGATATAAATCAACTTTATAATAAATTCGATGTCACATTTGGGAGTTAACAGCAAACCAACTGTGCTACATATATGCACATATGTGTGTGTGTGTGAATATGCTTGCTACACTATTTTGTGCTTCAGTGATAAATCATGGTTAGCTGTCGCCACGTTGTCTCTCGATGCAGTTAGTTCATATTCCGTCACATCCAAATTCAATATCCATAGCATTCCCATCCGACATCCATAGACTACTTTGTTATCTCCTCTCATCTCCATTTCAACTTCAGATTACCATCTTCGTTATCATCTATATTCATTCATATCATCATTGGTAACTCTCCCAGAGCTTAGCTCCATTCCATATAAATATTCCCATATTCCCAACTTTATCCACACTCTACGTCCACATTGACATTCCTCCACACATTTCTACCACATTCCCATTCCACATCCACATTAGCAGCTGTCGCCATATTGTCTCTAGATTCACACTGTCTCTTCGTGGCCCCCACTCCTTCACATCCACACTGATATCCATACGCGCCCCCACACCCGCTCTGCCATGCATATGCACATGCATCACACGGTGCTCGTGCTCCGTTTGTGATAAGACTGCTCGTTTGTCCACTTGAGGTTGGGTACGTTGCTGACCTCATCAACTGTAGATCCAATGCTTAACTCACTTCAACCTAGATATTGGTGCATGGACTCTGGAATTGTTCGTATGGATATGATATCGCCTGCCCGCCCAACTGCCAATGACTAGGTTCGGTCTTGGGGGCTCGCAGCTGGGGTTGGGGCTGGGTTTGGGGCCTGCCCGACTCATTCGCTTGTTCTACACGCCTGCTGCACGGTGGCTTTATCAGATCAAGCGGCAATAAACAACAATATTTTATCTTTCAAGTAGCTGTAGAAATATGCTACCTAACTAATAATAATGCCAACAACAATAATGCCTATAACTGCCTAAAAATTAACCACGTGCAGATACCCTGTAATTTTGATCATAAATCAATTTCGATTATATGTTAAATATATACTCTCTTCTTTAGCACTCAAATATATCAAGAACTTAAAGAAAATTCTTTTAAAAAGATTATGACAAGATCATCCATAATTATCGCTAAAATTTGAAGTGCACTTTAAATAAATATATAAATTTAAATATAGTTAGATGATACGAAGCATTATTAATGTAGAAATCACCATCCAAATTTATCGATTAAGTAATCGATCACTTGTGAAATGCACTCAGATATGGCGTCCTGTTTATCTACCCATTTGAAATGAATCAAAAGGGTATCGGAAACTAAAGAATGGAAGCATTATTATTATTTAGAAAGATAAAGAATATTAATATAGGCTATAAATAATGCTATGGGCTACAAATTATTATAAATAAACCAAGTCATAATACAACAACAACAACGAGCAGAAGGTGCTAACAAGCCAAATGATTTGCTTGATGTTGTTGTTGCAGTCCGTCGGTTGATTGTTGCTCCTGCGTGTTACACTTAAACAACAAACAGCAGCAGCAGCGGCTACAACAACAACAACAACAACGACAACTTGTACAACAACAACAAGTCAAACATTTTATCTTTTTATCGCGCTCAACAATCATTTATTGCCCAACGAGCAACATTAGCCGAGCAACTGGTTGCCCGCGCCCTTTCCGCCTCCCCCTGTTCCTCTGTGTCCGGCTGCCACTTCTAACGGCAGTTCTGTCCGCCTGCCTATGCTAGAGATGCCCGCGTGACTCGAATGTGCCCGTAGTACACTCGATGGGAATCTAACGAGTTAGATATCGTATTTATCGATCAGTCAGTCTGACTGAATTTAAAGAGTAGCTCCACACTAATACTTACTAAATGTTGTGCTCCAGATCTAAAGAGAGTAGATTCAGAGCCCCGAGAAATTAATCATTCGAGAATCCTCTCCTCCTCCTCCTGTAAAAATTTAAGGGACGACTTGCCATGCTCCTAAGACAAGACATAAGCCTAAAAATTAAAGAAAGCTGATTAGTGCAAAGTTTTTAAGAGTAATGCGAAACCAATATACTCTCTTTAGAATTAAACAACCTTAAGAAATATATAGAGAATTAGTTTCCACACGCTTCCGTCTCTAGTTGAAAAAAACACTTGAAGACTTTTTCGAGATATTGATTAGGGCTCCTCTGACGCTCGAGTTGGTAACCAAAGCGATATGAATTGCTATATTGATATAACCATTGTTGTTGTAGTAGTCTTGTTGCCGATCGATATATACCAAATACTTAAGAAGCAGACATATATATATATATATATATATATATATACATCTGTATAAATATGCCTATTCATGGAGCTAGGCACTTCTAACATAATATCTACGCCATTTTGTCGGCCTCGTACAACGTTAATCCTCCTATACTATCTTCTTCTGCTCTATGTTTTTGTTTCGATTTGGTTTTGGTTTTATTATTGGCATAAACAGCACTAAGTATAAGCTTGAGTGTTTATCAGCTCACGCCTGGTATATATGCCTGGTACTCTGCTTTGGTATCATTTGAAATCGTAAAATAAGATTTTTGACTTATGGCCAGTTGGACAGATAAGACGCGCAGACGCTTAGTGTGGGGTATGTGGACTCTATTACCACTTGATACACTCTCCCTCGCTCACTCCTCTCTGTCTCTCGACTAGCAGATACCTAATATGAGCAAATGGGGAAGAGTTATCCAAAAACTTCAAAACCTTATCATTCGATAAGTTTTCAAAGTAAACAGAATTACAATCCATTTTAACTGAATGAACCAAGTTATCGATTAACATGGAACACTTTGTTACAGTCTGGTTAGCTCACCTATTGCTCCTGATCAAAAAAAAAAATATATATATATATATATATATATATATATATTTATTTATTTATTTTCAAAGCCTTATTCTAGCCCACTTTGGAAGAACTTTCAATGGGCTTAGGGTATAGGCGTAACCTTAACCAATTACAGACGCTAGACGATAGCTATAGTTTTTCCTCTTCAAGTGCTCCAGCGATCGGAGCTACGGCTGTTGCTGATATAAGCTGCAATAAATGTAGATAATATAATATCGACCGAATGAACTTGTCGTAAATATCAAACTCGAATTTTTATTTTTATTGCCATCAATACCCGACCCAGTAAGCAGTAGCCGGTAGCAAGGGCGGCGTATTCAGGAAGCACTACATTTCCAATGGGGGCAGTAAAAACTTACTCTATTTATAATAAATGCGGGGCTCACGATGGTTGCAGACAAATAAAAAGATTTTAGATTAACTCCGTCTTTGTCGTATTTACCTGCAATCGAAATATGTATGAAATTCTTCCTCTACTTTTGGGCTTGATTCATTAAATTATTCTTCTATGGTCCAACAACATCTAAACATTTAGTGTTTATAAAACTCCTATATCAAACCTACTCAAATTCATAATTTCCCATATTAAAGAAATTCATAATTCTCTTTTTTTTATACCCTGAATCCATTGAAAATGGAAATTTCAGGGTATAATGTTTTTGTGCAAATGTATGTAACAGGCAGAAGGAGGCGTGCCACACCCCATAAAGTATATATATTCTTGATCAGCTCGATGAGCTGAGTTGAACTAGCCCTGTCCGTCTGTCCGTCCGTCCGTCCGTCCGTCCGTCCGTCCGTCCGTCCGTGTAAACACCTGGATTTCTGCAACCACAAAAGCTAGAGACTTCAAATAAAAAGCAAAATGCTCGATAATACCATACGCTGTACGAGTTTATTTTTTTTTTTCGATAACTCATCCCATTTCTTTTTTATCGATAACTATCGAAAATATCGCTTTGTTTTTGAGGTCTGGTGTGCACACCGTTAAAGATAGAATCGTGCACTAAGTTGTGTTTGATTGCTATATTGAATCCGCACATTTTGTCATTTTTGGATTTTTGATGCCACGCCCCTTTCGCCCACAATTCAACAAAAACGATAACTCACGCATATCAAATACTAGAGACTTGAAATTTGGCAAATAGGTACATTTGAATGTCATAAACATTTCCCGAAAATTTCATTAAAAACGTATGTCGAGAAAAAAAGTTATTAAACAATAAAGTTTGCATAGTACAGCCTCTGCTGCAGCCGCAAAACTGCGCAGTAAGCATATTACGTGCATGCATGTGTTTGTGTGTGTGTGTGTGTGTGCATGTGTTGGTTACTATTAATGAATAAATGAAGCTCTTAATGATTGGTATTACAGCTCAATGGATTCAGGGTATCTCTTAGTCGAGCAGACTCGACTAGAGTTTCGTTACTTGTTATAATATATATTCACTACATTCAATCAAAAAATAATTCCCCATTGAATTAGTGGTATACTTCCCATGGCACGCCTCTGTTCGGCAGGTGTCATTTTAGCGCAGTGCTGACGTGTGCGAACCAGGAGCACATTTTATAACATTTCATATAACAAATATCAGACTTTGACTTTGAAGCATTTGAAAAGTTCTTTGGGTTTTTTATTGACCTCTTCTGCTGGCCAAACACAACTTTTAATTTATGATTCAAAAGTCGGTAGCAGAAATAAATAGATTTAGATTTAGATTTACTTATCGGTGGCGTTAATTCCTTGGCAAAATACTTTTGACATTGCTGTCCCAAATATGGCATAGTTACAACTATATAAATGCCGTGATACAGGGAGGAGAGATATAGATTGTATACTTTAATATTATAATATTTTCTATATGTAAATAGATGCGTATGAGATTGTATAGATAGATGTATGCATATAGAGCGACTATAAAATGGGCTAGCTCTAATCACGCCCAATATAACATTTATTAATAAAACAAACAAATTTTATATCCAATTTGCTATCTTATAAATTCTAAAAAAAAACATTAAATCGTATCAGATCAGAGTAGAAGAGAGAACAAATCGCAGGAAAAGGATATAAATATATATATTTTATATATAAATAAATATATATATTTTATATATAAATAAATATATATATTTTATATATAAATACCATTTCTCTGATTATCTCAGATCACGGCATAGAGCTGTTCCAATACAAACAAATGCCAATTAGAGTCCATTAAGCCATATATAAGAAACTGAGAGAAATAAATCTCAGATGCAGTAAATTTTGTAGCCTTTCAAAATAGTTTGCTTTTATTGCCAAAATTGTTCTGTTCGATCGAACTGATTGCCCGTGTAAATATCCTAGTTGGGATACGTGTTATGTGTAGATCGTGATCAGGCGCTCGTCGCGTTCCCTAATCAGATTGTACTATTTATATGGCTGGCTAGCAGCAGCACTATGAATGTCCGACTATATGGCGTTAGCTGATAACATGTATATTATTAATGTTTGTGCGCTGACAGCCCACTCCAGTTCCAATTCGAAATAGAGAGACCCATGGAAAAACGAAACGAAATCAATTGTCGTTCTGATTCGATAAACATTTATCATAATCATAAAATAAAAGTGCTTTTTGTATATTGAGTCGCTCGACTGCAATCTTATTGGTCGTTCGCCAAGAGTGGGCGTGTGCTCGAGCCAATGGGAGGGAGCAGAACTAGTCGACAGAGCCATATACATATGTATATCGTGTTCGCAGTCACAGTCCTGCTGGAGTGCGCGCATTCGTGCCGCTGGGGCTGGGACTGGAGCTGGGGCTGCTGCTTCGCTTGGACGATCTGCCATATAGCTATGCGATATCAGCAAAGATCAACTTGGGTTCAGTTTCATAAAACAGAAATGACAACGACATCTATATATACCCACACACACACAAATACATGGTCTACAGCAGCATACACAGTTGATGATCGTTGATCGTGCCCGAATTGTCACTTGGTTTTTGGGTTGCTTCGATCTCGCCGCTTATCAACAGCATACTCTATGCGTATTTATCACATTTTCCGTGAACTTTAGACAAAGTTTATCTACAGATTTGTGCGCGCTATACAAATATCAATAATATAATTCAATGTGTGTGTGTGTAAGACTCGATCATGCTGTGTGTGTGTGTAACGAGATCTTTGTACGACAGCTTGTATATTTGTACACATATTTATTTGCTATGTAGCATCAGATATTGTGAAGATCACAGAACAAACAGCTGAATCACTCACAGCTCGATCGAACGATCGCCTATAAGCTAAGCCAAGACTACTTAAGAGTCAAGAGAGCACGACTAGAAGATATCCCAAGAAGCTGATCCTGAAATCATTCAAAGTTGATGGAACTACTGATCCTAAAGAAATATTTAGAATATAAAATAGCTCAAGTCTTTGTTATTGGTTATGAATGGGGTATGGGGAAGCTTTATCCAATTCATTACTATATATGCCTTATAGATATATGTATCATGTAGATATATAATAATCTAATAAGCCTCCATCTAATCTACCTGTTGATCAGAAAGCCAATATTCCCTTTCAGTTCAATTCAGGGCATGCGAAAGTGTTTGAAACTAAGTTTCCATTTGATTAGTTGCGTTTTCCGAGCGTATCTAGCTAAGGATCAGCCGTCAAGCTCATGCATAACTATACACATATATTTATATGTATATAATGTATAGATGGCAACTAGATCGATCGATTGAGGGTATTATCTCCACTTATATGTCTATATATTGCTCGGATTTTGATCTTTGCGTTACTTACAAACACGGACGTGGCGATGCACAGATACGTATAGCAGATAGCACTGGGATGGGATGGGATAGATGACGGCTTGGCTTGCCACAGCCGACACGAGATTAAGCAACAGATCAACAAATGACAGACCAAGTCTATATGTAGATGTATATATAGAAATTGTTATTGAGAACAACAGATAATATTGTTTTTTTTTTTTTATTTATTTATTTAACTAGATGTTGCTAGCAGCTCATTATGAGCTGATGCCGCATTGTGGTTCGAATTGGTCAGTTTGTGGTGCCAAAGATAATAATATGATAATGAAGACTCTGCTGCATTGCAAGTATATAAGCCAAGAGACTCTAAGAGTCCTGAAGCTGAATATAGAATATATCTGAAAATATCATATGTTTTCATATATATGTGTATATCATTGTATATAAAGACATATCTGTATAGAGCTTCTATAACATTTATATGTTTATTGGACAAATCTAATTATGCCTCTTAATATAATCTATGCTCTCATTAGCCAGCTTCCGCACACCATCCCAAGTAAATAGAAAACAAATATGATATATAGTCTTTCCTAATTAGATTTGGCATATTTTATGCTGAACCGTGGGTCAAACAACATATTTATACCACTGTGCCGCATCAACAGAATTGAACTCAAAATATTGAATTATTCAAACCGTTTCATAAGGCAGCGACGATAATATGTGATGCTATTTATTTACTTAGTTAGCGCCGTGTTTCCTCCTCCTTGTCTTCTTCTTCTGCTTGTTGTTCGACTGTTGAGTATAATTTTTTTTCGTATTATATATTTTATATTTAAGTTTCTCAGTATTCTTATCATAGCTGTTTATAGCTGTGTTTTGTTTTATGTATTGATTTAGTATTTGAGCGTTTCGATGATAACATCTCCACTATGAATGTGACCTCCTTTCAAGCTGATCATGTTTTTTATTCCTACACAGAGACACACACAGTCATACATATATAGAAGAGTGTAATATATAATTAGAAAAAATCCCAATGCCAAAATATAAAACTCGATTCGTCGCTTCGACTCCAGTGCTTTATTTTCCAGTTGGCAAAGAGTATATATACTATGGAACATAGGCTGAAAGAGATTACATTTTAAATATATAAATAAAATAAAATATATATTATCCCGAGCTAATGTAAAATTCTTTCTCTCTCGCTCTCTCTCTCTGTCTCGCAGTCATACTCAAAGATGTGAGCTTTAACATTATGTGCGAGCTGCTGGAGTTCATGTACCAAGGCGTTGTGAATGTGAAGCACACGGAGCTGCAGTCCTTTATGAAAATTGGCCAACTGCTGCAGATCAAGGGGCTGGCGACTAATTCGAACAGTCCGCCGGGCTCCAATGTGTCCGAGAAGTCGGCTGGGCAAGTGACAAGTACCGCCGCCGGCGGCGGTGTCGGCGATGAGCCCAACAGCAGTCAGAGCAGCAGCAGCAACACCAACAACAACAACAATAATAATAATAATAGCAGCAGCAAATCAGATGCAGAACAGATTGAGCCAAAGAGCAACTCGCGCACACCCACAGCCTCGCCGAGCAGCTGTCGAACTGATGGCAATCACCTGCCGTACATGCAGAGCAAGAGATCAGCGCCCGCAGACTTCAGCAGCGATTCGCTGTCGATTTACTCGCGCAAGCAGCTGCGCCGCTCTGTGGACGGCATTGATAATGCGGATAGCGGCAGCATGGAGCACGCATTGAATGCGGAGGAGTTCTTTATGCCGCCCATACCACACATATCGATGGTGGAGCCGCGCTACGATCTGGGTAGCCTAAAGCGCGAAGCTGAGGGACATCATAGCAGCGTGGGCAGCGCTGCCGGCACGAGCAGCAGCTCGACATCCTCGACAACGGCGATGGGTTCGCTGCGTAATCCATTTGCGCCGGCCTTCAATTTGGACTACAACAACTTCTACAAGGCAACGGGCAATAGTGGCGCATCAAGCAACAGTTCCAGCAATTTGCCAGGCAGCAACAACAACAACAGCAACAACAATGGAGGCAACAACAACAACGGCGGCAGCAGCAATAACCTGGGCATCGGGCCGGCCACCGAATATCCCAATGACTTGTATATGCCCAGCGATTACTCCAAGAACTTTGCCAACCACATGGATATACCCTCAAGTAAGTGAGCACAGATTTAACCAAAACATTCACCTTTGTATAGACATCATTTCTGTTGCATGTTTACTTTGCTTTGAGTTTGAGTTTCATAGATCTGAGCATCATATCATCAATACTCCATGTCGTGCTATTTACTAATCCACAGGGATGGAAATCTATGGACTCGATGTTAAGCATTTACCATTTAAATACACAGAACATTTTATAGTCGCGCTTAAACTATTTTCGATGGTCGATAGATATAGAGGTGTGCTTTGGCGATTTTCTGATATCGCCAAAACATCGATTACGCGAATCGCCTGCCTGATGATTGTTAGACTTAGAGATGTCATTGGCGAAATTTTACTATCGCATAAGGAATTTGCAACAAAATCGAGCAATTTCATATTCCGCGCGCAATGCATATTCGATATTCATAGAATATGGAGCTAGAGAAATGTTATCGCAAAAATGGAGTCTGGAGGAGCAACAAAATTTAGTTGAAGTCGCGCGCTTAATTTAAAAATAAATTTGAGCTTTAAATCAAGGGCCTTTATGTGCGCATGTGGTTTCCATCTCCAGCTTGCTGCCTATATTGATTTAATATACTTTTGCCCATTACCTAACCCCCCTAAAAAAAAACTAAATCCGATTTGTACATAACATTTGTATAGGCTTAAGAATTGATTTTTTTTTTTAAATATTCTATATGCTTTTTTTACCCACTACGTAAACCTATTAAAGCCAAATTGTTAGCCTCTCTCTCTCTCTCTCGCTCCTCTTGTACATAACATTCGTAAAACATTTTTTGTTTTTGGAAAGATTTGCCCCCAACTAATCTCTGCCACAATTGTACGTATACTTAATATTTATTGCGAACGCTGCAACTCCGGATCAGATGGGAGCAACATGGTCATGTTGTCCACCACATCGCTGCTGCATGGCAATTGCGTTTTCAATCGCAACAACACCGTCGCCACACAGCAGGGCATGAAGACCTATTGGCTGTGCAAGTCGTATCGGATCAGCATGTGTCGAGCGCGCTGCATCACGCATCTGGGCAGGATTATATCGGCCACGGGCGTGCACAATCATATGCCGCACATGCGCGGCGGCAGCGGTGGAGGCAACAGCAATGCCAGCAACAGCAGCCACAACAACAGCAGTGCCAGCAACAGCAATTCGGTCACTGTCACGCCCAACCCCAATCCTGGCCAGATCAGCTATGATGTGACGCCCACAACTAGTGTCTTGGAAATGAATCATCACGGCCCAGCTGGACGATTGGGCGGCAATCCATATGCCAGTCAGACAACGCCAAGCGTAGCTGCAGCCGCCTTGCCCATGGGCCCACACCATCATCATCATCCACATCACCATCACCATCAACAGCAGCAACAGCAACAGCAGCAGCAACAGCAGCAGCACCATCAGTTGACACAGGCATTGCCCAATCTCCTAGTGCAGCATCACAGCATGGATCAGCATGGAATGACAGCAGGTCCGCCGCCTCCGCCACCACCTCAGCCACCACCACCACCGCCGCCGTCAGCATCAGCAGCCGCAGCAGCAGCAGCCGCCGCTGCCGCCGCCGCAGCCTCCCACAGCGTCATACAGAACATGATGCACAACAATCCGAATCTGATGCACTTGCCACAGCACTCGCAACATTCGCCACACTTGGAGCTGGGATCAGCTGGCTCCGCGCTGCTGCCTCTAGCCGACCAAAGTCCACAGTCGAATAGGAGCAATCACTCCGCCTCCATGCATGCCAACGAGTCGCCGCTGGGCATGAAGAGTCCCCCGCCAACGGCCAGCCAAAGGGACGCAGTCGAGCAGCAGCAGCAGCAGCAGCAGCAGCAACAGAGGCAGCACGTGGACATCAATGCCAGTGCAGATGGCTCGACGGAGAGTGCTCAAGTCATCGACTCCATAACGATATCGCCTGGCAGTGGACACAATTTCAAGATCGAGAACATCTAAAGCAACTAGTCCATAAGTCGATCATAATTTATTGCGGCTGGAAGCCGCTTAGTTAGTCTGTTTAGATGAAATTCATTGATTTAATTTTCCTTTATTTGTATGTATGTGTATATATACGATTTGCATATGTATGTACCGAATGTAAAATGCAAAAATGAAACATACTCTCAATGTCGAACCCTTTTCATCGGAGCCGAACTGACCCGATCCGATCCGATCCGCTCAATAATGAGGCATGATTTCTCACTGTCTAAGCTAAGATAAAGCTAATGTTAATTGCTTTAACTGCCAGTTATCTGAACTAACTGCTAGTTAGAGCTCTGCAGGTCTTCAGTATCAGCAAATCCAAGTCAAGCTAACTGCCAGTCAAATGATCTATTTTAATCAAATATAACTCTGACTTCAGATTGAGTGCATTTCAACAGTTCCGAGTTCTCCTAATTTAAGCTGTACCAAGAATTATATATAAATTGTAATTAAGTCCAGCTTAGACATTTGAGTTAATCGTGCCTTTAGTTAAAATTAGCTTTAATCAGTCGGTCAGGTAAGTTTTAACTCATGGTAACTGCATGAGATTTCAATAATGGGGCTCATTTGTGAATGTCCAGTCATCAATCAGTCATACATCACACACACACACGCACACACAACACGAGTACACACATACATAGACAACACACACACTCACAGAGACACTCACGTGCACAAACTTTCAATGCTGGATATCTTGTGTATATTATAGTCGCACCTGGCGAGCATTGGTTCCAAGGCAAGCTCGAGTTTATGCTGAGCCAGCGTGGCAAGCCGCTGCTGGTCCACGACGGGCACACGTTTGGCATTCAGTACGTGCGCAAGGATAAGAAATATTGGCAGTGCAATTTGTCGCGCAAGTTCAACTGCAAGGCTCGGGTGACGACGACGGACACGGGCGAGATTATCGTGACGAACAACGAGCACTGTCACACGGAAATACGTCAGCACTTGCGCAAGGACTATCAGCGCAACAAGGTCATGATGAATGCTCTGATCAATCTGAGCACGAATCGCTTGGCCGAGATGCGACGCCACAATTTGGCCGGATTGGGTTCGCTGCCACCGATGGGCATGGTATCGGGTGCGCCCATGATCGATGAGGTTGTGCAGAATCTGCATGATCTCGCCAAGGCATCGGCCGAGGCCAGCCAGCAGCAGCAGCGGGCCAATGAGGCGCTGAAATATGAGAATGACGAGCCGCTCGACTGTGGTATACGCAACGCCACTGCACTGGAGGATATGGCACGTAGTTTTATTAGCAGCAGCAACAAGCAAAGTCCAAATAACGACAATGACCTAACCAAGGAGCACGATTGGTCATGCAAAAATGAGGGCGCCGACGTGCACTGATAGCGCACATTTGAAATTGAGAAGAGCGCGCGAACGCAACGCAGCGTTGCATTTTCTGTGCCGATAACAGCGGCCGAATGTTTCGATAGGCAACCGCCACCTAGCGCATTTAAATGTCAATTCAAAACAAAAACAAATACAAACAAATTAAGTACAAACGGAAAGCATGCAATAATACTCAAATAAATAAAAAGACGATACCAAAATAAATTCCAAAGAATTTAGTTGATAAACTACGTTTGATTAGCGAATTTAAGAAAAAATATACATTTTCTATTAACTGCATCGAGAGAAACATGAAGTCGTATCGTTTTATGTTATATTAGTTTTACATTGTAATAACTTGAATTTTTAATAAATTTTTATATTTTCTTGGGTGTGTATGAGTATGATTATGGACTTAAATATTAATCACACGGCTGAGCTTTTGTATACGATTCAGCAGAAGATCACCCTGCTTGATGGTCGCTTGATACTGCCAGTTCTTATTGTCGGGTCGATTCGTCTCCACAATTCCACCCACTCGATCGACCTTGGCATGCAAACGCCCAGCGGCGATGAATCGTGCCAGCTCCTGGTCGATGTAGTCGACAGTGACGCCAAATGACTCGGCCATATACTGAAGGGTTAGCGAACGATACGACTCCAGCAGTTGTGTGTAACCCAAGATGCGCATCTCACGAACGTAGTAACGGTAGTGGGGATGAACGAGATAATCGGCGCGTAGTTGCTTCTCCACTTGGGCCAAATTCACGTAGAACTGCTCGTACTGGCAGTTGAAGAGGGAGAAGAGAAACTGCTTGACATCGGGCAGGCCGTGCAGCACCTCTTGAATTTCGGAGCCCTTCACCACCTTCTCGCGCAGCTCGTTGCGTGGCAACGCAATCATGGCCACGTAAACGGTGTAGCGGACGAAGGTCGGATAGTCCATAAGCTCGTATGAGGTGAAGGTGCTGACAGTGTCCAGGAAGAAGGTAGCCGCCGCCTTGAAATCGCGCACAGCAACCGAATAAATGCCTTGATATACCTTCAAGCGATTGCGGCGGTCCCAGTCACCGCCCTCCTCAATCAAATACTTGGCCTTGTCGATGTTGCGTGTGATTAGGTCGTGATCGAGGTAGAACAGTCCCAGACGAATCAGATGGAAGACAATGTCGAGGCGGTGGCCTAGCGACACGGTCTTCTCGTACGTCTTGCGGAAAGCTGTCTCAGCGGCTGCCTTGTCGCCGATACGGCACAAGTATTCCGATTTTTTCAGATTGGCTTCGCGTACCTCCATCTCGCCTAGATTCTTCTCCGCATCCTCAATGGCAGCGTCCAACTGTTCGATTGCAATGCGATTCTGTTCGCGCATACGGGCCAGCATATCCTTGTCCACATTCCAATTTAGCTCTGTGCAAATGTGCTCATACCACGGAGCCATATTGTCGGCTCGTATAGCGTCCAGCAATTTGGTCTTGAGGGCTGCATCTTGTGTGTGCTCGGAAAGCGTGAGAAGGAACTTCGTTTGTGCCAATTCCAGATTGGGGTTCTTCTCCAGACCCTGCTCCTCAAGGTTTTCAGTTGGCATTTTGTATACTTTGACGTCTCGATTAAATTAAACAACGAAATAACTTCCGACTGAAGATGAACTATGTTTTTGTCAAAGCCGCAGAGTCATGTACGAACTGAAGTTGGCTGCGCTAATTTTAATAGTGCTGGCAAACGCCGCAGCTATCATCGATACAAAGCGATACAAAGTTGTTTATCGAACCGAAAAAAGGGGGAGTGCGAGAGCAATTGATTTTTTGTGACGAAAAGTGATAGAGGGTCCGAATTTGTGGAAAATTTGCGATTTGCCAGCCAATTGCCTAAACTAGAGCACAAATTTCGAATTAAGTGCATTTGCGCAACTAGAAGACGCAAGAATGATTGGTGGTTTGTTCGTTTACAACCACAAGGGCGAGGTGCTCATATCCCGAGTCTATCGCGATGACATCGGGCGCAACGCCGTGGACGCTTTTCGGGTAAATGTCATCCACGCCCGCCAGCAGGTGCGCTCCCCAGTGACGAACATTGCGAGAACCAGCTTCTTCCACATTAAGGTTTGTGCCACGTCGACAGAACTATACATGGTTGCCTCTAATCGATTCCATTTGTAGCGTGCCAACATTTGGCTTGCAGCTGTGACCAAGCAGAATGTGAACGCGGCCATGGTGTTCGAGTTCTTGCTGAAGATCATTGAGGTGATGCAGTCGTACTTTGGCAAGATCTCCGAGGAGAACATCAAGAACAACTTTGTGCTCATCTATGAGCTGCTCGACGAGATATTGGACTTTGGCTATCCGCAGAATACCGACTCGGGCACTCTCAAGACGTTCATCACACAGCAGGGCATCAAGTCGGCCACCAAGGAGGAGCAGATGCAAATCACCTCCCAGGTTACGGGCCAAATCGGATGGCGCCGCGAGGGCATCAAGTATCGGCGCAATGAACTGTTCCTTGATGTGCTGGAGTATGTCAATCTGCTAATGAGTCCGCAGGGCCAGGTGCTCTCTGCTCACGTGGCTGGCAAGGTGGTCATGAAGTCCTATCTATCAGGTAAGTCAGTCAAGCTTCATTTCATCCTACTCAATAATCATTAATCCTGTTCCGCAGGCATGCCCGAGTGCAAGTTCGGCATCAATGACAAAATCGTCATGGAATCGAAGGGGCGAGGCCTCTCCGGCAACTCGGAAGCGGAAACCTCGCGCTCCGGCAAGCCGGTGGTGGTAATTGACGACTGTCAGTTCCATCAGTGCGTCAAGCTGAGCAAATTCGAGACGGAGCACTCCATCAGCTTCATACCGCCGGACGGTGAATTTGAGCTCATGCGCTATCGCACCACAAAGGACATTTCGCTGCCATTCCGTGTAATACCCCTGGTCCGGGAAGTGGGCCGCACCAAGATGGAGGTGAAGGTGGTCCTCAAGTCGAATTTCAAGCCCTCGCTGCTTGGCCAGAAGATCGAAGTGAAGATCCCCACTCCGCTGAACACCTCGGGCGTGCAATTGATCTGCCTGAAGGGCAAGGCCAAATACAAGGCATCGGAGAATGCGATTGTGTGGAAAATAAAGCGCATGGCCGGCATGAAGGAAACGCAGCTCTCGGCCGAGATTGAGCTGCTCGAAACGGATACCAAAAAGAAGTGGACTCGCCCGCCCATATCGATGAACTTTGAGGTGCCATTCGCGCCGTCGGGCTTCAAGGTGCGCTACCTAAAGGTCTTCGAGCCGAAGATCAACTATTCCGATCACGATGTGGTCAAATGGGTGCGCTACATCGGCCGCAGCGGCCTCTACGAAACCCGTTGCTAAGCTGGATCGCAGTAAACACACAAATAAGAGAATTGAATGTTAAATATGCCAATATTTATAGTGTTATTGGAATTTAACTCAATACAAATTGAACAAATGTTGTCTCGTATTCCAAATTTAGTTCTTCTATATACATATATATATATATATATATATATACACAGATACATACCACTATATATATGCAATATATACTATTATTATTTACTCATTATATTTGTAATCCTATTGTTTACGACACGCCTGAGTCTCAAATCTCACCCACATACGTTCTTCAGCTGCTCCCGACTCTGATTTGTATTATTATATTAAAAAGTTAACCCTCTCCCCCTCACGAGCATCTAATGTAGACCAAGCCCTGTCAGTCGAAGCTAATTGATATTGATATTCAAAGTGTTAATACTATTCGAATTGTTTAATAAATAAATAGCATACATATACATATACACATAATCAAACTAACGAACGACTATGACTAACTTGGGGGGGAGACACAGTTGCTCGACTACATTGGAGCTGTCGAGATGTGTGCCGCAGCTGCACTCATATTTCACATATGTATACATAAACTATGCCCAGCCGAACTTAATTAACAATTTCTTGATAAATACATACACATGACATATCGTATGATTCATGTGTGTGAGGATACTGTGCGGATGTATGTGTGCACTGATATCTTTGACTGGCCTTTAAAATGTTCATGTATAAAAGACCCAAGCAAGTGGGCGCGAGTAGGGCGAAGCCGACTAGCAACTGCTCTGCAGCACATGTGATTGTGGGTGGAGAAAGAAAACATTAGATATATATATAAATATATATATATATATATATTTATATATATATATATATATATATATATATATATACATATGTATATATATGTATAAAAACATTTTTTTTATTTAGATATTTATTTTTTTTTTTTTTGTACGATTTTTATATGATAAGCTTCATCATCTATGTACATATATATATATATATATCTATCTATATATATATATATATATATATATATATATATATATATAAATATATATATATATTTTCTCTAAAGTATTACTTAAAATTTCTAGCTCTTATACTCCTGCTGCTATAGACTTGTACACAAAAGAGTAAGCAACATACATGAGAGCCACTTATAAAGAATTACAATTAAGCAATTAATTTGACATCTTATACAAAGTTGTATAAGAGTGTGATATTGGAAGCTGCTAATAAAGAGTTTCTTCTTTCTCTAACTCAATCTCATCTCATATGAAGACGCTGAGAGCAGGGAAATGATTTTATGGAAGAAAGGGAAATATTCTCATGCTCTCATCATCTGTGGCTAGGTACATTTCCAAAAGAATATTTCCCCTTCTCATTGCCTTAGTTCTTATACCAATGCTCTTCTACAAGTCGACCTGCAGAGCGACTCCTGTAATCTGTAACTCTTATACACTAACAAATAACCCGCTATTATGACTCCCGTTAAGAGTCTGCCATTGCAGCCTCTGCCTGCCAGCCAAGCCAATGTACCCTATTGAAGTCAGTCTGCGGGCAGGCGGCTTAACTCCAATTAGATAGTGTGTGCGCGCCCGCTGCTTGGTGCTTGGAGCGTTCGCCTCTTTTCACAATAAATGGAAAACTTTCGTTGGCCAAAGTTCACTTTTGATTTACACAGAGACAAAAGTTAAGGCTATTCATAGTGGTCGCCGGGGCTGTGAAATTGGATTTCAGTTCGTTTATGGCAAGATATTAATTAATTAGAATATATATCAACCCACACACACACGTACACACACACACATATGAATATATTCGTATTCGTGAAGAATCGCTGCTTATCGCTAAACTGAATCATATCGAATTACAAATTGAACAGAATTGATAAGAAAGGAAATCGCGTTACATAAAGGCAAAGGAACGAAATGAATGCTCTGGTTCCAGATGTGGTGGACGAGGCGCCACCGCAAGGCCAGCTCAAGGTCAGCTATGCCGCGGCACTGGCTGTCGAGGAGGGCAACGAGCTGACGCCCCGCCAGGTCAAGGACGAGCCGCAAGTGCTGTGGGACGTCACAGCGCAGGATGAGCAGCAGCTGCACACCCTGCTCATGGTCGATCCCGATGCACCCAGTCGCAAGGAGCCCAAGTTCCGCGAGATCCTGCACTGGGCCGTGGTCAACATCCCAGGCAACCAGCTGGCCAAGGGTGAGACGCTGGCGGAGTACATTGGCTCCGGCCCGCCTGAGGGCACCGGCCTGCATCGCTACATATTTCTGCTCTACCGCCAGAGCGGCCAGATCGAGGAGACGTTGCACATAGGCAAACGGTAAATATATATGCCGAGGGTGAATTTCGCAATTATGTAATCGGATTGGGTCATTCGCAGCTCTCGCGAGGGCCGCTTCAACTTCAGCGCGCGCGCCTTCGCCGCGAAGCACGGCCTGGGCAAGCCCGTCGCCGGGAACTTCTACGAGGCGCAGTACGACGACTACGTGGCCATCCGGAACAAGGAGTTCGCTGCTTGAGCAGCTGTTCCACATGTACTTTCGCAGTCATCCTTGTCAATAAATTGAAGCATTCAGTGCACTTATCGCCGCTGCTATCAGCTGGCCAAGTCGACTCGTCCCGTCTTTATCTTTATCTTTATCTAGAGCGCATTTAGCCAAATAAAAAAAAGTGCACGAAAATAAAAAGCTGATTACGGCTAGGCTGATTCGACCGCGGATCGATAAATAGCGCACGCATTGTCATTGGCAGGCAGAGTCACTGCGTTAGCGCCGGACAGAGCATAGCCAGCCACAAGAGCCCCAGCATGGACACCAGCGGTATCATTCCCGACATCATCGATGACAAGCCGAAGGCTCGCATCACCATCACCTACCCCTCCGGGGCCCAGGTCGACTTGGGCAAGGAGCTGACGCCCACGCAGGTGAAGGATCAGCCCACCGTGAGCTGGGATGCCGAAGCTGGCGCCTTGTACACTCTGCTCATGGTTGACCCCGACGCACCCAGCCGCAGCGACCCCAAGATGCGCGAGGTGCTCCACTGGGCCGTGATCAACATCCCAGGCAGCAATGTCGCCGACGGTCAAGTACTGGCCGAGTACGTGGGCGCCGGCCCGGCTGAGGGCAGCGGCCTGCATCGCTACGTCTTCTTCGTGTTCAAGCAGAACGGCAAGATCACCAGCGACAAGTTCATCAACAAGACGTAAGTGCATAAGTCCCCCATCCCCCATACCCCACTCCTCGACGAAACTCATATGAATCCCTTCAATTTTTCTAGCACTCTGGAGGGTCGTCTCAACGTGAAGATCCGCGACTACGTGGCCAAGCACAGCTTCGGCATCCCCGTGGCCGGCAACTTCTTCCAGGCTCAGTACGACGACTACGTGCCCACCATCCGTGCCCTGATCAAATAAGCACACACACACACTCCCTTGTTCTCTGTAAACCATGAATCAATAAATCTTTATCCTATTTGTTCATAAGCAAATCAAGTCGTTTCATCTGCGCCTCCCTCCCCTCAGGCGTTGGCCCTGAAGAAGTCGGCGACCAGCTTGTTGAACTCCTCGGCGTAGCGCAGGTGTATGTTGTGCTTGCCCTCGGGGAACTCGTGGTAGAGCGCCTTGGGCAGCCGCTGCTTGAGCCAGGGCACGTGCTCGGCGGCAATCATTGGATCCTTCTTGCCATGCAGTATGAACACGGGCGCCGTCACTTGGTCCACCTCGCTGCGGCAAAAGTCGCCATCGCGTTGCTTGTAGAAGTCGCAGGCGGCATCCACCCACTCGGCCCACAGTTGGGCGAAGCGCTCCACGCCGTAGACCTGCTCCATGGGCTCTCGCATACGTGGCGACCACTTGGCCACGTCGCGTATGGCCTGCAGCGAATGCACCTCGTCTTTGTTCAAATACGCGCCGGCACCCCAAATGGCCAGCTTCTCTACGGCATCGGTGTGTCGGCCGGCGAGGATTAGCGCAGTTATGCCGCCGTCGCTCCAGCCCAACACCGAGAACTTGGGTCTGTTCAGAGCACGCATGAGCTTGACAGCCGCCTCGGCATCTTCGCGAAAGAACTCCAAGCCGAATTTCCTTTGCGGCGGCACGGACTTCCCATAGCCGGGCGGATCCCAAGCAATGATCGTATGATCTGGCAACAGCTTGGGCAGCTGTTCGATCTGTGGCTTAAAATCCGTCCAGGCGGAGCCCAAGGCGCCCGGCATTAAGAGCAAGCTGCGTGAGCCGCTGCCACACTCGACAATGTGCAAGTCACCCGTGCCGGGCACCTGCACCTTGCGCTCCGTGTGGGCGCATCTGCTGGCCATTCCAGGCAAGAGGCGGCCAGCCACCACTAGACGGCTAGCTCGAGTAGCTATGATCATTACGTAATCGAACTGTTATCAATGGAATAAGCGTTAGTCAAATTGTCTCTCTCAAGTGCCCTTTAAATCAGCGCGTTTTTCTGCTGTTTGTGTCAATAAAGACACACACACACACACACACACACACACACACGTACACACACCTGCACACCTGCCTTGTAAAGTGGTCGATAATAAATCTCAAATAAATCGCTCAGCTGTAAACGTCAGAGCACAACAATCGGATTTTCTGATAGCGGGCAGAAAAGATGAGCGTCAGCTGTAGCTATTTCACACTTAACAACACTGATTGTATGTTAACAGCAACAGAACTTAGGCTTGAAATTGATTAATTTATTAATTGCTTAGGCTTAAAATAATAAGAATAACAAAAATTACATATTGTTTGGTAAAGTAACTAATAAAATTTATTTACAGGCCTATAAACAAAATAATAATAAATCATGTTAGTATTTAAACTTAACGGCCGACATGCACAGCTGTTACTTAACATTTTTATTTGTTTCACGTAAGTGTTCAATGAATGTTGTTAGTTGATAGTAATGTTGATAATAATATCAACACATAATGTTTGGCATTCTCTAAATTGTGCAACATTTTAAATGCTTATTACACCCTTTCCTTCCTTTTCATTGTTGCAGGTAAAAGTATGCCAATCAATTATTTAAAAGCAAAGAGTTTATAATTTCCTTAAATCCATAATTCCCTTTCCCTTAGCTATTGGGGACATTTAAATTAGTATAGCACACTCAGCTGTGGCCTTAATCATGTGAAATACCCTGTGTCTGCAAACATTTTAAAGCTTCTTGCTAAGCATTCCTCGGCAGTCGCTGCATCGCGTTGCTGCAGTCAAAACGGATAGCGCGTTTTTGTGTACGGAATCCTTGCTCAACATTGCTCGCTTAATGGAAAAAATCTTATAATTAAATTCTAAGAATATCCTGCAGTTAGTGCGTAATGGTTAGTGCGTGATTTGTATATAGAGTGACATTAATGCTGATTAACATTCTGACATGCGAACGCATGAACACGTACACGCTCACAGACCAAGTCGTGGCGTCGGCCTTGCAAGAATCGTGTGAAATTGCATATTATATGCGCTTAACCTAACTGTTCCCCTTTACACTAACGCGTGTGGTCAGAAATATCCCACAAATTCACACTAACACACACCCACACTGACACACATGCACATTAACTTATGCACAGTTGCAAATGCAAATCGAATTTGACGCCGAGCTGTCGAAGTTGTGAAGTGTGTAATAAATGTCAAGGCATTTACACGGGTCGTCCTAGACGTTCCTGTATATATATATATATATATGTGCATTTGTATGCATGTATTAGTGTCTGTATGTGTATATTGTGTCCCTTCTAATACGCTTCGAGTGGTGCAGGTTATGAACCTGCGTGTTCTGCGCTCATTACGCATGTGTGAGTGTATATATGTGTGTGTGCGCATATATGTATGTTAGTAGTACGCATATGCATGGTTCGACGAAGCAAGCGAGCTTTTAATTTTTGGCATTCTGATGCCCTACACACAACAGGCAAGGCTAATACGGAGTCTACTTCTTGGGGCGAATGGAAAAGTGAAAAAAACGTTACTTTACAAAATATTCTTAAATAAAAGAGTGCCTATTCAAGTTATTAATTAGTGAACGCATAAGTAAAGGAAATTAAATTTGATTTTTGTGTGCTTGCAGTGTGCAGGTAGCGTATGCTAGATGTTGCCTATGCCGTCAGCTGGCAAACAGTAAATTCGCAGTCGGAGCTTTCGTTATCCGTTGGAAACGCTGTGAAGGAATTGAGTTTGAAATTGCAGTTCAGTCTTGTCGTGAATGCAGCGCGGATCGATATTGAAACCTGAAGCAGCGGGAAGCTGAAATAGGCGAATTAATTCGAGATATAATTTTAGTAAGCCCATTTTGGATGAAAAGAGTCCGAATTACTTATAATTATTTCGAATTCAGTATCCTTAAAGTGAAATTCAAATTGCTGAAAACTTTAACAAGTAGAGAAAAGTGCGTGCGTACGTGCAAGTGTGTGCTGGACTTGGACAGTTGTGTAAGCAAATCAAGTGCTTAATCTAAATCAGTTTAAAGCTAAAATCAATAGTGAAATTCATCAAATGAGCATTGATTGACATAAAGAAATTGCTTGAATCTTGCATAGTTATCTCAACTCTGACTTGGAGCTCGAAATTTTCGCCTACGTGCAGTGAAAATTTTCCGATTTTTAGTATGTACATGTACGTTGAGGCGCTTGTGGGCGCCATGGCTGTTAAAACGGGCGGAGGGGGTGTCCGGCGAGCTTTTTCCACCCCTACGCCTAGTTACCTATTATGCTGCTGCTAACGCCACTCGACCACTAATTAACTGTCGCAATAATAAAGCAATGTGCATGCTCACTAGTAGTTTGCCCACAAATATGCAAATGAAGTGTAAAAAATGTCCAAAACCAATAAAACGAGTAAAAAACATCAATTCAAGTGAATCCTAAGTGACAGTAACAGTTCTGTAACAGTTGAGTAACAGCCGCAGCCAACATTACGCGCGACGAGCTTTTTTCTCTCACTCTCTCTCTCTTTCTCTCTCCCACTCTAACTGTGGCTCTTTGCAACTGGAAAAAGTTCAATGAAAGTTCGAAGCGCGGATAAAATTCCAATGCGTTTCGGCCTCCCATAGTAATAGTACACACAAGCACAAGGACAAACACACAAAGCAGAATCAGAAACAGAAACAGGAAAGCTGACTCTCAAGGACTGGAATACAACGTGAATACGCGCAGAGCAAAGCAAAGCAAAGCAAAGTAAAGCAAGGCGACATTTACGTTTTACGCGCGCAACTCACATTGTGCGTGTGCTTGTGTGTGTGTGTGTGTGTGTGTGTTAGTGTGCAAGTGCGCTAGTGTGTTAGTGTGAATGAGCGCGCGCCAAGTGCAACATATCAAAGCTTACGTTATTTACATACACACACCTACATATATCATTCTCACGCAGACTATGCACTTGAGACAATGACAGCGCACAGCATTGATTACGCCCACAAAATGGACGCCGCTGAGGAGCTACTGTCGCAACTCGCGAATAATAATATTAATAACAATAATAATAATAATAGTAGGGTGCTGCGTGCACCCATTAAGGCCTGCTCCTCCACCTCCGATTTGCTGTTCAATAAGGCGCGACGACGTCGAAGAGCGCCGGATGAACGACACTCGCAGCTCAGTCCACGTCCACAGCCAGGCGCCCAGCCTCGTCCTTGCCAACGGCCGCTTGTAATGGTCGAACATCGTCGCTCATACCGAGTGCTGATCGTGACGGCACTGCTGGTCAGCCTGGTCACTAGCTTCATAACGATTAGCGCTGGCTTTCAGCTGGACGGCTCGCAGAGCTCGTTCTACACTTTTCGCAAATGGTACACTGGTCTGAACGGCACCCTGGAGTTGGAGTTCAAGACGGAGCAGCCAAACGGTCTCGTGCTCTACACAGATGACGGAGGCACCTACGACTTCTTCGAGCTGAAACTGGTCGAGGGCGCACTGCGTCTGCGCTACAATCTTGGCGGCGGAGCACAGATCATAACGGTGGGACGTGAGCTGCACGACGGACACTGGCATAAGGTGCAGGTGCTGCGAAACGATGATCAGACCTCGCTCATCGTCGACGGCGTCTCCCAGCAGCGCGCCACCAAGGGAAAGGAATTCCAGTTTGGCAAATTCGCTAGCAACTCGGATGTCTATGTGGGTGGCATGCCCAATTGGTACAGCAGCAAGCTCGCCTTGCTGGCGCTGCCCAGCGTCATCTTCGAGCCGCGGTTCCGCGGCGCCATTCGTAATCTCGTCTATGCGGATCAGCCGGGCGGCACCACCCGACGGCAGGAGATGAAACAGCCGCGTGACATCAAGTGCGGCGATGCGCCCTGTGACCACGGCGAAATGCCTACCCGGGAGAGAGGATTGAGGGTAAGTGATGAATCAATATCAGGAATATGAAAATATCAGTTGGTGGCAGATGTAATTTGTTGAAATGGGTTTAATCTTCAGCTAAATTGATTTGATTATGAAAGTAAAACAGAAAGTCTGACGGATGAAAGAGAAGAGAAGAGATAATAGACAGACGGAAGAACGGATAGTCAGAAAACTAAAGCTTGAGTGTGATGATGGACAGTCACTCATATGGAAAGATAGAAGGTTATATGAGGCAGATGTAATTTTGCTAATGGAGATACTCAAAGTGAGACAGAAAGACTGACGGATGGACAGAGAAATAGACGAAATATAGATAGACTGAAGGAGGGAAGGTCAGTAGAATAGACGAATGGATGGCGAGCTAAAGGTAGCGCGTAAAGCTGTACAGACACTTAATTATATATAAATATATAAAGAAGGATATTCAGCTAACTAACTTTTCTAATGGAGATGGTGATAGACAGACGTACAGAAAATCTGACGGATGGAATGAGAATTAGATCAAATTTAAAGAAGATTATCAGACAGATTATATACACAGATGGAAGCACGGATGGTGAGCTAAAGGCCGAGCGAAAGTATGAAAGAAAGCCACTCTGATGGACAGAAGGAATATGATAGTAGCACAGCTTGTCACCCTGATTATAACATATAAATATATATATTATTATTATTATATAAGGTATTCTCGTTTCACTTAGTAACTCATAAATAAATTCCAATAATTCGATTATCGTAGAACGTTTTAAATCACTATAAACGATCGGTACAAAAAGCATAGCCTACTTATTAGCTGTAAATATTTACATACACAAAGTCGTAAGCTCACAGGCCAATTCGTAACTATTTCCATCTGTGTTAAGCCTCACTAATTACTTCTCTTAGGGCGTGCGAGGGAACACGACGGACGCGTGCGAGCGGAACGATCCGTGCCAGCACGGCGGAATATGTATATCAACTGACTCGGGTCCGATATGCGAGTGTCGCAATCTGGAGTACGATGGCCAGTATTGTGAGAAGGAGAAGGCGCCATCGGAGGCAACGTTCCGCGGTACACAGTTCCTCTCGTACGACTTGGGCCAGACGGGCGCCGAGCCCATTGTCAGTGCCCAGGATGCGATTTCGTTCTACTTTCGCACCCGCCAGCCGAACGGACTACTCTTCTACACTGGCCACGGCACGGACTACCTGAACTTGGCGCTGCGCGATGGCGGCGTCTCGCTGACCATGGGCTTGGCCAACGGCAAGCAGGAGATGCACATCAAGCCAGCCAAGGTGCGCTTCGATGACCACCAGTGGCACAAGGTGACCGTCCATCGGCGCATTCAGGAAATCTCGTCCATCACCAGCTTCTGTCGAGTGAGTAGAGATTAGCAGGGATTAACCGAGTGGGCGGGGACCTAATGAGCACACCTCTTACAGCTCGTCACTGTTGTGGATGACGTCTATACGGATCATTCGCACATCGCCGGCAAGTTCACCATGCTCTCGTCCTCGCGCGTCTATGTCGGCGGCGCCGTCAATCCTCGCGCTTTGCTTGGTGCACGGGTGCACAACAACTTTGTGGGTTGCCTGCGCAAGGTGGAGTTCTCGGCGGACACGTTGAATCTGAACCTAATCGATCTAGCCAAGACCGGCTCCAAGTTGATTCAAGTGGCGGGCAATGTTGAGTATCAGTGTCCAAGTGGCGATCCCCAGGATCCGGTTACCTTTACCACGCGTGAATCCCATTTGGTAAGTCAAGATGGGAGATGCGTTGCTCCTGAGAACGGATTCATCATTTACATTTCAGGTGTTGCCGCCGTGGGAGACGGGCAAACAGAGTTCGATTAGCTTTAAGTTTCGCACCAAGGAACCTAATGGCATCATCATTCTGGCCACCGGCTCGAAGCAGCCACGCGCTAAAAACGTAAGTCCACGTGATTTCTTGACGAGCTGCTCGCTTGACTCATCCTGTGCCTTGTTGCAGCCCGTGTTGATTGCCATCGAGCTGCTGAATGGACACATCTATATACACCTGGACTTGGGCTCGGGCGCCTCCAAGGTACGCGCCTCGCGACGCCGCGTCGACGATGGAGACTGGCATGATCTAATCCTGCGTCGCAATGGGCGCGATGCCAAGGTGAGTGTGGACGGCGTCTGGAATGACTTTCGCACACCCGGCGACGGCACCATACTCGAGCTGGATGGCCACATGTACGTGGGTGGCGTGGGTCCGGCCTACAACAGCGTCGCCTGGCCGGCGGCCATTTGGACTGCAACGTTGCGACAGGGATTCGTTGGCTGCTTGCGTGACCTGGTGCTCAGTGGGAAGGCGATCGATATAGCGGCCTTTGCACGCGTCCAGGACTCAGGTGAGTGTGCCGTGACAATTAGCACACATTTCGTTGACTACAATGCGAATGCACGCCATGCGCTCGACAGCCTCGGTGAAGCCCTCATGCCATGTGCAGGGCAACGTGTGCGGCGGCAATCCGTGCCTGAATGGTGGCACCTGCCTGGAGGGCTGGAATCGGCCCATTTGCGACTGCTCGGCCACGCTCTACGGCGGACCCACCTGCGGCAGGGAGCTGGCCACGCTGGCCTTCAATGGCAGCCAACACATGACCATCTGGCTAGCCAATGGCCAAGGCACCAAGACCCAAACAGAGGAGCTGGTCATACGCTTCAAGACATCTCGTCCAGCTGGCTTGCTACTGCTAACGAGCGCCGAGTCCAACTCACCGGATCGCCTGGAGATCGCACTCGTGGCAGGTCGCATACGGGCGAGCGTGCGGCTCAGCGATCGAGAGAAGGTAGAGCACATAATATATGAGTAGTAAATATATCTAGTTCACTAATGCCTCGCATCTGTATACCCTGTAGAACTTGCTCGCTGGCCAGTCGGTGCTCAATGACAACAATTGGCACACGATTCGATTCTCGCGCAGAGCCTCGAATCTGCGTTTACAAGTTGACGGGGCTCCCCCCGTCAGGGGTATGTTATGTATGTATCAACAGCACCATCTAATGCCCTACTACGTGTCGTGCCGTGTCGTTTTTTTCTTTTTTTTTGGAAGGATACTCCCAAGAATCTCGAGTCCCCCTTCAGCCCCCACCCCTCGAGCTCGATTAGTTTCGCATTAAAGTGCCCAAATCAGAGCAGCCCCAATCAGAGTCAGTGCACTACTGCAGTTATGTGTATATATACAAGCGATATACCCGTTCGAACAGTTCCGAACTGTACCTGTCCCGGCCCCTCCTTCTTTGTTACCCTTTTTGCGTAAAGGTGTGTGCAGGTGCTAGCATTCAGTTAAAGCAACAACAGTTAGCAGCGGTTTTTGTTTTCGTTTTAATCTAAAACCTTCAATTTTTGCTTTGAGAGTTATATTTATTATTTAACTATACACACACACACACACACACACACACATACACAGACAAGACACGAATTCCAAAATGGTTAAGAAACTCTTGAAAGATATACATACATATATTTCATAAATATACAAACGTTTGCTTTTCCAGCATTTCTTTGTTGTTCATCATGCATACACACATACACATACACACTCACACACACATGCCAACATTCTGTTAATTTATTCATACATACAATAACCGATGTTTGATCATAACACGTATACGCATCACAAGTCACCCTTACACCAATACATACATAATCTGTACGCCTCTTTCACGTAATACGTAACGTTTAACCATTAACTTAACGTAACTTTTCACCACATTTTCGTTGCTGTATTCTGATTTCAACTCGAAAAGATTCGCAATGAACTACTAAAAAATACCAACAAAATAAAATACTTAAATTAAACATTTGCCAGTTTTCATCATCATTCATTAACAATAATAATTTTGTTCGACTCTCGTTAGTTTGTTTTTGAGACTTTTTCAAAACATCTTGATGTTGTGTTTTCATTTGCGATTTCCCCTCTACTACTACTACTACTACTACTACTCTCTGCCATCTAAGTATTTTGTTTGATTTTCCAAAATTAACTCAAAAACCAAAATCAAATTTAAACAGCGACAGCTAAAAGTCTATGCATACATATAAGCATTCTATAAGTATGTGTGCATTGTGTATAAATCGAAATATGAGATATAAAATAAAGTCCAGGTGTACAGTTACAGTTAAAGTTACAGTTACAGTTACAGTTAGAGTTGCAGCTAAAGCTGCTAAACTCGCATTGTATGCTATAAATATATATATATATATGAACTAACAGAAATTGATGATTGTCTTGTAAATTGTTATGTCCTTCAAAATAATAATATCATACATATATCGAGTACCTATGAATGTCAAGTGAATATTTTCTTGATGTTGAGCTTTCTATCTTTTTCTCCTTATCTTTTACTTTATTTTATTGTGGCCAACATCAAGCATTGTATAACTAATATAATTTCTATTTTCTATTTCACTTTCTATTTGGTTTTCAATTATTTTCGGTATTATTTCAATGTAAATATCAAGATTTGTACTTACAGGCAATAACTAAGTATAAGCTAATAACAGTGAAAGTGTGGTATGTGAACAGAATGTTCTAATTCTTTGTTTTTGTTTTGGTTTTTTTTTTTTTTTTTTTTAATTCGAGGCGCGTGTTTCATATGCATATATATCTTGAAAATAATATGTGTACAATATACATATGTACCAGCATAACAACAGCAATAACAATGTTCTAATCACAGTCCGTGATCTAAATGACCTTTTCTATTTCAAAATGCAAGCAGAAAACAGAAAGTGAAAAATAATTTCAATTCTTTTAGGCGAGAGAGCAAAAAAATCGACACGCAAGAAACTCGGTGAAGCATTTTTTTGCCAAATCGCTCGATAAAAGTCGCAAGCGTGACGGCTAAGCAAAACAAAAAAAAAAGCCCATAAAAAAAGCATAAATAAAATGTAAAGAGGAAATCGGTGAATGGGTTAATGGAAAATGGAAAATGAAAAACGCACGCGATCTGCGACTTATTGAGACGAGAAGGCAAAACAATGTTTGGAAGCACCCAGGGCTGTAATTTTGCACCATTTAATATGTAATTAGTTTTGTGTTAAGTAAACTAACTAAACTATGTACTCGTTAACAACAATAATAACAACAATCACAAGCAACTGCAATAGCAATAGCAACAACAACTAAGCAAGCAAACGTGTCCAAACGTACCAATTAGTTTCTCGCTGTGTATGGCACTTGGCCATAGGCTGTTATGCACACACACACGCGCATGCAGAGATTTGCTGTTAAGCGCACAGGCACAGACACACACACACACCCACACCCACACCCACGCGCACAAGCACGTTCAACGAATAATTTGCACACACGTCAAGCGTTTGCATGTGCGCACCCGAAAAATATACGTACGAAATATAAAGGAAAGTAAAGTAAGGCAAAGGAAGGAACAAAAATATAGCATGACTCGCTGTACATGCCGCTAGCTACGGATCTGTCTCTCTCTCTCTCTCTCTCTCTCTGTCTCTCATATTCTGTTAGTTTGTTTCTGCCTGCATAAGTGCAGCTTAACATGTGCATATGTGTATGTATGTGATTGAACAGCACAACTTGTCTCTCATTAATTCACACTCATCGACTCTCGCGCTCCACTCTTCTCTCACTCTCTCTCTCTTTCTCTCTTTAAGTCTTTTGCATGCTTCAGATCTCAATTATCATTCACAGTTGGGCTCACGCATCAATGAGGCAATAAATGCACCAATTTAGCTAAATGTAGTCGACATACACATACATACATAGGTAACACGCACACAAACACACACACACTCTCACACACATACTGTCATTAACAACATTAACAGTTTATACCAAGAAAACTAAATTTGAGTATTAATCGATGTTTAGTTTAAATGTCGTTGAAAAGAAAATAAGAGCAACATTTATTTCTTTTAATGAAATTTTTGTTTATTTATTTATTAAATGTTTTTTCTTTTATTTTCGGTTTGGAGTGTAGGTAAAATAAACCAAAAAATATTTACCATAAATTTTAATAAATTTTTATTCAGCAATTTGCACCTATAACAAATCAAATGTCACCGCTACGTAAAGTTATCGTAATCGTAAACGTAATCAAAAATGTATCTCACACACCAAAAACCAGATGCTGATCAACACACACACATATGTGCATAAGTATTTATGCATGTGTGTGTGTGTGTGTGTGCATCAGCGAGCGCACCCCAACTAATTATTTACCTATTCTATCTAACTAACCACACCAAATGATTTAGCTTCTTCATTTCTACATACCCGTTCACGAAGTGAAAAGAGGGTCTATTGGCTATGTCCGTTATGTCTGCGATTGCACCTACAGAAATTATATATATAATATATATTAATACATATAAAAATATTATTAACATATTTTAGATCTGCAATAATCAAACATATAAAAATTAATAATAAAGTAATCGAAATTAATTGTATATAGCTCAGCGTGAACGAGTATTATTTTGTCGGCTACACCCGACTTGTTCCTGCCTGCTCAATCCGAGCAGCAAGAACAAAAGTTTCTTTTTCTATCGGAATATCTAAACACACACACACAGCCACACTCACCCACTATATGTATAGATACTATATATATATATATACATATAGTACATGATATAACTATCGTAACTGCACTTTTCTCTTAGTATGTACCCAAAAAGCTGCATCGACAATTGTTTAGCCCACTGTCAAGTGACACCAACTAAAACTTAACTTAACTGCTTGATATGATTTTTGGATCAAATTTAGCTCTATGTCTACTAAATGCATACATCAATATATGAATATATATATCCACATATATATGTATTTATATATATATATGTGTATATATATACTCCACCATATGCCTCTATATAACTACTCTCTATCCTACTTAATCTATATTTGAATACATATGCCGTATGTGCTTCTTGTAACATTCGTTTGTCACCAACTACAACAACAACTATTAACTAATATACAACAACTACTATACTCAATTAACCAACATATATATATATGCGTATATATATCCTTATCTCGTATATATATATACATCCTATACATATGCCTATGCCTATGCCTATGCCTATACCTATATATCAATCAAATGTTAACGGTACTTTGCCTAGTCTAACTAAACTAAACTATTAGAGCAAGTCCCTATCCGCCCCCACATTATCCGAGAGCCCCCGAGGTTTATCGATCTCTGCTGTATTCTTCCAAACACAGCTGAGACCATATTGGGTAGACATAGCACAATGGAGATACGCTCAATACACCTGGGTGGACTGTTCCATGCCGAGGAGGAGATACAGATGACCTCGACCATGCCCAACTTTGTGGGTCAAATGCAGGGATTCATCTTCAATGGACAGCGGTAAATTTCGCAGCTCTATCGAAGCGACAATTTCCCGACCAATTGATCAAATTATTTCCTCCACCTTCACTCAGGTATCTGGACATAGTGAAGTCGCTGGGACCGGAGCTGTCGGCCCTGCCCAGTGCCACCTTCAAGCTGACGGCTCGGTTTGTGAACTCACCGTCGGGACAGCCGTACCATGCGGCCACCTTTAGATCGAAGCACTCCTACGTGGGCCTGGCCATGCTGAAGGCCTACACCAGCATCTCGATAGACTTTCGCTTCAAGACGGTCGAGCCGAACGGCTTGCTGATCTTCAATGGGGGGCGACGCAACGACTTTGTGGCCGTGGAGCTGGTCAACGGGCATATTCACTACAACTTCGATCTGGGCGATGGGCCGATCACGATGCGCGACAAGTCGCGGATTCACATGAACGACAACCGCTGGCATCAGGTTAGCATACGGCGACCGGGCCCCAAGACCCACACCCTGACCGTGGACGACTCGTTTGAGATAATCACGCTGACTGGCAACAATATGCATCTGGAGCTGGCGGGCATCTTGTATATTGGCGGCGTATTCAAGGATATGTACTCCAAGCTGCCCGGCTCGATATCCTCGCGCTCTGGCTTCGAGGGCTGCCTGGCCTCATTGGACCTGGGCGATGCCTCGCCCTCGCTGACCAGCGATGCCGTTGTGCCCAGCTCGCTGGTGGTCAGCGGCTGCGAGGGGCCCACCAAGTGCAGCCAGAATGCGTGTGCGAATCGCGGACTCTGCGTCCAGCAGTGGAATACCTATGCCTGCGAGTGCGACATGACCTCCTACACGGGCCCCACCTGCTACGATGGTGAGTGAACGCTCTAGATGCCCCGTAGCCCCAGTGATACATCTCTCATTTCGTCTTGTAGAGTCCATTGCGTACGAGTTTGGCAGCAACAAGGGCATGGTGCAGTACAACTATCCGGAGAGCGCGCAGTCCGACACCGAGGAGGACAACATCGCGCTGGGTTTCATAACGACCAAGCCGGATGCGGTGCTGCTGCGCGTGGAGAGCGCCACGACCCAGGACTACATGGAGCTGGAGATAGTGGAGGGCAACATCTTTATGGTGTACAACATTGGCAGCGTGGATCTGCCGCTGGGCGAGATCGGCACCAAGGTGAACGACAATGCGTATCATGTGGTGCGGTTCTCGCGCAAGGGCGGCAACGCCACCCTCCAGCTGGACGACTACAACGTGCAAACTCTGACGCCGCAGGGTGAGCCCCGAAACGCAAGCCACACAAAGTTCTTTTAACTATGATCCTTGCATGCATCTGTTATTTGGCAGCCCATCACTCCACGGTCTTCAATACCATGTCGAACATCCAAGTTGGCGGCAAATTCAGTCGCAACGGTCGCACCAGGATCGAGCGGCCGTTCGCTGGTGTCATTGCCGGCCTCTCGGTGAACAAGCTGCGCATACTGGACCTGGCTGTCGAGCGTGATCCACACATCACAATTCGCGGAGATGTTCAATTGGTAACTGGAGTATTAGATAGAAATGATCTGCAGAGAATGCAGCAGGTTAGGGAATTTATTTGAAATTTTATTTCAATTCCTCCTCTCAACTTTTACAACGTTTTTCAAGTATTTTTCTCATCATCGTAACAAAAGTCTTATTCAAAATTCTTACTTTTGTAAACAATAACAAAACTCAAACTAAATCCAAATATTGTAAATTAATCAGCTTCAATTCAGTGTGCGAACCACTTTAAAGCCAGTATATTCCACTCTCTCTCTCTCTATATATATATATATATACATATATGTTCATTGAAACGATCTTTGGCTAAATTTGGTTCCACATTGAAGATTAAAACTAAAAAACTAAAAGTATTAGCCACTTAAATGTTTAAGCTAGTGTAAATGCCTTATTTGTCCTAATTTTCATATACATTATATATGTATATATATATACATTTTATATATATATTTTAGTTTTCCCATTGTTTCTGTCAACGTGTTCTAATTTTAAAGTAACGCTTATTGTTAACAGCACCTGCTAAAAAAAAAAAAAACTAAGTTAACCCACTGCAATTGCCACTAACCTGCGCTATCAGTTATTATCAGTACATATATAGCTCTATATATGTATTATATATACCACATAGCGTATCTTATATAGCACATAATTATACTATATACATTTAACATTTATCATAAGCAGTTAGATATCTCTAATTTTGTTTGCACCGTAACTGCGCACCAATGCTGCATGACTCGACACACACACATTAACCCAGCACTATAAGATACACACACACGCATACACACAACATAATACACTTGGAGAAAAAGAACAACAACAAAAAATATACTCAAAAGTGATAACATAAGCCAAATTGATCAACAGATCAACAAAATGTTATCATGAACGATAACAATTCAAGCAATTCCGATTCCATTTACTCAAATGTTACATTTGTATTTTTCAACACTCTTAAATGCTTGGGCTGTTCGTCAAGTCTAATTTAACGAAACTGCAATATGCAATGTGAGAATGTAAACGATACAAATCTATTGGCCCCAAGCGATACTTTCTGCTTCGTCACGTACTTTTAGCTCAGCTATAGATTCACTTTATGTTATCGATTGAACGAAAGTAAATGAGTATTTAATTTCAGTTTAATTTCCGACACTGGTACAATTTGAATCTATGCCCATTCTTTCTCCGAGTGTACTTGGCTTACAATAACACATAGACAATATAATGCACCTATTCGTAATCTGCTGCTCAGTTAACAATCACTAACATACAATATACATACATATGTATGTGTGTGTGGATCAACTGAGGTAAAATTAGACTTTGAACTCTACTCGACAGACGCCGGCGAGTGGCTACCCGGGCGCCATAGACGATCTGATCTTCTCCGGAGCCGGATCCGGTTGTCGCGGCGACGACGAGGACGAATGCACGCCGCCCTTCGAGTCGGGCAGTGGAGATGACTTGATAACACCCGTCTATGTGCCGCCCACCAAGCAGACGACAACCACACAGCAGGGCAGCTCGCTAGGCGGTGGCGGTGGAGGCGGCAACAACAACAACAACACGAACAACAATGGCACTGAGCGCGCCTGCGATGATGAGGACTGCGTGCATGGGTCCGGGGACTATGGCGAAACAACCGAACAGTTCACATCCTCGAGCACGGCCAAGGGCGCAGGTGAGTGCCAGATTGAGTCTCTATTTAAGTTGCCAGTTGCCTTCATTTTGTTGGCCAGTGTGGTGTCATTTTGTCATTGACATTTGCATCACACAGACACAACACACACACACACACGCTAGCACACACACACACACACAGTCACACCAACTGAGACATGATTAGCTAGCCAAAACTGTATTGTTCAAGTACATATAAAATATATGATATATATTTAGAAACTATATACTCGTATGTAGAACGTTGCATATTTCGAATCTGGGTTCTTTGTTGCCTTATGCCTAGTACATGCATACACACACACACATGCATACATACGTACATGAATATATATATGTATACATACATACGTAAATTTTTGTATTTTAGTTGTTCTCGTTAACGATCTTGTTCGCTGGGTTTTTGCGCGCCTTGAACTATGCTACGCTTTTTGAAAACGCTTTGACTACACACACACACACACATACACACTCAATCCGAATGGATCTGGCTCAACTGAAAAGAGGAATCGCAACTCAAATATATCAGAAAAAATACTAAATTGGCAACACTGTTACACACACACACATATACGCATACACATCAACAGACATTGATCAGGCTCAAGAAAAAAACACTCAAAACTCTTCAGACTCAACTTTCACTCAACTCGTGTCATTCTCTCAGCCTCAACCTCAGCCACAGTTTCAGTTTCAGTTTCAATTCAGCGCTCCACTCCATCCACTCAATTGCTGATGATCAATTTGAACTGACAATGAGTACGCCTTATGTGTCTCTTTCAGAATGTGAACAGGTCTTCATATTTCTGACTCTGATTGCGCCTTGGATACTTTGTAAATTTTGAATAATGCAAAAAAGCAACACAATGCAATGCAAGCCACACATAGGCTAAGCTCCTAAGCACTCAGGCAGTGCCTAACTACTTGTATGAATATATATATACATATATATATATATACATATATATATATATATATATATATATATATATCTACTTATATATATACTTAGCATATATGCATATGTATTATATGTAACTGAGTAATACCACCAACAACAACAACAACAACAAATCGAACAACAACAACAACTACAATTAATCCAACACATTCAAAGCGTTTGGGCGGGTTCAAGGACGAGAATGAGAATGAGAGAATCAAGCAAACTCTGATTGATGCTTTGGCAGATCGAATTAGAACATATCCAATTAGAATATCAATTCGTTAAGTTTAAATTAAATTAAATGCACACACACATACATATCTAATATCGAGCCTATATGTGTGTGCGAAGCAAAGTGTGTAAAGAACATGTATATAAAAGATGTATGTGTATGTGTGTGTATGGCGGGCATGTCAAGCATACACACACATATGCACACTTGTATAGGTGACTGCAGTACGAGCAATACTAGATTGAGCGCGGGCTATTTAACGAAAGTATTTTTGCATATTAAACTTATACATACTTACAAATATATATATATATAAATGAATATGAGAGCGAGCGCAACACGAGGAACTAGTTAACGAAAGTATTTTTGCAAAGAGGGAGGAGTTATTTAACGAAAGTACTTTTGCATATATGTGTGATAATTGGGAGTGCGAACAAAGGGACAAGTAATTAACGAAAGTATTTTTGCATAGTCAAATAGGTGAGTGTGGGTGCGAGCAAGGGGAACAGATATTTAACGAGTGCTATATAGATGTATGTGAGTGGGAGCAAGGGGAATAGATATTTAACGAACGTATTTTTGCATAGTCAACTAGCAGAATCTGAAGGCGAGCAAAGGGAAGAGTTATTCAACGAAAGTATTTTTTGGCATAGGTGAGATGAGGTGAGTTTGCGAGCGAGCGAGCGAGGGGCCGCGAGCGAATATAATGTATTTTTTGCATAGTTAACTTACATATTACATGCATACATACAAATGTAAAGCTTACCTAAGTACCTAATGTACGTTTAGTTATATTCCAATTGTACATATCAGAAAATTCAATGCACAGCAGCAGCAGCAGCAGCAGCCGCAGCAGCAGCAGCAGCCGCAACATATCTCTCAATATCAATTACGACGCTCTTTAAATTTATGTTCAATAAATAATGAAAACTAAATTAAATCTTTATTGGGGCGGGCACAATCCACACACGCACACATAGAGCACACACACACACACACACACCGTCGCAGAGTATTCTTAAAGTCGATACTAAAAACCGCTGCTAACCACTTGCAGAGTCCAATAACGAGCTGGTGACCGCCTCAACCACTGGACGCAGCGATCTAACCACCGAGCAGCAGCAGCACAGCAGCAGCAGCAGCAGCAGTAGCAGCGGCGGTGGTGGCAGCAGCACCACCTATGTAACCACCATATCGAGCGCAGGCAGCGGAGGCGGCAGCAGCACATCGGGCAGTCAGCCGAGCAGCACGGCCAGCCTGGGCACCACGACACAGCGCATTAGCAGCAGCAGCAGCAGCAGCTCGAGTTCGACCACAACAACCACGTCAGCAACGACGACGAGCAGCAGCACCACGAGCACCACCCAGCTGCCCGAGCTGCCCGCCACCGAGCGTGAGACGACGCCCGACAGCTACGCGCCGATAGGTGGCGCTGGCGCTGGCGCCGGCAGCAATCGAGATCACGAGCGCATGCAGCTGCCGGATGAGCACCAGCTGCCGCCGATGCCGCCGCCACTGCCACCGCAGCCAGACCCACCACCGTACGGCCCGTACGGCGGCAACACCTACACCAGCAATGTGAACAGCGGCGGCTACCGACCCAAGGGCGGCAAGGGCGGCCGCATCAATTCAATCGAGGAGGAGCGCACGGCCATGATCATCGGCATCGTGGCGGGCATCCTGATAGCCGTCATACTCGTCATCCTGCTGGTGCTCTGGCTCAAGTCGAACGGCGATCGCGGCTACAAGACGGAGAGCGAGAAGGCCGCCGCCTACGGCTCGCACAATCCGAACGCGGCGCTGCTGGGCAACAACAGCACCAATGGCTCCTACCACCAGCAGCGGCAACACCATCAGGCGACTGGCGGGCAGCACCACAGCCAACAGCAGCAGCAGCACCAGCAGCAGCAGCACCAGCAGCAACAGCATCACAATCTCAACGGGCACAGCAGCAGCGGCGGCGGCGGCGGGGGCATGATGTCCAGTGGCAGTGGCTCCCTCGGCTACGGCAGCGATGGGCGGCCACAGATGGCGGGCCTCGTCCAGCCCAAGGCCAAGAAGCGCGACTCCAAGGATGTCAAGGAGTGGTATGTGTAAGGGCCAAGGCCAAGGCCAAGGCGACAAGCCCAAGCGAGAACCAGCGTCAAATTAGCAATATACACACAAATATACACAGACACACACACACACACACACACACAGACCCAGAAAGATAGCTTCAATGCCAAGCTGAAGGTTGATCTCTTCTCCCTCTGCCCCCATCTGCGGAAGAGATGTGTTCAAAGAACTTGTTTCCACTCCACACTCGATTTTCATTAGTAAAAATATTGCAATCGGGCATCAACGACTGCACACGATACTCGTTCAAGGCCCTAAGAGGACTGTATCAACAGCGAGTCAATGGAAGAATCGATAACTACAATGGATAAATGGTTAGGTGCCACGCCTACTCCCTAGACCTGCTCTGACCATCTCGACAGCTTATCGAACGGGCAGCAGAACCTATATACCCTGAGTGGCACTTGGTGAACGAGTATTTTGATTTGGACAACTTCAAGGCGCGCGCATGGTGAGCAAAAGCCACGCATTAGATTGATTATGTTTATGCACACACACACACACAAATACACACACACACACACATACTCTCACATATATATAAATAATAATATTTTAGCTGCATATGCATAAGTTTTAATGGGCAAAACTTACTTAAAACAAAATTAACACAAAATATTAAATTCAGCAAAGGAAAATTATTGCCTAAGAAATTATAAAGCTTGAAACTAAAGACTTGCTAAAAGAGAAATACAAAACAAAAGAAGAAGAATAGGAGCGGGAATCACACTATATATATATATATACATACTTTATAAGCATTATATCATTATGTTATAACTAATTACGCCACTAGCCAATCAAATAATTGTGTAAAATATTTCGCTAAAGAATCCAAAATGTTGGCCCCATTGGAACAGACGAAAACTGCAAATGAAAATGAAAACAATTTAGCGAATATCGATGTAAACGTAATTTAAATATTATAAAAAAAAATATACAATATTAAATATATATAAATAAATATATATATATATATATATATATATATATATATATATATATATATATATATATATATATATATATATATATATCTAAATAATGTTCTATAAGCAGTTTCTGTTTGTTACAAAATGTGGTGCTGTAATCTAACTATATATATACATATATATATACATATATATATATATATATATATATATATATATATATATATATTAAAAGATATCATAATTAATAATGCTAGAAAGAAAACTCTGCTTAAGTTCTTGTAACTGGATTTAATTGACTTCAAGCAAACAATTTTACAAAAATTAAATTTATTTCTCGTTTTAGCGTGCAGCCAAAAAAAAAAAAAATAAATAAAAAATAAAATTGTAATTGAAATTGATTTTGAAAAACTGAAATTGAATTTGAATTTGTAATTGAAACCAAAATAGAAAATTGAATTTAAAAGTGAGATATAATATATATATATAAGAAATGATATTGATTGATTGCAAATTTAAGTGAAATGAAAACTGAACTATTAAAATGGTTATTTGTTGTATTAATTGCTAAAATATATATAGTAATCGAAATTGATGTTGAAGAAGAACCTTTGATTACTGTATGTTATTCAGATTCTTATTCAAATTCATATTAAGAATTCAAATGAAATAGAAAGATTAAAATTGAGATTAAATTTCAAAATTCAACTCATAATAAATTCAAAATGATCAATTCAAACTCCAAATTCAAATTCAATTTCAAATAACAATGTAAATCGAAATTTAAGTTGAAACCAAAGACGAACCCCAAACTATATACTTTAAATATGTATATGTATTTGAGACTATATATTGTCATAGAACACTTATGCAATATGAACTCTGACATATCAATTAAAAAGACACCAACACCAACACACACACACACACACACACACACACACACACACAACACTGAAGCGAACCTACCTAGCTTTCTTTACAAATGCTACCCGATTGTGAGCAAAATTACTTTAGAGCTGAGCGAAAAGTGGAAACGGAAACGGAAATGGTTAGGGAAACGGTAACGGTTACGGTTAGGGCAATGCAAACCTGCAACAATTTTACAGTATTAGAGCCGCTTTGTGCATATTTTTCGAGGCTTACGTGACGTATACGCAATCAGCAGCAGCAGCTAAACAACTAACAATAAGACAAACAACTAATACACACACATACACACCACTCACACACACACACCACTCATACACACACACACACACTCACCTAGACGAAATCTCATTTGAAGCACAATTTGTAGAGGTTTTTTGGTTTTGTTATTTCTCTGCTGCTATTTGTATAAGAAGTTTTTTGCAATTTATTTTGATAAATATAGTCGAATCCATATACTTTACATATGTGCTTAGAAATATATAATATATATATATTGGAGTTGTACTACACAAAGTCACGCGCTTAGCTAAATCAATTTCACAATTCATTTCTCTCGCTCTCCTTGAATATCTGCACATAGATCCAGTATATATATATATATATATATATATATATATGCGGAGATATGTGTACATTTGACTCCTAACTACTTATATACATATATATATCGCATTTCAAACAAATTTTTGATAAATTTTTTGAGTTATGGAAAAACTTGAACAAAGAAAAACAACTAGAAAATCTAGGAAAATTATATAAACAAAAAAAAACGAACACTTAGAACAATTCGAACACTATACAATGCACCCATACATACACATATATATATATATACACATGCATATATACTCTACAATATATATATATATAAATGGGTGTATGTATGTATGTATCTATACAACATACATATACACACACATACAAAATATAATGTAAACTTAAATGAATTATTATTATTATTATTATGTATTACGTCCCTTCGACTTGAAGCTTTTTCAAAAGCTGTTGATAACCAAATTACGATTCCCACTTAAATAATGACAAATTTCTCTATCTCTCTCTATCTCTTTCTATATATATATACATATATATTTATGCCTATGTATATGTATATATTCACAATGTTAATGCTGCACAAGAAAAACTCTCTGCATTTAAAGTAAAACACACAAAAGAAAAGTTTTTATGTTTTAATTGTAAATTTCATTTCAACATTTTGCCTTGCGATTATTAAAACAAACAAACAAAAAAATATTGAAAAACTAAAACTACGCCATAAATAAATTGTTTAAAAATAACAAAAAGAAGAAGAAGAACAACAACAACAACTACAACTATCAAATTGAATTAAACAATAATGTTATGTATGATAAACACAAAAGCATAAATGATAAGTGGGTCAAGACAGCAAGTACAGTTAGTTTAATGAGTAACAGTAAATTAGTTAAAGCATGTAATAGTTGAATGATCGATAAATAGGAACAGATTAACAGATGCGTACGAAATGCAAAAATGCAAACAATGTATCAATACAACTTAAACTTATATCTATTTAGGCTTAATATCATTGTTATCTAATATAAATATATATATATATACGAAAATAAAACACTCCAACACATACACACACACACTCTCAGCCACTCACACACACACAAACACACACATATACCCAGTATATAGCGACAAAGAATATGTATATGAACAATGTGTAACGGCTATGTTATATAGCAAATCGTAACGTGTATTTAGACGTACATGTAGCGGCAGTGATTGTTAATGAAATGGCTTTGTTTTATGTTAGATTTTATAATTTATGAAATGGAAATAACGGTATAAAATTGCATACAAATACAGAATGACTGACAAAACACAAGAAATTATAACATTGCATATAATAAATAAAATACAAATATAAAAAGTCGTTACTTTCTCACTTACCAACACTGAGCCATGTCTGCTAACAGGGTTACATTCCAGCGAATTGTAGCCTTGTTTACAGTACGTATCTGTTATCCAGTGGACACAACATCTGTTTGCTGTTCTCAATTTTGCGTATTTTATTTAGTTCACTGTTAAATAACGTAGCCTCGCCCAATCAACAGAGTGTAAACATGTTGTATTGAATGGAACTTATTTAAGCAATTATTTTAAAAGAGGCTGCTGGCTAGTCAATATTAATTAGTCATTGTTGTTTTCTTTAATATTTTAGTCCTTAGTTTTTTTGGCTGCCAACAGCATAGCGCATGTGCTATTTGTCATCGATGAACTAGTTCAGTTTCACGATTATTGCTATCGAACGTATTCCAAAGGCTATAATACAACACTGCACGATTTGCGTGTGACTACTATAATAAAATTACGCTTTTTAAGTTATAAGTATAAGCACAAATTATGGCTGAAACTCCAAGTGGTTCGGCAAAGACCGAGATGATTGATCTCACCAAGCTCAGTCCGGACCAATTAATGCAAATCAAGCAAGAGTTCGAGCAGGTGAGTGCGTGCGGGGGTGTTGCTCACCACCATCGTGTCTCTCGCTCGGGAGGGCGTTGCAATGCCGCTGATGCTGCACATGTTAATAATAATTGTGATTATGTTTAGGAAATGACCAACATACAGGATTCGCTGTCAACTTTGCACAGCTGCAAAGTGAAATACGCCGGATCGAAAGACGCCCTCGAGGCCTTCCAGCCGGATTGGGAGAATCGTCAAATACTCGTCCCTCTAACGAGCAGCATGTATGTGCCAGGTCGCATAAAGGATATGGATAACTTCGTCATAGACATCGGCACCGGCTACTACATCGAAAAGGTGACTTAACCCATGCTCCAATTGATAGACTTTGCTCTGACACATTTTCACAATCTAAAGGATCTGCAAGGCTCCAAGGATTACTTCAAGCGACGCGTTGAGTTTGTCCAGGAACAGATCGAAAAGATCGAGGAGATACATTTGAAAAAGAGGACTTTTCTTAATTCTGTGATAGGCGTGCTGGAGATGAAGCAGGCGGCAGCCACAAAAATGATTCAGCAGCAGCAACAACAGCAACAGCAGCAGCAGCAGGGCAAGCAGAGCGCCTAGACGAGCGCCAGCACCTGGCGCCTAATGATTAAAATATTGAACTTCTAAAATAATATTTGTGCATTTAATTAACATATGTAGTTTATTAAATTGTTCAACTACTTTTTGGCCTCGGCCAACGCGACAGTCAGCACCTTCAACTTTTGTTCATAGGCCGCTTTCAAGTCCTGCGGAAAGAGATGACAGCAGTGTCATGGAACGGAATAGGGTTTGCCATTGATCACTCACCTTAAAGATCTTGGACTGTGTGTCGTACTCGGCGCGTAGCTTGTCGTACACTGATTTCGATATCAGCAGCTTCTTCTCGGTGAGCGCGCACTTCTCCTGCTCGGCCTTGATCCAGAGCTGGCTCTTCTCCAGCCGCGCCTGGGTGTGCTCGCACTCTGTCGTCTTCAGCTGCAGCATGTCTTTGGTCACCTGCAGCACATCTTTGATGGACTCCACTTGATTTTTGAGCACGGCTATCTGTTGCTCCTGCTGCTTGTTCACCTTGGTCTTTTCGAAGAGCAACGTCTTGGCCTTGAGCAGCAGCTCCTCCTGCTCCTGCCGCGATTTGGGTGCATCTGTGCCGCCCAGCATCACCGATTGCTTCAGTGACTGTTCCAAATTGCCCACCCGCTTCTGCAGGCGCTCGTTCTCGTAGCGCGCATCCTGTGATCAAATGTGATTTTCGCTTTCGAATCGGATCTCAGTCAAAAACTATCGAAACTAACCTCAAAATCTTTGCGCAGCGCTCCGATTCTTTTGCGCGACTCCTCGATCAGCGCCTGCTTCTCGCTCTCCAATGTGAACACCATGTCGAGCAGCTCATTCTGTGGCTGCGCCGCTGCCTGCTCCGCTGGCCCCGCCTGCTCATCCCGTCCAGCAGCTGCAACTGTTTCATTATTATTCACTTCGCCTTCCGACCTGTTGCTCGCAGACATTTCTTCTTCCTCTTTTTTTTTAATTTTTCTACAATTTTATTAAAATTATTCCACACGCTGCCGCTCGCTTTGCTTTGGCTGTTTTCTGTTTTCTTTTTGTATTTATAGGCAAAATAGATGCAGGCGCTATTTATAGACTCTCTCAATCCGTTCCCACTCCCACTCTCTCTCACACACATTTTCCAATTTAGTTTTGTATACGCCGCAGCATATTCAGATGTTTCATTTATTATGCATTTTAACGTGAATGAGGAGGGCCTAGAGAAATGGATGCGCGGGGTTAATACAAATCGCAGTTAGCAGAATTAAGAAACAATTAAATTGTTGTTACAAATTAATATAAATGGGAGGCGCGAAAGTTTGCTGTGTGAGTTTGCCATAAGATTAAGTGCCTAAACAAGTATAAGAGGTGGCGAGCTGGCGCGCGGCTTAACCGTCGAGCTCGCCGGCAGCGCAGGCATCGCCGTAGCTCTTGCCGCTCTTGTCCTCGGGATTCAGCTTGATCATGTCGTCGATGCGCAAAATGGTAATCGCTGCCTCTGTGGCGAACTTCAGCGACTTGATCTTGGACATGGCCGGCTCCAGCACGCCCGACTTCTTGTTGTCGCGCACCACGCCCTCGATCAGATCCAAGCCGGTCCACTTGAGATCGCCATGCTTGGAGTTTGTTTGGCTGGAGTTGTGGTAGGAGCGCAGCTTGGCCACCAAATCGGTAGCGTCCTTGGCCGCGTTAACAGACAAGGTTTTGGGAATGACCAACATGGATTTGGCAAACTCGGCTATAGCCAGCTGCTCCCGCGATGACAGCGATGTGGCAAAGTTCTCCAGGTAGATGGACAGAGCTGCCTCCACGCAGCCGCCGCCAGCAACGACTTTCTTGCTTTCCAGCACACGCTTCACCACACAGAGCGCATCATGAACGGAACGCTCCATCTCATCACAGTAGAAGTCGTTGGGACCACGCAAAATTATGGATGCAGCAGCACTGCAAGCACACACAGACAGGAGATTCATAAGAATGGCTAAACGTGGGATTATTTCATTATTTAATTACCGTGCTTTGGTGCCCTTGATGAGTATGAGCTCGTCATCGCAAATGCGCTCCTGGGCCACCTCGGCTGCTTCGCCCACCATCGAGGCATCGAAGCTCTCATCGCCGTCCATGTTCGTCAGCGAGGTAAGGAATGCAGCGCCAGTTGCCTTGGCAATGATCTTCAGATCGCTCTTCTTCACGCGACGCACGGCCATGGCGCCAGCCTCAACGAAGTACTTCATGCACAGATCATCGACGCCGCCGCTGCAGAGGACAACGTTGACACCGGTGCTCAAGATCATGTTGATGCGCTCCTTGGTGATGTCCAGCTCACGTGCGCGAATGGCCTCCAGCTTGTCGGGATCGTTGATCAATACTTGAACGCCCATCTTCATCTTGGTCTTCTGCAGCGAAAAGTCCAGGCAGGCAATCTTTGCGTTAACTACTTTCTTCGGCATTTGCTGCGAGGCCAGGGTGCAATTCAGGGCGTAGCCGGGCACCAGCATCGACTCGCGTGCCGACTTGCCGTGCGCCTTCAGCACGTTTATGGCTTTGATCGAGTACGCTGTCTGTCCCTTGGGATCGGTGATCTTAACAGCCTGGGCCGCGTCCACAACCATGGTGGAGAAGAAGTCGGCATCGGCGCCAATGATCTTGGAACTCATGGAAGTCTTTGCGATGTTGATCAGCGAGTCACGGCTGAGCTCATCCACTGGTGCAGTCAGGTGCTCTGAAATATATTTGCATGCTTCCTTGCAGGCAATACGGTAACCCGAGATGATCGACGTAGGATGAATCTTCTGCTTGACCAGCTCATCGGCGTTCTTCAGCAATTCAGCGGCCAATATAACAACGGATGTGGTGCCATCGCCAACCTCCTCATCCTGTAGCTGTGCCAACTCCACCAGCACCCTGAAATCAAATATTGCAATCAGTTGCACAAAACATCATTGGCAGAATTTAGTCAACTCACTTGGCTGCTGGATGCTCCACCTCGAGCAGACGCAGAATAGTTGCTCCATCGTTGGTGATTGTCACATCGCCAATATCGTCGACCAACATTTTATCCAAGCCAACGGGGCCCAGAGAGCTCTTGACAATATTCGATATGGACAGAGCTGCCATAACTGTAAACGAGCGAGAGTCATATTAGAAACATGAATGAATGTCCTAACCTCACTTTGAGCTAGACAATGTCTGGAATTTCTTTCAGTTTATTAAATTGTTTCTCAAACGCAAGCATATAGCAGAAAACACATTACTATCAAATTGTTCGAGAATATTCTTCACTACCATCTGTGGGTCTCATGGGCAACGTGCTTCTGCCCCGGCAACTTTATTTCAGTGGCTGCAGCTGTTGCTGCATTCCACAATTTCTTACCGTTCTGTGTGCGCACAGATGCGCCGGACTGCCGTGTGCCGGCGATGGATAAGGGACTTGCCAATGTCGACATAATTCGTCTGTGTTGTGCGACTTTTAATAAAAATTTTCACAAAAATTAAACACGCACTGCTACCGCTGTCAGTGAAAAATTGCCGCACGCTAAACCGCCTGACTCACAGTTAGTGATGTGCCTCGGCACAATATATCGGTAACAAACAATCGATTGTTTTTTCCCAAAGCTAGCTTGATTATATGTTTAAGCTTAGGCTCAAACAAATGATTTTCACATTTATGATAATTAAGTTAATTTAAAGCATTTTGTATTTTCGTAATTAAATTGTGGCTTGACCGCTTATGGATATTCAACATTCTTTAGTGTTGGAAAATGCGCGAAATGAGCACGACTTAATAAATATCAGATAAGCAATCGATAACAAACGATCTTACTGATAATGATATTGATTAATCGATGTGTAAATTACAAAACCGCGGCAAAGTTGTATTTGCATCTAGGATTTTTAATAAGCCGCTCTTATTAGTAGTAGTGCATAAATAATATAATTAAAATGAGTACGACTCCAACCAAAATACAGTCAACTGCCGTCGAGTATAAGACACCAAAGAAAAAGAAAGAAACCGCAAGGCGACCGAAAACCGCTGATTTGGTAAATTCGGACGGCTCAAGTGCAAGTGCCGCCGAGCCTGAGGAGCCACGCACACGACGCTCCGCACGCAAACCGAGCCCCACCAAGAAGTATAAAGAGTACACTGCCAAATCCGGGGGTCAGCGAACGGTCAACCAGCTGGAGGGGGAATCCCAGTCTGAAGACGATGAAGATGAAGAGAATGTGGGTGCCGCAAGGCCAAATACGAGGGATCTACAGCTAATACAAGCCGACTACAATGTGGCCGGCACTAGCCTATTTGGATTCAATACGCCAAAGAAACGCGACGCGATGGCGTTGGCTGCACTCAATGCCACGCCCTGCACTCCGAAGACACCAAAGACGCCGCGTCTGGGCGTCAAGACACCAGACACGAAACGCAAGAAGGCAGATCAGCCCAAGACGCCGTCACACGTGAGGACTCGAGTGAAGCAGCGTACGTAGACCCAGGAACTCCACTCGATTCATAACTTGTTCGATTACATTATATTTGATTATAGAAATAGCCAAAATTGTGGCTGACTCCGATGAGGACTTCTCTGCGGACGACAGCGATTTCCGGCCAGGCGACGACAATTCCTCGAGTAGCAGCAGCAGCAGCAGCAGCAGCAGCAGTGAAGGCGGCGCCAGCTCTGATAATGATGGCGCCGACGACGAGTCGAAGACGCCATCCAAGGCACGTCGTGCCATCGTTGTGCCTGTGCTGCCGAAGACGCCGTCGGCCGCTCGCCAGCGACAGTCGGCGCGCGTGAAGAGATCGAACGAGTTCGTGCCCGAGAGCGATGGCTACTTTCACTCTCATGCCAGCAGCAAGATTCTCACGTCGGATCACACCCTGGATCGCTTGAAGAATCCACGATTGGCCGCCGATCGTCTGTTCAGTCTGCTGGCCGACATGGAATCGTCGCCTGAGCACGAGATGGCCATCAATGCCATTATGGAGGAGTATCGATCGTATTTTGCCAAATGGATGTGCATCCTAAACGAAGGCTTTAACATTCTGCTCTACGGCCTCGGCTCCAAGCGGCAGCTGCTGCAATCCTTCCACCGAGACATACTCGCCAAGCAGACGGTGCTGGTCATCAATGGCTTCTTTCCCAGCTTGACACTGAAAGATATTCTGGACAGTATTACCGGCGAGATTCTCGATGCTGGACCGAGTCCAGGCAACGCCCACGAGGCCGTCGACATGATCGAAGAGGAGTTCGCCCTAATACCCGAGACACATCTCTATCTAATTGTACACAATCTGGACGGCGCCATGCTGCGCAATGTCAAGGCTCAAGCCATTCTGTCGCGATTGGCGCGCGTGCCCAACATACATCTACTGGCCTCCATAGATCACATCAATACTCCTCTGCGTAAGTCAATGGATGGACTCGGGCAAGCCCTATTCCTTCTCTTGATCTTTGATGTGATAATAATTTAAACATTTCTCTGCAGTCTGGGATCAGAATAAGCTGGGCAACTTTAACTTCTCGTGGTGGGACTGCACCACCATGCTGCCGTACACGGACGAGACGGCGTTTGAGAACTCGCTGCTGGTGCAGAACTCTGGCGAGCTGGCGCTGTCCTCGCTGCGCAGCGTGTTCTCCTCGCTGACGACAAACTCGCGCGGCATCTACATGCTGCTGGTGAAGTTTCAGCTGAAGCACAAGGGCAACGCCAACTACCAGGGCATGCCGTTCAAGGAGCTATACTCGAGCTGTCGCGAGGCGTTTCTGGTCAGCTCCGACTTGGCGCTGCGCGCACAGCTGACAGAGTTTCTGGACCACAAGCTGGTCAAGTCGAAGCGCAGCGTCGATGGCTCCGAGCAGCTGAACATACCGATCGATGGGTCGCTGCTGCAACAGTTTCTCGACGAGCAGGACAAGAAATAGGCCGCCAACACATTTAGAACATATTAATTTATTATCTAATTTGTTAAATACAATTACAATATGTCACTTTAAAAATGTTTTCTTCCGCCTCTCTCGCTCCTCGCCCCGCCCCAGTTTTTTACTATTAACTTCTAATACATAAGCAAATGTATATATATAATGTGTTTATATATATATATAAGTACTCGTACTCGTAATCGTTCCCCAGTTGCTTTCCTCAATTGTTTATTGTTTTCTACACATTTAGATTGGCATGCATAAAAATGTTGTGTCTCCTTAGTAGCTTTAATATAATAATTTTGATATTTGAACTAAACAATGCCACGCCTCCGCCCGTTGCTGATGCTGTGCAAAAACATTGTTCAGAGTTCTATAATATTGTTGTGCATTTGTATTGGAATCAAAAATAACTATTGCTAAATTTTTGTGTGGTATTTACAAATTTTGCTTGGCCCAGAATTCAAGCTGAATTCAGTTTGGTTTCTCTTGATCTTAACAAAATTTGAATATTTATTTATTTATAGTTTATGGATTATCACTTTTTAGTTTATTCGTTCGTTCGTTCGTTTGTTTGTTTGTTTGTCTGTTTGTTGCTTTGCTGAAAGAGAAGAAAGTGTCGAGTCGACTGGGACTCTCGTGTCGTGTATCCAGTAAAACTTGCTGTTGTTGTTGTTGTTATTGTTGTTGTTGTTTTTGCTTACTATACACAGAGTGCTACAATTTACTTTTATTTACGACAAAATCTTCTTCAAGTTCTTTTGCTTTGATTCCGTTTACAAGAAATAAAGAATATTGCATTAAATACTTAAAAACAAAGAGAAAAAAAAGTTTAGTTTATTGTTTTTTTGTTTTTTGTTTTGTTTTGTTTTTTTAACGAAAAGAGAAGAGGTTCACAATTTGTTGTTGTTGTTATTGTTGCTGTTGCTGCTGCTGCTAGTTAAATAGAAAAATAAAAAGTTTGAATGCTTCATTTGAATTGAATTAGCAGAGTTTACATATACACAATATATAAATCAACTTCATTATCATATCCGTATCATTATGCATTAGTCATACTCATCGAATATACATCACAATCAAAGTGTACGCTTTGTAATATAATAATATAGTTATATAATAATAATAATAATAATCATAATCATAATAATAATTATATTAGTTATGCAATTTATTATTTTTCGTTTATGTATTTGTATTTGCCTTTCTGTTCGTTACATCTTCTCCTTCTACTCCTTCTCCTTCATCTTTACTTATTGATTTTGTGTTGTTTATTCTCTTTTTGTGTTTTTCTTTTTTTTTTCATTTCTTTTAGTTGCATATTTATATATTTATTTTAGTTTACTCTTAATTGTTTTTCCTTTGTTGTTTTTGTTGTTTTCTTCTTGTTTCTTCTTAAAATTAGGCTTTAATCATAAATCATAAATCAACAAAATAAAAATATTACAAGTATCAACTGTTTGAAAATTAAATTACTCGATATTGAAACAATAAACGGCATATAGAATGCTTCTTCTTTTTGTTGTGGCTCTAGCCAGTTGGTGTTATTGTTGTTTGTAGTTTCTATTATTTATTATTATTGTTGTTGTTGTTGTTGTTTTAGTATCGATCAAAAGATTCATATGCAGGCAACATTTTCAGTGTATTTTACAATTGCTGTTGTTGTTGTTGTTGTAGTTATAGATTATATAGTATTTGTCGTTTAGATCAAATTAAACATTTTCATGCAACATTTGTTGTTGTTGTTGTTGTTATGAACAATATAAATGTTGTTGTGGCGCAGCATATGAATTTCTTGATCAAATTAACAATTTGCTGACAGCTTTTATAATCTATTTTACAATGTTTGTTGCTAATATTATTGTTGTTTTTATTATTGTAGGTATTGTTGTTGTTGTTGTTGTTGTTGTTGTTGCTGTTGTTGCTTGTTGCCGTTGCATTTAGTGTTACATGGTTAGCTGCTGGATTAAGGTTTCAGCTCATTTTCACGCGTTTCCTTGGTGGTCCAATTGGTGGGATTTGTTGTGTTGCGAGCGCACGAAATGCCTCCGCTATCAAGTGTGAATGTGTCGTAATCATATTTTGCCAGCCAGAGGTTTCCATCACATCGGTGGCATGACTGCACAAGTAAAAGTAAAACGAAAATGTCAATGAGACGGGTCAACGCACGCATATGACTTTAAACTCACGTATTAATGAAATCTATCGTTTGTGCTTTCAATTGATCCGCACTGTGGAGATCAGCTAATATTAACGTTTCGGCTGCCGTTTCAACAGAGAGATTGACGCACAGCGCCTCCTCACACATCACTTTCAGCTTTTCGAGTGCGTACTGTAACGGGAAAAAACAATGGATTAATATTCATATTCGTATTCATATATTCATATTCATATTCATATCCATATTCATATTCATATTCATATTCATATTCATATTCATATTCGTATTCGTATTCGTATTCGTATTCGTATTCATATTCATATTCATATTCGTATTCGTATTCGTATTCATATTCATATTCATATTCATATTCATATTCATATTCATATTCGTATTCGTATTCATATTCATATTCATATTCATATTCGCCATGGTTGTCCATGGGCTCACCTTATCAGCAGCCGCTAAGAGATCATCAGCCATTTTTTCTAGATTGGACGCCTTGCCCGTGTATATGAATCGCAGCATCTCTTTGAGCACCTCATGATCCACATCGGTTATGGCGACACGATTCAGCTTGCGCTCCTCCATCTCGTGCTCGAACATGGCAGCAAAGACATCGCTGCGCGCTACAGAAATTACATAAGAAATTAGAAATTAATATTATTATTATTATAATTATTTTATTATTATTATATTATCATCATTATAATTATTTTATTATTATTATATTATCATCATTATAATTATTTTATTATTATTATATTATCATCAATATAATTATTTTATTATTATTATATTATTATAATTATTATTATTATTATTTTAATTATTATTCTTATTATTATTATTTTTGTTATTATTATTGTTATCATTATAATTATTATTTTTATAATTATTATTATTATTATTAATATTAATAATACTATTATTTTTATTAACATTATTATTATTATTAATTCTATTATTTTTATTATTAATAATATTATTGTTATTATTATTATTATTCTATAATAACAATTACTATTATTATTATTATTATTATCATCATCATTATTATTATTAATATTATTATTATTATTAATATTATTGTCATTATTATTATTATTATTATCATCATCATTATTATTATTATTATAGAATAAAATGGGGTATATTTGATCGTTAGTTACCTGCCAATATGGCTTTGTGCGCCTGAAACTCTCGACCGCCCACTGAGAGCGTGACATCGCTGAACTTCTCGTTGTCAAAGAGATTGCCCAGATCCTCGGAGAGCTTGCACTCGGGCACTTTGAACTGCACGATATTGGATTGTCCCGAGATGTTGACGCTATCCGCCACGACGCTCACCTCGCAGAAGATGGTCAGCTTGTCCTCGGGCAGCAGCCCGTTGGCCTCATCCAGCAGGAAGTCGCGGCGTATGAACTTCTTAAAGCCCCAATCCTTGCCCTGAACAAAACGATATGCGCTGCAAAGGATAAGGGGAATATAGTAAGCGATATATGGATGATATCTGGTATTACTTACCGTTGGGATTCCATCGCTTTGGTTTCCTCACGTTTTGCATTTAATATGGAAAATTTGAACTTGGCTCTGACTTCAGATTTGTTACACGATACTAACAGTAAATATAATGATAAGTAATCCTTGCTCTCCTCATCTAGACCCTTGGGATTCACCCGTAAACACCTAAGAGCACAATTCAGTTAGCACATGGAGTCTATAGTTAACCGACTCTACTCACCATTTCAGTTTGTCATTAGCACCCGCTGAGAACGTGGAGGACTTGAGCACTTCACCCATTTCCTCCCGACAGAAACTAAAGTTATTTATGGTCCACATATAACTAAATTTAACCACTTTGACCTGCAAATGAAATTCCAACATTTTTAGTTTTACTCATTGAATGCACTCAGCCTACTTTAAGAACTACAAATATTCTAGGCTCGTATTTGACATATAGATTCTCATATGCCTTACACAACACTGGACTGGAAGCTGGGACAGATTTACGTAAGAAGAAGCAACAGCTGTGCTTGGATTGCCCCGATCTTGAACTTGATCCTACTTAATGCCTAATCATATACGAGTAAGAACTGAATGACAGTTTTTGCTCATCAATCATCGATTTATCAACAAATCAATCAATCAATCACTGATGAATCATCAATAAAAATCAATCAACAATGAACCGATCAATCAATCATTAAATAATAGATCACTTATAATCAATCATTGATGAAATCAATCAATCATCAATGAATCAATGATAAATTGATCAATCAATCAATCAATCATCAATGAATCAATGATAAATTAATCAATCAATAAATCAAGTAATGCTCAATGTTGAATCAATCAATCTATTATCAATGATCAATTGATCAATCAATCAATCAATAACTTAATCACTCATCAATGAACAATCAAGCAATATCAATGATCAATTGATCAATCATCAATCAATAAATCCATCAGTCATCAATGATGAAACGCTCAATCCATAATCAGTCATAAGTCAACCAATAATTAATCTTCAATCAATCAATCAGCATATACATGGATAAGTCATAGTCTTGATCTGGATTATATATTATTCAGTTAATCATTATATATTATTAAGTTAATCAATCAGTCAATCAATCAATCAATCAAGTATTATATTGTATCAAAGTCAACCGCAACTCGCTTCATTCTGTACCCTACATAATCCACAATCAATCAACAAAAATAATTATTCATGTGATTAGCTAGTATATGGTTAATCTGCTAACTAAGCTCTGCCCTGGGTCAATGAATTCCGCTTGCCGTTGGCTTCAGTTACGAGTTGGCTTTAGGCGCACACCTGCGCAAGGAGCGGAAATGCAGTTTCCACAGAGCTGGACTCAGCTTACACTTAAGTGAAATACGAGCAGAGGCGCTGAGGGAAATCCATAGGAATGCACAAAATGTGCACAGAAACTGTAACTTAATCCCAAGCAGACGAGCCAGGAGTAGGGAGGATAAGGCGCATAAGGGGATCGATAATCGGAGGACGGGGACGGGGACGGGGGTAATCGGGTGTCGCGGATCGGGTCTTACCTGCGTGTAGCACCAGTTCTCAGCGACTGGCGTATTTACTTCCGGCAGGGGCGGCGAGGGTACGCGACTGACCGCCATTGTGCTACTGGATGCGTGCAGGTTCGAGGTGACTCTAGCTGTTTGGCTTGCCTGACATTCGTTAACCGGCAATCTGCGAAAGCAAGAGAAAGAGAGAGAGAGAGAGAGCGTGAGTAAAGTGTGGTTAGATCGAATTGCCATTATATATAGATTCAATATTCATTAAGCATATTTATAATTTAAGAGATTTAAATTAAGTGAATTGAGCACCTGGGCTCGTGCAGTATTTCCATGATGCTGCGCTCGAACTCGATCTTGACGAAGCGGCGGCTGTCGGCTGAGGAATGTCTGGCCAAGAGATTGAGCAGCTTCAGCAGCAGAGAGTTCTCCAGCTTGAACGCACACACAGGACACAGGCGCACACGAAAAACAAACAAATTAAATTTAATCTAAATTTTCTAATTAACACAAATTGTAACGGGACGCAGACGGGGACAAGAGACACACGAGACACACGAGGCACAGGCACGAGCACACGGAAATCACAAAGTAAAATGCGCCAAAATTTGCACTGCGCATAATTGCGACTAAGACGCGCGCGCAAAACTGAGCATTAACCGTTAGTGCGCGACTATTGAGTGGGAGCAGCAGAGAACGCACAACTGAGCGATGAGTGAGCTTTTGAGCTACGATTGCCTGACTTAAGGAAGAGAGAATAAAAGCGTGAGAGCGAGAGAAGCTTCCGTTATACAGTTATACAGTTATTTTGTTCAGCAACTGAGTAGCGATGCAGACACGACTGTTCTGCCAAAGCGGCAAATTGTAACTAAAAACTGAAAATGTTGTGTGGGCTGCCAAAAAGACAAAATAAAATCTGAGACGGCCAAGACGGATGCGTCACAGGATGCACAGACAAGAATAAGTCACGGGCAGAGGCAGAGCCAGAGGCAGCGGCAGCGGCAGAGCCTGCAGATGACAGCAAACAATAGACCAAAAATTGTAGCCAAGAGTGGAAAATTGACAGAAACAATGGGCAAGAGAGCGAGAGAGAGGGAGGATCTGCTGCAGCAACACTAACAACAACGAGACCTGGGCGCAGATGCACCAACATTTTCGTATACAATTAAGCAAAGAAAAACACGGAAAATCCACACAATGCTGAATGAGCCAACAACAACTGAGATTTTTCTAAGAGCTGCCACAAAATTGTTGCTGCCGCTGCCGCTGCCGCTGCCGCTGCCGCTGCCGCTGCCACTGCTGTGCCGTGCCGTGGCCATCACAATTGCTTGAAAAGGACCTTCAATGCGTCTCTGTGTGTGACAGCGCGTGCGTGTGTTAAAAGGTTGACGCGAATTTTATCAAGGTGAACAAACCGTAAAACAGCATCGCAAACAGTTGCCAGCAGCAACCAGCAGAAGCAGCAGCAGCAGCAGAAATAACAACGACCAGCTGCGCAGCAGCGCAGTCAACAACGACGCTGGCGTCGACGTCAATCATGCGGGGCAGTCAACCGCCGTCGTCGGGTTTAGTACCTTCAAGTAGCTTTATACAATTTTTAGTGAGTGTGCTTTAATGTTAATGACATTGATTTGGCATTGAACGAAACACGCACACACACACACGCACACACACAAGCAGAAACAAACACCTGCTCAGCACAAGCTGCCGTCTGTCTCTCTTACGCTTTTGGCGCTCTCTTTTTTGCTGCCGCTGCTACTGCTGCTTCGGCTGCTGAAGGGCCCAGAGTCGAAACTTTTTGTTTATTATGACATTGGAAACGTTTAGCTCAAACATGGTTTGACGGCAGCGACGACGACGGCAACGGCGGCGTCGGCATTACAAGGCAAAGCCCATGGCGCACAAGTTCGTAGTTAAGGTTAAACGTTGCGCTGGGGTGGGGGACGCAAAGCCAAAGCCAAAGCCAAAGTGATTTTCGGGCAGCCACAGTGCACAGCTAAAGCTCTCGATGATTAATGAGTTACAGCAATAGTCAAGAACTCCCAGCGCGTGAGCGATGACTCAGCACTTGAGCTGGACCCAAACTACTTAACGAATGGACATTTAACAAAAATATTAAATATTTATATAACAATAAATTAATATATAATAATAAATATATTATAATAATAAATATATTATAATAATAAGACAAAGTAAAAGTAGCCCTAACTGCATATTTATAATCTAACATATTGAGTGCTAGGTCCAGCCTGTCCATGCCTTTTTTCTAAGCGCTGCTACAGCTGCTGCCGCTGTCGCAGTCGCCACCACTGATGCCGACGCCGCTGCCATGGGCAGCTGAATCGAATGCATTTGGTCATGGACGCGCTGCCAAGGCAGCACCTTGAGTGATCTTAACCGTTGCACAGAATGCTTCCATTCAATTGTGTGGGCACAACACAAAAGGGCGCACAGAAAGGGAGCGAGAGCGAGAGCGAGACAGAGACGAAGACGAAGACAGGCAGGTCAGGCAAAGCAAAGAGAATTTATGACAAAGAGCAGCACGTGTTAAGCTGCGCATTATAAATCGGCTTAGCTGTCAAAGAGAGTAGGAGAAGGCAAAGGTGAACGCAAAGGAGTGGAATGTGAAGGGGCAAACAAAAGAGAGAAACGAAAACATTTTTGGGGTCTTTGCAGCTGCTGCTTGGCTGATTTTAATGTAACTGAAAATCGCGCCAAATTGAGCAACACCAAAAAAAAAAAAAAAAAACTAAAATAAAAGGAGCGATGGGGTGGGGAAAAACACTTACAACTTTTCACCAATTTTCCGCCAAAACAAAAATCGCTTGTTATATAATTGAAGTCGAAACACATTTCCGGCAACTTTTCATTAGCATTTAAATGAAATTTGATAGAAAAAGGCCTCCGCAGCAAAGCGAACAAACGAATGTCGACAACAAAAGGCAGGCCAATAATAAAAATGGTGAAAATTTTCATTTTTACAACAAATTATCGCATGAGTTTTCACTTGGCTCGTGGTTGTTGTTGTTGTTGTTGTTGTCGCTGTTATTGTTGGCGTTTTCACCAACAGCAACAAAACATAATAAAAAAAAAAAGAAAGAAACAACAAACAGAGGCGGCGGCAGAAAATGCTCCTTTCACTCGTCCAACAACAACAAATGAGACGAGTGAAAAACGTTTTGAAGAAAAGGAAATGCTTTTCATTTTACACACAAACACACACAAACAAACACACATAGGCAGGCACACAAAGGCGATTCACAGATAAATTTAACAACACAGAAACGAGCTGGCAATTTAATTTAAATAAATAATGTGATCTTCCATGCCAATGCAAATGATTTAAAGAAGCAAAACAAAAGAAGAAGAAAAGAGAAACTACTCTTAGCGCCTGCTCATCTCTTCACTTCCGCTACTAAATGCAGTAGCGACAACAACAATAACAACAACAATGGCCAGTCAGCCACCCACCCCATTTTTGCTCGTGCAATTTCTCTTCAATTACGCCTTGCTCATTTATGCTCTTCGTCATCACACACACACACATATGTAAGTAACTTGGTATGCATGTGTGCATGTGTTTCGGTGTGGCCGAGATGTCAACACTGAGCGCATATCAATTTTGTAAACTCCCACGCTCAAGTTTCGTTTTATTGTTAAGTTTCGTTTCGTTTCGCTACGTTTCTTATTTCGATGTTGTTGTTATTGTTGTTATTGCTTATTGTCTTTGTGTGAAGTCAGTCGTTAATTTCGTTGCGTTGTGTTGCGTCCATTTGCCTTTTATGAACGCAGCACAGCGCAGCGCAGTCGAGGCAAAGGCCGACCCATAAGGAGAAAGCTCCTCAGCCTCTGTCTCTCTCTCTCTTTCTCGCTCGCTCTGCAGTTTTGCTTGCAGTTTTCGTGAAAGTCGCTGCCAGCAGCAGCAGCAGCAGCTGCTCTGGCTACTGTTGTTGTTGTAGTTGTTATATAAAATGTATAAAAATCATTTAAGTAGAGTGAAATTTGTAAGTTTTGCACACTTTTTTTTCCAAACGATTGCAATTATGCATTTGTTTATTACTTTAAAATCTCTGCCACAGTGGTGAAAGGCTGCGTTCCGTGTAATAAAGCTTTACAATGAACGAGAAGAAGAAGAAGAAGAAGAAGAAGATAACAAATATGTCTTGCATTCTATTTCCACTATGAAACTATTATCTTTCATCAGTATTTTATCTAGATAAGTTGTTGCCATGTGGATGGCTCTTGCTCAATTTTGACACCTTGTCAGGCCGCATTGCAACATAAATGAAAGTTTACACTAGTTTTGCTTTAATAACGAATTATGACAAAGGGAAAACATATTACGTAAGCATTACAAGCAGCATTGAAATGAGCCGTTGACGACTGCGCCATTGCTTGCCCTGTATTTATTTGTATGACGCGCACTGTATGCGCGCAGGCGTGTAGGCGTCAGAGACAGACGTTCGCTGCGGCAGCGACTGCGACAGCGACAGCGAATTTCACCCGACCGCAGTGTAACCGAAGCCAGGCGAGGTAAAACGAGAGCAAATCGCTGTTGGGCACGAACAACGACGACGACGACGAAAAGACGACAACGCTTTATGTAATCGGCAGCGCAGCAACAACAACAAAAACAACACAAACGCGCGCTAAGCTTGCGGCGAAAAAATAAAACTCGTTTGATGACGTATCTCGCACAGTCAAAGCTCAGCTTACATGCGGCCTCCCTGCTCGCTCGCTCGCTCTCTCTTGCTCTTGCTTTTGCTCTCTGTTGTAGCTTGCACGTTGCCCGTTACCCGCTGAGGCGAGCGCGTGGCGTTTTGTATTGTATAATAGTAAAAACGCTTAATTATCATTGAGCGTACGTCATTAGCGAACATCATTAATGTGTTGAGCCATGATATGAAATCAATAAATTAATAAACATTTTGTGCCCAATTTTTTACACTGCACAAGAGTTTGGGGCCAAACTTGGTCTGTCTATTGTTGTTGCTGCCACAGCCACAGCCACAGCCACTGCTGCCACTGCCGCTGCCGCTGCCGCTGCTGCTGTTGGCTTGTTTGCATTTTGCCGCTTTTACCATTTCTCTGCACTTTCTAAACAAATTGTGCGGCGACTGCGACGAAGCGAATGAAACGACGACAAGAAATTGGCTTTCATGCGTTTTCACATTTTGTTTTTGTCGTGCTTTCATTTTTGTTGTTGTTGCCGGATTTCTACTCGCGCCTCTCGCTCTCTGTCTCTTTCACTCCTTGTATATCTTTTTATTGGCTTAGAAATTTATTTGTGCTTTCGAGATTTGTTCTAAATACAAAATGTGAAAGAGGCAGTGATGCTGTCTGGGTGAAATGCCTTAAGCAAAGTGAAAATAAAAAAAAAAAAAAAAAAAACATTTGTAGCAATAATTTTATTGATTGGAGCAGAGCAGAGTTCAAGCAACTCGCAGCGAATCACTCAGACACAGCGCCTTGGCAACATGTTGCTGCAGCAATCGATGTTAATTAAATAATTTTTGAAAGTTTTGCAGTCTTTTTCTTTTTTTACTTTAAATAATTTATTAACTATGTACATCTACTTATTTGATATTAAAATGAGAAAGTTGTGAGTTTAAAATAACAAAAACAATTGTCAGAGGCCTAACAACTTGTTGCTGCAACATGTCATCGAATGCTTAACGAAGAGAGGATCAAGCAATTGCATAAACATCAGCTTTACACACATGTTGCTACGATCAGTAGAAGGATGGAGTGACTGAGCGAGTGAGTGAGTGAGCTCTGTCCCTTTTGGCAGACGCACTCAAGCAAACTTCCCTTTCCGCTGGTGCAGAGGGCGTGCAAAAAAAAAAGCCATAATAAAACCACAATTCAGTCATTTCGTTGTCCACTTACGAAAATCAAAGCAAAGCAAGTATAATATATACACAACTAAACTGTAAATGACTCTGCAAGTCTTTCGTTAAGTAAAAGAGGGTGAGAGAGAACGTGTAGAACGAATGTCAGGCGAGTGTAACAGAGTGGGAGGGAGTGCGATAGGGATATAAGCGTGTGAGTGTGTGAGTATGTGAGCTGTTCCGCTGTCCCGCTGCTATTCTAACTCTCTCGCACGCGTTTGCCATAATATGAATCACATGAATAAAGGGAAATATAAATAAGAATCGCTATCGCTGCGTCAGGGCCTATCGACCGATTCGCTGTCGCGACACACTCAAGGCTAATTAAAAGCAACAAGTGCATAAAATCAAAAAAAAGCTCAATCAACAATATCTCGAGCGAGACAGCCAGTCAGCTGTTTCGCTTTGCTTCTGATTGCTAACCACCCCCAGCTCTAACTCCACTTACACTCGCGCTTACCAACACTGACAGCAGCTGGCTCTGGCAATCTTTCGCTCGCTAAGGTTATAAGACGTTAACCAATTAAAAGTGGGTTACGCCGAGGTTGCAAGCCAAACTAGCACACACACACACACACACACATGTATACATAACTGTATTTGTATATGTGTTATTTTTATTGCAAGTCATCAAAATGAGCACAGCAAATAATGTTGGTAAATGCACTGAAAATTTGTTAAACAAAATTTTTTGCTGTTTTGTCGCTAGCCAAGGATGCGCGCTACGCCTTGACAGTGTTGCAAAACTACAGTAAAAGCACGCTGGAGCGCACGAGCAGCCAAAGGCACAGAATGGCATAGATTTTTAAATAAAATTAAATATATTTTTTAAATTAAATTTAAATATATTTAAATTTTATATTTTAATTAGAATAGAATGGCATAGATTTTTAAATAAAATTAAATATATTTTTTAAATTAAATTTAAATATATTTAAATTTTATATTTTAATTAGAATTTATTTTTTTTTTTTGCAGTTTTCACTGTATTGAAAAAAAGGTGAAAATCTTATTTGAATTTATATTTAATTAAAGCTGTGTGCACCTTTTGATACGCCAAATGCATTTTCTAAATATATATATATATATATATATATATATATATATATATATATATATATATATATATATATATATATATATATATATATATATATAATAATAATTTATATATATATATATAATTTTTTTTCTTTTTTTTTTTGGCATTTTTTTCTTTATTTAAATACTGCAAAATTCATATTTAATAATTTATGGCAGCTGTGTGCCGTTTCCATTTTGTTTCACTGCCTGTGGGCCCCCGCATGCGTACATATATTTATGCACATGACTGTATAACAGTTTATTTACCTTTTATCACAGAAATTTGCAGCGGCGTTACAAAACTCCTTCGAATTGGGGCATTTAACTAATAATACTAGGCACAGTGGAGATTGTTGTTGTTGTTGTTGCTGATTGTTGCTGTGATGCTGGTGCTGGTGCTGATGCTGGTGGTGGTGGTGTTGTTGCTGGAGGTGTTGCTGGTTGCTGTGGCTTTGCTGTTGCTGCTGCTGTGCAGGATGAGCGCAATTAAAATGCTGCTGCTGCTGCTGGTAGTGCGACGAGGAGGCAGACGGAGAAGACGATGACGAAGAAGAACTGGAGCTATTGCTCGCTGAGGATGAGGCAGAGTTGTGGCTGTGGCTGTGGCTGCTGCTGTGCTGATGATGCTGCTGCTGATTGAGATGCCGACGAATCGATTGATTAATGCGATTCGTAATTGAATTGGTCAAAGCGGAATGATGGCTATGCAGATGATGATGCGGCGACAGAGAGCTGCTGCTGCTGCAGCTGGCGGTGGATGAAGTCGGCCCAAAGAGGCGGCTGGCAATGACGCTGCTGTTGCTGTTGCTGTTGCTGCTGTTGCCGTTGTAGTGCCTGTTGCCGGCACAGGCGCTGCTGCAATTGTTGCTGGAGGAGGAGGAACTTTGTGCGCGCGTTAAAATATTTTGTAAATTGCTGTTGTGGCTGCTGCCACTACTGTTGCTGTTGCTGTTGCTGTTGTTGTTGTTGCTGAACGCAGCCTGCAATATGCTGCTGGGTGTTGCCAAATGTTGCGCCAGTGTTGCTGTGCCACTTCTTGTTGCTGCGGCGGCGGCGGCGGCGGCGGTGGCGGCTGCTGCTGCTGCTGCAGTTGCTCCACTTTCGTAATTCAGGTGACCCAAATGTTGTTGCAAAACTGAAGTTGCTGCCGCTTGTTGCTGCTGCTGCTGCTGCTGCGGCGATGGTGGCGGTGGCGGCGGCGTTGGCGTCCTAACAGCAACAGCGTGTGGGTGTGACGGCGACGTCGATGTCGACGTTGACGTTGACGCTGGCGTCGTTGTCAGCGACGATCTGCGCAGTAATACTGGAGGCGTTGATATCAATTGCTGCAAGCGGCTGCAGTTGCTGCTGCTGCTGCTGCTGCTCGATGCTGGCGTCTCTGCCAGCGCGCTGCTCAATGCGCTGGCAGCGGCAACATTTTGCGTTCCACTTTGACAGCAACAATTATCACTCGAAATTTGTTGCTGCTGCTGTTGTTGTTGTTGCTGCTGTTGTTGTTGTTGTTGTTGCTGCTGTTCCAAATTCACATCGACAACAAGATTTTCATTTTGATAGATTTCGTGCAGACTTCGCTTTTTTTTAATTTTCACGTACGGCTCGTACATTTTATAATTGAAAATTTGCTCAATTATTGCTTAGTTGTTGTTGTTGTTGTTTTTTTTTTCGTTTGCTGTATTTTGTTTACTTTGCCAATCAATTTGTTATGTATTCACATTTATTCACTCAAACTCAAACTCAAAGCACAAAGCACATGTATCGAAATTATTTAATTCAATTTATCTAATTTTCTGCGACTTTTTTGATTAACCGTTCGCCGTTAGATTACTTTGTATTTGTTTTGCTTAGAATTGCACAAAAATTAAATAATGCATTTTTAGTTGCAACACTTTTAGATTGAAACCCTGTTGTTGTTGTTGTTGTTGCTGTGGCTGTAGCAGCTGCTAATTTGGCCGTCAACTGCCTTTTCTTAACGCACGCAATTGAAAACGAACCACAACCGCTTCGCTTGAAAGTTTGCGGAGAACTGAACTAAGTGTAGCCAACTGAGCAACGGTTCGGCTGAATGCTGTCGACGTCGCTGCTGACTGCTCACTGCTCGCTGCTCGCTGCTCGCTGCTGCTGAGTGAGCGGACAGTCCGATTTCAATGCTCGGTGAATTTTTGGTGTCGACGCCAACAGCGCTGCTCACAGCGTTTCATTTTTCGTTTCGTTTCACTATGTAACAAAATCGACGCTGCAGCAGTACGTACGACATACTGTGTCGAAATGTACACACACACACACACACACACACATACACACGCAAACACATTTAGACTAGTGCAGAGCGAACACACAGCTACAGCTACAGCTACACCTACACCTACACCTACACCTACACTCTCTACGGTTAGTCAAGTGAGAGGCGTTGGTGGGGCGCTTTGTGTGAGGTCGATTAGCGTATGGGAAAGGAAGCAAAGTCGGCGGCGACACTGAAAAACCACTGAGCGCAACTGCGGAGAGAGTGCCTGCCAGTCAGCGTGCGAGAGAGCGAGAGCGATAGCGAGAGCTAGCTGAGGGCCAACGGCAGCTGATAATTGTATGTATTCAAGTGTGCGTGTGCCTGTGCCTGTGCCTGTGCGTGTGAGTGTGAGCGTGAATGTATGAGGCTGATGACGAGGGCGAGGCGAACGAGGCCATGGCATGATGGCTGTTGGGACAGCCAGGCCAAGCTGGAGGTCCTTCCAGCAGATAAGCCTTAATCATTTAGTCACAGAGCCAGCAGCTCTTCAATTGAACCGCCGCGATGGCCTTGCTGCTGCTGCTGCTGCCGCTGCCGCTGCCGCTGCCGCTGCTGTTGCTGCTGTTGCCTCTTATTGTTGTTCTTGTTGCGGCTTGCTTATCGGCGCTTCCTACTTTACATCAAAGTGCGCGACGGCTTCAGCTTCGATTGCACATATCGTTTATGCTCATTCCCATTGTTGCTCTTACGCGTCGTTGGGGGTGCGTAACGACATGACATTACGTTACGTTATGTTACGTTACGTTACACAGTGTGCATAACTGTTATTGCAAGAATTTTACTCCGAGCTCATTTTATAAAAAGAAGTTTTAGTTTCGGTTTTACCCAAGTGTATGTGTGTATGGGTGAATACATGTATGTGTGTGTAAATATATACGTAGTTATTGTTGCAAGTACATACATATGTTGTTATATGTGTATGTATATAGGCATAGGTACATACATATGTATACAGTCATGTATGTATTTATATAGGCATAGGTACATATGTACTCGTAACTATGTATTAGCCCAGGGGCGTTGTCGGCAACGCATGTCACGTCGTTTGCAGTCGTCGTTGTTGTCGTCGTCGTCGTCGTCGTCGTCGTCGTCTGCTTCTTAGTTTTCGTCTTCGTCTTCGTCTTCATGCGTTGTCGCGGCCCACCCAAATAGAAGCAGGCAGCCGGCTCATCACTTAACTCCGTTCTCCCTCTTTCGTGCGCTCGCTCGCTCGCTAGCTCTCGCTCTCGCTCTCTCTTTGCTCACGTTGCCCACTCAACACATTCGTTTCATTTATGGCGTGCAAATTAGCATCGGCCGCAGGGGCATCGTGTGTGTTCGCATGTCCTTTAGCCCGGGCCACACATCAACTACAACAACAACAGCGACGACAGCTACTGTAAATATTTGTATGCATGTGTGCGTGTGTGTGTGTGTGTGTGTGTGCGTGTGTGTGTGTGTGTCTGTGTCCGTGTGCAACTCTCTCAACGGCGACTGTCAATCTGTTGCCCATCAGTCGGGGTCTGGGCATCATTTGAATGTGTGAAAATTTGACAGTTATGCGTCGTTTGCTTTGAAGTAGTTGCAAAGGCCGAAAACTCGAAACTCGAAAGACGAAACTCGAAAGCCGAAAGCCGAACAGCAGCGCTGTTCGCTGTCGGTGTTGAAAGCTGGGCGAGAGTTGCGATTGCGTTGAGTTATCGTTGGGAGAAGGAGGCAGCAGGCAAAATGCTTCACTCTGAAATTGGCTAATTTCAACTGTCGAGCAAATCCAATTAAGAAAGGCATTTTGCGTGTCTGTCTTCTCTAAGGTTCTTTCAATTAAAACATAGTTTTTTTTTATCACTTTTTTTTACGTACATAAATTAGATTCTCATCAAAGTACGAGCCATCACTTCCCACACAGCAAACGCGCCTTATTGGGCGAGAGCAACTCAAGTTCACTTTGATTATTCATATATACACACATACATACACACACATACATATACATACTAAGGCCATTCCACGTCCATTGGCCTTTGACCACTTCCTTCAATAGCGGAAATAACATAACTGGTTCACCTTTCGATGCGATTCGGTTTGATGTTGAACTAGAGCCACGCCTCCCCCCTTCAATCGATTATTATTGTTATCGACTTTCACAAAGCCAGCTTACAATTAATCGATTTTCTATAAGCTGTTAATAGAAATTCCTATCGCTGTGTGCATGTATGTGAGTGTGTGTGTGTGTGTGTGTAAAAGCGCATGCACATGATTTACTTGACACTAATTTCCATAAATAAAACAAAAAGTTCAATAAAAACGTAGGACCTCCCATCGCACGCCCACCCTCCTCTCTCTTTCTCTATCTCTATCTCTCTCCTATCCACGCTCTGTTAGCGCTTCAATGAATGGACGGCTCTCTGACAATAACCCAATTTTCACTAGCAACAAAGCAAAATACAAACACACATGCAATACGTGTGTGTGTGTGCGACGCGTGTGTGACGACCAAGGCAGGCAGCGACGCTGACACCGACATCGACATCGACAGCGACCGCAACGTCATCTCATTCGAATTCGAAATCCCATTCTCGTTCTGATTCTCATTCTCATGACCATCGCCCAGCCTCTTCTATATTTGACAATATTTAAAACTAAACTAAAACTTGAGCTTATATGCGCTGCCAGCTGCGACGCAAGCAGTGGGTGGGCAGCGACGCCGCTGACGAAAGTGTTAATTGATTTTATTGGCTACGAGAGCTGCTTTAGCTGCTGATCGATGCGTCTTAAAATAAACACACGCACGCATCTGAAACGAGTTGGACAAGCTTCAAATCCACACAGCTGAGTGAGTGTGTGTGTGTGTGTGTGTGTGAAGACAATGAGAGAGGCAGAGAGGAAGGGCGGTGTAAGCAAATGGACACAAATGGAGTTGTAAGCGCGTCCAAATACCGTTCACACATCGCGAGAGAGCCAGCTGCCCAAATGCCGTGGGATAACTCAACTTCCGCACTCGTGCCGAGCTATGGAGTGAAACTTTGAGATTTTTTTTTTTTTTTTTTTTTTTTCGTAATCACTTTGCACACAACAGCAATTGCCGTTTCGGTTGCAGCTTTTTACTGTCTTTTTTTTGCTCAGGTTTTTGTTGTGTTTGTTTCGTCTCGTTTCGTTTCGTTTCTATTAATTTGCATTTGAAATTTTTCATAATCGCTTGTGGCTGATCCCATGTAACGAAATGAGTGAGATTGGAGCGTGCGCCATTTTCCGCATTTCACACACACACACACACACACACACACACACACCTATGCACGTTTGAGTCGATTTGTAAGTGATTTTCGTTGTCGTCATCAATTGACCAAATTCGAACTTTCCAATAAAGATTTCGAATTACGAATTTTCGATTTCCATTTACCTTTTAGCATACGCATAAAATGTAGTAACTTTTTTTTTTTTTTTTCGTATCTGTCACGCGCCCATTGAAACTAGTTCAGCGATAATTCATAAAGAGTTTATTTATTATTTCGATGCGATGTTTTTCTTCATCTTCCCCCTCTTCTTTATTTCGTTTTCTGTTTCTTTCTTCTTTTTCTGGTTTTCAGTTTTCGTAACCAGGTTTTAGGCTGCCCAAAGTGGGGGAAAAGTGTCGAAAAAATGCGTGTCGAGTCTCGACTTGGCCTTGGTTTACTATGGTTTATGCTGCTTTCGTCGATTATACAATAATATCCGACTCGACCCAGTGGAAGCAACTCGCTCGCTCGCTCCACTCTGCCATTGACAACTCTTGCGAGTGGTGGGTATGATGGACTTCCTAAACATTATGTATTTATTCATATAAATAGACTGTGCAGACGACTCGACTGTAGGAGCTTACGAAAAGTGAGCTACAAAAATGAATTTTATATTCCGACCACCCTCGGCTGTAATATATATATTCCTCACTATGTATTGACGAATCAAAAATGTTATCATCAAGAAAGTTACGTATTAGTTGTCTGTTCTTATATACATATTTTTCGTTCGCCTTTGCTTTACGTCTTTCTCATACTCATTTCCCTTACTTATTTCCTATTAAGTTTCCTTATCTTACGTCTTACGTCTTTCTTATATTGTTTTCATTAATTACATCTTACGTTTCTTATTCATACGTCACTCTTATATTCAATTGCCGTATTTACGTTGTCTTACGTCTAAAATCTTTCTGTTTATTATTTGCCTCTCCTTCGCAGATTTACGTTCTCTTATTTACCAGCCTTACGTCATCTTACGTTTTATTTTAATACGACTTACGTTTTCTCATATTAAATTGCGTTATTTATCTTACGTGTATCTCAAATTCATTTGATTTGATTACGTCGTCTTACGTTTCTTCATCTTATGTTACGTTATGTCTTCGTTACCTTACGTTTCTTTGCCCATTGTCGTGACACTTTTCTACTGTTTACGTTAAGCAAGTCGTTTTTCGTTTCTTCTCCTTACGTTTCTATACGATTTGTTGCGTTACGTTACTGCAACCCAAAGTTCCGTCGAGAGTTTTGTCGTGAGTCGTCTTACGCTATTTAATCTTTACGTTACGTATTATTTGTGTTACGTTTATCTCAGCTTCTCTTGTAATACTTTCATTGTTCGTAGTTCCCCCGCTGGTTAATCTTCAGCTTGGTTCATTATTCATTCATTGCCTTACGTTTTCCTTAAGGGATTTGTTTACCTAAAGCCATTTCCTGCTCCATTCTATATTTTATGATAGTTCAATCTGGTAAATAGGATCTATACAGTTCTTTGTTTTCCTTCAACAACTGCAAAATTTTACAGCTCGAGCTGAGGACAATTTGTCAAGTCGCGCCTTGGGTCAGGTCTTAGACCTGATCTTATCATCCATTTGGGCATCGACAGGGAACACCCAGGCTGGACCGTGAGATGTCAAAACAAGAATCGGTAATTTGATTGTTGTCTCGCCTGGGTCGCTGGGTGGGCAGAATGGACAACGAAGGACATTTTCGGATTGTTGACGAAAATCAGGAACACGAAGAAGAAGAAGAAGAGGACAAAGCAGCATCCATTCAAGATCTCCGCAGGTCGACAATCGAGGCAATTGCTGAAGTCCTCCTCACCCTCACGCTGGCCGACACTAACCACAAAGTAGGGTTTCTTCTCCTGCTTCTTCTTATTCGTATTCTTATGCGTCTTCCTCGTCTTCACCTAGGACAATGGCCGTAGGGCTGGTAATAGACTTCCCACGGCGTTTGTTTACGCTCATTAAATGTGAAAAAGGTGCCACTGGCGGGGCAGCTGTCGCTCTTGCACCTGTAAATGGATTGCAGCGTGTGTGGTCCTGCCTCATATGTGGTCTAGACGTTACTTACATGCACTGAGAGAAATTATGCGATAGCTAAATATGATTTTTATATAAAATACAACTTTGATGAAAACTAAGAGATTCGAGTTGAGAATTTTTTGTTTTTGGAATTTCATTTCACATTCAGATTTGAAATTTTATTTTCGAAATTAGATTTCGAGTTTCAGTATAAAGCTTTGATTTCGCATTTAGATTTAGGATTTTATCGAATTTAGACTTTGAATTCTTGTGTCAAAATTCGATTTAAGTATCTCAGTTTCGCATTTAGACTTCGAATTTGGATTTCCCTCTTCGATTTCGAATTTTAAGTTTTTAATTTCAGTTTTGAATTTAGATTTCGCTTTTCGACTTCAAATTGTATGGCATTTAGATGTTTTCTAGTAAATAATAAAATTTCCAAGTACTTTATAACAAATTATTTTATATATTCATATTATTAAAAAAATCCATTTTAGCAAATTCTGTGTCATTTATATATTTTAAAATTTTAATTTCAAAATCATTTCACATATAAATTTCTTTAAGTGTTTTTTCTTTTTTCTAACAATTACGACTCAATGGCAAATAATTCAATCTACGCTCATTTGCTCTTTTGACGACTCCTCGTCCATCGTGATGGATGTGCGAGAGAGCTGGAGCAACATGCAAAGAACACACACAGCCACACACACACACACACACGCATGCACATAGACATTGTAGTTGTGGCTAGGCTAATTTGAAGTGCGTGCGTGTGTGTGTGCGAGTGGCTTTGTGTGTGGCCCAGCCGAACGGGCGGGCGAGCTTGGTCGGTCAGGTAGCTGCGAGATGAGCTGCGGCGTAGGATACGTCTGGGCAGCAGACCGAAAAGGAAACCCCTTCCCACTTTATAATACATCTTTTTGTTTCTTTAATAATTTAAATAAAGAAAAAAAAACCAAATGCCACCAAAGTTGTGCGGTTCTTCATATATGGATGTGTGTGGCTGTGTGTGTGTGTGTGTGTGTCAAGCGCAGACGCAGAGCCTAAACAATCACAAACACACACACACACACGCGCACTCACAGAGTCATGAGAGTCGACCTCGGCCTCGGCGCTGCTGCCAGCAGAACGATGAGTGGCGGAGCCACACACGAATTTGTTTTTTCTTCTTCTTTACTTGCTTTTCGAACTGCAGCGTTGGTGGCCGATGCGACGCAACACGACGCGACGCGAAGCGACGTCGCTGCCGCTAAGAATAAGGAAGAAGAGCAAGAAGAAACAGAAGTCGCGACGGCCGTACAACATATCAAGAGAGCCGCTACACACTTCATTTGCTTTCTTTCGAAATGCTCTACACTAATTTATAGGAAGGGTATAACAAGACATTTAAGCAATTATAAGAGAGTGGGAGACAGTGGAAGGAGAATATTTGTGATATTTTAGGTTTGCCTCAATTTGCCGTTCATTCTTTTCTCATGTGCAGGGTATTGCCTAGTCGTTAGTCCATGATTAGCACAATTTTACTCATTGTTGTTCTCACTTTTATTGCCTTTGGTTTGCTTTGACTTAATTGTTTTTCGGTTGTCATCGTTTGTTTTGCTCTGCCCCCGCTTATATACTCCAGCTGCCACTTCCATTCGCATCCTTAGTTTAATTTGATTTTAATTTCATTTGCTTTGCACGACCTTCGGGTAGGTCATAAAAATAAAAACGCCATCTATTGGTTTTTTATGGCTTCTTATCTGGTAATTAGTCTAATATCTACAGGTTGTTGTTGTCGAAGAGGCTTAACATGATTTAGCTGCGACTCAAGAGGGTGAGCGAGTGAGCGCATATAAAGGGGGGAGAGAATTTTAAGGTATGAGATGATATAAGGCAAAAAGTAAATGCTTTAGAGGCGACTCTTCATATGTGCACATATGTATGCTCTAAGCACAACTGTACCTTGGATTTAAGTACTTCAAATAATGCAGCAAAGGGTGACACTTCATGGTGGGCTCTAAGCTTAAAGGTAAACTTTCAAAATGAGCTGCTAATCAGTTAGAGACCAAAATAGGCATACAATATACATACACACACACATACACGCACGCATAAGCCTCGAAACTGAGCAGACAAACAAACGCACAAAGAAACTCAGCGTCAAGGCCCAGTTAAGAGACAACAAACAAACAAACAAACAAACAGCCAAGTTTCGATTGGAGAGTTGGCCCCAAAAACGTGGACCAAATGAAGACAAATTGTTAATAAACATAAATGTCTTATAATGCAAGAGTGAAAACTTTGCGCGCTCAAACTGAATTCAAAAGTCGAATTACATCAAAAAGAAAAAAAAACCAACGCAGTCTGGGATGAACATTAAAATAAGAAAAGAAACATGAAAAAAAAAGAAGTGGCAGCAGCAGCTGGCGACTGTTACGCACGTATCGTAGCGTAGTTATCACTCTTATACAGACCATGCGTGTGTCTCTTATACGGGTTGCATGTGTGTGTGTGTGTTTGAGTGTAATTAAGCGAAATTAGGGCGGCCCAAAAGGCGCACGCCAAACGAGATGGAAGCAACAGTCGAAAACTTATTAAACACAATTTTTTCATGTACCCTGCAAGCTATAGCTATGAATGGGCTGTATTGTTGCGTAAGAGCTACGATTGCAAATCTAATTAGAAATAATACTAAATATATTATTTTTATTTAATTCAATTTAATTTTCAAGCGCTTTTACTAAACGCAACGCAATTTAATTAATCTAAGTCATATGAATTTCTACTTATGATTTTACAGGATATTTGCGAGTCAGCTACTTGTGCGCTCTGTTCTCAATTGCTGAAGTTACAGTTTTTAAAGTTTTTTCTTTTCTGTTGAGTGAGCTACATATATTTCTATGTGCATGTATGTGTGTGTATGTGTGTGTGTGTGTGTAATACGCATACGAAAAAGAAAGCCACAAAGCGATGGCAAATTTTAGGAGTTCAATCAGCAGCGGCGGCAACTAAACCGAGACGACGAGTTGTTGTTGTTGTTGTTGTTGCTGCTGCTGCTGTTTCGCTTATTACGTCGCCTGCGCCGGCGAGGCTTGTGGCGCGCAGTCGTGCCCCCTTTTTTTTGGCCATGTGACGTCGCCGTCGCTGCCGACGTTAGCGCTTGCACAAAAACGTGTCGCGCTTGTTATGTAACCGCACACAGCGAGGCGGCGAAGCGCAGTTAGCGACGCTGACGTCGAAGTCGACGCTGCGACGCTGACTACGGTTTGTCATTTATCTCTAGACGTTTTCTTTTATTTATTTCTTTATTTATTCATTTTTTTTTTTTTTTTTTGTTTGTTTCGTGTATGCCAAATTTTGCTGTTGCCAAAAGTAGTTACCAAAAATATAAAAAAAAAAACCGAAAACTGAAATATATGCCGTATGCAACTGCAACTGCAATGGCAAACTGTGGAAACTGTGGGCGCTGCAATTCGTTTACGTTTGCGTTACTCTCGCTCTTGCTTCTCTCTCTCTCTCTCTCTTTCTCACTGCAGCTGAGCTGCGCTTGTTTATAATTTGCTGCGCTTTTTAAGCGCTTTGGCATGAAAAAGAGGTGAAACTAATTTTTTTTTTTTTGTGTGTTTGGTATTTGGTTGGGGAGTGTGTGGTAGGCTAGACTTGTTGTTGTTGTGGTTGCTGCTGGTGTGGAAATCCCTCGGTGTGTGTTTATGTAATACACATTTCGTCTTGCACGTATGTGTGTGTGTGTGTGTGCGTATATAAATGTCACTCAACTTCGGCTTTAGCCACCATTCGAAACAATTCCAGTTCAATCCTTGGCAATTAAGCTTAGATTGCACAACGCTCGCTGGAGACGACAATTGAAATTAGAAAGGCTGCAAAATTTTGTTTCTCCTATTTTTTTTTTTTTTTTTTGGGGGGAGATCAAAATGAAAACAAAGGCAGAAACAGCAACAGCGTCTGCTTGTTGTTGGCGTGAAAGGTGAAAGGTGTAGATAATCGGCAATAGCAGCAAAAGCAACAACAACAGCACAGAGAGTTTGACTCATGCGAGAGAGAGAGAGAGAGAGCAAGATTACCGTGCAGGTCGGCACGCGTGTCTTATGTGAGAGCTGCATGGCGAGCGTGCGTATGTGTGTCTGTGTGTGTGTTTGGCTCATGTGAGTGCTGGGTGAGATTTGAGTGCATGTCTGCATATGTGTATATATGTATGTGTCTATGTATGTGTGTGTGCGCAATCGCGGGTGGTTTCATTTTGTCTTTTGTTTTAATACAAATCTCAACTCGACAAATTTTGCAACTCTCTTTTTTTTTGGGGTGTTACGAATTCAAGTGAAATCGTCCCGCAAAACGTAAAAGGTAAAAAGTGCATGATTTTTTTTTTTCCATCATGTATCTCTTTTATTTATTTTTGGGTGTTTGTTTTGGATCGCGCATAGTTCCGGCATTGTTTGGATTTGCCCAGCCAGCTGGATATGCAGGCGAGATTTAAATTGATTGGCCGAAAAACAAAAAAAAATAAAAAGAAGCGAAAGGAAATTGAATTTCAAATGGACGGCGGATGAGCGATGCATTAAGTTGTGGTGGGGGTGAAATCACTGTGCCGCTTGCATGCATTTCCAATGTGCAGCTGCAATTGCCAACTGTTCTAGACGAATGCCAACATATGCTCATTTATCCTAATTAGCAACTGTTCTATGCTGATTAAATGTCAACTGTTATACTTAATAAAAGTGAGCGTGATTTGTGCTCATGTTACTGTTATATATTACCCTTAGGCTTAGTTATGTTATACTGTTATACCAACTGTTATACAGCATATACAAATATATATCTGCGTGAGCTGTTCTATATTCAAGTGATCAGTAAAATACTCAGACTGTTATACACATTAAGCAGCGCATTAACTGTTATATGAAAATGCATTTCAACTGCTATAGAAGATAAGATATTAGCTACTCTAGATTAAATGTACTATTGCTTGCGTTACTGTTATATGCATATTTACTGTTATATTTTTAACACTAGTTTAGAGAATTTTGGCTAGGTAAGTTCAAACTGTTGCAGCTGATCTATAAAACTGTTATATATATCGTACAAGGATTCGATACGCCATGGTAACAACTGTTATACAATCTAGCTAATTGTTATACACACCATTGTTGGCTGATTCACAGTTGAAAACGAATATCATGAATATTTAATTTGAAGAGTCATGGAACTGATAGTGCCACCCCCAACTCCAGCCCCATTCCCCACTTGGCTCGTGTGTGTGCCCCGTTGGCGCTCGCTCTGGCTCTGCCATTACCTTTCCAATTCCCCCATTAGGCCCAACAGCTGGCAAACAAAATGGAAATGAACTTTGAATTCAAATTTTTTGACTCGCGACGTGCATCAAAAAGGGGGGAAACTGGACAAAAAGTGCTCATTGTTTTGCATAAGTTGAATGAAAGAGAAAAGACTCCGAAAAGAAAAAAGCAGATCACCTTTCGTTTTTCACGCTGCTGAGAAAGCCATTAAGTGAATGCTGCCACCGCCACCGCCACCGCCCCCGCCCCTGACCCCCCATGGGACAAATTGGAGTTCAAATTAAGTGATTACCATTATTCCCAGCGCCCAGATGGGGGCCACTCACTTCGCTCTTCGAATTCGATTTTCCATTTTACAGCTCACATTCAAGTCCAGCATCGACTCTGAGCTTCTATTTTCCACTCCGAATTTGATTTCGACTGCGACTCCTTCCGATTCCATTGTAGCGCCTATCAAAGGCATCAGAGCTCGATTGGCACCTGGACTTAGAATCCTACTCCAACTATTCCATACCGATTGACTCCGAATTTGACTTGTTTCAGTGTCAGATTGCGAGTTTGTACCGATTCCGTCGTTTCATTCAAATCCCATCTCCACTCCGATTTAATGAGCGATTTTCACTCTGAATTGAATTGGAATCAAGCTTGTAGCTTAATTCGGAATCGGAATTGGACTCAGAATTTCATTCGTTTTCGAATCCGATTTTTACTGCTTCTTCACTTGTTTCGAAATCAGCTTTAACTTCAAAAAAAAAAAAAACACTGCGATATAAAGACTCTGACTCCGAATTCGGACTTACTCCGAATTGCGATAACAACTCTGCCATCGACTCCGAATTGCAATTACAATTCTGTCTTTGACTCCGAATCTCTGCCGCTGCAACTGCAGCTCCGCATTCAATTTCGACTCCGAAGCATAGCCACTCCAATACCGTCAACTGTTCTACATTATATATGCATCCAGCTGAGGCACTTTCAAATTCGGATTGCACAATTCAAAGCTTCAGAAAAATCATTTTTCACGTCAATTTGAGGCAGTTGCAAAAGTGGCCAAAGCCACAGCCAAAGCCAAAGCCCAAAACGACAATTTGCGTTCAACTTTCCACAGACGTCGCCGCTGTAGCTGTTGCGGTCGACGTCGGCAGCGACGTCGGTTATGTCATAGCCAGCAACGACGCCGCGACACCGGGAGCTGCGATTTCCCTCAAGTGAAACTGTGCAGCAACTTTTTGAAATTTTTTTTTTTCTTTTTCTTTTTGGAAAGCCGCGACGCTTTATGAAGCTGACTGCTGCTGTCGCTGTCGCTGCTGCCGCTGTTGCAAAGCGTAGGCCTCGACAACAACAACAACAACAACAACGGGAGCAACAGTTACAACAATAGCAGCGAAACGAAATCGAAAGTCTGCGCATCCGCAATTAAAACAAAAACTTTTGACCGCGTCTAAAAACGCCCGCAAAACGCGCGTTTTTTTTTTTCGTTGTTTCTCTTTGACCTCATTTAAAGCGCAGCTCTTTGACAATAGATGGCGCTGGTGTCAGCGCCAATAACTGACCCAGCTCAATGAGACATGAGATTTGACATATTTTCATCTGTCTCCTCATATCCTCATGCAGCCACTAAACAATAGATGGCGCTGCATAGATCAGCTCAGCTCTAGATCACTCTGAGCAAAGCAAAAATTTCTAATTAAGCAAATTTCAAAACATTTCACAATAAATTTTAGAGTTAACCAAAAAAATTGCATTTTTTAACAGGAATTTTCAACTGGTTTTTTTTTTTTGGCTTTAAATTTTTGCTCATTGAATTCTTCGATCGCCTTGTTTTTGGTGTCGATTTAAATGAATAATTGCAACGGGCTCTTTAAGTGGGTCGATCGCAGCGATCGTTGGATCACTTTAGCCTCGCAATTTAAATAAATTATAATTACTCACGTGCAGAATTTGGTATTTGAGCTGTGTAAAGCCTTTAAAGGGCTGCTTTCTGAACATACCTGAAAGAGAGAGAAAGAAGGCAACAAATATTTATTAATTACATTGGAGGCATGAACGAGCTGAAAGTCTTAAGTCTAAAGAGTCTTCATTAAGAGCGAGTAGGTGTTAAGTAGTGCCTGACTGGTAGATACCCTAAGTGTGAGCATAGTTGACAGATGAGCGCAGTTCACATATATACACATATACTATAAAACCCAGATATTTAGCATAGAGCTCGATTGAACCTCGGGTCTAGCTGTGCGATTTTAATTAAATTAGCTGAGCTTAATAATAAACTCAGAAGGTCTGCATATACCAAGGATCAAGTCTGTATAACAAAGAGTCTTCAAATGGTATATATATTTATCATATATATATTATAGTATAGAATAAATTTATTTTATATACTTTAGAACTTTTGTAAGTGAGGATTAAAGTCCAAATCTGCTAAATCGATATTTATCGATGATAAGAAAATATAAATTATATATATAAATGATCGAATTTCAAGTCTTCATCAGCTTTTTAAGCATATGATTAGTTCTATATATAGATTTATGTTTTTATACACTGATCCCATTCAAAATGGGAAAGCAGGATATAATGGGTTTGTTTCTTCTTCTTCTTTTGCTGCCTGTTACACACATAGACAGCTAGCCCATATGCCCTGGTCCCCATTCAGGCCCAAACACATTTCCAGTTAATTGGTCCATAGAAATGCTGCCTAAAATGTCATGAATGTGTCGAAACGAATTTTGAAACATTTTACTTGATGCTTACGTGCATTAAAAATTGATAAACGATAAATCGAAAATCAACTGAGCCATAAATTTAAACATGACACGAAACAAAGTGAAATTGGAACAAAGTTCGAAATCCATTTCGAAATCTACAACTGGGAAGCTAACAAAGGTGTGCGTGTGTGTGTTGAGGGTAGCTGTGATATTAATCCAGCCATAAATCAACTGTCACGTCAAAAGTTGACATGGGACATGGCTCTGCTTGCTGGGCCTATGACTCGCTGCCGCTGCTGCTGCTGCTTCTTCTTCTTCCTCTTCTGCTTTGTCGCAAGCCCCATGTCTTATTTCCAATGCGACAAGCGTAGCCAGCGCTGCTGTCTTGCTGTTGGGGTCAACTCATCTAAAGCCACTCCCAAGCTCAGCCAAGAGACGAACGAGCCGAATCAAACGCGCTGCTGGCAATGAGCCAAGTTATGTAGCAGCCTTTGTTGTAGTTGTTGTTGTTGTACTTGGTCGAACCTCTTCAAATACACACACACACACACAGACCCATAAATGTGCGTTAGGCGTGTGTGCAGGGTTAGAAAATACGCTAAACAGCTGTGGCTGTAGCGCTGCTCGTTCAATCTGTCTAGACTTCTAATATACTTAGGCTTTGGGCATACGAGAGGCAGGCATCTAAACTTGCCCAGCATCTTCAAGCCGAATTTGCTAGCGCTAAGCAACTAACTCTTATATTCCTCGAGCTATGCTTAAGCAACCAATTAGAAATATCGATATTTATCGATTATAAAAATATTCGAATTATATTACAGTTTCACATAAAAAAAATATTTAAATATAATTAATACTTTAACTTGAAGAGAGAGATAGAGAAAAAGAAAGACAAGCTTGATGTGCCTATAAAATATATATATATTACTTAAATATCTTTAAGCTGAGTCGAGCTAGACATCCGGTTTCACCCCATTCTCAGCATACCCATCACCATTGCATAACATTCAATGGGTATTCGAGATCAACTTTATTTCCTCTCAATCTCTATTTTATGCTCTTTTACATGCAAGCCAATATACCCCGCTGTTTAGGCATATTCAATGGGTATACGGCTCGAGCTGAAACAATAAATACTCTGGCACGCATTTTTATCCATTGCCGCGACGAAGGCAATGCCCATGTTGATGCTGCTGAGGCTAGTTTCACGGCCAGCTTCCGTCGCGCCCCGCACCCTGCCCCGCCAGTCGACCCCTCTCCACACACTCCTCTATAGGCCCCCCTTAATATAGGCATATATTTTGCAGAGCTCGAAGTGAAAAGCCGGCTTGCTTTGCCTTGTCAAGTGCTTTGTTGCTGTTGCTGCTGCTGCTGCTGCTGTTGTCGCTTTGTTTCACACAAATTTGACGGCAATGGCCGCACAACAACAACAACAACAACTGACAAACAAACAACAATCACAATTTGCGTTTTGAGAGACATTTGAAAAAAAAAAGTGTTTTTTTCTGCGCCGCTTGGCAACAATTTGAAGTCAATTAAGGCAGAGACTAAGCCACAGAAGAGTTCACTAAACGAGGGTCGACTGAGCAGTTGCTAGTACAATTGAAAATGCTGCCATGAGGCTTAAAGCTAATCTCTGAGCAATTCATGGTCAAATTATTGTAGATGATGCGATCAAAATGTCAGAAAAACTTATCGATAACAATTGATATCGAGTGAAAGCTTGAGCTTTGGATAGGCCTAATTGACTATAGATAGAGATAGAGAGAGGGCGGGAGAGAGGGAAGCTAGAGAAGAAGGAGAGAGGAGAGAATAGAGCGAAAGAGAGAGAGAGAGAAAGAATGAATGAATGAGAGGCAGAAAATAGGTTGCTCTCTCTCTTTTCTCTCTATCTCTATTTCTGTCTATCTATATTTCCCTTCTCTATATAGATCTTTCTTCTTTTATCTTTTCTCTCTCTCCATCGCTTTATCTATTTCTCTCTCACTTCTCTCCCTGCCTCCCTCTCTCTTTCTTCCCCTTTTTCTTTACACTCTATTGATATCGTTAATAGTAAATTGCAAAAAGAAAATGAAAACGAAATTCGCTTAAAGGAGAAATCATTAAACGAGGGCTCAAGCTAAAGACCAAAGCAAGACATACTTCTACAGCAACAACAACAACAACAACAACAAAGCGCAATTGAGCTCGAGTTATATTTATGACAGTCGCTGTCGCCGTTGCTGTTGTTGCTTTTGGTTTCGCTGCTTTCCCATTTGCATGTGACAATCGCCAAATGCAAATTTTTGTGCAGCGAAGCGTTTTGCTAGCGTTTAAAGTCGCGTCAACTGTGCAGCTGCAGCAGCAGCAGCAGCAGAGGCAGCAGCAGCAGCAGCAGCAGTCACTAAGCTCAGTTGAATCACTCAATAAGCTTGAACTAATGAACTGATCAAATGATAGTTCAGTTCATTTGCTCGATCTAGATGTTCTTTTGAGCCTTTCGCTCTCACTGGTTCACGCAATAGTATGTGTAGTTCATGAACTTGTTCAAATTCAACTAGAATATTCAATTTTTAGTCTTTGCTTTTGTATTCCAGTTCCAGTGCCAGTTACACTCAGGCAACGGCAGTTAGCCATCGCTCCTTGCAGCGACAGACACCTTAGCTCCAATCAAGGCAAATAATGAGCTCGTAATGTGGATCACATGCAATTTGCAGCTGACCTTTACATGCATTCATCGTGTTGCCTCAATCTGTATCTGCGAGTGTAGCTTCGACTGTATCTGTAACTTTACCTAATATGTATCTGTATTTGTATTTATATCATATATATATGATATATATATATATATATGTGATTCTATAAGTGTATTTTTATCTATATTTATATATATATATCTGTATCTTTATCTATATCTATATTTTAATCTTTCTATCCATCTATAACTAACTAATGTATCTGAAACTATATTATCATACTCGTGTGTTTGATTTGTATCTGTATCTATTTTGAATCATCTTTTAGTCCGCAACTGTATCTGTCAGCTCTATCAACACATGTATCTAAATATTGATTCAATGCATTCCCATCTATATTTCTATCAGTATATCTTTACCTGAAAATGTATCTGTATCTGTTAGTGTATAATGCCCGTAGCTCTTTCTATAAAGTATCCATGTTTATATCTGAATCTCTATTCTTATCTATTTCTGTTTCTGCACATGTATTTATCTATATTTAGCTGCATCTCTATCTGCAGTTGTATCACATTCCCATTAGTATCTATCTTGATATTATTTACTGTATCTGCATCTGTATGCTTGACCTACTTCTGGCAGTTGTAAAAATTCAATAACAAGAAGAAAGAAAAAAATGGAAAATTAACAGAGTCAGAGCCGGAGTCAGAGTCAGAGTCAGAGTCAGAGACAGAGACAGAGCCGGAGTCAACCGGCAGCATTGATAAGAAACCCAACAAAAAAGCTGAAATTGAATCAAGGCTGCAGCAGTTCGGCACGATTTCTACTTTTGGCTGCCCTTCGCTGTAGCTGAAGACAGACAGACAGACAGACAGACAGAGAGTGAAACAGTAACAGAAACAGAAAGCCAAAAGCCAAGGAGGAGTCTCTGACAAAAGCCAACTGCTTGCACCCATTTCCATTTGCCCATTTCCCGCATGCACGAAACGTGAGTGCCCCTATCGAGGCCCTTCCCCACCTGGCACCTACCCCTACTGCTCCAGCAGAGAGGCACTGCGATGCGATGCGTGTGCGTACGTGATGCAATCAAAATGTTATTAATAACGCAATAAACTAAAGTAAAGTAACCATCACTTCGACCATTAAAATGCACACATTTTGCGCTACGTGCCGAACCATAAAAACCCAGCAGACCAGCAGAGCAGCAGACACAGCCAAATGCGAACCCAAACCGTAACCGAAAACCCAAAATCCAACAACAAAACTTAAGCCTTCAACACAAGTAGAAGAAGAAGAAGAAGAGGAAGCAGTAGAAGCGGCAGTCGCCTAAATGTCATGTTCAAGTTTATGACTATGATGCGACTCTGCAGTAGTCACTGCTATGCGGGAACAGTTAAGAGAGCATGGCAGAAAGAGAGAGAGAGAGAGAGAGTAGGGGAGAGAGAGAAAGAGAGTAGGGGAGAGAGAGAGAGAGAGAGTAGGGGAGAGAGAGAGAGAGACCAAGAAAAGGAGAGGGAGATAAAGAAAACGAAAGAGATAAAAACAATAACAAATAAAGAATAAGAAAAGGAAAGAGAGATAGAGACATAGAACGAGATATTGAGACAGAGTGAAAGTGATAAAAGGAGAGTGAGAAAGGAAGAGGAAGAGAGAGGGAGCGATAGATCGAGAGACTTAGACAAGGAGAGAGAACGATATATCTAGAGACTTAGACAAGGACAGAGAGAGAGAGAGAGAGAGAGAGGGAGAGAGAGATAAGTAGGAGAGAGATAAAGAGAAAGAGAAGAAATTAATGGTGCGAAGAGGGAGAAAACATATAAAGTGGATGGTAAACCGATGGAAAGAGATAGAGGGAGAACAGAGATAGAGAGAGACAGAGAGTTAATACTATTAAAATAAAAGTCAACTTAAAACATCCATAGATCTATCAGGCATTATTCAATATATTGTTCTATAAGTTCTTATTTAATTTAATTATTTAATTTCATTTACTTAAAGTTCTTCTTTAGTTCATTATCCAAGATTTTCATTTTGGTTAGGTAATTTTATCTATGCATTTTCTCTATATCAATAAGTAATACAGTCAACGGGCAGTTTCCAGTTGCATGCCACATCGCAATATCAATTTGCATCAACTTTAAAAATTCCTCTTAATTTTTCTGTCTTTTATTTCAGCATCCTCAGGCTCCTCTCTTATCGAGCGTGCTGTAAAATCCATCAATTTAGTATTGTAAAGTGCCGCAATTAGTGCTGAGAGTCGCAATTATTTTGTTTTGCCTTCGGTTTGCCAAATTAATGTCAATCATCATAAAATTATATCTAAAATAATCTTAACAATTTCCGTCATATACAGTGTTGTAAAAGACGAGCAAATAACACTTGGAGCATTACTGTCAAGTTCAAGTGTCTGACGAATTCGTTAGAATCTATCACCAAGGTGTTAGAATCGAGCAAAGATATTTCACAATTTGTTTTACCAACTCAGCATTTCCTTTAACACTAAGCGAATGGAGCATATTAGCTTTTACCATTTTAGCAGCAGCAAACATAGACTCGGTAGAGTTTTGGTACAGGTAGAAAACATGGATTGGAGCTGCTCTTTTGAATATTAACAAGTATTGTGCAGTCGCCAACACCCGTTCGCCTTGGCAACTACAAAGTAAACTCTAAAACTATCGCTATTAACTTCTTGGTAGGCAAATATGGTTCTATCTACATCTATATCCATCTAGAACTTGCGCAAAGGCCCACAGAAAGTTTGGCATGCCGAAATTCCCTCGTTCGTCGTGCGTTTTTATTGTTTTAATGAACTGAGTTGGCTTTTTGTTGTTGACCCTGAACCCGAAATAAGTTTCGGATTTGTTGAGGTTTTCTTCTCTCTGCTTTCGGGCAATGTTTGCTATAGAATGTTTGTGCCATGCCCAGAGGACTGACGTTCACTCGTTCGCTCGCTCGCTCGCACGTTTAACGCGTCTTCTCTTTGAAATGGGCGAGAAGTATTTGAACTCATTTGACTTTGCCGACGCAATTTGTTGGCCTTATTGAAATTTGTCATAATTTCGTTGGCTTTAGACGGCATAATTAACGAGCTGCGTGTCTGTCTGTCCCATAATTATGTACGTTAGAAGCCCACATGTATGTAGACAGACATATTTTTTGGTAGTCTTAGTATCTGTTAGCCTCTCTGGCTCGAGTGTGAATCGCTTTGGGGCGCATTAAACGTGCGATGAGCTTTTTCAAGGTTTTAGGGCGATTTTGGGCACCGATTTTTATTTTTTTTTTCTCTCTTTTTTTTTGGTATTGCCCGAGGCTAAGCGAGTTCTTTTACTGCCTGGCCTTGAGAACAGTGAATTCTTTTTCTTTTCTTCCTCTTTTTCTTATGAGCCATAAAACAAAGTTATGCTTGTCTTTTTGAGTGGCAAAATTTGCATATTTTTGCGCGATAATTGTGACAAGATAAAGACAGAGCACATAATACATTCGGACTAAATTAATGTTTCATTCCCAATGTGTCTAACTATGAGTCATGCTGTCAGCAAGAGATGATGTGCGATGCAGATTTCAAAAGTATTATATAATTCTCACTATCAATGCTTTGTTTCATTTTCAGTGTTCCATTCCAAACGTTCCATATAAATTACCTGCCGAATTTATCATTCGCAAACATTAATTCAAATGTTCTATTCCACCCATAGCAATGCCCTGTTAATATCATGATCGTACGCTATACTGAGACTCTTCTGCAACCCAAACAGCAAATAATAAGCAGCGCTTCATATATTGTACCATTCCACATGTTTCAACAGCATTTTACTTGATAACTTGGCACTTGTTAACTAACTTAGTTATTTCGATTATTTACATTATAGAAAAACTCCATTCAAATACAATTTGAGCTCATAATAAACCGCGCTGTGCCATCCCATTCGTTCCGTCCGCAGATTAATAGCTTGCATATGAACAAGATAAGTTTTAATATCTTGTAAGCGCTTATTAAAGATTGTAAATGAGACGGAATCACAACGATTTAACAGTCTGGTCGCGATTAAGATAGCATCGGGCATTGTTCGTGCTGAGCTGAGCTGAGTTGCGAGATGGATCCTTCTTTAAATATCAACTTCAGCCTCTTCTGCTCGTTTTTTTATGACAAAAAGCGACAAGACCGAATAACCAGCCCCCATCAAGTTAAATAAAGTCAATTGAAGTTGCACACAATGGCAGACAACAACAACAACAGCAACAAAAACAGAGAAAAGTGAAGGCAACAACAACAAAGCGCAGACACAGAGACAGCAGCGAAAAGCAGATCAACATAAAATGAAAATAAATCACAATGTAAAAAAAAAAAATTTTTTTTTGCATAAAACCAAACCAAGCGGTAGTAAAACAGAAAAAAAAACTCGGCCGCTGAGGATGCCAAATGAAACTTTTCACCATTTTGCATAACAATTTGTATCTTTCAGTGGAGCGCGTTAAAGCAATACAACAACTACAGCTACAACGGCGACAACAATAACGACACAAGGGGCCAACTTTTACTCGCTGTTGCTTAACTTTAAGTTCGAGCTGTGCAGAGGGCGAGGTAAGGCAGACATACGAACGAACGAACGACGAACGGAGGCCATAAAAAAGGGATTGGGATTGAGTGTTGAGCTAGGGCTTGAGCTTGAGCAGCAGCAGAAGCAGGAGCAAAGAGAGAGAGGGAGTAACAGCATTGCATGCCAGATGCAAAACATACACACACACACACAAATATGCCTGTAAGTGCGCCTGAGCGTGTGTGTGTGTGTGTGTGTGCACTAAATGTGCGGAAAAGGCGGTGGCTACGAAATTAACTCAAACTGTCGACAGCCCAAAGAGAACGTCAACGATGCCGCTGATGAGCACGAGGACGTGGACGAGGACGAGAGCAAGAACGAGAGCGAGGACGCAGCTTGCAACTAAAACGCTGCAGGCTATTATACCCTTCTCCCTCTTCCTCATACACCCAAAGCTCGTTTCAATTTAAATGCAACTGACATTAAATTTACTACTTTGCCGACTACTGTGTGAGAGAGCGGCTAACCAAAGAGAGAAGAACTAAAGACGTGACAAAAAGGGGGTTGGTGTCTGCGGTTTCAACAGTTGCATATGTGAGAGCGAGGCGTGTGAGTGTGTGTGCGTGTTGTCTTTTTTTTGCAAGCTACTTGAAACGAAGCTGAAACGGGTGAGCTGCAGTCAGCTGCAGCCAGAGCAGGAGAGCGCGAGCGGAGTGAGAGGCGAGCACAGACATTGTTGTCGCTGTCTGGTAAACTAAATTTAATGAACTGGCGCAGCCATAAAGCGAAACTTAACGGCAATGGGCTACAGTGTGGCCGCAGCGGAGTAGAGAGCAGAAGAGAGCAGCAGGAAGACCAAGTTAAACAGTAGAGCGTAAGTGAGCAGCAGGTTTAGCAAAAGAGTAAAAGAGAAGCGCGACAGCAGGCGTTGATCTTTTATAATTAATAAATAGATTAATTGTATATATTTTATATATTTTATTTATATTTATATATTTTATATATAATTATATATTTTATATATATTTTATTTCCTGTATAACAATTTCAATTGATTTTGCTACACTGTGCACAGCCATTCAACATGTTGTGCAATGAGCAAAGCAAAGCTAAGAAAAAAATTATTTACAAATGCAAATTTTATTTGCAACAAGAACAAGCTGTGAACGATAACTTTCAAGTCATAGAAGTTTAGATACCCTATAAAATAAATATATATATTTTTTAGAGCCCTTCTGCTTTCACTCAGTACGAACTTTGTTAGCTGAGTTTTCTCTATTGAAACTGCAAAGTTTTCCCTCTGGTATATGCATTTCCTTCTGTCTGTCGTTTCATAACTTGATTTCCCAAATGTGGGCGTATTTCGCGAACAAAAGGAAAAGCTCACGAAATGTCGCCAGATTTTGGAGATTGCCGCCAAGGCAGCTGCAGTTGGGCAATTGAGATAAAAGTTGCCAGGCGACAAGCGACAAGCGACAAGCGACGGCCGACAGCTGTCATTTGTTATTGTCTCAGGGGTCAGGAGTGTGGGGAGAGGGCCGCGTGACACCACCCACATGTGGCTGTGGCTCTCTTTATATGAGATATGCAACGCTTAGCGCCAACAGGAAGAGAAAGTAATGCAAGCCAGTTGAAATGGGAATTGGACTTGGATGTTGGAGTTGAAGTTGGAGTTGACGTTGAAGTTGAACTCGCGCTCTCTCGCTCTCACTTCATAAATTTCAATCTGAAGCGGCAAGGTGTCAAGTTAATGCCAAACTGAGGACGCAGCAACAGCAGCAGCGAATGACAGTTGCCACCTTGAGCCACGCTGCTGCCGCTGCTACTGCTGCTGCTGCTGCTGCTGCTGCTGCTGCTGTTGCTGCTGCTACCACTGCAGCTGTTGCTGGCCAATGCCAAGCTGAGGAGCTTTCATTTGGCGCAGTCGACGTCGCTGCCAACGTCACAATTGGCAGCTGCGGCATTTGAGGCTGCCCGCCGCCTGGCGCTTCAACTCTTTGAAAGCAAATTTCATTTCTTCATTTGATTTCGTTTCGTTTCGTTTCGTATCGTTTCGCCTCTTGCTGCAGTACTTTCATTACTTTCATTTGGAGTGAAAGATACTCACGTTGACTTAAGCTTAGCCGTGCGGTCGGCCCAGCATGCGACCGTAGCATCGCTCCCTCCCCCCGCCGCTCTCCTGCGCTATCACTATCGCTATCGCTGTCTCTGTCTCCCCTATGTTTGGCCGTTTTCAGTGAAAAGGACCAATTTCAATTTGTTTAACGACTCAACGACGGCTTTCCAATAGCCACGAAAATATATTGTGGCTAATTATACACGCTAGTCTGTGTCTGTATGTGTGTGTGTGTGTGTGTGTGTTTGCCTCAGCTGTAGTTACCCCAGACAAATAAACATAAACAGGAAGTGGCAGCTACTTTTACTCGTATTTAAAACACGTTAACAGCATTACGTTTGCCATCAGATCTATCTACGTTGTAAATAAATATAAATAATTAAAATAAAATAGATTACGATAGTAAAATAAATACCCAAAATAAAGTAAAAATGAAAAAAATAAATAAATAAAAAAATAATTTCAAAATAATACAAATTAAATTAAAATAAAATAAATTACAAATGAAACTGCAAAATAAAAGAAAAAAAAAATTAAAAAAAAAAATAAAATAAATGAAACGAGGCAAAAACATAACTCTTCGCTTGCTAGACTAGCAGATACTCTAACTAAATATTCTTAATTTTCTGTTAGGATATATGACTATTATTATATTTATATTTATTTTAAATAAATATTTATTTAATATTTATATTTATTTATTTAATAAATATTTATTTAAATGGAAATTCTCAATCAATTCTAATAGTTTTGATAATGCAAACACGAGTAAAAACTGATAAATAAACTCGAAAACTTAATTTTAGCTCTTGAAGCTTCTATAGCGTCAAAATCACATCACACCAACCAATATGCATGAAGCTATTTAGCCAATATACCCGCTGCAACTGGGCGAATGAGTATAAAATTTGCCATAAGAATAGCTAAAGCTGAGTAGATGAGTAGCTGAGCTACTTCATTTCATTTTGGCTTTCAGCTAAACTACTTTGCAGCCTCTTCAACGCTGGAGTACCCCCTTCACGCCCACTCACTCTCTTGACTTGCCCCACCCGCTGGCGGGCCATTAGCCTGGCTACTTTCTAAGGCGGCGACTATCAAATTTCACAAATAAGAGCGAGTGTTAAATTCTGGGCAAACGATAGGCCAACGACGAGCACAAGCCGAAGAAGAAGAATTTTGGTGAAAGCTGCCGATTAGCTGCCATAATTTTCACGCTTTTCCGGCGAAGAAAAAAAAACAAAAAGACAATTTACAGAACTGATTTACTATGCAAATTAAAAGCCAGTCAACTTGGGAGATCACAAGGTCTGAGAAGAAGAAGAGCGTAGGAAAAACCTTTTGTGAAATGATTAACTGTAATTAGTGAGAAAAACGAGGTGGAATGGGGCGGGGCATAGTGACGAAGACAAGCAAGATCAAAATGTGCAGATAGCCTAAGAAGAAGAAGCAGAAAAACAGAAGCAGAAGCAGCGGCGGGCAGGCAAATGCGATATAATAGAAGCGATTAACAACAATAAAATGTAAGAAACAAAAAAAACATACAGAAAAATTAAAATAAAACTGAGGAAAAAGAAACCGATGATGACGAGCATGTCAGATAACACGCATGAATGGAGCTGCATCGACTATTGAATACCCTTTCGACAAGGAGAGGAAAGAAAAGGCATAGAGAAAGATCGAAAGAAATATGAATACAGAGAGAGAGAGAGAGAGAAAGGAAGTGAGAGGAATGAAAGAGTGACAATGAGAAAGTGAAAAATGAGTCGTTAATAGTGCGACGGAGTCTGAGAATGAGTAACAGAGAAGGAAAGAGACATCGATAGATGCAAGCAAAAATATAAATAAAGATAAAGAGGCAAAAAGTCATAAGAAAAAGTTAGAGAAAAATATGTTTATACATGAATGGTAGAGAAAATGGAAGATAAAGTTGAAAAGAAAGAGAGGTAAAGAAAAGGGAAACACAAAGAGAGGTAGGAAATTAGAAAAAGGGATCGATGTATAGAAAGAGAGAGATGAATATACAGAAAGATATGTAGATAGAGAAATCAAGATTGATACAAATATAGAGATAGACAGATATAGAGAGAGGTAAATATTGTGTGCCAACGCTGTCATGCCTCATAACATTTCCTCTGAAGGATGCAAAGAGCTGAACAGCCAAAGGCATGCATCGCCGCCAAGACGTTACACAAAACAATGATACCCTATGAAAACGCAGGGTGCAAGTGCAAAGAGAGGCAGAGGCAGAGACAGAGAGCGAGGCAGCAGGGCATTAGGTAGCTGCTGCCAGATACAGATACAGATACAGATACAGATACAGATAGAAACCGCAACAGCAAAGCAGCCATAGCAGAGCATATGTAGTTATTGCTCTTGAGATACATTTTTGGACACGAAGCGGAAACACGGCCGACCACAAACAGAAAAAAAGCAACAGAAGACGAAGACGAGGCAGAGATACAACAAAAGAATGAAGGCGAGCAGACAAGACCAACGGACGGAAAGACAGACAGACAGAGTTAACTCTTTGGCTACATAATAAATATTTAATGCGAAGATCTACAGATGTCGAGACAGAGATACAGAGAGAGAACAAGCGAGTGAGAGGGAGAGAGAGAGATGAGAGCAGCATTTGCTTGCTATCTTAAAGATACAAATTACAAGAGGTAGACATTGAGATTGAGGCCTAAGCGAACATTATTGTTGTTGTTGTTGTTGTCGAGTGGAGGGCAATAAATAAACACACACAGAAGCAGCAGAGCAGCAGCAGCAGCAGCAGCAGCAGCAGCAGCGGTCGGCATGAAAATGATTAAAAGTGCTTCTTAAAGAGCATGTCTGGTCGAGTGTAAGTGGAGGAAGTGGCAGTCGAAGGTAGACGGCCTCATGGTCAACGGGGCGGTGCCAGCTCTCTGGCAGCGAAACGGATTGGAATTGAAACAAACGAGGCTACCCTTGAGCATTCAGGCAGGCGGCCAGGCGGCCAGGCGGTGACGACTCAACAAGCCAACAACAAACCAGGCAACTTATGCAAAGCACATGCCTTGAAAATAACGACAGCAGCAGCAGCAGCAGCTCGTCCTTGTGGAGAGTGCTCAACATGCAGACACCCTGTAATTAGTTTGACACGCTCCACAAGTTCAAGCTGTGATATTCATTAGACATTCTTTAATCTATTTGTAAGTCAAGAGCATAGCTATCGATATATATCGACTGAATACAATATAAGAACTTTAGCTGATTATTGATATTTATCAATTATGCACTACAAAATTAATGATCTATATGTATCTTTACCTCTATAGAAAACAGACTAAAATGAAACACATAAGTGCTTTTATCTTGATTGTACAACTTTGGCTCCTCTTTAGTTGCATAAGTGGTAATAACAAGCGTATATACCTTGTTTGTTATGCTTCTACAGGGTATGTTTAAAGAAAAACAGCCGCTGCTTTATCGCCTGTCATCATTTTTGTCACGCACATTGCTTTTTGAAGGCTGCTCCTGGCATTTATTTAATTTTGCTTCGCTTGTCGTCTTCAATTCAATTTACAGTGAAACCAAATGGAATAGAACCCAAGAAGTATTGACGTGCCGAGAAGAAAAACGTAATGAGGCTTAAAATATTCTCTTAACGAGAACGCTTTTAATTTGATTTGCCGATAAACTGAATGGAATGGAACAAAAGGAGAGCGTAGCATAAAATAATTTAAATAAATGTATTGACTTGCAGTGCAATAAAAGGGAATGGAATACGAAGCAAAACTACAAACCAAATTACCCTGAAATATTGACTTGCTATGCAACAAAATGGAATAGAACACCAGAAAAGCTTATTGTATATATTGATTTTGGTTTTGATATGCAGCACAACCAAATGGAATGGAACACACGCGGCAACGTCCCATAAATCATTGTTATTACGTCGAGGTGCTGTTCTCTTGCCCTAAACGCATTGTCCATGCTGAAACTCGAGTCGTCTTCAGCTTCAGCTTCGGCTTCAGCTTTCGGTGCTTCAGTCTTTCAATCTCTCCCCTACTCTACTTGAATTATAACCCAGTTTCCAGTTTTCAGTTTTACTTTTCTCTCAACAGATTTTCGCTTTGGCCTCTGCTGCTGCTGTTGTTTTTTTTTTCGGTTTATTTCAATGAGCAATGCTCATTGTCAGATAATTATCAAGCAATGTGAGTATATATATATATAATACTTATATATATATATATATTTATTTATGTAAAGCCCTGACCTGAAAGGCCAGTTTATTTGCTTTGCTATGGGCTACACAAGTGAGACATATAGATATATAGATAGACATATACATACATATATTTATACATTACGCTATATTTATGGGCATGGGCAAACATGCAAAGCATTTTAGACCATATAAATCGATATTGGACAATGGCAATTACTGATAATGGGTCGCTAGCTGAGCTATCGCTTATAATTATCATTAATGCGCGCACACAGTAAACACACACACACACACACACACATACGCACACACACACGCACACACATGTCAAATGCCACACCTAGGGGAACTCAATCGCCTTTGCTGTAATACTCCAAATTCTGACCCTGAAAATACAAATGCCATATCTATAGACATATACATACGATATACATACAGATACAGATGCACAACACATGTATTCGATATACATATATACGATATACCTATACAGAATATGCGATTAAGATACTCATATTTATTAAATATAGAGTACTTATGGAATACGTGGAATACACATATATACGATATTCATATGTACGATATACATATTTACGATATGCTTAGTATTAAGTTTATATATAAACACATATCCGATATGCATACATACGATATTCATGCTTGCTATATATACATAATTATACGATAAACATAGTATATACAATATACATATTTACGATATATTTACATATTTACGATATACATACTGTAGAGGGTATATAGACAATACACTTATATGGGATATTCATATATACGATATACATATACGATATTCATTTATTCGATATGCATATACGATATATACGATATACATCAAGAATATTCATATATACGATATACATAAACGATACTCAAGTATACGATATGCATATACGATAGATACGATATACATATTTACAATAGGTAATAAGGTAGAATACATATACATACATAGTATATATGGATACATATATATATATATATATATATATATATATATATATATATATATATATATATATACATATATGATAAAAATATATACGATATATGTACAAACACAATATTTAAGTATTGTAAGGGCGACAACAGCGACTGAAAAGTTGTTGTTGTTGTTGTTGACCCTCAGACAGTAGACTCATTCAAGGATACGCTGATGTCGGCGTCGACGTCGACTTCAACTTCGCCGTTGACGCTGACTACGCAGCAAAGGTTAAAGGTACCAACAGCGACAACAACAACAAAAACAGCAACACCAATGAGAGTTGCCACAAGGTTGTAATGAAGCGCGGTCAGTTGGCGTGTCAGCCTGCTGGGCTAGGCAGAACAAACAGGCAACCAGACAATGATAAAGCAACAGACTGGGCTCTGGGCGGATGTGCACGACTAACCAATACCCTGCACAGCAGCGGCTGTAATACTTCCAAAATCCTTTCAGATACAGTCCTTGTTCTTGTTCTTAATATAATTTCCAGAGCTTAATTATGAGCTCGCTAGTTCCTATGCCTTCTGCCGGCGAAACCAATATGCCCCATTTAACTAATGAGTTCTGGGTAGCGCGTAAATTACAAACCAATTTGGTTAAGTGCATTTGGCCGGGTTAGCAACAAGCGGCTAACAAAGCTAATGAAAATATTTAATAACAGTAATAATCGTCAAATAGAGGCACAATTTACCCAAGGCAATGAAACGAAACGGAATGAAACGATAAATAGAATAAACGTTTGCCAGAGTGGGGGGTGAGGTTGGCCCTGGTAAATAGGCAAATTACTTTATCAAGCTGTGAGAGAAAGAGAGAGAGAGAGGTGGAGGTAGAGGTAGACGTAAAGGTAAAGGTAGACGTGAAGGTGGAGGAAAATGTAGACGAAGACGTAGTGGTAGAGATAGACAGTAAGAGATAATGAAATAAGGGATAAATAGGAGGTAAATATAGAGAATGGGAGATATAGACACAAAGAGAAATCAAGAAATTATAGACAAATAGATTTGAGAACGAGAGAGAGAGAGAGAGTGTGAAGCGAATTTATCATAATTTTCATCCAGTCATAGTTAAAGATAATTAGTTTTTCTAAAGCTTTTCTATGTAAATCAGATTTTACTATTCAAAAAACTATCTAAAAATATTCATTATATTATTTAAATTTGAAATCATAAGAAGTTTGAGGGGTATATAAAATACGACATACCCTGTGAAAAACAAGCCAAACTAAGAGAAACATCTAAAAGCTTTGATTTCAGAATTCTCAATTGCTGCCAGAAATCATTCAAATAATAAATTTGTAATTTAGAAACTCAAGTATTTTTCGGGTTATGCAAGAGTGAAGCAACAGATGTTTGGCTATCGAGGCTGTTCGCACGCTCGCCTATGATCGTAAATATGTTCTCTCATTAACCAATAAAGAGAGATCTCAAGGATTCGCTCGACTAATAAATTTATTTACTGAGCGCACTCAGCATTTGCCCCCAACGACTCCTACGACTCCCTCTACCCCCAACCAGCAATGCTCAGCAACAGCAACAGCAACAGCAACAAGCACAGATTTTTTTAGTCGAACAGAATTTGGGTCAAGTTTCAGTTTTATTGCCCTCGAGCATAGGCATAAGAGGGGCAGCTGTGTTCCCTATAAATATATATATACATATATAAATCATTAAATATGCAAATATATATATATATATATATATATATATGTATATATATATATATATATATACAGGAAGCGTTGCGAGTGGGCGTTGCGCTCCGGAGACACGTAAAGCTAAGTTTTTGAGTTGCCTAAAAAGCGGAAACTGGGTCAGAGTTGCCAGCCAGTCGAAAAAAAAAACAATAACTAAAGCGCGGGGCGGAAGAGGAATTCCAACAATGCTGTCATTGGACTATACCAAATCACATGGCGTATGCGTAATATGCGAAATTTCTTTGAAACGCAGCTGCTGCCCAAAAGGTCAAGCTGACGCTGCCGCTGCCGCTGCCGCTGGCGCCGACGTTGGCGTCAATCATTCACAGCGACACTGACGGCAACATTGAGAGAGAGAGAGAGAGAGAGAGAGAGAGAGACTCCATGGCTTACCCCCTCTCTCTCGCTCTCGCTAGCCGAGTGCGGGGCAATTAGCGCGCAATTGACCTACATTGGGGCAGCGTGGCAGCATTAATGGTGTCAATAGTAAACGAGACTGACGACGCGACGCGACGCGACGCGACGCGGCTCGACGCTCACGTTGACTGCGCCCCAGCAGCAGCAGCTGCTGAGAAACGAACAAATCGTTGAATTTTTAATGTTTATACAAGTCGAAGAAGACGTGGAAGGGGGGGGCGGAGCAAAGGGTCAACATTCCAAGTGCAACAGATTCACATTAAGCAGGGCAGCCATCGTTGCATTATGTCATAACTGCCTCCAGCCTAGAGCTGGAGACATCATCAATGCATGGATAATATGAATGAAAGAAAAATTAAGAAATTGAAATGCAAGTAAAGAAAACAGAGGGACAGAAGCAGCAAGGAAGAGTTCTTAAGAGAGCCGCACTCATCGCATAACTGTGCTCGAAGCTCTTCTGCCGTCTCATGACTGAAAGCTAACCGATCTCTCATCTCCATAGATGCAGGATAGAAAAAGAAATACAAACAGTAAGAACAGTTACGGGCAGAGGAAGAGAGACGCAAAACTGCATAGGAATACGAGCGATCTAAAGATTTTTAAAGAGCTTTAAATGCTAATTCAATCAAAGCTAAGCTTGCCCTTTCCATAGTTGCCCTCTCTCTCCCACTCTCCCCCTCTTTCTTCCACAGCGCCCTATCTCAAAGTGCATGACAAATTCCCCCGTATGCTCAGCTGGCAGAGGGAGGTGTGAAAATTACAAATGCTTTGGTCAAACAATGACGCGCTTTGTGCATGCGATTTGAATGGCGATCGACCACGCCTCCGCACGCCCTGCCCGCCTGCGCCAGGTGAAGAGCGCGAGCAGGCAGCCAGCCAGCCAGCTGCGTAGCAGCGGCAGCAGCAGCAGCATGTAAGTTGTATACGATAAATGAGAAATGAGGTTACCTACTTTTTAAGAAGGTCAATACAACCCAAAACAAACGAGCGTGGCAACGTAACGCAACGCAACGCAACGGGCAGAGCAGCGCAGCGCAGCGCGCCAAACGTAACGCTGACGTTGTCGTACAAGCTCCCAACTCACTCACACACACACACACACACGCATATATAGTTGTGTCTCTGCTGTTAAGTTTAAATAAGTGTCAGCCGTTTTGCTCACCAAAGCTCAGTGACCATGTGAGCAGCAAGCAGCGAGCAGCGAGCAGCGAGCAGCGACGTCAGCATACCCCGCAAACATATTACAGCAAACGTTTTCAATGAAAACAAAAGTAGTACACGCTGCTTGCGCCGACGTCGACGCTGACGTTGTCGTCGATGGCAACGCCAGCGCTGCGCACAGCTGTAAGTTGCCACCTGGTGACGAATTCGCCGCCAAGATTTTGTGGCCGCATGGAGGGCAACTGAGCTGTCGCAGTGGACGTCGCCTCGACTTTAGCGTTGGCGTTGGCGTTGCCGAGGGCGCGGCTGACATGAACGCTTGTAACGAGGCTAAGCAAGCGCAGCAGCAACAATTTATAGGTATGTATGTATGTATGTATGTGTGTGTGTGTGTGTGTGTATGGCAACGCCAACGCCAACGCCAACGCCTCTGCTGACGTCGCAGTTTGCTTGCATTTCTGTCGTAGCTGCCGCTGCTGCTGCGTTTGTCGCGCTGTCTGCTTTTAGCCTCCACCTCCTTTTGCACTATGCATTGTTTTACAGTATTATTGTATTTTACATTCGTTGTTGTTGTTGTTGTTGTTGTTGTTGTTGCTTGACCGTTTTGAAGCTGCTTGCATTTAAATGAATGTTTCAACTTTGGTGTTGCCTCTTGACTAAGTTCTAACTGTAATTGCTTTTGCGCCTTTGTGACTTCGCATACACAGTGAGAAAGGGACAGAGATAGAGATGTCAAAAGCGCAGACATAAGTGACGCATGAGTTAGGGGTGAGTGGCAATTACGTTTATTTGTTAAAGTTACATTATGATGACTACCGTTATTTTTAGCTTTACCAATCAGATACCCTACAAGTTCTCAAAACATGTCAATGGTTGACAGCCCGAGCAACCTTGGACAATAAACACACACACACACACACACACTCGCACTGAGAGGTGTCACTGCGATAAGTGGAATTGTATATAGTTCACATTGCCCTGAAAAAGAAAAAGCCAACTGATATACAGTTGTACCTCTAGATAGAGCCAGTTTATTGATAGGTGTAAATTAAATTTTTCCTTTAGAACTTTTTTATATGCTAGAATTATGAAATAGAGCACATAATATATACAGAAGCGATTGCTCTATTTTGAGCTTGATAATATGTAAACAGATACACGTGTATGCATAGTACCTACCTAGCGTATTGTTCACTTAAATCTCATTGAAAATTATCAAAGGCAAATTACGCAAAAACCGTAGAGCAAAACGACCTTATCGTATACATTAACTTTATGTGCAACAGCAGCAACAACAACACAAATAACAAAACGCGCATTTGTAACCTATGATTACGGCAGAGACCTGAACACGTGCTGTTGTATTTATCTAAGTATCTATCTGTGTGTGTGTGTGTGTGTGCACTGCTCGCGCACATATGCTCAAGTATGTTTGCCTACACGTAATTACAAAAACCTTAGCAGAATTACAAAAGCAAAAGCAAAAGCTCACTTCCTAGTGCACACACGCAAACAGACACACGCGCAGCACATGAAGAACGAGAGAATTGAAATTATCAGAGAATTGAATACACAGCAACGATTGGTTTGACTCTTAAAGCACACACACTCGCACTCACACTCAATCACACACACACACACATGTTAAACTCTGTCGACATCGCATGTGCGGCGCCATCCTTCTAGCATCTCTTTTTCACTGCGCCCCCTGTCAGTCACACCCACTCAGAAACGGCACAACACGAGCCTTGCCTTGCCTTGCCTTGTGCACATCACTCGCACTCTCTTGCTCGCTCGCCCAATCTCTTCCGTATTTTTGCTCGCTCGCTCGTTCGCCGCTCTCCTGCTGCTGCTATTGCCTCTATTGCTGTCTACTTTCTCTCTATAAATAGTTGAAATCGAGTTCCAGCTACAAATTTAATGCAAATACACAACGAAAAGCGTGAAAGTGACGCGCAGTCTAAGCAAAACACACCACGACGGGTCACCGTTCACCTTGTAGCCAGGAGAGAGTCGCTATTTGTCCCTAGGATAGTTAAACCACGATCTCCCTCTCTCGCTATCGCTCTCGCTCTCTCTTTCTCTTTTTTTGACACCCCCATGCTAACTACAATTTGAATTGTGTAAACTAGTTGAGCATCGTTTGTCCCTTGAAAAATGTAATCGATTGCTCTCTCTCTCTCACACTCTCTCTCTCTCTAGGTCTTGTCATTAGGCATGACAAAGGTTGCAATTACAATTACAATTGTTGCAATGAATTTTCATGGCAAGGAAATTTCATTTTATTCCATTTCATGATAACGATCAGCCATAGCTGCCCGCGGGGTCAGCTGTATTTATTTAGATATGTATTTAGCTGTCATATGTGATCGTAATTGTAGTCGTAATTGTTTCTGTTATTCTTGTTGTTGTTGTGTTTGGAGCGCTTGAGCATAACGGTAATAACGTCTAAGCACGACATTGCCCATGAATTCAAATACATACAGACATTTATAGGAATGTATGTATGTATCGTTGCATATGTATTTGTATAAATATTTGTATGGATCTGAGGCTAATTAAATGTATCATTTTTAAATACTTTAACATACATATATAAAGATAAATATATTTATATAAAAAATAAATATATACCTATATACAAAAATAAAATATATAATATATATTGGATACAGTGGAACTTGTTATTTTATTAATTATATTTTATTATTTTTCCTAGTTGCCTTTTGCAACCGGATATCAATATTTAAATACCATGAACAAAATAGAATTGCTTTGCCCATTGAGCCAGCTGTTTGTTCTTTAAATAGAATATTTACTGGGCCTAATATCAATTACGTAGTTGAGAACGTTTTGGCTTACCTGGCTAAGGCCATTCTAACATGAGAAAGCCCTCCGAGAGGCAACGCAATTGCATCCACTTTGAAAGATTTTTTTTTGACACAGCACGAAAAGCCAAAAAGAATTGTTTTTCAATTTATTTATTTATTTATAAATTTCTAGTTCACTGCACTTGAATTTTGCTGATGTATTCAAAAATATTTGTGTGGAACTTTTTAAATTCTTTTTCACTCTGCTGCCAAATATTTGATGTTAGTTTTCTATTTTAGCGTTGCAGAACAGACGGAGGGGGTGGGCGGAAGGAGAAAGAGATAAGTCAAATATAACCTTTTAAGCAATGAACGCCTTAAAGTACGCTTTGTTTTTTAGCTGGAAAAACTGTGGATAACAAGAATACCCGAAGATCATCATCCGCAGAAATTGTAACAAAAAACACACACATACATATATGTATAAATACATATACATGTGTCAATCAGAAATTTATCACATTCAATTCAGGGTGTACGTGTGTCTCCACATTTATGGCCAAGTTGATACGCCCGTCTACGTGATATTTGTGCGTATGGAAGAGCGCAACAAAGCATAAGAAAAAAAAAAACAAAACTACAGCCATAGCCAAAGCAACAGCAGCAAAATAAAACACACACACACACGTATGCATTCATACATTAAAGAAGGGTGAAGAAACCAGCAAACAATGTTCAATGCCATCGACCAAAAGCAAAAACAACAACAACAACAACAAGCAGATGACTCGCAACGACAAAAAGTACCCAGTCAACTTATCAGCATTGTCTGATAAGCAACGAAATCAAACAAAGGCAAGCAACTGACAACGGCAATGGCAAGAACTTAAATTGCAAAAACAAAAACAACAACAACAACAACTACAGCAGCAGTAGCAACAACTACAATAACGGCAACATCAATGCCACTAGCGTTTGCGGACTCTGCTACGTCCGTCCATTTGCACATGGCCCGGCAAAAGGATAGATAAAAGCAAAAGAAAAATCCGTTAGCTTTAGCTCATACGCACATGCCGTACACTGCATGCCCTTGTATACAACTAACACACGTGCGCTTCATATCTACATACATGAGTACACACATGTGTGTGTATGTGTAAATATTATAGCTCTGTTTATAACTGACACTTCCTATAAAAGCGCTCATAAACCTGTTTCTGATTGGCTTCTATTGATCACATAATGCTTAGGTCTTCTAGCAAAGGGTATTAGAACAAAATCAATAACTGTGCACCGGGCACAGGCGAGGTCAACATTGACACCTAGGCAACCGGAGATGAGTAAAAATTTAGTGATGAGCGTCAATGGGTTACGAACTGAAGCAAGGGGACCGTCTTCTGGTCATCTAAGTATGGGTTATAGAGTATATTCATAGGTGCACAGTGCACACGATAAGAGCAAACAAAAAGAAACCGAATATTAATATGAATGTGTAGAACAATCACATCAGCAGCAGCAGCAGCAGCAGCAACAACAACATCAACGACCAGTAATTGAGCAGAGTGAGAGAGAAAAAACTACTAACTAAATTCCATTCCACAGTCATGAGAGTACACAAGGTTCTTCCTATATCAGTCGATTTGATTTCAATGTGTGTATTCAAGTGTGTGTTTACGTGAGTGTATACTCATAAGTATATATGTATGTATACTACACATATGTGTAGTTCGCGTGTACGCGAGTATACAAAAATAAAAAATACAATAAAAGCTAAAGCTAAAGCACGAAGAAAAGTCAAAAACATGCGCAGAAATAAAAAGCTTGCGTTTACTTTTGACTTTGCACCGAAGCTTAAGCGTTCACTCGTTCAAACAGCCACCCGCTCACTCACACTCACACTCTCGCTCTCGTTCACACACATACACACACACACACACTCTCTTACTCGCTCGCAGAGGCAAAACCTGCACCGGCGAGGGTCGTTTGATAGCAGTAAATAGCGGTGGGTGTTCTGTCTATTGAGCACGCCGAGCATATGACCTCAGAGGGAGAGTATGCAAAATAGGAGAGCGAGCCAGTGAGTGCGTGAGTGAGAGCGCAGCTGAGCTTGTTAAGTGTGTGCTCATTTATAAACAATAAACAAAATAGTGGCGCACATGTTTTTAATTGAATTTTACTTTGGTATGACCAGCAAGGCAAAACAAAACATATGTTATGTGTGCGAGAGAGCTGAACATAATAAGACAAATTTACACTTATACACGCAAGCAAGGGAACATATACATACATATATATTAGAAGCGGGGAAAGAGAACAGAGAGAGAGAGCACGGTCGAGAATTTCAGTGCTGACTGCAGTAGCTGTTGTTGTTGGCAAAACTTTTATTTGTTGCTAACAAATTTGCACAAATCTGGCAACGCTTTTAAAACAAGCTATCTCATCTTTTCATTAGTATTATTTTTATCCAAAATGAAACTGTGATTTGCGTCACTCCAATAAAGAGAGAGAGAGGGAGAGAAGGAGCGCAACACATAGAGAGCAAGAACAAAGATGAGCTAAGAGTTATTGCTCTTGAGTGCGTTTCGTTAAAGCCGCCTGTCATTATTTGTTGTATCTAAGTTGGTATTGTTGTAGTATTTGTTTTATTGACAGTGCGTACTTGAAGGCCTCTGCCTAAATGACCTCAAGCAACCAAAAATTCAAGAGTATAAGTAAAAAAGTGGTCGCACTCATATTGAGGAAGTTGTCTCAGTAGTTCTCACTGCTATTGTTGTTGTTGTAAAGCTCTCGACTTGTTCGCTTTTTAAGTGTGTTTAATTGCGCGTGTTTCTTGTTTCAATCTAGTATATATTTTACGTTGTTTTATTTTTTGTTTAAATTAAGGTCACAGAAACACCAGCAGGGGCAAAAAACACGCGTGCGGCTTACACTAAGCGCCGGCAATTACCAATTAATAGAAATATGTAAAGCGACGCCTGAACTTTTCAAGCACACACGCACACACAGACACATTACACACACACACCTTGGCACTACGGCAACCCGAAATCAGCTTCTTTAACGTGTAATTTTTGGTAATTTATGAGCAATGTTTAACAATTAGACGCGTTCTGCGAGGCAGCGATACAAAAAGCACATAAACTTCACGCTACGCGCAGCAGCTGACGACTGAGGGAGCTTTTTTCTTGACTTTTTGCCTGACAGTGGTGTGTGTGCGATTGTGTGTGTGTGTTCATATTTTGCCGCTACCTTTTGACTTTGCAATGCATTTACGTAAAGCTTTTTGTGTTTACGCTCTCAGCTGTCGACGTCGAGTAACGAGAAGTTTGTCACAGCCAGAATATGGAAGAAGCTTTTTCGTGTGTGTGTCTGTGTGTGTGTATGTGTGCGCACACGCTCACATTTTGCCGCTACATTTGATTACGCTTTTTTGTGTTTCGCTCTCAGCTGTCAACGTAGAGTAACGAGCAGTTGGACAACAGGGAGTAAGAAGGATTATGCTATAGCATAAGCTGAGAGCTCAAGGTTCAGCCATATAAAGGAAGTAATCTAAAGGAAAATACAAATATGCAGTAAAAGCTCCCGTTGGGAACATTTTTAGCCGGTCTAAGGAATCGATAGCTGGTGCAATCCAAAAAAATATATAGACGGACTCACCTGCTTCTATAACTGTCGACAGCCAACGCTGTCCCGCAATCGAGTAGCTCTAGTTAAACGTCGATTGGTGTTTAAGCAACAAACACGAAAAATTAATCCAGAAGAATCTGTAAATATATACGAAAAATTAATAATTTATAATTGAGAATCAATTAAAAGTTGCATTGTAATTGCCGTTCGTTATGTTTGCATATATTAACGAATACATTTAAAGAAAAACAAAATTAACAAATTAAATATGCGCAAATCGGTCTTTGACTTTTTACCGCTGCTGTTGTTGTTCCCTTTGTGCTTGTGCTTGCATTCATTGTCAGCCTCAGAATTACAAAAAAAAAATGAAATTCGTAAAAGCACCGAAATCAGACAAAAATAAACGAGACGGAGTGTAGTACTACGCAATACCCTTTAAGCAAGCTGAATGTAACACAGGTCAATATATATATATATATATATATGTGATGAATTTGCTTTAGGACTTTAAACCATATTACTAACTTGATAAGCTAAGAATAAAAATAAATATTTTTATATATCTTGCTGAGTTCAGACAGTTTTCAAACAAAATGAAAACATTACTGTGAGATCTATCGATTAATATTTGGTTGCTATCGATAACATACATCTCGAAATCATGTTTTGATAGTCCGATATATTTATTTGCTTATAATAACAACAAAATGGGAAAAGGGTTTTAGATCTGAATTCGATTAATTTGCAGGCCGCTGTATGGAGCCAAAATATTTGGGTCTCTGCATTAAATTCATACACCCACACAAATTCCTTCGACAGTGGTATGCAAGTGTACTCAAAGAGTCACACATACGCACCTTTTGTAGATAGTTATATTTCTTAATTGCGTACTGTCAATTCGATTTATATAACTCGACACAATACACAAAAATCGCTTAGCATTTGTTGTGTTAGCAAATTAATAAAGATTTTAATGCACTTTTCGGTATTGCCAACACAATATGGCGATATTGCTTCTTTCACTTTTTTCAGGCCAACTTGTATGAACTGCGCCACTCACACTAACACACTTACACACGTTCGACTACGACGACGACGGCGACTACGTTGGGCCGAAATGCATCGGTTATTGCACTGCACTTGACTATATATTTACTACACACTATTTGGTGGCTATTGCATTCTAGATACCGTACACCTTCTATTATTAATTTGTAATATTATAAATAAATACGAGACGAATTAAGCCAGCGAACGCGCTGCGCTTTTCATTCCATGCTGCGGCGCTCACAAACACACACACAACATATAAGCGCGCACACAAATAAACACGTACGGCAATACAGCAATCTGGCATCCCCATAGATCAAAGCAACACTGCAAAACAGCTGTCAACAGGCAATTATTTGTAATCGAAATAGGAAACAATATCTATCATATCAGTATATCACTAAAAAGTCATAGAAAAAATGTGCATTAAATTGTTCAGTGCTTATTGATTTTATGAAATAAACACCTTATAAATTCATTATGCTAATCTAATAGTTTAAATCTCGATTGGCTATGGTGGCACGTCGATAAATCGATAAGTCCTTTTGCAAACTGATTAATAAGTCAACGAAACGCAGTAAAATCAATTAAATTAGAGAGTTGAGCTGGCCTTTAGACAACATATTAAAATATATGTGTAAATAAAGAAAAAAGGAAGTGGGTTATTAATAGGCCAGTCAGCTCAAGTGCACTAGAATATTAAGCAAAACAAATAATTAGTGGCAATAACAACTGCTAGAAAAAGAGCACGAGCAGGCTGTGTGTGTGTGTGTGTGTGTGTAATTGTACGTGTAGTGTGTAAAAGTTCGTATTCATATATATAAAGATTGTTTTATGTAGTGTACTCACACAGGCATAGATCTTAACTATTTATTGCACTCTCGCCCTGTGTGCGCGCCGACCACGTATTCCCACGTAACAAACAGCAACCATGGATAGTAACAAAGGTGAGGCCGAGCGCTGCATTGAGCTAGCTGAGCAGGCGTTCGCCGAGGGAAAGATTGAACGGGCTGAAAATTTTTTGCTAAAATCGGAGAGACTTTTTCCAACGGAAAAGGCAAAGCGTAAGTAAAGCAAAAACGAAAATAAAAAGACACAAAAAAAAAAAAAACCAACGAACTGAATTTGCATTGCAATCGTGAAACTTGACGAAACTTTGTAGAGCTGCTGGCCAAGGTGAAAAGTTCGCCCAGCAATGGAAGGGGGCGTCCAGCTGCTGCCGCAGACGCGGACTCTGGCCCGCGGAAGCGCGTCAACTCAGATACCAGAAACCATGCGCCTGACTATACGAACGATCAGATTGAGGCAGTACGCAAGATCAAAAAGTATGTCCTACTAAACCAGATAATCTGGAATAACTCTAATCTCTAACCCTGTGTTTGTGTGGCCAGGTGCAAGGACTACTATGAGGTGCTCGGCGTCAGCAAGACGGCCACAGATTCGGAAATCAAGAAGGCCTACAAAAAGCTCGCCCTGCAGCTGCATCCGGACAAGAATAAGGCGCCCGGCTCTGTAGAGGCATTCAAGACGCTGGGCAATGCTGCTGGCGTCTTAACCGATGTGGAAAAGCGCAAGAATTACGATCTGTATAAAATCAATGATTCGCAAAATGGTCACGCCACTCGTAGTCACCATGGCCACAACCAGCATTACAGTGACTATGGCGGCTTCCAGGCGAACATGAGTGCCGAGGATATATTTAATATGTTCTTCGAAAACGGATTCTCACAGCAAAACGTTTACATGCGACACCAAAGACGCCGGCATCAGACCCGCGACGACAGAGACGTGAGTGATAGCCCAATATAATATTAATGATAATATATAATTTATCTGGCCAGCAGACGAACAGCTCATCAGCCTTGATCAACTTGTTGCCCATTTTATTGCTCATCGGCTTGTCCATGATGTCCTCCTTCTTTATATCAGATCCCATGTACAGTTTGACGCCTTCGCAGTGAGTGTTACATATAGATAGATATATTTATATAGATACGATTTTGAAATCTGCCTTTGTCTTGCAGTAAATACTCGGTAAAGCGCGAGACGAACGGCCTGAAAATCCCCTACTATGTGAAAGAAAATTTCTACTCGGAATATCAAGGATCAGTTGCCCGTTTGGAAGAATCGGTGGAGGAAGATTTTGTCAATCATTTGAAACACTCTTGCAGTCGAGAGCGAAATTATCGTAAGAATGAGTAGAACTTTATTTTGATGACTAGATAATTGATCCATATCTTTTGCGCAGGTGACTCGATGTTGGCCAAGGCTCGCACGTTTGGTGACCGAGATCTGTATCGGAAGGCTCAAAACATAAATACCCCATCGTGCGAGAACCTGCAAAAGTATATAATCACATGATTTCAAAATCCGCAGCACGCACGCAATCAAATTTATACGTGATTTAAATATTTCTCCGTTTTTGATTCTAGTTTTTTTTCTATCTGTTATCAAATATGATTTTTGTTCTAAATGATTTGTTATAGCTCCGCTTTTTACACACCCACACACAGAGACACACATACACACACACACACACACATACATACATCAAATCAAATTCAACATATTTACGCATAGTTTTAATGTTTAACGTGAAACATCAGCTGCCTCTCCCTCTCAATCAGCCCCTCGACCTAAGTAGATGGAAAAATCTTCTATTTCTTCTTTCAAATATATAAAACAAAAAAGATGAAAATTGTACTACAGTAAAGCTCTGTCCACCAAGGCAGAGTGTTCACTTTATATCAGTCGCTGTTGGGAGAGCCACTGCACTGTGCTTGCTGGTTCATTAGTCAAACGTGTTGGTTGGAAGCAAACCAAATTATTAATAATTAAATAGAAATAAAAAATATGGGCTCGTTCTCACATAAATAAACTTGAAAAATATATTAAAAAAAATCTATATTCAACTTGAACGATTTGATTTTTTCTTTCTTTACTAGTTATATAAATGTACAATTAAAGCAGTGTTTTGCTAAGTAAAAGAAACGGTGCTCCATGGCTCGAGGAACCGGCTGCTTCAGCTGCTGATGATGGCCTCCAGGGCGGCAACAACATCGCCGCTTTGCTCCCTGAGCACCTTCTCCGCCTGGGCCTTGGTCACGAGCAGCTCGTTCATCTGTAATTGTCATTGGGTCAAGTGGGTGCGACTATTGTCATGAGATGGCATATCTATGGACTTACAATCAGTTCAATGTCCTCCTTCTTCACCTGCACCTTTAGCAGTTCCTTCTCCTTGGCCACCCTCAGCTCGTTCTCTTTGCTGCGCTGGTTGCCAAACTGTTCCACTGCCTGCAATGTGTCAATTCTGCAGTTCACACATCAAGTATATCAATAGGTTCCATTTCAACTTACACTTGATATATTCGCGGCTGAGATTTCCTTCTCTTCGGCATAGTCTGTGACACGCTCCAAGTCGGCGGCGCCGCCGTCGTGACGCGTTTGCTTCTTTTGCTTGATGTCATCGTCCTGGCCATCCTCCTCGACCTCGGTGCCATTGACCTCAACCTCCGGCTCAGTTTCGGCCATTGCTGTTATTAATTTTTATTTCAATTTACTCGAATATTTAATTTTGCTTGGCGTAGCCTCGTGCGAATAGTTTTTCTTTACATTTGTTTTTTTCAACACTGTCAGTTACGATAACTTTGCTTATCGACTGGCCGCCACATGTGCCAGTGCTCACTTAACGAAAACAGTGCAACGATTGGTGCGTGTCGTGGATAGATCTATTGCTGTTCTAATATACAATATGAATTGAGTTACTCTTTTTTTCAGAAAGTGGTGTGTGTCTTGGCTGCGGCCAAAGAGCATTTTACAGTTGTTTCCAATATGATTTGTCGCTTGGGGATGAGTTGTCTGCGTGTCGTGACACGCGATCTTAAATTGATGCGATTAGGCACGAAAATTAAACTGAAATTTTAATATGAACTTAAAACTTCGATTTTTTTCTTATACAAATAAATTTAAAAATGTAATTCTCCGTCGCATTTCTTATATATTTTTAATAATAACAAAATAAATTATCCGACACAATATTTAAAGCGGTACTTCAGCCTTTTTTTCCCGTTTCTTAAAGCAAAAAATACGCAAAACCGCAAAACTAATTAAAAATAACTCTAGCATAAAGTTCACACAGACATACCTAGAGTATATATGTAAATATAATTTTTTTTGCATATCTACTTGTTTCTGTGCAAATTTCATTGCGGTCAAAATGTTAATTATAAGTTTCAGAGCAGAAAATAATGAGATTGTGTAGGAAAAGCGCAGAGAAATTCACAGAGGCGCAAAATCCTTCAACGGCTGAAGCCGTTTCCCAGTCGCTCGCTGCGGGCGTCCTCCCAAGCCATGCCATGCCATGCCATGTCGTGTCGTGTCGTGTCCTGTTCCTAGTCTCACTCTAGCCACTGGCCACCAGCCCCATGTCCTGTTGACATAATCGTTTGCCATCATGATTAATTTAATTGTCACTTTGATGCAAGCGACTTTCGACCCGGCACCAAAATCAAGATTAATTAACATCTCGACCATGGGCGGTCAACATCATTTGTTAGTGTAATACACCACATATGGCTGCTCTGTCTGTGTGTGTGTGAGTGAGTGTGTGAGTGAGTGTGTGTCCAGTACAATTTTTAATTTAATTCGATTTCGCTTGCTCCCAGCAGCAACTTTAACTCGGCTGCAATTGAAGCCAAAGCCTCAATTCCCAGTGGCCAAACAGATCTTTTCTGGGCTGCGGGGCTGTGGGCTGTGTGTGGATGCAACATTTTTTATGCAACACACGCGTGTAGCCAAAAAGAGAAATTGCTTATAGCTCATGTGCATACACTGAGAGAAATTAATTTTTTTTTTTTTTTAAAAGATAATAAAAAATTAAAAACCATAAAATTAATAAGACGAAAATTAATAAAAATTAAAATTTAATTTAAACCAATTAAGGAAAATTTTTTGAATTTTCAGAAATACTAAAATATATTACAAAAATTACAAAATAACAACAATAACGATAATAATAATAAATAATTAATATAATATACTAAAAAAAACTCGACTATCCTACGACTTTCATCTTCCAGCTCATACAAAGAGCAGTTTTCATTTGCCCAAGTGCAGACACCATTTTGTACGACTGTGCGTATGTGTGTGCGTGCTTGTGTGTGTGACGCAACAAGTCGCTCATTTAAAATGTTTGTGCGAGGCTCGCTTCCAGTTGGCAGCGAGCTGATTCGCAACGCTCTGCGTTGCCAATTGCCAATTGGAAATTAAATTATGCCGCTAATTAGCGATGGCAAACACACGCACACACACACACACACACACACCCTCACACCATGCACGCATACATAAATTATGTTGGCAATTTTGGGGCTCATTGTGGTTTTCGCCTGCACAAATTTCGCATTCGGCTCATTGCATATTTTCAGGCTCAACTTCCATTTCCACCTCCCACCGTTCGCCGTCGTCGTCGTCGTCTTCGTCGCTCTCTCTACAACTTCCCGCATTTCCCGTTACTTGTTCATGCTTGCATGTGCCACTGAGCGCAAAAATTCACACAGTAAATTTTGGCTTTTGCATTTCTCGAGGGTGGTGGCAACGCTCCATGGGCAAGGAGTGCCAATGCCAGTGCCAGTGCCAGTGCCAGTGCTGCCACCCGTCAAGCCGAACGGCACTTGGCCGCGTGATCCAATTGAGCTACATTGTTTTTTATTGCACTACAAGAGACAGAGTGGAGTGAGGCAGAGTCACAGAGAGCGAGAGAGTGAGAGTGAGAGTGGGAGCGCGTTGGTTTATATTTGTTTGGCTTTTGCGTGGTTAAGCTTCATGCTTTTTGACATTTGTTTCGCACTGTGCTATAAAGTGTCTTTAGATTGGGCTGCGCTGTATTGTGGCTGTCTCAGTTTTACAGTTAGAAGAGCTTTAAGACTAAGCAGATAAAGTTTGAGTACTTTACGCTCGTCACTTGTTTGCGTGGTCATAGACCTATGTGTGGGTATGTATGTGTGTGTGTGTGTTTGTATGTAAATCTCGCAGCTGCTGCTCTCTTATACAAAAGTGATGCCAGATGATTTAATATTGCTTTACATAATTATACCTGAATGTATGTAGGTAATCGGCTCTCTTTTATGAGTAGGCGAATCTTCTTCTTTGCTCATGTATATAAGTTCTTGTATTTGGATGTCTATTTTCATTGATGAAATTCTTGTTATAATTGCCGTAAGTCGCTTATTTAATCCATGCATTATTATTATGCAGTTCTCAATACACTTAAGTAAGGCTTACAAATTCGTTCGTCTCTCTTTGTTTCTTAACATGGAAATCTAAGTTTGTCTCTTGATCTAGAATTATTAAATCTTACGCTCCACTCTGTTTCTTCTCATCACCGTCCAATTCGCTCCCTTCTTCTCGGTCTCTACCTGTCTTTACCCCACTCCGTTGCTTTTGCTCTGTCTCTCTCACTCTCTATTTCTCTCTATCCTTCACTCTTCAATCTTTCTCTCTCTATATATGTGTATTTCTGTCTCCCTCTCTTTCGTATACATTCTCTCTGTCTCTCACTCTCTCTATTTTTCTCTCTCTCTCTCTCTCTCTCTCTGTCTGTATCAATCACCCTCTCTGTCTCTCACTCTATTACTATCTCGATTTATACCTTTCTCCCTCACTATCCTCTCTCTATCTATCTTTCACTCTTTCTATAGTCACCCGTATCTCCTTGCCATTATGCGTACTCCTCTGCTTCCTCATCATCCCTTGTTCTCTTAGTTATCCTTTCGGGAATTCTTATCACCTCTGCCTCATCTAAGTCTTGAGTAATCATAGCAAAATGAACTCAATTGTCATATTGATTGATATAGTATATTGATTTCGGTGGAGCGCAGCTGCGGCTGCATCTGCATCTGATAATTTGCCTTCTCCGCAGTTTTCGTTCGGCAAATTTGTAAAATCTCATTTCGAGCCGTTTCATCCACAGCGATTGCGGCTGAAGGATGCAGCGACACGTGCATGTGTGTGCGTGTGTGTCCGGGTGTGTGTGTGACAATCGATTTATGATTGCATGTCCTTGCGGCATGTCCTCCGTCTGATGGCCAATGCCATTCGCCCAGTCGAAATGCAGTCAATAAATAAATTTGCATAGCAAATAAATTAAGAAAATGCAATTGCCAAGAACAGAGCGAGCAGAGGCGAGTCGAGCCGAACATGAAACGGATTTGCATATGGGAGATGGGATATGGGATATGGGATGTGGGATGAGAGATATGGGATATGGGATGTGGAATATGGGATGTGGGATATGGGATATGGCATAGGGAATGTGGGATATCGGATATGGGATAGCGGATATGGGATGTGGAATATGGGATACGGAATGTGGAATATGGGATATGGGATATCGGATATGGGATAGCGGATATGGGATGTGGAATATGGGATACGGAATGTGGGATATGAGATATGGAATATGGGATATGGAATATGGGATATGGAATATAGGATATGGGAGATGGGATATGGGATATGGGATGTGGGATGTGGGATATGGGATATGAGATATGGGATATGGAATATGGGGTATAGAACATAGGATATGGGATGTGGGATATGAGATATGGAATATGGCATACGGAATGTGGGATATGGGATATGGGATATGGAATATAGGATATGGGATATGAGATGTGGAATATGGGGTATAGAATATAGGATATGGTATGTGGGATGGATTGTGGTATGTGGGATATGAGATATGAGATAAGTAATATGGGATAAGAGATATGGAACGTGGCATGCGGTTTATGGGATATTTTGTATGGATTTTGGGATAAGTGATATGGGATGTGGCATGTGGGATATGGAATATGGAAACTGGGACATGAGATAAAGGGGAAGGAATAAGACATATAAGAATAAGAAATTATAATATGGAATCAGGAATATAGAATAGAAAATATTGAATAAGGAAAATGTGAGAATATGGGATATGGAACTTGGAATATGGAATGTGGAATATAGAATATGAAGTATGAAATATGGAATATGGAATACGAAATATGGAATGTGGAATATAGAATGTGGAAAATGGAATTTGGAATATGGAATTTGGAATATGGAATATGGAATATGGAGCATGAAATATAGAAAATGGAATATAGAAAATGAAATATGAATTATGGAATATGGAATACGAAATATGGAATATAGAATGTGGAAAATGGAATATGGTACATGGAAAATGGAATATGAAATATATATAAATAAATGGAATTAGGAAATGCGCAGTTTGGAATATGCCACATGGAATATGAGAAGGGGAACACGGACGGTATTTGAACAACAAAGACAAGGACTTTAAGAGTCCTTAAGAGTGTCCTTTAAAGCCTGCGCATGCATAATTGGTCAGCAACTCAATTACGCTAATAACACTCGAGCTGCGCAGCTTGAATGCTTCGCATGCTTCTAGTTCAGTGACTATCGAATGGGTGTAATCGACGGACGACGGAGTCGTCCTCAACCCGTCGAAATGCCACTGCCAAACTTTGGTTTATTCGCAAATTGTCCAAAAATAATTGAGCCATTGAAGGCGCTCGAATGGTCAGCAAACTTGTAACAGTAACTGATACAAGAAACTTGCTCCTTGCTTCCCCTGAAAGGATGTGCAAAAGGATGTTCCAAGGATATGTGTCTGTGTGTGTGCGTGTGTGTGTGTGTGTGGCGACCTATTGACGACCTTTATCGCACTGTACATAAACCATAATCGCAATTGGCAAGTGGCCGCCACTCGAGATCTCCAAGGCAAGGCATTGTCATGCTTGGCAGCAGCTGGACACACACATGCACACACACACACACACGCACACGCACACACACAGTGAGAGTGGACAGCAGTGTAACGCATTGAACGGAAGCGCTGCTCATTCATTTAAAAGTTGTCTGCAAGTTGCCAAGTTGCCAACCCACCCCCTCGCGCGCGGTGAGAGCAGTGAGTGTGAGAGTGTGAGAGTGGGAGAGAGAGCAAATACACTCAAATACACTGTGTGTGTGTGTGTGCGTGCATTGTAAAGTTGTTTCTTCCGATTGCGCTTTGCACTCACACACACACACAGAGAGTAGATGCATATGTGTGTGTGTGTGTGTCAAATCGTTGCTTGCACACACACACACACACTTACAGAGTAGGTGCAAGCTCATGTGTGTTTGTTTGTGTGCGTGTTTCGTTAAGTCGTATCTACCCATCTCCCTCCCACTCGCAACTACTTCACTCTGTTCGCCTCGCATCGCACTCCTTTCGGCAGTTTTGCAAGTTTTGCGTTTAACAATTTCGCTTCCTTCCGCTGGGCTAAACCTGGCGCCAGGTCGTCGTCGAAATTTGTTTTAATCGTCATCTTTGCCATCCTACGTAAGCGCTTTCCACTTTGCCAAACTCTCTGCGGCCAAGCAAGGTTCGTTGACGTTCCCGTCTCCGGGTTTATCGCAACTTTTCAAGTGGGGCGCCCGGGCCGGGGCTGCGTCGCTTATCGATGGCCCGTTCAATATTTTATTAGTGTCCTCAGCAGCGAGAGCGAGCTCCACAGCAAATGGGCGCCACATCCGTGTACCTTTAGTTCAAAGTGCTTGGGTTAAGTTCGCTGCATGCCTTCGCCTCGGTCTTCGCCTTTGATTTCTTACTCTTGCGTTAGCAATAAATTTTTATTTCCATGTAGCTGCCCCCGCCCCAACCCCAGCTCCAATCGGCCATTTAGCTTGAGCTCAGCTAATGGCCGCGTCTAACATTTAGTGGCTGCCGCCGTTTACATAAACTCCAAGCTAAGCATTCGAATACCGCATAAATTAGGTGCAAATAGTTGCCCCAAATATATATATATATATATTGGGGCTCATATAGAGCGTATGCGCATACTTTAAGCAATTGCAACAATTTAAAGCCATTATCATGTGGGGCGAGTGCATATACACTGCGAAAAACGAGTAGGAATATGGCAATCGACCTCAACTGACTGCGTGATACGCTGTTCCCGTTTGGGCTCTGTTCATTTAGGCTCCAAAAATTGTAGATTCACAGAGAGCACTTCAAGAGACACTCAATAAATATTTTATATCTTCATAGAAAAAGGACCCAAATTGTGGGGGATTGCTATAATTGCATTTGTATATTAGCTAAAAAATTCTGAGCTGAGTTTTTTTACTTGTTATCATTAGTATTATTTAACTAATTTTTTAATTTTTATTATTTATAATATTTTATATATATTTTTTAGTATTTTTTAGAACTTTCAATGGACGTAAATATATAGTATATAGGGTTTACAATGCAGAAACTTAGTCAGAATTAGAGCTTTTATCTGAAAAATATACAGGGTATATACAGGGTATATATATATATTAATATTATATATTAATGTGCCAATAAAGTAATTCATTAGGAACTCAGGGTTTCAAGCTTAATATTTTTCTTCTTTTTTTTCAAAAAATAATTTACATTTTATTTAATATTGTTCAAAAATTTTATTTTATATTCAAGCCAATGTTTTTCTCTTGGTGCAACTTTATTAAATGCATGAAAATAATTAAATTAAAAATTAGACAATTTTCATATTTTTCTTCTGCATTACATCAGCTTTTTTTCTCCGTGCAGCTGCAAAACAAGCGAAAAACTTTTCGCACTTTTCCTTGCCTTGCATATCGAATAAACATTTTGATAGCCCTTATCAATGCGCTGTTGCAGCTGCCTGCCCCACACGGCCGCCAGCCGAAGTTGGCTAAAGGAAGGCTTTATGGCTGTAGCTAGAGATGGCCACAATAAAAAGCGTCCATTGTCTCCATTGTCTGTTTGTACATTTAACTCTAAACGTTATTATTGTCGCCTGAGAGTCTCCACAATTTGGCGTAATGCGTAATATTTCTTCTTTATAACCGCCATGCTCCACTCAGCTCCACGCAGCTCCACTTGTAAGGTACAAAAGGGATACGCGCTGCTTGGAGTTGGGGTTTATCGCTGCCGCCGCCGCCGCCGCCGCCGCCGCCGCCGTTGCTTATGATAATAAAATATGAACTGAAAAAAAGTTCTGCATACTTCCGAGCGTCTTTCTGCTGGAATAAAGTAAATCAATGAGCACATGCGGATATCCGTGCATATATATCACTTTATCCATAAATATATACATATAATTTGAATGCAGGGTTCAAAGGGGAAGAAGCAGTATAACTGGAGTAGCCAACAAATTATTCCCACAACTCAATTTGAGATGTGCGAAAAAGAATGCGAAAATAAAAATGGCGTCAAATTAAGCTTTTGCTCAAGTGAAACCAATTAAAATAGATTTAGCTCAATTGCAGGCAACGCCTTCCCCTACCTGCTTAATTTCACTGCTCACTCAATTTGCATATATTTCTGCTGCTCTATAAATGAAGTTTCCGCTCAAATGCAACTAATCGAAAAGACTCAATGAGAGTGGGAGGGGAAAGCACAAAGTACGGATCAACGTCAATTCGCCTCAAACTCTCTCTTCGCTCTATAATTATTTGTGCACTGCTTTAACTCAGTGTGAATGCGAAGCAAAGCAAAGCAAAAAAAAAAACGAAACATAAAAACAGATGGCTCAACTCAAGTGCAACTAATCAGACAGAAGAGAGAGCGAGACAGGTTGAGGTGAAGCAAGGAGCAGCTGAGAGCAGTTCTAAACCGTCTTCAAGCGCTCACTCTCTCGCACTGTCTCTGTCTTTCACATAGCTTAGCTTCAACTCAATTGTGAGGCGAAAAAACTGAAACTAATTAAACGAATTTTTGCTGCTAGACAGAGAGAGGGAGAGAGTGATAGAAATTGAAGAGCTGACAGGTGTTGGACTTTGGAAAGAAAAGTGGAAAAAAGAAAAAACCGCCCGATGGCCATACATCATTTTAACAATCAATCAATTTAAGCACATTTAATCCACACGAAATCATGTTACAGCAGTGAAAATGGAAGTGGGAGCTGTGAGCTGGGAGCTGGGAGCTGGGAGCTGGGCACGGGCCAGAGTTCAGGGCTGCTCGTTTGACTTGAACCGACTGCAAAAATCTTGTGATATTAATCAGTCTATTAGACACGATTTGTTCCACTGTCGACTTGGCGCACGATTATTCAATCAGAGCCCGGCCGCATAGCCGCATAGCCGCACAGTTGGTTGCCCAGACCCGAGCCCAGCCCCAAGGCCCGCCCCGCCCCCAGACACTCAGCTTGAGTCATTTGGCCTACACTCCGGCTCTACGAGCATGTGTGCCAGCCTGGCGTGTGGCTAGTGCCGCCGGTTCCAGAGCGCCGAGAGCAGCGAGAGCAGCGTATGATTGCATTTCGGATCAACTCACAGCGTGACCTTGACCACCGCAATAACCTGCAGAGGCCTTAGACATAAAAATTCACTTATTCACAGGGGGAAATGCTTCGCGAGTTTATATATGTAAATATCGATATACATATATTTTTTATGTTTCTCTATTTATTCATATATCTTTAATCAGAGTCATGCTCCTTTCCAGTGATCTGCCACTCCCTTTATCTCTATCTTACTCTCTCTCTCTCTCTCTCTCTCTTTTTGTCGCTCATTCATACATCTCCATAATAGTTTTAGACGGCAGTACTCTCTTTCTATATATTCTCTATATATTTTATATGGGTTTCATATACTTTATCTCTAGATCTCAGATTTTCTCTATCTCACTTTTTCTTTCGCTTCTCTCTTTTACTTACGTCACACAATTAGTAGTCCAATTTTTTTTATTGTCTCTACCTTTTTTAATCGAAACTTATTTCTCTCACTATCATTCTCTCTCTCTCTCTCTCTCTCTCTCTCTCTCTCTCTCTCTCCTACTCTCTCTATCTTTATCTCTATCTATATCTCTATCTCTATCTTTATCTCTTCCTCTCTACCTTTTTTAATCGAAACTTATTTCTCTCACTATCATTCTCTCTCTCTCTCCTACTCTCTCTCTATCTCAATCTTTATCTCTTCCTCTATCTATCACATTCTCCTTTTTTCTCTCTGTCTTTCACTAGCTGTCCTGTTCATCAATCATAAATCCCTTTCCCCCCATCCCCCTCCTCCATCAACCCCTCTCCCTCTCTGTCTCCTTCTATCAGCACACTTCTCTCCCAGTTATCGCCTTTCTATGCGATTTTCACAAGCTCTAAGCGCACTTTAAGACCTCAACTACATCCATATGTAATTTACTAACCCATGGAGCCAAGCACTACTAATGTGCCACATCATCAAAAGTATTCCATGTACGACTCCATCTATCTATCTATCGCCATCTTGAGTAATTTCATTTTAAACACAAAATAGATGATGCTGTGGATGTACAGCATCCATTGGGGCATATATGAAAATAAACAAGGAAAAGATAAACTCAAGGATGGGCAGAGGCGACCATGTGAGTTGAGTTTATAGTTTTTTAGTTCAAATTTTTCCATTTTTTTTTTTTTCGATATCGTAAACTTTTTTATGAAGTCGGTCAAAATGGCCAGCGATAGAAAAGGCATCAAAATTTATTGGTCACGGCAAGTCTTTAGAGGCGAGTGTCCTGATGTATGATATATCCATATACATATATCTATATACTTAGATATATGTATCTAGATAGATGTGGAGGAGTTGAGCTTAAAGAGCCATTCGAAGCTGAGCAGCGCATAAAACCGAGAGACAAGCGCAATTGAGCAGCATTTGCATATTGAGGCGGAGGCGGAGGCGGAGGCGGGACTCGGCTGGGCGACACAATATCCTTGCAGACGCCAAGGATAACGCACATTGTATGACTTATGGCCCGCGCTGAACCCATACGTTGGCCAATGCAAGTCAACTCGTGTAGTTTTTCAATTTCATCATTTTGAGCGGCAGCCTCAACCCCGTTGAAGCCTACCCTCACCCCACCCCACGCAGCCGCCACCACCCCTCAGCCTCTACCCCAGCCCCAGCCCCAGCCCCAGCCGCAGTCGCAGCCTTTCCACCCCGTCAGCTGTTGGCGTCGCCTTGCAAAGATTTATTTTTATCGCCTACGATTTCAATTCAATCCAATTCATTTCCTTCGCTGCTTTATGCTCGCTCGCGACGTCTTAAAGCGGGTATATTGGTTTAATGGTTATTAATTTAATTTAATTTTTTTTTGCTTTCATTTGTGCAATCTATGAAATATAGCCCTTGTGGGCGTGGCAATTTACAAAATTTTAATTTTAGAGTTTATTTGTTATTTAGATAAACTTTATTTTAGATTCAGCCCAAAGTCTTTTGACTCAAAGTGAGCAAAAGCAACCGAATTTCCATAAGTTTTGTTTTTTACTTATTTTTTCACTTGCGCCCCGAACGAGTATGGAGCAGTCAGTAGCAGCCGCTTGCAAATTTCTTTCTTATATTTTTTGCATCTTAGCTGAGCACAAAATTTGCTTTGACTTTGATTTTTCTTCTTTTTTTTTGCCACAAGTGCTGCTGGTAGCATTTGGTTGGAGAAAACTATTGGACATATCCGGCCAGAGACAGCGCCACAGCTTCATGCTCCAATTTCCATTTTGCATTTTCATCAACGAAATTTGAGCTAAAGCTCCGAATGGAGGCAAGAGTGTTAGCTGTCATAAATAAATCTGGCAAAGGCTGCAGCGAAACAATTCTTTTGGCCAGGTGCAGCGCACCAACAAAATGAGAGAAAATAAAAAAATATTAATAAAAGGAAAAAAATGCCGTTTCGACGAGGATGGGATTCGAACCCACGCGTGCAGAGCACATTGGATTAGCAGTCCAACGCCTTAACCTCTCGGCCACCTCGTCGCTGTGAAAGCCACCGGCGAACGATGATTGCTTAACTATGAGTGAGAGGGGGAGAGCTAGAGAGAGTTATAATGTGTAAAATTTGTTGTTCTATGCGAATTCGGCAAGTTTGGCATTCTTAAGAAGAAGAAGCAGAAGAAGCTAAAAATAAACGGAGTTTTTATAAGAGCGCGAGTCTTATAATCTATTTTTACTTTATGCTTTATAAGATATGCAATGACAGCGAATTGCGAATCGAACCACAAAAAGCAATTTAAATTAATTTTTTACGAGTGCCGTATTAAGTCATAAAATGGCATGAAGAATCAGGCAGCAAAGAGCAGGAGCAAACGATGAAGTTGTGTGAGCAAAAGTCGCGAAAAGCATCCTGAAATTGACTCTGGCACTTTTATGAGGGGGGCGCGCGTGTAGTTTTACGATCAGCTGCTCTGCGCTATCGGGTTAACTGAGCATAAAATCAGAAAAGGCGTCAGCAACGGCATCGGCTTAAATGCTTTTACGACCCTTACCACGCCCTCTAGCGCTCGTTTGCTGGTACTAAATGTCGCACATAAAAGTCAAACGCATAAAAAACAAACAAACAAAGTGCCGAAAGGGTTTTGATGAATGTTCCTGGTGCCAAGGCGTTGCGGCAAAGGATTATGAATGTCGCTGTAATTGTAGGTGTATGTTTGTGTGTGTGTGTGTGTGTGTGTATGTTTGCGATATAGAACAAAGCAGATTAGCCAATCGCCAATGCAATTACAACATATCCATGTTGACAGGCAATACTCACCTCACACCACATGCGTAGCGTCATCTCGCTCTAACCAGCATAATTGTCAACTAAAATTATAAGTGTGCAATTCATTTTCACACACACGCATACACATGATGAGAGAGCAGCTTAGTTAGTGCGTAGTGAATTCAACTTTAAGCGGTGAATTCGGTTGGGCGACGCGCTAATTGACCATAAATCAGATCCGCAGCACTTGCAAATTTACAGCTCTCTTATACTTTGTGCTTTTACAAAAATTCTTTGCGCCAAACTTTGCTAATACAAATTGCATCGACAGCCAAGCGGAAGTTAAGCAGCAAAAAAACAAAAAATAAAATAAGAATGAAAATAAAAAACTATTTCCAGTCGGCGACAAAGTGGTCAACATGCCGCAAACTTTGTTAGCGCGCTGCTGCTGCCAAAAGGACGATAGCTGCCTGGCAGCGAGTCAGTGGACGGGTAAAAGTTGTACGCGCTTTTCCAGAATTCTTCTAAAACATTTTTAAACAATTTAGCACAAGAATTAAAAATCGCAAACGCCGCGCAACATGCCAAAGTTTGAGGCAGCAAAAATAAAAGGGGAGCGCAAAGAAGAAGCGAAAAGTTTTTGGATGCTATAAATTATCATCCATGGGGCGGCTTGGTCTGTGGGCTAGTTGGGGCATATACCTTTGGCACGTTCGGCACTTTTTTAAGCGGATTTTCATCTCGTGCCTTTTGCGTTTCTTTTGCTAATGCCAGCGCCGTAGACTTTTGGCGCCAATCGTTTTGACTTGTACAAATTGCTGTGTCGACATCGGCACACACACACAAGCACAAGCACACACATGCACACACTAGCACAGACAGGCAGACGCACCCGCACGCACCGTTCTGGCAGAACTTCTCTCCTTGCTGTTCTCACCTACTGCGCTCTCTTCACCTCTGCTCAGTGCTAAGCTCAGCCCTCTGCTCACTTCGCTGCTCACTTCGCTGCTCACTTCGCTGCTCACTCCGCTGCTCTATGCGACACTGCTCAGTACTCTGCGCTCTCCTCCTCTCCTGTTTCTTCTTCCTATTTTTCTGCTGTGTGTCGTCAAGCTGTACCTTCCGACCTGTGCTTGCCTGCCCTGCTCTCCCTTCCCACCTCTACGCCTCTCCCCTATCTCTCCTGCTCTTCTCTTCTCCTCCTCCTCCTCTTTCCCTTTGTGCTGAGTGTCGTCGAGTCGTACCGTTTGGCCTGCCCTTTTGGCACTAATGGATTATCTAAGCCTTTTAGTGGCTATTGGTTGCCTAGGATAAGGTATCCTGGCATCAGTTGGCCTGGATTCCATCCACAAAAGTAGCAGAAATAGAAATAAAATATAAATATGTATATTTCTTTTTATCTATTATGTGGTTTTTTTTTTGCCAACATATTTCAGCGATTTAAATTCGAACGCCCATTGAGAGTAGTCGACGGGCCAATGCCCTAGAAAAATACTAAAAACATATATATTTTGATATTTTAATAAAATAGTCGACAAAAATATAAAATAAAAACAAAATTAATTATTTATTTTTAAATATAATTTTTTATTCTCAAAATTTTGATATAAAAAACAATAAACAACATTTTGGTTCTTTATTCTCCAATTTTTGGTATGCAAAAAATGTTAACAAAAATTGATTTCCATTCACAAAAGTTTTCCCTATTACTAGAGACACTGATACCGTTATTCATCACAATAACGCCAGACTATGATCGCATTCCTTGAGGCAAGGAGCGCTATCAGCGAAGCGCCAGACACAAACCGGCACAAACATATACACCGATATGCCGTTATATTTATATATGAATACGTTTTACTCTATAGGAGGGCTAGAGCGAGAGGGGGGCGCGAGCTACTGTTGAACTGCACTTCAATCACAAATATCTATAATTACGACGAAAGAGCCGTTGGCAACAGCAAATGCGTATGTGTCCACGCATACATATGCATTGCTCGTTACAATTACAGTTACAATCGCAGCAACAGTCATAAAGTGAGAAGTGCATAAAGCCCAAATATGAAACACACATACCATAGCGTGTGTGTGTGTGTGTGCATAATCAGCAAGGCCGAGAACTGTGAGAGACGATAGCTGCGGTCCTCCATAGCCCATTTTGCATTTGCTTGTTCTCTTCCTCTCTCCGTCTCTCTCACGCGCGCTCTCTGCTCTGGTGCGTTCACAAAAGTATTCTTAGTAATCAAAGGCACACACACACACACGCGCGCATGTACGGGGCAAATATTACAGAGATAATGCAAGTGTCAAACGAAACAAAAATTTTCCAATAGCTTCGACGGCGACTGCAGCAGCGGCAGCGGCAGCGGCAGCGACTGCAACTGCAGCGCCCATTGCGACAGGTTCAATGTAACCATGACATTTTCAGCAGCTGCTGCCGCCACGTGCATATTGGCAATTCAGCTGCAGTGCTGCCGCAGCATATGTGCAACATAAAGCTCATTTTAACATTTTTTTTAAGTTAACAAATCTTACGATATTCGTAAAATAATTAAACTCTTTAAAATTATTATTATATAATAAAATCATAAATCATAAAATATAATAAAATCATCTAGAAATTAATAAATATATATTATGCATAATTAATTTTATTGCACTGAGCCTTTGCGGGCTTTAACTATATAGATTACATATTAATAATCAGGCATTAGCTATATAGAATAATCATTATAAATCAGGCTTTAACTATATAGATTATAGATTAAATCTCTTTGTTTCATTAACTGGTTCTTTGTTTGAGTGAAACCTATTAAATAAAGTTCTATTATCAAAAAAAAATCTTTATAGACATAAAAAATCTATATGTATTATTTAATATTTAAAACAAAAATCAAATAACTGTGTGGATTATCATATCAGTCTTAATTTGAATTCTGAAGTTTTGATATCAGGAACAAGTTTAGAAAATACTTTTTGCTGCTTCTTAAATATGTAAGAAAAAAAAAAAATAGATGCCTCAAAAGTTTTTTTTTTTTTAAGTTTTTATAGCTGGAATTAATGGGAAGGACTGGGCTGATTGGAATTACTGTTAGTCTCTTATACGAATTCCTGGTTCTAATGTTCATCTTTGAGAACTTCGCTTACTTCTAAGACCTTTCTGTCTCACAAAATACGAAAATCTTTTCATATCTGACATAAATATGCATTTTCGGAAATCATCTTCAACTTTATTATATTTGCATAAAAAGGAAATCTTATATTAGATCTTGCTCTTTGATGATTGTTCCCAGAAATTGAAGCATAAATATCAAGTTTTTCCCCATTTTTCTGATGGCTGAAATAGGTCAGTTAGCCAGATGTTAAATTTAGCAAAGGCAGCAGCTCTGTCTCTCTTCCTGTCTCTCTCTCTCTCTCTCTCTCTCTCTTTCTCTTTCTTATAATGGGCGTTGCTCAATTTGCTAATGGATAACCGTTAGGGTTGGGGCAAAGTGGAAAGGAGCGACACTTGTTGATATGACAGCGGCTTGAAGCCGACGCCGTCCCGTTATGTCGCATGATTATTATGCCATGTTAGATCTTCATATGGTTTAGGCCAGTAAATGCGGCGAGCATAAGTGCTTAGGCGATGACACGACGGATTACGATGACAGACGCTCGACATAACGGCATAATATGGAAGCTGCTAAAATTAACGGAGATAAAGCTACCTGCGTATAGAACAAATGTGTGTGTGTGTGTGTGCGCGTGTGTAGGCCCAAGGACACAAACCACCCCTAAGCAAAGGCCGTCGGCGGCACTAGCTGAACAAAGCCCGACGGTCGCTTGGCGCCTAGGCCATGGAAGGCGTTCGCCTTGGCTGCTGCCCAACCAGGAGGCGCGGGCTGGCACCAACCAGGCGACAATTAAGCGCCGCTAACGGACCTATGGGAGCAGAGAACGTGCTGCGCAGACTCCTGGATCTGGTATCGGCAAGCCGGCAGAGCCACACCCACTGACTGCCTGGAGGTGATATTAACCAACAGTTAACGGCCGACAGCGGCCGACCGCAGCTGCAGCCATCCGACCCACAGCCGAAACGAATGTGTGTCAAGACAGTCAGTTGTCCCGTTCCCCATCCGCCGGCAACGGCTCGGTTGCGTATACGTATTACCGTTACCGCTACCTGCCATAGGCAAGTCTTTGACAAAGTCGGCCATCTCTGTCGCACAGCGACTCGACAGCACAGCGAGTGCAAGCGAGTCAGTCAGCCGGCGAATGCATTTCGGGGGTTGAGTGAGACGAACGAACGAAGCTGCGAAAAGTTTGTCGTAAGAAGAAGAGGCCACACAACGACAAGCCGAGAGAAAGTCAGTGGCTGTCTGCTGTCCCGAGAGAGCAAACGTTCGTGTGCACTCGCCTTTGTGCGTGCGTATGCGTATGCGTGTGTGCGTGTAGAGAACATTTGTGGATTGTAAGTAAAAAATCATACAAGTGGTCTTGTGGAACATAATGGTTATGTGGTAATCAGAAGAAAAGTAATTGCTTGTACTAGTTTAATTCATTAAGCTATAAAGAATACTCTTTAACTAAAACATAGGCACACATACATGCACCCATGTTCTTGAAGTGTTGAATCGCATTTCTCTTTTATTCACATTAATTGGGCACCCACAGCTCATAGCTGATAGCTGCATCTCGCTCTGGCATGCTGGCTTAACTCTTTGCGTTATTTTATGTTCACGGTTCTATTTGCTTTCGTTCTTCCAGCAGCAACATGCGATTGTTGTTTGTGTTTTTTTTTTTCCTTCAGTATTTTAAACGACGCAATTGACGCCGACATCGCAGTCGCTATCGCTGCCTCAGTCGGCGGCACAAGCCACGTTTTTGCGCTACTTTTACTTGAATGTGTATGTTAAGCATGTGTGTACATGTATGCGTGTGTGTGTGTGTAACTGTGCGTGTCATTTCATACCACATTAGGTAAGGTTAGGTTTTTAATTTTGTTTTCTAACTTCGCGTCGCTTTGTAGCTGGCACTTTGCCACATACAAACGTACATACAATGTGTGTGTATGTGTGTGTATGTGCGATTGTATTCTGGTTTAGCTTCACATATCTTTTTTTTGTGGGCGCCATTCTTCACAGATCGCGCGCTTTTCTCTCTCTTTCCTTTTTGAACTCCAGTCAAAGTGTTCTGGTTTGTTTACAAAATAAAAAAAAAAAAGAAAGAAAGAAAACAAAATTGTTCGAGTATTTTTGTTTTATTTCCGCTTTCTTTGCTTTTGTTTTTGCTTTCTGTTTTCATTGCTGCCGGCACGTAACCTGTTTACTGCACTCTCTGCGCTCTCTGCCAACGGATCGTCATTGTCGTTGTCGCTGCTGCCCCCTTCCAACCCAAATATTTTCGCACAGCATGTGGTTTTCTTCAATTCACATGGCATACGTACACACTTTCAAACATACATTCATTCATTCATTTGCATTTGTATGTGTAAGCATGTTAAAGTATCTTTTTATATGCTTCGCTCTTTTATTTATTTATATTTTTTTCATTTTTGTTATGTGCGCTCTACGTCTTGTCTATTTTCGCTATTTTCGCTCTGCTATGAACTTGAGAGACCACGTGGTTTTTTGTGTTGGCGAAACGCCAGTTCGCCTTAGTTTGTGACTGTTGTGGATGCTAAGCCTAAGCTTGTGGATAGTGGATGCCATTCCGCAAGAGCGCCACGCTCTTTTTGCTTTTATCTTAATATCTTTTCGCTGTCGCCCGTCTTCTAGCGGCATCAGGAAGTGCTTCATCAAATTTACATACACACGCACAGCTACACGAGTGTGTGTGTGTGTGCGTGTCCCGTTGCCATTTGCATATGTATTAAGCGACGTCATCAGCGAGCGCCGCGAGAATTTCCAGTTTCCATAGACTCAAACTAAGTCGCACTTTCATTGACGCCTTTAGGCGGGGTGTGGATCGCAAAGCAGGCTGCGGGACTGAGGGGGGCCAGGTGTGGTTTGAATTACAGATTTTCTCTCAATTGCGTCAATTCTTAAGTCGTGCGATTGCATCAATTACAAACGTCGTTTAATTAATCAGCTAAAGCTCGCGTTCGTTCGTCGAACGTAACGAATTACGCAATTGCTTAATGTGCAGCAATCAAATGAGAAACAGTTAATTCAATATTGGTAACTCCTATATAACGCATAAATAAGAGCAATAAACTTAATATTCCTGCTCCGAATACTGAGAAGTTCCAAACAACCAATCTATATTCCAGTTTAGACACCATCCAACCAAATGTTAGTACCCATATTCAAATTCGATACGCCACACACAAACACAAACACACACACACACATAGACAAAGACAGACATACACTGAGAGAGCAAACATTCTATAAACAGTCAGGGCTACGTCTACCGTTCTACCGTTCGCCCCCTCTCATCGCATTCCAGCCAGAGTCAACGAAGCTATTAAACAGAAATTATAATTTTTTGAAGGCCATTCGACTCGCCTGATATCATTACTCCCATCTAGTTCCAATTGAGCCGACGCCGCGCTAATTTTTTACTACGTCGTCAATTGTTGGACCTGCCTCTGCTAGCAGCGACAGCGATAGCGGCTGCGGCAGTGGCGCATGCGCTGTGAAAGGTAACGTGGGCGCAGAATTAGCTAAGCTTTAAACGCCACTTGCTGTCCGCTCATTATGCTTGTGACGTCACAAAAGTCTCAAGCTGTCCCGAAGCGCGATGCTATATATAGCATCAATTGCGCGACGACGACAACGATGACGACGTTCGGCAAGCGACAGTGCAATGGAAGTGAAGTTTGCACACACACATACATATATACATACATACATACATACATACATACATACATATGTATGTATGTGAGTATGCATTTGCAGGATAAATGCTCTGCTAGAAGGTTGCTTAAATTTCTGGCTTATTATAAATGACAAATTTATGCAGAATTTATTATAGATTTATTATTTGATTGTGGCTTGCAAATTAGCATATTAAATTTCATTTTTTTAGGCAATATTTATTAGCATATGCCTTATTTAAGCTGAAAGCATTTTGAGCTGGTTCAACTCTGTGATAAAGAAGCCTTGCGTAGAATCAATGAGGAACTAAGAATTGATAACTGGCTCATAAATTTGCATCGCAACATTGGCTCGAGCACTTTCGCAGATTGCATCTGTATCGGAGTGTGGGCAATAAACCGCTAAGCCTTGCTTAAGCTCAAACGTCTAGACTTCATTAGCAGCGTAATTTGTGGAATTTATGTGGCAGCCACATTAACAACTCAAATGTCCGACCGAAATGAACGAACCAGTCTATGCGACGGAGCTGGCTGCTAATAAAATTCGTGTTATGAATGCGCGTGCCTAGCAAACAACGTTTTTTGCTTTTGTTTTTTTCTTTTTCTACCATTTTTCGACTGCAATTTTTCGGTAAGTTTCCCGTAGCGACAGCGACGCGCGCGCAGATAACATAATTTGGCCCATTTGCCACTTATCAGCGGCATGCTGGAAATTCATTGGAACTTATTCGCTTCCACATTCAGATCGTCGCTAAAGAAGATGGCAGGCAAAACAAACTAGAAAATATTCATTTGTATAAGCATTCGAGCACACACACACACACACACATCGGCCTTTATTACTCAATTGCGATGTGTGTGTGTGAGTTGTAAAAATATGTGAGCGCCAAAATACAAAACGTGCATTTTTGTGGAACTCAAATGTGGATTTCAAAACATTATACCAGACACACACACACACACAACAGACACGCAACTAACAAATGAGAGAGCTTTGTCTCTCAACGCTGAACATCTGTGTAGCCCACACCACCATTAACAACAACACCACAAGAGCGAGAGACGTGCCGGGCGAGCTCGTGGGCTTGCTGGCTGCCTAGTGGCTAGCTGTTCGTGTCGCTTCGTCGTTGTCGCTGTCGCCGACGACGACGACGACGCTATCGTTTTGCCGCTGCTTCGTTTTGTAGCGTTTCGTATACCAATCAGTTGTCAGTTCGCATCCAACTAGAAAGCAGCTAACGAGCAGAGTCCGTTGCGTTTGCGGTTAAAAGCCACGAGGTCGATCAGCGTTAAGCGCGCTACTTAACCCCAACGTCACCAAATTCTTTCGAGCCCAAAACCGATACGGTTGATCACGTGTTTCCCCTCTCCCCCCGCCCTGTCCCGTCCTAAATAATCGCAATCATTGCCAGGCAAACGATGAGTGAACTCAAAAGTAAAGAGTTTGGCAAAATTCGAAATCAAAACATTTAAATGTGAAAAAAAGTGAACGCAGCATAAAACAAAATACACACACACATACACCCACACATACATACGGACAAGAGCAATAATAAATAAGAAAATAGTGTACGAAGAATGCGTAGTAAGAAATTGGAAAAAAAAGCAAAATACCGCAGCAAAGGCTGGAATGATCATTTCTCATTGGGTCTTTTGCGTTTTTTTTTATATTTTGGAAATTTACTGCTGCCGGCAGCTACGCACAGACACAGACGCACACACACACACACACTAGTGCAAAATCAAAATAGCTGCTCAAATTCAAATTTGAATGGAGCAAAAATAACAACAATAAAAATCAGTAAACGTGCTTATATGTGTGTTGATACATACATATACATATGAATTTTTCCATTTGAACTTTAAACACATACACACGCACACACACTCACACACATGCAAACTTGTGTGTTCTATCTACATAAGCTTTTGTACAGAGGTTTGTTTGTACGTTTGTGTGTATAGATCGTTAGTGTGTTTGTGCCGTCGCCGTTGCCGTTGCCGTCGACGTCAACTGCGCCGCACGCTTTCATTGAATTCTTATACGAATTCCAATTAATTTCTGTATGCGTCCAATTGGCATGAATTGGTGACGTGACGCGATCTCGCGCTCACTCTCTCTTTTGATTCACACAACGAGAAATAGAGAGGGAGAGGGAGTGAGAGACTCTCTCTTTGTGCTGCTCTCTTTTTGCACAGCGACGCGCGCGCTCTTTAATACGTATTTACATTTGTACATAATTTGCTCTTGTTATTGCTCTTGTTCTTCACTTTTTTTTTTTTGGTGTTTTCTTCTTCTTCGTTTTCTGCTTTTCTTTATTCGTTAAGTAAATATCATTTTTAATTTGTATGTTTATAGCTCAAGCAACAGCAAAAGCCGCCCACAAAATACCACCAACAACAACAACAACAAGTGTATGAATACTTATGCGAGTGTAAGCACCTAAATACATACATACATACATATATGCTTATCGATACACTCGTGCGTGTGTGTGTGTGAGTGTAGTGTGCGAGAGAGCAAGAAATTATGCCAGTTAGCCTTAACAAAAGAAGAAAAAAACAAAGCTAAATAATAATAATAATAATTAATACACAAAACCGGCACAAGTTTTGCTCAAAACAACAACAACAACAACAACAAATGCAACGTGTATTTAATGAATAAATAAATGCACTATAAAGCGACTAACTTAAGAGTGTTGACAAATAATAATAATAATAACAAAACAAAAACAAGTGCATAATATCAGCTAATAACAACAACAACAACAAGAGCGGCAACACATTGAAGAGAAACAACAACAACAACCGCAACAAAAAGCTTTGACACAACTTCCTATTGGCTCAATATAGGTAAATACTTAAATATGCACATACATTCTAATAAGAAATTGCGCACATGCAATTAACGATTTAAAGACTTGTCATTAAGGGAGTTGCAAATCTTATTGGCGTATGTATATTTATATGCGCATATAATATCACTCCAATTGATTGATTCCTATAAGAATCAGCACCATGTCATTATATACATACGCGGTGGTAATCCAATCGGAATCACAATTATTTAAATACATTGTAATGGGCACTTGTTCAATTAATTATGAATATATTCAAACAATATTTATCCAGTTGGAGAGTAACAAAGTCTTGTCACACTTTCTAATATGAATTGAATTGTTATTCATTGAAATCTAATTCAGACTCCAAGTGGAGATTTATGGGCTTGCAGTGCTTCGATTTTGATTAGTGAACATTTTGTTTGAAAGCTCAGTGCAGAGATCTTAATTAGAGCACGCTTGATAATGTGTCTATAAATAGCATGCGTCGCTGATAGCGACGACTATAGCGCGTGTCGTCTCGCTCTCCCGCAGCCGCTTCCGCTCCCAGTCCCGTTCTCATTTGCTTTTGCCCGTTTCACCCTTCCAATCGTGAGCCTGGTATATTAGTTATGCCTAATAGCTTGAAAAAGCTCAATCGGAGTTGTAAACATTTAAGTTTTAGTTCCGAAATTTAGTATTTTGAAATATTACTTGAAATATTTATATGTTTACATATATTTGGCATTGAAGTGCGACTAAGCTCTAATGAGTCCATTATTAAATGGGTCGATTTTAACAGTGATCAGTGGAGTCTGATAAGAAAGAGAGTGCGTGAGAGAGAGTGAGAGAAGTGCTGAGCGCGCTTATATAAATGTTTATGTAAATGTTATCTATAGCTGCTGGTGGCATCTACGTGTGTGTGTGTGTGTGTGTGTGTTTATGACAGCTCTGCTGCCATTTGCTCATATCTTGAGTGTTTGGTGAGCGAATTTTAATGGATTGTGTTTAAGATAGTGTCTGGTTGAAAAGGTTTGCCAAATAGATTTCGTTTTTTGTGAAACGGTTTTAAATTGAGAATTTCAGGCAAACATTTTATGAAATAAAAACATATATAAATATATTGCAATTAAATATTTTAAATTTTCTTAATAACAAGCCAGATTTCACGCTTATCTAGAAGAAATATAAATTTATCAATATATATTGATTGATCACATCGCAGGCGATTTTGCTTTCAGCTTGTAATTTACTTTGATTCATAGAGAAAAAGAAATAATTAATAAATAAATAAATATATTATAAGTGATCGCAGCGACACTTATTTGCAATTATTAATTCCCAGTTCCCCTTCTGGGTGTGGAACGCGCGTGTTTCTCTCTTTGACCTTCCCAAACGGCACGTGTACAGCGTCGCACAAGTGCGAAAGAGCCGGCCTATTGCACTTCCAATAAGCTTTTATTTGAATGCGCTTCCGCGATAATCGAGTAATTAATAGTAACGCCTATGCGACAGCAAAGATGCTCTGCTCCTATGCGCATGGCCAAGCAACTCAATTGATCGAATCGATGTGCCGCACTAGGAAGAGAGAGCGCACCAGAACCAGAATGAGCCTCTCTTCTGCTGCTTTCTTTGCATTCCAGTTCGTCTCACAGACGCCGGTGGGGTGGGTTTCAGTGCTTACAACATTGTTGCAGTTAGTGAGCGAGAGAGCGGACAAGTGCAGTGAGTGTCCAGATGATTTACTTAAGACCAGCAGCAGCTAATGAAAACTAATGGCAGAATCATGCAAACTAGCACACTGACACATGCACACGCATGCATGTGAGAGCGCGTGTATGTAACTGAGTGAATTGGCATAAATTCAGTGCGTGAGAGGGAGATGGCAGATAGCTCTTGAAACTTACGCTAAACACAAAATTGCTCACATTGTGCTAGGCTTTATGTCAGGGAATACCTTGCGATTAATAATGTGTGCGTATATATGTATGTATGTGTGTATGTTTGTATTCTGCTATATATAACTGTGAAGTTGCGACTATACTGGACTTTTGCTGGCCAAAGGCACATGGCAACAGCTACAGACACTGTGTATGTGGGTCTTATCTCTTTGCGTGTGTGTATGTGTATGTGTGTGCGTGATATGAGCGTACTGTGTGTGTGTGTGTGTGTGTGTGCTTGTGATAAACCGGGAACATTTTAAGTGCATCAAGTTCAAAAGATATGTGAAGTGTATAAATTATGATAAATATATATTTATAACAGGATTAAAGCAGAGAACTTTTATAATATTCATGCAGTTAAGAGACAAAAGAATGGGAATTTTAAGCGAGTTCAGATGAGCCAAAGGCCTTCCTCGACTATATGAAAATTTAAATTTAAAATTTATCATGTTTGCTTTAAAGTTTTGTTTGGCTCTTGTGCTTAGCAGAGGCTGGAAAGGAAACTGGTTCAGTTTAAGGCCAATGTAAATTAAGAACTGTTTAACTAAAAGAACTAATCTCTGTTATTTCGATTACAATTTAAGCTTAAGTTTACACTAGTTCACTAAATTATATTTAGTTTACTTAAAACGGATTCACTAAGTGAACATTTATTCCATTTGTAAATATATATGCTTTTTTTGAACTCAGTTTCAGTTCAGAACTAGTTCAATATATTCAACTAGAATTGATTCACAAAGCGAAAAAGGATACGAAAATATCAAATAAGCTAATAAGGTCTAAAATCTTTTCTAATGCTCATTTGCCTGAGACTTCAATAAACTCCGGTTCGCTTTCGAACTGGATCACTTGGAAAATTGAGACGCGCTGCATAGCAATACTACTAATACTAATACTTCAATTAAATTGTAATGATAACTAAGAAAAAATACGAACTAGTTCGTTTTGGAATTGGTTCATTATGAGTGCAGATTTGAACTGCATGCAAAAAAAGAAAAAATCTATTTCAGCAGATGTCAGTCCAAGTTGAAAGATGAACTGGTTCCCTAATGAACTTATTCACTTTGAAAATCCCCCAAATTCCATTAAGACCCATTGGCAATTAAAGCGTGTTCCCCAATGAACTGGTTCACTAAGCTAGACACTCGCTTATAGCATTTTTGAACTTGTTCCTGTGAAAGTTAGGTTTCACTCTCGCCCAAATCAATGGAAAAAGGTCGTGCGATCAAGTGTGATCAGCCAGACGCTGGTTCAGCATCATTTACATGTGAACTGGAGTTGGGTGACCAGTTAAGGTGGCTACTGCGGTTGCTGCGGCTGCGGCTGCTGCTGCTGCTGCTGCTACCTTTTGCTGACCAGCTGTCAGTTATTTTTGATCGCCTCTCTCTGTCTTACACTTGAGATGGCGTCTTTAAAGCAAAGCCAACGCTGACATACTTTACTTAATAATCCTGTTTGACAAGTTATGCCAGGCATTCGTCTCTATCTGTGTATGTGTGTGCGTGTGTGTGCGTGTGTGAGTGTGTGTGTTTGTGTGGACTCGTTCTCTTACTTCCACGTAACTGAACCTGGGCCATGTGCGCGAGAGGCTAGCTCAGCTTCGTGCTTAACATATATGTATAAGATCACATGAGTCGAGTCGCGTCGGGTTGAGTCGGATCATACGAGCAGCGTTCGTTAGGAAGTTTTAAAACATCTGCTAGAGCTTAGTTACGATTCACTCTGATAAGCAGCAGATAAATTTGTTCTTTCAGATGCTCGCTTTTGCTTGCTTATCAAACTCTGTGTGTGCGTGTGTGTGTGTGTGTGTGTGAGTGTGTATGCTTAATATTTATATTCTTAAGCATAACGAAAGAGAGCGTGTTTGTGGCAGCGGGCGGGAGAGAGAACGAGCGAGCGAGTGAGAGAGAGAGAGAGAGTGGCAAACAACTGTTAGCTAAATTACGCAACAAGATTTTGTTATTTTTTGCCGCTGCCCTTTTTGCGTCCTTCTTTGCTTTGCTCTTATTGGACTCTCACTAGGTGGGAGCATTGTAAGTGTGAGAGACATAAGCATAGGCATAAATGTATTTATGTATGTATGTATATAGCTCTTGGGCTTATGGCAAGATATTTGATAGAAAAGACTTTCGATATTGAGTGAATGGAATTATATATGATTTATGTATAATAAAAATCGAATTATTTAATTCAGTTTATATTTAATTATAATTTTTTTATTTTATTTATTTATTTAAATTTATGCTATAATGTATACATATGTCCTAAGATTCTATCTGTGCTCATATAACTTGCTGTAATATTTAATACTTCTATCTGAGTTAGGCAAAGTCTTTTTCATAAGGTACATTTCTATGTCAGAGAATGAGCTGAGTTGGTGACTTGACTAAATCAACATAGTGAACTTATCTAAGTCTAGAATTTATAAATTCTTTAATATATAAAATAAAAAATGTATATATATACTGCATATATATTGGTAGCATACAGATATTAGTATAGAAATAGAAAAGCTTTATTTTAATATCTTAATTTTTTTTCTTTTTCGTAAAATCGTTATAAATCGTATATATATCTTTAAACTATGCCACATAGCTCGTATCTTACATACGCTAAACACTTACAAATGGGTAAACATACACCTTTTAATATGATAAATATATGCCAAAAAATTCAATCCGATCGGTCAAGAACTAACTAAGCTTAACCTAGATATAAGTCATCCACAGACTATGGCAAGATCAAGTCGAAACTAAACTATGTACATATATGTATATAGATGTATATGTATGTGTATGCAAAGCCAGGGTAACTGGTAGTCGTTCAGTCTTACCCGCTAGCTCTCGCCACAAACTTTTGCTTTCCTTTTGTTTGTTTGACATTGAAAATGCCAAAATTGAAAATTCCTCGGAATTTCTCTTTTTTTTTCTGGTTTCTATTTTTTGACAAATTCGGGCATTGGATCATCTGTTGTGTAATGCACAGATATAGAACTATATATATATCAGATGCTAATTTCTCGCCCACACTTTATTATGCATTTGTTTTTGTTTTTAATTTCTTCTTTGAATCTCTCTTCGTGCTATTTGCGTGAGGCTGCGCGGCCCACTTAAAGCAACAAATCTGACTCATTTTCAGGTAGTAATATTGCCAGATATCTATATGTATACATAAATATATATATATGTGTATATGTATGTACACATATTTAATGTGTTCTTTATATTTTTTATTAAACAGGTTGGAGATTTTTTTTGTCATCAGCTGTAAACAACGAAATAAAACAAAATATTTATTTTATTCAGAATTATTCGAAACGAAAATCAGCATTGATTTGAATGATAATGCTGGGAATATTACAAATATAGTTCTATGACGCAGCTCAGATCAATCGCATCTTCAAATTGCGAAATTTAATCAAAGATTTTTGTTTTTTTTTTTGCTTTTTCTGTTATTGTTTTCATTTTTGCGTTATTCTCAATTATTTTGTGCGCATTAAGAGCTGGCTGTATAAGAGTCTGATAGTATAAGATTGTGCGTATAAGAAGTTTGGTATGAGTATAAATTAAACACACTAATTAATGGACGCTTAGTCGAGATGTGAGATTAAATTTTATAAAATTGCTAATAAACAATTTAAATCGATAAAAAAAAAGATATAAATAGATAAATGCAATAATCTTTGATATTGACATAAAGCAGGAGTATAAGACGCAATACTCACGCTGCCTTAACAAACTGGAATTCACTCAGAATTTAAAAATGTTTGTATATTTTGATATAAAAATATTATATAAAATATATATGTATATATAATATGATATGTATATGTATATAGTTTATGCCTCAACAATTTTTTTTTGCTGTAGTTGATAGTATTAAAAATACAAATATTAGTGAATTTATTTATACATTTTAATAGTGCATGTAGAGTAACTGCTAGTCGTTCACACTCCAACAGCAACAGCAACAAGTAGCCATTTGGCTCAATTCCTGTCGCTTATGCGACGCAATTTTTCGCACTTGATGTACATAAATACATACGTATGAATGCATGTATGTATGTATGTATGTATGTGCATCTTTGTAATCTATTTTTGTATGGCTAAGCAATTGTGAATTTCTAATGCAGATGCAGCTAAAAATAGTTAACAAAGCTGCAATGCAAATGCTAACAAATTATTATTAAATCTGACACACATACATATGTACACATCGCATGTATGTACATACATACATCCATACATATGTATGTCAAATAGTATTTACTGTATTATTTCGGTTTTGTTTTCGTTTTAGTTTTCGCCAGCTTTTCGCACTGTGTCTAAGGTCAGTTTGAGGTGCAGTTCAGCCTGGTTGGTTTTTCCAGCTGTTAAAAGTGTAAAAATGAAAATGTGAAAACTAATTTCCTAATACAAATACACATTATACACAGAGCCATAAATTAGTTCAAGTTCAACATTTTAATTATTAAAAATACATTTTTGTAGAAATTTGTATTTCAATGGCCGAAGAGATTCTGCACAGGTAGAATTCAAGCACTCGAGTTCGCTCTCTCTCGCTCACGCTCACGCTCTCGCCTTCGCTCGTATGCTTAGCAAGAACAACCTTTTTATACCCTGAATCCATTGAAAATGGAAATTTCAGGGTATAATGTTTTTGTGCAAATGTATGTAACAGGCAGAAGGAGGCGTGCCACACCCCATAAAGTATATATATTCTTGATCAGCTCGACGAGCTGAGTTGAACTAGCCCTGTCCGTCTGTCCGTCCGTCCGTCCGTCCGTCCGTCCGTCCGTGTAAACACCTGGATTTCTGCAACCACAAAAGCTAGAGACTTCAAATAAAAAGCAAAATGCTCGATAATACCATACGCTGTACGAGTTTATTTTTTTTTTTCGATAACTCATCCCATTCCTTTTTTATCGATAACTATCGAAAATATCGCTTTGTTTTTGAGGTCTGGCGTGCACACCGTTAAAGATAGAATCGTGCACTAAGTTGTGTTTGATTGCTATATTGAATCCGCACATTTTGTCATTTTTGGATTTTTCATGCCACGCCCCTTTCGCCCACAATTCAACAAAAACGATAACTCACGTATATCAAATACTAGAGACTTGAAATTTGGCAAATAGGCACATTTGGATGCCATAATCACTCCCCGAAAATTTCATTAAGAACATAGGTCGAGAAAAAAAGTTATTAAACAATAAAGTTTGCATAGCACAGCCTCTGCTGCAGCCGCAAAACTGTGCAGTGAGCATATTACGTGCATGCATATGTTTGTGTGTGTGTGTGTGCATGTGTTGGTTACTATTAATGAATAAATGAAACTTTTTATGATTGGTATTACAGCTCAATGGATTCAGGGTATCTCTTAGTCGAGCAGTCTCGACTAGAGTTTAGTTACTTGTTCTAGTTTGTTTCACTTCCGTGTTCTTTGCTCTGCTGTCTCAAGGTAGTTCGCTGTCGCCAGAGCCATTGCCAGCGCCGCCTACTACATGCTCAGTTACACGTACACACGTACTCGCTCGCACTCACACCCATACATACATATAGGCCTAAGCGAACTGAAAACCAAATCAAAAGAAATGTTCAACAGCAAAGAAACAAATGAAAACACGAAAAAAAAAACCTTGTAAAGAAACAATCAAGACTTATATAAAGAGGTATGAACGACTAATAGATAAGCTGAATATTTATTGTATACAAATTTATTGATTGTGACGCTGAGCATCTCGTGTAGTCATACTCTTTTAGTCAAATAGGCAGCATCTGAAGCTTTTGTAGCTAATCAATAGTCTGGAAACATTTTAAGTAGTCGCTCATGCCTTCTGTCTTTCTCGTCTTACAAAAACAATATACCCCAGTTTGATTAAAGAAACCTTTGCGGCGATCAACGGCCGTTGTTTTGCGTCTCATTCGTTAACAGTTTACAGTTTGCGCACTTCGTTCGCTTTAGTGCGTGAGAGTAGCGCACATATACATACATACATAGATATTTGAAATTTGCCTGCGAGCACTCGAAGAGCTCTCGCTCTCGCTCTCGCTCTCTTTGGGCGCTGTGGGCGGCTGCTATCGCAGGCAATTTAAGAGAGTTGAAGAATTGAAAGAAAAAAGTTGAGTTCACAGCTTTTGCTGATTAGCGAGCGCCAGGCAGACAAACGCGGGCATATTTTTAGGGGGTATAGCAAGAGCTAGAGTGTGAGTGAGAGCAGAGATAACAGCAGTTGAAATTCGTGCAAAGTTCGTCAGGCTGCAGTCAATCTTCAGTTGGCTTATCAGCGTGCTCATGCAGACAGCGCGGCCAGTGTCAATAGACTTTTGATAATGCAGACATACAGACAGACGTAATTCTATATACATATGTATTTATCTATGTGTGTATAAATATATGTATATTTAAAATATTTATATTGAAAGCAAAATATGATTTCATATTTCGGACCCTTATTTTGTTTACACTGCTCATAATGTTTTCGTCTCTTTCCATCTTTCGTTGTCTGCTTATATACGATCTTATACGCTTTTTAACTAACCCTTATACTCTTATACACATCCTCTTTTCGCACCAGTTTTACTTATATTATACTCGCTCACAACTTAAAAAATGAGCATATTAGCTTTGTTCGAAATTTTGAAATATTACTCTATGTATGTATATATATATATTTATGTGTATAACAGTAGTCTAGATAATTTAAATCTGCCTTATATATATATATATATATATATATATATACATATATGTATAGTCGTGCATACCCAATCTATTAACTATATTTTATTATATACAAATACTATTCGAATGTCTTGCAGTTAGGCGACTTTAAAGTCTGGCATACCCTACTAGGGCACTCTTCTGCCTTTCAAGTAGAGATATCGTCATGCAATGTATTCTAATTAAATGTCTGTCCCGGAGTAGTCGGAGCTCATTTGGGCCATTAGAGGTAAAAGGCAGTTCGTGTTCTCGTCTAATGATAAAATGATTTAATGGAATTCGCTAACGAAGCCAATTGGCATTGGCAGATCAATTGAATGGTTGGTGGGTGGTGGGTGGTGGGTGGTGGGGGATGGTGGGACTGGTTTGATAAAAGCTCAATTTAGCTGCAATTCAATTGAAACTAACTCGACTCTATTGGCATCTCTTTCTTACCGTTGGCAGCTTTGAGTTGGGCGAGCTGTGAGAGAAGAAAATCGGAAAGCTGCAACTCCCGGACGAACTGTTTGCCATCATGGAAGGCTACTCACAGGAGTGGGTCAATCTGCCCCGTTCCGATAACGGCTTGCACATGGATCAACTGGTTGGGGACTTGCCCACTGACGGGGGCTTCGAGCCCCAGACACGCGCCCGCTCCAACACTTGGCCCTGTCCACGGCCCGAGCCCGTCGATGAGCTGGACAGCACCAAGGCCAGCAATCAGCAGCTGGCAAACGGTGGTAAGTCTACCTGGCTTTCCTCTCTCATTCTCACTCTCACTCAATTCTCTCTCTCTTTCTCTCTCTGTCACAGACCCACAGCAAGCCATGCAGAACGCGAATGCGGCCAAAAAGAACTCATCCAGACGCAACGCCTGGGGCAATCTGTCCTATGCCGATCTCATAACGCACGCCATAGGCTCGTCCACCGACAAGCGCCTGACCCTCAGCCAGATCTACGAGTGGATGGTGCAGAACGTTTCATACTTTAAGGACAAAGGCGACTCGAATAGCAGCGCCGGCTGGAAGGTGAGTGCTATAGAAAAATCATATATGGTTCGCGAGATGAACTAGTTCGTTCAGTTTTGATTGAACACATGAATTACGCGATATCTAACGATTCGTTGATCATGTAGATAAGATTATTCTGTTCTTTAGTTCATGAACGATAATGAAGCGGGAAAAAGTTTCCAATGAAAATAGATTATTTTATAAGCTAATTTATGAGTGAAGGTTGCCGGTTAGTGACCCCATTTGAGCAGATTTATGAACTGGTTCATTTAGATCATCATCATGCCATGCCCTTGTTCATGATGAGCTGTACTAGTAAGTCCAATATGAATTAAGTATGAGTGAGTTTATGAACTAGTTCATTTAGAATATCGTGGAATATCTGCTAATGCGGCCATCATGATTACTGATATATGAACTACTCCATAATTAATTACTATATTCTTATACTAAAGCAAATTTAGTCAGTTCATTTAGTTCCAAGTAACTTTCACTGCAACAAGATGTTAACATAATGTCATTTTAAGCTATTACGAGACATAAACTGGTTTTCATTATTTGACTAGTTCCAACACATCATTCCGGTTCCGGTTCCGGCACCGGCTCACTATTATTGCGTGCTTTTTGCAGCAAACAAAGAAATTGGTCAAGTTCATGGCCGAAGAGAGTGAGTGAGTGAGTGATGAGGTGCGGCAGAGACAGCGCTCATATGCCATGCTACTCTTTTCTCTTTCTTTTCTTCTTTCTTTCACATATATTTTTTGCTTTATTTGTTGTATTCTGTTATTTCTTTTTTAATTTTCGTTTATTATGTGTGCGTGTGTGTGTGTGTGTCGGTGTCGCTGACGGTCAGTGGCCAACGTCGTTTGCTGTGTTTGCATTGTTGTTGCCACTTGTTGTGCATGTTACTTAATAAATACATGAAATATTACACATGTTTCTTTTGCTTACCATTTCTCTCCCTCGCTGTCTATCTTTCTATCTCGCTCTCTCACTGTCTGCTGTGGTCCATGGCAGTTGCAATTAATGCGCTTTTGTCTTTGCTTTTGCGTGGCACAAATGTTTTTTACGTTTTGTTTACATTTCTTCATACGTAAATAGAAGAGCAGTTACACTCACACACACACACACTCAGTCAACCATTAGCATACGTATGTTCATTACATACATACATATTCATTCAAGCTTCAGAAGATGTGCACTTACACTCACTCACTCACTCACACTCACTTCTGTGCGTACGCAAATAGAACAGTTAAATACACACACACTCTGACAGACGTATGCTGCATGTAGAGAAGAGTAGCTACACTCAATCACTCACTCACTCACTCACACACAGTCTTATGCGCAAATAGTAAAGCGATTTCAACTCCCACTCACACACACACACACGCACGCATGTAAATAGTCAAGCAATTACACACAATCACTGTCCCGCTCACACACATGCGCATGTAAATAGTCCGCCAATTACACATGCTCACGTTGTAGAGAGCAGATAGAGAGTGAGAGCGAGCAATGTTGATCAAAGCTTTGATGCTCTGCAGACTTTCGCTTTCTCTTTAAGTGTTACTTTTTGTCCACGCTGAGCTATGGAAATTGCATATCAATTAACGAATTTCAATTCTTATTAAATAATCTTATAGATGTTCGAAAGCATTTCTGCCGTAATTATTGCGTGTTATCAAATGAGCTCAAGGTCAATGACATGACAATCGAATTATTATATAAATTGAGTTTTATATTTGGTGAATTTCAATAGTTGTATAAGACTTTTCATAAGTTGAACAAAATTAAGTTGCCTTTTATCGCCAATAGAGTTATTTTAAACTTGAGTCGCGTAGGAAGTCTTATCGTTTTTTCATAGAACTCATATTCGAAGATGAGTTCGCATTCGCATTCGAATTCGAGTTCGAATTGGAATTGTCATTCGCATGCTCTGCTGTGCGTCATGCACGTGATCCCATCCACGTTCCCCCAATTTTTTTGCGTTCGCTCTAGACTGTTTGTCGTGCTGAAACACCTCAAATAAAATTTGCTGATCGCGCGATATACGAAACTCTTTTTTGATTTTGATGACGATGTTGGTCTTATAACGGCGGCTTTTGTTATTGTTTATAATTGGAGCTTTCGAGGAAGTTGTCGTTCGCTCCGATCTTCTCTCTGGCTGTCTAACTGTTGTTTTGATCCCTTTTCTCACTGCCGATTACGCGCTCAACTATAAAAAGCTTGATAAACTAAATGCCACGTAGACTAAAAAAAAACAAAACAATAAGTATGTGTGCGTGTGTGTGTGTGTGTGTGTGTGTGTGTGTGTGTGTGAGGGTGAATCGTGTTCTACGGAAAATTGAATGAAATGCTGATTGGGCAAAGAAAGTACGCAGTTTGCGTTGAAACACGAGTCGACTGAACATCAAAAAGTGAAATAAACAGCAAAAGCAACAGCAGCAAAAGCAGAAGCAACAATGGTAACAACAACAACAACAACAGCAGCAGCAGCTACTACTACTATGACTACATACTACTGATAAAACTACTAACACTACTATAAATTTAACTACCACTAAGATTTCCTACTCTTCCTACTCTATATGACCACTATCAAGATTGCTACTACCATTGCTACTAATATTACTCCAATTGTTATTACTATTGCTACTACTATTACTACTACTATTACTACTACTATTACTTCAATTGTTATTACTATTGCTACTACTATTACTACTAATATTACTACTACTATTACTTCAATTGTTATTACTATTGCTACTACTATTACTACTACTATTACTACTACTATTTCTACTACTATTACTACTACTACTATTGTTACTACGCCTATTATTATTATTATTACTACAACTGTTGCAATTACCATTGGTACTACTATATCAACTATTGTTATAACTTCTACTACTATTTCTATTAATATTACTACTATTTCTATTAATATACTACTGCTACTACTAATATACTACTATTGCTACTACTATCGGCACTACTATACCAACTACCATACTTCTACTACTATGTGTACTTCTACTAATATTTTTACTACTACTATTTTTGCTATTACAACTATAGCTTCTACTACTATTGCTACAACTATTATTGCTACTTCTATTCTACTACTAATACTATTCATACTACTACTATTGATATTGTGACTACTCCTATTTCTTTTATTATTTCTATTAATATTGCTACTACTACTACATCTAACACTATTACTTCTGTTATTGCTACTACTATTGCTGCTACTCCTAATATTGTTATTACCAATATTAATTCTACTACTATTGACAGTTTTAAAAACTTCAAATCTAAATTTACTTTAAGACATTACTTGTAAAATGTTTCGCTTTGTTTCGTGCATTTCTCTCAGTGTACAACTGGAATTGCACACACTACTATTTATAGTGCTGTCTATTTGCAGTCTTTGCTCTGCGAGGCTTTTGGCTAATTTATGCAACACGTAGCAGTTGTCAGTTGACAGTTGTTTCCTTTTGGATCTGCTCCTAGTCTCGCTGTCTCCTATGCTTCTCTTGCCTCTCTCCTCGTCCTCATCCTCATTCTCTCATCGCCTCTGCTTGTCTCATTCTGTCATCCTGCAGGCCTCAGCGCTCCTCTCCTCGCCTCTTCTTGACCAGCACTCTCTCTCTCTCTCTCTCTCTCTCTTTCTCTCTCTCTTTCTCTGTCCCTACTCCCCCTACACTTCTTTCGCATTGCAACACCTTCGCACCAGTCGCTTCCTCTTCAATAAAAAAAAAGTTCTGAAATGACATTTGTGGAATTTTAAATTTGTCTTCGCGGTCTGTAGCAACGTTCAACGTTCTCTCGCCTTAAGCCAAATGGCGTACAGTGGGCTCGGGCAGCCAAAAAGTCTGGCAAAAATAAAATTATTTTATTTGCAATTTTTTTCGGAGAATTTCCTTTGATTGCTGCAGTTAAATTTAGATTTTTTGCCAGGTAAATATGAGCATGGCGCCCACTGTGCAACGATTGGCCATTGAACCTGTGCCAAGTTTTGTTAGTGCTCGTCAATGGCTTTTTTTATATATATATATTTCTGTAGAAAAAAGAAGGAAAAACTGATGTGTATATAAATATAAATTATATATATATATGTGTGTGGCTTACCTGTGTGTGTGTGTGTATGTATATATATATATATTTTATATTTTTTCTTGGCGTCTATTCTATATATATCATTTTTTTTGCCTCAATAATTTAGTTTTTATGACTGAATCGCACTAATTAAGAGAAGTCAATTTATGTATCTATACATATATAAATCCTATTTCCCTCTCGCTCGCTCTCTTGCTCCCTATCGATGTCTTTGTCATTGTAATTTCCTATCAATCTATATTATCAGCTGTTTTATTTTTTGGTTATCGTTGAAGTATTCTTATCAGTGTAAGTCGGGGGGAGGATTTCCTTTGATTATAACAATCAGCTGTTATAATCACTGTTATACAACTGGAATAGTTAGTTAACGGTACATGCCCACCCTCTACATACATACATACACATGTGCAGAACTCAAGACCAATGAAAAGCTCATTAATGTAAATAAAAATGCAATAAAACGTGCGCTCTCCTTGCCTCCCGCTCCCGCTTAAGTGATTCCATTCATTAACTGCGTTTAACCAATGTCGTTTGCGTAATCAATTTGACACTTGGAGCAGGCACTTGTCAGGCGCAGGGGTTTGTGGCGAGGGGCGTGGCCATGTGCCGAGTCGAACTGCGTCTTAGCAAAAGCTTAGCAAAACAGAAAAAAAAAGAGTGCAGCTACCGCGCTCTTGCATATTTTATCAAATAGCAGCAGAATAAAGCGAGATAGCATGCAAACAAGAAACAACAAACACAAAACAGAGAACGCCACACAAGTGAGAGAAGAGCGAGAGAGGGTCGTCGCTGAAGCTGAAGCTTGCCCGCTAACACAAAAGAGAGCAGCAGCGGCGTGAGCAGCGACGGCGGCAGCAAACAAAAATATTTTGCACGCCACATTTAACTATCGCTGCTTAGCCCAGCTCCAGTTATGCATTTAGCGGCGCATTTTGTAAAACAATAACAAGAAAACAATAACAAGTTCAAAGCACAATAAAAAGAAAACAAATAATGTAAAAGCAAAATATATAAAATTTTTTGTTTTCTTTAACATTTGGCAAATGCAATAAAATGAAACGTGCAAATACTGAAATAATTGTGCACAATGCAAGAAGGGAAGAACAAGAGAGAGAGAGAGAGAGAGAGAGAGAGCAGAAGATAACGCTAGATCTGCCATTCAGTCTCTGGCAAGTGCGTTCTAAATACAAGCGAACAAACATCTCACATCGATAATGCTTATTTATAAATAAATATTAACCTTGCACAAGCCCCTCTTGTCGAACTCTTCTGATCTTTATTTAGCTCGCTCACGCGCTCTCTGTTCCTCTTTACTCTGCAAAGTTTTATTGTCATACGTTTTGCGCTTGCACTTGTTGTTGTTACTATGCTGCTGCTGCTGCTGCTGCTGTTATGTCGCTGTCGCCATCGTCGTCGTGAGTATCTCGTCTAACTGTACCGGTAATTGCGTAGTAGACGGCTCACTTGTCACACGCCCACTTTACGCTGTCGACAGCGACGTCAGCAGCATTGGCAATGGCGGCAACGACGGCGATGGCGACGCGGAAGCAGCCGTGCCTCCGTTTTTAGTTTTGTTGTTGTTGTTTTTTTGTTTTTCTTTTATTTGTTTTGTTACAGTAATTTATGAGCATTTGCATTATTCCCATTAAATTAACTATTTCAACTCATTAAGCTTAAGATAAACATAAACTTGATAATCAATTTATTAGATATTTAATCATAGGCATATCAAACTATTGAAAGTTACAAAATTGCGGACTTAGAAATCGAAAATCAAAGTTCGTATCTCAGCTTTTGATTGAAACTTTAGTTTTATCTCTTGAAATTGAGGTCAATATGTAAACTGGAATTGAATCTCTTGAAGCCCGTTGAATAGGCTAGTAGCAGAAATTAACATATATATATCACAACACAGACTTTAGTTTAAGCGCTTTGTTTAAAGTTTCGAGTTAGTCTTTTTAAAGAGATTTTTAAAGAATACATATGGAGCATTGAGTAATGGAATGAGAGCAAATAGCTGAAAAGGAAATATATAATATTCCATATTCCATATATATTTAACATATTTAGTATAAGACGCAATATAGTTTTATAGTCGCTTCTCATATTCTAACTGCGCCGCACTGAATTTTGTATTGCCCGAGGTTAGTGGCATTTGTTGCACTAGTTCAACTGGACACGACTCAAAACGATACGAAACGAGACGAGACGAGACGAGACGAGACGAAACAGTGGAATTCTTAACGGAACGCACGAGTTTGTTGCACCAATTAACGCCAACGGCTGCCTTAGGCCGTAAAAGCAAATTTATTGTTATGCTCGCTCAGAGTGCTTCCAACGGGGTGTATTGGCTTGCCTGGCGAATGGCAATAATATCTCTTATATATTTGACTTGACTCAGAAATTTGAAAACATTTGAACATTTGAACATTTGATGCTCCGCACCGTAAACATGTATTGTGCAGTCAGTAGCACCCGAGTGCAACTCGCAGCGGGCCTCGTTTTCACTTGGCACTCGCTATAAAATGTAAAATAAAGCTACTTTTGAGTGTTGCACGATTTATGCGCCAAATATCGTTTCGCATTCTCAAGTGTCTGGCAGCCCCAGCCAGCCAGCCAGCCAGCCAGCATGACACACATACGTATAGATGAGTATATATATACATAATATATAATCCATAAATATATAAATATATTTATATATATAGATACAAATTGTAGTCAAAGTGCGCAGTTTGCGTTATTTTTCTTGGGAATTACAAAAGGGGAAAAGGGCGCTGAGTGGGCGCTGAAAGAAATATTTGAGAATGCTTAAACACGTCTTATTAACATGAATGTTAACCCTTTGTGCTGGGCTAAAGGTTAACGAGTACGCGCTGCAGGTGGAAGCAACAGGTGGCAGCAGGCGTTGCTGGCTCTATTAAATAGAGATTGAGTCGATATGACCATGATCCCTTAACTGTGACTGTAAGAGAGTATAAGAGTGTGATGTATATGCATGTAAGGATTATATGTGTAAGAGTATAAGAGTGACTGTTTGGGCGAGAGTCTAGGCATAATGTATAATAGTAGAAGTGTATAAGGCTAAGGATGTAAGCGCTCAAGGGAATTGTCTTCTAGCAGTAGGATAGGAGTATGGCTGCCTGTGGGAGAGTATAAGAGTGTGAAGATGCGAGGATTATAAGTTTCAGAGTATAAGAGTTATTGCGAGTGAATGTCTGTGCTAGAGTCTAGGCATAACGTATAATAGTAGAAGTGTATAAGGCTAAGGTAGTAAGAGCTCAAGGGAATGGTCTTATAGGAGTAGGCTAGTATAAGAAGTTTTAGAGTGATTGTGTGTAGCTGTCTGTATAAGGCATATTAATAATAATACTACAGTATAAAAGTATAAGAATGAAAAAGTGTGACAGAATCTGAAGGGTATCTAAGAATATAAGACTTTAAATGCGTAAGAGTATAACAGTTAACGAGCTTATGATTATGAGTGTATAAGAGCTATCTAATTTTTTAGTGCGACAGTGGAAAAGTATAAAAATATGTATGTGTGATCAAAATAAGGAGCATCATGGGTATGGGGATAGAGTATAATAATACTACTGTATAAGAGTGTATAGAAAAAATAAAATAGTGTGACAGTTCAAGGGTATTTAAGTATCAGAGTATAAATTTATTATAGTGTGAGAGGTATCGGTATAAGAGTGGATACTCTTCCACTCCAGAATATAAGTACAATAAGTATTGGGAGTGTATGTATATAAGCGTATAAGAATATATGTGTATAGGAGTCAGAATATAAGACTATAAAGGTATGTGAGTATATGACTAGAAAAGTGTTACTAGTGAAGAACGCAATGGTATTAAAGTATTTTAGTATAACTGAATGAAATTTCGAAAGTATTGGAGTATAAGAGTATTAAAGTATTATAAGCTGTTAAGATTTGTTATAAGGACTTAAAAAGTTATCGAGTAGAACCTTATATATAAAGCAGTATGAATAGAGAGACAGAGACTTTAAGTCTTATACTCATATTTAGGTATCTTTTAATGAAATTCATGTTCAACTTGAATTATTTCAGATATATATATAGAGAGAGTCTATAAGACCCTTTCAGTGTATAAGATGGCGAACTTCATTGGTTGCTTCTCTTCGTTTCCTCACTTGCCCCTTTTAGATATTTATAGATTCAAGCTAGAATGTTTAATGGTTCGCCTGTTGCAGAAATATAAGAGTTGCAGAGACTGAGAGAGAGTGAGAGAGAGAGAGAGAGAGAGAGAGATAGTATATATATAAATACAAAATATAAAGTTTGGCATTTAATGAATTTCAAAATATGATAAATAATGCATTAGTTGAAGGCAAACGTACTGCGAAACTCGTTTCGCTACAACAAAAGAATAAAGGATGTAGAAGAAGCATAAAATTAATGACAAAATAAATTAAAAATTTATTGAGAAATTATTCGATAGGGCAAGGCGAGGGGCTTGAAATCGCCACCAGCAATAAATAATAATGCAATAATAATCAAATAAAAATTGAGCAAAAAATGAGAGGAGAAATAATAGCGACTGATCAAGGGAGCCAAAGAGAGGGAGTGGACTGATGGAGGGGGAGGGAGTGGCGGAGCGAGAGATAATAAAAACTTAAGTGTAAAAGATACAGTTTTATGTTTCTTTGGCTATATATGTATATAACTCCAAATGATGTGTGTGTGTGTGTGTGGAAAGAAGGGGCGGGGCGCATATGCGGCTGAGTGGATTGACCAGCAGCGCTGCCCATTTGGCCTTTTAAACAGCCAGATATGGTTTTATTATGCATCAGAGAACTTAAGGTGGCATAAGACGGCAGTAGAATCTGTATACCAAAAATAATAATTAATGAATAATTAAAGTTTGCTATAGATATTAATAGATTTTCATTGAAAGTAAAAAAGTTATGAACAGCAAATAAAATTGCTAAAAAAGGTGTTTTTTTAATAGTTTAGGTCTACTATATATTATCTATAAGATAATAGATAATCGCTTAGCTGAGAGTTACAATTTTTTTTGAGAACTTTGCTAACAAATAATTTGATATACGATTCGCCAAGCTGACAATAACTGTTATATTTGAAAAGTATAATTAACATTAGGAAGCTCGAAATCAACATAAACTATACAAATTAAAAAAAAAAAAAAAAAAAAAATTAAATATATATGAGTAATGAGAAACTTAATGAGAAAACTGAATATAATGGAATTTATTTCTATGCTCGTTCAAAAAGTTTAGAGAGTATATTATATATATGAAAGGTCAATAAAAGATGAGAAACTGTGTCAGTATTGCAGCTAGGAAGCTAAGACTTGAATGAAGATTCGTATATATATATATATATATATATATATATATATATCATATATATCATATATATGATCTATATATGATTTGATATATATATAATTATATATATACTGGACAGATAGACCTATAAGTTCTATGAAGATATATCACACTGGTAGACCTATAAGAAAATATAGAAACCTCTTCAGATGGTTGCACAATTGAAACTGGGAAGCTAAGATTTGGATAGTGGAATATACCTATATAAAATTGAGCTACTCTACAAATATAAAAGATATATGCCAAGGGGAGCTACTATACAGTTAGGCTCATTTAGTTTTCTACTCACTTTTTAAGCTAGCTATTTTCTCGCTGCAGCAACACTAGTCAGCATAGGACTCTGCCCACAAGTTTGTCTCGGGATAATAAAATGATAAATTTTATGAACTTGGCGCTAAACGTGTTGAGAACTGCAATTTGGTGGTGCTGCGGTCGCTCTGCTCGGTCAATTTGAATGGCAGAAGCAGTTCATAAATTTCGCTCGTCCTGTATGACAGGAAGCTTTAAGGCGAACTCTTGAAAGTACATGCTACAAAATGTTGCCACATAATCAATCAAGAGTTAAGCGTGTGGCCGCGGCTTAGCCGGGGAGAAGGATTTGCGCAATGCATTACATGCGAGTTACTACTGTACTTAATGAATGTCATCAACTTCCATAAGCAGACAGCCACACACACACACACACACACACACAAGCTGCCACAATTTGTGGCAAGCAGCTAAATTCAATACGCTAACATTTGGATTGCATACTTGGGGCAATGTCCTCGACGTCGCACAAATTGTACATAATTTGGCTTGATTTTGTTGTTGTTGTTGTTGTAGATACTTGAATGGGCAAAGTTTTTTCTTCATATACCCTAAACAGACTGAAGCTGCTTAAAGAAGTTGGATATTCTTGGCTATCTTTATGTGCATTGCTAAGCAAATACATTACTTAAGTTGAGCCAGACCTGAACTTCTGTCGTTCTCTGGAAATATAGAAGCTTAAGACTTGCAATTTTAGATATATATTATTTTATACCTGAAGCACTTTAGTCTTAAAACTTTTTTCTGATATCGCAATAATTTTGCTCATATTTATTAAAATTTCTATTTTTTTTTTTCGAGCAAAACTCGAAGACTTTCGAAGCTAGACGCATAATATTTGTTATATATATTTGTAAAAAGAATATACAGATAATAAGTAAATGCATATTTGGATAGCTCCTTATAATACGCATTATATATGAGTAAATTACAATTGTATATATGATATATGAAATACAAATTGAATAGTACAGTCTTGTTTTTTTGCTGTATTAATATATTTTTTTGTTACTTTAATGATCTTAAAATTGCTCAGCTAGAAACCAAGTTTAAGTAGACTAGTTTTCATAGAGGGCACACGTTTTATAGAGTCCCTAGTTTAATTTAAGTTTTTTTACTCTAAATATGCAGCTGTATGCTTTATGGTGCATAGGGTATATATTAGTCGAGCACAGTCTGTCGCACTCTTACTTGTTGTGCTTGGCCCTTTGGCTGATTGTATTGCAGGACCTTTGGGCCATTCAGTTTGCCATCGAGACAAAACGCGCGACACTTATGAACTGTTTATGGAGTGCACTACCAAAGGCAGACAGACTAACATCCTCAATACACACACACACGCACACCCACTCACATACACAGAAGAGTTCTGTTTAAGAATGACTTCATTTTTGTGGTTTTTCGCTAAATTCAACATTGCTTAAAGCTTCGTGCAGGTGCAATTGATTCCAGCTGCAATTGGGCATTTCAGCGTACAGCTTCCGTTATAGTTCGTTTCCGTTAGTTCCTTTTTATTTCCGTTAGGCGCTGCCGTTGGGGCGCCACTGGCACAGCGATTAATCGCAAACTTTCCTTTTGGCTTTGTCGCCAACTCAAATTCATAAAAGTTTGCAAAGATACCAAAAAGGAAACTGGAATGGGAGCGTTCGAGGCGAGCATGTCTGACTCGCAGATACCTAGCTATAACTAGGCATACAGAATCAGGAGACCTCTTTCGATATGTGCAGTTATCGATATTCAAATTGAGCGATCGGTTTTTGTTTAGCATCTATTGTAATATCGTATACAATAGTCTCTCGCTAATTGAGTGCATATAATTGAAATAGAACATAAATTTCTTATAAGTAAATAAACTATCGATAATTTAATACGAACATTATTCAGTTCTTGTATTTATTTGTACTTACACTTTTATGCTAAGAGGCTTCTATGCTTGTGTACTGTAATAGTTTTATATAGTCAGCATAAACTTGATCTTAGTTCTTTATGTTATGTATACTGTGAACTCTAATACTTACATGTTATAAACTCATAATTATTATATTATTATTATATATACTTTATTGCTCTTATATTCTAATATCTTGTTGCTATTTGACTCTTGTACTGATTTACTCTTATACATATTTTTGGATCACAAATGATTGGATCACATAGTCTCTAATGAGTTAAAAGAAGGAAGGAAGAAGGAATTTAGAAGTTTTTAAAAAGAGTCTTATATTATTTAACTCTTATTCATTTTCATTTATAAGCTTTTAAGATTTTACTCTCGTATTCCTATGCTTATTATTCTATTCCTACATATTTACACTCTTCTAACCCTCAACCTTCTTACTAGTTCTTATAAACTCTTATACTTTTATACTCTCATTCTGTTATTATAAAGACAGAATCTCTCTCTTCCCACATTCATATTGCGGCCAATATACCCCGCTTACCCATTATTTACAGTAGGCACGAACTGAAGTAAATAGATATATGTATTTAGATACACAGATGAATGTATGTGCGCTTATATAGGTTGCGAAAAACTTTTGCTTTTGCTATCATCACATCATCATTGGTTCGATAATGCTGCTAGTTTTATGTACGCATATCTTAACAATATTTGTGCAACTTTTTAATGTTGTGGGCGAAGCAGATGGATGGCTGGTTGAAGGGAGAGAGCGTGGGGAGGGGGAGAGAGGGAGAGAGTTGGATATGCCATATCGGCATCATCGGACAATTTGATAGGCGGCAGTTGAGCACGAACTTTTTGCTTGTTTCCCTTTGCCCCGGCACGAGTTTTTCAGGCCTCGAATCATATTCAGATACAATAAAATTGCGCAAATATTGATTTCGCATGTGCCTTAAAGCAGCTTTAACAATTGGAATAGGTCATTTTCGTTATATGATTATCTAATCAGCTTTCGTTAGATATCAATGGGAAAGCATAGATATAATGAGGCCTACATAATGAGGAATTAGTCATGATGAGGCATATAGCTCGATAATGATAAATGGCCAAACGATTAATGGCAGGTGTCAAAAGCAAAGCTAATGGGAATTGCGAATTGGAAATTGGAAATGCAAATGCTGATGTTCAAGCTGATGGTCTGATCGTGCGATATTTGTTTGCAGCCAGCCGATAAACACAAAAGTCCGATTTCAGAGAGCCTCGATGCGAAGTGAAGTAAACGTATGAACTGCTCGACTGTGAGGTGACCTAATAAATGCCTGGGCAGGGAACTAAGGCAATGGTTGGGGGTATATATTGTAATGCGATATATTACAAGTTAAAATTAAATTATAGATCTTTTTAATGGGTATTAGATTGGGTATAAGAAAAGGGAATGTTCATAAAAGATATACATAATATATATCAATATACAACAAAATATAGATTTCTCTAACGTAAATAGTATTCGAGTTGTGCTCTAAAAACCGTAGGAAAAGTTCGATATTTGTCGATAACTAAGCAAATATTAGAGTTATTAATAGATTTTATTAAATATTTAATGCCTTAGGTATATGAGTATATTTATAACAAATATTAGATTTTTAGCTATTGGAGTTCTCGAGTTCGCTGAGACCAGAGCAGGTGAGCTTCGTTCGGCCTACTTTTGCCTATATATATGTTTCAATATACCCCATTTTAAACCATTTTCAATGAGCAGCGGACATAAGAAATGTTTAAACAATTAATTAGACTGAAGTAAACATAAACATGCGAGCGAGGGAGCGGGCGAGCGCTGCTCCAGACGGAGGCCTTCAAATATTTGTTGCTGTTTTTTCTTTAACTAATGGATATAGAAGAATTTGTTTAGTCTTTGGGGCAGAGTGTTTACAGTTGTTGCTTAAAACAATTGGATTGAAGGAAATGAAAAAGAGGCGAGCGTGGGCGTGGCCAGCTGAAGTAGCGCCCATTAAATTGCTAAATGCATTGAACTTGGGCTCGATTAGGGCGCAGGTCTGTGGCGTGCAGCAATTAGAGCCGAGGAGAGGCAGTGGAGAGCGAGAGACAGAGAGAGAGCGAGAGAGCGAGGTGAGTGCGGGAGCCAGGCGCATGCAGTGTCGTTTCAAAATTTATATCTCAATTTCACATCTAAATGCGAATAATCTTTTTTTTTTCCCCCATTTCTTTTTTTTTGTGCTGAGTTCAGCGCGTTGGGTTCATTTGATTTGTGTGTGAGAATTGCTGCAGCTGTTTAGCATTCGAGCGCGATTTCTTTATTATTATTTTTTACCTCTACACAGTGGGGTATATACTAACTATATATATATATGCTGCCATATAGATATGCATCTAGTCGCACTGGCAACTGGCATTTACCGTCGGGTGTTCCCCGTTGACAGCCATTTGCCACTGCGCTTAATTTGTATATGCCAAATTATTCATTAGCATTTGATACACAGATCTATAAATGGATACACTGAACGAAACACGATCTCAATTAGTCGCTTAATTGCTGTGCCTTAACTGCCATTCGAAACTGTTTAATTCGTCACCAATTTATAAATCCATATCTTTGGCTCTCAGCCCTGCGGCCGCACTTAGCGCCACCGCCACATGGCGCGATAGACGAAACTTGGATGAAATATGCATTTTTGATGTGTGCGATGAACTCGCATTACGCATAACTGCGTCATGTGGGGGTGGCAGCATGAGAGCAGCAGCGTGGGGTGCTGCTACCCCGCTGCCTGACTAGCAGATACCCTGAGTCATTAGCTAAACTGTGGCTACTGCTGCAGGCGCAGGCTCCGCCTCACTAGAAGATACCCTGCAACATAAGCTGAACTCTGGCTACCCCTTTGCCTGACTAGCAGATACCCTGCATAATAAGCTAAGATTTCACTACTCCTGCAGGCTTTGCCTGACTAGCATATACCCTGAGTCATTAAAATGTGAGTATCTTGCATGCGCAGTCTAGAAGATACCTTAAATCATAAGCTAAGCTGTGACTTTAAGCATTCTAGACCACTTGAAGCACAGATGCTCACACACAAACTGTTGTTTAGAAGATCTATTATAGATGATATACAAGATAAAGAGTCGATTGAACTTGGCTGCTGTCCGAGTGAAGTTAATGAAACTTTGACTTCTTAAATATGACATAGGAAAATGTATGTATACCTCAGATTAAGACTCAACCTTATGAACTGAGACTCTTAGCTGCATGGATGACCGCTTTCTATCTTCCTCGTATAATTAAGGAGTATATTTTAGCATCTCTTTCTTCTGAAATGAGCTCAGTTCAGTCTATATAAAGCGATTATCGCTCTAAGGTGCAGCAGCTGAAGTTGGAGCTGTGTGATTCAGAGCATCGCGCTGCCTATGATTTTTTATATGTTGTAGAAAATTGAACTGATGTAGGCGAACAGAGAGTTGCGCTGCGTTCTTGACTGGGCTCTTGGGGACTTGATTGAATTAGAGCCTTTCCTAAGACATTCATCGTAAATGAAGTGAGATTGAATGGACGACTTCACATGGGCCACTAAAGTTATGATTATGAATGGAATTGCGGAATTGCCCATATCTTACACAAATATTGGCAAGCTGCAACTACCCCATTCGCAGCATTATCAAGGGGCATAGAAATGTATATGAATGAGTATTTGGGTGAAATGAAGCGCGCTCGGCTAGACTTGATATGTCGTAGTGCGCGCCTAGGACCCCAAGCGGAGGCCGACTTCAGCGCTGGACCAATTACTCTTATAAATTATAGAGAAATGAATCAGAGAAATGAATGCGCGCGCGGTCGGACTAATAAATAAAGTAGAAAAAGAACGAGCTCGGCTCTAATAAATGTAATTGGCATTGGCAGCTTTCACTATTTCTGCATAACTGGGTCAAATCATGAGGGCTGGGGGGGATGTCAGATGGGGGCTGGGGGCCAGATGCCAGGCAACCGATTTGCCGGCGAATGATGTTTCATTGTAATTCACGCTCGGTGCACATTAATTGTGTGTGTACACAAAAGGACATGCGACGCTCTCTGCGCTGGTGTGCGTGTGTGTGCGAATATCCTTGGCGACAAATGGACTTGTGCTCATATACGTATTAAATTTCCATTTCTGAATTTCGCCTATTTGTGTTTGTTGCAAGCAAATTCAATGAAGCCATCGAGCTGGCATATTCCATATAGTTTTTGCTTTTCTTTTTATTTATATCCTCAATTTCTGGCGAATGCCTGAGTTGGGCATATTGGTTTTTTGGTATTTTTGGGAGTTGGTAAGCAGCATTGCCATGGCAGAAGAAACAAAGAGCATACGAGTATGAGTATAAGACTAAAATAAAACGGCAGTATAAGACTGCATGGGTATAAAAGTGGACGTCTATGAATACATGCGTATAAGTCCATATGGAGTAGATGCCTAGGAGACTGTAAAAGAGTATAAGAGTATACGAAGCGAGCTGGATAAAGCCGCACATAAAGTTCATTTAGCCTCGCATTTGTTCTACCTCATTTTAGAAGAATATTTGTAAAATTAATTATGTGGGCATTATGTATAAGAATATAAGTATGGTATAAGTGGTAATGCCTCTTAAGCTGTTATTTATACTTGAGCGTATAAGAGTGCACGACAGAACGAATATAAATTTGATTAGGCTTTGTCTGTTTACCTCTGTGACAGTATAAGAACTTGGCAGTGCCTGAGTATAAAATTGTAGAAGTGTGCATGAATATAAGAGTCATAAAATATATGATGAAATATAAGAAATTTCAAAGTATTTTTTTTTTTATTTATCATTAGTGCATTAGTATTTGAGATATAATATTTAACATAAAATATAAGAGTTTTAATAGATAAGATATGTAATAAATATAACAGATATAATATAAGATAAGTATATAAGATAAAATATAAGATATAATATGAGTAAATAAAATAATATAAGAGATATATGCTTATAAACATATAAGTGCATACGTATTCAAATATATTTCAGTATAAGAATAGAATTGAGTATAATGGATATACATCTATCGTACATCTATTATATAAGAGTTGGTATAAGCTCTTATACAGCTCTTATGCAGTTTAAAATGCATGAAAATATACGACTTTTATGGATAAATTTTGCTAGGTAAACTTGAACAAACTTCACATATTATATGAGAGCTATGAGAGGCTCTCTCTCTCTCTCTCTCTCTCTCTCTCTCTCTCTCTCACTCTCTCTCTCTCTCTCTCTCACTCTCTCTCTCTCTTTCTTTTGACAGTTTAGCCTTTTCTGTTTAGGTATGTGTTAGTCGATCAGTCTCGATTAAAGCGCGTTTACTTGTTTTGCTTCTTTTCTTATTTTTTTGCTTTTGAGGCTGGCTTGGCTCGGCTCTTTCATTTCATATTTGCGGGTTGATTGGGCGCAGGGGGGAGTTTGCCTCGAGTGTGACCCACATACGCATTGTAAGGCCTCTCCCACTCCCACTCCCACTCCCACTCCCACTCCCATACTCACTCCTGCTACCCTGGCAGGATGTGATGCAGCTCCCTTGGCAACTTCCCCGGCTGCCTTTAGTTCTGGGGCAATGTCTGGAGCTCGATTCGCTCGGTGTGTGGTCGCAGTTGCCTTTGCAAGTCTCAAAGTCCTCGCTCAATGTATGAGCAGAAATATCTGCCGAAATTTTATAGCGCCAATTAGTTAGATGAATTGAATTTTTTTCTATCTTTCGTGCCGCTGGCATTCATTCGGCCAGATTCAAGTTTATGAATATTCAATGAAGTGTGTGCCATAAATTATGAATGCCATTTGTTAGCATTGGGCTCGTGTGTGCTTTTATGGCACCAAACTCGTGCTGACAGCCGAAGCGTGCCTGCCAAATGCCTATGAGCTGCTCAGACTTTAATCGAATTCATTTAATTTTTGCACTTAAGAATTTTAAATGTAACAAATTTGTATTTGCCTAAAATGCTTGGAATCTCAGCTCGTTGCAATCATGTCGAACTTAAGATAAGTTCGTGGAAGTCAAGTGACTTTAACTCAATCAATTCATAGTTATTAACTAACATAATGGATATGAATTGGATTGAACGAAGACTTTATTTTATTAAATCGAAGCTACTGTTTTTTGAGGTACATAAAAAGGCGAAATTTATCTAGTCCAAATACCTGATTAATCATGCCCCCAAATGTATGGGGTAAGGCCATGTATAAATCAGTAAAGCTTAATTGAATCATAATCGATTAATATCAATATAATAAAGAGAGTGATCATTATAAATATATAGCTATAAATCTATAAGAAAAGTAGGAGAAAAACATATATATATCAATATATTTAAATCGATATATGGATGTATATATAGATATAGATACATTGATATATTTTACTTTTTTTTTTATAATTTTATAGCTATCTCCAGATATATATTTCTGTAAGTTTATATTCCTAAGCGATCTTTGTCTAGATGAAAATAATTTCCAAATTTGAAGTTCTGCACTTTAATCGAGTCGATTTGGCAATAACCCAAAGGCCAGGCCTTTCAGGGTGTGTATCATACTGAACTAATAAAATTTTATAAGACAAGCTTAGATACAACTATAAATAGATTTAAACTGCTAATATGCATATGAATCTATTCTTCTATATATAGGCAAATTTCTAGGCTATAAACATTGATATATAAAGAATATCTGTAGATGCGAATATGTGAGTAAAGAAATGGAAAAGCTTCAATAGAAAACAAATATATAAACTTATCATAATAAACGCTTTGCCGCGCATCTAGTAAGTCAAAAATATTTTAGAAAATCTGTAAGAAAGAGAGCCGTAGCTCAAATAAGAGATACCCTGCACACTTTGAAGCCGATATACCTGAACAGTTCTTCTTCTGCCTTTTACGTACATTTTCGCAGAATATAGCTCAGACACGATTTTCTATAGACCAAATTCAAGCCAGCCTGAGGACGGCCTTTCTCTCTATCTCTCTCTACCTCTCTCTCTATCCGTATAATAAATATGAGGTTTAAGCCTTTGGCCCACAGTCTTTTCGATATGTCAGAGCTTAATTTGAGCTAATTTATGCATGTTTATGCTCAAATAGAATGTTGCCTGTCCAGATAATTTGATCTGAGCGTATTAGCATAATAAAAACGTTAAGCGCTTTAAATTAGATGCCAAAAACGAAGCCAACGAACGATGGAGGGGCGATAGGGCGATAGGGCAAGAGGGCGAGGGAGCAAGAGGGGGCACTTAAGGCATTTAAATAAAAATGATAACTTTATGCAAGAAGCCAACTTCAAGAAAGGGTAAAGTGACAAATGAGTGTGTGCGTGTGTGCGAGTGTGTGTGTGTGTGAGACTAAAACCGAAATGTCATTACGATGTAGCCAGGAGACGCCAACAGGACGCCAAGTAAAAGTTTTTGACTGGCGAAAAAAAAAAAAAGTATTAGAAGGTCTCTGCGCCCAGCCGGTGTTGCTGCCGCTGCTGCTGCTGCTGCTGTCTGCCCCTAACTGGCAGTGAGTCGTCTGCTGTCTGCTGTCTGTGCACAGGTTTAGTTTAGCCACCCACATACCCGCACAGGCACACACACATGAGTTGGGGCAAAACGGTGATAAATGGCGCCAATGTGCCGACTGAAGTCGCGACGCATCGCAATTTGAATCGAAGTTGAGTTTTGTTTGCAAATCTGTGGCTCTGGCTGTAACTGTGCTTTTGCCTTTACAGTTAGTTTAGCTTTGTAATGCTACATTTAGTTTTGGATGCCACGTATCACTAGAGCGACTATTCTGCTCGTATTTTCTTTCTTTTCTACGTAATACTCGCTCAACTGGTAATAGAAGTTGTTTAGCTTTTGACTGTCTGCCAGCCTAGAGTAAATTAAAATTTGATACGTTTCTCTGTAGACCAGTGCATTGCCTCCCCATTTGGCGCGTGGCAAATTAGGGCATTATCTATATGTTTATGTAATTTATATGAATTGTAATATTTGAGGCTCTATTGCAGTTAGAGACTGGGAATGCGAAATATCAGATCAATTTTGATCATGTATAAAGCTGAAAATCTTTTCACAATCGTCGTGCTTTGCAAATTGTAAATAAAATTCCTAGTGGAATAGCGTAAGATTTTTTGAGTTAGCCAAATAATCATATAAGCACGTCTAGAGCTGCCTATATTCATTCAGTATATGATATATGAAGTTTGACAGAGAGAGAGAGAGAGAATTATGAAATATCAAATATATCAAATATAAAATATCAAATATATATATAAATCAGCAAATTAGCTAGGCATAACTGCAAATTGTATAGAGCTAAAGCTGCGTTGGAATATTTCTTTGAATATAAATATATTAGGCTTCCTTAAAGACTGACTTAAAGTTATAGATCCATGTAGCGTATAGACCCATGTATGATAAGAAGAGACTAGATCTTTCATAGCTCTTGGGCCAAAAAAAATAAGCTTTGCGGCTAGAAAAATAAAAAAAATAAAGTTAATTTTTAGTTGTTTAAATCAATTATATGCTCAATATGTTCTTAAGGTATATCCTGAGATATGCTCTTGGAGGCATGTTGATTTTGGGGCAAGTATTGCCTTGTCGTAGCTGAATGTGAGCTGAACTCGTTAAAGATGGAAAGCCACTTTGTGTGTGTTAGTGTGAGTCTAGCTTAGTTATGCATATTTATGAATACCATAACAATGTCCAGCCCAGTTCAGGGTATTCTCTAGTCGTGCACGGCCACCTAGAGCGCTCTCTTCCTCTCTGTCTCTCTGGCCACGCGCTTAGTCTTTCATGTAATCGATGACAAATCCACACTAAAATGTGTTTGATTATTTTATTTTTTGGTTTGTAATTGTGCTAGGTTTTTTCTACATTTAGTAGAGAGTAGAGTAGAGAGAGAGATAGAGAGAGTATGATAGAGATAGAGATTGAGAGGGAGTGCTTGGCAGGTCGTTGCTAGTCTCGCCGCTTAGTTCTGTCTGTGTGGCTCGTCGATGTTGCTGTCATTACGTTGCGCATGGCGATATTTATGACTATTGTTATAAAATATGAATTGACAGCTTAAGCGACAGGCAGCAGCAACAGCGACAGGCAGCAGCGGCAGCCAAGTGAAGACGTCTTCCAATTAGAGCGCGTTCACTTTCCCTATGTGTGAGTGCGCGCGGGCGCTCTAAAAAACCATAAAAATGTCGTCAGACAATTGAATGGCAAACCGGGAAAAGGAAACATGGAAACGCAAGACCTTAACCACCCTTAGCCCCCCCTTAAGACCCCTTAACTCCCCACAGGAAGCTAACGCAATTGCTTACAAATTGTCGTCGTTACATCATCGCGAATTGAATTGCTGAGATCTGCGATTTCTTCGAGTCTTGGCAGCTTGACTAATTTTTGGCTTTTGCATTTCTCATCTGCAGAACTCCATCAGGCACAACTTGTCGCTGCACAATCGTTTCATGCGCGTGCAGAACGAGGGCACGGGCAAATCATCCTGGTGGATGCTCAATCCGGAGGCCAAGCCGGGCAAGTCGGTGCGGCGTCGCGCCGCCTCAATGGAGACGTCGCGCTACGAGAAGCGTCGCGGCCGTGCCAAAAAGCGCGTCGAGGCGCTGCGCCAGGCCGGCGTTGTCGGCCTCAACGATGCCACGCCCTCGCCGAGCAGCAGCGTCAGCGAGGGACTCGATCACTTTCCAGAGAGTCCACTGCACAGGTAACTATTGAAGCCGACCGACCCACACGTAGCTTAGACTCTCAACAGTTCGTTAAGTAGTTTGAAATTTGCTTCATTTCATTTTTAACTAGAATTAAAGGGGAACTAAATCTCAATTTCAATTTCAATTTCAATTTACAAATTAATATTTTATAAATTATTTTCTCATTAAATTTCTCAGAATTAGTCCAAATTTCGTGGTGAAAAACTCGCAGCATTTTTCCTTATTTTCTAATCCGCTTAAATGTTCTTGGCCAAGCGCATGTTGGGCTTAACTCTAAAGTAGTCTAGACTCGCCTTGAACAGCTTACAATTTCTTGCCTTAATGTAGACTTGATTTAAGTATATCTGAATGCTCGTATATATAAATTGATAGATAAATATATATAAACAAAAAAAAAAAAAAATATATATATATATATAAATAAATAAATAAAATAAAAATATATATATATATATAAATAAATAAATAAATAAATAAATAAATAATACATAATACATAAAAGAATTTTATACTTAAAAAAAATATTTATACATATATAAATATATAAAAAAATATACATTTTTAAGTGATTTCTGTCAGCGCTAATTAAGATTAAATAAATAAATAAATATATAATAAATAAATATATATATATATATATATATAAAGATATATAATATATATACAAAATATATAGATAACAATATACATATATAAAAAAATAAAATATAAAATTATTTATATATATATATATATTCAAATAATTTAAATATACTTGAATATATATATATATATAAATAATTTTATATTTTATTTTTTTATATATGTATATTGTTATCTATATATTTTGTATTTAGCTAATTTATTTAATTTTCGGTCAGCGCTAATTAAGATCTATTCATATAAGTATCATTATGTTTCAATTATTATTTAATTTGAATTGTTTTGATTTTGTTGTTTATTTTTTGTTGTTGTTTCTCTTGTTCTTGCTTTCTTTCTTTACATTTATGAATATCGTTTTGCGGTTCAGCGGCAGCTATCAATTGTCGCCAGATTTTCGTCAGCGCGCCTCGTCGAATGCCAGTTCCTGCGGACGCTTGAGTCCCATTCGCGCCTTGGAGCTGGAGCCAGATTGGGGCTTTCAGGTTGACTATCAGAATACGACATTGACGCAGGCGCAGGTGCAGGTGCTCGATCAGCTGGCTGGCTCCATGGCGGATGAGCTGAAACTACATCCCGATTTGTTACAACAGCAAGGGTCAGTTTTATTTTATGGTTGTTTATTGTTTCCTGTGCGTATGTGTGTGTGTGTGTGTGACTCCTTTTGTTGCCTCTCGAATGCATTGCATGCTCTTTATAATCACATCAATTTTTTTATCTCACTCCTTGTTGAGCTGGTCTATAAAGTCAAAGTTTGTTTGTTTCCTTTGCAACCCAACGATCGTACGGCTGGAGCAGGTTCAGTGCCGCGTCGGGCTTGCCAACGCAGCCGCCACCGCCATATCAGCCGCCACAGCATCCACAGCATACACAGGGCTATGCGCTCAACGGGCCCGTCTCTGCGAGCAGCTATGGCACGCTGCAAGCACAGCAGCAACAGCAGCAACAGCAGCAGCAGCAACAGCAACAGCAACAACAACAACAGCAGCAGCAGCAGCCCCAGTGCCTGTTGCATCGTTCGCTCAACTGCAGCTGCCTGCACAGTGCACCTGTGCGAGATGTAAGTCGCTGCATGATGAGACTTAACATAGATCAAGCTCTGATAATTCTGATAATTGCTCCTTTTTGACGGCAGGGCCTCTCACCCAACTCAGTTACCACCACAATGTCGCCTGCGTATCCCAACAGCGAGCCCTCCTCGGACTCCCTCAACACATACAGCAATGCGCTGCTCGAAGCCACCGCAGACAATGCAGCATTGCTCGTGCAGCAACAGCAGCAGCAGCAGCAGCAGCAGCTTTCGACTGGCCTGGAGGGTAAGTGTTTTGGCGCCTTTTCAATTGAGCTCTGTGTAGCAATAGTTTCCCTTTCGTCTATCCCTTTTCTGTTTGTTCTATGTGCCTCTGCTTGAGAACAGATAATAACTGCGCCTCTACTTTGATAGGGCAATGCCTGGAGGCGCTCAACAGTGAACAAATCGACGAATTTAATCTGGAAAACTTTCAGGGCGGTCTCGAGTGCAATGTCGAAGAGGTAAGTGCGTATTATAAGTGTGAGATTGAATTATAAGTGGGCGTGGCCTATGAAGACTTAAGCGTGTGCTCAAGATGATGTTTGCATCTATCATCTGTCTGTCTCTCTGTCTGTCTGCCCCTATCTAAAGAACTTCAATTTCGATATATAATATAATATATAATATAATATATTATATATTATCGATATATAATATAATTTAGATATATACCATATATAAACATTTTTTGATATATAAAATATATGATATAATTTTAAATAACTGCAATTCGATAAACATTTTAAATGACTTCGTAGAGAAGGGAAATATGTTATCGATTATTATATATAGTATATATATCAAAATTATATTATATGTATTCTTTGATAAATATATATAATATGTATAATAATTTTCAGATATTGCAAGTTCTTAGAGTCTCAGAGAAAGCTCTTCATGATTTCCATTTAGTTTTTAATTATCTAAAATAATTTTAATTATTTTATTTATTTGATTTGACTTAAAAATTGCACAAGATTATTAAAATTTAAATTCAAATGCACATATCGTCTAACTATAAAATCACTTAAATTCCTTGTGATATTCCACATATTCAATGGAATATCTTGATCATTCCCAGAAAGTTTCATTAATATCCGTTAGGTAACAGCGAAGTTATTAAAGCAAACGTGGGAGAAGCTAGGCAAGCAGCGCTCACAGCTGCAGCATTCGCTCTCTGTTTTGCTCTCTGTTTTGCTCTCTCTTGTGCACACACATACACATGCAACTGAGTTCGTTCAATGCATGAGCTCACCAACACAGGCAAATGTGCAATGCTCAAAGCCTGAGCCGACGCACATGTATGCAAATGCTTATGCTCAAGCCCACTCATGCCTTTGCTTGGAAGTTCTATTTATAGAAATAGAGGTAAATGACGATTGAGTTGTGCTTACATTCACGGCGGCTGTTTTAGTTGTGCACGCGTCGTCTGAGGGTGGGTTGATTGCGCCGCTTATGGCGATGTTGAAGAAATCAACTTTGTCACAATGCAGGGCGTTTTGTAGTCGGTCAGAGTTTTATTTATTTGCATTAATTTTATTCATTCATTCTCTCGTTCTCGTGTAGTTGCTGCAGCAGGAGATGTGCTATGATGGGCTGCTGGACATAAATATACCGTTGGCTGCGGTCAATACGAATGCTACGAATGTGATCTTAACCAATAATAGTACAAACAGCAGCAGCAGCAACAGCAACAACAGCGTTGCGGGCAATGGCAGCGCAAACGTGCAGCTAAATCAATTGCAGCTGCAACTGCAGCAGCAGCAGCAACAGCAGCAACAGCAACAACAGCAGCAGCAGCAGCAACAGCAACAGTTGCTGCTAAGCAACAACAATAACAACAACAACAACAGTCTGGATACGGCGAGCGCACGTGTACAGTATACACAGCCTAGTGTGGTCACCTCGCCGCCATCGTGGGTGCATTAAACGAAGATTTAGATAGATCGAAATCGTTTGCCTAAGCTAAGGACAATATATTGTATACACTTTAATCTAATCAAAGAGCATGAGGAGCAGCAGCCGGAGCAGGAGCAGGAGCAGGAGCAGGAAATGGAACAGGAAGAGGAAAAAGCTGCAGCTAGCTGCCTTTACAGTTTACAAAGTAAGTAGAGCATCTCATAGTATCTCCCTCTCCCTCGCACTCACTCTCACTATCTCTCTTCACTTCTGTTTCCAATTTGCATCAAGTCTTAAAAGCAATTCAATGTGACAGTTATGCATAAATTATGCTAATAATGTAAAACATTATGAATATGCAAAAAACAGAAAAAAACGAAGAAGCAGCACAAAAGCCACCCCAAAAAAAAAGCGAAACTCGCGCTTCATCAAAAATTTCCATTCACTCTGATTTGCCACAGTTTTTTCTCCTAATAAGCAGAGCTTTACATTTGTATATATATATTTATATTTTTACACAAATCGCCTTAGTTCAGTCCATTTGATTGCTGCCTTCTCTGCATGAATCTTTCATTGCCATTTCTAAATTCCTGCCTCATTGCTGACTGCTGACTGCTGCCGCTACTTGAGGGCAATTACACGCGTTCAATTATCATAATACAATGTCAAGTGCGGCTCATTCACTGCCCCACGCAGCAGAGCAGGGCGCTCAAGGTACGACTAACAGATACCCAGTTTCGTTCATATGCATATAAGCTGGCATATATAAAAGACAGCAGAATAGAATAGAATCTTATCTGTGTGTTTGCTCTATAAATATCTATACCAATTTTGTTGATGCGAACTCTTATAATATTCAAGTTGTACTTGAGTATCGAACATAATATCGAATTTAATTGATTCTATATATATGTGAAATTGAATCTAATTTTTTTTTTTATAATTTGCAGTTCAATTTTAGATACTGTCAGGCTTAAAGTCTTATATATTCATAGGCTCTTATTTTCCTTTACTTTTACCTATACTCAAGCATTTCTATTTTACATTAGTGTTATATTCTTCTACCTTATGGTTATACTATTATGCCCATAATCTTTACGATTCTGCAATTTTATAATAGTGTTATAATATTCTGCTACTGAAATGGAAATTTATGTTATTATGCCATAGTATACTCTTAAAGTGATACTCGAAAACTATAAAAGTCTTATACGCATACATTTCGGCTCTTAAACTTTTATACTCATGAATTTTTCACTCCTATACCGTAATAGACATCTTCAGACATACTAAAAACCTTGTACCCAAATATAGTTATACTCACAAGATCTTATACTAAAATATCATTATAGTCTAATATAATAATAATATAATAGTCGTTTACTGTAATAGACTAATTCTATAAAAGTCTTATACTCTAATAGTCGCATACTCGAATATTCGTATACTTAACATAATCGTATACCATATGCAAATATTCCCTCTCAAACTCTTATACTATAATAATTTTAATTGTTCCCTCTCAAACTCTTATACTATAATAATTTTATACTATAATAATCTTATACTGAAATAGAAATGTTCTTATATTATTTTACACTACGGCGCTCTTATACACATAATATTCCTATAGTCATATACTCTAATATGCTTATACTTAGCATAAGCTTATACTCTATTACCCTTATACACCTGCAAGAGTCTTATACATTGAATCGGCTTTAAATCATACTCCAATATTTTCGACCTGGCATCCTCTCCATCTGTCGCAAACACTCGAACAATCTCAATATACCCGACTCACATATTTTCATTGAATAAAGGGTATAAAATGAAAACAGGATGAATACACGTTTAAAGTATTTAGGTTTTTTGTTTCGTTTTTCTTTTGGCCTTTTCTTTTTTTTTTTTTGGTGTTTTAGTATTTTTCAATTTGGCACTTTAAAGGCGGCGCGTGCTCGAAAATTATAGGAAATTAAGTCAATTTACGTGAGTCATGAAATATGTAGGAGCTGGCAGCTGGCAGCTAGCAGCGCTGACTGTGGCCGTTGGCGTTCAAGTGTCCTCGACTCACCTGTCGGCCCCCATCCCACGTGTAATGGCCGCGCTAATTTGGTTGGCCAAGCGGCCCGAGGCTTTGCTCGCAAAGTCCTTTAGCGACCGCGGCGCAAATTCGTCAAGGCAACCTGAGCCTGAGCCCGAGCGGCTCTGCGAGTGTGTGTGTGGGTGGTGTATGTGTGTGGCACAGCAAATGCTGAAAAATTAATTACGTCCTTAGGGTGACTTATGCACGTCGCAAGTTGTCCCTAATACCTGCCACTGCCTCTGCCGTTGTTTACCTGTTTCTAGCTGTTTGCCTCGCTCAAATCAAGTGTGTTAAGTGCAGCTAATATTGAAAAATTACTTTGCATCGACTTTTTTTTCTCATTTTGAGCTTTGCTGCTTTAAGCCTTTCGCACTTTCAGTTGAAAAGTGGGCGGCACTTTGAAGATTTAGCTGATTTAGTGGGCATTCATCTTGGGAATACTGTGTAAGCAGGTCGCAGTGTATGGGAGCAGTCGAGCATGCTCGCTACAAAGTTGCATGTTGAGCGGAGAGAGTTAAGAGAGCTGAGCTTGGAGTATATACACTATAAAGCTCTTAGTAATAGAGTATCTGAACAGTCGAGCTTGCTCTGTTTGCTTATGTGAAATGAGTTTTGGGCAAAGTTTTGCTTTATAAATTAGACAGAGATTATAAGGAATGCTTATTGTAAATAATATTATTACTAGGGTATTCACATAGTCTATCATGCTCTTTTAGTCTATTGCTAACTAGTGTGACTTTCTGATTGATTTGCAGCGTACTAGATATTCATAGGTGATTCAAAATAATTTTGATCAGTTTCGCTGTAGAGAATCTGTGCAGTCGAGCATGCCCGTTTAAGCTTTTGCTACCTAGAATCACAAAATAAACATAATAGATTTATTTGTTGTATACTAGATTCATTCGGGGTAATTTCATATTTCTAGAGTATCTATTAGTCGAGCATCCCCTATAATATGCCTTCGTCATTTTTTTATTGTTTTATAAATATAAAATTCATGTAAGCATGCCTCAACTTCCTGTGCTCTGTGTCGCTTGTGCCTAGTCGAGCATACCCGCTCATACCGTGCCCAGCAGCTAGCAGCTACTCACTTTTATTAGTTCTGTCTTTTTTCTGCTTTTCGCAATGTCAGTTAAGCTGTCAGTGTGCATTTTTGCTTTGTGCCCAAGTGTGCTTGGGCTGGGGGCAAGGACAGCGAATGGGGCGACAAAAAACCCAAAGAAATGCCATGAAAAACTTTTCAAAACGTAGCCCACGCCCACGCCCACGCCGGCAACAACCGCCAGCCACGCCCCCCTCCACAGAGCTAGATGCAGTACGCACAAATTGAATTCCACATTAAGTTTTGTAAGCCAACAATTAGAAAACAGCAAAGCGACCAGAGAAAAGCGAGAGAAAGAGAGAGAGAGAGAGAGGGAGAAAGAGGTGTGGGAGGGGGGACGATGCCATAAGACTTCAAGTTGCCAAGGAAGAGGGAGCGGGAGTGGGAGAGGGAGAGAGACGTAAGGTAGTCGCAGTGGCAGGACAAAGTTGTAACTTTGTCAAGTTGTGGCGCCAATCGTGTGATGTGCTAATAAAATAAAATCAAATCGTCTTTGTCACGGAAACCAAGGGGAAAAGCGGGAAAATTGTTCGAAATTTATGCCAAGTGCAAAAAAGTTTTGTGTTTGGCTGCTGCTGCCGCCGCTTCATTTGAGTGAATAATTTGAATGGCAAACGCAGTGGGGCAGGGCCGAAGGGCCGAAGGGGCGCATCGGGCGCTAGATTTACATTTTTTCCATTTAAGCGTCTTTCACTTTTATAATTTTGACAGCCGCCGAGCGATATAGAAATTTAGAATTTTCCTTCATTTTTCCAATTCGAATATATATATACATATTTTTTTTATTTTATTATCATGCAAATGCCTTAAAGTTGCCTCGCTGCATATTTAATGAGCTGCTGCAGAGGTGATACGCGCAGCACACGGCGGCCGTTGTCTAATAAGCCGCCCGCGCGACACACGTCAATATAAACTGAGGCTAAGCGAGTTGCCACTGCAAAATGTCGGAAATCACAGTTTGTAGCTCGTTCAAGTCCGTCCCATCCTTCCTCTGTTCGTCCTGCCAGCTCCTTGTCGGCCTCATCATTGTGCGCAGATTGACTCTGACTTGACACATAATAAAGTCACACAAATTATGGCTGCAGCTGCTGCCACAGCAGCAGAGTGGGGGAGTGAGAGTGGACGTGGGCGTGGCAGTGGCTGTGGGAACTCAGAGGTAAAGAGATCTCACTTTTCCACACTCTTAGCGCAATTTGCCCTCTGGTTGCCCCGGTGAAAGCGCGCGTGAAATACAAAAGAATTTCAGGGCAATTTATTAGTTGAAAAGCAGCAGCAGCAAAAAATCAGTAAGCAAAGGGCATACGCGACTGCATAATACTCGCTCGTATTCCTCTAGCTCCAACTGTTGCCCAGACTCTAACTCTAAAGCTGTGCTAGATATGAAATATTTTCCTCTTGCCCCCGATTGACTCTTTAATTTGCCCTGACTTGTCTCTTTCCTGTAGTTCTTTTCCTTATCTTAACTCCAAGTCTCTGGCCTCAATAGGTTCTTTTAGTAAAATATTTAGTAATAAAATAAAATTGTGTAAACTTAAATGCATCTTAAATATTTTTCAAATCGTTGGCTTTCAAAGATAGAGAACCAGAACTAATATACTCCTTTTCAGCTTCCTCAATGAGTATTAAAATGAAACCCAAAATGCGCGATTTTTGCTGCTTTTTTTCTGTTTTTTTTTTTTCTTTTTTTTCTATCTGCTTCAGATGCGAGAGTTTGATATTGTAAGCTTTGTTCTGGGCTATGCCTAGGCAACGTTGACCCAAAAGTTTTTCCTTTTCATGTTTCTTTTTGCTCCCTGAACCTAAGGTAAAATTGTCAACAGGATATATTGTTTTTATTGGAGCGTATGTGACAGGCGAGAGTAGGCATGGACGAGATGAAGAGTATATGTTCAAGATATAATAATAATATATAATTATTCTTGATCTGACTATGAGCCAATATAAGGTTAAAATAATATAAGACTATAAGAAGATAAGAGCTCAATACCATAAGGGTGTAAAAGTATACGTTATATGTATATGAGAGTGTTACAGTAAATGTGTATAAAAGTATAAGACTGTTAAAGGAAATGAGTATAAGAGTATACGAGTAAAGCATTATGAATGTTTTAGACTATAGAGTGCAAAAGTGAAAGAGTAGGAGATTATAAAAAGGCTAGAGTATAAGAATACACTAGAATACCATTGAACAGTATAAGAGTATAACAGTTTAAAAATATCTAATCAACATAGAATAACATTATTCAATTAGAGATTAAGGAAATACGACTTTATGAAGAGTAATAGAGTATAGGAGTATTAGAGTATGGAAGTATAAGATTATGCGATTATATAAGTGTAAATGAGCCAAAAGATAAAAAAATATTGTGAATATGAGAACAATACTGGAGTATAAGAGTTTGAGTAAATCCAGAGTGAGCGTCAGCTACTTGCGCTTATCTGGAGATTTAGAAAAGCTAGAGTCATTCACTTCAATATATAGTTGCACCACTTGGATAGCTGCTAACCCAAAGTCTAGGGTATATTCTAGTCGTGCAGGCTTCATTAAATTAGTGAAACTTGTATTTTATTTTTGCTCTCCTCGAGGAGGCATATCTGGAGGTGTTGCAACTTGTCCGCAAACTCGCTAAATAATTCACGAAGTCAACTTTGCGCTGCCAGCGACAAGTTTTTGGTCCACTCTATTTGCGGCTGCTGGTGCCCCCGATGCTGCCTATTTTTTTGTCTATTGTAATTTTTTGGGCACATTTGATTAAAATTTAATGCGCGCGCATCATTAATAAATGTCTGGGGAGTTTTTTTTTGCTCGACTTGCTGAATAAATTGAATTAGCCTCGGTCTCTGGAGACTTGGAACTAGAACTCGATGTCTAGCGACTAACTCGACTAGCTCGGCTCAATGAAAATGGGAAAAAATGAAAAAAACTGATTATGCCTAAGCCAAGGTGACAGACGGACTAATTGACAGACAAAAATGTTTCAAATTACCGCTGAAATGGAGTATTTAAGGTGTGTGTGTGTGTGTGTGTGTGTGTGTGTGTGTTGGGGGTGTTGGGGGTCGACCACAAGCACTTTTACACACACTTAAGTCAGATCTCGAGGTCTGAGTGGCAGCAGTTGCCATAAGAAGGTGCTGAAACTCTCACACACACACACATGCACGCAGTGAGTGCGAGTGAGATAGCAGAAGGACTTGTGCACAAGCTGCTTTTAAGAGCCTTAAGCATTTCACACACGGCAAACACTTGTAACACTTGTTGCAGGAACAAAGGATAATGATGACAGGAGAGTGAGAGAGAGTACACACACATGCACACACACACAGAGAGCTGGTAACTTGTTTGCCCTAAGTAATAAAGCAAACAAGCCACGCGCGCTGGCAATAAAGTTGCAAGGCCTGCAGCGGGCAAACAGTGTGTGCGTGTATGTGTGTGTGTGTGTGTGTGTGTCACATGCAAATATGCCAGGAGGCGCGGCGACTAATCACAGGCGCCCAGGCAGTCAGGCAATAAACTTATTTGACGACGCCCATAAGTAGGCAATACTTTTTTCATGCTTTAGGCGCGAACATAAAATTCAATTGCTGCTTATAAAGCCTCGAAGGCATCTATATGTATGCATATTTATGTGTATATGCAAAGTCAACTTAAAGCCGAAACTAACAAAATGACTGATAAGCATAAAGCTTTGATTTTTATGCCTCTGCCACTGCCCTTAAAATTTATTGTTACGGCCGCGTCGCGCAGCTAAAATCTCGTTTTCAAATGTTTAGCACTTTGCAGTTTTTTCTTTTCTTTTTTTTTTTTATATATGACACAATTTTATGCCCTGTCTTCAGGCCTCTTTCGCTAGTTTTTGTCAATTTGCATAAAAATTGGCAAGAAAATTGTAGCCATTGAGGCTTATGGCCAGAGCCTCACACTCACACTCACACCCTCGCCGTAAGCATTTGCTTATCGCTTATGAATATTTTGACGCCAGCCCAGCCAAATGTCAAATGGCGAAATGAATAAATTAGCGCCCTTATTCCATGCGAGCTGGACAATCTCTGCCGAAACGTGCTGCGATTCTGATTGTGACTTGATGAAGTGTTGATTGCTCTTTGGCGGACTGTGTCTATTCCGAAGAGAAGAAGTCGTACAACTAGTTGTGGTGCCATTGAGGGGAGTGTGAGACTTGGCTTTAGGCGGGGCACAACAAGTCTTCAGAAGAACTATTTGGAGTGTTGTAGTGGCGAGTGCTAGGCCTGCTGTAACAATTTAAGTCTTTTGTTGTATAGAGTATAGAGACTGTATTTAATAAAAGAGAAATGCATTCAGAGCAGCTGGCATACTCTACTGTGCTAATGGAGCTACGAGGTAAACTTGTTTGAACTCTATACTTGGAGCTACTCGGAATACAGAGTTAAGTTTTCATATATATGAAGAAGAATAAGAGAGATTCAAAATATTACAACATGAGAAATAGTTTGGCTGTGAATTGTAGCCTTTACATTGCTGTCTTTTGTTTTAGGCACATAAAAGCACAAGAGCTAATATTACCCCAAAAGCTCATCGTGTTGGAGTCCCAGCTATTTTAATACTGGTTCCTTGTTTGCACTAAGTGAAGTCTTTTCTTGGGAGTGCCACAAGAAGATATTGTTCCATTTAGACAGAGAGTGTTGCAGCTATTCGTATCTTATACGAAATCGTATTTTGAACTATAAAAAAAGATTTTTTCTACTTCTCGAATGGATTCTTATTTACTTTTATATATATGTATATACATTTTTACTCTACTTATAGATCGAGTCACGCCTTTATTTCTCTGTAACATGCATTATACCTAATTTATTTGTTTTTAATTCAATTTAACTTGTTTAGAATCTCAACTAATTCGAACTCTTTAAATTTGTTTCATTGCAGGATTTATCTGGTCGCTTCTAATTTAAAATATACACAAATACACGCACACACAAACACAACCCCATACATACGTATAGCATATACATATATATATATATATAGCTCTTTATATATATATATATATATATATATATATATAGAGAGAGAGAAACGTACCACAGCAAGTAATATCCAATGTTTAGCGCTTACAATTAGTAGAATTCTCTGTGCATTACAAGAAAAAATTAAGAAGACGAAGAAGAAAGATAAAGAAAAAAGAACACAAGAAAATTTATTGAAAAAAGCAAAAAAAAAAAAATCATTTGAAAAATTACTGAGAAATTTCTTTGAAAGAAATTTCAATTGCATTCATAAAAGAATTATATATATATATATATATATATATATATATATATATATATATATATATATATATATATATATATATATATATATAAACCCATTGCAAATATTGATAGTTTGTAGGTCTTTTGTATATATTAATTTTAATAACCTTAGCATAAAGTGAAACACAAATAACAAACAGAAAAGCGTAAAACGTACATAAAATAGCAAATAGACAAAATGAAATAAAACGAAAAAAGAATAAAAAAAAAAGAGTTATGAAAAAGCAGTAGAAAAACGTAAGAAATTAATTAGCACAATTTGCAGGAGCGGATCATATAATAGCAGCAGCATAAATTTTATAGATTTTCTAGAGATTTTTATAGAATGCAAGCAAAATGTTAAATAATAATGATTGTAAACCGATTGAAATTCCAGGCTGAGTGCCTGCAGGATATATATAATAGCAGCAGTAAAACACATTGCACACAAAATGCATTTTGATTTCTTTTAACATTTTTATAAAATGCAATAAAAATGTTGAACATTTTTGCAAGTTTTATGTTTATTAATTTTATTTTTTATTTTTATTTGTTTTAATTAATAGGCCAATTTGGAGAGTTGTGCATGGCGGTGCTATTATAATTTTCACAGCTGCCAGACACTGAGAAAATAAACAATAGCATCAGCAAGGAAACTATTTGATACCATAAAAAAAGTTGAATTTTTTAATTTATTTATTTTTCACTGTGCCTGATGTAAAGCAAAAGAAATAGTTTGATTTTCTTCGTTTGTTACTGTAGCGGTGCTATTATATATTTCGCTGCTGTAAAATTATAATTTTTGCTTAATTAAATGACGAATGCACAACCACACACACACATACACACACACATACACACACACATATACACATGTACGCGTAACTGTAATTGTAAAATATTTTGTAGATTGCTTAAAACGAAAGTCTATGAATTGTGTTAATAGACTATGGAAAATTAATATGAATATGAATATGAATATGAATATGAATATGAATATAAATGTGAATATGAATATGAATATGCATATGAGTATGAATATGAATATGTATATGAATATGAGTATGAATACGAATATGAGTATGAGTATGAGTATGAGTATGAATACGAATATGAGTATGAATATGAATATGAATACGAATATGAATATGCATAAATTCATATAATATATATAATATGAATATGAATATGCATATGAGTATGAATATGAATATGTATATGAATATGAATATAAATATGAGTATGAATACGAATATGAGTATGAGTATGAGTATGAATACCAATATGAATATGCATATGCATAAATTCATATAATATATATAATATGAATATGAATATGAATATGAGTATGAGTATGAATATGAATATGAATATGAATATGAATATGAGTATGAGTATGAATATGAATATGAATATAAATGTGAATATGAATATTAGCATGAATATGAATATAAATATGCATATGAGTATGAATATGAATATGAATATGAATATGCGTATGACTATAAATATGAAAATTATTATGCATATGAATATGAATATGAATATATATATACGTAATATTCGCTCTGGTACTACTCTGTAAATATAAAAAAATTTCAAGGACATTTTCATTTTTGGTGTAGCCCAAACAAAAACTAAATGCGCTATAAACGTTTGTTTCTAATAGTTACTAGTGCTATAAAAAGTTAATCAAAAGAAGAATAAGAAGAAGAATAAGAGGAGGAGGAGGAGGAGGAGGAGCAGAAGTTGATGATGATGAGAAACACAAAACAAATTGAATGTAATTCATAAAATATAGAATTAAGTAAATGTAAATGTAAATGTTGCTAGGCAAAATAACTAAAATAAAAAGAAAAAAAAAAAAAAAAAATAATATATATAAATAAATATATATATATTATAACCTAACTATAGCTATAGCTATTGCGCATCTTTGTGTACTATTATGGGCTAAATGTTAATTATTAATTAGATTGTACAATTCAAATTGTAGTTTATAATATTTAAAACAATTACAACAAATATACGTATAGATAAAGATGATAATAAAAAACAAAAGAAAAAAAAAACCAAAACTAATTTAATTAATTTTTCAGATTTATTATGCTCGCTCACGTGGCTAGAGTATGTATGTGGTAGAGAGCATATTGGTTTTGTTCTTGTTGTTTTGCTGTCTGACTTATAACTTAGCCTTGTGAAAGACTAAGGTTTTCCTGTTACGCCTATTGTGGGTGTGGCACATAATTAAATACTATTCCTGACACTAGAAATTTGGCTTATGTTTAACTCATAAAACTTCATAATAATATATGGCAGATATATCTACGTCCATAGAAGACGTGGTCAATTGTGAGTCTTAAAGAAACTTGAAAAATAGTTAATTGAGCTGCTTTTGAAAGACATATGAATATTTCTCTTGTGGGCGTGGCAAATGGAATATAAGATAAGATAAGATAAGGATGCTGTCTTTAGATTTTTCCACTTTGATATCGCTTTTTTGTTTTTTATTAAACATTGAACCCAAACTAAGCTCAGACTAAAAGTAGATCGAGAATACATATATTCTAACTGCTCAGTGGAAGTACAATAGATACTAGCATATATATATTTTTTATTTGAAGCTACAGAATGTGTGAAAGTAATGAAATATTCTAATATAACCTATTTTTGCTCGATATGAGAAGGTTTTGCCATAATTCGACAATGAAACTATTGCCACGAGCTGCCATTCAAGGCACTTTGCAGTTTTGAGCGCCATCTGTGGGCTGGTAGCTTGCAGACTTCAACTTCAGCTAACAGAAAGCTTTAGCGGCACTTGCTACATTAGGCATCGCGCATAGATGGCGCTTTGGCCAACGCTGCCAGCTAACGTGCTGCACGCAATTTCTGGACTTTCAACGTTCGTTTGATTTGTTGTCGTTGTTTGAAACTTTTTGCAACTTTTTACTTAACAAATTGAAGATAATTCCTTTAACTTTGTCCTGCTGCTAGCTGGCACATTAAGAAGAATTTGCATTTACTGCGCGTGAAAGCTTTAATTCACTTGAATATTGCGCAATTATTTGAATTGAGAACGTTTTTCTTATATCTGGTTAAGACATCAGTGAGCTGAGCTGAACTGAGCTGAGCTGAACTGAGCCGAGCTGAGCTGAGCTGCTGCTGCTGCTGCCTGATGCGTTAAGCACTCATTTACACAGGCAACGGCTGAGTTTGCCATAAGCCATAAAATGGCTTTGTTTGCGGGCATTATATAATGTTTTATATCTGATGAGCCAAATCAACAGGTGCTGCGGTTCAATAACCCAGGCAGCTAGGCGCCCAAGATGCTGCCAAGAAGCTGCCAAGACGCTGCTAAGATGCCAAGGGGCGTGATACGGATTGCTTACGGTGCGTGTCTGTGTGTGAAATAATTCAATGGAAGCGTGGCAGGCACAGCGGGCGCAAGGCAAATAGAGAGAGAAAGAGAGAGAGAGAGAGAGACAGAGACAAGGAGAGGGGCAGTGGCAGAGTCAGTTCTGTTGCGTAATCAACGTCCTTTGCAGGCAACGCACGTTTCATGTTTTTTTTTTTTTTTTTTCCTTACGCTCATGTTTGCCCGTGGACAATTCAAGTCGCTTCGCCTGGGCTCCACAATAGTTGTGTGTGCGTCTGTGTGTATGTGTGTGTGTGTGTGTGTGTGCGTATTTGCGCGTGCAGCAATTTGAACCGGATCTGCGTGGACTTATGAGCCAAGTCTAAGCCAGCGAGTCCGGAGCTCGCCGCCCGTGTCAAGACGGAAGTCTGCGCTGTCGCTTGACTCGCTGGAGCTCATTTTTGCATACGCTCAACGCTTGGCCTTAATTTGCTGCTGCTCATCATAAATGCAAAAGCCCCAAAAATAAATTCTTTTGGCTGGCAAATTCTTGACCTCAGCCAAAAAGTCTTGCACCAAGCCAAGTCAGCCCAAGGCAGCCACAATTTGAGTTGAATTTAATTGAAACCCTTTGCTCGCCTCATGCATATTTATGAGTGCCGCGCCCAGCCTGAGGCCGTGCCCCGAAAGATGCCCAAATGAAGTCGAGGCGCTCTTAAATCGCTCATTGAGCAACAGTTGCCCAGTTGCCCTCTGCCCCTTGCCCCCTGCCCCTTGCCCGCCTCCAGCCGCAGCGATGCGACTGCCTGATACAAAGTTGCAGCCTGACAAACTCAATTTTCCATACAGCGCCATTCTATGCCATTATGCTAATGCGAGGCGCACAGGCCGCTGCCAGCCAGCACAGCCAAGATTGAATCTAAGTCGAGTCTGTTCGACTGCTCAATGCATGCTCGACTTAGTGATAATTCCAATGTGGCCAATCACAGAACTTATAGCCTTAACCGGAGAATGAATCTAGGAATTTCTCTTTTTTTTTGTAGAATTTCATTCATGATCCCTGAGCACAACGCCAAGAAGCGTCTCTTGACGCAGCACGAGCTACCAGCTCTCGGCTTCTTAGTTTCTGTTTTATCTCATTCTCAGGTTCATTTGGCATAGGCAGCTAGAAGCTTTTCTAGATCTATTGTCCTAACAGCAAGGACTCTTCGAACAACTTGTGGTGCCATGCGATTCACTTCCAGCTCAAACCTTAGTCTTAATGAAATTCCTTTTCATATCAGATCAGTGTGAATAATTTCTACATTTTTGATTTTTTTAGGCATTCTGAACTTTGAAATGAATATGGATCAGCAGATGTAGTATAGAGACTGATTACATTCATGATCTCAACTACAACAGCAACGAGCGCTACTTGAGTGAAAATAATGTGATATTTGTTGCTATTGGCCAATCTGGAAGCGAGGTCAGCAAGACTCAAAGTAACAAACATATCAAAGTTGAGGCTTCTAGTCGCAGTCTCGTAGGTGCCTGATGTACAAGACGAGCGAGTATTGAGTAGCATAGGAAAAATGAGATCAAGAGAGATCATGGGCGATCAAGTAGATCAGTGGCACATCATGGGCGATCATGAGAGATGAAGATAGAGAGATGAAGATAGAGAGATGAAGATAGAGAGATGAAGATAGATTAAGGGAGATCGTGCCTGCATAGATTAAGTAATTGTAGCTTACTTTTCAGAAGCAGAAACATGCGTTACACCAAAAAAAAGTCGCTTTTCCATAAATTATGTTTCTTAAGCAAACATTTTTGTATCTCCACAGATTTTGTCCCCTTAAAATCTGCATGTAATTGGCTTAATATATTTGTAGTAATCTTAATTTGTATTTAATCAAGTTGAATTAGATTAAGTTTAAGTACCAATTTATATTTTTTTATACTTTGATTGATTTAGTTCTTATATTATTAAATATTATGTCCCATTTACTTACACCTTAATTATAATATTTATTTAGTATAACAGCTTCATCTATTTAGCTGTGGCTGATATAGGCCAATGCGAAATGCCAAGTCCACAGCACAAAGAGAACTCAGCATAGTCAAGGAAAACGCAACTTGCCACGCCCACATGCAACAGGACATGTCTGGCCACAGGCAGAGCTGTAAGGAAGCGAATATACTCGACACGCGTGCCACAGTTGTGCTGCGCCTTGGCTGTGGCGTCTCCTGTTGCTGCTGCACAATTGTCAAGGCTCGGCCAAGGTGAGCTGCTTTCGCCTTTTTGCGAATTGGCAATAAAACAACAACAACAACAATAACAAAATAGACAACAACAGCAGCAGCAACAAAACGTCAAGTAGAGGGGACGCTCGCAACTCGCAGCTCTCAGCTCGCAGCTGGCGTTGCTTATCGCGCTGACTTTTTGCTTCCGGTCGCACATGTCGGACAGGACGACGAGGACGAGGACGAGGACGCGAACGCGGACGCGGACGGCGTTCGCTTTCCTGTCGTCGTATAACAAGTTGAGGCAACTCAGGCTTGTCGCTCTTCAACAAATTGTTGCGCTGTCGCTGCATAAACATTTCTCTCTCTCTCTCTGTCTCTCCCTCTCTCACCCTGTTTCTTTCTTGCTCTCTCTCTCTCTCTCTCTCTCTCTCTCTCTCTTTCTCTCTGGGGCTTTGGTTGCTTGTAAATTGCGCATACGCCGTGTGCGTCGGCATTAAAAACGTCGCTTTGCAATCCACTGTGCAACGCAGTCGCTTGTTGTGTGCGAACTGTTATACGCGCCGTATAACAGTGTGCCTGTTGAAATTTCAGGCACGGCACACGCACAGTTCGTCGACAGTTCTCGCTCTGGTGGCACGTTGACGCGCGCTAAACAACCAAATTTCTAAGCACCAACAAAATTAGCAGCCGCAGGCAAAAAAAACCAAAAAAAACCAAAAAAAAAAATCAAAAAAAAAAAAAAACGGGCCAATTGCAACGTTGTGCGATTAAGTTTTAGGCGCGTCTTTTTGGCCTAAACTCGAGACTTAGACTCGTCTCAAGTGCCGTGCCGAGCCGAGCAGAACCGAGCTGAGCTGAGCTGAAGTTGACTTGCGATCAGCAGCTAGACGAGTGAGTGACTGTGTGTGTGTGTGTGAGTGTGTGTGTGTGCGTGTGTGATTAGTGCAAGCAACAGTTATTCACAGCTGTGTGCGTGTGTGTGGATATTCCTGCGTTAGGATTCACGCACGGCCAAGCGGCATAAAATGATAAGTAAGTGAAAAGTTATTTGACTTTCTTTTTCCCTTTCTTTTTCCCTTACTCTTTTCTTCTCTTTATTTATGACTTTCGATTTGCTGATTATGCTAATCAGCGTGCAGCATTTATAAGACGACACGTGCCAGTTGCCACTTGCCACTTACCAGTTGCCACACACGCCACCTGCCGCACATGCCACACATGTCACACATGCCACACATGCCCCACACATGTTGTGTTTGCATTGCCTCTCATACACTTACTGCTGCCTCCGCCTCCTGCTCCTCCTGCTCCACCTAACATTTTTTTTCGGGCTGCATTACCGTTAAACGCCACTTAATGTGCTTTATATTTAGTGCTACGCTTCTGCTTCTTCCCTTTCAGCTTCCTCTTATTTCTTCTCTCGACTTTTATCTGCAACTTTTTTCGCTCTCTGCTGCCGCGCCAAACATTTGACAATGCACACAGCAGCTTCACACTCCAACTTCAACTCTGACACACACACACACACACACATACACACACACACACACACACACAGACAGTCAGCCAGCTGGATAAGTGCGAAATAGAGCAATTGTTTTGGCATTGCATAAAAACGCTGGAGAAATAGTTTTACTCTGCTTTTAACGAGATGCGTCAAGCGAGCGTATTAGTTTTTCTATACATAGATTGGGCATTTTTGTCTGCCTGTTTGTCTGAACTTAAGCTAGCGATATATTCTATATAATCTACAAAGTCCTTATACTATAGAATCTAAAGAATCTAAATACTCTATATACTCTAGAAATTCTTTATATTCTATATATTCTAAATACTTTGTATTGTATATATAGCCCAATATACTGCGTAGAGACAGAGGTGACACTTAATAGTATCTGTATACTGCCACTATTAAGGTTCTTTTCAATCTATATATTCTATATACCCTAAATTCTCTATAAATTCTATACATATCAGAAATTTTCTATGCTCTATATTGTTTATATACTGTATAGACTCTATATTCTCCATACACTCTATATAGTATATGACTATCTATATAATCTATGTACTCTTTAGTGATAATAAGACCTTATGCCATATACTATATATATACATAAGGTCTTATTATCACTAAAGAGTATATAGATTTCTTCTATGTACTCTATATATTCTATATGCTCCATATGCTCTATATACTCTATAATAGTATATATAGTCTCTGTAAGGCTCTAAGGATCTATTTAATATATATACTCCATAAGAATATGTTGTATACGAAATAGAGTTTATATTCTCTATAGACTCTATATACTCTCCACATTCTCATTAGTCTCTGTATAGTCCAAGACCTTATATATATTCTATATACTCTATATATTCATTATACTCCTCAGAGCACATATAATATTGTTCTCCATATACTCTAAGCACCCATTATAATCTATATACTCTAATTTATACTGTCTAGGCAAGTCTTCGCATAAACTTCATATAATTTTCCACTTTGCTTGAATCTAGATTCAGAAAGATTATCCCTAGAATATGAACTCAACTCTGTCTTGATTCTGCTCTAGCCATGCAGCGGCCCTGGAAATCCTTGATAATTGTTCTATGCATAGAGGCGTGGCAAATGGCCACTGCTCCAATCTGAACTACATTCACATTTACAGTTAGTCTTATTCATTTATATTTCATAATGTGGAAAATATTAAATTTGCCAAAAATTGAACTTGATCAAGTATTAAGCAGTCGCTGCAGCCCATTAGCAATGCGCTGCGTCGCTTTGGCGCTAACAAACTTGGTCAGCTGCGAGCGAGAGGCAAGAGTTGGCAGCAAAAAGCGAAAACTCTAATTCATGTGGCAAGAACTTGTTGCAAAGCAGGCCAAGGGAGCTGCAGGCAGAGGGAGCCAAGGGAGCTGTTGCTGCTTCGTAACTTTGGCAACACCTTTGGCTAGGTTAGATGGATCAAAGTTGAATAAGATATGAAAGCACAATAGAGCTATATATATATATATATAAATATATATATATATATGTATGTGCATGTCTGCTTGTGTGCATGTATATGTGTGTGTATGTCTGTTGCTTTGTATCTTTAGCACATCGAAAGGCGCAATTATAACTTATTTGCTCACGGATTTACACGGCTTAGCAGCACGTGCGTTGAGTCAATCAGCGCACAGCTGAAGCTGAGCTTGCTCTCCCTCTCTTCTCACGCTCTCTCCCTATCTCTCCCTATCTCTCTTTTTGCTCTGTTACCTCCGTTAGATAAGTGCGCATTGATTTCCATAAGCGCCAAGAAAAGGCCTCGTAAAAACTTGACGGAAGCCGCCGTGGCCCAAATGCAGAGCTAATGAAATACAATGCAGCAAAGTGTTTCAAAATCCTTCGACTCAGGCTCACACAGAGCCCCTCCCCCACTCCCATTCCCGAATCTGCATGTGTGTATCTCTGTCTGTGTGTGTATGTGTGTGTATTTTTATGACTCCTTTTGCCAACATTTTTTGAGTCTTTTCACTTTGTGTTTGCGCCTTGCCCCCAGAGCCCCAAGTGTTTTCAACAAATAATTTTTTGAATTTTTAATAAGTTTTGAGTTTAGTCGACTGTGAGGGGTATATGTGAGATAAAGTATAGTCTAGATAGTAGCATACATGGAATATGTTGGCAGAAAAAAGCGAAAGTGGGCTAGACTGAAATTTGACATCGAATGGCCTTAGCTTGGAGTCCGTCTTAGTCGTCTTAGATAACTTTTGTGGTAGTTTTAGATAATGCATCTTGAGATCAATTCCTTTCCAATATAACTTTTTAGATAATTTTCTTAGATAATACATAATTTTTTTAGAAATTTCTTGGATAACTTTCTTAGTTAACATTTTTAGATAACTTTTTTAGATAACTTTCTTAGATAGCTTTCATATATACATTTTTTAGATAAATTCCTTAGATAACTTCCTTATATAACTTTTTAGATAACTTTTTTAGAGACCTTTCTAAGATAATTCAGATAACTTACTTATATTACTTAGATAACTTTTTAAGATAACTTTTTAAATAACTTTTTTAGAGACCTTTCTAAGATAATTCAGATAACTTACTTATATTACTTACTTTCTTATATATCTTTTTAGAGACCTTTCTAAGATATCTCAGATAACTAACTTTTATTACTTAGATAACTTTTTAAGATAATTTCCTTAGATAATTTTCATAGAAATATTTCTTAAATAACTTTCTTAGATAACTTCCTTAGAAAACTCTCTTGTACAGCGTATCTGAGGTAACTTTTGCTAATCTCAGGTAACTTAGGATCAGGTAAATTATCTCGGACAAGTTAACTTCCATAGGCCTACTCAGATAACTAGTCTTAGCAAATTCAGCTTGAACAAGTTGTTCCATCTGCCTAAGTCTATAATAATTAAGTGTAAAATTAAGACTCTAATAGAAGCTATACTCTTACTCAAAATCTCTTCATATGAAAAGCCCATAAGACAGGGTATCCTTTAGTCAATATTGGAATTTTTTTTGGCTTAACTCGCTTTTATTTCGACATTTGTTTTTCGTATATGACTTTTTGGTGCGCTTCACATATTCGCCTTGTTGTTGTTTTTGTTGTAGTTGGGGACAAATGCCGCCCCCAAAAGGCGGGCAAATAAAATTTGTTGAGATTTACGCATATATAGCATGAAAATGGTATTCGGTGCGGTTTTGTTGTCGCTGAGAGTGGATCGCAAAGCAAAGGCAAGAGCAGTCAGGCCTGACTGACTGTCTAATGCTCGCCTCAGGCACAAGACTTGCAGAGGGAGTGAGAGAGACAGAGAGAGAGAGACAGAGAGAGAGAGAGAGAAAGAGAAGTAGAGCTTTAAAACTTAATTTGCCACGCCCCATATATGACTGTCGCTGCAAAACCAATATACCCACTTCTCGCGTGGCATTCTGAAAACTCAATTGCGGCTTTTTATGCGCAATTCTTTGGTCTTTGTTGTCAGTGCAGAACGTTTGTTCGGCTCTTTGTTTTCTCGATATTATTTTTTAATTTATCTTTTATATTCTGGCTTATGCGCAGCTTTTATGGGGCACTCGCCTTAGACAATATGTTTAATGGGACTATTTTATGAAAATTTTCCAGATTTTTTTTATTAAAATTGATTTAAAAGTGACTGATAGAGAGGGAGAGACAGAGAGAGCGAGAGAGCAGATAGCAGTGGCTTATGTTAATGAGTACTTAGCAGCTTTAATGGCAAAACAAACGAAGATGGAAGTCGAATCCAGTGAGCAGGAAGAATCGCAGCTGGAGGAGGAGGCGGGGCAGCAGGGATTGGACCGTAGCTAAACTGCTTTGCCTTCGCGTTTAATTAACAATTTAAACCTTAATTTCATCAATATTTTAGCAACGCGGCCGAGGTGCGCACAGGCAGGCAAGGCAGTCCAGGCTACATGCTCGCCCAGTGCAAACAGCCAGCAATTGCTTGGCTAAAGGCTTGAGTAGGGTTTTAGCGCAGCTAAAGGGAGGTGGGAGCAGGAGAAGTGGGAGTGGCTGGCAGAGTCTTGCCTGCTGCTGCTCTTAAAGTTGGAAATCGAAACGAATCGAATTGAATTTGTAGTTGCCCACAGCCCAGGCAACGACATCGATATCCTTTTATCAGCATATACATATCGGTCCATAGTATTCCTAAGTTCCATGCTCTGTAAGTATCAAGCTGGGCATATAGACTTTGTGTGTAAGCTTGTGAGAGAGAGATGAAAGCAAATCAGAAAGTTGAGCTGATTAGACTCGGATATGCCTTTTTCTGTCTCTTAATCTGTGAGCCGGAAAATAAATTGAAATATTTTTAGCCTTCACTTTGACGACCAGAAAAAAGAGACTTAAAAATGACTATGAATATTTATTTGATGATTACCTAAAATTAATATTAATCATCTTAATAATTATATTGAAAAATTTCTCATTTCCTGCCCAAAATGAATAAATATTTCGAGTGTGTATGGATAAAGTCCATGCTGCGAGTTGAGGGCATTTTCTAGTCGTTGACTTCCGCACTTGTCAAGTCAGCCGCATTTTAGCTGTGCAAATGCCACGCCCCATTGTGCGACTGCCTTCGGAGGGCACTTTGTCATGTCAGCCGCAACGAAAAATTGAAAATAAAAAATCGTTTCTCACATTCGCATTTTGTTATCACTTGAATAAAATGGCAGAGCTTGTAAGCAGCACCAATGCCGCCATAAAATACACAAAGAACTATATATTATATAAGTGAATATATATATATATATATATGTATATATATATATAAATATATGTATATGTATATATGTATCACCCTAGATAAGTAAGTGTGGCTATAGAGGCGCTTAGTGGAAGATAAAAATTGTCATGCCCCATGAAGATATCTACAAGTTGTTCATATATCAGAAAAGTGTATAGGGAGAGAGAGAAAGGGACAGAATGAAGGTAGAGAGAAAGATAGAGAATCAGAGGAACTGAGGCTAGTGTGGAAGAGAGTGAGATTCAGAAACTGAGACAGAAAGTGAGACAGTGGAAAGACAGGCAGGGAGAACAGGAAAGGGAGATAGTGGCAAAGATGTATGCATATATGAGAGATAAATATAATGAAAGAGATAGAGAGAGAGAGAGAGAGAGATAGAGAGATAAAAGTAAAGAGATATTGAGTGAAAGAGAGAGACAGAGGCATTTGTAGCGAGAGACACATAAACGAAGTCAGAGATTAATAAAGATGTAGATGAAAATAAAGAGGGAGAGAAATAGTGAGAGAAATTTAGAGACAGAAAGTTATAAAGGTGGAGATGGAGAAGTAAATGAAAGGGATGATGGAGAGGGAAAAGGAGAAGGAGACTGAGTGATAGACAAAAAGAGAGGCACCCCGAGACAGAGCCAGAGAAAAAGACAGAACAAATAGGAAAATAGAGATGGATAGAGACAGAGCGAAATAAACAGAGACAGAGACAGAGACAGAGACAGAGATACAGACCATTGTTTTCTCTTTTAACATGCCTGTGCTATGAGATTCAATACTATAATAAATGTTTATTTATTAATATTTTTGTAGTATTTAATAATATCACTTAACAAAAAAACAAACTTTTGACTATTTGCACAGATTAATATACTCTAATATACTCCTTTGACTTTGGTATGTGTGTAATGAGCAAACAATAAAAGAAGCTCAGTTTGGTTTCGCCCTCGAATGATGCAAGTTTTAATTATGTTTCAATGAAACTATTTGCCAATGCACTTTTCCCCAAAGCCGCTTGTTCCTTATTAAAATGAAGCGCAATTTGCTGTTTGCAGTGCGTGCTGCTAATTGCACACATGCACACACACACAGACACAGAGGCACACACACACACACACACACACACACCACAATGGCGTGCATCATGTGGTCTTTGTGTGACGCTTCCACTTCAATTGCCTCTTGAATGCCCAATTAGCCCCGTTTCCATTAACGTTTCTATTGTTTCGCACATTTTCGGCAATTCGAACTATTTTCGAGCAATTTCGAATACTCTGCTATTATTTCGGCATTGAATATTGATATTTTGAATTAGAATTAAACAAGTTAAAGCCTAAAATTATTTTTTTTACTTCATTTATTGAAGACTCTTGATGGGAGTTCATTGATCTTTGAAGCTGCAAGAGTGAAAGTTTTAATGAATTTTAAATGAAATTTGACACAAATTTGCTGAGCTCGGGAAGTTTCACAGACCCAAAAGAACCTTTTGTAAAAATGTTAAGCCACAATTCATAATTAATAAAGTTCTTAGAGTCTTAGTCCAAGAGACGGTTACTTCGGCTATTGTCCAGTCAAGCACGCCCGCCCGGTTTCATTTCTCTTGTAATAATTTGTGTGAAAATGTATTTTGCGGCATTTGCCAGCTGTGATTTATGTGGCACCAAATGAAAAATGTAATTGGGTTCTGTGGCAGCTCTGCTTGGTCCCACCCTCCACCTCGCATTGCGGTTAGCTGCATGTGGCGAGATTGAAGCTCGTTTGGGTTATGCTGCTGCAATTATAATTGCAAGCCACGAGCTGTGCTGCCCGTAAGCCATACCAAACGGATGGAACTCAATTTGGCTGCTCGAGCCGGTATAACCAATGTGCTTGACAGCAAGCATGTAATTAATAGTCAGTGGCCTTTGTGCCAAATACCAACTACCCACTGCCAACTGTTGACTGTTGACTGTTGACTGGCGCTATCAGTGGGCGAAATCAGTGGCAACATCTGAAGTGCCAACTGCAGTGCTCAGTGAAAAGTCACGTAGCAACTGTTGAAAACACATCGTAAAACTTTCAAGTTCTTGTCGCTCACATACATATGGCTATGTCTACGTCTATGTGTGTGTGTGTATGTGTTTCACCAAAAAAAAAAGGGCCAGCAAACCCTTTGGTCTGCGGCGCCCGCGGCATTAAAAACTGTGTGCGTATGACGTGCAAATTTTCAAAGCACAGACGGCGGCAGCACATCATATTTTATGAGGGAACAAGGGTCCAGTGTAAGTGCTGCGCTGTGTTAATGAAGTTAATGCATATACATGCCCACACACACACACCCACACACCCACACAGAGAGCATCGTGATGGCCGCCAAATTGCAGAGCAATGGCGATAAAAGTTTGTACATTGCCGCCTCGTTACGTGCAGCGAGTGCTGAATCCATTTCGTAGAATAATTAACTTTACATATAGTACACACAGGCACACACTCATACTCATACACGCACACTCACACACACCTGGTTGCAATGCACGTTGTCCGTAAATCAAGCATGAAATGGATTTTGTGTAGGGGAAATGCTTAACAGCTGTGAGCGCCAAATCTTTGCTATGCAAATAGACGAAGATGGAAAGAATATGCTGTGGAATAGTGAAATGAGTGAAAAGTGTTGGAGATATAAGAAAGAGACGGAGAGAAAAGGAAAGAAAGAGCGAGGAAGCTGTAGAAGGGAGGAGACTGAGCGGGTAGACATTGCAGATTGATGAAAAAATGTGAAATGGAGAGAACAATAGCTGGAGGGAAAAAGCATACGACAGAGAGAGAGAAAGAGAAAGAGTGAGAGAGAGAGATAGAAAGATAGAGATAGACGGAAGTCTAATGGGTATTTGAGAAGCATGCGGGAATAAAGAAAGGGAATCGGGTTAGCATTGCATCATAGACAGAGGAGGCAGGGAGAGAAACGCAGAGAATAGAGAGAGAAATGGAGAAAGAAATAGAGAGATAAAGATATACAGATATATAGGGAGCATGAGAAAGAGAAAAAGATTAAAATAGAGAACGATAAGATTGTGCGAGAATGAGAGAGCAAAAAATATTGACGCAGGTTATGCATAAAGATCGAGAGATGGGGAAAGAGTGCTGATATAGATAGGACAGACAAAGAGAGAGACAGACATTGAGAGAGGTATACAGACAGATATATCATATACAGAGATATTTAATCTATGGGTCTGTAAGACAGAGCGAAGGAAGAGAAAACGTGAGAATAGATGGAATGCCCGAGCTGCACTCATTCAGAATAACAAGCAGAATGAAACATGCCTGGCTTAAAGACAGAAAAGGCGTGAAATTGGTAAACAAAAGCTGAAAAAACAACAAGAAAGAAAGTGTGTAAGAGAGAGATAGATACAGACAGAGAGAGAGATAGAGTAAAAGAGGATAATGGCTTAACTGCTGGCAATGCAAATTGAATGCGTAACAGAACAGCCCTCGCTTGGGTGCAGACATAGAGTTGATGAAAAGGAAGAGAAAAGAAAGGCGAATAGAGAGCGGCCGAGGGGAGAGGGGTGACAGCATTCCAAATTGCATGCGTTACTAAACAGCGCCCGCCTGAGCTCAGCCGGGCTCCGCTCAGCTCTCCCACTCTCGCGCCTTATTCGTGTCCAGCGACGCATTCAACACATTCAGCAAATTCAATTAACCTGTTTGAGAGGGAGAGAGAGAGAGTAGGGTGTTGGCCAACTGGCAGCAGCCGAGCCAAACTATTTGCAGTTAATACACAGCGACAACTGATGCCCAGCGAGTGCGCCGCCTCTGTCACTGCCTGTGCATGATTTTTCCATGTTATTTTTAATAAACCTAAATTATTTACAGCTGAGCGCATGTGTGCCCCATCTTTGTGTCAATCTTTATTTAGAGCCCGCTCACATTTGCATAAACTTCTTCAGCTTCTTCTGCAAAATGGACAGTAAAAATATTTTTGCTTAATTTCATTAAATTTTAATTAAAATAACAACATTTACGGCGATCCACTGTTTGCTGTGGTGCCCTTGCCATGCTCGCTCAGCAAATGCCAAGTGAGCATATTGGCTGTGTGTGATGTGAGTCTAGCTGCACGAAAATTGCAACCAGTGGGAACAGAGTGTGGACTAAATTGTGTGCTGCCTTAACTAGATATTCGCGTCTTGGGGGCGTGGCCTTACAGTCTTAGTCTTGACATCATCAAGATCTATATTATAATTGGCAAATATCATATTCTGTATCATGCACGAGCATTGAGCAGTCGCTTACGCCCGATTGCCATGTTCTTAGCTGCTTTTGCGTTGAGTTTATTTGCACGTGAAACTTAAATAAACAAGCTGCTCATAATGGTCGGGTCGCCAGGCAGCACACACTCACACACAAACACACACACACTCGCTCACAACTGCAGCTGACTGGGGCTGGGGTCTGTGGTGTGGCTGTGGCGAAGGACGTGCAACGTTCGCTTATTTAAGCCGGAAGCAATACAGTTGGCCGTCCGCCTTCACTCTGAGCACGCTCTACCTGGCAGCCTAACTGTTCATGCGTGTGCCAAGCGTTTATCAGCACAAACACACATACACACACACACACATGCACACACACACACGCAAGCTTCTCACCAACTTTTCACGCATTCACTTTGCAAAAAGCCTTCAATCAACCCAGACGACTCAGCCGCAGCATTTGACAATAAAAAGTAAAAAAATGAAAAAAAAAAAAAAAACAGAAAAAATTTCGGTTGCTGTAAATGTGCAATACAAAAGGAAAACCATCGACAAACGGCATCATTTCCTCTCGATTTTATTTGAAATATTTGCAGCTCCGGCCAGCCGCTGCCCCTGCCCGTGACAGTGCCTGTGCCTGTGCTTGTGCCACATGTTGCTCGCTCTGGCACGCCCCAACCAGCTTCACTCCTGACTCAATTTCGTGTCCCATTTTATAATCGATTTTTGGCAACGGCAACGGCGACAGCAACAGCATTAAGTTTAAAGCATCTGCCACACGCCGCATGTCGCATGCTGTGCCCCTTTGTGTGTGTCTCCATATGTGTGTGTGTGTGTGTGAGAGTCCTTGTTGATGTGCCTGCTTATGACGCGCTCTGCCGCTTAATCCGTAATGCGAAGCTTTTCAATTGTTTGCTACTAATTGAACAATCGATTCAAGTGCTGATGGAGCCCACTTCATATTTATTTTTGTATTTTATTCAACAAATTAAGATTAATATTTAATGTTGGCTGCATGCCAAAGTGAGTTTACAAATTAATTTTAACTCTTTACACTCTGAGCCCAGATTTGAGTCTTATATCCTATCAATTTATGTATTTATTTTCACAACTTATGCTTAACATTCAGAATTCATTTAAAATTTTAATTATTTAAGTTAAATTGAAATTTTCTTTGCACTTTAAATTTATGCAAAATTTAAAAGCTTGCAGCTGAAACAGTTCCCATACAATTAATATAAATTTTGTTTCTCTTTAAATTCTATGATTTCTCTGTTAGCTGAATTCTGTATAATCAATTATTTTAATTAAAATTTACATATTTGCCATGCTGTTAGACCCAAGACCTATTTTGACTGTGGTGCGCACAAAAGTAGGCAATGCTTTCTTGGAATTTCATTCATGTGCTTAAAATGGCAAAAGGTGATTCAAATTGCAAAAGTAATTGACATAAAATATGTCAAATTGAGTGTGTTTTGAAAAGAGGGAGAAAGAGAGAGAGAGAGAGAGAACTGATTATAATAAATATATATAAATTTTATCAAGTAGCATTAGCTGTGGAGTTTTTTGTATACCTTATTAGGGGAAAAAAATATCATTTTATTTAATTTTTAAAAAATTATGCATTCACTATTAATATTAATAATATAATTTTTATATTTTATATTCTATATTTTATATTTTATATTTTATATTTTATATTTTATATTTTATATTTTATATTTTATATTTTATATTTTATATTTTATTTCTCATTTTATATTTTATTTTTATTTTATATTTTATATTTTATTTCTCATTTTATATTCTATTTTTATTTTATATTTTATATTTTATACTATATATATTTTATATTTTATTTTTATTTTATATTTTATATTTTATATTTTATTCTATATATATTTTATATTTTATATTTTATTTCTATTTTATATTTTATTTTTATTTTATATTTTATATTTTATTTCTCATTTTATATATTATTTTTATTTTATATTTTATATTTTATTTCTCATTTTATATTCTATTTTTATTTTATATTTTATATTTTATACTATATATATTTTATATTTTATATATTATATTTCCACTATTATATTCCACTATTAATATTATTATTTCATTATTATCACTTTAAGCTTGTCGTAAATAAACTTTCACAGAGTTGAACTCTCTTATCTGCAACTTGCAGTGGCTGTATGAATTTGCTATATTTAATAGTGAATTGTAGATTTTGCGAATTTAAACAGGTAACCGCAAGTGTTACCTGTGGAGCACTTTGGCTGGCACATCAAGTTCATAAATCAAACGGCTCTTGAGCTACGAGCGATGCTGCCTTACGGTCTCTCTATCGCCCTGCCCTCTCACTTCCACTTCCACCTCCCACCTTCTCCCCCTCTCTGTCGCTCACTTTCTTATGTGTGAGCTGTCATAAAAGACAAAAGAGGAGCCACAAATATTTTCAAGCGTTGCGCGCTGCCTGTGCATAAAACTTGTTGAATTATTTTTGTGTGGCGAGTGGCTACAAAATTGAGGCAAGGCTACAAAATTTCTGGCAGCAGCAGCAGCAGCAGCAGCAGCATCAGCAGAAAATGGAATTTTTATTATTATTGCAAATTAAAAAAGTTTACATTGGCTTAACTATGACAACGCCCGGGCAGGCCAGCAACTATGTGAAAGCCAAGTTTGGAATGTGCCAGGCACTCAGCTAAAATTATAGCTAAAAGTATTCTGAAGCGAGCGCCGCAGGCCACGAATGCCAGCTACAAACTACCAGAGCCCAAATACTTAAATACGCTTTAGGCTCTCACCTGCAGTCGCCTTCATTGCCGAGTTCCTTATAACAAATTAAACAGCGCTTGCGACGCAGCTGTGCGACGAAGCGTGATTATGAGAGCTGCGAACATGCAGCTATCAAAATGAATGCATAATAATAGCAAGTAGCTGCTGAATGAGTGAGTGACTTATCGACTGCCGGTTACCCTATAAATAGAATATAAAATGTGGAACACAGAACATAAAAGATAGTCGATGGTAGATGGAAGGTGGAATAACATAGAACATACAACATGGAAGATGGAAGATTAAACATAGAATATCGAGCATGAAATGGAACATTGATAATAAATAGTAGATGGAGCATGGAAGATAAAAGATGAAAATGAAAGAACATTGAACATAGAACATGGAAGATAGAATATAGTATATAGAAGACAATCGATATCTTCTATCGAAGATGGAAAAGAATAAAACATAGAACAATAAAATGGATGTTGGAAGATGATAGAACATAGAACATGGAATGGTACATAGATAATAGATAGTAGATGGAGCATGGAAGATGAAAATGAAAGAATATTGAACATACAACATGGAAAATTGAACATAAGGAAATGAGTCGAAATTACATGAGTGCTAGAAAAACATAGAACGTAGAACATGGAAAATTGATGATTGAAGATGGCAAATGCAGATAAAGATGAAAGTTGAAAGAAAATAGAACACGGATAGAATATAGCATAGATAATTTATAGTTGATGGAACATGGAACATGAAAGATGAAGATAAAAGAACATAGATTGAAGATGGATGGAAGAGGACTCAAAATAAGCATTGATTATTGCATTACTTCCAAATTTTAGGCTGTTTGCTTTATTTTCAATATTCAAATTTTCTTTAGATTAAAAAAGTATAAAATTGTATTATTTTTTCAGTTTTTGAATTAATTTTTGTATATTGAATTCAAATTTGAAAAGGGTTTGGGGCATGGAAGCCATTTAGTTGCTGAGCCGTGAACAGCCGGCGCCTTAATAGCTTCGCTGCTTAGCAGAGCCTAACTGTATATGAACTTAAAATTCGAGTGGGGTACGCAAGGAAACCAGGTGATGTTATTGCCGTTGTCGCTGTTGTTGTTGTTGTTGTTGTTGTTGTTATTGTGCTGGCCCATTGGAATGAAAAAATTGACATGTTCAAAGGCTGTGACCAGGGCATATGGCAAATGCCATAACGGCGACTGTTAAGGAAGCGGAAAAGGAAATCGGGCCAAAATGGCAAATGGCAAAATGAAATGGCGAAGGCAACAAAGAGGAAACTCGCATTTTCCACTTGCTCAGCACTAATTCAACAACAGCAACAGCAACAACAACAACAACAACAGCAAATATTAGAGGCATGGGCAATGGCAAGACATTATTCATTTTGCCTGTCTACCATTTTGGCATTATTGATAGACAGAGTTGAGCAATTGATTAAAAAACGTTGCCTCGCTCGCTCACTCTCTCTGTCTCTCTCTCACTCTGTCCATGAATAACTGACGACGTCGAATCCCATAGACAAATGAAGCACAATACGAGCGCACACGGACACAGACGGAGGCATGCAGAGACAAGGCTTGCGGCATGCTTTGATCTATGTAGGCAAAGCCATCAGCTAACAATTTGATGCTTTAATCCGACCTGGCTGCCTGATCTAGCTGGCCTGGCCAGACAAGGCTGAGCCATGAGCTGCATTCAGTTTAATGTCAATTTTTGTGCCATAAAAAATGTATATGCGATGAGTGTGTGTAGCAGAGAGTAGAGTATATGTATATATATAATTCTGATTCCGTCTGTCTGTGCATATGTAGCAAATCTCGAAATCTATAAGAGCTCAAGATTTAAAGAAATATCTCAGTTCTTGAATGCAGCTGTAGTAAGCGACTTTACCAGAAAGAGATCGTAAGAGAGTAAGAAAAATGTCAAGAGCTTGCAGTTGACTCATAGTCATTGGTTGATACCATGCCATTGATATTGTCCTGGCTAAGAGCTTACAGTGGTACCAAATCTTGGAGTAGTAACTCCGGGGATACTATAAAATTTCAGAATCGACTGTTACAGGTATGTATGATATGTGTGCATTTTGAGCTGAGGTCAGTTGCAGCAGAGCCGCTTAAATTTCGCTGCATTTCTGTAAATAAAAAATGTTTTCGGTAGGCCTCAAACGGCATAGCAATTGCTGAAAAATACCAGGCGAACAGAAATGAGTAGCAGGGAGCGAAATGTTACTGAAAATTATGATACCATTGAGTAAACCTTGAATTAAAAGTGAGAATGAGTGAGTGAGTGAGCGAATTAACATGAACAAATGTATGGCATACTTTTAGGCATGATCAAATAGTTACCACAGCTATTTTATGTTATGTCATGCCTAAAAGTATGCAACATACTTGTTCATGTTAATTAACAGCTCAATTTTAACTCTCAATTTTAACTCACAGTTTAACTCTCAATTTCAACTCAACTCAACTAACATTGCGCGCCCTTCTACTCATTTATGTTCGCCTGGTACTTCTGCAGATATTACTGAAATTTACTGTGGTCTTACTGGGCCCATACAAAAATTCACTCATAACCAAGCAAATATAATAAAAAATAAAAATTATTTAAAGAAAATAGTTGGATATTTGATTGAAAAGAATAAAATTAAAACAGACCTAACAAAAAAGTCTCTAGCTCTTATATATTCTGAGATCGACGCGTTCATACATACGGACGGACGGACAGGGCTCAATCAACTCGGCTATATATACTTTATGGGGTGTGGCACACCTCCTTCAGCCTGTTACATACTTTTAACGAAAACATTATCCATTGTTTTTGTTTCCACTTTTATTGGTATTAGGGTATACATTATTTTATTTATTATTATTATTTAACTTTTCTATAACTTTCCTATATAAGCTACAGCCTGAAGCGCATTTTAAGACTCTTAGCAGGGTATCTACTAGTCACTCTTATTTATTGTGTTCTCTTTTTATTTCTTTCGCTGCCTTTCACTGTTGTGTGGTGTCAGCCTTGTGTCTCTCTCTGCTCTGGGCTCATATTATGGAAATTCAAATCCGTACCGATTAGAGGCAACATGTGGAAGACTGAGTTTCGTCCCTGCACACACAGTCTCTCTGTCTCTCTCTGTGTTGCGCTCTTTCTATTTCTATTCTACTGCATAGGAATTAGAGCACTCAACCTTGATATTCTGGTGCAGAGCTGAGCTGAGCCAGGCGCTTTACAGGTAAACCCACCTACAGAGTCGACCTCTCAGCTATTGACTGGGCAAATGAGCAAAATCAGCTTGTTGCTCCGCTTCAATAAATGAAAGCGGAAGCTGTATAACTTTTTGTGGTAAGACTCTGTTGCCCTCTCTCTCTCTCTCTCTCTCGCTCGCCGTCTGCCGCCTCAGAGTGTGGCATTTGCTTATTAGAAGCCGTCGCATGACATCCAAATGGAATTGTACTTCAGCTCACCTTGCCGACTCCATCAAGCGCTGTGGTTTCTCTGCTCGAACCTCATTTGCTTTTGCGGCCAGCCGACGGATGCGACGGCTGCACAACATAATTAAATAGCAGGAAAACTAGTTTACTCCATCAGTCGCTGCACTCGACTTGCCATTGCCGACTTGCCAATAGCAGGCTGATTCGATTCAGTTAAGTTAATCAACTCAACTCATATTGCAAACCTATTGCTACCTGTTGAGTTCCTTCAGTTCCATCACAGTGCAGGAACAGGACTCTAATATCATTTTATTATTATTATTGATTTAGATTTCCACTTGTGCGACGTTTGCCTTTGATATTCAGAAAGAGACAGAGAAAGAGAGAGAGAGGGAGAGGGAGTGCAATATTACATTAGGTACAGAGTATTGCCTAGTCATGCATAGCCTCCTTCAGTGCTCTTGTTTGTTACTTAAAGCATTTTTCGCGCTGCATCATAAAACTGAGATGTCAGCCGAGCTAAGCAGCTGCAGTTTGAAAGCTGCTTGAATGGGATTTGGATTGGCTTCGACTTGCGGTTATTGTCTAGACAACCCGACTGGCCGCCATTAAGCTCCGGCCTGAGCTCCATTAAGTGTTGATGCGCAACTTTTAGCAACTTATGAATTTTGTTGATATTATTCAGCGTCGAAATGACAGATACACAGCCGGCTGGGTGGCTCGCTGGGTGGCTCGCTGGGTGGCTCGCTGGGTGACTCGTGGTCAGCTTTGCGGTCTGCGAGTTTTACAGCAAATCAATGATCCGCCCAGTGGGCTGTGAAATTTTATTAGCAGAAAATGATTTCATGTGCCAAATATTTGCTTAAATTGGCGCTGACTGTTCGTAATGTGGGGGCTGGGCCCAGACCGTTTCGGTTAATGGCAGCGCGTTCTGAATTTTACGAGCATTAACGGGGCGTATACGCAATGTGCCCTTTAAGTGCACTTTGCCTTTAATCTGCAGGCAGATTTAATGTGCGGCGATGATAATGATGATGATGATGATGATGATGATGTTTAACATATTGGTCTTGTTCACATTGCAGGCATTTGGTACAACAGTGAGCGAGACCACCGCGATTGGGTACGCGTTGCCGGGCGATAGTACCCATTGTACCCTGTCAAAGGGTTGAGACCATCATCACTGCGCAAATCTTCCTACTCCAACAGCAGCAGCAGCAGCAGCATCAACAACAGCAGCAGCGCCTGTCCCCCGCCGCCGCCCACGCCGCATCAGATCCAAGCAAGTCAGCACCAAAGGCACCAACAGCAACAGCAACAGCAACAGCAACAGCAGCAGCAACAGCATTCACAACACAGACGCAACAGCAGCAGCTTGGCAGCGAAACCTGCCATCAATTTGCTGAGCAATCGGCAGCAGTTCAACTACTTTGAGTTCCCATCGACGACGCGCAGCTCCAGCTCTCTGCTGGCCAATCGATACACCGCTGCAGTCTCCACACCCACGCTCGACTGCAGTCCCAGCCCGAGCTGCGACAACTACAGCTCTGCGGTTGCCAAAGCGGCTGCTTCGACTGCCTGTGCACTCCTTGCCACGTGCCACGTGGCCAGCAGCTCCACCACAACACCTCCATCTGCGCCCGCACCAGCCCCGACCACCTGTCAGCAAGAAACCACAAACAGAGAAAGCATGGGTCGCCGTGAGATTAAACGCTCCAATACCAGTGGCTCCACCTCCAGATCCTACGACAGCGGCAGCGGTAAGTACTTGTAATGCCAACGGATAGCAACACGAGTGCGTAAGAGCAAGAGTGAGCCTGACTTACAGATACCCTATAACATTTTTTGAAATTTAGAATTTAGTTTTGCTCAAATATGAAAAAAAAAATATAAAATATTATAGAAGTCGATGCTAAATCTCGATTTCTTTTCCTAGAAATATTTGTCAGCTGGCGCGTAAATTTTTCATGATACCTCATACAAGAACTATGTCTACTCATATAGCGCACCAAGCAATGATTTACTCATATAGAATCATATAGCATAAAACTTTCTAAACTTAAATCCCAAAATATGCATAAAAATATATATTAAAAATAAACTGAGATTTGTTATCGATATATATCGAAAAGTTATCAATCTGTGAGTTAGTTTTAAAAGGCTCATCAAGTCCTTAGCCTTACATAGACTATCAGAACTGCCTGAGCGACACACGTGCAGCAGAGAACTTCGCTTACGTCGACTAGATGTGAATGCTCATTTACCTCTTATGTATGCCTCATATATGCAGCCACGCCTACTCGAGCCCGTTGCGACATCTTCAAGGGGCATTCAGCTTAGATCTGTTTAAAAATGGCTGAGCAACTTGATGCAGCACAAGAAGCGAAACACACAAATCAATTAAGCCGAAGACAATGGGTGCCGAGTAGGCGTGGCATTATATAAGCCGCAACGTAATCGGCTTAGAGAGTCGCTGGAGGTCTGTAAATACGTTTGCCACTGACACTGGGCTGACAAATGAAATCAACTGAGATTCGCTGTCAACTTGTCAACCGGCTGCCGACAGAATTGAATATGTGAAGGCGCTGAGAGGCGGGCAGAGGACGAAAGGAATGTCAATTGGTTGTTTATGATGTACAATATTTGTATATATATATATATATATATATATATATTTATTGTATATATGTATATGTAAATTGACATTCCTTTGCCTTACTGACATATCCTTTATACATAAATAACAAACATCGCAGTTACTTGTTTACAATTGTTAAGCATTTATTACACTTCTTTAGCAACACATTCTAAAATATGTGTAAATCTTATTAGAATTTGAGTATTAAATATAAAGAAGTTGATTCCGCATTCCAATCCGTTTAGCATTTGACAGCATTTTTAGGCATAGAATAAACTTTAATTAACTTAGCTCTAAAAGCTGCTCCACATCAGCTCACACCTCATAGGCGTGTCTACTTCAAACTTTATTCAAGATACGATAAGTCCAGGGTCAGTGCCTTGTCGCTGACTTTGGCACTGCCCTTGGCCCATGCTCCGACTGCACTGGCGGCTCTAAGCCGTGTTGACCAAGTTGAGTCTTTGTAGGAGGCTCAAGTGCCCGAGTTGTGCAAATAAAATGGGATTTGTTAGCTTGCACAGGCACTTTGCTGACGCTCATAAAAAATCAAATACATAAATCAATTATAAGCAAATCTAGCAAAGGCTGCAGCTGAAGAAGTGCGCTTAATCAGAATCTGCGGCAATAACTAATGAAATTGACTGACAACATTGACATGCCACAAAAGCCACCAAGAATGGAAGAAGAAACATTATTTCTTTAGTCTATGATTGGTTAACCCGATGTTCGATTTTAAATAAAGTTGCCATGTAGCCTATATATATATATATATATAAATATAAATATATATAAATATTAGTAACTAGTTGAGCAGTGTAAGCAAAGCATTCGACTAGATTTTTGCTTCTTTCATGACAGAAATTAAAATGGTATTAGATCTATTAACTCTTTAACAAAATATTGTAAAAGCGAGGCGTACATAGCAAGAGCTGAATAGATGAAGTGGGCCAGTATTTAGTTAAGCTAAGAATCCGAAGAAAATGGGAGATTTTTCGAAGAAAAATATCTGAAGAGACATATGTGATTAATATTGGAGATATTTCGAAGGAAAATACTAGATATATTCCGAAGAGAAATATCGAAAATATCCCGAATAGAAATACTGGAAATAATCCGAAGGGTATTTTCCCAATTTCTCATTCTCTGTTCAAAGAATTTAGCTAAAGAATACCGAGCTGAATATCTTAGCAATTTTTGGCGACACAATGAAGTACTTTCAAACAATTTTTATGAACCTCTCAAATAAACTCTGAAAAGCGAGCAGTTTGCAGTGCCAAAAAGGATCTGCACTGAGCAGAGATTCGCATTAAGAAAATTTAGTTGGATTCTTAGTTATAGGAAATCTGGCTGGCCTTTTTGAGTGATTGAAGACTAGGAGCAGGTCGAGAGTATTTCGGAGAGGCTCTGCCCGCAGCTGTGACGATGGAAGCAATCGTACAGCGGGCCCAGGGATTGTAGGCTGCAGCAGAGCTGGGCGGCGCGATGACAGGCCGTGCCTGATGGATAGCTGGCCTCCTGGGGGTAGAGCAGGGCATCTGTGAAATAAGAAATCAAATCGATTTAGCTGGCCAAGCCACTGGCTCTGCAGGTAGATTGGCTCACCTTGCCGAAGTACGGGACGAGGTTGTATCGGAGGCCTTGGCTGGAGCGTGATTCCCCAAGGCGGCGACGCCTGGAAAGAGTGCGCCTCAATGTCTGCAACGAGAAATTGAGGTGTGGGTGCATGCATGCGAGCGATTAGCCAACCAATAAGAACTTAATTCATTTACACTCCACCAAACACTGGGTGCAGTGCACCAGCCCCAGCCCCAGCCCCAGATCCCCATCACTATGCAGTTAGTAATTGTGGCAACAATAGCAACTGTTGCCAAGGTTGCATGCAACACATTTGCGGCAGATATGGGTTAGATAATGCCTCACTCCAGCTCGAAACAAGCGACTTTAAATTAAATGAGACTTTGAAGCAAACAGAGAGAGAGAGGGAGAGAGAGAGAGCGAGAGACAGACAGCATTTGGTTAGAGCAAACAAAGTTCACATAGACACAAAATAATTAATTGATATTCAATTAATTAACTAAGGCGAGTGGAAGAAGCCAGATTTAGTACGTAGAATCAATAAGTAGAAATTCTGCAGTTGACTGTAACCGACTGCAACACACTCGCTCAGGCCTTAAAAACAATTTATCTTCACTGACTTGTCACTAAAGTAAGAACTTTACGGTTGACTGTGAACGACTACATCATACTCGCTCAAGTTTTTAAAAAAATATTAGGGATGAATCTTTCATTTGAAAACTTGGATTTTCATTATCATTAATTACAATTTACCTAAATAATGCACTGAAATCTGCATTGGCTGATATTTATTTCTTATTTCAACCAAGAGCGATTACTTAGCTGATATATGTATCTGCTGCTAGCAGAAAACACTTCGAAGGCATATATAGAAAACGGAACAAACTCTCGAAATTAATTCTCTTATGATGAAATTTTCATTGGCTAAATTAACTCTCTTAAAGTAATCTAACTTCTAGTCGCTGTGCTGCCTGCTGAGCTGAGCACTTGCCCAGCAGACTCTACGCCTCAAATTGGCAAATATATCATATATTATTTCCTTTATCTATATCCTGAGTAAGCCTTATCATTGAGATACTTACAACTACAAGCTTAACAATAATTCAGTTTTTAAATTTTAATGTTCTAGCTTTTAGAGCTGTTGACGTTGAGAAAGAGACAGAGAGAGGGAGAGAGAGAGAGAGACAGGTTGCTCTCTCCTCAATAGATGTAGCTATTGCTTTACAATATATTACTTTTAAAATCTAAATGCCTTATTCATATATATATTTCTATCAAAATCTCGCTTTTCATATTTTGATGATCTAGCTCTAAGGCTGTTGAATATATATGTATAGAGAGAGAGAGAGAGAGAGAGAGAGAGAGAGAGAGAGACAGAAAGAGAGAGAGAGAGAGAGAAGATAGTTAGACAGATTGCTCTCGCTCCAAAAGATTTAGATATTGCTTAATAATATATTGCTCTTAATATATATATGTGCTTAATTTATATATAGATTGAACTTAAATTCTAATTTTATTAAATTTGATGATCTGATGTGATGATATAGACAGATTGGACTTAGCTAGCTTAAATGTCGTAACTAAATTTCTATAAAGTTCCTATTTTCCAAATTCGTACTGCCCAAGAAATAATATTGACTTCATCACAGACTTGGAACTTACTAATTTGCCATAGCCTAATGGGCGTACATAACCTTGACCTTATGCCTCCTAGACAAGAGTAAATATAGTTTAATATGCCAGTTTAGCTCTAGTTTGCTCTCATGTAGACATATGTATAACTGAACAGACTGAGATAAGAGCAAAGGAATGGACAGATAAATGGACGTACAGACAAAGCCAATATACTCCTTTTTAAATGAGCGAGCGAGCATACAAAATAAACATGCCATATCGAAATGCATCGATTTTGTCCAAAGGATTCTTTATTTTCATTAGACTTAAAATAAATTAAATTGATTTCCTGTATAGCTATAAATACTTTCCGGCAGTCGAGCGACTCTGTTTGCTCGGATTGCCACGCCCACTATCATTCGATCATCTGAATAATCTGGCTATCGCGCCGGTTCGAATATCTTCGCCACATGGATTAACGCCCCAAAAGGCGCCATGGCAACCGAACTCCTCAAAGCAATTGTAACGTATTTTGGTGCTGCCCTGCGAACAGCAATTCACAATGGCCCAAACACACTTGGACAACTTGGGCGTGGTCTGTCTCGGCGGTGTTCTGGTCACACCGAACTGCGGCGACGGTCGACGTGTGCTCTGCACCACTGGCCGGCTGGTGGTGTGTGACCAAGGAGGCCCTTGCGTTGTCGGTATCCGTGCTGTGGCGTAGTAACAAGAATATGAAGAATGTGAGTCAGACAGAGCGGATGATGAATCGATGTGTGAATGACAAAAAGCAGAAGATCGAACAGGCAATGATTGAATTGAACAAGCTTTAAGAGACACAATAGAGCAAAGGCTTATGCCGCAGAGATGAGAGATGAGATGTATACATAGTTTTATATATCGAGTGAAGAATGATCTTAATTGATAATGAGTATATTAGCCAAGTTCAAATTCATATATATATATATATGATAAAAGTCTGCCTTACCTGGTCGTCGTCCTTCGCTCGCACCCCAAGCTGGTGGCAGCTCTGGCTCTGTAAAGCATGTAAGACACATAATTAAAGTAAGCTTGGCTTAAGTATCTACGGCTCTGGTTCACCTTCCAAGCGCCAGTTATAGTCCCAGCTGTTGCTGTTGCTGTTGCTTTGACTGCCCTCATCTGGCCTGGGCTTATCGAAGACTGAGAAGTCTGCATCAGCCGGATTCGAGTTGTGGAAGAGGGAGTTAGGATTTTCATCAATGAAATTGTCACGCATCCCAATGCTCGTGGGATTCTTGGGTGGCGCCGCAGTCTGCCAGAAAGGGAGTTTGCCCTGATACTTGGGCGGTTTGCCGATTGTCGGATAACTAAATTTTATATATATATATAAATTTCCCATCAATATCTATTCTTTGCTGCAGAACTCACCGCTGATGCTGCTGCACGGGCTGCGGCGGCAGATAATGGGCAGCTGAGCGATAGTATTGCGGCTGTTGAGCAAAGAGGTCGTTCCAGTATAGTTGGCGCACATTCTGATTGGAGGCATGGCGACGATGGCGCCTGTGATATTTTTTTGCATACTTGAGAGAGAGAGACTTATTCTTGGCTGGCTCCTCAGCCAGCTGCAAGGGCTCCAGCTTGCTCTTATTAACGTCGTTCAGCACGAGCGGCGTCTCAGGCAACACATCAAACAGAATCTTCTCCTCCTCCTCCTCCAGCACTGGCTGTGCAGTGGCTCGACTATGATGATGCCTTGTGCGCTGCGTGGGCTTATACAGCTTTGGATAGATCGTCTTGGTCTCGTTTTTATTGGGATCTGCATGGATAATACAATTTGATAAAGATAACTAAGCAGTCGAAATTTTATTTTTAGTGCGATTTATTATACCCTGAATCAATTGAAATAGGAAAATCAGAGTATAATGTTTTTATTTGCGAGACAAGAAATCTACAAGAGTTCTAATAAATTAACTTAAAAGCTCGTTGAGTCGACAATTATGCACGATAAAAAATGAGATCCAAAATGGATCAAATCTATTTTGAGATTCATGTAAAACTCAATTTCACAAACAGCGAGAACTAGTTCAATGTTCATTTACTAATTCCAGTTGCTGTTTATAATTAAAGTCTATAGTTTTGCTGCTTACCATAATCCTCGTTGACAAAGTCCTCCTTGTACATGATCACCGGATGATCCTCGTGGTTAACGCCATTCACGACGCTCACATGATGAATCTGTATAAAAAACAGTGAGTTCAAGTCAAATTTGCAACAGAGTCACAGCTTGCCGGGATACCTCAATGTTGTCGGTGCCTGGGGGCAGGGCTGTGATGTCGCCCTCATTCTCAGTCGAGGGGCGGCTCGCAGTGTGCTCCACGCAGAGGAGAAGAGTCAGCAGCAGCACTGAAAGTGCATGACAGACTTTAGTCTGTGGCGTTCGGTTCATGTTCCTAATCCGTCGAGGGGTCTGCAATAAAAGGGAGAGGCGAGAGCTCAGCATCATTCGTCAAGTTTTATTGGCCCCAACTCAATCTCAATTAGTTGAGTCCCCCCTATAACTTTTGGCAACTGCCAAAATTTCATTGTGGTTCTGTTTTCGGCTTTTCGCCCGACTTTTCGGCTTGTTTTAAATTAGACATCAAGTTTAGCATAATAATTTTTCTTTTGCCCTTTGCTTTTCTGTTACATGTTTCGCCTTGCGGTTGACTTTTGTATTACTTTTGCTCCGACATCTGTTCGCCTCTGCTCCCCCCCAAAGGCTTCCAATTATTGTGGCGCCCGTTGCCACTAACCAGCATAGCCAAAGTGGTCAGACTTGTTTAGACTTTGAAGTGGAGCTCACAGAACAGGGCTTGCTACAGGATGTAGGTACTTCTCACTCATACACTCACACAGACACACACACGTCCAAAACTTATTTACATAAGTAAAACATTGTTTACACACAAAATATTAATGTTTATATTTTTCTCAGTTGAGTCAGGATAAGCGCCTTTGATTGAATTGAAAGAAGAATTTAATATTTATTTTGAAGTTTCTTTTTTACATTTTTTCTCAATCATTTAATTATTTATTTTTATTAACTTTAAAAAATGTGTAAATTTATTAGATATATTTATATATTTTAAATATATAAGACAATATGAAATAAATATATATAATTTATTAACGCATTTATAAATCCATTTAAATTTATTTTCTATTAATTATTAATATTCTTTTTAATTGGGAAAAAGGAAAATTATAATTTCAGGTAAATTGAAACCTAATGTTGAATAGTTTTTTACAGATTTAAATTTTTTATTTTGGTTTCTTAACATTTTTTTAACACTTTTTATATTTATTAAAGTATTTACATTTTTTTTTTTAAATTAATTACTTTTTTTTTAATTTTTGTGAGTACTTTAATTTAATTTATTTAATATAAATTTTCATGATTACGTGTGTTTTATAGTTTTTTATTTATTTATAATTCTTGCTCACATTTAAAGCTTAAAGAAAAATATATCAAATGAATGAATTGAAATAAAGTTTGTAAGCATTTTCGATTTATATTTTGCCTCCTTTTATGTGTTTAAAGTTTTACCTTAAATTTATATTTTGTATTTTATTTATATTTTATTTTGCTTTTTTATACCTATAATTTTTACTCACTAAAGTTGTGCAGCAAAACTTTTCAATCGAAATTTGTAATTTAAAAAAAAAGTTTTACAATTCTATTTGTTATTAAACTTTTTGGTAAATTTATTTTTATTTCGTTTATTGTTTTTGTTGAATATTTTGTTCGCCTCGCATTGCTGGCTAAATGAATACTGAGTCGCAGATGGTTAAGAATACTTGAATTTATTGAAAGGCTGCAGCACTTGAATACAAATATTCGTGACATGTACCTGACTGACGTATGCTCTGTTTCTAGTATTTTATAAGAAAATGTTGTCAAATTGTGACGTTTCTTTTGAATTTTGTTTGGGTAAGATAAGGAATTATCTAAAGATAAGGAATAATCTAATGTTGATCATAACAATTTCTGATGAGTTAAACATTGATAGAGTCACAGTGATTCCCAATCGGACCTGAATCATTTTGTAACTATTTTCATAGCAGATCACATCCAGAGCTGACGTCATTACGTCGATTACTCAACTTCCACACTTATACTGGGGCAGACACAGAGTCAAGTAAAGACAAGTGGAGCAATATTTGAAGAGTTTATTTATTATAGAATTATTATGGAACATTCCTTTGTTCCCAAAATAAATATTTAGAGTTTGACTCACAGTGCCCACTGCCTGTCTGCTCTGACTCTCTGTATGTCCATTAAAGATGCAAACATTAATTAGTAATGGAGTCTTTGAATGGTTTTTATATTCATTCGATTTTCCTATTGCCGATAGGCAGATAGGTTAATTAACATCTGGGCGCAAAGACTTGTATTTATGGGATTGGCAATTGAGACGGCAGCGCGGCTCAGCTGCGCCCTGGCAAAAGGACAACAGCGAAAGGACGACAACCAATTAGAGCAGATAAAGCATTCAATTTCAAGGCGCGAATCTCTTTCGCTGTAACCCGAACCCAGAGACAGCTCCGCACTGTGAGTGAGACGGCGCCAGCTGGGGGAGGCAACCCGATGATAAATTCGAGTACTTCCTCTTTGCTTATGCTTAATGAGCATCTTTTATTATCAATCAAAAATTGAAAGGAACACAGATATTATCAGCCATAAAAGTGAGCGCGGCTATGGCCACTGCAAGACCTTTTGGATCTATCAAGTTTCTTATAGGAATTTATCGATGTTGTCGCTGATTTGTTTGAAACTTGAATGGCTCGTGATAGGCTAACGACGGCTACAAATTCTCAAATTCTTATATTTCAACTGCTTACTTCAATAATCATAATATATTTTGCCTAACTTGATAATCGTATAATTTGCTTTTAGTATAACACTCTGATACTTTGACACTCTGATGCTCTTATAATATTATTCACCATAAATACTCTTATACTAGAATGCTTTAACACTCGCAGAATTTTATAATATTTTATTCTGATACTCTGCAGTGCAGATGCTCTAATACTATATATATTCGTATGCTCCTAATATCTCATACTCTTCAAATCACATACTTGAACATAACAATGTACGTTGTTAGATGAAGTTTTCTGTTCATCACATACACAGCTTTGCACACTTTTGAGACAGGTAGACACAGTGAGAATGAGGTGTATGTGAGAGAGAGAGAGAGAGAGAGAGAGAGCGAGAGAGAGAGAGAGAGAGAGACAGAGAGAGAGAGAGAGAGCGTGTAAATGCTAACATGCAATACAAATATGCAAACCATAAATTATGTGATATGTGAGTGAAATATGCAATGCCAAAAGCTCATCATTGACTTCATAATTGAGTCCATCATTGGCATGTTTTTATGCTGGCATTTCAAATTTTAATGAAATGCAATAAAATATTAAATATCAAATTATTTACACGTCATGAAAACCAATCACAATTCATAGAAAAAATTTGTAATTTCAAACGAAATCAATTTCGAAAACAAATTTCAATTTCCATTTCCAATATGTTAGGCCACAAACCAAATATATATATATATATATATATACATATATATATATATATACATATATATATATATATATACATAAATATATATATTTAATTTTAAGCACTTGTGGTTGGTCTGTTTGTGTGTGCGTGTAAATAACGCATGAAAAATTCTAGCACAAACTGCTGTGGCTTGAGGCAAAGGCTGCATATAAAGCGTAAACATAATAAATAAAAAAATCCAACATCAAAGTTGCTCAACGTCGGCAAATATACAATAAATAATGGAAAATATAAAAAGAATTGAAGTAAAATTGAACAGTTTCTAGGCATGCACAAAGATTTGCAATGGAAATGCTTAAGTTCAAAGTATTCTAAAGAGGAAAACACAGATATGAGATGAGCATAAATGACTACATAATGCTCGTTCAGGGTTTGTTGCTTTTCTATTATCTATATCTATAGAGCAGTCTTACAGAGTTTCAGCAATTAGCTAGCTGAAAGCCTTGTCATGACTGTTAATGAGCACAGATATATGAGCTGTGCCCATCCATAGATAACCTTCACATTTCCATCATTTGGTCGTGACTCAACACTCTTATCAGATGAGCAGTAAGTCATATTTATCTTTCTCAACTGATATACTCTCTTTGGCATTGTGAGCGAGTGCCGCTATGTATGAAGCATTCAACTGTTTTCATTTAAGATTCCATTTTTACAGCTGACCAACTGCCATTGGAGTTGATATGAATTTTTAAATTTCAATTTTACGCACAATAAAATACAATTTTATGCAACTTGATATATACCCTACATTTAAAAGTTTTCAATTTTTTCATATAGTTACTCCCGTATGCAAAAAAAAAGTTTAGATCAAAAATACATTTAAAAGAGTTATGAATATTTTTTTTTTGCCAAAATATTTATGCCGTCGACTGTTTATATATAAAAACTTATAAATCATTTATGCATTTGGTAAACAGAATTCGTTGCATTCGATTGGATTCGATTAAAGCAAGGACTTTTAATATTATGACCTAGAAATCAAATTATTAATAGAATTTATGGCACACTTTGAGCACTTAAGCAATTGTTTATCAAGTGGCGATGGCAGTGGAAGCACTCAATTGGATAGCCAGAGAACGAGTTGAAATTCTTTATTTCAAACACAAGAGACACAGAGAGAGAGAGCGAAAGGGGGAGCTGTGGCAGACAATGTAGCAACTGAGATACCTCAGACAAAAATAACAAAGCCGAGGCAAAGGTGTCAGTCGAGTGTGTGCGACTCGAGCCTAGATCTGTGCGCTGTAGATGAAGCGAAACTTATGCATGACAGATATACCCGCTGTTCTGCTATAGTTTTGAGGGTAATAAAAAAATGGCGAGTCAGTCAGGCGTGTGGCAGGTCCAGGGCGCCGCCTCAGCTGCACGACCAGTCGACGGTCTGGGAGCTGGTCAGCCTTGCCCATGCGATGCTCAGTGCAGTATTTGCTAATCGAGCGACCCTCACGTGACACGCTTGCCCAGCTGCCAGCTGCCAGCTCAGTTTTTGTTGAATTATAATTAAGAATATCTGAAACAACATGGAACAACAATTAATTGCACTATGAGCATTGATTGGCTCAATATACCTTCCTCGTTCACACCCACACACATCAATGCCAGAGCTAAGAGCTCGTAGAGAAACTAATTAAAGGCTAAACCTAAGCTAAGCACACACAATTATGCAGCGAGGTAAGAATTTAATTTTATGTTTCATATTTTTGCAGCTTACAAAATGCAATTTTGAAATCTTGATTGCTGAGCCCCAGCTCAGCGCTAAGCTCGTTTGCGTACGGTTCAACCATGCTCGTTCAGGCAGGGAAAAGGGGCATATTTAGTTTAAAGGAAATGTAATATTTTACTAAATAATAGCACAATTTGCAGATAAAATTATAAATTAATTTAAGGATTGTTTTAATTAAATTTAAATTATATTGAAAAATATTATTTAAACTCTTTTGATTTTTAATTTTGACAAATTTAATTTTAATGTTTTGTGCCATTTGATTTTTAATAATAAATGTCTTTTTTTTATTTTATTAAAAATATATTATTATTATTATTTATCTAATTATAATTATTTTTTAATATTTGATTTTAAATTATTTTTTGATTTCTTAAATTTTTATGTTTACTGCTATTTTATTTTTCACCATATACATTCAGAATATATATATACTCTTTATGCCTAAATATTAATTTTATTGAGATTTTGGATTTAATTTATTTAAATATATTTTGTTTATATACAAAATAATATATAAATATTTTTGTTTTTATTTTATTAAAAAAATATTTAAAAATTGGTTATTTTATTTTTGATTGCAATTTTTTTTATTAATTTTAAAATTTTAATGTTTTGAGCTATTTTATTTTTCGCCACTGTATTTACTCTTTAAATTGAGCTCTTTAACTTTTCTAGCCAATTCAGAGACCTATTTCTTATAGAGCATCAATCAATTTCTGTTTGATCGACTTTACACATTTAGCTCTTGCTACAGATAGTCTAGAAGCTGCCTCTTGAATCTCAAGCGAGCATTCAGCAGTGTGTATTGCCGGTTGTAAATGTCTAACGTGTTTTGTCAGTGTCAGGCGTGACATGAATTTGAAACCCGTTGCCATATTAAGTGGCTTACAATGCGAGGCCATAGAAAAAGGAAGCAACAGCAACAGCAACAGCAACAGCAACAGCAGCGGCAGCAGCAACTGAATGGATGCGTTATCCTTGTGTTTGCCTCAATTCTATTCATGTGTCAAAGTGTCGTCCTGTCATATGCGCTTTCGTACACGGAAACGCAAGGGGATCAGCAAAATGCAAATTCGAATTCAAATGCAAATGCCATTTGAATGTGTCCCTTGGACAGCTAATCGGCTTTTTGTGCAAATCTGGGCAAACGTTGCGTTCGTAATTAGTAAAAGTTATGCTGATGCCCCCCAATCGATGACCGATACAATAATATTTTGTGTGTGTGTGTTTTTTTTTTCGTTTTTCTCGTTTGTTTGCCATGTAATTGGCTTGTGTTTTTATGCCTGTCGAATCGTTAATTAGTTTTCGTCGTTTAATGGAGCGTATATGAGCCTCGGCACAGTGCCAGATGTTGTCAATTTTGCTTGATTTTAATTGTTTATAGAATAATCAAATTGATAAATAATTAGTATGGGGTGTAAACAACATAAACTTGCAGATTGTGTGGTGGGGCGTATACGTAATATGAAAATTGCAATCGATAGAGAGTGAGAGTAATTTGAACTCTCAATGAGAGTCAAAAACTGCAGCGCAGCCTAAGCCAAGTTTCTGTTGTTTGAGAATTTCCAATTATACCCAAGCGTTTCATGGTGCGTATGCGTGATATGAGAGCTCAGCTTAATGCCTTTTACTTTACGGGGCCACATCGTTGGCCAAATCTTACTTTTATTCCCTTAGATCTGCGCAGAAACACGAATGTCGAGCGCATTTCCGCTTCAGAATTGATAATGAGATCAAGGCTCGCTCGACTGTGCGTATACGTAATGAGCAGAATGACAATCGGTGCCTTGGACCAATGCCAGTTTATCTCAATTTTTTGTGATTTATTTATAATTTTCTGCATCAGCAATTTTTCCATTTAAAATCTTTTAAAAATTTATAAATCAACTGGCTTCGTCTGCTGTCAGTCTGTTTGCACATACCTAATATAGATACAGAATTCTCGGTATATAAATGGCCCAGAAAAAGAGTATAAGCAGCAAAGATGCTGCTTAGTATCAAAACTTAAGCCAATCGCAAAGAGAATAAGAAAACGTGAATGCGCTCTAGTCGGGGCTTACCCTGAACCTCATGTATTTCACTTTCACACTCTGAATCTGAAATTGAGGTCGAAGCATTCGTTAACTGTGCTTATTTTGGCTGAACTTGACTTCACCATGGGGACAGTGTCAGACTCAACCCAAGGGAGTGGGGAATATGTTAAATAGATTATGCTTAATATAAAATTCTTATCGACTTTTATGAAAATTGAAAAACTTTTCGATAATTTAAAACACGCATAAATTCATAACTTTAGATTTTATGCTTATTATATTATTATTATTATTATTATTATTTTAATTTTATTATTATTATTATTATTATTATTATTATTATTATTGTTTATTATTATTATTATTATTATTATTATTATTATTATTATTATTATTATTATTATTATTATTATATTAATATTATATTAATATGCTATATAAATCTCTTATAGAGCAACTTTAGATTTTATGCTTATTATATTATTATTATTATTATTATTATTATTATTATTATTATTATTTTAATATGCTATATAAATCTCTTATACACTTATACTCGCAAATTTCTCAGATTTTATATTCCATACTGTTATATATTTACACTGTTCTACAGTTATATACTTAGCGAACATTGGCGCTGTGCAAGCTTTCTTATATTTTAGGGCTCTTATATATTTAATCTGCAATACTTTTATATATTTTATATATTCTACAGAGAATGTTGTCAGTTTAAAACATATCAAGCCCTAATACTTATAGGCTTAAGCTCATGCACACGTGTCGTATACCTGTCTAATTTTTTGTTATCTTTCACTCTTATAGCATGATACTCTTATATAGAATCATTTTATATTCCCAATAGTTGCCTGCTGTTTCACCTTGACACTTTTTATCGCTCATTCTCGTATATCTCTTCTACTTTAATATTATAATTGTATGTTAATACACATATATTCTTATAATAGGTTGCTCTGCACACTTATTCTCATATATTGTTATACTTTTATACTCTTACAATTGAATATTCTTATAATTTGATACTTTCATATCTTTATACTTATTTAGTTTGTATATTTTAATACAATTTAATAGCCATATATTGAGGTATTTATTTAATCTAATACTCATGAACTGTTATACTTTGATATTATACGATTTGATATTCTTATACTTATACTGTTACAATGTGATATTCTTACAATAATTCGCTCTTATTATTTTATAATTTTATATTCCAATAACCAGATACTCTTATTTATACTCATATACTTTTACACTCTCTTATTCCGATATTCTAATACTAATTTGATCTTATAATTGTTATGTACTTTGATACTCTTATACTTATATAATCTTCTACTCATTTACTCTTATACCTATGCTTTTATATTAGTAAGCTTTAGTCGTATTTAATCTCGTCTCTTATACTCTGCAGTTTTCTATGAGTTATCATAGTGTATTTGTGGTTCGTTGTTCTGCTCGTCGTTTGCTCTTTGTCTTTTCATTATGCACGCTCTTTTGTTCTTCTCTTCATCTATATCCTTTTCTTCTTCTTCTTCATTTTGTGTTATTTGTGCTTGTGCTCTTGTGCTGCTGGGAGGCTGAACCGCAGGCCAAACACTGGCAACTTTTCTTATTATTGTTCAAAAGTGATTTTTATGTGCCGCATGCACACACACACACACACAGAGAGAGAGAGAGAGAGAGAGATATATACAGAAACAGAACAACTTTACTTTGTGCTCGTAAAATGGGCCAAAAAGTAAAACAATACAAAACCAAATGTGAATTCAGCTCGCTGCGGCTTATGGCTTTGCGCTGTGCCCGCTGCTCGCTGTCGCTGCTCTGTCGCTGCTCTGTCGCTGACTGCGAGTGCTGAACGGCTGAAGAGCTGCAGAACTGAATAATGAATCTGTTGCAACTTTGTGAATTAATCTGCACATGCAACGCCCTCTGCATTTGATATCTATGCTCGGCATAATGTTCTGCAGTTTTGTGCTTTTGATAATTATTGTAATCAGGGCAGGCGAGGGACACAGTCCTGCAACAGATGCAGCTGCCACGGACAGCTGACGTGACATCGCAGCAAGCAGCAACAAATGCAATAACAACGGCAACAGTTGCTGCTGTTGGCTCAACAGTTGCTGCTGTTACAAGTGTCTGCCAAAGTTGCTTTGCTCTTGCACGAGTGCAAAAAACCCACTTCTGCAGCTCTAATTGCCAAAGTTGCTCAGAAGGTCAAAAGCCAGAGTCGAGCCAACAAATTATGTGCACGAATCCTTTAAATCATATTCAAAACTTTGAAATCCCAAAACAAAACTGAATATATACAGCTCCAGTAAAAGTTTATATAAAGTTTTTCATTTCGACAAGTGGACAAAGAGTCAAGTCTTATAATCATTGTAGAGCATATCGTGGTCAGTCCACAGCTGATCAAGGCTAAGCTTGGCCAGTTGAACTGTAAACTTTCGTATTAAATAAATTAGAATATATTGAAAACAGATTCAGGATTTGAGTCCTCAGAGTTTCAAGAAAAATCATTTATTTTAATAACTTATGCGTTCTCAAAATAGAGAATTTCGAAATTAATCAGAGCTAATCAAAGCTAAGCTCAGCTTAACCAATCGAATCATCAATTTTTATAGTGAATAAATAAAGAGATATTAAGAACTGATGTAAGAAATCAAGATTCGAATGCTCAGAGAACCTTAAAAATATATTTTATTTTATATAGTCTCATAAGATTCGTAGAGAATATCATTACCGATCCACAGTTAATCAAGGCTAGCCTCAACTCAACTAATTGAATTATAAATTATAGTGATTAAATAACAAGATATTAAAAACTAATGAAAAGAAAAATCTTGATTCAAATTCTGAGAGCTAAACTAAAAAAAATTTATCTTATACAATCTCATAAGATTCATAGAAAATATGAATTCTGATTAACTTCTATAGAGAATAAATAAAAATATATTGATAACAGATGAAAAGAAAAGAAAATCAAATTTCGAATCCTCGAGCTTTAAGAGAAAAATTGTATCTCATATCTCATCATCTCTCATTGTGTCTCAAATAGAGCATTAAGATAAAAATTCTATCTCTCTTATATAGTCTCATAAGATGTGATTTTTTTGCTTCAGTTATAGACAGTAAAAGAATAACAGATTTCAGCATTTTCGAATCACATTGGAATTATATCACCAAACCAAATTTCAACTCAAAATTGTTTTTTGGATATAAAAATGACACGAAGAAAGTTTGAATTCGAGTCAAGTGAGCTTAAATAATAAAACTTTTTTTTATAACTAAATTATTTTTGCATTCAAATTGATGGCTCAATTTTAATTCACAGAGAGAGAGAGAGAGAGAGAGACACCGACAACTACACAGCACTAATATGCTCGTTTCACATGGCGAGCGAGCACCTAGGAAGTGCCCTGAGAGAGCTCGAGCAGGTTGCGGTCGGTTTGAAGTGGCCACGTGGCGCCACAAAATATTTATTAGTTTGCGTTGCTTACAGTTGAGATTAGCCGAGGCAGCTCTGCGATTAGCTCGGGTCGCTCCAAGCCAACAACTTGTGTTGTTGTTGTATATAAGACACGCCCAATTGGCTTAATAGCCATGTCCACGCTGTGTGTGTGTGAGTGTGTGTGTGTGGCAAGTTCTGATGGTCCAACAGCTGTTTATTTACAGTCCAGCTGAGCACTACTCCAGCTACAACAAGAGCGCTGCTGCCGCTGCTCCTGGCCCGGCGCGAATTGTGCTTTTGCTGCTGCCCCCATTCTCTGCCCGCTTGGCTATTTCCCAGGCCAACGCCCTCCCTCCCCCACTGCCCCTGTCTATTGCTTACAGCAGCTTTTTGTGCGCTTTCGGCTTGTGCCTGAGCAGCTTAACGGCCATCAAATGGCAATTTTCATTTTGTGTTGCTTTGCATTCGCTCGCTCGCTCGCTCGCTCGACCAATGCACGCAAGAAGCGCCAAATTAATGCCAACTTTTGTCCTCTGACGGGTGCTGGAGCTGCTGACAGCTCACAGCCCTCACCTCAACAAGCACCTGTCTCTCTCTAACCCTCTCCCTCTCTCACTCTCTTTCTATTTGTGCGAAGCAACCGCCGCCAAACGTACGACGCACAATTGACAGCTAAATTGTCTGTCAATTTGCCTCACTAGCTGAATGCGTTCGCTTCTGTTGACATATGACTAAACTACATACATATACATACATATATATATATATATATATATATATATATATATATATATATATATATATATATATATATATATATATATATATATATATATATATATTTGTATATATATATATATCGTATATATTTATGTATATTTCTCTTTCTGCCTTTGTCTGCTCGGCTTGTTCGGTTTGCACAACTTGACAGCTGCTTGACGCTATTATGCTCGCTCACCAAGTAAAAATAGGGTATATTATATTATTAGGTAGGAATACATAGTAAAAAATTTTTTTTTAAGCATATTTCTAAATTTTATTTATGTATATGTATGCTTCAAAATATGTATATATATAAATATATATATATATATATATATATATATATATATATATGAGTCAGATATTAGCAAAGCAAAGCATCCAGCTTATATAGCTTATGTATAATATATAATAATAAAGAAATGTAAATATTTAATTATAAATATAAATATATATTTATACAAATTTATAGTTTATACAAAGCCACTACAATTTTTCGCTAAATTTCCACATCAAACTTTAATGGAATTCTAAGGAGCAGCTCTGACAGCTCCACATCCGAATTGGTCATATATTTATATATATACATATATATATATATCTAAAGATATATCTAATCTATAAAATCTCTCTAATCATCAGCTTAGCTGTGGCTTAGCGAGTATGCAGCAGTCGCTGACAGCCCACTGCAGAGCTCCAGCTCTGCAGTGGGCTGGGGTCGACGTCGGCGCCCATGCACATTATTAGCAAAAGAATTTCTGTTTGGCATTGTAATTATTGTCTGTTGCTGTTGCTGTTGCCTCTACTGCCAATTGGCTGCCAACAGTTGGTATTTTGTGCCTATTTGAAGATGTGGCTGACTGCCTCGAGAGGCAAGGCTAGAGCTAAGCTGCAGCAGGTTGCCGCTCGCTGGGGACGCCAGTGTAGGTAGCTGTAGTGGGACGCCACTGTAACGGCCTCAACAAGTGCCTGTGGCAGCTGATGCTCGGCCTATGTTTGCTTACGGGGCGTGGCCGTTTTTTCTCACTCGCAGCTCTTTTTCTAGCTCTTGACAACTACACCACACACACACACACACACACACTTGGGGCCTGTGCTGTGTGTTTATTTTGAGCCCATTTCGAATGCGTTGGCTTAAATAATGCAAACTACATGGGCACAGCAAATGTGACTTAAAGTTTTAATGAAAATCCCAAACTCTGTCAAATATGAAACCACATTCACATACACACACACACACACACATACATATATCTGTGTGTACTGAGCCCTTGAGGGCCCTGCCAAAAAGGCACTTCAAACATCAAATATTAAGCGACGCTAAAGCATTGGCCCGCAGTGCATATTAAATTTTCAAATACTCGCACTTCCCAGCGAGTTTAATGTCTGCATAACAAATTTTACGGAAATTGATCCAATTTAACAGGCGCCAATTGACTTTCCCCGGGAACAATGCGCATGCATTACGCATACGCCCCGGCGTACATGCAGTCGATGCCAGACATGGAGCGTTAACTGCTTTGCCAAATGCCCATTATCAGCATTCTCTAAGCTCAGCTTGTTATCTACTCAGACTCAGCCCATCTATCTAGCTCTTAATGCTTAGAGGCCAGCTTCTTATTGAATAACTAGTTATACCACTTCATTAACTCACAAGAGTTATCTAATCAAATACAGCAAGTAAGAGTGCTCTAGTCGAACGGAATACCCTGAAGCGCGTTCAGCATTTACACACATTACACGCGCACACCCACACACCCACATAGACACACGCTTTGCTATTCTCATTCTCTCTTCCCTCCCGCCCACTGAGACAAATATTTTGACTGATCTTCGCCGCAAAATTTACGATTTTAATTAAATTGACAGAACTTGACACGCGACATTCAAGTGTGACTTAGACTCTATCAATACTTGAGTTGACAAACTGTATTCCAATATGAAAATCTGTAGACTTCTTACACTGTACCAAAAATCTAATTAGTTAGTTTAGCGTCTGGAGCTTAAGCAACTAGCCAGTGGTACTCAAACAACTCAAAGCATCGATACTTGTCGATGTCCGATATACGTGAGTTAGATAAGATAGCCAGAGAGACTTTTATATAATTAAATCCAAGTAGATAACGCTAATTATGCTTATCGATTTCAGAAAGCAGAGAAGATTTTTATCGATAGCCAATTTTAGGGACGATTTTGTTGAAGATTTTGATTAATTTCAAATGCTATCTGAACAGAGCTGTTATCGATGTGAAATATCAATTAATCAGAAATGTTATGGAGAGCGAATTTAATCGATAACAAATAGCAAATCAGAGTGGATATCAAAAACAATTTTTAGCGATAACAGATATTATGACAGCAGTATATATATCGATGACGAAGATCAGATATATATATATATTTATTTATATATATATATATATATATATATATATATATATATATATATATATATATATTTATTTATATATATATATTATATATTAGCAGATCATACATCTGCTGACCATATTTAGTATCGATAACAATAACAACAAATATTATCGAAACTCTAGTCTCTATCCTCTCACTCTCTGTCAACATGACCAAAACAACTCAGCTCGTAATTAAGAGTCACATATTGCCCCATAATCTATATAGCCTAACATGAATAATATTTACCTAATGAAAATTTACATTTTGACACACAAAGCAATTATTTATGCAGCTATGGAAATAGTTTCCTTCTGCTTCCGCGCTCCAATTGGGGCTTATTTGATTAGCTGTTTGGTCTTTCCGGTGACTCACTCGCTGAGCTCGTCACTCACATCGATTTTACATGGACGGCCACGAGCGCCACTAACCTGGCCCAAATCAGCAATTCATAATTCCGTTTGTGGGTCACGAATGCAGTTTGCATTTTGTCAACGGAGCGACGATTTGAGTCGAGGAACACGAATTCAATAAATCAAACACGCGCCAAAACTGTCGGCCCCACAATGACTGGCACGCCTTCAGCGCGGTCGGGGGCGTTGTGGGCGTGTCGAATGCCAAATGTGGTCAATTAGCGCAACAATAGTCTTTAGCGGGAACTAATTAAAACCCGCTGAGCAAACACGAGCCGCCCATCGAGAGGCAAATTGACACGTGCGACTAGGATTTGTGAGTCGTTCAGTGCTTATTTAGTTTGCTGATTAACGACAGCTGACACAGGTATAAAAAGGCGCAAAGACAGAAAGAGATGGAGAGCGAGGAGCGAGGAGCGGAGGGAAATTGATGTATCATGCATACTGAGGCGTGCCCAGACAACATATTGCGCATACGCTCAGTGGGCGGATAAATAAGACAAATCGCTTAAGCGTTTGTCAGGAATTGTGGCCACATTGCCATATGAAAAAGAGTTTGAGTTTGTCTTTACCTTTCACTTGGAATTTTTATTAGAAAGTTTATTGAACTGCTAAGGCTGCTGTTGACTTGGCCTGAGCTGTGGTGTTAAGAATAATAGCAGCACTTTGGCAATTTGGAGTTAATCTAGAATTTGCTTAAATATATGAGCTATGCAGAAGGTGTGTCTGCATAGCTGACAGAACTAGGAATAGTCAAAGATGATATATACATAAATTAAATATATAAATTATAAGAAATTCTAGGAATGCCACGCCTTAGCTGACGCACAAGCAATAAGCCAGAGCCTGGAGTACGACTTAAATTGATTCCAGGTGGAGTGAAGTCTATGTCATTTTCCTTGGCTTAAAGACTACCAGGTCAGGCATATATACCTAGTATTTTATGTATGCAAAACAATTCAAATCTTTATGAGACGTGAAGGTATTTGTTGGGCTAGGTCACTCTGCCTTGCCTCTGAGAAAGGTAAAAATTATGATTCAGACTGAATGACAGCTTAAAGTTGGAATTTCTTACACATTTTCGTGGAATTTCTTACACGTTGCCTAAAGACAGGGTAGATCAGCTAATAATATTAGTTCAGATATGTTCAGATATCAGATATATTGAGATATGCCCATTTGAATGATGGCAACTCGATTAATGCACAAATTACTTAACAGTATGTTACTTAACAGTATGTTACTTAACAGCTCGAATTATCAATCTTTAGCCATGCAACACTCCTCTTGCAAACATTGCCTCAGCTGCTTCTCTACACGTAGAGCTCGAGGCGCATTGATTCTTTAAGGAACTCGGCCTTGTTGCTTAACCACAAACGAGGACTTTGCACTCCTAAGCCGCAAATTTAGTTTTTTGCAAGTAATTGGCCTCGCTTGGCCGGGAATTGGCCCATGATCTCATGCTGGCAAACTTTTTGCAGCCCGAGCAATTTCCGTTTGTTTGTGCTCAAGCCGTGACCGCTGGAAATGAAAGATGCCTCGAGTCGGGGCAGCATAAAGCGAGTTGATTGCGGATGAGATCTGTTACACTTGGCTGATAATACCCATAATTTGGGAGCTCATTTGCACTGTGTGTACTTCACTTTTTATGGAGCTTAATTATATGGCATTTGCGATGCAAAATTTGCTCATTAGATTAATTATATTCAGCAAGGGAAATGAAAAGCGATTTGGCATTTGCCATTTGGCTTTTGGCTTTTGGCAAGTCGATTAGAATTTTAGCTATTGGCATTTTAATTAAGGAAATTTTATTTTCAATGCACTTGAAGCCACCGCAGGTGCCATTGACTGCCGTATGACATCATTTGCAGGCACTTATTGGCTCATAAAGCATATGATTTTAATAAGCTGAGATGATTTTCTTTGAAGTTCATGTATGAATATGAATATCGGAAAAAAAAACTCTTTAGACGAGTTACTAATCCACTTAGTAAGCCTATGCTAAAATTGAAACAAGTGTGTTTGCTTTAGTTGGCCATGCTTGACTAGGAAATACCCGGAAGGCAGCGCAAAGCTCTCTTAGACTTTTTCTTTGCTTAGAAAGTCAAAAGATGAGTGGAGGCCAGGCCTCTTGCAGGCGATTAGCATAAAACCAATATACCCCTCTCAATGTTTGTTTAATAAAGCCTAAAAACATTGTTTGCATTTCAATTTCTACCCGTCATCAGTGCAATGACGTATTGAACAAATTTAAGGAATCTCCAATTGCAATTTACGTAATGAAATTGAGATTTGTTGGTTTCGCCAATTGACGTTGCGGTTAATATTAATCAGCCAATAGCACAGATAATTGATAGCTCATTCACAATTATTAAAGGAATGCGCCAAAGAAGGAAAACATAAAAGCTGATTCATTCGTATATTTAAACAAATTACTAAATAACTTAGGAGTAGAAATTGAAAAAAAAAAACCCATTAAGAGATAAGGCTTGCGTCACTAGAAGATCTTTTGTATTTTCAAATTCTGAGAAAAATGTAGCAACAGCTGCAGAACAAATTTTAGGAAAACACAAAAACAAAAACATTGAAATAAAATTGAAAATGAATAAACAAAAAAAATAAATAAATAAATAAAATTAATCCACTAAAATACGCAAAATATTATTTACTTAAATTCATCTTATGAATAGATATACGAGAAAAACACGCAGAGAATTTAAATAACTTGGCGTTCTCTTCAAGACATCTGCTCGACTATTTCCACACACGTGCAGCAGCTTTAATGTAGCTTTAAGAAGATATAATTAATTCACTCACTTAATACGAATTTATTCTGCATTCAGTCAAACACAAAACGAGACTGAGAAAGCGAAGCGATGAAACAGAGTAAATGAAGAACTCGAATAACGTTTCATTGCGGCTTGTTGTTGTTGTTGCTGCTGCTGTCTGTGCATATTTCCCTATGTTTGCAGTGATACCCGCACACACACACACATGCGTACGTGCGTGTGTATGCGTGTGAGCAGCAAGTTTTGGGCTGACGCTGTCAACAAAGACAAGACAAAAAGTAGAGAACAAAAAAAACAGTTTCTGCTTGTGTATGTGTATATTTTACCAAATTAGCAAAAACCGGTTTACATTGAGACTGTGTGTGTGTGTGTGTGTAGGTTATAGGCAAGGAGCTTTAGCAAGGGCAAGCACGGGAGTAGAGCAAAAGAAAAAAAAAAAACAAGCTAAAGATAAACAAAAGCCGCTTTTGCTCATTAGTCGTTGTTGTTGCTGCTGCTGAAACTCACGACTGATTCCAGCAGTCAGACAATTGCCCCATCTCGCCTATCAACAGTGGCAGAACAAGTAGCTGCACCCATTAACCAGGTGGAACTGCTCAACTTTTTGGCAAATTTTATCAACAAGGTCGTGAGCGCAAAGCTAAACAAAAATTGAGAGCGCAACAGCAAGTGAGTGAGGCAGGGAGAGCAAGTCAATGCGTATGCCAATGCCCTGTGCTGTGTGTATAGCAAAAGAGAGCGTGCGAGAGTGGGACGGCGCGTGTGTGTGCATGTGTGTGTGCGCGCGAGAGCGTGAATTCAACAAGTCGCGAGCTGCTCTTTGCCCTTCTCTTCTATCCATATTCGCTCGTTTTATGCATGCTTGCACGTGCACGATCTGTACCTTGTCTCGCCTCAACTCGATAACTGCAGTCTGCGCCCATTAGCTCACATGCGCCCAGAAACGAGTTTAGCACAAACGACTTCAAATTCCATTTGCTTAATCGATTTTGCCGCTGCAAGTAAACAATACGCAGTTGCTGCTGATATACGATAACCTCAGCCTCAGTCTTTACTGTCATATAAACAATAATAATAAAATAACACAATAATGTTTGTATTCGCAAACAATTTAAATGTCCTAACCGAATATTTAATTTAATTTAATCTAGAAAAAAATCAGAATCTTAATCTCTTGTTTCTGAAAATAAAAAATGATTTCATTGTGGGCCGGCTGGCTGCTTGTTTTGCATCGCTAGCAAAAAGCCACATAAATATGGTAAAGCTTTAAATACATTTTTTGTTTGTTTTTGTTGCTGTTTTTCAATATGCAAATCAGCAGAAATCGTGAGCAGGCAACACCAACCCGTATTAACTGCAACTGAAAGGCCAACAGCAGAAGGCCGGGCATTAACTGTCTGTAATGGAGAGGCAGATTTAAAAAGATCTGAAGCTAACACTGCATACGTCAATAAATAATGTTTGACTTCTTCTGATCTAAAATATTATTCAATTTCACTAAAGTAAATGCTGCAAAAAGCACTGATCGAAGGGCTGTGATCTAAAACACACAATAGAACTAAATATGTACTAAAGTAAGTACTCCATGGGGAATTCATTTACGAAGATGAGCTAAAAACCACAGGTCAAATGTACTAAAAAATGCACTGCACAATGCAATATACATATGATCTAAAATACAAAATAGATTAAATATGCACTTATGTGTAAACACAGCAGTGGTAATTTGGTTCATTCACGAACTAAAAGATTTAAATGTGCTCTTAACTAAACACTCAAAAAAATGATCTAAAAACCTAGTAGAACTAAATATGAACTAAAGTTAAAATTTCATAGCACAGTATGCCTTATCTTGATCCATTGGCTGTGATCTAAATGAGAGCAGAGTTCTAATATGGCAATATGGTATTCCTTGCTTAAATATGCCACTGTATAAAAAACAAGTTTGATTACTATATAGATCTTGTTTACATATATAGATAAAAAAGTATTTAAAAAATATATATATTTTTCAACGTTCCACGCCCTTTTTAGAAGTCGCGCTCTCGCCCGCTCTTAATTGAAGTGAAAAATTGTATTATTTGCAAATTTTATTTTAGATTTTTCTCTCCTCTCTGGCCAATGCCAGTATTTGTTTATTTTGTTTTAGAACATTTTTCAATTAACAATTCTTCTTTTTTTAGCACTTGAGTTTAATGACTCTTTGCCGTCTCGTTTGCCTATACACACAGCGTATGAGCTCTATGTTCGCATATTGTTTCTATACATATCTATATACATACATATACACACATAAATTAGCTTGTATTTTCATATGTTTTCATTTGCTTATATTTAATTCGCTTTTGTCACTGACCGTTTTTTGCTTTCGACCGTCGTTGCGGGCCGTCGAACGTTTCGCTGAATACTGAGAGTTTCGCTCCCGGGCAAGAGCTTATAATCATTGTCGACGGTCTGCCAGGGCGAGAGGAGAGACTATTCTCGACGCGCCAAGAACTTTTTTATTGCCTGAAGCAAATGAAAGTGAGCAGATTCATGTTGTCGGCAGGAGGCGCGGCCTCCAGGCATGTGTAAACATGATCGGAAACTATGTCGATTTGACCCGGCATAAGCGCAATGATCTCTGTTTCTCTCGAAATCTGGAGCATTACAATTTGTTCATGTATATTCTTGAATGCTAAAACAAATTAAGTTTTTTAATATTCCCGATAATTCCAGTTATCGATATGACTGGATATAAAAACACAGAAATTGAAGCTCGCAAAAGCTAGAGTCAGTAAATGGGTATGTAGTTCAGTCATTTAAAAGGCAGTTCGAGCTGATTGCTACATCCAAATTTTTGTTCAGAAATTTTCTTTTCGATCATGCAACTGGAGAGGCTGATTGAATTAGCTTATAGCTATATAACTCAGTACAGGGTACCTTCAAGTGGAATCATAGCCAGCAGCTCAGCCTCGGCTCCAAAGTTCGTCTTATGTATATTTACGTCACTTGGCACTTATGGGCATAAGTTCTGGAGTCGGTTTCGTCATCCTCAGACGATGATCACATTATGACTAAGCTTCCATTTTCTTAATCTTGGGAAAAAGCATTCTAAGATTATTGCCGCGTAACTCGTACATATTTCTACCCCACTCATAAGTCTTATGAATCTGTCGACTTATTTCAACTTATTTATCAACTCATATTGCTACCCTATTCATAAATATTATTGTTATCGACTTATTTAAACTCTAGCTGTTCGGCTGCGACTCAACAATGCCATTAGAAGTGTCATGTTTTCCATGCACTCGAATAAATTTGCATTTACGATGTTCGTCATTATGAAACAACGCTAATTGCAGTTTTTAAAATTTTATGATTTACAAATCCATCTAAATGTCTGATAATAATGGGTTTGCTTGCTGAGAGTCACGAATTGTAGCTGCAGTTATCAATAACAAATTATACTTCAGACACATTAAAAAAGTTATCACAAATATTTATTTATAAATATCAGCTTAACCTTAGCTGGTAATATATGTATGTACATATATTATTACTCTTCGATTTTTTTTTCGAGCTATTAATTATAACTAAATTAAGTTATATTCAACAAGTTATTGATAAGTAACTTTAAAGTAAATAAATTATTTTAGCTGTTATTTCTTAGTCTTAAATTATTTGTAAACATTTTTATAAAATTTCAATAGAAAAATATTTCACATATGTCATATGAGAATAGAAAAATCAAAAATCTATAATATATATAAAAATTAAATAATTTTTGAATTAGTGGAGTCAACTTATGGACCGCTGCCCCCAATGAACAAGCAGTTGGCTGTCTATTTATTGAGTTTTTCCATTTTTTCTGTTTACTTATTTTATTAATTATAGTGAATACATAAAAAAAGCAGAAGCATAAAAATTCAGTTTATTTTCTTAGCTAATTACAGTTAACTCAATGCTATTTATAGATGTCGCAGCTGCTGCACATTACAATTTTGTAAAGCTGCGAGTTCGACGCTCGACAAGATCAATTTTTTTTTTCAATTTTTAAAATAAGTAAATACATTATTTATTTTTTTTATTATTGTTATTTTCATTTTATTATTTTTAATTTATTTTATTATTCAAAAATAATTTTTGTATCGTTCTTACTTACAAAATAAAACTCATTAAATACATATGTTTTATGACTTGCAATTTCTCATTGCGAGTAATACACGAAAGAGCGAGAGCGAGAAAGCGATAGAGTCGCCATATTGCGATTGTTACTCCGTCTCTTTATGTTATTATGTATGTATGATTTTTGCTTACGCTTAGTTATTTATAGACGCTCGCTACGCTAAATAATGTAAAGTCAAATACACTAGCAGCTTCACAAAACATAAGTTAAAGCTAATAACTTATGATGTATGCTGTGGTGCTGTTGTTAGAGGTGCGCACCAACACGCTCACATGCGTGTGTTCGAATCCAATCGGGAAATATATGAGAATTTTAATAGTTCCGTTAATTACACATATTTTTAATGCTGCTGCAATGCGACTCATCAAGGCATAATGGTTCGACTCTTTCATAGACGAAAAATTTCCGCATGAATCGTAGAACAAAGTTCACAGGGGTCAATGCGCGTGTCTACTGACATTTTCATATTGTGAATGACAGTGCTTCGCGCAGTTTCCGTACAGAAAAAAATCGTTATCTTCATTTTTTTTTGGCTAGTGTAAAACTTTTCATTTGCCTCGCTTTTTGTAGCAACCACAAATTTTGTCGGGAAATTCACGCAGAGCGTGCGCCGCATCGTGCAGGATGTGAAGGACGAGGGCGCCCCGAGCGGCATGACCCGCGACGAGGTGATCGAGACGAACGAACGCTTGCGATCACTACGACTGCGCCTCGAGGAGTCCTACGATACGGTAAAGAAAGCACTGATTAACCTAATGAATCAATACGGCGACTCGAAGAGCCATCGCAACATATTCCAGCGCTATCCCATGCTCAAGCTAATGATAAAGGTAAAAAAAGTTTGACGATTTGTTAGACAACAGCTAATAGCTCGCTTGACTGCAGGAAGTGATACGGCTGGAGACTCAGTATTGGACCTTGGTCGATATACCGCGGCAGGAGAAGCAGGAGACGGTGCCCTCATACGTGATGCGCGCCTGCTCAATCATGGAGAAGACGCAGAAGTCGGGCGAGGGCGTCAAGACGTCGGCCAAGCTGGCCGACGAGGCGGCCGAGCGCAGGGAGCGCATGGAGCGCTTAGAACGTAAGTAAAGTCCTTTAGCCGAGTGATTAACACTGATTAACTCCATCTAACCGACAATAGACATGACAACGGCACAAATTGAGCTGGAGAATACGCAGCTGATTAATGACCTCTATCGCTTGCTGAAAAAATACTTGGGCTTGCGGCACTTGATACGCGTGCTAAAGGTGAGCGAACACGAACACAATTGAATGAGTCGTTTTTTATTTATTTTTTATTTTGATTTTTTATCTGTTTTTATCTGTTATCTCTTTGTGCTCGCAGGAAGAGTACGGCAGCTCAAAGATGTATCCGATATTTCCGCGGTACACAATGCTCAAGGATATGATAAAGGGCATCATGCACGACCCCGACTACATGGAGGTGTGCCATGAAACGCTGGCCAACTCCAACTGAGCCGAGGCATCCGGAAATGGCAGGCGTCGCATGAGTGTCATATGAGAGGGCTAACAGCCACACTAATCCGACAGGATGTGTGTGCTGTGCTTCTGTACGTGTGTGTATGTGCGTCGTTCTGCCATTTTCCGCAATACTTTAACAATTTCCAATGAAAATTCACATTTTTGCATAGTTAGATACAAATGTTTAGATAATTTTTAGCCAAACAAGAAAGGCAAACAAAACAAAACACCTACCCCACCCACCACAAGAGTAAACTACTTAACAACTACAACAACAACTACAACTATTTACCACAAACAGCTAGAGACAGTTGATACAGATACTCGTACTTGGCTAAGAGAGAGTGTAACCAAATCAAAACCAAACAGAACAAAAACAAACGCATTTATTTTAATGACTTTTTGAGATGAATATAAAAACTACAACAAAAACAAAAACAAAGCAAAACAAAAACAAAAACAAAAACGAAAACACAAAGTAAACTAAAAAGTAAACAAATGATGTACAACTCAAGTATGGAATGTGCTTCATGCCACAGACACCCAATGTTAGCCATTAGCCACATATATATAACTATGTATGTCATAGTTATATATATGATATATGAATATCAGTCATATGCATGTCTTATCCATATCTTACCATATGCCATACTCATAGCTCTACTAAATATAATTCTGCATAATTCACGTTCAATAAATCAATTTTTCAATAATTCTTAATATTTTCATCATTTTAAAATCTAAAAATAATAAAATTTTAAATTATTTTTATCTAAATATAAAAAAGAAAACAATTCATAATTTAATTAAAATATTCATTTTCATTTTATTCTTATATATAAATTAAAAATGATAAAAATTATTTATTTTATGTATATTTATTTATTCCATAAATGTTTCCTAGTTAATAATTTATAATTAATATATTAACTTATAATTTATAAACTTTTTAATATTTACAAATTTTAAGAATCTTAAAAATGAATATATTTTTTCTTTATTTATTTTAACCTCACAAGCACTTTAACTTCTACAAACTATTAAACAATTTCCCAAATTACATTATATATTTTTTTAAATATTTTCCAATATTTGTAGTTTAGTTTTTATAAGTGTTTTAAAATTTTTAAAGACTTAAAAGTTTTATAAACTTTTTTATAACATTCAATTTTATTAATTTATGTTGTTAATACATGAAAAATCTTGGATATATAAAAAATTAAATATATTTATAAATAAATAGTTTCTAAAATGTATTTATTTTGTACATTTTTTATTTCTTTCCTCCTCCTTTTAAGTGTTACATAATATTCCACCTATTCATGGCTCCGTTTTGCCACTTTATTTTGCTATTTTCAAAATTATGAGCTAGCTAAAAGTAAGCCTAAATTAAATTAAATCTTATTCATATACATCTATAGACATATTTCAACATTAAGCAAGTAAGTGGATTGCAGTCGGGCGTCATCGACTGCACAATACTCGTTCACAATGCGAAACACAAGCCCCTCTTCCGCTCTTTCCGCTTCGCCTAATTTTATTAGATTTAGTCTCTGACCTCCTTGTCAAAAACTAATATACTCTTCGTAAGCATCGTGAACGAGCATTAATAATTAAATAACTTTTATAGTTAGACAATATAAGGGAAATGTTCCCAGAAATGAAATGGAAACCAAATTTCTTTACACTTTTTGAAGGAAACACCAATTATACTCGCAAAATGATGACGAATTGATATTCGAGTATAGCAAAAATAACTCAGGATCATTTGCTATGGTTCCTTGACACTCCAAAACTCTTTGTAGCAAAACTATTTTTCAAAACCCACAACCCAAACCGAAACCATAACGGATAATGAAATATATATATATATATATGTATAAATATTTGACTATATGTTTAGCAAAACATTAAAAGCTTTAATTCCTATGCAATGTGTATTAAACACCCTCAAAGAAGAAGAAGAAGATGACGAAGTTTAGTTTGAAATTATTAACCAAGTATTGCCCCATGTCTGGGTGCAGGTGTATTACCTATGTTTTAGCTTTAGCCAAACCCAACACAAAATATGCAAATGCGTTTATACGAGACCAATACCAAATTCTACGAGCTTACAACAATTTGAACAAGAAGAAGAAGAAGAAGAAGACGAACTCAAGCCAAATGCTTATTCGTATTTAATTTCAATTGAAAAGTCCAAAGACTTACTGAACACTATATCAACTACATATATGGAATACACTTTTCTACACATTCTGAACTACAACGTTGACACACCCACCGAAAATATCCACGATCAACAAAGAGCGCGAAGTAACAAACAGACAAATAGATCTCATATGGACCTATATCTGAGGCTGAGGCTGAGGCAGCTCAGACTAGACAAGTATCAAAGATCGAAGAGATCGCACAAGAAATACAATTCTATCAAATGATAGTTAAATAACTAAGCCGAAAGACTTTAATAATCAAGAATCAGGCTGGACTTCCGGCTGTTGGTACAGACTGAAGGAAAAAGACGCACAAGTGAGCGGAGGGATCGGGTAAAGACACAGGAAGATACACAGAAAAAGAGAATGGGATTAAAACAGAGAGAGAGAGAGAGAGTGTGAGTAGAAAGGTAGTAGGAGGTGGCAGAGAGGAAAACGTTAGAGAGTGGAGAGTTAGAGAGTAGGAGTGATAGAAAGAGAGAGATAGAGAGAGAGAGAGAAAGAAGAGAGAGCAAAAGAGTAGAAAATAGTAAGAAAGAATGGCAGAGATTGAGAGAGAGAGGAAGAACACGAGAGAAAGAAAGAGTGGAAGTGAAAGATTTAGAGAGAGAATAAAAAGGTGAAAGAAAGCCAGAATGGGAGTAAGACAGATAAATATTGAGGGAGATTGAGAGAGTGAGAGAGAGAGCAAAAGAGTAGAAAATAGTAAAGAAGAATGGCAGCGAGATTGAGGGAGAGGAAGAGCTCTAGAGAGATATTGAAAGAATGGGAGTGAAAGATTTAGAGAGAGAATGAAAAGGTGAAAGAAAGCCAGAATGAGAGTAAGACAGATAAATATTGAGGGAGATTGGGAGAGAGAGAGAGAGAGCAAAAGAGTAGAAAATAGTAAAGCAGAATGGCAGCGAGATTGATAGAGAGGATAAGCTCTAGAGAATATTGAAAGAATGGGAGTGAAAGATTTAGAGAGAGAATGAAAAGGTGAAAGAAAGGGAGAGTAAGAGTAAGACAGATAGGGAGATTGAGAGAGAGAGAGAAATAGTAAGAGGAACAGAAAAAGTGAGAGAGAGTGTATTTGTACTCTCAATCAGTTAAATATATTTTCTACTAACCTAAAACGATTCTCAATAAAGCTGATTTAATAGTAGCTTGAATATATTCCAAAAAGTATTGCTTCCAGTCCTCAGCTGGAATATAATGGACATCCGTAGCCTGATTCTTGATTACTAAATTTCCATAAACTTTATTTGCCTCTCCAATTATGTGCGCCCCTTTACCTAATAATAGTCTTGATTTTAGTAAGATTACCAACAAACTAGCAGAAAATTGGAGACTTAGAAGATGAAACTGTAAAACTCAAATAATTTATTTAGCATTCTTTTCACTTATATTTTGATAGTACGTCAAGTTTTTGTGTAGTTAAATGTTGGCAAGCTAAATTCAAACATATTATAATTATAATATATATATAAAGGATATATAGAAATATATCTTAAAGCGAACTTGAAAATGTTTTGCAGTAAAGTTCAAGTAAGCATAAAAATGAAAAACAAAAAGCAAACCTTAATTAATCAAAATGTATTAAGAAAATACTAGCAATATATCTTAACGCCTCATTAGTTGATTGACTGTGTGTGTGAGTGAGTGAGAAATAGTGGGAGAAAGAGAGAGAGAGAGAGAGAGAGAGAGAGTGTGTGTGTGCTTAGTTGATATGTGTTTATAAAAAATGACATACATACTAGCTAGTTAATACTTACTTCAATGGATGTTTAATCCTGTATTATACAATCTATACATTATATATAAATACACATATACATACATATATGTATATATATATATATATATATATATATATATATATATATATATATATATATATATATATATATATATATATATATATATATACGAACACAAACACAAACCAAAGTACATACCAAATACAAACAAAAACATTCAAACAAGGGGTATATACCATATACATACTACATTGAACTATATATATATACATACATATATATATATATATACCTACATATATATTATATACGAAGAGATCGTACAATTTTACCTTTTCAACTTCTAAGTGTCTACCAGAAACGGAAAGCGGTTATACAAAGAAAAACAAAACTAAAATAAACTAAACTAAAGCAAATATATTGTGTGTGTATGTTATTACATATGACATTATATTCGAATATGCAATATTATGAAAACCTATTAAATATATTGGTATTAAAAACAAATGTCAAACGTGTTTCAATTCGCTTTTTCACTTAAGGCAAGATTTATACGCAATTGGCCAAATGTTGTAGTGGCGCCATCTATGTGTCGATTTGCGCACGTGCGAAACTGCAGTCGAACACATAGGTGGCAAACATTTCACACATAGATGACGCACTCAACTGCTTGAATTGGGGAAATTTCTGACTTTTTATTGAGTTCGCGAGAATTCGGGCAAAAAGCTTCGCAACAAGTTTAATAACCATGAAAAAAAGCTCTCGCAACGTTGATGAATATTCAATTTTGAGCTACTTCTTAGCAGGATTGGCACGCCTCTCCCTGAGTGCCTCCACATCGGCGTCCGGTGGATCCTCTGGCAGCGTGTCCACAGACAACGAAGAGCCCTTCGACTTGGAGCTGTCATGCGATTTGCTGCTGCTGCTGCCGGAGCTCTTGGGATACTTGACCGCCTTGGTATTGCCCGAGCACTGCATAATGAAACGCAGCTCGTCCAGCAGCTCATCCTTGAAGTTGACCTGGCCAAATACAGAACTTTTGTTAAAATCATGGAAAAAAAGGAAAAAAAAAACACAAATTTTGTAAATTGTCATGCCAAGCAGATGGAACAACTAGTCATGAGTGAATAAATGATTTTGGTAGCAGGAAATGATGTTCGGAATTGGGTTAGATTGCAAATTGAATGTCTATCGAGTAGCTCCATGGGGTGCCTGTCGAGGCGTGTTACGTTTTGAGCTTCGGCATGCTCATTTTTAGTCACGACACAATTAACTTTCCATCCAACGGGCTAGCTGTTAATATATGAGCGGACATAGATATATATATATATATATATATTTATATATATATATTTATATATTTATTTATGGAGCCTCCTTGGTTACCTTGTTCTCTCGTGCGGTCCAATAGCTGCTGAGCACGCAGTTAATCAGTCCATAAATGCTGGCAAAACAGCTGCCCACGAACATGACGAGATAAACGCCGCCTAAATTGGCAAAGCCCAACGAGGAGGCATCCGAATTGACTTCCTCCTGCAGTCATTGTCAATGTCAACAATTGTGCTTGGGCTGGAGTGTGTGTGCGTGTGTGTGTGTGTGTGTGTGTGTGTGTGTTTTTTGGGGGGATACAGGCCAACTACAGAGTAAAGCGTATTGGTTTGCCTAAGAAGCCTTCAAGCATTGATTGTACCTTATTCTCGGCGCTGCGCTCCTTGACGCCCAGCAACATCTCCAGCACGGATACGACAACCCCGAAGGCGGCGCCCACGCCCAGCACCAAGTAAACGCCGCCCAGATTGCTTATCTCGAGGGCCACAGCTCCAGACTCATCGCCTGCATCCTGTGTACACACACACACACACGCACACACACACACACGCACACATGCAGACTCAGACACAGTCATACCCCGTGGGAAAAGGCAAAAGTCTTTTCGGATTTGTGAGCACTTACCGAACAGGCGCCGCCGCCACGTTTCTCCTTCCACCACTTGGTCTTCATCTTGGTCAGCAAGCCCTGCTCCTGCATCTCGAGTATGGCCTGGCTCAGGACGTCGCGGTACGGCCAGTCTGGAAAAGGCAGAGTGGGCTCCGCTCAGCACTTCAGTTCCCCTTGGGTATGCGAGCATCTGTCACTTACTCTTTCGCATGGCTATGCCGTAACCCTTCTCATCCAGCAGCGCGCCCACCTGGGTGAGTGTGCAACGTCGCTCCGTGATGTACTCGATCGTTGTGGACTCCATGAGAAAGGCGTAATTGCTGTTCTCGACGCGATCGACGCCTTCTTGGTTGGAGTTCGTCATGTATTGGGGATTCTCTTTCATGAACTCGTACATCTTCTGGTAGGTGGGGTACTTGGCGTCCTAGAAGATGTACAGCAAGGAGCTCAGCTACGTGCCCAAGCAGCGCCTGTCATGGACTCACCTTGAAGAAGGTAAAGGTGCTGCCGCCATTCTTGGCGCCATAGTTGACGCCGCCCTTGTTCTCCGAGAGGTCGTCGGCATCCTCGATGGGGGTCACGAGCGATTCGACGGTGAGAAAGGCGGCCAGATTGGCGGTGTAGGAGGAGACCAAGATCAGCGTAAAGAACCACCAGGAGGAGGCCACGGCACGAGTTGAAAACGCTCTGCACCCGAATGGGGTTAGAAACACTTGTGGAGGGGGGAGGGGGGGGACTGAATATTTATAGTTTACTCACTTGGGGGCCAGCTCGGAGCCTTGCTGCAGCAGGGCGCCAATCGAGAACCAGAGGCAATTGGCAAAACTGAATTGATTCTCCAGTTCGGTGGGCTCCTCGATGCAGGGATACGGATTGTCCCACTCGGCGGGTGACATGCGGCCCAGGACAAACATGCTGATGGATACACCCATGTAGGCGAGGCCCAGCCAGAGCCAGACCTCGCCCGAAAACGGCGACATGAAGGAGAACAGCTTGGGTGGCTCCTTCATGGGCTTGCGAAACAGAATGGCAATGCCTGAGAGAGAAGGGAGAGCACTCAATCAATGGACTGGGTTGGGCTGGGCTGCTCTGAGCTGGCCTGGGCTGGCCAGGGCTGGGCTCTGCTTACCTAGATTCATGAAGGGAATGGTAAAGTCGACGCCGCTCTCGCGCTCCGACGTCATGGTCAAATCAGTGATGCCCATGTCAGCGCGCTAATTAATAATGTTATCGGAATTGCATTGCATTCATTAATTCTCAATTACTTTCGCTTAACTTGGCTAATTGGGAAGGGCGAATGCATAATTGCGAATATTGCGCATACGCAGTCAGTGGGGCGAGCTCCATGAATGGAACGGGGGTATTCCATGAATTATGTTAAATGTAAAATCAATTTAAAGTCGCGAGCGATGGCTATGTGGGACTTAGCCTTAGTCCCAGGGCAGGCACTTACGTTGTCGATTATCTCGCGCAGCATGCCGTTCCATTCGCCGGTCTTGGGATCGATGCCGCCGTATTTATTGTCCGGCTGCAGGTAGAAGGTGTAGCTGAAGCCGAGCTTCTTCGATAGCTCATCAATCAGCTCAATGCCGAAGCCCTCGAACTGGGCATTGCCCTCCATTTTGTCGGCGGTCTCCTTCAGCATGCCATAGGGTTCGCTCTGCAGCGAGAGAAATTCATTTATGGAGCGATAGAGAGAGAGGAAGAGAGAAAGAGAGGGACAGGGAGAGGAGCCACCTACAATGGCTGTGACGACCACAAAGCTCTTGTTCATCAGCGAACGCATGTCCGGCTCGAGTGTGTGCGCTGGGGCTGGGCGATTCATTTGAAAGCCATCCGCGCTGCTCCATTGGCCAATTTGCTGCATGCCCGAGACGCCCAGCTCTATGACCTCCAGCTGAAAATCCGTGCGCAGTCCCTCATAGTCGAAATGGATTTGTCCCGTGAGGCCATTCAGCGACAGCTACAAACACACACACAGAGAGAGACAGAGAGAGAGAGAGAGAGACACACACATACATGTTTTATGAATCATTCTGTTGCCATATTCCGACTCACCGACTTCATGTAGTTGACGAGCGTGTAGCCCTTGTCCCAGGCGCTGTCGTCGCCGCAGCTGAGCGTTATGGGTCGGAAGTTAACATGTTTGTATGTCTCGGCCAGCAGCTGGATGCCGTCGTAGACGAGGGCCATGCTGCTAGTCAGAGGACACGATACTGCAATGGTGCGAATGAGTAAGCATGACCGACTACGCGATACCCTAAGCCGAATAGCAAAATTCTTACTCCAGAGCTCGACTATGAGAGCTTGAAATGCAGTTGACATAATAATGACCAGGGGTTATGCCTAGGGTTGAGTCTCTTCTGCTTGATATGAGTTTTGATACTCGATTTTGTAGAGAGCTATCTATTATCTGAGCTATATAAGATTTAGGAATTCAGTATGCATAGAAAACCAAGTGATGTTATCGATATTCACTGATAACTAGAAAATTAATTAGGTTAGCTCAGAAAAATATTAAATCCAAGATACATATGAACAAATATATAATATAAGTAATATTATCGATATTTATCGATAACTTGAGAAGTGCATAAGTTATCGAAGCAAAATATTAAATCTAAGATGCATAAGATACACATAAGAATATATTTCAAATTTCAGCTCTCTAGCTTGGGTAGTTCTCGAGAGCAAAGCATTCAGGGATACGAAGAGACAGACAAAGAGGCAAGCGGAGGAACAGGTCTAGCTAGCTTTCGCTCTTTGCCCATATAAAGTCATGTGACCCAAGCTACGCTTGCCCATAGTCAATCTACCCAGCGCAAGGCATTTGCCATATTTACAGGGTATATTAAACGACATAAAGGCCACATAACGTCCATGAATGGTTCAATGGCCATTTGCATTTATCATTTTTCGTTTCAATCGGATGCGAGTGAATCGACAAATTGAAATTGTGATCAAATTGAGATTGGCTTTGATTTACCGTTCTGGAATGGCTCCTCGCTCTCGTAGAGCGCCTTGGCCGCCTCGAGCACCTGGTCGCTCTCGGGCGAGACCAGTCGCAGTCCCGTTATGTTCGCATCGGCATGCTGATACGGCTCCAGGTCCATCGTGTGCCAGTCGAGGTTGCCAATGATGTAGCGATAGGCGCTGGTCAGCAGACCCACCTGCTGGGCCTGCTTGAAGAACTCGGGCAGGGTGTCCAGCGAGCCGACGACCACAAACGAGTTGTCCTCGGCATTGCGTATGCGCCGCAGCACGTTCCGATAATTGCCATTCAGATCCAGATCGTAGCGCCTGAGGGTTATCGTCGGCCCCGTCGTGCCGTACATCTTGAGCAGCTCGTTGACCGTTGCCAGGTACTCGCCGGACTCGTAGATGATGGTGAAGCTCTCCCAGCCCAGGGCGGTCACCAGGTCCTTCAGGGCCACGCCCAGCTGCGCCGGATGCGGATGCAGATTGATCGTCGGCAGTTGGGCGTTAAAGTCCCAGCGCGTGTCCAGGAACGGCAGCTCCTTGGCATCGCAGATGCTCAGCGCGTGGCGAGCGGCCATATTCGAGCTGGGCCCAAACACAGCCACCAAATGTTGCTGCAGCATATTTATAGATCATTTGTAGAGGAGAGCCACGCCCACATATATACGTCTCCTACCTACCCTGAGCATTTTGCACAACTTCTTGGAGGTCTCGAAGGCACTGTTCGGCTCGATGGCCACGGCCACGCCGTGCAGGTTCAGCTCCTCGTTCTGCTCGTTCGCCTTCTCTATGGCCAGGTGGAACATCTTCTCCAGATCCGGATTGGTGTTCTCAAAGATAAGGCCTGAGGTACACAGCAAAAAATAGGTGTGAATGATGTGGCGTGCCTGACTGTAAGATACTCGCTCAGGGCTCAAAAAATTATAAATAATTTATTAAAAGATCTATATAGATATAACTCTCGTATATACATGTATCTATCGTGCATAGATATATTACTATGGAATCTTCCACCCGGTCAAGCTGAAGACTTTAGGGATACGAGATTTACCAGGATTGAGTAAATATTTCTTTCTCATTTTTTGATATTTTTCATCTTTAGGGGGGATATAAAATTTTGAGATTCTAAATATGTGGAAGATATATGCCTCCTTATCCAACATAGTCTCTATACATATATTTTTATATGTCTAAAATTATATTTCACGTGAGCTAAAACTAGTTAAAATTCCTTACTCAATCGCCTCTACAAAGTCTTAATATAAAATATCTAATAGATCTATAGATAGACTTTTCAGCTCTCGAGCTATAAAGCTTCTTGATTCCAGCTTTAAAGCTTTGAAAATAACGGTAATTCGCCAGGGCTCCATGTGTGTGAGTAATTTGAATATGATGAGGCGATAATAATACCTGTGTGTATTATATATGTTTATATATAAATATATATATTTAAAAATATATTAATATGCATAAGTATAAATATATATATATATATATATATATATTTTTTTATTTTATATTTTATGTATGCACATAAATATATACCCAGATGAAACAGATCAAGCAATTAGCTCTATCTCTCTATAGTCAGATTTACACTGCACAAAGCGTAAATTTATTCGCTTTCGCTTCGCAAACAGGAAAACAGCCGTTATACGTGAGTAAATCTATTTATAGATTTGTTTTTTTTACGGTTTGTATTTGTTTTGCTATGCAAATTCTATTTACGAAGTTTATGAGGCCAAAACAAATGCTGCGACCAATTCGCCGCGTTTATAGAATTCCGTTGCCGTTGCCGCTGTCACTGTCGCTGTCGATGGCATGGCACATGTTTCAGTGGGGCATACAAATACACACACACGCACACACAGATTGGGCAATGCACTCACACAAGTGCGAGACATATTTGCATGGCAAACAAGCGAAATTTCGTATTGCATAATAATTTTTAGTGGAAAAAGCCATAAAATGCTTTCAAGGTTTTCCTTTTACTTTTTCCAAACTGCTCAACTCACCCACATTGGTGCGTTCGGCTCGACAACTGCCTAGGAGAATTGTGAGGCAGCAAAGCGACATCAGCAATGCGATCCAACTGCCTCCCAGCTGCCCCTTGGGCCGAGCATACCCAGGGAATTGTTCTATCATCCGTTTGCTGATTCCAACTGGTGCTGAAACTGTTAAATACGATTATTAATCAATTCGTTAATTACTTTTTTAATTGCACTCAACAATTAGCGCTTTTCCTTTTGTTTCCGACTTTTATGCCAGAGCTAAATTTAATTTATAGTTTTGCATTTACGACTGCTCCCAACGACTGCAACAAATAAAGTCGGCGAATTAGCGGTGATTGAGTTGAAGGCGAATTGCACTTGCAAAGTCGTGCCAATTCGCCGCAGCCGTGAATGCAATGGCCCAGAGACCATGCAGCGATGACAGCTTTAGCTAAAAGACGACGCATGAATTCGCTTAGTGCTCTCTGAATTGTAATGAATTACCTAAAATAAAATTAAGTGGAATGTATACATAAATGCTTTTTAAGTGCTAGATTTTTTAGTGCACTGTTGCTCTCGTTTATGTCGTGTTTATAGCAGCGCCAAGTATGATATAAATTATTGCATGACGACTGTGAGTATAAACAGCAAATATTTGTACGTATGCGTGAACGAAATTTAGTGAAAAAGCAAATCGAGCATGAATTCGCTGCAGAATGCATTTGAAGTAAAGCACGACGGCGACTCTATGCTGTGTGATCTTGATGAAAATCCATGCGTGAATTCGCCTGCTTCTTTGCAAAACCAATTTAAAAAGCGCAGCCTGGACAGAGCTGTGTGCAAATGAAAGGCGAATTGGGCACGCTGCTGCGACGTGATCTTTGATCTCTGTCTTGCATGGCTTGTTATGGAATGAGAACAGAGACTAAGCAGCACACTGTTTTATTATACTTTGCATACGATTATTTGCACTTATAGTTCTCAACTGGTTATGGTTCCCGAGGCGTGGATATGCAAATGTGAAGTGTGAATAATTATTCGTTACAATTTTAGTGGTGATCAAAATAGTGCTTAATGTGATTTTCATATTAAAATTTGTTTGCCGGAGCAGAGTACGGTGAAGCTTGGGGCTGGATGAATGGCATTAACTTTGTCAGCTTTGAATAATCCACTTAAATTGTGGAAAGCAAAAGTCTGTCTCTATTATTTTTTTTAACGAATGCATCTATTTATAGCCACGTGCTGCATGTAACAGCTACATGCGAGCACTTTCGGGAATGTCCTTCGTACACAATGCCAGTGCAGCGTGCAACATTATTTATAAGAGAGCGAGTGTGGGAGAGAGAGAGAGGAAGAGAAGCTTTCAGTGCTGCCAAACTGTTGCTGAAGGCAGTAAATAAAATCAGCTTCTACGATAGCAACACATACAGACAAACTGCCTGTCGCCGTCTCTTTCTCTCACTCGCCTATTCAAATACTGTGATGTTTGCCCACGTCTCCATCCACTCGGCTGCTTTTCACCACGTTTTTTGTTTGTTGCTGTTCGCTGCATACTTATGCATTTTTTATTTACATGCCAGCATGCGGCCCAGCACAGCACAGCCCAACTCAGCTCAGGCAGCGAGTGCCATTAAATCTATTGCCAAGCACGTCCTGCCCCGCGGCGCCGACCGTCACGCCCTGCATAGTGTTAAATTGCCCAGCAGCCCGTCACACATTTGCATTCCATTGCCGAGAGACAGCCGCGCGTGTATCTCGAGGATGCACACACAGTGCCAAGGAGCTGCAACGCACTGACAAACATATTTTATTGCATTAGAGCTGCTCCTCTAGCCTTTTTCAGCTTTTTCTGGCTCGTTATCAAAGTGTAAGTGAGATTTTTGTGGGAGCTGACGAATAGAAATTTCCAACTTGTGGCTTAATATTTATTGAAATGCCTTGGAGCATCGCTCACTTTAATTTGGGATTTTAATCAAGCTTCGGTTCTGAAGTTAAAACTTAATAAAATAATCTGAAAATGCGCAAATTAAAATTTAATAAAATTATAATTAGCTGAGCTTTTACAGCTTTAAGCCTGAGGTCAATGCTTAGTAAAGTTATATATGCTATAGATAAACGTATATTTAAAAAAAAAAAAAAAAAAACAATAAGAAACGTGAGCTGTGAGTAAAATCCCAAAAATTTCTAGATCCAGTCTTTATTATATTATATTATTACTTTATATATATTACTTTACTTATATTATATTACTTTAATTTTGGAGGTAAATCAAGCTTTTGTAGCTTAAAGTCTGAAATTAAAGCCGCAGAGGCTTAACCAACTTTGCTAAGAAAAAAAATTAGTTTAAGAATCATAAAAGTAAAATCCCAAAAATTTCTAGATCCAGTTTTTATATTACATTGCGCGCACTTAAGCATGGGTTTGCTAAGCTTAAATGATGAATCCTTGTTAATACTTGTATAGATCCATTTACGCAGTTGACTTCTCCCGCATATTGAATTTTTAAATATCCAAAAAATTCTATAATTCAAGCTGTCTTTTGACCTAGCCCCATTGTAACTCCCCTTTATTTTGCTTTAATTCATTTGCCAATAAGATTAACAGTTTCTCCATTTGATTGACATTTATCAAGCTCTGCTCAGCTCAGCTCTATCCATTGAGTTCCTCTCCCGTTTTGTGTCCCTCCTACAGCTCAGCTACTGGCGTCAATTATCCATGCCCTCGCACAATGGCCACAGCCATCAATGGCTACATCAAGCACGCTGTAAATCAATAGCTAATCGCTCGCATTGGCTTCCCCCCGCTCAGCCACTGGCTCCGTGCTAATCTCTGGCATGCCATCCAGCCGCCTGGGACAATATCAACAATTCTAATTCCCCATGCATTAGTTGCGTCAATATTTAAGAACTGACGATTCCCGGCGAAATGTATTTGTGTCTCTTTATGAGAAGTGAGTGTCTCTCTCCCTCTCTCACATTCTGTGTTTGCCTTGGCATTCCCTTGTTGACAAGTGCTCCTTGTCATGGCATTTGCATTGGAATCGGAATTGGAATTGGAATTGGCATTGAGCGAAATCGTTGCACACGAAATCAAATTCGCAATTTGCAGCAAAGAATTGATTGACAGACGCAAACCTTGAGATACGAAATGCTATTTTGGCTATCGATTTGTGCGTTCCTTTCTAATTTCCGTGTGTGAGTGTATGTGTGCGTGTGTGTGACTGGGCGAATGAGCAATGTAATGTTATGGAAGACAAATGTGCGCTGGTTGGGAGTAACTGACTAGCAGATATCCTGACGGTCGCAAGGAGGTACTGTGTCTAGTTGATCCCAGTGCAATGCATAACAATTAAGCATGCGCTAGTCGGGAGTGCATGACTAGAAGATATCCTAGCGAATGCAAGAACTATCAGAAGTGGCTGAGTCTAGGTGTAATAGAAAAAAAATAAAACAATGCGCTAGTCGAGACTATCTGAGAAGCAAGAATATAAATGGTTAGATCTAGCTCACCTAGTGAACTATGAATAGTAAGTGAGATCTAACTATGAAAGATCCTAACGCACCGGATGCACTGTCATATATGCTTAGATCTAGGAGATCAGCGAATCTGAAATGAGATAAAAAACAAATCTGCTCGAGTCGTAAGTTTCAGGCCAGGAATTACCCTGAAGGAAGAACAGAAGTGGCGAGATCTAATGGATCTGATATAATGATGAGATAATGGAAAAGAAGCAAACTATTGGCAACACTGAGAACAACTGCTTTAGCAATTATATCAGATATATCTTAGATACACTGAGCTTGCTGGATTAATTCTTATTATGGTTTCAGAGTAGAAGTGTTTATTATATGATATGCATTAGTGGGTAGTGAAGAAGGAGAGATTTAATAATGCAAATTTATATGTTATGTTCCTTAGCTCTTATGGTTTTCGAGGTCTGTTGATGATGATTATGAAAATGGAGGAGATTCTCATAAATATATAATAAGTAAATATAAAAGAAATTTCAAATGTACGGATCTTAATTAACTAACTTATCGTTATCGAGATCCGTGTAGTCAGAATAGTCAGAAGGCAAAACAAAGCTAAGTGGACTCAACTTGTCAGGCCTATTGAGCTCTTGCCTAAACTCTCCCATGAAAAGGGTTCAAACTTAAGAGTTGCCTGATAAGGAAAAGAATTCGCACTTAAGAATTGCCCCATAAAATCCTCCTAAACTAATATACCCTGTTTACTCTGGCTATATCAGCCTATATATAGAAATAAATTCGTTCTGGCATCATTAGAGAAGCGCAGCAAATTGATATTTCTTCAGCTATTTATAAATTTGGCCTAAAGTAAACAATATTTAACTGAAATTTACATGGATTATTGGGCTATTTGGTTGTTTGCCTTTAAAGGCTACAAGTGCTTGCAGAGTTGCTCCACAGGTAATTAGGGTGAGCCTTGCCAGCCAAAGGTAAACAAACAAATCGCGAAGCACGTGAAGCGTCATGCCTTTTGTATTGTGGCCACAGCAGCGACAGCTCGACTCGAGTTGTGTCACAACAAAATGCTACAAGAGGGAGAAACAGAGAGAGAGAGAGAGAGGGGGCAGAGTCGCAGATAGGCAAACAAAATCAATTTCGAGGCAGCCAAAAAGCATCCAACGGGGACGATTGCGCAACGCTCGAGCTCGAGTCCCGGCGGGTCCCGGCGAGCGGGTGAGCCGCAGACCGCAGCCATGAGAGCTCCATTGATGGAGGAGCACTGCACTACGCTCCCCACTGGCCACACAAGTACTTATGTACTTGCCTCGCTCCCCCTGTCTCTCTCTCTCTCTATATATATATATTTCTTTCTCTCTCTCTCTCTCTTTCAAAACACGTGCCGCGTAATGGCGCGTAAATTGTTGCTGCCATCTTAATGCGTTCCTAAAAAACCACAATTTCTGCGACACAGGAGAAATGGAGAATGGGGAATGGCAATGGGGAAGGGGACGGGGAAGGGGGGCTGGGCATGGTAAGGAGATGGAGAAGGAGAAAAGGTGACCGAGGCAAACGTAGGCGACTGATAAGCAAGGAAAACACATGAAGTGCCAGAGACAGGCAGCCACAAGCCACGGCACGGCACGGCTCGGCACGGCACGGCACAGCAGGAAGCGGAAATGAACCAACTCGGCGAGCGGCAGCAGCAGCAGAAAACAAGTCAAACAAATGAAGCGGGCATAAAAAAAAGGGTTTGCTCGCCAAACACTATTCGCAGTAAACAGAAAGTTTTTACTTCAATTATAGGAATATATATGTATGTTTAAGTGTGTGTGTGTGTGTGTGTGAGTGAGTGAGTGTCTGTCTGTCTGTCTGTGTGTGTGTGCGTAAGTGTGTGTGTGTTGCTTGTTGTCTTTGAAGTTTAACACAAACGACGTCAGGGTGTTAGTGCTGTTGCTAAAGCTGCTGAAAGAGATCCACAACAAGTTATAATGTCGAATACCCTGGAAAATAAATAAAGTGGCTATGATGATTTAGGGGAAGCTTATGTCACAAGCTAAAACAATATCCAGGTGAGACATTTGTGAAAGGGATTACGAATATGAGAGTGTAAACAAAAAAGAGTGATAGTATAAGACTATGTACAGTATAAGATGTGATAGTAAATTAATTAAAACTTAAAACAGGGTATCAATATTAGAGCATAATTGTAAGATCATAAGATTAATAAATATACAAATTAATAATATAAAAATAATATATATAATATAATAATTAATAAAACCAACGAGTGGAAGATTATAGGAATATTCTAGTATAAGAGTATACGACTAAACACCAGTATAAGATTAGAAGAGTATGATACTATGCTAGTATAATATCACACTCAAGCGAATTCTTATAAGACTATGCGAGTATAAGACATTACAATTATAAGACTATGCAACTAAATTAGAATATGCGAATATACAAATATAACATATTCAGGTAGCATACTACTACGTACAAGTATAAGGCTTTAGAGTATAAGACTATGCTATTATAAGAGTATGCAATTGTACACAAGTATAAGATTATAGGACTATAAGTATAAGACAATACAAGACAGTATAAGACTGAAGACTTAAATTTAAATTTCAATCGTCTATAAGCTTCTCCAATTGCATTTCAAATGATCCTAGGGTTATACAGAAATCGGGTAATATATAACTCCAACTGTTTAATGCGTTATGAGTCCTGGGTATCTTCTAGTCGCTCACTGCTTAGCAAAGATTGTGATTTTGTTCTGGGCCAAATGGGCGCACGGCCTCGAAACTGATGGCCAGCGAGTGGAGTCGCGTCGCGTCGCGTTGCATCGGTTGAGTCGCCAAGGCGACTCAGCGCCCAGCGCTCAGCGTCTGTCAACAGGCACATGAATTTTTAACATTGACGAGCTGCTGGGCACAGGTGAGCGTGAGCAGACAATGCTGCCAACTGGCTGTCCACTTGGCAGGCAGCCAACGAGGGCTCTGTCCTAGACCCAGGCAGAGACCCAGCTCGAGTGGGGGGCGAGGCCAACCAGTTGCGTTTAGGCGTGCGAGGCACGTTTGCTGCCCCAGAGCGATGGCCAAATGGATAAATGGGCAAGGTGTCAAATTGTCAGCGCCCTCCCCCACCCATCAAAAAAAAAAAAAATAAAAAAAAGGCCAACTGAGGTTTAAGGATGTTTCAATTTCTGATTGCCTGCAATTTGATGCGACACACAGTGCGTATGGGTAACGGGTTGGCTATGCCGTTATGTTGTTAGAGTCCCTGTCTGGCTGGCTGCCTGATGTACATGTCAAAATAAACATTCGACAATTCAGGAATTTAACCACTTGTTAAACAAAAATATTATTCAATAACAAAACAAGTGTAACGGGTGCGCAGTGCGCACATCTCGCGCGCTGCTCTCACTCTTGCGCTCTCTCATTCGTGCGCTCTCTCTTTGGGCGCTCTCTTTGCACAGTTTCTACAATGCATACACACATATTTGTAGAACACACCAACGCGACGCGACGCGACGCGACCAACCCCCAGTTCGATTCGAGAGCTGAACGAGTGCGGACGCGCGTAGCGGACAACACACGGCAGAAAACCGTTCGAGCGAAGTTCAAGCAAACGCGTGCCAAGCGCCAACCACAACAACAACAACAACAACAGCAGCAGAGCCAAAAATTGCAGCTGCAACAACAACAACAACAAGCAAATCAGTGCGTGTGTGTGTGTGTGCGTGCGAGAGAGAGAGGGAAATAGTTAAGCACAGCCTCTGGCTTGCCATATGTGCTCAAAGGCAACTATAAATAAATTGTAACTGTAAATACAGTAACTCAGTGAGAACAGTTTGAGAGTTTGAAAGCTTGAAGCGAAGCATCGAGATGCCCGAAATTGTGGAGCTAAACGTTGGCGGCGTCCACTACACGACGACGCTGAACACTTTGCTGCAGGAGAAGGCGACGCTGCTGTGCGAGCTGTTCGAGGGGCCCGAGGGCCGCGACTCGCTGGCCAAGGACAGCAAGGGCCGTTACTTTCTGGACCGCGATGGCGTCCTCTTCCGCTATATATTGGACTTCTTGCGCGACAGGGCACTGCACCTGCCAGAGGGCTTCCGCGAGCGTCAGCGCCTGCTGCGCGAGGCCGAGCACTTCAAGCTCACTGCGATGCTGGAGTGCATACGCGGCGATCGGGACGCTCGACCGCCGGGCTGCATCACGATTGGCTATCGCGGCAGCTTCCAGTTCGGCAAGGACGGCCTGGCCGATGTCAAGTTCCGCAAGCTGTCGCGGATTCTGGTCTGCGGCCGCGTGGCCCAGTGCCGCGAGGTCTTTGGCGACACGCTGAACGAGTCGCGGGATCCAGATCACGGCGGACCCGATCGCTATACGTCGCGCTTCTTCCTCAAGCACTGCTTCATCGAGCAGGCCTTTGACAATCTGCACGATCACGGCTACCGCATGGCCGGCAGCTGCGGCTCCGGCACCGCCGGCTCCGCGGCCGAGCCCAAGCCAGGCGTCGACACCGAGGAGAATCGCTGGAATCACTACAATGAATTCGTCTTCATCCGGGATTAAGCAGCGCCAACGGGTTTCCTACAATCTTCTAATGCTTGTGATACGATCCAAAAAAAAAAAAAAAAAAAAAAAAACCACGAATTCGCCTCCTGCCCAGGCAACGGACAAGTATTAACGAAATACATGAGTTCTATGAGTATTATTTTTTATAAATTCGTTATCTTTTGAATGGGAAGAAATCAGGAGTTTCTTATCCAACCCATGTACTCATAATCTGACATGATTTAAGCCCACCTTTATATATATATATATATATGTATATTCCAAAATGGGAACATTTTAAGCGTAAAATTTAAGTAAACAATTTCCAGACGAGGCAAACAAAAAAAAAATAAAACCTGAGAACAATCCGAAACAGAAACCCATTTATTTACAAATTATTAAATCGAATCGAAGCTGATGAAATATTTGATAAATTGTGGAATCCTCAGTAAGGCGGGCTGATGTATGACCCACGGAATGGATCTCTGAAAGGCTAAAGAGAACCGGAAATTGGGAAATTCGTAAAATGTCGAAATTTTTGAATATTTCGAATTTTGAGTTGAGCAACGCGCAAGATAATGAAATAAACCAGAAGCAAACAAACAAACGGACGTAATTGGAGGAAAATCTAGAAATTGAAATTGAAATTGAAATTTACAAAAAGGAAAGAAAACAAAAAACAAATTTATACTCATGTAAGCTAGGGCCAGATCCAGACGCAGACAAACTGTAAGAATTTATCAGCGATCTTAGGGCCATAGCTACAAGGAACTATTTAAATACGGGTCACAACCAAAATAACGCAAAACCAAATCAGTAAAGGATTATTTACTTTTAACGACTTCTTACTCACACCGATTAAGAGAATTGCAACTTAGAGTATTAGACTATTCGACTATAACAAACGTACTCCACAAATAGTTCAAGCATTAAACAAATTAGCAAAATCAATTTCAATATTATATTAAATATATATATATATATATATACAATATATGTGCTATATGTGTATATATCATAGTGCAAAAACAGTTATGCTGCTCTAGGCGGGAAGTGCGAGCTGCGCTGAGCTCAGCGCTGGGCGTATCGAAGGAATTTTGATATTGGAGTTTAGCGAATGTCTTCTAAATTATATATATATTCCAAATTTGTCTCAGATTTTTGTTATTATGGGGTATATGAAACGAGCTAATGAAGAAACTTTTTGACCTACTATTGCTTTTGGTATAATAATATATATATATATATATATATATATATATATATATATTGTTAAATTTAAAGTTTCTAGAAGGATGGACGGGATGAACTACTGAAAGATTGGCAAGCTTTGAGCCTTTCAATTTGTCTTTCAAAGTCAGTTTGCACAAAGCCAATATACCCGTTTTAGCGCTGGGGTTCAGGGCAGCAGAAACACAGAAAAAAACATTAGAAACGCTTTGCAAAATAAACAATTGAGAATTTAGTCAGGATAACGAATTAAAGAAAAAATATAGAAAAATTTAATATAACTTAATAATAATATATATATATATATATATATATATATATATATATATATATATATATACATATATATATATATTATATATATATATATATATATATATATATATATATATATATATATATATATATCTTGCCAAAAAGTAAGCTCCATAAATTTGTCATCCCAAATCAAGTAAAACTCTTTAAGTATTTTTCGCATTCACTCAAAATATTCACAATGAACTTATATATATCTATAAAGATATTCAAGATTTATGTTTACAAATATCATAATTTAATAGGTCTTACTATAATTTAAATATTAAAACAAGTATTATATATATTTATGACTTACCCCTTAATACTATGCTTTATCCTTATCTTCTAGTCCATTTGTTAAATATGTGTTTTATATATATATATATATAAAGAAAATTTGATCTAAAGAACTTCCATTAAAAAGAAATTTGCTGAAATAAAGTAAAAATCTATGTTTCGACTTGAAACCAGATAACAATCAAACTATATGAAATATCAACGATCTTTAAGTAATGAAAATATCAATTTATAGTTTTTGCTTTAGCACAAATTAAAATATATTTGAAAAATTCTTGGAAAAAAAAAACAAAAATAAATAAAATATTGTATAAATCGAAATCGTATACAAATCAGTTAAGTTGGGCATAGCACTACGAAAAGATCCACAGTAGCTATGTTGGTATAATCTAGAACGTATACGTATACACACACACACACGTATATATATATATATATATAAACTTAAATCAATTGTCGATATTGAATATATATCTATAAATGTTTAGTATTAAGTTCAAAGTGCATTGAACTAGTATTTGAAGAAGAAGTAGAAGATGTGAACAATGTATTAATGAGCTCCAAAGAGAAACCAAATATGAACCGAAATTTGAACTAAATGTATTATGAACCCAAATGTAGACGCTATGTAGAGGTCAACAACAAGTTTATCAAAGTGCGACAAAAATGAAGCTAAACCTATGTAAAAATATAAATAATATATGTAATACCAATAAAAATAACTATAACATTAGATGTGTGGCCTTGGCTCAATTGATCTCAACTGATCTTGGGATAACTCACGGCGGCTGACGCGAAAATTCTAGACTTTTTACAGATAGGCAACAGGCAACAACCATCCATCATCCAGTATAAGAAGGATGCTCATGGAACTTGGGTTCCATGTGTATTTATTTAATGAAATTCTCACAACCTAATTATAGCCTCATAATGAGTGTATATACTAAAAATACACAGTTTTAATTTTTTTATTACCTTTTTTTTTAATTTCAGGAAGATTAGTAAAAGGTAGCCAAATAAGGAACTTTTAAAAAATTAATTATTACTGCGTCTATATGTTATTGCTCTCAAGTTATGCCTAAAAAACTGAGAAAATAAATAATTTTTCAATATAGTTTATAAGAAAATTAAAAATGGTATCAAAAGAAAATTATAATTTTCCATAAGTTACAGTAAGCCAGAAAATACATTCAACATTTCAAGCTTAAAGCTTTAAAAGTTCTCGAGATATACGCTGCATCCTTAGGAGCCCAGGATCAATGGGTATACGATTTATAAGCCGAGGCGATGAGCACGCGCTGTCAATTGGCAATTTAATTGGCATTGCTGTCAGTGCGCTCGACACGCTCTTAATTAGATATTTATAACATTTCATTTATTCATTGTGGCAATCAAAGTTATGAGCTCGAACAGAACAGAACAGAACAGAGCAGGAAAAAAAAACAGAAACCGAAACAAAAACTCATTAATGCATTAATAATGCAGGAAACGCTGAACAGTCGACCATAAATGGGCGCGGCAAACGTCGAAGGCAGTGAAATGGCAACAAACAAATAATTTAAATAACTGAAAAGGCAACGAGATGAAAAAGCGACAACAATCTGGCATTTGTTTAAATTCAAGGCAGACGACAATCATTTACTTACACACTGCCTGCCAAGCGGCGGCGGCGGAGGGGGGCCAAGCACAAAGGACTCACTCCTCAGACCCTATCGGCACGCGACCAGGCTCCAACAGCAACAGCAACGAGCTGTAACTAGTGCTCATAAGTCAGAGTGCGCGGGTCGGGTGTGCCTGACTTGTAATTATCCTAAGCTGCTCGGCTAGCACTTATCCTGACCCACTTAACTGTCCTCCTGAGCCCCATCGTTACATATGTGTATGTGTGTAGCATATGGCAGGAAGGAAGATCCATCCTTTGTGCTACGTAAGAGCATAAACAAGTGTAAGAATAGAGTATAATAGAGTATATTTGCATACTCTTATACGCACTCACTCTTATACTCTTAATCGATGCTACTTAGTTGTAGTTAAAAATTATATTCTGAAATTCTTACACTCTAATATCTCATATACCAGTATACTCTTATACGCGTCTACTCCTATTGTGTCATACTGATATACATATATCATTAATGTTACAATATAAGAGTATTCGACGATACCATTATAAGAGTTTATAAGATTATAAAAGTGTCACATAGAAAAGTCTAAGACTATGGGATTTTATAAGATCTTTTCTTATCTTATACTGCAATACTTTTCACGATTATAAGATATAAGTAAACAATACTCTTATAACTCTTATATTGTAGCATTTTATTAGCTAATGCTGTAATACTAATGCAAGTTATAATCTCTCTCTCTCTCTCTCTCTATGTTATTCTATTACACTGTTATACTTTCATACTCATGTAATCTCCAAGTCTTATACTCTTACTTATACTTATACTCGTATACTTCAGCAGAGACATAATTCAGCTGCTCATCATTATGATGAATTTTGATGATACATGATGACAGCTACTCTCGGTCTGCTTCTGCTTTAGTTCTCAATTGCGGTGAACCAATATACCCGACTCACCCAGTTGCAATGGGTTCCGAGCATAAAAATGTTGAAATTAAACGAGAAAAGGCAAACGCTGAATGCGTTTAAGTGTGTGCGTGTGCGTGTGCGTGTGCGTGTGCGTATGTGTGTGCGTGTTGAAGTGTGCTTCAGATCCAGAACTAAAGCCACAGCTAAAGCTAAAGCTAAAGCCAAAGCCAAGGCAAATGGAGCAAGTGCAAAGGCGAAAGAAAATGCAGCGCTCGTCCCTCTTTTAAATCAGGAAACATCAGGCAGACGAGCGGATAGATGTGGGTGTAGGTGTGTAAGTCCATGTGTGTGTGAGTGTGTCTCTTTCTACGTCAGCTGCATACTAAGCACCTTCTACCTGAGGCGACTCACGTACTGCGTTTTTCCCTCATTTTTTTCGGGCTCTGTTTATTGACTTTATATGCCCAGGACTAACACAATATGCAAAGTGCGCAGATGGCAGGCACAGCAGAAAAAAAAAAATAGAAAAAAGTTAGATATTCGCATATAAATTACAGACAGCCCGGCCACGCCCATAGCTTCAGTGCCCATGCCCCTGCCACTGTCCGTATCTGTCAGTCTGCGAGTGTATGAAAATGAAATGATGCCTTTTTGTCTTTTACGGTAAATTACCTTGATTTGATTTGGCCAGGACGCCCCCCACACGGGTCGATGGGGCCTTCTCCGTCTGTCTTCATTATCAACAGCACCGGCAGCAGCAGCTAAGCCGTCAACAGTGTTACCACCTGCCTGTCCGCCTGTCTGTCGCACTGTCTGTCACCTTCAATTAGTTTCAGGCTCAACAGGGCTAATGCCGAGCACAAGGCTCCATCAGCTGCCTTATTAATTCATAAATACGCATTTGCGCCTAGGTCGTCGTGGCAAAGGCGCTTTAAATTTATGTCATTTCAGTCAGCGCACAAAATTGAGCGCAATTTGTGAGCAACTTCTCCGTCCGCCATTTTGTTAGCCCTTTTATTGAAGCACACTTTGCCGAGGCGCAAATATCGCATTAATTTACCGTTAGCTCGCTCTCACGCTCCTGAGTTGTGCCCTTATGTGAGCGAAGAGGCGAAAAGGCACACTTTCCTTTCATGATGAGTCCAATTTGAAATATTCTCAACGCATCGCATCGCCCCGTATTAATTGACATTAAAAACTTTTTAATTGAAATGCCTAAAGCGTAGCTTATGACTTTTCACAACGCTGAAAGAGCGAAATATGCGCTAAAAATAATTATGCTCAACGAATGTGCTCATATGCTGCCCATTTCACTCAACTCAAAGTTGAGCGAAAAAGTCTTCATTTAAAATTGAATTTAAAACTTCATTAAGCGGGGATTGAACCTCGCACCAGCAGCATGGCGTGCATGACAACACTAAGCACGCTGCTTTAAAACGGCAAGAGCTTGCGAGTGCGAAATAATTCTATAAATAGACAAAGAGCGAGATGAGACAGTGTTGAGTTTAAACAGTTGTTAATTGCGGCAGAGCTAAAAGGGTTTAACATTAATTGTGCCAAAAATAGCTTGAGGCTTATAAAAATGTTTGAAAATCTAATGTCATTTTAAGTTTAATGAAATTCAAAGCGGGAATTGAACCTACAACAAACATCAAGAATACTTCCTGCTTGAAAAAAAACATATGCTATAAATAGACAAAGAGAGCGAAGAGAGTAGCTGAGAAAAAGCATTTAACTGTAAACGTAAATAGCTTTGCCAGAAATAGGCTTCAAAACGCAAACACGCCTTAGATTAATTAAAAGAAATTCCACTGGGCGCATATACCGACATGAATATATATTATCTGAAAGGTTAAGCTGTTTCAACTGATTTATTCGCATGCTTGAATTTATTTTTATTTTCCATTTTAATGGTGTCACAAGCATTTGCCTTAATTTCGTCCCTAACATCCGCAAACAAATGTCATTGCGTGTGTACCATACGCACGCACTCACTCACTCACTCACACAAAGCCACACATTCACATATGGACATTATCACGGGTCAGCTATGTGTATGTATTAGTTTTTACGAGCCCAACCCCACATCACTTACCATGCATAAATACGGACACACACAACACACACACACACTCTCACACTCTCACATGCACACTCCAAAACAGAACGTACAACTCTTATTTGCCGTTAGTTTTAAAGGCTCGAACGTGCGCCCATGTATATGTATGAGTCTGAATGTGTGCGACCATAAAATAACAGTAGAGGCGCATAATTGCGCATGAAAGCTATTTATGCTGCCGACACAATTAGGTTTCTTCAGAGCGCCACTTGATGATTCCACCGAATTGACGCAAAAACATGTTTTTGTTTTATTCGTTTCCCACAACATTAACATTTTGCGACGTTGAATTTGCTGAATCTATAAGCGAGTATAACGAGTAACACATATTTTCCCTAATTTAAACTTTCAGCAGTAAATTCGTATTATTTTGTAAAAACTTTTTTATTTAATTAAATTTATTTAAAAAATAAAAGGAATAAAAATTAATTCGTGTTTTATGATGCCTCCTGTGAGGGTTGAACTCACGGCCTTTGGTTTACGAGACCAACGCTCTACCACTGAGCTAAAGAGGCGTCGAGAAAAACGCTGCCAAATGAGCAATACAAAATATGACGTAAAATAGAAAGATTGTGACTCGTATAAGTTAGACAGAGATAGCATGCTTTCAAGATAATTGAGCATGCTGTGAAGATCACGTCCCATTGTTGAGAATTGACATGCGCATTTGTATAACAGAAAACAATTTTATAAGCCATTTACCCAAAAAAAAGTTAACAATTTAAAACACTTATATATTTAAAATGTTATTTAAAAAAATTTATAAATATATAAATTTATTTTGTAAATTAAAAAATTCAACTTTTCAACTGCCTCCTGTGAGGGTTGAACTCACGGCCTTTGGTTTACGAGACCAACGCTCTACCACTGAGCTAAAGAGGCGATGCGTTGAGCGCGGCACAATGACGTATATAAAACAACAGAATGAACATCAAGCGTTCTGAGAGAACGAACGAGTATAGAATTAAGTCAAAGAAATGAGCGTGCGCATTGCTAAGCAGTTTACTCAATTTTTCGCATGTAAGAGAAAAACGTGTTCCATATTGAATTGCGTACACATAAATACGTAAATAATATATATATTTAAATGAAAATAAATAAATAGTATAGAGAAAGGGTCTTATTATGATAAGCTTATCGCGATTGTGTATGAGTATAACTATTAAACAACTTTAGATGTGTCAATTAATTGATTGAATGCGGCGGACATGAGTGTAATGATAAGGGAAACAAAAGTAATATTTTATGAGCATTTATTGCACTGGTGTGGAGTAAAACAATGCACACTTTGCACTCAAAGTAAGTGCGACGCTAACGCACTCTGAAGCACTTTATCTTGCTCTAATTGAATATTTCTCTCTCCCTCGATGCTTTAGCATTTCTTTGCACAGTTGCTTTTGTCGTTTGGCCTTGGCTTTGTTTCTACTCCACCACCATGACAAATTCAGTTGTCCGACGACACAATTGCTGGTGCGACATGAATGATGGCTCAGCGAACGTTGTCTGTTTGCGCTGTGTGGTGTGCGAAGGAGATGGATAGTGGCATCGGCAGAGGGGTAGGTGTAGTGCAAACAGATGTATGAGATATGTGAGTGACAATTATATTAGTTGCAAATTGAGTGAGCGTGTAAGTGAGTGAGTGCATGAATGACGAGCTATTAACAGGACTTACTCAACATGCTAATTAGGTACGTGAAGTACAGAAGTATTTCCGTACCTGCTGATCGCAGTATGAGCTAATGGCGTTTGTGGCAGTTCTTCCCATTGAGCACTTTATTTATGGGCATGAAATTCGGATTTGGAGTGGGAACAGTGCGCTTATCAGCAAATGCTTTGAGTGTGAGCATAAAAAGCATTTGGCATGGGATAATTATATTATGAGTGGGCGTAACAGTTATATTTGTTTACAAACTGAAAAGAGTATTAAGGGTTTGGCAGTATGAAATTATGAAAATATGTGAAGTCCCAGAGATAAATGTACATAACAGAAATTATATTGCTGGACTGGAAATTGCCAGAAAAAAATCAAAATTTATAGTAAATCCATGTCAATCAATAGATATCTATAAAATATAAAGTAATTAAAGTTTTTGTTATAGAGACTTGATCTGTTAATTTATATAGTTATGCATTTTGGGGCGTGGCAAATCTATATTTATCAAATTTTTGTACCTCTAAGTCAAAAATTTTAATTTAATTTGACAGAATCTTTATTTTTTATTCCATTCCATCAAAACTGATTGAGCTGAACAAGTATTGTGCTGTTGGTGTGGTATTTAAATTTTAAGTAGCTAACTATTTATTACATAATACATAAGAATCAAGTAACTTTAAAGGCGCACCTCGCACTTTGGCCACATTTGAGCGTTGCTCCTGCAACTTTTAGCTAATGAACACAAGACAGAAGTCACATGTTCATTGATTAGGGCCGTTTAACTATTGATAAATGAGGCTCAGCTTTAGTATGCACAGATAGATATAAAATTATATATATAAATATATATATATATATATATATATATATAGCCAAGTCTGCAGTTCAATATGTCAATTAATCGTATACCTTGACAGCTGTGTTGTGCCCTTATCTTTGCTGCTTCTACATCCATTAATTAATTATTGCCTAGGGATTCGTTTGCCCCACAGCGAGAAATTCTCAAAGTGAAATTTATTTATTTAGTTCTTTTGTTAACAATTTCTAAAGAATTCCTTTTCCACATGGACGTGGCATTATCTGCTGCAAATGGCTCACAAATCGCTCAGCTTTGCCCATTTTCACTCATTCAAATGTTCAATTCGCTATATAAATATCGACTCTTGATATCAACTTAGCTAAAACAGATAGTTAATTAAACAAAAGCAGCAATTAAGTGCGCAGTAAAAATAAATAAACTAATTCCCATGATGTGTGCCCTTGGCTTTGGCTTTGGCTTTGGTAATTTTCGATTTATTTAGAAATTGCATTTCATATAGACCTAATTTAATTAGGCACTGCTTATCCAGTCTTTCATATTTCCTATTCATCTTGAACAAGTTGAGGCTCGGAAGGAATGACGGACGGACGGACAGACATGATGAATGGCGGACGGACGGAGTTAGCTCAACTCATCCTCCTGATCAGCAATATATATATATATATATATATATATATATATATGCTTTAAGGGGTGTGACACGCCTCCTTCTGCCTTTTACATACATTTAAAAAGGCCATTATATCTTAGGATATCAAGATCAATGTGCAATGGGTATAAAAAATATATAGCTTATGCTCGTAAAGCTAAGCTAATAGATAATAATATATATTTGAATTTATATAAATAATATAAAATATATATAAATTATTGTCTTGTTTTATATTTAAAAATAATTTTGATAAAATAATATACATTTTATGCAAATCATATTAAATATCATTATTAAATTCTGAAAGAATATTAAAACAAAATAAATTTAACTTTTTATTTAAAAAAATGTATTAAAATTAAAAATATTACAAATAATTAAAAATAAATATCATATCATAAACAAAATATTTTTAATTTTTTATTTTTAAACAAATTTCGTATTAAATTTTAATATACAAATTAAAAATATTAAAAATAAGGACGTTAATTCATAAAAATATAAAAATATTATATTTGTTATAAATATGTATATAAATATATATATAAATAATAATATATATAAATAATAATATATATAAATAATAATATATATAAATAAAAAATAATTTTGTTGTTTTGTATTAAAAATTAATTTAAGAAAAAAAAATCCTATTAAATATTATTTTTAAATTTAGAAAGAATTGAAGAAAAAAGTATATTCAAATTTTTATTTTCAAAAATAAAAAAAAAATAATTTAAGAAACACTATAATAAATTAAACATTATTAAAGTCATATTAAATTGTAATAAAAAATTAAAAAATATTAAAATTAATGCCGTTAATTCATAAAAATAAAACAATGCTTTATCCGTTATAATTTTCTTGTTCTTTTATCAATGCCATTAAAAAGTAGTTTAAGCTTATATAGAACACACAAAAATACATGTGAAAATAAAAGTAAAAAGAATCAAAGGAAAATGATAAAAGACTGGCTGGCAGACAAAGACAACAATGGAAAGCACTCCGAAAGCTGAACTGAGTGGCTGAGTGCGCTTTGTTTCAGGTCTAAGCGGCTTTCGTTGCGTCTGCTGCAGCCGAAAATGTGGCGAGGAAATGTCGAATAAAGGATGAGGGACATTTAACGGCGGCAGGACGCAGCGAATGCCGCACTAAATTAAAAAATAAGTGCATCAGAAATACGTGCACAAAGCCAGAGTAAACAGATGACAAATAGACGCGCCCCTCGCCGAGCGGGTCACTCTGTCATTCACTCAGCCATTCACAATTCTGCCTGTATTTTATTCATTTGTGTTTCTCTATTTGAATAATGAAATTAGCAGCTATTCATGCCCGCCCAAGGGAGCAGAAAGTGTATATAGGCTGACGGCAATGTCTGCCTTGCTGTTTGTCTTCTCATTTGGAGTGTGAGCCGAAGTCTAATCAATTTTCCAATATTTTGTGAGAGAAAGAGAGAGAAAGTGCTGAGAATTAGATATATATGTATATAAAAAAATATATATGTATATACACAGATAATTTAGAATAATATATGCTGGGGTATACCACAAATTGTCTCAATATTATGGGAAAAAAAAAGAAAATGTTTTATGTAGCATCTAGAGGGCACAGTAAAACCTTTTCTTTATCTAGACGGAATATTTTGATATATATACTTGAGTCACCTTACCAACTCCATCAAGTTTTTGAAGATGTAGAAAATCTGTGAGCTATAGAGACTATAATCTAGGTAGAATACATAATTGGGCATACCAACTCAGTCAAGTTCAGCTCATTGAACCTATAGCAAATTGGTAAATTATAGACTCAGAGTCTGATACATAATGTGATATATAAATATATATTCGGATATACCACAAATGGCTTCAATACGCCCTTAAAGACTTTAGAACATGGAGACTTAATTAAAATTTGTATCCCATTTGATCCAACATAAAGGCCAGCCACAGACTGTAGCATAGGGTATATATTCTCAAATTAAATATTTTATTTAATCTATATTACTAAAACTAAAATAAACTAGCTGATGTAGCTACCCAATGTAGGAAGCATTTCATATCGGAGAATTACTTTTTCTTACATACATAATTTATGATATGTAAGACTCGGTAATATCAGAGCCAAAACAAAAATGTCGAGCATATATAGTCAACTTACAGTAATATATAGTACAGTAGGTATTGTAAAACTTTATTATATAAAATGTTATGGCTAATATCTTAAAGTCTTTCAGTAGCTTACTGCACACTTACTGGAGTAAAGTTGTAGAAATTGTGTGCTTAAAATCTAAGACTAATCCAAATTGAGTTCTGAGCTAGAATTGCTATAATTGCTATAATTGAGCATTTCATAAAAATTTGCAAATAAATAAAATATTCAGCAAGCTGGCTTTGACTGCAAGCGCGTATTAGGCAGTCGGTTAGACCTCGTCAGTCGAGTTTTTTACTTGTTTTATGTCGACTTTTGTCGCCCCAACAAGTGAGCGGCATAAAAAGCACAAAGGACACACAACAACAACAACAACAAACAGCCAAACACAAGGAAGAAACACACAGAGAAGCAACCACAATGACAGAGGCAGCGGAGCCACACAAACCATATGTGAGTGGCTGCCAGGACATGGACAGGGACAAGGATGCGGACAGGAGACAGGTGCAGGCAGAGTGGAAGGGAGTGGGACATGGGAACTGTGGGCAGCGGCACCTTGCCAAGAAAATGGCACACCTATTGTCTACTTTGTGTGGCTGTCAGCTGGCGAGGGAACTAATTTGTAATTGTCTGATCCTTAACAAAGGATAATAGTCTCAACTAGTCTGTAGCTCTAAAATGCTACTCGGAGTATTTAGAGTGAAACGAAACCAGACGAGGCTAGAGTATAGCCATTATCCACTTGTGGAAGAGTCTGTCTGGTATAAGTGTATAAGAGTATAAGTATAAGTACGACTGTATGCATAGTATAAGGCTTTTTATTATCAATCATAGAAGAAGAAATATAAGTATATAAGAGTGTAAGAATAGAGGATACGAGTATAAGTGCACTGCGTATAAGAAGATCATTCAGATCAGTGCAACTATATAAAAGTGTCATCCCATCAGAGTATAAGAATGTAAGAGAATTAATATAAAGGTATAAGTGTAGATATTTGGTATGAAAGTAGAAGATTAACAAATGATGAGAGAATGAGAGTATATGGCTATGAGAGTATAAGAATGAAATAGTATAAGACGAGAAGAACATTAAAGAATATTGTTTTATATACGAGTTAATATTATGCAAATTTATGCGTTTAGAAGAAAAGCAGAACAAATATAAGTGTGGGCGACTCTAGAAGATTACGAGTATAAGACAATATGAGATAGAACATTATGTGAGTATAAGAAAATTATAGTCCAAATTAAGGTATGTATAAAAGTATAAGAGTATTCAAGATTAACAACATAAGACAAAGGTTGTATAAGAATATGAGAGAATAGCTAATAGTATAAGAGATTAAATATAAATAAAATATAAAATATAAGAATGAGAATTATCTGAGCTTAAGAATTAATGCATAAAGGTCAAATATATATATAAGTATAAAAATATTCACGATTAGTAATATAAGAAGTCTACAAGTCTACAGTTAGCATTCAACAGAATAAGAGTTTGATATCTATGACCACAGGTGCTTCTACTAGCTCCGAATTTGTTTCGTAGTTCCATCTGAATGAAGTCGATATCTCATTGAGATGGAGCTTACGAACCTGGTATAAGTTGACTCTATAAGTAATTTAGTTTATGGATGCCTCAGAGAGCGGGCCTTCGACTTCGACTCTATGAACTCAAGTGGGCGAGCCAACGGCAGCTGAATTATTGCGAGTGGAAAGTTTTTCACGTTAATATTCATACTAACGATGATGATAAAGATTAAGTTGACTGCTCAGCTGTGTATGTATACAATATATATATCGATGTGTGTGTGTGAGTGTGTGCATATGGTGTAGGAAGCGCTGCCTGTCCGCTAACAAATGCCGCAAGGACATGGTCATAAATATTAGCGTCGATGCTTGGCTACTGGGGCAGCATGTGTGCGTGTGTGTGTGTGTGTGTGTGTGAGCATGCTTTATAGCACATCAACAATATACGCACACCCACACACACACACACGCACACCCATACGCATGCCATCCATTGGCAATATTATGAAGCTTTTGTTGGCAGCGAGGCGAGGCAGCACATGGATGGCCTGTGAGCGTCTGTACACTTTGTTGGCTTGATAACAAATGGCAGGTCTAATAAATTCGATTAACTGCAAGCGACACGCTCTCACACACATACACACGCACACACATGAAGGCTAATTGATTGTGCTTCACTGAGCCAGAGCTCATTAAAGCTTTTTATTATTTTTAATGCAATTAAGTATTTCTATAAACAAACTATCAAAGACAATTGCGCGAATTTAAGGGAGGCAAGTGCAAACATCAAAGTAACATTTTTAAAGATGGCGGGGAAAAAAATGGCGGCGGAAGCGGAAACGGGAAAATCGGGCGCGCTTAATCTAATCGCAATGAAAGCGAAGCAACAGAAATGCGTTTTGAAGGCAGCCAAATTAATGACAGCAGGCGCCGCGGGTGGCGCCGTGCGTGTGTGGAGCGAGCGACATGGGGCAGGCGTCGCGGCTTTAACTGTAAATTGTCATGGGGCACAGGAAAATGAAAAGCAGCGCGCGAAGCCAGCCATGAGTTTAGCTAAGCAGAACAATACGAGAGCGAAGCGGGAAATCAAAGAGCGACGCACACACACACCACAAACTCACACACACACACACACAGTGTGCCACACTTTGCTCGGAAAGTTTCTCAACTTATAAATGAAAATGCATAAATTTTAAATTCGCCCGAATGAAATGTTTTTTGTAGCTGCTTTAACGGCATTTTGGCTCAAGCAAATACGAATAAATTCTGGGGGGGCCCAAAACAAAAACAAGCTACAAAAGTACGCACTCCCCCAACACACACACACGCAACATATGTGGGTGTGAGCCCAGTTAATTTACCTTTACGGCTACGAAATGTGAACCTTTTCTGATTCATGCAAAATTTACGTTCTTTGAATTTGCATCAGCAATTTGTAATCATAATTTTAATGATAAAAGCCCATGATTAGCCTAATCATTTTACAAATCATCAGAAATATCATTATGATTCTCATTATCATGATGATTGCATTATCATTAACATTATTGGTCTCATGAGCATTGTCATAGTCATTATTGTTGAAATTGTCATCAGAAAAATTATTCATTATTATTTCAATTTTTTGTTTCAATATTATTATCTTTGTCATTATCATTAGTATTGCTAAATTGATTATTATTATCATTATATTTATTACAATCAGAATTTTCGTTTCATCCAAATCTTTCACTTTATTATTAGCCTTTATATTTTCATTGTCATTCTCATTCTCATAATTATTATATTTCACATTCTCATGAGAGCTATCATTATTAGTCTCATGCTCATATTTATCATCATTATTTTAAGCATAAGCATTTGCACTCTCATTATTATTTACTTGTTCATTCTCATTATTAATATCATTTTCACATCATTCCCATCATAATTTTCAATATTGATCTCATTCTTATTATCATTATCATAATCATTCTTATTATTATTATCATTCTTATTATCATTATCATAATCATTCTCATTTTCATTATCATTCCCATATTTATTTTCGTCATTTTCATATCAATCTCATTCACTTCATAATGTCCATTATTATTATTATATGTAAATATAATTATTATTCTCATTAGCATTAACATTATCATTTATATTGTCACTCTCACCATTATGATCATCATCACGCCCATTATCATACTCATAATAATTCTCATTAATAATCTCACTATAATTTTCTTCATATTTATCATCTTGCGTATCACTTTCATCATCTCATTGTCATGTTATGATTCTTATCATTATAATAATCATTCCCATAGCCTTTTCATCATTGTCATTAGCATATGTGAGCAGCCCAAATGCATTCGATTTCGTCCACTTGTTTGTTCTCGGATTGCATCAAAAGCTTCAAGCTGCGCTCTGTCAGCTGCACATAGCAAACTTGTTAGCTTCGAGAGTTTCAAAATAGAATTTTCCTTTCTTTCCATTTCCACCCACCCAGCTGGAGGCCATGGATCCATCCTGCTGCAGCCGAGCTCAGCTGCTGAGCTGCACACGACAATTGTTGAACATCTAATTTATTTTATTGTCAGAAATTTCACATTTCACAATTCACAAAATTGAAATTCCTTAACAGCGCCCGGTCTATGGGGCACTAAAATTGGCAACTCGTTTTAGCCATAATGCAATTAAAATACCAATTTCCATGCAAATCGAAAATTAATTTTCGACACGTTCGATTCAAATTAAATTAAAACTCTATGTAATTCAATTTTCACTGTGAGCAAAAACCATTCGCACGATTTTAATTAAATTTTGTTATTTTTAATGAGAAATTAAACTGAAATCGTAAAAGCAAAAGCAACAAATGGAAATTGTTGAATTTCATTGAAATTATATTAGCTATAGCATCTATTATGGTTACTTAAAGTATTATCTTAGAGTATGTGGCGGAGTATTCTTCAGAGTATCTGTCAGAATATCTCCTATAGTAACACTCAAAAAATAACTCGGAATGTTTCTTAGAGTTAAGAGTTACTCTTTTTCTTTCAGAGAATCTATCACAATATATCTCCGAATATCGGTTATAGTATTTCCTATATACTATCTCTCAGAGTCCCTTAACTATACTGAAATATGTGCAAGCTAAATTCAGATAAGATAGGCCAAAAATATTATACTCAGGATCTATTGCTTTTATTTTTATTCTTATTTTTTCATTACTCGTAAGCTTTTATACCTTAATGCAAAGTGGTATATTTTCGTATACTTCTACTCTTATACTTATATAATATTATTCTTATAAATATACTATTCTTACATAAATATAATCTTACAGTGTCATATATGTCTTATACTCTTATAATACTGTCTTTCGTATTTCTATACTTTTACACTTTTATACTCTCATAACTAATATTCTTATTATATATTCTTATGCTCTTACACGGCTACTTACTTACTATTCGGAAAACAAACTATTCTTATAAAAATATAATCTTACATTGTCTTATACTTATAATCTTATCTTCCGTACATCTATACTCTTTTGTACTTCTATAATCTATTAACTAGTCTTTTCCATACCCTAATACTTATATACTTAAATATTCTTATACATTCATATTCTTAACTTATATTTTCTTGCATACTATTCTATTTTCATAATATTACGTCTTTTCACGCTTATACTGTTGTCTTATAATTTTATAACACTCTTACATTATAATTTTTAAATATTCTGAAAATTTAATCTTTTCTTCCTCGCATATTCTTTTACATTTTGTCTCTTATACTAATTACGTATTTCTCTCGTGCTTCAGCAGGACAATGAGCAAAGGAGGCACAGAACGGAGGACGGAAGGACAAAAAATCAGCCACGCGGACAATGTTATGGCCTCGGCTGTTGAATCTGATTTCATAATATAATTACTCTGTAAATTGGAAGCTATTTGTATGTTTCCAGGAAAACAAGATACTCTCCACCCATATTAAACAGGCTGAGTCTTTCGTAACTTGTTCAGTTCCTTTGTGTGCTTAAAGCAACTGAAGTGACCCAAAGGTAAAATACTACTGAAGCACAATGAGCTTGCTCCAATGTCAGAATCGATGAGTGAATTTTGAGCAGGGTTCGCTGTAAAGGAAACAAAAGTAACAAGAATTGTTTTTCAATAGAATCACAGACAGTCTTGATGATGGGCAAAGGCAAAGGAGGATATTTTGTAATGCGCCGTGAAACGTAGAAATTTATTAAATTTAAGAACGCATGAGATATGTCAGATATGGCAAATAAATCATTTAATGTTTGGGGTGAAAGTGAAAGAGAAAGAAGCTGATGCCACCTGCTGCCGCAATAAACAGTTTAATGTGTTTTCGCCACCAGTGTCGAGGCAAGGCCAGGCAAGGGGGCGTGGCTTTCAGCTGTCAGACTGGAGACAACATAATTAGGGCAGAGCCAAAGAAATTTAAAGAATTTATCTTATTAAGTTATCGATAAATATATATATATAGAGTCGGAGGGTCATTTCAATACTGCCCAAGCCCCATGCCTCATGCCCCATGCGAAAATGTTGTCGTTGATGGCAAATCAATAAATAGAGACGCAGTGCAAAGCCTGCTCAAGGTAACCATCCCGCTGCATGACCTTTAAATATCCTTTCACATTTGCCACAGCCTCCCTGGCAGCTCTTCGAATTTTCTAAAATGATTCACATTAGGTATAAAAAATGTTGAAGGCTTCTGTTATGGCTCTTACGGCTCGCCTATGGCAGCAGCTCTCCCCCACGCCCACACACTCTCTGTCTCTCCCCCTCTGCCACCCTCTCTCAGCTCACCTCAGTATTTTATGGCTCTGCAAAACGCATACAGCAACTCGAAAGGGTAACAAAGTATTAGGGGCGTCCTCTGCATCGAGCCCATTATACTTTTATTTTAATACACGCTCACGCGAAGCGTAGCGAGTATATTGGTTTTAAGCACAATTTGTCTTGTATGAAGGCAAGATTTTGATATTTCGATTCTATGTATGTGTATATAGAATTATGCGTATTGGACAGTGGGCCAAGTACTTTAGTCTTATTAATTATTATTATTATTAAATGCATACATTATTCTGTATCCATATTTGCTTTATTAAAGTTTGTGCTATAGTTAAAATATTTATATTATTATTATTTTTATATACATTATTCGCTATCCATAAGCAGTGTATATTCGCTTTGTCAAATTGTATTTGAGAGCCAAAAGAAATTTATGCCTGAATCAACAGCTGATTCGATGTATCTCTATATTCTATATTTTCGTTCACTCTTGCCCTTGCATTACTCTCATTTTGCTCATTCATCTCATTCTTCTTCATTTGCTCTTCTCGATTTATTCTTCTCCGTGCATTCATCTCCACTTGCTCCTTTCCATTCATTCCTCTCCTCTATTCCCCTTCGCCCATTCCCTTTCGTAAACCTATATCTGTTCATTGATATCCGATCATTAATCTGCCCTGCGTTCTCTCCGCTCATTCCAGTTCATTCATCTCTCTTTCTATTATTCTCTCTGCATGCACTTATTCAGTAGACTCTCCGCCTTCTATAACACCCACGCAATCTTAGCATAAGAACAACTTCTCTTATATCAAACTTCTCTTATAGCAAATTTTGTTCAAAAATTAAATTTAATTAATTTGTTTTTATTGATATTATTAAATTCAATAACTAAGCTTTACTCTACTCAAGCGGCTTATATATGTAAATTAAATTTCTCATCTTGATTATTTAGAAACTGTATTTGATTGAAATATATTTTTTTTGATATTAAATTACTTAATCAGTAACTAAGTTCTACTCTACTAATAAAATTGTTCTTATGAATTTTTCACGAGCCTAAAAGAATATAGCTACGTCTATTTTGATCTACCGAATAGTTTTACCCATCTGCCTCACAGAGACACATAGTTCAGGGTATTTGATAGTCGGATATATATCTCTATATTAATTGCCTTCTCATAGACTCAGCTCTACAGCTTGCCTTGGCTTCCATTGGAGCTCCATCAATGCTCAGCATCGAAAAGCTCAGGCGCATGCTTGACTGGCTCCACAGATGTGACCTGCTTTGAACATGTATTTTGCAGTCAGTCGGACGCATCATTATCCAGAGTTGAATTTGGCATTTTGGGTTTTATGACAGCGACATTAAATCGATAAACTGATTGAGCCCCGGAGATTTGCATTGCTTTGAATTTACTTACATTGTGCATGGCGATGTTTTATGATAGCGAAATCAGTTTGAGGGCTTCGAGCCAATCTCAAGACATTCGCCAAATTGGCCCCAATTGTGAGGCCCGCTATCCGCGCTCCAATCCATATTATGCACATAAAAGGCCTATCGGCACATTAATTAGAAATTCAAAAGTCATTTCAGTTGAGAGCACGCAGAAGGCCCAGCGCCCAAGTGGAATAATAATATTTTCATGACTCTTAAGTGCCGTCAGTGTCCGCAGAATGAAATATTTTAGAATATATTTTTGACTTTTAATTGTTTTTTTTTTTTGTTTTTCGCGCTCCCTGCCCGACGAGGAATATAATTAAGTGAAATAAGTTTGCAATTTATGCGTTCCTGAATTCATAAGCAAAATGTAAATGTGAGAAATTAGAAAAAAAAGAGAAATTATGAGTGCCGAGGGGAGCGAGTGCTGGACTAACAGATAACCTGAAGAGCTGATGGGGGCGTTTGCTATATTATGAGCATAGAAAAAAAGTACTTAAATGAATCTGCATAGGCAGCGCCTAGAGCTACTGCTCCATATAGGTAGCCTGATGGAACTTGGATTATGGTTGCACGATCTTAATGAAATTTTTAATGCGTATTTATGACATCCAAGTGTATATGTATACCAAATTGCAAATTTTTAATATAAGAAAGAGAGTTTATTTTTTAATTCTAGTGGAAATTAGTGTAACTACCCGAAATAGGTAAAACTCTATATATTTGTATTCATTACCGAAGTTTAAATATGAAATTCATTATCTCCAACCTAAACAGTTTCAGAGTTATGCTCAAAAGATGGAAAATCATGCACCGATATTTACCCATATTATGATAATAGCTTGAGTTATATAAAAAAAAACTTATAATGTATATGCTAAGTACTTTTAAGAATATGTATTCCAAATTTCAATTCTCTGGCGCTTGTAGTTTTCGAGCTTGCTGGATTTATCCCAGAAGAGAAAATAAGGAAACGTCTAATTTAACTGAAATATCGAGATCCTTCTACGGTCTGTAAGCTACCGCGCCAAGCCAATATACCCTGCTCTACCATTTTTAATGCTATATAAAAAGAAACAATTTCGCTTAAAACTCGGTGAGCCTTAAAGTGCTTTATCCTGACAATCAGGCTTAAGCGCGTCTTAGAGCGTTTATGGGCGCTGCTTAAACTGGTTTATCGATTTTTCGGTTCACACTTTTTGGGGCCGGCGTCATAATTAATGCCAACGTTTCAGACTCGCGCGGCGCTAATTAATTTTTATTGAAAGTAAAAAGCAGAAAAAGGAAATGAAGAGAGCGAGAAGAAAGAGAAGAAGACGATGGAGAGTAGAAAGAATGGAAAGAAAAGAAAATCCATTGCACACTTTTAGCCATTTGACAGTTTTCGTTGGCAGCTCTCAGCATTTAATTAATCCAACTTTTGCAGCTCGTTTTTGGGCGCTTAGAATTTATAAAGAGCTTTTTATGCCTTCCAGCCGAAATAGAGCAAAAGGGGAATTTAGTGAGCGGCAACACTCGAGATTTACTTATATAAATTGGCCCTAACTCGGGCCCTGATGGCATGTTTGAGTGCGTTAAAATGTTATTTCACAATGTTTCGGGTTATTGAAAGTGGCCAGGGGGCAGCCGAGGGGGCTAAAGGGGCACGACGAAAGACAAACAAACTGAAATTGGATTTCCTTTTATTTCAAGGACAACTTAAATTTTGTAGCTCCAACGAAATTGGAAAACATTTCGCAACAATTTAATCCCAACTTTGGTTCGAAGAGCCACTTGGAGCGGAGGCTCCTCCACTTTTGCGAGGCAACTTTGTTGTTAGATTAAAACCATTTCCTGGCAAAATGGCAAAGTTTCTTCAGTCATAAAGTCACTCGGTCGCAGAGTGTGGGCGTGGCCTGCAGCCCCACTCGCTGGCAATAAAACGGTAAAACACTTGCGGCTCACAACTTTGATTTTACGAACTGACCAACTGACAGAAAAAGGCAACGACCACAAATACCTTCTCAAAGCCAAGCTCTCCTGTTGACATGAGCTTATTTTTTTTCCTCCTCTACAGTATATATATATATATTAAAAATATATATATATATTTAATGAGTACACATATAGTTTTTACATTTTTTCTTTAAGGAGCAGTTTGAAATGGATTCCTTAGGCATTCTTCCTGCACTCCTTCTTTAATCTCTATGATTAGTCACAGATGTTTTGCATAAAGTTATGAGTACTTATATAGATTGATGTAAATTAAATGGATAATGTTGAAATATAGGTAATAGACTGAAGTAGAAATCAACAGTAGAATCTTTACATCTGTTTGTATCAGAGCAGTCAGAATATAAGATGAAAAGCATACATATACGTAGGTCTGCCTATGGCCTATGTAGTATTATCAGAAGAGTCTGTATTACTGTATAGAAACAAGTGTTAAATTATGAGAGTAACGAGTATAAAATATAGAATAGGAATATATAAATATGAGAGTAGCAGAGTATTAAAATATATAGAAGTATAGGGTATGTAAGAGTATATAAGCATGTGTTGAAGAGTATGACATATATAATGTATAAAAATAAAATAAAATATAAATATAAATATTAGAGCATAGGGACATAAAAGTATAAGATTATTATACGTAGCTCTGCCTATGGCATCAGTCATTCAACAACAAGAGTCGAAAATTATAAAAGTATACGAGCATAAGAATAGAAAATATAAGTTTAAAATTATATATATATATATAATTTCCTCTATTTATAATTTTAAACCTATATTTTCTATTCTTATACAGTATTTATGCGTATATATATTTCAGAGTACATAAGAGTATTAGAAAATAATATTATAAAAAATAATAAAATATATATTATAATAAATAATATAATATAAGATTACAAAAGTGTATTGTATATTTTATTATAAATTATAAATTTGTTTTTAGCGCATAAGAATATTTACACACTAATATGTGAGCAAGAGAGTATATGTGCTTAAGAGTGTAGGAAGATATTGAATATAAAGTATATGAAATTCTTTACGTGGTTGTTTCTAGATATCGCGTATTTAAAATTTATTTTAAATAATTATTAAATGATATGACGAAATTTATTTGTTTATGCAAAGAATATATTCATAGTATATTCATCAAACCCATAAGTTTACATCAATAGCTATGACAGTACGTGTTTCAGTCGGATTGCTTGGCCTTCTATCTCCTTCGATAGCATTTAAAAACTTTATTAAAATCAATGAAAATCAATATCAAAATTGGATTTATGATCAAATTTTAGTTTGGAGTCTTCTAAGGCATAGAAATGTGTGGGATATTCCACTCTTTGCTTATCACAAGCCTTTTCTGCTTCCATCCATTACCAAACCTGGGCATCCCATGCATAAAAGATGAAACAATGAGTTTATCTAAAATTTATCTAAAATTCTCGAGATGCTTCAACTCCACTCGCCCACTCACGGAGTAAATTGTGTTCATCTTGTTTGGCAAATAGATTATCTTAATTTTGTGCTACGTCTGGCAGAAGACGCGAAGCAGGTCGAGGAGCTGATGGAAATGGTTCGTTAATTAGTTTGATTTTCAGCAAGAGACTAATAATAATTTAATTTTGAAAACTTTTGTGCCCAGCGAAACTTTCGACTCGAGTGGCTGCCAAAGCAATTTGCGATGTCAGCGCTACCAATTGATGCCAGCTGTAATTCATTATACTGCAGAGCAGGACGGGATTAATAATGAAGATGACTATTTTTAGGCTCATTTAACATTTATTTAACGTTTCACCTTGTTACCGAGTTTAATTGGATTGTAAATATTTACGAATTCTTTGAACTCAACTTTGCAAAGTTTCCCAAGCTCATTTTCTAGCATTTAGCTTGCAAGTGACCTAGAAGCTAGAGGCCTTAGTCACTTGGCTCAAACAATATCAAAGGCTCGAACGCTGCAGTATCTAATGTCATTAGAAGTTTTGAATCAAACGAAAGCCAAACTCTGAAAGCCAATAAATTAGTCAAGACTCGACAGGCGGCAGTCATTGGCTGCATAATGCGCGCTTATAATAATAGTAAAAATAAATTAATGATAATAATAATAAAAATAATAATAATAATGAAATAGATAATAATTATAATAATAAAATTATTAATAATATTAAAATGAATCTTAAAAAATATATAAATATTAAAAATGATAATAAAAGTAATAATAATAATAATAATGATAATAATAATAGTAATAATAATAATAATAATAATCATAATAATAATAATAATAATAATAATAATAATAATAATAATAATAATAATAATAATAATAATAATAATAATAATAATAATAATAATAATAATAATAATAATAATAATAATAATAATAATACTACTAATGTTATTAATAATAATAATAATAATAATAATAATTTTAATAAAATATAGTAATGATAATCATATAAATAATAATAATAATAATATTTAAAAAACCTTTAGCAGATAGAGTCCTATAAACATACGCAGAGTACATAGATATATTAATCAATACATAGATATATATATATATATATAATCTTAAGTATCTGTTCTACTTATGTAAATCCCAATTCATGGTTATAGCTTACAGTTGTTCATGGTCTATCAATCATTTATATAGATTAATTCTATAGCTATAATCTGGAGAAATTCTATAGCTGCACCACTGTATAAGAAGAAGCTTTTTCAATTTGCCACGCCCCATGTTCCATTATAAAATAAAATGAATTCATATAAAAATATCAAGTTGAACAAAAAGAAAAAGACTCAGTATAGCACATAGTACACACAAAATTGCAGTAAAAAGTAATTTTAAACAAAACCAATATGCCCATGTTCCACTTATGAGCGAGTATAAGGCTGACGCTCTAAAGAAAATACGCCTTGAATGAATGAGATTTGTGGTCAGCTGTGACTGCCTTACAGGAGGCGAGTGAGAATGATAGAAAGAGACCTCTTTGCCTTTGGGGCATGGGCAGGCATCATCTGGTCGAATTTGTCGCATGTGAGCCGGAACCAAATGAACTGTCAGGCTGCGAGCTGAATGTGTGTGTGTGTGTATGTGTATGTGCGGTGCTGCCATTGTCCCATTGGGACACTTGGAAATAGAGCGAGAAATAAATTTCGAAGCAATTTTTGAAATGTTGCTTTAAGCTAAGAATGCAGTCCGTATTGTGCCCCAAGTCCGACAATTCCCCAGCGTCCACACACTCGCACACACACTCCTGGGCCTGGGCCTGAGCCCATGCCGTATTTGTCTGACATAAGCCCCTTGGTGCATGGGTCCCTCATTTGTACGTCCATTTTAAGGCAGCGAAACAACTCTGAAAATTTAAGTGCGAATCGAACAATAGTTGCGAAGGTCGTTGACTAAGGCCAGAGAAATCGTTGCCAAACAAAGACCAACTCGTGCATGGCGCCTTAAGCGAAGATAAAAGCAGGAAGTTCGAGTTGTCGAGTCGAGACTGATCGACTAGCAGCTACTACCCTAAGCCTCAGGCATTTCTGAGCAAGTTGGTGAAATCTCTTATAATCTCTATATCTTGTATTAATATGTATCAATATTTACTTATAATCTTATATTCCTTTATTCTATAAATTTCTGTTCATTTCCCTCATATTCTTTGTCTAGGCATTCTGTCTTATATACTATCTTCTACTCGTTTACTTCGGTACTTTTTTTTCTACTCTTATATTTCACTTTTATATTCTAATAGCCAGTCTCATACTGCTCTGATATATATTAATATTATAAATATACTCTTATACTAATTTAGTAATTTATATATGCATTGTTTCTTATATTATTAATAACTCGGTCTTATATTGTCTTATATATTATTTAAGTAATTAATAACTCTTATACTGAAAACTCTTATCTTTCTATTTCTATATTCATTGTTTCTTATAAGATAAGGAATCTCAACTCGTATACTCTGTGCATGTATACACCCATACTCTTGTACGATAAAACTCTTATACTCACAAACTTGTTTACTTTTCTACAATAATGGTCTTATACTCTTCAACTTATACGTGAGCTTACGTTTCAACAATCATAGTCTTATACTCTAAAACTTTTACAGTAAGCTACTCTTCTGCAAATAAAGTCTTTTAATCTGAAACTTTTACAATAAACTTCTCTTCGTCGCTCGTCTACAGCACTACCTCCTATAAAACTCTAATACTCTCACGACTCTTATACTCTGGTAGTCTTCTACTCTTATGGCCACCACCACTCTTATACTCTGATACCTAGGAACAGTCCCAGCTGATGATCAACTTTTTTGATAAGATTCTTACCTCCTCCATCCACCTCCTTCTGTCACACACACACATACACTTCAACGCAACCAATATACCCTGTTATAATCGGCTAAAGGGCATAAAGTGATGAGTGATGCTGCATTAGGAAGTCTACGTCGTGAGGACGTGCTCAGGTAACTTTTCTTTTTGTCACTGCAATAAAAGGTAAAGCGTTGAGCCGACATGCAAAATGGGGATACGCAGTGTAAAAAGCGCATAAAACGGAGCGAGGAGGAGTGGAGTGGGGACCAGGAAGGACAACCAAGTGTGAGCCGAATAGACAAAGGCGCACACGAAATTGAACTGCGAGATGTGACGAGCTGAAGGGAAAACAAAAGAAAAACCCACGAAAATGAAGCCAAGTTGATGGGCTGTAAATAGAAAAGTTTGCGTTTTGGCACAGGTGAAAGCTACGGCGGAGGAGCAGGAGGCACAGGAGGCGGAGTAGGAAGACAAGCTGGGAGGAGGAGAACTATGAGCAAGTATGAGGTTCAAGTAGGAGCAGGAGGCATGTTAGGAAGAAGTGAGAATGAGTGGATGGAGGAGGAGGAGTAAGAGGTAAGCATGGAGGTAGTAGAAACTGGCGCAGCAAAAGAGACGAGGAGAAGAATAAGGTAAACTATAGAGGGATAGAAGGCGGAGCAAGAGAAGAAACTCTGTCAAAGAGCTGAAACAGTAGCAGGAGCAGTGACAGCAGTGCGAGCAGTAGTATGAGGCAAGCTATGGAGGAGCGGAATAATAGCAAGGAGTCCGAGCAGAAGGATGAGTCAGGCTGGAGGTGCATAGGAGCTGCAAACACACAGTAGCAATAGCAGAAGCGGCAGCTGTACGACCAGTAGCAGCCGTAGTAGGAGCAGCAGCAGCGGCAGCGGCAGCAACAGGAGCTCGCACGGTATCTATCTATTGTAGGCAGCCCATGTTGTGCCTTATCTTTATGTGCGAATTAACCCTGCACATAAATAAGCGAAATTGGATTTCTGCAAATTTGGCAATGAAGGCTCTTAAGTTTGGTGTAAACACGAGCGCTTTGTTGCCGCACTTGAGCGAAACGCGGCGTCTCGCCCCTCCCCAATGAAGCTGGAGCTGAAGCCAACTCGAATATTTAAGCTGACTGCACGGGCAGACAGAGAGCCAAGGAATTCAGTAGTTAACGCAACTTGAGGCTGTAAGCCAACTTAAATTTAATGGCAGCAGACGCGAGTCGGGCACAGTGAAGAGTCCTGAAGACGAACGGCTGCTGAGAGCATAGAGAATAAAGTGAAACCGAACAGAGAGTGGAAGAGGTGGAAGTAGAGCTAGAGGTAGAGGTAGAAGAAGTGACTTAGCCAGTTCGACTTATTGGCCAGCAGCTCTGCCTTCCAGTCTGCCTGTTCGCTCATGGCAGTGTTCACTGTACTCTGGCTGTCGCCTGCTGGGCGCGTGCTGCATGCGTATTTAGCAGTTGTTAGCAAACCTTGTATATTGCTGCGGGCCCCAACAGCTGTGCCAGATACGCAACATACCCAAACAGCCCCAACCAGCCCCAAACAGCCCCAACCACCCCCAACCACACACACGCTTGACTCTCTAACAAATGTGCAAATTCTGATATTATTTTGTGAGCTCATTGTCACATGATAATCAAGCTTTGGGTATGCTATAACATATAACCCACATATAACACACGCTAGCCCGCACACACATGCCCACACACACACACACACACACACATGCATACAGAAACATGTAACAAAAACATGGCTTACATGTTCATAAAGTTCTTAGCAAACGTCGCCCCAAGGCAATAAGGCTTTTTCTTTGCTTTTAGTTTGACCCCGAAAAGGTAAATTTTGATTACTTTTTGATGAGCCCTCGCAGTGCACGAACTTTCTGAAATATTGATTATCAAAAAAGAAACATAATGCAGCTGGCCATCGAGCATATTCTACATGATTTACACCTGTGCCATTGCCAGCTTCGCCTCTCTCTCTCGCTCTCTCTCTCGCTCGCTCTCTCTATCTCTCTCTCTCTATCTCTTCTCTCTCTACAGCTGCCTCGCATGGAGTCTATGCAACTTCAGCACCCTTGTAGACACTTGTTACATAATTGAGGAAAACAACTCGCAATTACGCAATCAGAGACACGAGCACGACAAGGACAAGTATAAAGTGTCAGAGTGCCGGCCATGCCCGACCTCACAATGCTCGCTCAGATGAGAAAAATAGCTTAAATTATTGCAGTTAGCAAAAGTCTTCGATTATTATAGTCTTATACGTAATAATACTTTACTCTTGCACTCTTATATGGGTATATTTATTTACTTTTATGCTCTTATATTCCTGCTCTTATACTTTCATATACCAAAAGTCGTATACTCGAATTCCTAGGTTTTGATTCCTATTGCTTGCGCTCTTATTCCTATAGTACAGTCTTATACTTTTAACCTTTATACTTTTATTATATTATTTTACTGTTATACAGTTATACTCAAATATTAATTTGCTTCTATACTCTTATATTTATATTTATATTCTTATATTGTTGACTCTTATACTTGTATACTATATTATTCCTCTATTTAAAAACTCTTTTATTTTTTAAAACTCTTATACTCGTGTAGTCTTGTACAATTGTTCTCATATGCTGTTTAACTATAGTCTTATACATGTATATAATCTTATATTTGTATGCCCTTTTCTTTATAAAATCTTATAATATTATATTCGTATACTTTAAAGCCCGTATGCTCTTATACACGTATTCTCTTATGCACGTGTAATTTTCTTAGTTTTCTGTCAACAAATCCTCACGACGACCTTTGTCAAAGAAGCCAATATGCTCGTTTCAGTTTGTACACGAGCAGGCAACAAGGGGCTCAGCTGGCGCACGCACAGTGGAGGCGAAAGAACTCAGCGGCAACTTGACGCTTTTGGGCCCATTAAAAAAGGGTGACGCGAGCGAGAGTGGGCGACATGGCAATTAGGAATTATGCCTCTGTTGAGCAGATTGTGACAAAACTCTCTGCTAATTGCTAATTGTTAAGTGCCAACTGCCTAAATCAATGCCACATGGGATACCAAACAGGTCTGTGGGGGCTGCCTCTGCGCACCGGCCTGCATGTTGGCCAATATATCTAGAAGTATTCAGGCCATGCAACTCGGTTGCATTTTTAATCAATGCCACCCACGCGACTCAACTCAACTCAACTCGACTCGACTCGACTCAAGTCGACACCTCAGTTCACTGCTCTAACTTGCAGCATGAGCGCGCGTGGCATGAATAAATTAAAGATATTCCACGTCGCACTTTTATGCACTGAGCTCATTGAACATTTTTCAAGTTGGGGCGTATTGGCTTTGTGCATAGGCAGTAGGTAAAGTGAGCAGCGCCTGAAATCATATGGGCTCTTACCAAAAATGTTTATTATATCTGGTTATAGCCACGAGCTGAGGCGATTTGGACTTGGCTCTCTCCAGTTCAGACATCAGTAAAAGCTATTCAATATTGTGAACCACATCGAGTAGGGATTTTATATTTGATAAATATATATTATTAAATATATATTATAAATAATATAGACACATATAAAACTTATCTATCTGTGCGTTAAGGTCTTAAAGATTTTCTTTAATATCCCATGCCACTTAATTCTTATCAAAAAATCCATAGTTCAACTTGCTTTTTGGATCATTTCTTAAAGACTAAAATAGATAGAGCTCTTTAACTTCCTAATTAGAAGCTCGCAGTAAATGAGCAGACCATGAATATATATTTTTTTGGCTATCGTTTTATATAGATAATAAATAATTCAAATAATGCCTCATTTCCGAAAAAAATAACTTCATTTTTGGGATATACACAAATGCAAATTTCATATTAAAATGCTGAAAATTTCATGAGGTTTCTATAACTAGAAGCGGAGTTCCATCGAGGTGTTTCTCATACAATATGTATAAAGAGAACATAATATATATATAATAATATTATATATATACATACCTATACATACACATATATATACTTACGTGTATGTTATACATTATACATTATTTTGTATTAATCATTTAAAGGCTGCGCGCAATCTGCAGGGTATTTCGCAGTCGAATATTCCCACATAAAGCACATATACTTGCCATAAAAGCATTTGGCGGCATCTCCTGGCTGTTGGCTCGTGCTGCTTCCATTTCGCTGCTGCCAAAGATTGTTGCATATTAAATTTTGGCTAAGTGCTGGGCGAATCAGCTCCTGCCACCTAGTCCCTTGCCGTCATACCACCACCCCTCCAATAACTCCAAGCAAACAAATCAAATCAGATTCGAAACGTGTGCCGGTGGCGGCGGCTTCTACTCGACCTCGACTGCGTTTATTTAAATTCAATTTTATATTAGAGCCACTCACTTTAGGGACTTTATTGCCATAGAATGGCTTACAAAGTGGATTGAAGGCGCCTATAAAAACAGCCAGCAGCCAACCGATTTGTAGAGCTCCCCAACCACAAAGCCCCCCAGCCCACCACCCAGTCATTGATTTCTAGATAATCACGCTCTACATCTATATATCCGACGTGGCCTTTTCTGCGCAAACGAATTTCGTTAAAGAAATTCTTAAATGGAATTACGTATATTCAGAATATTGAGCTAAACGTTAATGTGGGAGACAGACAGATAGGGGAAGAAAATGAACTCGCAGGAATTCTCGCTGCTGTCGGTAGGTGCTAGGGTTACCTTAAGCCCCATGTTAAACTAATATGCTCCTATATTGTCTCCACACTTTTGCTGCCATTGTCTTACTCTTATACTTTGCACGTCATGTCAAAGTCTTATACCATTCCTCATTTACACTCTTCCATGGTCACTACTGCTCTCCTCCTTTTTTATTAATGTTACTTTTTAAGTCTTACTAGCTTTTACTCTTATACTACTCTCTATTATTCTAATAATCTACTCTTATACTCGTACTTCTTTTATATGACTTTACTGGTATAGACTTTTACCAAATATTGATAATTTCAGATACTATTATTTATATATATATACTTATAATTAACTTATACTCATTGACTCTCATACTCTCTTATATTAACTTGCACGTATTGCCTTAACTATTTTGCCCATATACTGATATATTCCTGATCTAACACAGTCGTACTTATATTTTCTTTTATACTACTCTATTCTTATATTTCTATTATTAGGTATATCAGGTATAGTCTATTACTATTACTATACCTGCTAGTCTTACTTATTTATTATATAGTTTTATTAATAATTTCTCTTATTCTTTTCTACTATTATAGGCTGGCATCTTATACTCGACTGCTATATTTGAATATCGCTTACCTATTAAAATTTTATACTTATATGCGTATAGCCTGACTTTATGAGTTAAACTCTTATACATAAGAGTTACTCTAACAGTATGCTTATATTCTCCAGATACTCCAAACTTAATATTACTCTTATATTTTGCTTACTTCTCTGTATCGAGCGTCTTATACTCAAACTCTTATACTTGCATGATGAATGCTCCCATAAAGACTCCAGCAACCACTCACTGCCTCACTCACTGTTTTCTGCCTGTCACATGGAATTCTACTGAACCAATATACCCTTTTCGTCCACTCTGAATGGGTACAGGGTATTATAATTAATTTCATTAAATTTATGTAAATATATCACATTTAGCCTAGCACTGACAGACTGGCAGCGAGCACGCTATCTCCATCCCAACATGAGTGTCTCTTAGAGCTCAATTAAATTATGTTTTCGTAATATCCATAGTTTCTAGGTTGTACTAGGTTCAGCTACAAGCATTTCAGAATGATTTAATAAGCATAAGGAACTAATTAATTAAAGAAGTCGTAATGAGCAGCAGAAATGATGACAAAGCAGCAGAGCTGAAGAGCGCTCGACCTGCTTAGTTGCACTGCAATGAAAACACAGTTCGAATAGAGGCAGAGGTGAGCAGGAGCAGGAGCAGGTGCAGGAGCAGGTGCAGGTAGAGAGGTGCAGCTTCTTAGCTGGAGAGATGTGTGCACGTATTATAAAGATGTGACAGATACTTTTCACTTGTAAGCAGATGAAATGCAAAGACAAGCCAAAAGCTGAGAGCTACAGGCTGTAGGCTGCAGGCTGCAGGCTATAGGTGGAGGATGTGGACGGCGGCTGCTGAAACATTTCACAAATTGCAAAGCTTTTTAATTACATGCCAGAGCCTGAAATATGCATAACAAGCATTTGCCTTGCTCTACTGCTGCGGTTTGCTGTTGCGGTTGGGTCGTTGACTGATTGCAAATGTTTTTCAAGCGCGCCAACAAAGCGAGCAAAGAGAGCATATTGGCTTGCTGCGAGACTTAAATATAATAAATAAATTGGATTTAGAATATGATTAGCTCATATATGAAACTCTTTTTCAAGCTGCTCAACAATATAAGTTCCGAATCTTAAGGCTAGCACAACTTATAATTTTTGTCGATCTCACCTCTAGCTAAAACTAGCCCAATTGTGAACGTGTTACAAATATATTATTATAATAATTATATAACTATAATATTATATTAAATATTTATTTTTGCCTCAATTTAAATATTTTTTTTTTTGCCATGCACGAGCATTAGCCAGTCAGTTATGCCCGTTCACCACAACTTTACTAATTTCCGCATGCAGCCTGCGCTCACACAGAGCCACAATAATGTTGTCATAATTAGCTTTTGCTTTGTTTAAATTGCGCATTTGGTTTTGATATTTATATATAAAAATAATATGATATATTTATATATAAAAATATCCTGCTAAATTTATCTACATCTATTGTGAAATCTGCTGATTGAGCAAGTTAAGCGATGATAACTGAGAGCTACATAGAAGCAGAAAGAAATTTACCCGTTTAGCTATGCGAGCCAGATACATTCAATATAAATATAAATATGAATATAAATATGAATATAAATATAAATATAATTATAAATATAAATATAAATATAAATATAAATATAAATATAATTATAAATATAAATATAAATATAAATATAAATATAAATATAAATATAAATATAAATATAAATATAAATATAAATATAAATATAAATATAAATATAAATATAAATATAAATATAAATATAAATATAAATATAAATATAAATATAAATATAAATATAAATATAAATATAAATATAAATATAAATATAAATATAAATATAAATATAAATATATAACTATTAATATAAATATAAAATATATATATTTATATGGAAAAAAAAATATATATATAATATACACATACAATATTAATTCGTATAAAATAATTACATATTTATTTTACCTACATTAGTTGCTTAATATAAATGACAAGAGTCAAATAGCGTTTTAGAAATCAAGCATCAAACGAATGCCTGCTTAGCACTTCTCCAGAATCTCTCAACGGCCTGAAAGACAGAGTCATATTAGAGCTAGATTCCTTTAATTTTAGATTATCCAAAAAGTAGAAGCTAGAAGACGACATCTGCTTATGTCTGGTCGGCATTGGGAACACGTTTGGTTGTTGAGCGTGAGTGAAATGCATTCAGGGTGAAGTGTGTTGGCCGTGATTATTCGGCAAATCCAAATATCTTGACATTGCCAACGTCGCGACGTCTGTCGCCGATAGATTCCTTCTCGTCGCAGGCGTAGGCCAGCAGGTATTGCTTGGGATGCCACGCAACGGTGAAGGTTGAGGCGTCCACATGAATATCTGTGACTCGCTCGCCCGTTTCCGTGTAGGCGATGTCAATGAGCAGATCCTCGCTGGCCGAGGCTATCAGACGCTCGTCATGGCTGAAGGATATGGTGCGCACGGGCCACTCCAGACGGCTGATCATGCGCAGGCAGGCCAGCTCATTGGCATCCCACAGCGAAACCTGTGCATCCGCTGAGCCCGTGGCAAAGTATTTGCCTGCAATGAGACTCAGTTGTTAAACTATTTCGATTTAGCCATCTACCGCGTGCTCACCCGTGGGTCCGAATTCAATGCATATGCAGTTGGCGGGATGCGCCTTAAGGGTCATCTGATGCTCCAGACTGGGATAGCTGAGCACATGCATGCAGCCCATGCCGTTGGTCAGGAAGAACAAATCGTTTGTATTGTTCCATGAGATCTCATTCACCTCAAAGCTGAACGGCTCCTCGACGCGTATCTTGTTGGTGCGCGTATCGATGAATGTGATCAAATCCTCCTTGTTGCCCACGGCGATTGTCTTGCCATCTGGCGACCAGGCGATGTTTATATTCTCGCCCTTCGTATTGGTCACCGAAACGCACTTGCTGACGCGTATGTCCCAGATGCGCACAGTTTTGTCGCCGCTCGCCGTGCTGAATTGATCTGGATTCGTCTTGTGCCAGCACAGCTGATCCACGGACGCTGTGTGGCCGCGATAGACATTGTTCTTGGTGAAGCGATCCCGCTCCAAGGCATAAACGACCACGGTCTTATCAAATGATCCCGATGCCAAATGGCAGCCATTTGCATTCCAGCAAACCGAGTGCACCTAAATGAGAAGAAGAAGAAGAAGAGAATAAAACATGCTCCGGGCACGGCTCAGACGCTCACCTTTGATATGTGCGGTCGCTGCTCGCGTATTTTACTATGCGATCGAAAATACGACTTCAGATCCTCGAAGGTTTGCTCGCTGCGACTCATTTTATGTGGAACTTGAAATATTTTCACGAAATGCTAAAGCCAAACAATTCGTGCGCTTGCCTATCAGCTGTTGCGTGCCGGCCTGGCAGTGTTGCAAAACGTCGCGTTTGCTCAGTTTCACTTTTGAATCTTTCGAATTTCTGTTATCAGTCAATAACAATTTTGTGTGTGTTGTCTTAATAGTGCAAGGTTATAGAAACCCCATAAGTAGCGCAACATCCACTGAAATCAGCTCATTCAAAGTCAGTTCCGCTTGTCTAAATTTAATATGCGACTTATACTCAGCTGTTTCATAGTCTGTCTCGCTCTGGTGAGCTGCATCGCTGGAAGAACTTTGCTCGATCAACGCGTGAAGCCCAGCGGCGGCTATTATTACCCCGGCTATAGGCGACCGCAAAGTGCCAGAACCAGGCCACCCCAGCAGCCGCAGCGCTCCTACAAAGACATCTGCCGCGTGGTCCATACGAATGGCTTCACCAATCCCGGCCATGTGCCCAGATGTCCCTACTAGACCTTGTCTACAATACAGTTGTGATTTTAATAAATACATGTACATATCGTGACTTTACAATGAATAATTCCTAAGTTAGCAAAGCGGGTTGCACCCACATCTCCAAGATACCGACTATGACTATGAACTAATTGCGAATTCGGGGGCTAGAAGAGGCGCTTTTGCACTATGTAGAAGACGCAGGCCAGGAACAGGCAGAAGGCGAAGAAGAGCAGCATTTTGTCGGTGCACTCGCGCCGTCCATATTTCTTGAGCAGCTTGCCCGACTGTGTGATGCTGCCGGCCGTGTTTTGCAGCTCGCCACTGGTCGCCTCTACGTTCTGGGAGGAGGCGACCAGGGTCTCCAGCGTGACGGCACTCTTCTGGGTTGTCTCGGACAGGTGGCGCGAGATGGCCAGCATTTTCTCGGTGACATCGTTCTCCTGCGTCACCAGATTGCTGCGATTGTGCCGCGTGCCGCCTGTGGAGCGCTGCCTCAGATCGCGCTCGCCCGTAATGGCCATGAGCTCCTCACGATTGGCCTTCTCTATCTCCAGCATGCTGGAGACGTTCGCCTTGCGGAATGCTTGTAAAGTCTTGGAGAATTGCTCACGATGTGTGTCCACCTCGGTGGCCAGCTCGGGATCCCCCATATCCTTGGCCCAGTCATCCAAACGCTCAATATTTTTTCGTATCGCTGACAATTTGGCGCGCCCCGCCTCATTCAGCTCCTCCAGCTCGCCAATAGATGATCTGCTGTTGAGTATATCCTGGAATTGCCAATCGATGCACGTCAACCAAACACACTTAACTCCGGTGCATCGCTCACCTGTATGATGGCCTTTGCCTGCAGATTGTTATCAATCAAATCCTGCCGTATTGACTGAAGTGTAAACCTATCCTTGTCCATGGCTGCGATCGTTTCAGCTTTTGTTTTTCTGCTGGAATTGTTTAGCTGTGACGTGTGTGGCATATCGATAACTGCCTCGGCTTTGCAACACTAGCGATAGTTTTGTGTTGAAATTCGATAAGCGTCAAACAGCTGTTCGACAATTTAGTTTCATTTTTTTTTATTCTATAGACGCTCAAACGCTGCATGTCTAATTTAATTTTTATAAATATTCTATTTTACTAAAATGTCGAGTTCTTCAGATATTTCTCTTACAGAGTCAGCAACTTCTCCAACGGTAAGAAAACGCCTTGGGCTGAACTAAATCAATTGATGCAACTGCATTTACCAATGGCAGACAAACTCAACAACTAATGAGGGCCTCGGATCTCCCATATATATTTTAATGGAAAACTCGAGCCCCGCTTACAATTTTCGTCAGCCAGAGTTCGAGGAGCGCTCCGACGACTCATTGGACTTGACCAACGATCGCTGGCAGGCGACACTGGACGATTCATTTCGCCATGACATGATTGAAGCCGAAATAGCGAGCAGTAAGTGAACAAATTATTTATTTAAATAGTCGAAATTATATTCGTGTATCTTGCAGTTCGCCTCTTCTGCGAGGAAGTCGATAACAATTTGACTCAAGCCGGACTGGGCCCAGTGGGAGCCAATTCAACACCCACAAATAGAAATTCTCGCCGTACTAATCGCTACAGTAAGTGCTAAAGCAAAGAAATCTCCAAGAGGCGAACGGCAGACAGGAGACCCAAGTGATTCCAGGACTTACCTATTAAAGTGGCTTGATGAAATTGCTCACCAATGGAGATATCACTGCTTCCATTCATATTCAGTTGGCTTCGAGCTACGAATTAATTTTGTCTAATTTACAGATCCTTCTATTGGCGTTATTGATCTTGCCAGTCTAGAGGAGTTTCCATCAAGTCGTCGCACGGCCAGAGCCTCCACTCCGGAGGCTTTTATTGATCTCTGTACTCCGGAGCCTTCGCGTCGTCTGCCGGCTTTCATCAACTTAACGGATTCGGTTAACGAGTCCACAGCTGTCAATCGGACTCGTCCGTACACCAACAACAATTCGTCGCCAGCTGCTGCTGACGCTAAGGATCTGGGTCCATCGCTGCCGAAGCGCGAGTGCTTGACCGGTCACGATGTATCCAGTGATTCCTACAAGTGCCCAGTATGCCTGGAATGCGTGCACTCACGCGAACCATCCTCGACCAAGTGCGGCCACATCTTCTGCAAGAGTTGCATCGAAGCGGCCATCGCCTCCACACACAAGTGCCCACTCTGCAACAAGCGCGTGGGCATGCGTTCAGTGTTTCGCATTTACTTTTAATACTAACCCTTCCCAATCCCATCTTTATAATATAATTCATTCATAATTAGTTTATGAGCAAGTGGAACGCTCCACTCACTTGATATTGCCTTCATTATAAATATATATTAACCAATAATCATTCCAAACAATTTAATTTCAAGTAATGTCCATCCAAACATCATGTTAGTTTTAAGTGAAATGGAATGGCATGAAACAACTTTGATATTTGACCACAATTCAATTTCAGATTTTGCTCAATTCTGATTCCATTTCCAGATAATTCTATATTTTAAGTGTAACGAGACCAACGAGTTCATTCGAAGCCATATTATTTAAGTGTTATCAATAAATTAGAGATTAGTGAAATGGAATGGTACAAAAGTATTCAGGCTAACCAAATAGAAATAGAACAGCGGAATGTGGTTTCGATTCCACAAGTGCAACAGAATCGAACAACTAAAATATTTTGCACAATTTCCTATTAAAGTATTATATTATGATTATACCTGCCATAAAATGGAATGGAACGAAGAATAACTTTGTATTCAATTCAATTACATTTGTAAAAAAAATATATCATTTATTATTGCATTCCAAAACATTATTTCTCATTCATAAGATTGGAAATGGAATGGAACATTTCAAGTAAATTTGTAAAAAATATATTCAGAGACATTTTTCTTATTCATAAGTGAAATCCATGGGAGTGGAACAATTGAGAGATTAATTTCAAGTACTCGACTCTAAAAACTAGAGCTCGTCTCTGCCGCTGCTGATGCGCTTCATTGTCTCATCTGGCTGCACATCATATTTCATCAACTTCTCATAGCGTTTCAGGAGCTTACGCCAATAGCACGTAACATCCTGCATTCTCAGATGCTGCACTATGAACTGATGTCCCCTCTGGGCGATTTGCTGAGCGAGCTCGTCATGGCTTCTGAAGTAGTTGAGTATTTCCTCGTACTCCTGCTGACTGGGGTAGCTGTGCAGTGGCACGTAGTGGACCCAAGGCTTTAGCTGGTAATAGAAGAATTCCTGCCATTCGTCGCCGACGTGAAACACGAGCGACTCGCACAGGAACAGATGCTTCAGGCGAAAGCTGGCCGCAACGCCACGAAAGTTAAATAGGTATTTATATTTGCAGTGGCCCTCGAAGGAGACTTCGCTCGCTGGCGGCGCATCGAGGGTATCCTTGGGTGATTTCCAGCCCTGATTCTTGGTATATTGCGCCTCCACCAGTTGCGGCTTTCGCCTGGAAAGCAAAACCAATGAATCGCGCTCATCCGAAGTGCGTGAGCCGCGAAAGAAACCAATTTCTGCTTTTTCCGCCCATGGAATTGCTCTGGAGGCCTTTTCCAGTTTCTTGCGCATCAAGTCCCAACGCCCAATGCCCGTTGGATGCAGCTTGGTGGCGGGTCCTCCAGCCCAAAACGTCCAGGCCGGGTACATAATATCCAGATACTCTGTAGTTTTCGAGAACGAGAGAACGGGTCCATTGTGCTGCCAGGAGGCGTGCAACTGAGGATAGTCCCGGGTATTGATCACCAAATCCATATTTTTTAGCTGCGGCAGCAGCTGCAGCAGAAAGTGCTCGATGCCCTGACACCGAGCTGGAAACATACAGTTATCCTCCCTATACAGCTGCTTCCCATAGATCTTGTACCTCGTCCCATATTTGCCGGCGTTTTTGATCATTTTCCGTGTGAAACCTGTTGATTTGTATGGTGCCAGATCACGTTTGATACCTGCCGCATAGCAGGTGCAATTGACGTCATTTGCATCTGTGGTGCATGGCTTGTAATTGGCCAATGCTTTTTGTATGCTTCGAGTAAATTCACCAAATTCTAAAATAAAATAAAATGCTTCAAATACGCCCTCTATAAAACAAATTAAGCTTACTTACTTTCATTCTGATCTACTCCAATTCCGGCATCTGTATTGCATACTGATGGCTCTGTGCCATCACATTGTGTCTCACATGTCGCTAGGGTTAAGCTTATTATTAAAATAATTAATAAAACATTGCTCATTCTTCAAATAAACAATACGCCGCCGCCGCCGCTGTGCGAAAAGCTATCGATATACCGTCGTGCGTGACATCGTGAGTGAGCCGTTCTATTTGGCACAACTGAGACGCAGTCTGAGAGACCATTTGTCCGAGTTGTATGAAGAGGTGCAATAATATCAACGAATTTCTCACCAGTTATCTCGCTCTGGTCACATTCATTTTGTAACAGTTACCAACTAGAGTGGAGTATCTGCAGTCATGGCGGTGTGTACACACTGACCGCGATAAAATGAAGAGAAACCAACACTACGTCGAAAGTTTGCGTGTTTAATATATAAATTTTACACGCTAAATTGCGGACGACATAATTTAATATAACGACTTTTCTTTTTTGCGATCGCCTTATTATGCGTGTGGCATATAGTCAAATCGAAAACACGTTAAACGAAACAAGCGCGAGTGTGCATTCATTCCATTGTCCATAATTTACATATGAATTTTGCAACAACAAAAGATGAAACGAATCGAAGATTAAAGAGCAATCACAGTTGACATAACTGCAAAAACACACACACACACATGCAAACATACGCAGAAATAACTATTCAAAAGTAAATTATCGAACAGCGGAAGAAGCACGTAAAAAGAAACGAAAATACATGCAAAGAAACAAAATCAACGCAAAAATTGTAATTTTGGCAACGAAAGTTGTGAGTGCGCACCACCACAGCTTAAACGAAACGTTCCCACATTGGAAAACTGCAAGAGAGGATTGAAATTTGCAACAACAAAGTGGGAGGCGAAGGCGAAGGCGAAGGCGTTGGCGTTGCCTTTGCCATTAGCGTCAGCACAGCGACAATAACAACAACAACAGCGCACCAGATGTTTGTCAAGATAGTTGCCTAATACAATTCAATGCAAAAGAGGTAAATTCAACCAATCAACCTGTAGGTGCAACTTTGTATTTACTCATACATATGCATGCGCACATGTACAATGTGTTTGTGTATTGCTCATGCTTATGTATGTATGATTAGTTTTATGTGTGTGAGTGTCTCTTGCTAATTAGAAAACAGTCTTTGGATTTTTATTGTATATATCTCTTATTTAGTTATAAAAAGACAAAAACAATTTAAGCTTTCGTATTGGGCGTTTGCACCAAGCTTTAGAGCGTGTGAAAGAGAGAGGGAGGGGACCGTGAGAGGCTGCGATTTAATTTATTTCGCTGCCGCGTTTTTGTTGGCTTTGAGCTCAGCTTCCGTTCCGCTTTGATTCGTTTGTTCGCTTCTGTCAGCCGCTTTGATTTCTTTTGTGCTTTGGTGTCTCATTTGTTTTTATCACGTCTCTGTTTATCTCGTCTTTTCCATTTAACAGTACATTTTCGACATTTTTACCGAATCTTTAATTCTCGTATTCGAATTAGTTCTCTTAAACAATATTTCTTATTGGCACAATCTATTTTAAATTTACCCACCTAATATACTTGTAATATAAACATATATAATATATATTTTATATATGTATTTTTGAGTTCGAAGTTACCCCAAAGTCCATGCTCCAAAGTAATCTATTTTATGGGCCTGCGCATTGCCAAAGTGTTGCACTTTGAGTAAGTTGGTTGGGGGCATTGCTTTTATTACTCATTGATCAAACTACATCGTTTGTTTACATAAACAAATTGCCCCTTACAGCGCTAATTATATAAACATAAATATATTCAGTGTCGATCTGATACTTGTTCCCTCGGAGTGCTCTAAACAGTAACTCTAAACGTCTCTTATCTGGTGGCCCTAGTGAGTGTCATACGTAATGTTTCAGTTTCATTGTTTTATTGCATGCACTCCCACCCAATGGGTGACTAAGAAGTGTCGCTCTTTCTCGCTCTATTCCCTCTCTCTGCACTTATGCTTTTATGTTGGTCAAGTTATGCTGCGGCAGCGCCACAGAGAGTTGTGGAGCGAGCGTGAGTGCGAGCGCGAACGCCTCGTTGAGTTACAAAGCAGCGGCCCACATCGACGGTTGTGCGTCGCCCGTTTGTTGGGTTTGTTCGTTCGTTCGTTCGGTCGCTCCGTTGCGTTTGTTCGATTATTTTCGTTAAGAAATAATAACAAAACGTTTATTGTTTAAACAAAGTGGTCGGTGCCGTTAAATTAAGCAACATTTCATATTATTATTTATGCTTATACGTGCCGTATTGATTAATCAAATGTGTATGTACAGGGTACAAGGCGCGTTCTGTTGAATTCACCACACCCGCAATACCCCGCCATCCCACCATAAGCAACGTTTGCTCTCTCTGTCTCACTATCTGCTAGTCTCTGAGCGTGTTGAGAATTTCCTTTCCAGTGCGTAGTGCATTTCAACATTAATGCTAATCTAAGAAAAAGTTCGTGTGTGGCACATCGATTAATTTGCAAGTGTTTTGTATATTCTTTGAACACATACATACATATATGCAACGTATGCATAGTTTTGTCGGACAGTTTCATATAAACTACGTGCTGGGACTTTATCGATTGGACAGTCATGTGTGTATAATTATAACAATGGCCAAGTGTGCTGCAAAGTGTTATTCGTAGCGGAGTTCATTTGATTACGTTATATTTACGTCTTGCAGTAAGTGTGATTGCAGCTGGATTGCTTAACAATAAGAACTTTTCGTTGAGTAGTGTTTCTCATACAAGTCCGGGGCAGTGGCTAAAAGTTGAATTTTTGTTTTGAAAAATCGATTTTTCTCTTTATCAAATATGTACGTGGACTCTCTTGCGCTCACTTGCTCACGCTCTCGCAGGCCGTCCTCTCATCTGGCACTGTCTCTCTCGCACCTTAACATGAACCAGCTGTTCGTGCGGCTGGGGTTCAGCTATGTCGCAATTACGTTGCTGCCAGCTCACCGGATCGAAACGGTGTTAATTTCGATTCAATGAATTAATTATGTTTGAATGTCTTTTCCTGTTTTTTCATAGATCTTCGTTGTCTTCAAACCATTTTTTTTTTCTCAGTGTAAATATCTATGTAAAAATGTAATGCCAAATAAAATTGTATACATTTGGAAAAATAAGCGGATGGACAATGCGCAAAAACGAGTAATTGAATAGATAATTAAATTTCTTTATTAATTGTTTGCCAAACTCGCATGTAAAGTGTTTTCGTACTTGAATATCCAGGCCATATATGAAGACTCAGTGAGTTGTCATCGCCGCCTACACACCAGGTGTGTGTGTTTGTGTGAGTGTGAGTGTGAGTGCGTGTGCTGGTATGACAGTTAAAAATACTGTACAATAAACTGGAATGTGATATTATCACAGAAGTTGGCTGGTTTATAATGCTGTGTTGGGGTTTCTCTTAGAATTTGAGATTATGAAAATTGTTTAGTTTATCAGGTAGATATTTGTTGACCATTGTTCGGAATCTAAAATGAAGCTTAGCCTTTATACTTGTGTTCTATAAAGTAAACTTCATTTAAACATATATTTGATCATATTATTAATTATTTCTTCATTTCTTTGCACTCCATTTCCCATTGCTTTCACTTCACATTTTAGATAAAAATTCTTCTTGTCCAGTGTAAAATATTCGTCACTCTTAATGCTGCCCACAGCGATATGCTCCTCATAGTAAACGATCGCTTTGCTTAGTATTCCTTAAACATATTTCTATATAAAATTAATTGTTCATCATTTAGGATTAATGAACTCTCGTAGGAAACCCATTTAGCACTTGACAGAAGCGCGCCTGTCAAGAAAAATAAATGTAAAACATTCTCGAATTGGGGTCAAAAATGCGTAAATCAAATAACGTCTTATGCATAATGCCAAGATAGCGATGTGAAGTGGATGCCCGCCGCAACAGCAAGACGAAGCAAACAAATATCAGAAAATACTCCGAGCAGGGATCATTGGGGTATCTATGTGCAGTAGGGCCCTAGCTGGAGAAAACTAGGTCATTTGCTGCTGGCAATCTTACGTATGGGGTTTCTTTGATTTATTTGAGGCTTTGTCTGCTTGATTTATCTCAAAAACCCAGGAGACTATTTTATTTCTGTTCCAGAGCACCACTCATATAATTAGTTAAAATGTGACTCAGGTGCTGACACAATTAGTTGTTGGCATTTGCAGCTGCTTTCCAACTGAGTTTCTTTATAATGGCCAAGCAACTGAATTAATGTAGTTAGTGTGATTTGAAATGCCGTAGATATTATATAATAATTCAAAATGTATTATATAGTATAGATATTATATAATTCAGCTTATGAAATTTATTCAAGAATGATAAATGTTTTATATATGACATATAAAGAATTTGATTCTTACTATGCATTTCCTAAGAATTTCATTTGGCCTTATGTGTAGATAAATCCGTATAATACATATATATTTATTGTTCAGTTCAGTTTAATCAGCATATTCTGATAATCCATTCTCTGTTCTTATTTTCTAAAAGCATCGATAATTGAAATTCAGGGTAATATGGTTATATATTATATATAGATGTATTAGATCCACTAGCTTAGACGATCTACCCATAATTCTTATACAAATCATATAATAGCTATAGTATGTTTAAGGTCAATTTGGTCGAGGTACAGACCATCTACAGGTGAGGCACTCCCAGCTACAGCTTTCTTTCTCATTTCTTTTAAAATCTTCGATAAGATTAAGTCCATAAGAATCGATAAAAGCTATATATACGTTTGGTTTATAGATACCCTTTTGGCAATCTTCCTTTTCTGTCAGTCGAAGTACCTCCTTGTCACGAAATTCTTTCTTTCTTTCTTTGTGATTCACACAGTTTTTTATATAAATAATTGGATTTGAGATTGCTGTTCAAAACGTAATTTTATACTGTAACAACGGGTCTATTGTTGCCTTTGTTGTAGTGTAAAGAACTCAGAAACGTTCACACACAGCTTTGTTTATAATATAAATAAATGCATGCATATGGATATACGAGTTTATAACTATATATACATGAAATGTGATACATTTATCGCTTTTTAATTCAATCTGCTCTACATGACTTATATTTCACGATTAGAATGCAAATCAATAAACAGGCGGAAAGTAGTCTTATAATATTTTGTGTAATATAATCCATATTTAATCCTTTTTAAGGCGGAAGTACGTGAGTCACAAAAAAGCTAAAAGATTTCAATAGTCGCTATTCAAGTCATCGATTGTCATCGTTGAAGGTCGACAACGACCCACATACGCAGTTTCTTTCTCTCTCTCTCTGTGACTATATACATGCACGTAGTATATTTCTATATATCTGTACTCATGTATGTGTATATATGTCTGTGTAAATACATAACTCAATATTGTTTTTTCTGCATCCATCTTGGCGGTGCGTGTTCAAGTGCTTAATTCTGTTTTGAGACCGAACCGCATGCTACGCTCAACTGCGCCTCCATTGACGTTGACATAGTTGTATATATATATATATATATATATGATATATATATATATATATATGATATATATGATATATATATATATGCTTGTCAGAGCCATCGTTTTTCTTGTCACACCCTAAAAATTGATTGCACGGGAAACTTTTCGTATTTGCTGACATAAATATTATAATCGTTTCGTTATGAAATAAAACTTACATTTATGCTCATAGATCACTTTCACTGGCTATACTTCACGCCTTATCTAAATATTATATGCATTGCAAACGAGTATATTAGTTCTCTGTGTAAGTTTGTTTAACAAGATAGAAACTTGGCATATATAAGCGAGACAGAAGGAGGCAGAGACAGAGATAGAAAGGAAGCAGACGAAGACGCAGTCCGAGCTCGAACTGAACAGGCAACCAGATCAGGCAGAACAAAGCGCCGACTTGATGTAGATATAGATAAACGATATGATTGCAAAATATTTATCTTTGCATAAGTTTTGTTGTCTTCGAAGCCTGAATAAATATTTTGTAGAATTTGTGTTCTTTTGTTACACTCAATGCTCGCTACGCCCTAGAAACTCCCCATGTATAAATCGACTTCAATTAGTCTCAAAATCTGTGCATTTGCTATATGCTGTATTACCTAATGGTTATAATGAGCATGATATATATTATATGATACGTAAGGCCTACTGGCGATGCCTAATAAGCTAAAGACTTAAGTTTCTGGCGCTTGACTTTGCTCTTTGATTATAGATCTTTGAATTTTAGAAAATTAAACATTTATTGCCGCTGTTCATGTTTGTGCCTGGAGCGCAATTGAATTCCTTGCCGAATTCCTCGGAGTTGCTCAGGGGCCCGTTGACATCCCAGCGCTGCGGTGTGTGCTGCATGAGTGGCATTGCCTCCGAGGGGGGCTGCTCGTGCTGCCTGGCCCAGCAGCGCAGCTGAGCGAAATAGATGAAAAATAGCTGCGTATTGGTGAAGTTGAGCTCGGGCAGTGTTTCGCGCAGCAGCAGTGGAATCATTTTGGAGTCCACCTGCTCCAGCCAATTCAGATAGGCATTGAAGGCCACATTGAGAGCGCCAGTCTCGGCGATGATCTCTCTCAGTCTCGTGGCATTGCGAAACTCGCTGGGCTGATCCGACAAGTAGTTGCTGTACTGAGCACGCTGGCATTCGGTGGCATTGCGATAGCCGGACATGGTTAGCTCATTCCAGGGCGCCGTCGCCTGCGGATGCTTGTTCCAGCCGTCGTCATCGAAGGCCTGCAGTAGGGCAGCGGCCAGACGCTGTCCCAGCAACGCATACCTCAGCGCCTTCGGATAGTAGTGACTGTAGTAGGGCGCCTGCATGAGGCCCCAGCCCACGAGCACTGCCTGCTGGCGCGGCACCAGCGCCGCGCGCACCTCGAACGCATTGAGCGTGTCCTCGGGCATCTGGCCGAAGTCGTTGCCGCGCAACTTATTCAGATACTCGCGCGAGTTGTAGCGCAGCGTTGTCTCCAGCTTGCGCCAGTAGTCTTCGGTCTTCTGGAAGTGCAGGCCAGCCAGATCGACGCCCTGGTAGTCCGGGAACTGCGTGTGATACTGGGCCAATCGGGTGCGCGCTGTGCGTCGATCACTATCGTCCAGCCAATCGACTCTCAGCTGCTGATCGAAGGCCTTCACAAGATCACTGAACACGTCTTCCATGTCGTGCTGCACGTCGTCGCGCTGCACGTGCCGCTGGTACATGTCGCCCAGCACCTGTGGGAAGAGTCGCTGCATAACGCGAACGCACTGACCCGGACGCATCATCGCCTGCTCCTCGGGCGGCTGATTGAGCTCGAGCAGAGCGCGATATAGAATGTAACTGGAAATCGTCACTTGATTGTTGGCCTTCGCCGTGCGCGCCAGGTGGGCCAGGTAGCTCTGGGAGCGCAGGTACACGTAGTCCGGGTAGCCAGTCTCCACAATATTCTCCACGAAGAGCTTAAAGTCCAGCCAGTTGCCCAGCTTGGTGGTTAGCTCGGTTAGCTTCATGCGTGGATACTGCGTGCTGCCGCCGGGCTGCTGGCGCAGTCGCTCCTGCCCGACGCGTGAACGTCCGCTGTAGATGGGTGGGTTGTCCTGAGTGCTGGGCTCCACGACTGGCAGTGTCTCCTGCTCGCGCATGCGCTTGCACAGCTCGAACTCGAAGCGTATTATATCGCCGCCAAAGCGTGCCGCCTCTCCGCTCTCCATCTCAAACCAATCCCGCATATTGTCCGCCACTTGCTGCTGCATTTGCTCGTAGATCTCGTCGCGCACATTTGCCTGGCGCGTGGCGATGGCATTGCAGTGCTCGGTCGGTATGATGGTGAGCCGTGGCTCGCCCAGGTACACACTATTGCCGCTCATCTGGTGCAAGTTGAGATCGACATCGAGTCCAATCAAGATGTCCAGACCGTAATTGCGGCGCAGCGCGGCGAGCATCTGTAGCCAGTGGTAATCGTGTTTCCAGTGCGAGTTCGCCACGCTTCGCAGTCCGCCGTGTTCGCGCAAGACTTTCATCAGGAACTGGCGGCGCTCCGCGGCGTTGCCCTCCACGGCCACGCAGGAGTCGTAGAAGCTGCGCACTTTGCGCACGTTGGCAGCGCTCGCGGGACTCAGCTCGTTGGGCGTCAGCGGCAGAGTCAGCAGCTGCTGCAGCTGCTCCACGATGCTCGACTCCATCAGGTGCTGCGCCGTTATCAGCTCACTTCCGCGCAGCTGACGCGTGTGATAGCGTCTCCAGTTGCCGCAGGTGTACTCATAGAAGTCCACGCAGGGATCCGCACTCAAATTCATATACTTGAGCATGTCCCTGGAGATGCTTTGGCGCATTCGCTGCTCCAGGCGCCTGTCCACGATGCTGTTGAGGTTGCTATTGCTGTGGCCATGAATGTGCATGGCCGCCGGGGCAGCAGCGCCTAGACGATTCACATTGTTATTGAACCTGAGTGCCGCGCGCGCTTCGTAAATTTCCATTGCCAGCTGAAGCAAGCAGAGCAGCAAAAATAGTGCAAATCGTGTTGTTCTCATTTTAGCGTTTCAGCATCAACTGAGCTCCGCTCCAGCATATAGATTGATAAGCACGGCTTGGGCGTATCATTTATTCGCTCATGAACTTGAAGAATTGGGTCAAGTGTGCGCTCAATGTGCTTCTAGCTCTAGTTCCTGGGGTTATCGCCGAAGAGACGAGAGCACGAGAGAGAGAGAGAGAGAGAGAGAGACGAGTGCCAAACAGAAGTAAACAAAAAGTCGACCTCGCACGTAGCTAACTCTGAATGAACGCAGGTCTATCGATTGCTTAAGAGATTTAGCCATGTTTGTTCGTTGATTCTGTCGATTATTTAATCGATTTAGCATAGCTAAATCTGAATGAATGTCAATGTTATCGATTCAAGTGTAACGATTATGTAATCAATGTATTTATTTATCGATTGCTTAATTGATTTTGAAATGTTTGTTCGTCTTTCCTTATATACCTCGCACTTAGGTTACTCTGAATGGACGTAAATGTTATCCAAAGCAAACTCATTCGGGTCTATCGATTGCTTAATATATTTAGCCATATTCGTTGGTCGAATCTATCGATTGTTTAATCGATTTAGCAATGTTCGTCCGTCACTCTTGCTATAGCTCAAACATATCTAACTCTGAATGAATGTCAATGTTATCGATTCAAGTCTAACGATTATGTAATCAATTTATTCAATCTATCGATTCCTTAATCGATTTAGTCATGCTCGTCCGTCACTCTTTCTGTATAAACTTGTTTGGCTAGCTGCGCGATAAAACATAGAACAGATTCAAGCAGCAGCTGTATGCAGAGCTCAGGGTCCAGACAGACTCTTAGGGTCTATACTTATTCAAGTAAAAACATGCTATGTGGTGAAAAAAAATACTTCCGTTTGTATTTTATTAAGGTTATTAAGGTTAATCATATAAGCTAGTTCAGTAGATGAAACACTTTTCCGAGGGATTCATTATGGATCCAGAGGGGCAATGGAATTCACGTGCGAACTCAGCCAAGTTGCGCAGTGGCCCGTTGACGGCCAAACGTGCCCAGCTGTGGGTCTGCCGGACGCTGTATGTGATCGTTGGCCATAGGTCTGGGAGCTGCTGTGGCTGCCTTTCCTTCGGCTGGCAGTGCTGTTGGGCAAAGGCTAGGAAGAAGAGCGCCGTATTGGAGTGGTTCAGATCGGGCAGAGTCTCCTTGGACAGACGCACGAAGTCGTTGTTGGGCGCCTGCAAGCTTAGCCAGTTGAGGTACGCATTGAAGGCAACATTTAGAGCGGCGCTGCGATTTATCAGCTGCTTCGTTGCGGTCTCATTGCGCTGCAGATACTCCTCGACCTGGCGGGCAAAGCACTCGCTGCGATTGTGGTACCGCCAGGCGGTCAATGGGTCCCAGTTGTCATGCTCGAGCAAACCCGCCGACCAATGCAGCTCATCGAAGGCGGAGACCAGCGGACGTGCTAGGCTAACGCCCAAGGTAGCATAGCGCAGAGCGTGACCGTAGCGCTCGTCGTAGTCCGGCGGCTGCAGCAGCGCCCAGCCCAATTCCAAGCGCCGCTGCAACGGTCGATAAGTCACGCGCGTCTCGTAGGCCTCCACGGGATCAGCGGGCAATGGCAGATTCTCCTCAGCCTGACGCTTGAGCTGCTGCAGCTGCACTTGGCCCATCAGCTGACGCAGATTCTGCCAATAAGTGCTGCGCTCGAGCTGTAGCTTCAGTATCACTGGCTGCTCATAGCTGGGCATTGACAATTGCAATAGACTCAGCTTGCGCTGGGCTATGCGTCGGCTGCCCTCCTCCAGCCAGTCGGCGCTGACGCTGCGCTTCAATGCTTCCTGTAGCTGTTCGTAGAGCTGCAGCAGCTGCTGCTGCTTCGCCTCCTCCAGGGCGTAGCGTGCCGCATAGAGCTCACCCAGAGCTCTGGGCAGCAGTTGCTTGACCTTATTCAAGCACAGAGCTGGCCTCTGCTCCGGCGTATCGCCCAGCGGAAATGTCAGGGCGGCCACTGCTCGATACATGATGTAATTAGCGATTTGAGTGCTGTTGCGTGTGCTCAGCGTGCGCTGCAGCTGGCGATAGTATTTCGGCGCTGCCATATAGACGGGCCTGAAGACAGTTTGTTCGTAGACACTGTTCACGTAGGTCTCCAAGTCTAGGCTGTAGAGTTGGCCCAGTTCCGCTAGAGTCTTGCGCGTGAAGTTCGACGCGTACAAATGTAGCTCGGCGTCCCATGGCTCAAGGCCTTGCATCGCCTCGCAGAGCTCATGCTCAAAGCTAATTATCTCAGCCGCCAATCGGGCCGATTCTTCGTTGCCCATGGCCAGCCAGGTCTTGAGCTGTTCCGTCACGAGACGCTCAATTTCCACATAGGCCGCGTCGCGCTTGCCGAGGCTGAGTCGCTGGCTGCACAGCTCGTTGGGCAGCAGAGTCGCGGGCTCGCTGAGGTAAATGCTATTCTCCTGCACGCTGCCGTAATTATAGCTGACACGCAATCCAATCAATATGTCCATGCCGTAATGTCGTCTCAATCTTCCGGTTATTTGCGCCCAATTATATTCCCGATTATAGGCGCTCCACTTGGCGCCGGGCACCGCCGGAAAGCCACCATTTTGCTGTATGAACTCGCTGAGAAAGTCCTGCTGCTGACTGCGCTGCGCCTCGGCAATTAGACACGACTGATAGAACTCCTTGGCCTGACGTGCCAAGCCACTGTCCTTGCGATGTGCCGCCTCCTCGAGCAGCCGCTGCAAGTCTATGTCGATGCGCTGCTCGACCCTCAGCTGCGGCGTCGTCTCCGTCTCCCAATTGCCGCAGGCGTACTCATAAAAGTCTGTGCAGGGATTGGCGCGCAGATTGATGTGACGCCGCATCTCATGCGCCTTGCTCTGCCGCACCGTCTGCTCCGTTTGAAAGACGCGCTGAAAGCCAGCACTATCATCGCCAGGTGCTGGCCCAGGTAATGCGAGCAGCAGCATCAGCGCGAGCAGAAACTTTGTATTGCCAGACTCTGACATGCTGCTACATCTTTGAGTCGCTCTCAACTACTGCTGTCCAGTGTCGTCGCAAGGCTTGGCCTCAAACTGGAGCTGATTAGAGCTGCAGAGTTCATTACGGGGTTATCAAAGAGAGAGGAATTGGGAGACGAAAGGGAGAGAGAGTTTGAGAGTGGTGTGCGTTCATTCCGGGGTTATCAAGAGAGAGTGAAGGGAGAGGGATGAAGAAGTGGGGTAGAGAGAGGTAAAGAGAGAGGGAGGAAGAGGGAATTCGAGAGTGATACGCGCTCTTTGCCTCTGGAATGAAATGCTGACTGTGCTTAAGCTGGGAGATACGTAAAAGCTATATAAAGAGCAGTGAGCGACTAGCAGATACCCTGAGTGAAGTATTAAATAATTATGCTAAATTGCATATATATAAATTTTGGGGTGGTATCGGAGATATCGATATCGATATTGACATTCCTCGTCAATATTGCCTATTTAGGCCTAGCTTAGCCTGTTTTCCTCGTCTTGCCTGTTTAGAGAATGGCATCAGAAAGCGTCTAGCATGTGCATAACTTTATTGGACCTTTCGATTACATATATATTATGTATGTATGTATGTATGTGCGTGTGTATCTGTAGTGGAAGATTTCTGTCTTAGCTAGAAAGTTTTAATAGAGTGCGCACTTGAAGCGAGCATTGAGCTTATCGCTTTTGGAGCAGCTGAAGGCATGCGCAAACTGCTCAGAGTTCGAGAGAGCCGTATTCACGCGGAACTGTTCGGGCAGCTTGTCGAAGAGCTCAACGGACTGCGGATAGTCGGAGCAGTAGAGCTGAGCATAGGCCAAGAAGAAGAGTTCGTTCTCCGTGTGCTCGAGCAGCGGGAGGCGTTCGCGATTATAGATCTCAGGCGTTTCGGCAGAGTTCTTGAGCCACTTGGAGTAGGCGCGATAGGCGATGCTTAGAGCGCCATTGTCGGCAACAATGCGACTGAGTAGTCCCTTGTCATGGACGGGCTTCTCTCGGAACTGCACAAAGACTGCGTACTGCTCTTGGAAGCATTGGGCGCGTCGCAGGTAGGAGGTCTCCGAGACGATGTCCCACCAATTGTTGCGGTAGCCATGGCGATCGTAATGCCGGCCCACATCGTCGAAGCCATGGAGCATCTGGCGGGCGAGCAGGACGCCGATGGTGCCATATTTCAGGGCGTTCGGATAGACGGGATCCCAGAAGAAGCGCGCTTGCAGAAAGGTGATCGGAATTTGCATCTTGTTGGTGGTCAGCTCATAGTGGGGCACCTTATACACCTTGTCGGTCAGCTGCGGCTCCTCGACCAGCTTAGCCAGATGTCGCTGTGTGCGCCATTGCAGCACCTTCACCAGATTCGCATAGAACTGATCCTGATGCAAATTCAGGCCGTACATCTGGCGTATCAGCTGTGTGTCGTCGTGATTGCGGAACTGCAGCTCCAGAGCCTCGAGCTTGGCAATCGCCTTCTGGCGCGTCTCGAGCGTGAGCCAATGCAGATCCGTGGATGCCTGCAGATCCTCGCGAAAGACGCGCTTAATGTCCGCCCAGGTGGACTGCAGCTCATTGATCATCTGCATGTTGTTGAAGTTGCGATGGAAGAGGCTCTCCAAGTGCTGCGGGAAGTATTCTCGCACCAGCTGCACGCACCAAATGCCCGGCTGCACATGATGTGGCACGCGTGCCTGATCGAGTGCGTCCAGGGCGCGCCAGATCGTGTAGTTGGCCAAGTGCAGCTTTGGCGTATTTCGTATCACGTCCACCAGATTCGACATGTAATCCTCGGGTGTCTCGTACAGATCCACGTACAGCGTGTCATTGTAGATCATTTGCAGATAGCGACTGACGTCCACGTAGCTGCCGTACGCGGCCTTCATCTCGGCCGCTGTGCGCTGTCGCGTCGTCTGCTCCAGGGTCAGCGATGGATTGTGCGGCAATCCCTTGGCTAGCTGCTGCTCGATGTGCAGCACCTGTGAGGCGACCTCATGCTGCCAGCGCTCCGACTGCTCCGGAAAGTAACCATGGAGCTTCTGTCTGATGGTTTCCTCGTAGTGCTCGCGCGCCCCATGATAGGCCGCGTCCAGATATTGACGCCGAGTGCCCAGGGGCAGATGTGGTGCGCCGATCTTGAGGCGATGCATGTGCTCCTCTTTGAAGTCGAGCACCACGTCCAGGCCGATGAAGATGTCGACGCCCAAGCGCCGCTTCAGCATGGCCACGACCTGCAGCCAATCGTACTCGTAGTAGTACCACGAGGGCACACGAATCTCCGGCCAGCCGCCACGGAAGTCGGTCACCTGCAGCAGAGCGGCCAGTGCCGAGCGCGTGTCATTCGCCTGGTCATGGCACGAGACATAGAAACGTTTCAGCAGCCGATCAGCGCTGCTGTCGCCGTTCGTCTTTGTGCTCTTCAGCATGTCGGCGCTCTTGCGCACGAACAGCTCCTGCAGCTCCTCCAGGTAGTTCGTCTTCTTGTTGTGCAGCCGTGCGGGATGCAAACGCGGCCAGTTGCCGCAGGCGAAGTTGTAGAAGTTGTCGCACGGCCTCGGCTCGTCCGTGCTCAAGTAGGCCTTGATGTGCGCGGCCTTAGCCAAGCGCAAAATGTCCGTCGTATAGTTGTGCGCCGCAGGATATGCACCGGCGCCAGCACCGGCGCCGGCGCTGAGCCAGGCCAGCGACAAGAGCGACAAGCCTATGAGCACTAATCGCTTGCAAAGATCCATTTTCGTTGCCGATGCGCTTCGTTTAGTTGTTGATAGAAAACTAAGCTCGAATTGAGTTTTGCGTCGATTTTTGACTTGGGGCGGCGCCGGCGACGGCTGCTTATCGTCGTCGTCCGCCTCGTCAGCGTCGCTTGATTAATTAATTAGCTTTATTAACCGTTGCAACAAATTTTTTTGCTCTCCATTTTAATAACCCCGCTGACCCAATTCAATTCGCTGTTCTTCTCTCACTCTCACTTGATCAGGCAGCCGTCGGCTCTCGCGCACTTGACCCCACAAGGTAGTGAGCACTCTATGCCCTGTAGAGCATGGCGTGGGGTATATTGATCAGCTGTTGGGCAGATGGAGTAGAATATCGGAATTCGATTTGTCTATATGCAGTTGATATAGTCGTATATCGTATGTTCAATAATTGAAGCAACAGCTCCACCTCACATTTAGGGTATCTCATAGTCATGCACACCCTGCCCGAACACTCTCACTTGTTTTGCTTTTTGTTTTTTTTTTTTTTTTCGCCTGTCGCTTTTAGTTCTAATGAGTCTATGTTTTTCCTAGTTGCTTTGCGCTGCCCAAGGTTGAGATCGTTTTACATACGAGAGAAATTGTGAATGAATGAATAATGAAAATTTGTGTTTTCCTCATTTAAGCTATGTTTGCCTAACGCTTGCTTAATGCTAATTAATGTATCCCTTATTCACAAATTTGTCTCTTTTCAGGAACAACAATATTATTTATTCTTCTGAATTTCTGTAATACTTTGAATGACTGGCGTCCCTAATTGAAGCGGCCCTAAAAGTGTTTGACTAGAAATTTTATAAAATATTCTGTGAGGAGCAACGCAGTAATAAAAGAAACTTCACAAACGGTAAGAAACAAATTATATTTTGTATATGAATATCGTTTACGATATATGACTATCGTTTATGTTATTAGAATATTGTTGACAAAGAAACGAATATTTATTGATTAAGTGTGAGTATCGTTTACGATATGGGAATATCGATTACGATATGGGAATATCGATTACGATTTGGGAATATCGTTTACGATATGGGAATATCGTTTACGATATGGGAATATCGATTACGATATGGGAATATCGTTTACGATATGGGAATATCGTTTATTTTATAAAAATATTGTTGACAATATACACATATTTATTGATTAGCCGTGAATATTGTCTACGATACAGGAATATCGTTTATTAGAATATGTTTGAGAATATACAAATATTTCTTTCTAAAGCGTTAATATCGCTTACGATATATAAATATCGCTTACGATATATAAATAACGTTTTGTTACATCAATTTCGTTCACTATTTATGAATATTCTTAAATATCGTTTTTTGTATATCGTTTACGATATTAGTTCAAAACGGCTTACTTGAATAAATAAGTGTACTTCTCCGATATTAGTTGCTCGTATACAGCTGCCCATTCCCATTTATTGATTATGATTAATACTGCTAATTGCCGTTAGCCCACGATCACTTTTAGAGTTTTGCCCATGAGCCGCGTGTCCGGTTCAAGTGACTCGATGCTTGTGTTGTACGTGATATGGTAGCCGTTATCATCGGCCGTGTAGAAGGCAGTCTCCGTATAGATGCTGTTGGTTGCATTCTCATCCTTGCCATTCAATAAGACGCTCGTGGTGCGGCTGCCGGTGATAATCAGCTCGGGCTCTGCTGCCGTTGTGTTGAGCACAGCTGTTTCATTGCGCTCAGTGTTCTTTTCACGTATGCTGAGAAAGTCGATAGAGAGTTAATTTTTCACATATTTCGATATGTCAACTCGTTGCAGAAAACTTACTGAAATTCGTAGAGCACTGTCGCGGCATAATTACTCTCGATATACCCGCATAGCAGCAGCAAGATGCACAGTAACTGCAAAATATTTATGATTATTAGAAATTACAAAATAATTTTGCTATTTCACAATTTAGTTAAATTCTGTCACAGCTCAACTCACTGCGATTCCTTTCGACATTCTAGTTAAAGCTCCTAAAGTGCACTAAGCGCGTAGAATAATTTCTATCCATGTTTGATCTAAGCCAATCAATAGATCGGGTAGATCGGGATTCCATATAGTACTCCAAACGAGTTGAACCGGTTGCAATTGAGACACTCGGAATTGGAAATTATTGAATGAGCTGCTTATTCTATGGTCTGTTCAGATAAACAAGTTTTCGTTTAATAAATTATCAATGCTCGTTCAGAAAGTGAAAAGTCTATATTGATTGTGGTGCAGTAAATCGAACTTAACTTGGGAAAGGCGATATATTTCTGCGCAGCTCAACTATCTCCGAGCTGTTGAGCTCTTGTAATGTCAGCGAGTATTAAGCAGCCTTGTACGCCCCACTGCAAGCGTCTCACGTGTGTTGAGAGCTCGATTTTCCGATTGCATTGACCGGCAGTCAAGATCGACATTAATAACTATTTTGATTATCAACGACAGCAGCGGCGACGGCGCAATTACGTAAATAAAATACAGAGGGGAAAATCACGGAGACTTTTGGAAAAGTTTTCACTTTATTACTTACTTTGTAGACTTATATTAAATATGTTAATTTAATCGATGCAAAACTATTAGATAATTCCCATTTGAAATGCAGCTAATTGTCACATGTAATTGAGCTTATCTGATTAGTTGGATTAATATTGTAAATTAGCTTAGCCGAGACGTGTGAGAATTTTCAAGAGCTTAGCACTCAATCGCGGCTCGAAACCCATTGGCTTTATGTCAGTTGTGACACTTCGATTGTGATCATTTGAATTGATTCTTAAAGTTTCCATTGTCGTGTCCGCTGCATCAGCATTGATCGTTGGAATTATTTGAGTGTGCTTGCCCTCTAAGGCTTCCATTGATGTCTTTTTTTGCTGATCTTTTGAACTTGTTTCTATTATGGAAGTCTTTTCTCTTAAGGGCTCCATAGTTGTGTTCTCTTCAATCTTTATATTCTCCTTTAATTCCTTCCTCTTTGGGCTGGTCTGTGTTGTGTTGGACGTCCATTTAATGGGCTCCACTGTTGTTGTCCCTTCAACTAAGTCTTCATTTATCGCGTTAGCTTTGGCTAAGGCATTTGATTTTACTCTAGCTGTGAACAAAAGATCTTCGGGTTTCATATTTAAGTGAAGTGCTCCGATGCACACGAATCCCAAAAGCAGAATAGTAAAGATTATCTATATAAATCATAGAAAACAATAATAATTTAAGCATCTGTCGAGCAGCTGAATTGAACAATTAAATACTTACAGCTGACTGCATTTTAGTAGTTGAACTGCTCGTTCGACTCTCAGTTCAGCATGTTTTATAGTCGTCGATTGTCGATTCGTTAGCAATTCATAGAAATACCCATTGGATTCGAACATGGTCGACGTTGGGCGTTACAAATCTAACACAGTTAAATAGTCAATTGGAGTTTTCGAAATAATCCAGCCCTAATTAGGTGATGATGTTGATGAGCCTAGGCAGCGAAATAAATTTCAAGACTTCCATCGAGTATTTCCCAGAGGAAAATGCTTGGATAAATATAGAAATGTATTTGAAACTATTTAGGTTTTATTAAGCGCTCATTATATTCCCTGCTCTGGTCAAGGGTTTTCCTTGGTCTTGCCAAAAAGAGCAAAATTATTTCTATAAAAATTATGAGTAGACTGTAGACTGAGGGTGCATTGGGGTGTAATAAATGATAATATGTATTTAATGAATAATAATAATGGAGTATTGTTTAAAGGAAGTTTTTTTGAACTATGCTAAAAAGGATATATTAGAGTATAGAATACTACTAAACAGGTCTCAGAGCTCAAAAGTAATTTATTCTTTGGACTATTCAAGTCTCTAATAATATACGTTTTGAGCACGTTTATTCATGTTTTTTAATGCCATATAATTCTGTTGGCTGCTGTAATTTTACTATATGCATTAATTAATTTTACAGTCAATAACTAACAGTAACTTTGAGGAGTTGAATTTCATCAAGATTGAAAATGCATTCGTATGGAAATGAGAAAAGCGTCGAAAGGGTTTTGCACAGTGAAAATTCAGCCTCTAATCTTATGACGAAATATATTCAATCATATTTAATCGATCATATTTAATCAATAATATGTAAACCTGAAAATCAAAATTTAAAGTTAAGGAATCCATTGAAAAATTGTGAAATTTCTTTCAAGTGATTTATTTAAAAATTAATTTTTGGGAACATATTTCATTAATAATAAAAATAACTTAAATTATTAAAGTTTCATGTATAACTGACCCGTTTTTCGGTTTGATTTAAAACTTATGAATATAGTTAGGAATATTTTTAGCACGTAAACATCTTAGGCCAGAATTTTTAGTAACTTTGCGGATAGATGATTTACTGGCTCGGCTGGATACCGTGCATTGGAGTGTTTTCCTTTCAGGGTCACAGCATAAAGTTGGCTGCTGTTGGCGAAAGTGGATAAAATTTGCTCCAATTTGATGTGGTTTCCGATCTGCCTGAGAAGAATCTGCTCTAGTTGTGGCTTGTGTTGGTCCTTGTCGGCGGGGCTGCTTCTCGATGCTTGGCTGGCTGTAGAGCTGAAGTTTTGCTCTTGGCTTATCACTTGGTGTATTTGCTCTGTTCGACTTTGAATTGATTTTAAGAGTTGATCGTACGATGAGCTTTGGCTTTTATAGTCGCGCGTCTGTGTGTCGAGTGCATTGGCCACGGCATACGGCACACGACACGTCGCCAGATGTAAGATCGGCGCGCGTCAGTGCTTCGTGTTGCAATCGCTCGGTAGTTTCCCAGTGCACTTACAACGGCTCTCAATACAAAAGAAAAGTCAACTGCTCGTGCCATTAACTGTCATTAAATCGATACTATTTAAGTAGATTTAGTCATCCAAGGGCTACATTTCATAGGTCCAATAACACATGCAAACTATATCGATTACCCATTGGCCGTGATTCACACTTTTGCAATGAAACTAAAATTTAATTAAAATTAAATAGTTTATTAAGAGCAGTTAGTAGTTGTAATAATAATATCATTGTGGGTAGGTAAAGAGAGAGGCAACAGGGGGAAAATTCGAGAAATTAATCAGGCAAATGAGCTGTGTGTATTTAGCCATGTTTACCTGCCTGTCCTTGATATTCGTAAATCTCTATAAATGTTAAGATTCGTGTTTTGGGGCATTAAGCTAGAGATATCTAGGATATCTTTACTCAACCATAATTCTGACAATCCGTGAAGCTATTTCTCAGAGTTGGCATAGGCTCTGTACAGGCTTTTGGCTATTTCTTAGTTGGGAAATTCCAACTTTTTCTTTCTAAATAATTAATAAGTTAACATTAATTTATATATTACATTTTACATATTTTTTTTGTTGCTTTAAATATGCTTGGAAAAATTTAAAAATATATTTTGACAATTAATAAATAAATCAATGAAAATTCTAAAAATCTTAAAATTTGTGTGCAAATTGAAATTGTGATGAAAACTGTTTGAAAATATTTTTGAGAGGGGATTTTTGCGTAGAGAATATTTCATATCCGAAAATTTTCTTTTCACATTTCCCGTTTAAGTTATTAAAAGTATTTTGTTTTCGTATCAGTTAAAAAATGTTTTTTCACAACAAAGCAAACAAATCGAAGAAAAATGAAAGCAAAGTAAACCTTAAATATTTTTATTATTTTTGTTGTTTGTGTTTATGCGAAAGAAACTCACGTGATTCCCCTCTTCAAAATTATTTATTTTCAGACATTCAAAAAAAAAGAAAGATAAAGAAAAAGAAAATAGAAAAGTGTTTAACGCGACTGGCAGAAAAAGAAAACAGATCTCCATAGACAAGTCGAGCTCATGTCGAGCCCAATAGGCACAAAAGCGCAAGACAGATAGAGAGAGAGATATATATATATAGAAAGAGAAAGAGAGAGAGAGAGAGAAAGAAAAAGATAACCAAAAACGCATTTTTCTATAACGTTAACCAATTAATGAATGAAACGTATCGACAAATCGGCTAGCGTTAAACGAGAAAACACGTAAGCATACACAGTGTGGGGTTTTCTGTACCGCTGTGCCGCGGCAGCACCATTGGCTACCATGGGCGCCAACGTCTCGCAGCTGGAGCGTGAGATCGGCTCCGAACTGTTTCCGCCCAACGAGCACTACTTCGGGCTGGTTAACTTTGGGAATACGTGCTATAGCAATTCGGTGCTGCAGGCGCTCTACTTCTGCAAGCCTTTTCGCGAGAAGGTGCTCGAGTACAAGGCCAAGAACAAGAGGCCCAAGGAAACGCTGCTCTCCTGCCTGGCGGACCTCTTCTACAGCATTGCCACGCAGAAGAAGAAAGTTGGCTCGATTGCACCGAAAAAGTTCATAACCCGCTTGCGCAAGGAGAAGGAGGAGTTCGACAATTATATGCAGCAGGATGCACACGAGTTCCTCAACTTCCTGATCAATCACATCAATGAAATTATCCTGGCGGAGCGCAATAGTGGCAAGGCCATTGCGGCCGGGCCGAGTGTGCCGGCCTTAGCCAGTGGCGCCGCGCCGGGCAATGGCAATGCCACGAATGCCAAGTCCAGCTCGAATTCCAATTCATCGAATTCCACATCGACTTCAGCTTCAAATGGGAACTGCAGCAACTCGACGGGATCGCTGAGCGTGCTGGATGGCAATGGCAGCGTCACAGCGACCACAACGCCAATCGGGCAGACGAACGGCGCCAATACGGAGCCCACATGGGTGCATGAGATCTTTCAGGGGATACTCACGTCGGAGACGCGCTGCCTGAACTGCGAGACTGTGAGCAGCAAGGACGAGAACTTTTTCGATCTGCAAGTGGACGTGGATCAGAACACATCGATCACGCATTGCCTGCGCTGCTTCAGCAACACGGAAACGTTGTGCTCCGACAACAAGTTCAAGTGCGACAACTGCTGCAGCTATCAGGAGGCACAGAAGCGCATGCGTGTCAAGAAGCTGCCCATGATATTGGCCTTGCACCTGAAGCGCTTCAAGTACATGGAGCAATTCAATCGGCATATCAAGGTCTCGCATCGTGTTGTCTTTCCGCTTGAGCTGCGCCTGTTCAACACCTCCGACGATGCTGTGAATCCGGATAGGCTCTACGATCTGACCGCTGTGGTCATACACTGCGGCTCGGGCCCCAATCGTGGCCACTACATAAGCATTGTCAAGAGCCACGGACTCTGGCTGCTCTTCGACGACGACATGGTCGATAAAATAGAAGCCTCAACCATCGAGGACTTCTACGGGCTCACCTCGGACATACACAAGTCCTCCGAAACGGGCTACATTTTGTTCTATCAATCGCGCGATTGCGCTGCATGAATAACCGGAAATGTTTTCCAAATTCTATATATTATATACTCTGCTATAGCCTGTGTCTAGGCAATTTGTATGTTCATTCATTTTATAACAATAACAAATATAATCATAATAAACAATGATAATCGCTAGCTACAAGTGTCAGCATTTGTTTCTTTGCCTTTGCGCTAGGTCAGTATTGCCTAGAGGCCGGCCTGCATATAAATATATATATTATATAGTCAATCATGAGAATTCCCATGCAACTTGCTAATTACTTAGTAATTGCCACGCTTCGTATTTCAATGGAATTTTCTTCTTCGGCCTGTGCTCAGTTGGTCAAGTCAGAAACAATTCCAAATGTGGCTTATGTGTCACGGGCGCCCACGAGGCATGTAGTTGCTTAGTCTAGAGAATTTCAGTTCATAAATCTAAGCTACGTAATGCTAAGATCTATTAATAGCTCTAGACTATGTAAATACAGTTAATAAGGCGAGGTTAATGGACCTCACGTCTGAGAGATTTACGAGCAAGCCAAGTTCTAATGCATATTTCACAACTATTTTTATGTAATAAATGACTATTTTAAATCTAGTTACTATTGTATTGATATATGAGATAGTGAGTTTCGTGATTTATAGAAGGTAAACTCATGCAGTTGAAATGTATGTCGAAGCTTGGCCCAAGCACAGATATAGATATATCTGTATGTATATTATCAATTTCATAAAATCGATTAATTAATCGATAACAAGAATTAAATCATAAAATCTATATATGGATAAATAATAAAAATAAACTCTTTGAGCCTACCAGAGCTGAAGTAAATGTAATAATAATAAATATATATATATATATATATATATAAATATATATATATATAAATAATATAAATAAAATATATATAAATATATATATTTAGATATATTTATATTATATTTACATTTAAATTAGCTCATTTATACACGAATAGCTGATCTTATGTATCGATTAATTGCTCGATATTATATATACGGCTTGAGTGCATCTCGTAGTCGATCGTGTTTTCATTTTCGACTGCTTAAAAAACGATTGTTGTTTATGTGAAAAGACTTTGACTTATCCATTAGCCACAGTCGGCTGTGTGTTTGGAGCTAAGCAATTTGTTGTCGCTTGCCTTGCGGCTGACTGGAGGGGGTCTTGGAGACTTGTTAATTATTGTATCTTAAGTACAAACTTCAATCTTCATTTCGTTTGCTGTCGTTGGCTAAAGTGAAAACTACGGATGAGTGCCAAAAACCGGTTGAAAGTCTAATGAAAATTGAAGTTTTTAGTTTTTTTTTTTCTTATTGTGAGTGTTTGATTGGGAAACGTTTTTTTAATATTTATACAAATATAGTTATGTGTGTGGCCAATTGATGTATCTTACTTACGTTTATGCGGTTGAAAGGAGTATATTAGCTTTGCGCATAGATATTCGATATTGAGCCTATATCAGCTAAAGAAGCTGGAGCTGTGACCAAGTTTGCCTTCTATGACATTTGTGTTGAAGTCGCTTAAAACCGATACATGTTTTTTTTCGAGAATTTATCGATAATTTTGCATCAATATATCTTAAGTTTTTCATTTCTTGTATACTTTGTCTATATCATCAAAAGCTTTCCTTTGGCTCATATAATAATGTAATTCCTATTTGTACATAATCTATATACATAGGAAATCTGCATGCTATAGCCTATACTTACCATATATTCAGGTTATCTCTTAGTCGTGCTAGTCGAGTGGAGCACTCTTGATTGTTGTTGCCTGAACTTGTTGACGTTTTCGTTGGCGTTGTCGCTGAACCCGTTGCGTTGGTCCCGCGGCGCACTGAATCGATTAGTTGTATCTTATAGAGCGCGTAGACAATTCCGCATTTGTGCGCCCGGTTATTACGCACTGCGCGACTGGAACTGGAGACTTTCACTCAAAAATTTGACGAAAGGAAAAACTTTACGCAATTTTCATATCTCGAATGGTTTTGTTTCATGTTGGCCTGGGTTTGTTGGCATTTGAGCAATGTTATCTGTGACATATTTTTGTCTTTCTGGCTGTCACTGCTGAAAATCTAGCTGACAGCAGCCAGCAGGAGGGCGTGTCAATTGAAGTTGCAACACATGTCAGAGTTCCCCCATAACAAAACTGAACACAATTTGTGCGACAATTTGTTATATGATTGACTGTCAATACGCTGAGGCGCGGCAGCTGGGTGGATAGCCCGCCCCACGATAAGTGAATCCATGATAGTGAGGCTGCTTGTCGCTTGATCAGAGATGCCTATAGTCATAAAGCATATGTTATTGAGTAAGCGTGCATTGGTTGACAGTGCTCGACTAGGAGTTACCCTGAGGTTTGTAAAGAGGTACGGCATCTGTCGTTATATGGTGCGTCTCGTCCGACGAAAGGACGAGAGACGTTGAGAGTATGGCAATAATGTTCGCATTTTGTGGTTTTAGTTATTATGGTCTTTTTGTTGAATCTAAAAAAATATATCGTATAGTAAATAATGGTCAACGATTAGGAACTAGGCTCAGAGCCTCGATATATGATGTCTGGACCGATATTTATCAAAATAGGACGGCATTAAGGGAGGCTATAGATAGTAGAATATATGGTATAGAACTTACAATTTCATTGAATAACTCAGACTCGACTCATAATATATAATAATCCATCTTCACATTGATAAGCAAAAGGTAATGGGCACATAGATATTCAGCATATATTATCCAGAAGTCGCAAGTACCCCAAATGCGCTCTCTCAATGGGTAGATAGGGAGAGCATAAAAAGAGGTCATGATGACTTTAATTAGCTATTTACCACATGTGGTGCGAGCTACTCGAGTAAGATCACCCTTTGTTTGCCACAAGATGACTTAAGTCTCGCTTGCTCGCTGACATAATTATGATGCATTACGATATTAGATATGTCAATCGATATGTAAATCTATGGGCCACGGGCTAGGCTAACTCTTGCCAATGCTCGGCTGATAAATATAGATATAAAACGCTTAAGACTTGTATAAAGATAGATTAGATAAGATAAACAAATGCTGCAAGGAGCCATGTGGGTTGTCGTCGCTGCAATGTGGACGAATTTATTTTTGTTGCTGGGCCGAGAATTATTCGAGTTGTTGTCGCCGCTGGCAAGTGGGAGGCCACATATAGCTGAGCCGAGGGTGGTCGGAAAAAAGTTCAAAGTTGTTTTCGCTAATTTGCGTTGGCTTGGCGCGAATTCAGCCAACGAAGCGAGGTGGGAGGTGAAATAAATGTATCATAGATGACTGAAGTGAAGCCAATGAGTCATGCCCAGCCGTACAGTTGGTGCTCGTTAAAGCGAAATGCTTTGTCTTATAAAGTGTCAATTTAAAATATGAAAATGAATTCATATTGGAGAGAAAATTAATTTCATTTAGAAATTTCCCCATAATTTGTATTTTTATGGAGCACCTAAAAGCATGCATTAAATCTATACATTTCCCCATTAAATTTCCCACTCGCTGTGCTCGCCTCTCGCTCGTTGGAATTACTATTTTAAGAGGCTTCTCTGGCTGCTGTTTACACAATTGACCAATGATGAAATTGACCTTACTCATCTAGTATACCTCAGCTGTTTGTGAAATAAAAAATGAAAAAAATTAATAAAAAACCCATTAGCGAAACGCGCACAGAACTATGAGAAATGTTTGCGAGACAAATGTGAAAAGTTTCTTGTCAACTAAAATAATTAGATTAGCTGTAGAGTAAATGGGATTGTTTATCGAAACTAGAGACTTGGAATTACATTTATTTGTGCCCAATAAATCATCTGATAATGTTTTGAGATTTATTTATTTTTTTTGTTTTGTGATTTGAAACAATGAAAACGTGGCTAAACTAAGAAATATTTTATCTTTGATAATAGAAAAGTTCTTAGTATTATCAAAAGTAGAATTTGAAAGATAGACACGTATAGATCACAGTTCCATAAGAAAGTTATAATTAAGTCTGTAATATATCTATATCTATATCTATATCTATATCTATATCTATATCTATATCTATATCTATATCTATATCTATATCTATATCTATATCTATATCTATATCTATATCTATATCTATATCTATATCTATATCTATATCTATATCTATATCTATATCTATATCTATATCTATATCTATATCTATATCTATATCTATATCTATATCTATATCTATATCTATATCTATATCTATATCTATATCTATATCTATATCTATATCTATATCTATATCTATATCTATATCTATATCTATATCTATATCTATATCTATAACTATATCTATATCTATATATATATCTATATCTATCTCTATATATAATGTTGCTTATGTTTATTTATGCCTTGTCCCAGTTTTCCATATATTGCCATAATATTACGCCCTTATTGGATTCTGTTTAAGATTTATATGCATTTGTAATAGTTTTATTGGAAACAGTTTGTTGCCTTCCTCCATTGTCATCGTTAATGAGCACTTGCAGCCGCCTTCTGCGTTCCGCTTGCCTTCCGAGTGCCCCCAGGGCGCAGATGTTCACTGGCGTCGAGGCACGCGCACATGCGCAGTCTCAAGTAACATTATCCTGACCCTCTGTCTCCAGCGAGAGTCTGCGCTTATCGAAGTACTTCATTTGTTTTCATTACATGGAGGATGTTCTCTGTCCGCACTTGAGCTAGTTCCGGCTATGGGTAAATGGTTTATCATGTGCCCCATTAGACCGCGCATAAATCTCTATCTACTGCCCAACAGAGTTTATATATCAATATATATATATATATTCATATATCTCTTATTACATATACGCGACTTAGATTCTTTGTTCATTTGGGGTTAATTCGAAAGCACATTGTATAATCGTACGACTCTCAGCGCTCAGATGCTTGTCGCCTGTCTGACTTGGGTTGCTTTTTACTTTCATATACGATTGCGAAGTGAATGCGGGTATATTAGTTTCTGAGTAACGAGCAATTTTATATTTGTTAGTTACTCATGCTTATTATTTGTGACTTTAGATTATAGATAATCTATATATTGTTCAGTTTAGGAAATTCGATTACTGAATTATCAAATTTATTAGATTATCTTCAAATATTCTATATATGTCCAAGGCCACTCAGGCTATGTCAAATCTGAATAGAGTTGTATATATGGATCTTGAGTTTCTATCCATATAACTCAAAAAAAATGTTATACATATATATTAAATAAAAGGTGTGTGGCACGTGAGGGAAATCTTCATCTTAACTTTCATGAAGTATTTTATTGGATAATTTATATTATAGATAGGCGCATTAGGTGGAGTGATTCATCGCTGTAAGCTGGGAGAAGTAGAGTTTTTTTATAACTGCAAACTAGTATAAACAAGTTTTCCTTACTTCGTGTTGGATAAGTTCACTTTACAATTCGTCGGCAAGTTGAAATTGTGATAAATAAGTATTACTATCCGCCTGTAAAATTAGTCGATTTTGGTGATATTTTGTCGACCTCTACTCTATAGTTAACCCAAAAACTATATTATATATCATTACTGTGGGCTATATATTGTAAAAGACTAATTACTATATGTTATATTAATCGAATCACAGCTGAACTGCTTTGACTTGAGTTGGGATTGAAAAAGGATATAAAGTTATAAATATAAATTTAAATATAAAAATTAAAATGTTATAAATCTATCACTGAGCGCGCATTAGTCAGTCTGTAATGCCCGACTGCAATGTTCTTACTTGTTTCACTTGCACTTGCAAGCACCGCACACACACACATGCAGAGCTCACACACTGGGAGGCAATGCTAGCAGCCCCCATAAGCACACACACACACACACACAGATAGCATAGAGCCCGGGAGAGTCTCTGCCACACATCGGCGGCGGTCGTCGCTTTGTAGTCGTCGTCAGCGTCGCTGCTGTTGCTTGTTGTTGTTGTTGTTGCTGCTGTTGTTGTTGTTATTGTTGCTTGTGGTCGAACGCATTGCTGCGGCGCTCGTGTATTTTCAGTCTCAGTCTCAGTCTCCTTGGGCTTGTGCAACCGTAAAAATGTGCGGCGCGTCGCGTCTGTTGTGAACACAAATAAAAAGTTTCCCAAAATGTATATAGAAATATTTCTATATCTCTGAAAAATGTTGTTTTAGATAACACATTCACTGTGCGAATAATAATTTCGTGCGCAAATCAGCTGTTCACGGTTAATAATAATTATAATAATAATAACAAGTAACTAAACTCTAGTCGAGACTGCTCGACTAAGAGATACCCTGAATCCATTGATCTGTAATACCAATCATTAAGAGCTTAATTTATTCATTAATATTGACCAACACATGCACACACACACACACAAACATATGCATGCACGTAATATGCTCACTGCGCAGTTTTGCGGCTGCAGCAGAGGCTGTGCTATGGAAACTTTATTGTTTAATAACTTTTTTTCTCGACCTATGTTCTTAATGAAATTTTCGAAAAGTGATTATGACATCTAAATGTACCTATTTGCCAAATTTCAAGTCTCTAGTATTTGATATACGTGAGTTATCGATTTTGTTGAATTGTGGGCGAAAGGGGCGTGGCATCAAAAATCCAAAAATGTCAAAATGTGCGGATTCAATATAGCTATCAACCACAACTTAGTGCACGATTCTATCCTTAACGGTGTGCACGCCAGACCTCAAAAACAAAGCGATATTTTCGATAGTTATCGATAAAAAAGGAATGGGACGAGTTATCGAAAAAAAAAAATAAACTCGTACAGCGTATGGTATTATCGAGCATTTTGCTTTTTATTTGAAGTCTCTAGCTTTTGTGGTTGCAGAAATCCAGGTGTTTACACGGACGGACGGACGGACGGACGGACGGACGGACGGACGGACGGACGGACGGACGGACGGACGGACGGACGGACGGACGGACGGACGGACGGACAGACGGACAGGGCTAGTTCAACTCAGCTCATCGAGCTGATCAAGAATATATATACTTTATGGGGTGTGGCACGCCTCCTTCTGCCTGTTACATACATTTGCACAAAAACATTATACCCTGAAATTTCCATTTTCAATGGATTCAGGGTATAAAAAGAAAATTGAAGCAGCATTTGCAGTGTCTGCGTGTGGGGGCGGGCAGCATGCCAAAGATGTTTGTTCAATTATGAATTATACAGTATATATATATATATATATACGATATGTGAATATATATATATATATATTTATATATTTGTGGTGCTTCAGTGTGTGTTTGATTAAGGAAAAAGTATGAGGCTTACCATGTTATCTGCCTGCCATGCCGGTTGACAAGTGACTACTTTATATACAGTATATACGTATCTGTATATATATGTTATGTGAAATGAATATGAGTTTTCTGCAATTGAAAATGAGATCATCCGCAGCCATGGAACGAGTGCTGAAATGCGTTTTCTGCTTTGTTTTTTTTTTTTTTTTTTTTTTTTTTATATTTTTGCTCTGCTTTTAACTGCGTGTGGCCAACAACATAAAGTTTTACTTGCGATGTAATGGCCGAAGAAATTGAAGCATTCGCCTGAATCGACTTCCGCATTGTTAGCCAATGCAAATTGGCTAAAAAATAGAATATCGAAAGGCATTTTCTAGCTGCCACAGATGCTGACGTCTGCTCGCTTTGATATGTTTAGCAATGCAAACTAAGCAAAGGTAACAAAGTCAGAGAGGAGAATGAGGAGTGAGGAGAGAGAGTGGAGAATGCGGAGGTATTTGACTGAGAAGCAAGAGAGAAGAGAAAAAGATTGGAGATTCTAGAACAGAGAAATGTAGATAGAGGCATAGAAGCGATTGTAAGAATATAGAAGGGGGAAGAGAGAGAATAGAAGTTATAACATAGATGAGAGAAAAGTCTATGGAAGGGGGAGAGAGAGAGAGAAAGAATAAAAAGGACTTATAAGAGCAAAGAGAGTAGAGATAATAGAAGATATAGAGGAAAGAAGGCATGTAGAGCACAGAGAAGAGATGTATGAGAATAAAGGAGAATAAACAGGGAGAGGAAGAGGAGATTGCAGAGAAGAGAAAAGAGAATGATGACAGAAGAAAGTGGATAGACGGAGAATAGAGCAAAAGGAGAGAGAAGAGTGAAAGATAGAGCGGAGAAGAAAGGGAAGTAAACAGGCTGTGGGGGAGGTGGGGTCAAAGTCAGAGATACTCATACCATAGAGGTATACCTAGATCTAGTGGAAAAGGAAGAGGTAAATGGGGCTTAATAGGAAAAGGAAGTGGCAAAGTCAGCAGAGTTGGGCAGAGCAAGAGGCAGAGCCACAGGCACAGGCAGAACCAGAGCCCGCAGCAAAGAGTAAAAGTTGCTCATTTTATGCAACTGCAACTGCAACTGCAACTGTAACTGTAGCTGCAATGTAGGCCAACAAGTGCGTTGAACTACAAATTGCTTTTTCTATTATTCTATAGAGCAACGAATGCGCGCAGCTCTGCGCCAGTTGCAGCCAGCCAAAGTTTTAGCCAGATGTAACACATAAAAAAAGCCAGAGAGAGAAAAAATCACATTTCGAAATGTGATTGAACCTAAGGTGCGCTGCACATGTGCATATCATGTTTTTAATTACCTCGAGCTGCAGCTAGCTGTGCTCCATTCGACGATATCTATTTACAGCTTGATCGCAGCCTCGGGCTGAAGGTGTTGAGGCCATGGCTAAATCCTCTTGTTTATGGCTGGCAAAACAGGAAGGCGAAACGATTTGCGGCTGGCAAATGTATTTATCGATTGCGTGCGCTAAAATGTTTTCAAGTTGTTTTCGCATTGGACACTCAGCACCCTTAGCCCAGCTAGCCGAGCAGCCCGAAACGCTTCCTCCTTGGCTCGTTTTGGCTGCTTGCCAGTTAATCTAAAACTTCTGGCAGCTCTGGCAGCCCTTGCCACGGTGGGCGAGCAAAGCAAAATTCTGCTGATAAATTTCTACAGTTTTAAATTAGAAGAATGTTTGTGAAATGTGTTTTAGCTTTTATTAAGTTGAAATTTAATGGCGATTCTATAAAAGAAAAAGATTTTATATAAAGAAAGGAAATTCGACTGAATGCAACGGTTTCTTTAACTAGCTATGATAACTGCTGGGCAACGCTTGTGATCAAATTTCTCTCTGGGCTGTTCCAGCTCTACAATCATAGTTATCCAACAGAACTGTCTAAATTTGTCTCTCTGTTTATCAGAGTTATTTCACCGAACGAACTCTCATTTGTTTCTAGTATTCGCTATCTACTTTATGTGTTTAGCGTACCTAAAGCACTTATCTTATTCATCTGTCATAGTTATCTGCCATAACTATCTATCATTTCTAGCTAGCACAACTATCTATTATACTGTGTGCTTTCATAACTTGAGTAGTCTTTGATATTTCTCCCATTAAAAGCGCTCGCTCCAGTTCAAACTGGCTCCAATATAAAGGAACTTTAAGACTCCAAGACAATTGTGTGCTCTAAATACTTTTATTATGCGAACACAACATTCAGCGAAAGTGGGATTATCAATGATTGATAATTTCCCATTTATCTAATCATTAAAGTTATAAAAGAAGAAAGAGCTAAAGAAGAAATAGCTAAAGAGCAATTTTCCAATTGAAATAAAGAATTATTTAATATTTATATTCAAAATATATTCATCAGATTACAGCTGCGCTTATTTTTTGCACAAAAGAAAATTATCATTTTTGCTGCATATTAAACTGATAAAAAGAAATTTCAGTAAAATTTGAGCTCTTTGGCCCACTGTGCGGCGTTTATATAGCTTTGGCAGCCATTTTGCTGCTGCTGCCTCAGTAGCTGCTGCTGCGGGTGCTGCTGCTGCTGCTGCTGCTGCTGCTGCTGCTTCGCGTATAATGAGTTGTGAGTCCTTGTTGGGAGTGTGAGAGCAAGGCAGACATAGAGAGTGCGAGAGAAAGAGGGCGAGTGCTTTAATATTCGTTTCGATTTTCCTTGCTGTAGCTGGAGTTTTCTTTTAGTTTGCTTTGCTGCATTTAAAATGGGATTTTTACGAGTTAAGTTTTGCGCGTTGTTGTCTGAAATATTCCTTTGTCTGCAGCAGGGCGTGTCTCTGGACATGTCTTCTGCTCAAATTTACTTAGCTATACACATATATATATATGTATATCTGCAGTTAAATATATTTCTAGCTCTTGCTTATGTCAGTCGGCAAAAATGTCAAACACCTGGTTTGTTGGCACACGATTTAGACGAAATTCGCGCATTTCAATTATATAAAAAATAGAAATTTTTGCGAATTGGTTGAAATGTCCCCGTGCCCGTGCGGTGTATATAGCAACTATATATACCAAGCTGCGGCTGTCGGATTTGAAATAGATTTAGCTGCACTGAAGTGGACTTTCATTTCCGTTTCGCATGTTGGCAAAGTGGGCTTAGAGCTGAAAGCAAGGACTCGCCAGGCCTGGCAGTTGGCCTCAATGCAAGTTTGACTCCATGGGCTCCATTTGTGGGTCGAAAATGTATACTAAAAGCAGAATGCATATTTTGTTTCGGGCAGAAAACTCATAAATAACATTTCCATACGCTCAGTCGAATGAAAACAAAATATAAATAAATATCTATGCATATAGAAAACTTTGTGACTGTACACGCACACAGAGAGAGAGAGAGAGAGAGAGACGCTAATGTGCACAGAAACTTACGCATCAGAAGCAAAACAAAAATATATTTAGAAATAGAAAAAAGTACCAAGAAATCAAAATCAAACATAAAAAAAAAATATAAATTCAAAAAGTGCAGTGCGTAAAGCAGAGTCAGCGCGTTGTCGTCGTCGCTCGCGGGAAAACAAAACAAAAACAAGTTTTATATAGCAAATGTGTGAATCCGATCAATGGAATGAACATGAACCCTTGAAAAAAGAGGAGAAAAAAACAAGAGAATATAACTATAAATAAGAACAGCGCCAAGCAACTTGGCAACAAGTGAAGTAGCCATCAAAGACACATCGATTGGGTCTTTTGTGCCTGAATCTGCGTTGGTCCAAATCCCAAAAATAAAATCAACGCAACGCAGCAGCAACAAAAGCTGCGGCAACAACTGCAGCGTGCAACATTTGATAAAGCTACAAAGGAGGGCAACATCTGTCAGGCAACACTAGATGAGCAGAGTTGCCAGAGCAAGCAACATTTGTCACAGCAACACTCACCAATACGTCAGCAACACCAGCGGCAGGCCAGAGCAAGCAACATTTGTCTTAGCAACACTAACTAAGGGCAGGCAACATTTATTGAAAAGCTGACAGCATTTGCTGATAAGTTTCGCTCGAGAACTGCTGAAGCTGGCAACATTTGTTGAGAGTGTAGCAACATTTAACAAGGCAAAGCTGGCAACATTTGCTAAGAGTGCAGCAACAACAGCAAAGCTGGCAACATTTGCTAAGAGTGCAGCAACACTTAACAAGGCTTCTTTGGCAACATTTGTGGAAGCACTCGTGCAGCAATAGCAGTCGGCAACATTAGTTGCAGCAACATTTGAGTAGCTCTGTTGCGACTCAATGTTGTTGCTTTTACTTGCCTTCATCATGAGATTCGTAGACATTTCCAAAATGCAGCGGCGCCAACCCTGCACGTCGTGTGCCAGCGCAGGCATTGAATGCCCGTGCAGCAACAACAATGGCAGCAACAACAACGGCAACTCAAATACTGATGCCAACGGCAACATGCACTGTTGGCAACATGCTGCTGGCACAAGCAATAGCAGCAGCACGAGCAGCGGCTGTGATAGCAGCAGCTCCTCCAAGGAGAACTACTATGCACCGCAGCAACACCAGCACCAACAGCAGCAGCAACATTACCACAGGAATGGCTTAACGGCAGAGCAAGTGCAGCAGCTGCGCTATTACCAATGCATGCAGCAGCAACAGTTGCAACTGCTGCAACAGCAACTGTTGCAGCGCCGTCGCTTGCAGCAGCAACTGCGCGAACAAGGCGTTAATTTATGCAAGCCAACGACAACAACAAGTGCCGGACTCACCTGCAATCAGCAATATTTGATGCAGCAAAGGCAACAGCAACAGCAGCAGCAGCAGCAACAGTTTCTCGCCAACTACAACAACAACAACGATGCGCAGGAAAAATGCTACAATAACAACAACAATTATTTTGGCCAAAATATGGCTCAAGGTGCGCACTGTTAGTCTTAACGCTTTTGTCTCTAAGTCAACTTTAATTTAATTGTTTATTTGCCTTCGAGCTCGTTCCTCTTGGGCCCCTTCAAATAATTTGCTCAGCCAAGAGCCAAAGAGCTCGGCCAATATTGTTATTTACTCTTGGTCAACAAGCTCTGCGGCGGCCTCTCTTGAGACTTTATTTAATTGAAGCATAATTGACTTTAATAACATTCGATTGGAGCTTCGCTTCGTTTAAATTAACTCGAATTAACTGCAGCTGCGTGCAGTGGAGTAGATGCGATAAGAGCTAAATGCCCTCTATATCATTGACTAAGGAAATTTACACTATACGAAATGTATCAAGATAGAAGTCTTAGAATCTATATGTATATATGCTTGATAGGGATGAGCTGCATAAAAACTGGGCAAGTCCGTCTAGGTATTTCCTAGTCAGGCAGTTAAACTCAACTAAAATTAAATGGTTCAAGAGGATTAATTGTATGAGATCAAATTTATTTCGAAGAAAATTTAATACAACCCAAAGCGCATCAGCATCTTTAGCTAAATCTTGTTATATCCGTCAATTTGTCCGTTGTCATAAAATCTTGAGTTCATTGAGTGACATCTTGAAGTATTGAAGGCATATTATATGATTGTAGGCATTGATCATTCCTTATAAATATCTCACCAATTAATTAAATATACATAAATTATTTTAATTATAATGATAATGAGTATATGTAGATTATAATGATTATTGACATAGATATTTAAATATTTAAAGACCCCTTTACATTAGCTACAATATTAGGTAAATTCTAATTAGTAAAGTCTTGCGCTTTGGTATACACGAGTATTTGGACATCATATTGATGCTCTGAAAATTTCATGGGAATAAAGCAACTAGCAGCAGAGTTCCATTAAGCTAATTCATAGTGTGGGTAGCAAGATCTAGCACAGCACAGCACAGCACGCTGCATATAGGTTAAGGTGTGTGTGTGTTAATCTTGATCTGTCTAGATAGATTTTGGGCAATCTCAACTAGCTCAAATTTTGTTTAGGTTTCTCCCTTACGATATCTCCATATCTGTTCTTCACACGAGACACCTTGTGTACGTTATATAATAATGCAGTTGTGCTCTATTTAGCTTTATTATGATTGACTTCGATTGACTTGCTGTCGCTGTCGCTGCTGTCTGGAAATAGCAATCAGCTCACATCACGCAATTCTCTTGCTTTCACCTGCCTGCTGCAGTTGCATGTGCAACGCCCTGAACTGGCTATAAATATAATTAAGACAAATGCTGAGCTAAGTTGGAACTAGTAGACCGGGGTCATGCTGTTTGTCAGGGCAGATGTCGGCGCTGCTGAGTCATAAAAGTAATTTTCCATTAGCAGCCAGAAATATTATGCCCAAATAGCTAATTGATGTAGGATGAGAGCAGAAGAAGAAGGGGATATATATAGATAACGAGAGAGATAAAGATAGAGATATAGATATAGATATAGATATAGATATAGATATAGATATAGATATATATAGAGATAGATATATATAGATATAGATATAGATATATCATATTATATTTGGTCAACTAATTTTATATATAATAATATTTCATAATAATATTTAATCCATCTCCGATTCACGCCTTTCAGGTGCACATTTGCGACGTGGTATGACAGACATCTCAACAGCAAACGACATCAACAATATCAGGAACATCAAACGCCATATCGAACATCCATTCACATCGCCACAAAGTTCACCCACAACTCACAAATCATATGCCAAGACTAACACGAATCAAACGCAAATCAATTTGAATTCACGCCCAACACAGCAGCAACAGCAGCAGCAACAGCAGCAGCCACAGTCGTCGAGAGTCGGGGGTAAGCAATACAACGGCAACACGGCTGCATTCAATACAAGTTTGGCCCACGCGAGCGGCCCAGGCTCGGCACCGCAGTCCCCGCAGCATTACCGCATACCGCTGAACAGTCCGAACAACTCGCTGTTCGCGCTAGCCCATGTGACGACGGCCGGCGGGACGCAGCGGTACAAGCAGCAGCAGCTGAACGATCGCCTGCTGCAGCAACAGCACCTGCAGCAGCAGTGCAATGAGGAACTGAGCGAAGAGAGCCTCAAGCAGAATGTGGCCATTGTCCTGAGCAATCTGGATCGCTACAACAGCGCCCTGCGCAGCATCATACTGAATGAGCAGGTGAACAACATAAGCAGCAACAGCGACAGCGACAGTCTCTTTCTGCTCGACAACAGCAGCGCCGAGCCGGACAACAACAACCGCGTGCAGAGCCACGCGATGGCAGCGACTAATGTGGCGCCTGTCGTGACGCCCGAGTCCGATTACAATAGCAATGCAACAACGCCCGGATCCCAGCAACAGCAGCAGCAGCCGCAGCAAGTGGGGGTAGGTGGTATGCTTTGTGGTGGTGGTGGTGGTGTTGGTGGTGTCGGTGGTGGCAACAACTGTTCGCTGGCCTCGTCCCAAGACTTTACTCACGACAATTCCGATTATCAGTGGTTCCTCGACTACGGCTATCGGGATGGCTGCGGCGGCATGCAGCGCAGCGTGCTCAGCTCGCTCTCGGCCTCCTACAATGCCATGGGCGACTTCATATACTACGAGGATCTGAAGAATCTGGATGCCAATCTGGCCGAGGTGGACATGGAGAGCTTTCGGGCCGAGGACATACACTCGCTGCTCTCGCAGCTGCCCACCTACTGCAAGAGTCTGGGCGGTGCCAACAGTCGCCTGCAGCAGTCGCTGCTCTACCAGCAGCAGCAGCAGCAGCAGCTACAACAGCAACAGCAGCAATTGCAGCTGCAGCTGCAACACAGCAATATGATGAGCAACATGCAGCAGATGGCGCACAACATGTCGCAGACATCGACCACATCCACGAACGAGCTAATTGACAATTCATTCTGCAAATCGGAGCTGCTCTTCTCGCCGGTCAAAGAGTCGCACATATCGGTCGACTCGCTGGACATGGATGCCTATCCGGACGAGGGCGACATCATATTCACCTGCAACAAGGACAACTACACAATCGCCTTTGAGGGCAGCGTCCTCTACTCGGACGACAGCTTCTATGGTATGCATCCCCTTCGTCTCTATATTTTACCCGAGATCAGCCCCGCCTCATTGTACTTTATTCACAGCGGAGCCCTGCGACATTGCCGTCAGGAACAAACAGAACTGCATCAATTTGCACAGCAATCTGGATGACATCGTTAAGCGCAACAAGGCCCTGGAGGTATCCATGTCACGCTCGGCCCAATCCTTCCAGCTGCCCAGCTGCAGGTCACCAAAGACGCCGACCAAAGCTCAACTACAACGGTGAGACAAGGGAAAACACGATAACAAAAGCCAACAGAAAAACACAAACCATTATATCCTGTTTCCCAAGGGGATCAGGGCATAAACACATTCTTACGTGCAGGTAGTAGGAGTAAGGTTAGCCTCAGCGAGCTCCGAGCTCCAAACATGCACTACGAATGATGAATTCCGAACATGTGCGGAGTTTAAATTTAAGAGAGCGTAGGGTAGAGAGTGCAGAGTGTAGGCTGTAGGAAGTAGCATGTAGGGTATAGGGTTTTGGGTGTAGATTGTAGATTGAGTGTGACTGAGTGTGGGATATAGGATATAGGGTATCGGATATAGGGTGTAAGGAGTGGGCTGTAAGATGTATGATGAAGGGCGACACTGTAGAGTGTAGAGCTTAGGCAGTAGATGGTCGGATGTAGGATATATAGGATAAAGGATAGGGGGTAAGGGTGCAGAGTGTAGGGTTGTATAGGAAATAGGGAGTATCAACTCCGAACATGCTTTTCGAACATGATTTACGAATATGTTTAGGGTGTAGGGTATAAGGTTGTATAGGATATATAGAGCAGAAAGTAGAGGGTAGGCTGTAGGGGGTAGGGCGGGACTATAGGCAACAGGCTGCAAAGTTTAGGGTGCTGACTCTTGTTAGCTTAGGTTGTGGGGCATTCAGGGGGCAAAAGCAAAGTCAGTTGCAGTTGGCCTGAGTGATCTCCTAGCTAGCATTTTTAAGAATTTATGAGTTTCCTCAGGCTTGAAGTACACAAGAATTGTCCTAGGGAGAATATTAGACTTGGGACTTTCAGTAAGTGGAAGTTCCATAAATATAATGGGAATATTTGACCAGCTGTAAGAGTCTTCATAGAGTGATCACTGTATGCACTTTACACACACTAAGTACACACACACACACACACACACACACACCCTTAGCCATAGATTGGTTTTTGACTGTCGCACAACGCACTGCGGATGTCTGAGTAAACCCACATTGCGCCGTCCCCTTTTTCCCGTCGGCTCTGAGCGCGCTGAGAGGTCATTTCAATTTATTTCAATTAAGTTTCATATTCATGCCAAGCGAATTGACGCTTAACTGCGAGCGGCATGCAAAATTGAAGTGGGACAAACCGCTCAGCGGATCAGAGAAAACCGGAAGGGGCAGGCGCCGGCAGGTAGCCGCGAGTCAGAGACCAATCTGTGCACTTTCCGCCAGAGACAACAAAAATGATAATGTGAAATGTTTGACGTGTCTGCGCTGTGTAAAGACGCTCGCTTCTTCTTGTTTCGCCCGCTCGCAGGTATCCCTCGGGCAACAATAACAACGGAGGCGCTGCCGCAGGCGGAGAGACCATCGTGCTCACACGTCATTTGCCGCAATGCAGCGTGCGCAAGAGCAGCAGCTTACCAAATTTGCAGAGCGTAATGCAGCTGGCCGAGGGCTTGCAGCAGCAGAGGCAGCGAGAGCAGCAGCCGCAGCAGCAGCAGCAGCAGCAGCAGCCGGAGTCAGATCATTCTGGGCCATTGAATGTCTCGCAGGCGATAAGTACTTCTACAATGGAATCGTGCTCGACGCGCTCCAGAAATCTGCTGCCCATGTGCCAGATGCCGATCTCAATCAGCGCATCGATATCGGAGCGTTTGCAGCACGCGCACGAGCAGCACAAGGATGGGACGCCGACGCCAACGCCACAGCAGCAGCAGCAGCAGCAGCTCCATCACCATCATTCGCATCAGCATCGCCACAAGCATCGCTGCAGCTGCGCGCTCTCCTCCACGCAGGGCAGTCAGAACTTTTGCTCGAATGCCTCGCATGGCTGCGGCTCGGGCTGCGGCTCGGGTTCCGCCTCGTCGGGCAACTCAAATCCGGCCGCATTCAATCTAGTCAAGCTGTTCATCAAGCAGAAGAGCAACAACAACAGCAGCAGCAGCAACAGCAACAGCAACAGCAACAGCTGCGCCCAGGAGGAGAACCAGGCCGGCGCGCTCACCTGCATGGACGTCTCCTCGGGCTGTTGGCCGTCCAGCGATGCGGCCGCCTCTAGCTGCAGCAGCGGCTCGCTCGAGAAGCGTCTGCGCAAGAAGAGCATGCACGACTCGGGCAAGGGCTCGGCCGTGAGTCGCCACGACGAGGACGAGCACTACGAGGACGCGGAGGCAGCGTCCACGCCCAAGCGACAGCAGCGCGCGCGCTGCGATGCTGTCTTCTATGACGACGGCGCCAGCTCCAGCTCGACGGGCTCGCTGACGGCCACCAACTCGCCGGCGCATCGACGTCGCAGCATGCCGCTGCGCAATCCCCAGCTCTATCAGCTGGCGGCCAACTCACAGGCCCAGACGCAGACGCAGACGCAGACGCACACGCAGTGCAGCCAGCAGTCGTCGGTGGCGAGCAACTCGGAGCAGCTGACGGAGGTGCCAATGGCTGGGGCCAAGTCGCGCCATCGCCCGTTGTCGTGCGCCTCCAGCTCAGAGATGATCACGCGCTCGATGCAGACATCCTGCGGATCGCTGAGCACGACGCACAGCAGCCTCAGCGAACGCTATCGCTGCGTGCCGCCCTCGTTCCTCGCCAAGCTGCACAACCTGGGCGAGCAGTGCCAGGCGCCCATCTACGTCATCTATCCGAACTACGCGCTGCCCGACCTCGGCTTCGTCAAGACCAACGGCAGCAGTCCCGACGTCATCTTCTCGCCCTTCAACTACAAAATGACGCTGGACGGTGCAGGGGTCGGCGCCGGCGCCGGCGCCAGCGGCAGCGCCAGCTCGACGAGCTCACAGAAGAAGCAGCAGCAGCAGGAAAACGAGCTGTTCAAGACTCTGGATTACAAGCACATTTCCGACTGGCAGTCGCTGGTCACTCTGCTGCCGGCGGAGTATCGGCGGCGCTTGCAACACATTCCTGAGGTGCGCCAGATTGCGAGTCAGCTGGACGCGGAGCTGTCGCAGCGTCCGCTCTTCTGCATGTCGCCGCCGATTCGTCGCAGTCGGCCAAATGTGTGCGACTGCGCCAAGAGCTTGCAGCAGACGCAGCTGGACGAGGCGTCCAGCTCGGGCTCCAGCCAGCCGCCCAGCTCTGGCTACCGCGGCTCGTCGACGCTGCTCACCGACTCGGAGGCCGATGCGGATCCGCTCAAGCAGATGTATGTCTATCAGTATGAGCAGCAGCGCATGGACTCGGGCGTCGAGACAAGTCCGGCCAGTCGGCCGCAGCCGATGCCGCGCAGCATCCTGCGCAAGGCGAGCTCGGCGCAGATGCGCAGCAAGCGCAATTCCATGATTGAGGCCAAGCAGACGCAGCAGCTGTCGAAGCTGGAGAAGCGGCGCAGCCTGCAGGAGCCGCCCTACCACTACGCCCTCGGCTCCACGGACGAACTGGCCGAGGTCTTCGAGGAGGAGGAGCAGCAGCAACATCAGCAGCAGCAGCCGGCGCCAGTCAATCCCACGCAGCCAGCCAAACAGCGACTCTCGCGCAAGGATCTGGATGCGCGTGCGCGCGCCGAGAACTTTTTGGCCTCGCTGCCGCGCTCGGAGCTGAAGCATTACGCGGAGATCGCATCGATTCTCGAGTCTTCTGGCGAGCAGGTGCACTACGATGCGGCTGCGCTCAAGAAGGAGGTGAGCCGCGTGCTCAGCCAGCAGAAGAAGGTCTCGTTCAACGATGGCGCCGAGCTGCAGCAGCAGCAGCAGCAGCTGCAGGCGAAACGCTTCACGACGCCACCGAACTCGCCCAACATTTCCATAGCGGCGCTGCAGCGACGCGGCGAGACGCTGGAGGTGCAGGAGCAGCGCAAGATCGAGAGCAATCGCTTCAAGCGCCTGCAGATCCAGTGGGAGCTCATGAGCAAGGACTCGAGCATGCTCAAGGAGCTGGCCAGCGAGCAGGCCACCAAGAGCGGCGGCTCCACGCCCACCTCCACCAACTCGGCCAACTCCAACTCCAACTCCAATTCCAACTCGGCCCAAAAGTCGCGCATACCCCGGCCGGTCAGCTACCCAGCGGGCAGGTACGCATATCGAACACATTCCCCAGAAAATCTATTCCAAATTATGATTTTTGGCTCAATTTTGCTGTTTGTTTTGCTAAATTTGTTTTCTTCTTCTTGGTTTCTTGATTTGATTCGCGTTTTGATTTGTGTGCGCACAGAAGTCCCAAGCCGAGTGCCAATGTCCATAAAAGTAAACCCGATTCGCCAGCTAATCTTATCTCTCCACAAATCTGCAGAGTCAGCGGCGCGCATGACGCGGCCAGCAGCGGCAAGTGCAATACTCGATCTCCCAGCCGCATCGTGCCGCCCAAGCGCTACAGCCTCGCCGGAACGCCCACGGCGGCAGCAACGCCGACGGCGACGGGACGCGCGCGCACACCCACAGCGACACGCGGCGGCGTAGCGGCAGCGACTGCACCGAGTACACCCAAGCGCCACAGCGCTGCCCCAGCGTCCAGGTGCGTAAGAGCGTGAGTTGGCGGAGTAACGAGAGGCGAGTCTGAGTAGAGCCGAGTTGATGGAGCAGTAGAAGAATGGGGGTGTAGGCTGGTATGAGTTGGTAAAGAAGGAGAACGGGGGTCTAGACTATGAGTTGATAAAGCAGAAGAACTGGGGTCTAGACTGCTATGAGCTGATCAAGTAGAGGATGAACTGCCTGAGCCAAGGCTCTCAATGTTAAGTGAAATGTATATGATCCAAGAACAGTTAACATTGCCTTTCTCTGAGTTGGCCAGCAGCCAGCAGACCAGCAGCCTGAATAGGTTGAGGCTCGCTGGGGTCTAGGCTATGAGTTGATAAAGTGAAATAAGAACTGGGGCTTAGGCTAGGAGCTGATAAAGCTGACTGCAACCAGTTAGCATTGCCAGACATCATCGTCAGTCAGACAAATGTCAGTTGGCCATATGCAGCCTGAATAGGTTGGCTACGAGTTGATAAAGCAGAAGAAGAACTCAGGTTTAGGCTATGATTTGATGAAGCAGAGTGTAAACTGTCTGAGATAAGGCTCTCAATTTTAGATAACACTTGTATGATTGTAGAACAGTAAAGGGTATCTGTGCTCTACCCGTCAGTTGGCCACATTCAACAGTTTAGCAGCCTGAATTCAGCAGTCAAATTGATCAACATTTATATGTCAAGACTTGTTTGTCTGATTCTCAAATATAATTTCTGAAATTAATATAAAATATAAATATAAATTAATTAATTAAATTAATATAAAATATAAATATTAATATAAAATTAATATATAATTTCTGATTTTGGCAAATCCAAATAGTCGAAAGATCATATCTAAGATGAGCTGAATAACAAAGAGATCTAAACATCTTGAAACGCTAAAACAAAATCGAGACTGAGAATTGTCAAAGCAACAGAAGAAGCCAAATTTTGTCTAGAATAAAGATTTCTCAAATAGTTTTGGTTTGCCTGTAACTACAGGTTGTAGTTAATGAAATACAGCTGTCAAAAAGATTAGCAGTTACTAGATATTTTCTGAGATCAGTATTAAAATAAACTGAGAGAACAAGACTGAAGCAGACTATAAGCGCTCTAGGCTGAGAGAAGAGCGAGAGAAGACTGAGGAGACAGCAAAGAAGTTGTAAAAGAATAATAAGAATATCTAGAATAATATTATTATTAATATTTTATAAATGACTACAGTATTTGTCGAATTGAGCAGCAGACAGAATATTTTATTTATTCTTTATTTACTTTTAAGATTCGCGCGCCTAAAATTTAAAATAGAATAGAAAATAGAGCAATATAGAGCGCTTCAGTCTTAGATAGAACAGATAGACTTCTGAACAGTCAAAAATCAAGGCCAGACTCAAACTGAAACTCCAAACTCGTTACTCAGCACTCGACAGCTCACATAATACAAAACATTTTCTATTCTCTAGAGATTACTAATTCCACAATTTGCTTTGCAGGCCCACGTCGCGCGTGCGTTAACAATGGAAGCTCCAAGTGGAAGTGAAGAAGGGCGCAGGAGGCGTTTAACAATATCGGAAACCAACTCAAACATATTGAAAGCAAACAACAATGAAACATTGTATAAAATTATATAAATAGATTAAGGCTTTTGCTTAGGCAACTGGCCACTGGGAGCCAGCGGGTAGAGATCGGGATCGGGATCGGATCGGATGGATCCGGGCGCAGGCGCACAGCGGCCAGTCGCGAGTGCTAAAGTATTTTTTGATTGACTTTTAAGTTCGAGTGCAAGCAATAGAGGAGCTAGCTAAATTTCTTATGTTTTCCTTTTTGACAATTATACAAGACATAGATGCCAATATGCAAACGACATTTTGATGTATATATACACACACAGACACACACACAAGCACACACAGATCGACACACACTCACTTACGTAAGCTTAAAAGTTATTTCCATTTAGCTAATCGAAAGGAAAAGATAAAAACATATTTATGACACACAAATTTATACCTACGATATAAATATATATATATATATATAAAGATGTACGTAATGCTGAGTACATTCTGGGACGGCGAGAGAAAGGGAGAGGAATATGTGTAGCAAGCTCAAATCGATGCAAATATTAATATTACCACAGGCCAACAAAATTGAATCACATTTTGCAATCAAGCAATGGACAATGCTCTCTAGAGGTTCCTTGACTTGCTGCCTTGCTAAGTAGCGCTTATGGCATCTAGATATTTGTGTAGAATACATAATAAAAGCAAGGCAATCATCATAAAAACATTAATTTATTTGGTAATTTTACCTATGACTCCCTAAGTTTTTATATGACACTGACTCGATCAGAAGCTAAGCTGAAAGTGTCAAAATCTGCTTCTCTCTCACTTCCATTGATATTTTTGAATAGGCAAATTTGAAAACTTTAAAAAATTGTTTTACCACAAAAAAAAAAATATATATATATACATATATATATATATATATGTATTAAAATTAATAAACAATACCATTATACCTTGTGTTGCCATTCTTAATGGAATCAGGGTATAAATTATAATCTAATCATTTTGAAATGCCACAAAAAATAACTGAAAAATTTCAAATTTAATTTTGAAATATTTAAATAAAAATCTGAAAAATATTTAACTTATTAGCACTCGATGGCAGCAAGTTGAGAGCCCAGCGAATCGTACATTTTGGTTCGTCTATGCAAATATCACGTGCATAATATTATTTGGCCTTTAAGGAAACTGAGCAAATCAATTTTTATATTGCCTTCAATATATTTAGCGAATGACGCTGAAGCCGCTTAGCAAATTTGTATTTTTGACAATGATTTTGGCAGTTTTTTGTCTTGTTTTTAATTTGAGTTTTATTTATCTGCTTTTTGCTTTGCCCAAGCCAACGCCTAAGTTCAAGTGATTTCAAATCGTACGATATATACGACTATATTGAGTAAATCCCACTATGATTTGTACTTCAAGCTAACTAAAAACAAAATAATGATGAAGAAGAAGAGAACTCTTGCTATTCTTTATTAATGGAAGACATAACTTATAGTTTAAGCCTTAAACTTAACCGACTTTTGTATCCTTAATTGTATAGAAACTTTTATTGTATATCATATTTACAAGCGAAAGAAAACATAATGTATTTGTGGGTGAACTGTATCATGGAGCAGGATATGCGGGAGAATTAAATATATATATATATACATATATATAAATAAAATATATATTATTAATAATGCAAAAAAGGAGAAAAAACATAAAAAAATGTATAAAACACAAATTCAATAAAAAATATTAATAAAGAAAAAGTATTATCAAAATCAAGTCTTACTTTCGTTTACTCGAATGGATATGAGGTATAATATGGTAAATATATAATTTTTATATAATAAATATCCAATAAAAAATATTAATATAGAAAAAGTATTATCAAAATCAAGTATGAATTTCGTTTACTCGAATGGATATGAGGTGTAACATGGTAAGAAATAAATATATATAAATAATAAATATTCATAGATAATGAATATATGTTAAAATTATTCAATTAAAAAATATTAACAAAAAAAGTATTAATGGAACTAATGGAAATGAGGTATAATATGGTAAATATATAATTTTTAAATAAGAAGTGTCAAATAAAAAATATGAATATAAAAAGTGTTATAAAAATCAAATCGAAATTTTGTTTACTTCAAGGGGTATAGATGACAAATTTATAAATAATTAAATATATATGAATAATAAATAGAAATATGCAGATAATGCATATATAGATAGTACTCCATAAAAATTATTAACATAGAAAAAGTATTATCAACATCAAATCTAAATTTCGTTTACTCTGAAAGGCTTAGGTGCGATGGAGAGAAATACAAATAAATACATACAGATAATACATAGATAATATACATAGATAATATATACGTTATATCATTTGACATGAAGGTGTATTAGTCTATGTTAAGCGATTGCCACTGTGAAGAGCAGAATGTGAAGTTGGCGCTGTGAGAGTGGAAGTGTCGCTCTACCCAAGATCGGTTTGTTCTATGATCGCTCTCCCGATGCGCGCACTTCGGCTGCGCTGGCTTTGCTTGATCGTGTGCTGGCATAGTAAAATTAGTACGAAAGTGAATCTTGTGCAGTGAAGACGTGTTTCTGATGGAGGCCCAAGGTTGGGTTTATGCTGGAGGCAGTTGGCGCTATATAATAGGGACAGGTATATATATATATATATATATATATATATATATATATATATATATATATATATATATATATATATATATATATATATATATATATATATAATAGGGACAGGTATTGAAAATAATCTTGACTAGAATTTTAGACTGGATTAATTGATATCGAGGCCTATAATCTCAGCTTCAAATATTTTATTTGTATATAATTTAATCATTGATTATTAATATCATAATTGAATTTGTATATCATGAAATATAATTTATATATATTATAATTATAGCTATTATTGAGAAAAGCTTTGGTGGCTTAATTAAAATTGGTATATCTATTTGTGATCTCAAATTTCGATTATAGCAAAATGAAGTTACCATATTAAAGTTAGTAAACCATGAAAAAACTCGGGCTCAGGCCAAGTAAAGGCGCAGTTTCTGTGCATCCTATGCTCGACCCATGCTTAGCGGAGTCCAAGCGCTGTCCATGTTCTGTCCAAGCTTAGTTCAGGTTCAGCCTTGGGCAGTCAGCTAAAGCTCAGGCCAAGCATTGCTCAGGCTCAGTCAAAATTCTGTCCAGCCTCAGCCCAAGCTCACTGCATCTTCAGTCCAATCATAGTCAAGGACCAGCTCAAACGCTGCTCGCTGATATATATATGCCTTTTAGTATAAAGAAAACTCGGAATGAGGGCCAAATAGCAGCCGTGTGTGTGTGTTGGTGCAGGGTATCTGCTAATAGGGTATTCCCACTCACCCCCCATAAATTGTTAATTTCCCTTCGAATTCGATATAAGAATAAGGGAATAAAGTTTGTGGTATATGTGTAGATAACTTATTGGGACCGAGGTCACATGCATGCCTAGTTTACCGATTAATAAATTCAATAATACTAAAAAATATTGAAACTCGTTTGGCTCATAGGAATTTGGAGCAATTGGGGATACGCTAAAGCGCACTTGTGCCCCAACTTGGGTAGTTAATTTTTCAAAATGAATGCCTTTAAAGTTTTATGGCCGACAATTAAAATACATTGCTACCTTTGCGCACCAACACAAGCACACTCACACACATTTACACACACGCGCACACATTGTGTTTAAAGTATATTTACAGTTATACGCACTGTGGGGCACAGTGGAGCAGGCAGCGGCGCAGGCATCTTTATTAAACTTGGTTGTAATTACAACAACATGTGTTGTGCTACTTTTAACTATGTATGTGTGTGTGTGTGTGGGTGTGGGTGTGGGTGTGTATGGCGGATGGGGAGCTTACATACATTTGCCTAATTAAATAAAATAATGTTAACGCAAAAGTTGCAGAGAGCGCGAGAATATGCGTTGCGCGTTTTTCTCAGCTCGAATTTGACTTCGAATTGTCGAAGAAGCTTGACTCGCTCGACTAGCAAATACCCTGGCTGGCTATACATGCAGCCTGCACATGGAGAGGGTATGTAATTACGGCGATTTGCTATTTACATGAGTGCCTATGTGTGAGTGAGTGTGTGCCGTGAGTGTGTGTCTGATAACACTGTGAAGCAAGATTTGTGGTCGACTGACTGTCGAGTGATATGTGCCTGAAGCTGACGATAATTGAATAGAAAATATTGGTGCTTAAGGAGCAGTCGAACAATATTTTAAAAAGTGATGCCTTGAAGTGCTTCGAGCGTTTGAAATAATAATAATAACACACATGGAATGCAATAATAAAAAAATACAGTAAATATAATTAATAAATAAACGTAAATAAATTAAAAAAAAAAATTAATTAAAAATAATAAATAAAATAAATTAGATAATTCAAATTAACAAAATAAACCTAATAAATAAAAGAAGTAAAAAGAAAAAAGAAACCAAATAAATAAAAATATAAAATAAATTAAATAAATATAATAAATTAAATAGATAAAATAAGCCAAATTCAAAAATTAATAAAATAAATAAAAAAGATAAGTAACAAATAAAAACAATAAAAAAAAGAAATGAAATAAATAAATAAAATACACAAAATAAAATATAAGTAAATAAATAAAAAAAAGTAAATAAAAAATAATAAAAATATAAATTCTTGAATAATTAATAATTTACTAAGATTATATATGTAATATTATTAAAACAGATTTCGCCTCTGTTACCTCATGATCATTTAGATTTTGCTGGCACTGCAGGCTGAAAACTTGGACAGACTTGGTTCAATATATGACTTATCTCTTTTATATTTCGTCTCTAATTTTGTCCATGGTAAGTAAATAAAACTCATATGGACTTTATTTATATAATCATATATATATATCTTTCAATTGCAGTGCTCTGAGCCCAAGAAAAGCTCACTAAAGTTGCCAAGTTTGAACTGCCTATGAATTTTCTTTACTTTTTACTATAAATATTTTAGTTGCAATTAGGCTTATATTATTTTAATAATTACCATACTTTTAAATGAAAATAAATATTAAATTATGAATTTATAGATAAAATCTGTTCAAAGTGTTAAAATCAGACAATGCTTAGTTTGCTTTAATCAAATTTTCTGTCAGACAAGTTCGAGCAAGTCAACTTGTTCATAAAGCGGCAGCCTGAATTGAACCTGATTCTTACATTGTTCTCACATGCTCTATAGATGGCTTAAGTATAGCTTTATATACCCCATAGCTATAGATAAATAACTAAAACTAAATCTTGCTTCACTTACCGAATAGGCGGAGTAGTTGGAGTGTGTTGCCGAGCATCGCCCAGGCTCTAACCCATTCAATTCTGTTAAACAGTGTAATTATCATTTGCCACTCCCACTCCTATCTCTCTCTCTCACTCTGTGTGTGCGTGTGTCTCTCTCACTCCATTGCGAATACATATTGTGCGTGTGGGTTGAGTGGGTTTTTGGCTAACTGTGTTAAGGCTTTTTGCCTGTTGTTAAGTAAATATTTAGCTCAGAAAATTCACTTCGAATTTGTTGGCCATTAAGTTTGCTCATTTTGTTCTGCCGCCGCTGCTGCTGCTGCTGTTGCTGCTGCTGCTGCTGCTGCTGCTGCTGCTGTGACTGTTCCAACATCAATTTGCATACAAAATTGTTGTTTTATTATTGCGGCATTTGGCAAATACAATTTAAAATTTTGATTAATTTGCGGCCAACTTCAATGGCGGCTTACCAGCCATACTCACACACATTATATATATATATATATTTGAGCCAAAAAGTCGGTCATGTATTGCTGTCAAGCGAAAAGCAAAAGTGCATAAACCATGCTGGAGTAGGAGTAGGAGACGCTGCGCGTCTCTACAATATTTGCATTGAAATATTTTTCGCAAAAATAATTACATGCACATGGCCCAGAAGGCTGGAGGTAGGTAACGGCGCAGCGGGGCACGGAATGGGGGGGCGCGCACTGTTTATGACTGGAGACAGGAGACAGCAGACAGGCAGAGACATGGCACAGGCGACCGCTGCACGAGCTTTTCTGTGGCTTTGGGGTTCCCTTTTTTTTTTCTTGCCCTTTTTTGAGTTTTTGGCAAATGTCAGGACACGACACGGCTCGACAAAGCCAAATGGCAAAGAAAACTTCTGTTGTCGCTGTCGCTGCTTGTCGCTGCTTGTTGTTGTTGTTGTTATTGTTGTGGCATCTGGTGGCTGGTTTGGGGCCTGCGGACACGCGATGCCAACAAACCAACAGACCCCAAACTGCAAGTTGCATACGGCAAAGGCATAGGCGAGGCAATAAAAGGTCGCATAATGAAATGCAATTGATATTCAAAAGGGAAATTGCGGAAAACAATGGAGCGACTGTTGGGGCGCGCAGGGGCTGATAACAGCAGCAATTGGCCGGCGGCGAATTGGCGCGCCTGCGGCGAATTGCGCCAGAGGGGCGCCGCATGCCGAAGCGCATGCTCCTCGGCCGCCGTGACGGCGTGTGGCGCCTCGCCTCAGGCGAGTGGCCGTTACACGTGGGGACTGCTTGCTGCTCGCTGCCTGCTGCCTGCTCCCTGCTGGTGCGGCGAATTTCACACGAATACCGTTAAAGGCCTGACCTAGTTCAACATGTGTCTGTGTGCCTCTGTCTGTGTGTGTGTTTGTGTTTGTGGATTGGCTTGGCCCGCTTCGCTGGCTACGTTTCGTTGCTTCATTTTTATTTTTTATTTTTTTTTTTTTTTGGCCAACATTTTATGGTGCCGTTATTGTTGCATGCCCTTTTTGTTAGCTCCGCGTGTGCGGTTTGATTTGATATTTGCAGCACCTGCATGCCGGCGAGCATATTGATTGATGGCACTCGACTGCTTGTGGCCTAATGGCCGCTGCACTTGGCCAAAGAATTAGACAACATTGTTACGGCCAAACTTAAAGGCTCATTGAAGCCCCAGCGCCCTCTACCAAAATTACGCCCCTCAAAAGCGCTCCCCTTTTGGCCACAAAATATGCAAACAATTTTCAATTAAAAATCAATTTTATGCTTCAACTGCAGCTAAGTGCAAAATGGCTAAAATGTAGGTGGCTCACGAATTGCGCAAATATTAAGCCAAGTTAATGGCCCCAACACATGCTCAACTTTCTGGGCGGCTTCTTCTTCGTCTTCTTCTTCTTGTTTCTCCTCTGCTTTGCCTGCGTCTTTAATCAGCGCCAATATTGTAATAAAAATTGAAGATAACTAAGTTTTTCGAGCCAACACGAAGTTTGCAACTGAACTGACAAAGATGCACGAATTTGCATTTAATTTTCAAGTCTTTTATATTATATACCCTGCAGCTTATACACAAAGGGGGTATATGCATGAGATGAGTAGAACGTGAAGAGAGCATAGATATAGATATATTAATTAAGCAGATTGAACTGATAAGAAATATTCCTATTCAGGCTTATTTTCTGTCAGTTCATCTACTTAAATGGGACATTCTCAAGAACTATAAAATCTAGGAATATCAAATCTTAAATACACATTATAGACTTTAATTTACAGTAAAAAATAATCTTTTTTTCTTTTAGATAACTTCTAAAATATTTTTAATAACGATAAATATGGAACTTTTTTATTTCTGCATAAGATTGAAATGCCAAATTTGGTATGTAGACTCTAATCATAAATATGGAGCATATGAATAGCAAAAATGTGGGGTATTAACTCCATACTATTAAAAACCAAAGCTAATATTCTCTTTTTGGCATGGTACAGTTTTCAGCTTTGTTCTGTACACAACTTTAGATGTCATATTGAAGGCCTGAAAATATCATTGTAATCATGATTCTAGAACTTGGAGCTCTGGAGCTCAATTCGTTTCAATGACAGTCCTTGTAGTGCGCCATAAATTGGTACTTTGTATATTTAATCTTTTATATTTAGACAATATGCATATCTTCTGCATATGATGCAGTGTAATTCCTACTCAGGGTAGCTTGTAGCCTAGCACATCAGCAGTAGAGCTGTTCCTTAACTTGTTTCTCTACTTTTTTTTAGAAATACAAAACTTGCGCGAACTGCTGAAAGTTAGAAGTAACAGTAGCGGCAGCTGCAGCTGTTGCATGGCCAAGAAGCGGAAGCCATTTGACCAGCTTGACATGTAACCAAAAGTTGAAGCCAAGCAAAATGCTGTGCGCGCCAGCCCCTCCGGATAAAGCTGGGCTGCGTGGGGGCGATATTATGGCAATTAGATGCAGCAATCAGGAGGGGCCAAAGGACACTAGTTAAAGACAAGACAAGGTGGCAGATAACACTTAAGCTTGGCCAAATAAAAGAAACCGCTTTAAGACATTCCCCTGCCAGGCGCTGTCTGGCGTTAGTCCAGAATCGCCTGCTTATGGCCACATTACATGTACTCAGCTTCAAGTCGAGTAATTGGCAAATTGATGGTCGAGCGCGTTCCGCGTTTAGAAATTTTCATAAAACTTTTTATGGCTGCCATTTTGTGGCTGCGCACATGCAATTGTTGCCAATTTCCCCGAAAAGGCCATCGAGACGCGCGCCTCTTGTCATGGGACTCCTCAAAATGCATGGCCAATATTCCTGCAGAGTATTATTACAGCAGTTCACAGTTCCAGCCAGCCAGCCAAAGTCAACCCACATATCCAATTACGTTTATAGATATTGCTCACATTCACCCGAAAACACACACAAAAAATGGAAGAGCCAAAAACTCCCACAATTTAGCCGTAAAAATGTACGGAAAAATTCCTTAAATAAAGCTTAAGCATTCGCTTAAACAGCAGACCAAGAGCAAGTGCAACATTCTAGCTTCAATTGTCAGGGGGTGTGTCAAAGTTGGGCAATTGCAACGAATCCTTTTATACCCTGCACACAAGTTAGCTAAGCAAATAGGGTGTATTGATATTTCAGTAGAAAGAGCCTTGGTTGCAGTGAGAAACTAAATTAGGCCATGCTCAGCTGTCCAGTTGACTGTCTATTCATTCAGCTCAACTCAACGATCTTGAGAGCTATAAATGCTAGAGACTCTACATTTTATTTATCTACTCTTGCATATGTTATAGATCTATTACCTTTTGTCCATAACTTATTTTATTTTTATTAGATCAATAAATATGCAAAATTTCTTTATACTCTTTAGATCATAAATTGAAGAACAAGTGAGCTAGAGACACCCAATTTGGTATGTAGGTTACTAAAATGAATATTAAACATAATAACATTTTTAATTTTGGTTATCGAAATAAATCGTGATCTATTTGTATACAATCATATTAATAAGTCAAATATATGCCCAGAAAGTTTCATTAGGTTTGTGCATCTAGAACCCAAGTTCAATTAATCTATAGCTCATACTAAAAATCTACAATAATTATATTTTATATCTGCACAGCAGTTTATATGGGTATTTCCCATTCGAGCATACCCCATTTATTAAGCTCTCCCTCGTTTTCTAATCATTGTCACTTGTAGTCGCAGTTTATCGATTTGAACTCTCAGCTTAAGCTGACTGCAGCACAGTCGGGTCCTTTAAGAAATTAGTCAACTCATTAGAATTGCACGTGGAATCCGGGCTAGATGCCCACGCTAGTCGCAGTTATAGCATTATAAATTAATGCCACGAATTACTAGAAGTCCTGCGCATAAAACTGAGCAAACCTGGGCCGACTGCCTAAACACACAGACAACACGAAGCGACAGGCGCATTAGTCAGGCAACTGCGGCCACCATTTTTGCAGGCATTCATAGAGTCTTAGTTGAGTTCCGGGTCATATATAGAACGCCACTCCTGGGCAAGGGTAGAGCTGAATAATTATTGACTAAATCAATTTCATTTAAATAAACTGTTATTTGCTGAAGTATGCTTAATTTTGAGAAGAAAAGAGTATATTGGCTTTCAAAAAGAAATGGGAATCATTTAAATGTTAACTTTGAGTTGCTTAAAATGTAAAAAAACAAAGAAACTTGAATATTGATCGACGGTTTAATTATTTTAGTATCAGAAAGTACAATTGAGTCTTAAATAGCAAAAACAATGCCGAAACTAGAGCCATGAATAGCAGCAGAGTTATGTATATTATATTCAGCTGGCTTATAGTCAAATAGCAGTTGGGGTCATGGCAAATGGCCAAACATCGTTTCAAGTCAATAAGCACCATGCAGTCGGGAGCAACCGCCAATTGCTGTGAGCATTCACTTAAAGCATAAATTGCAGTTGCTTTGATTGCCATGTGGGGCATATAGGAAATAAGATCTGCCATGCAATTTGTGTAAATAGGTGTAGGAAGTAAACGATAGTTGAATTCGAATTATGTTATAGAATACAGATGCATGAGAGACTCAAGAGTAGCTCGCGCTCATCTGGGAGTTGAGATTTTATTAATTAATATTGATATTAACTATAATAATAAAACATACTTTTTTATTATTTTCTAAAAAATGAAATATTGTTTAGGAGGATTTTTAGAGTTTAGAGCAGTTGGAAGATTTAACCAAAAAGATGTAGAAACTGAGGCGGCTAATATGATGTCTCTGTCTCTGTCTAGTAGCTTCATGTCAGGTCTAGTTACTCTGGATATCTTTTAACGGACATAAGAGGATTTCCATTTCTGCGTGGATTTCCATAAATTAAATTTTGAAATATTGTTAAAGTTGGCATGCCACCAGAGTAGAACCCTATAGGTCTACAGGTAGCGGAAGATGTCTGTGCCTCTATCTAGGCAGCTTCATGTTCAGCTTTATTTATTCTGAAAATCGTTTTATGAACATAAGAGACTCCAAGTTTTGCCTGGATTTTCCTGTTCAATTTTAAAAAAGTGTTACAGTTGGCATGGCTGGCAGTTAACCAAAGTAGAGCCCCATAGGTCTATATGGTTAAGTAGCTATATGAAAGCAAGCGCAGCACTAGGAAATCTGAATCCTTACGAACTCTTGATAAGCCAAGTGGAATTGGGGTGTAAAAAGGACAAGTTAAAATGGGATACAGTTAAATCGTGGGGTATGCACTGTGAGGCATGCACGCTCATAGCCCCGGCGAACTCGAAGGCTCCTAGAGCTGTGTGCAGCTAATAAGAATAAAACTATTAGCAACTTTTTTAAAGCAGTCGACTATAAGTGCAATTAACTAAAGATAGCGGTGGCTGGTGTAAGTAATGCGCAAAGTTTTTGTTTGCGTGTGCAGCAGACGCAACTAAGTATCAACGGGCGTATACTTAATATTGCGCGTGTTTATTATCTGACGTCGCGTCGCGGTTACATAAACATCATGGTCGTAAATTAAAATGACACGTTTTGCATATTTATACACAGGCACACACACACACACACACACACACACACACACACATACACAGAAGAGAACTATAAAAAAGTTAATTATTCAATTAAATTACACTCGAAGGCGTTGCAGATGTCGCATTCGGCAAATGCCTGACGACCCATAAAACTGACACGGCCAACGCGCACGTCAGATGAGGGCAGGACAGCAGAGGCCAGAGCAGCCAGCGAGTGTCCTCTTCAGCTTCGTCCACACAATGCACCGAAATCATATAAAAATCATGTTTATTTCATTTGCATTATAAAACGAGGCCCATTAAATTCACTTGCCTCAGCTCAGCTGGCGCTGGCGCTGGCGACGGCGCCGGCCTCGTGCTCGTGCTCGCATTTTAAAAACAATAAAACGCAAAATGATTGACAAATATGCCCCAAAAATAGAAGCCACGGCTAGCAAGTAATGTTGAAACATAGTATGCAAACGGAGCTTAATCGACTGCGCGATGCTCATTTTGGCATGGAATGAGATTTGATATTCATTTTCTCTTACAGATTATCTAGTTTTACTTAGAGTTTTCCTTTTGAATATTTGTGATTTCCGATCTGACAGCTCCCGTTGAGATTTGCACATAATTTATAGATCTATCTTGGCAGTCGTTCAATATTAATTTAAGTGGCAAAGTTATTGAACTCAGCTCAATAGTGCGGTAGAACAAGAAGATTTACATAATAATAATCTAATAAGCAGCTCTTGACTTTCAGATGCGCCAAGCCTCTCATAGGTCATATAACATCATATTTATGTAGAGCTAGCAATAAATATAGAAAAGTATATAGAAAATATAATATAATTAGAGCAACTAAATATTGACTCATCAGCCCAAATTTGCTGCATAAGAGAGTTTAAGAGATCACACTTAAATATCTATATCTAGAGTCGATTTCTGCTCGATCGCTGCCAGATCTTTGAGTAAATTTTCATTACTGGAGTAGACTTCTACTCAATATCTACATGTAGAGCGGATTTCTACTTATTCTCTACTAAATCTTTATGAAAATTTGTATATCTAGCGTAGCTTTCCACTCGATCTCTAGTAGATGTGTACTTGATCTACTCAATCTCTACTAGATCTGTCTCATTCTCTGTTCTGTTATGAATTAAATTTATGCTTTACTTTAGCCTCAGCTGAACATTTTTAGGCCTCGATATTATATCATATCATTTCATATTATCAATATGATATGCCTCATCAGTCAGTGCCTTAAATGATCATAATTAAAACGAATTTCATAATTCTCGCACCATAAATAATAGATAAAGAAAACTTCCGATGGGTCACATGCGCAGAGGTAGCAAACATAAAAACTCTAGTTACATTTGGCTAACTAAAAATCCCAATATACTCGTTTGCATTGGCGTGAGCGGGTATAATTACGCCCTTAGCAGCAAGGCAGCAAGGCAGCAAAGCAGCACGGCATCACGCAAGCCCCGATGGGCACGTTGCTCTAGAAACTGGCACTGCCAGAAGGGCGTAAGCACGCATTTTAATGAGATGTAGAAGGAGCAGGGGGGAGAGGGAGTTGGTAGCAGGGGTGCTGAGTGACCCGTTGAAGGCAGAGGCAAAGTCTGGCTGTCCGTCAGCCCAGCCCGCATGTGGTGAGGTGCAGTTGGAGTTGAAGTGAAGTGAAGTGAAGTGGAGTGAAGTAATATAATGTCCAGGCGAACCGTTTTATGCGTGACCGTGTCCTTTCCATGCTCTTTGCTGCTGTTGCTTTGCTTGTTGTGTGATTAATTCGCGCAAAGAGTTGTGCGCTTCCGTTTCCGGTTGTTGTCGTTGTTGTTGCTGCGGTACACATTTCACAGGAGGCTGCATGTGTGTGTGTGTGTGTGTGTGTGGGCGTGGCATAAAATTAATTGTTTTGTACCCAACGAGGCTTAAAAACACATGCTCATGTAAGCAACGTCCGCTGCACGTTGCTCATGTTTGCGCCCAGCCCTTGCCACTCCCTCGCGGCCCAACTCGGCTCCGCTAACCCAACTATTCCTAGTCTCCACATGGATACACACACACACACATACGTCGGTCACCAGGCAACGTTTGACGATTTGCTCAGAGCTCCACACGCATTTGAGATAAGAGCAGCGCAACGGGTTTGCCTTTTGCGGAGCAATTAATATGAAAATCAGGCACACTTATCTTAATTAGTTAGTCGCTTATGAAAGGCACAGCCAAAACGACACGACTCTAAAAAACACTCCTGTGTGTGTGTGTGTGTGTGTGTTAACGTTGCTTATTATGACACTTCACACTCGCATAAAGCAGAGTGAATTGTGTAATGCAAGTGCCACGTTTGCTTCGAATGCTCACAGCTGGCAGCTCGTAGCTCGCAGCCAAGCCTGGGGGACTCGACTAAGGCCTTCAGCTAATTCGCGCTAAATACTTCAACATACATAGTCACATGCACAGTCATTTATATATAGACGCATATGTAGTGCCTTCAAAGACTGGCAACATGTGGATGCATGGCTGAAATAGGCGCGCGGCGTTTTTCTTTTTTTAGGCCCTATTGAAAATGGCCTGGTTAAAAGAACATAATCATTGTATATGAAAAAGTACGAGGTTCGTTCATAAAATATTGCGAAATTTAGTTTTATTTGTTAAATGTTTTTGTTTCATGAATTCCTTTTCAAATAATACCATAAAATACCATCAATAAACTTGTTCAGCTCGCATTCTCTCAATGTATTCTTTATCTGCTCAAGCAGACCGTAGGTCCAACTCGAATGTCTTTTATAGATTATATTTAATTTGTGGTACTTTTCCGGGCAGCTCTCTCATTACAGACAGCAGGAAGTATGCATATACTTGACTAAGTCATTGAAATAAGTATTCTTTAGCCTAACCATGGGTACATCTGAATCATAGCTTGAGATTTCAAACTTGAAAGCTGAACAAATGTATCCATATATTAAAATCTCAAAAAATAGATCGATATTTAACGAAATGTGTTGAGTTGAATTTCCATGAATATCGATTGAGTATTTGATATCATAAGATATGAATATGTCACTCAAAACATTTCGATGAATGTGGATTTCGTTGTTGAGATATTTATTGAAATGTGTTGATTTACATTTCAAATAATATATACTCAGTTTTTGAGATATAATTTGAGTACTATTAAGCTTATAGACAATCAGACTTTTATAATAAATACCCAGATTATATTATTAGTTGCTGTTTAAAGATATTTTTACTTAAAATACTTTACTTTATATTTAACTTTATCCTTTATAATCTCAGTTCAAAGAGTAAAGTCTTCATTTTTGGTACACACGCACATATGTCTCTCATATATATGCGTTGAAAATTACATTAAGATCTTACTACCAAAAGCCAAGTTCAATCAGTCCAATTCTCATGAACTGGCATAAGCTAAGTCTGTGCGTGGCAGAAACAGATGCTGTCTATCAGGCTTTATAGTTGCTTTAGGATATTTAATAGTCGAGCAAGTCAAGCTTGCCCTGCACACTCTAACTTGTTTAGATATTACTTTGTTTCTCCTTTGTGTTGTTTTTCTATGTGTGTATTTGGCTGCTCTTTGTCTTTGCGTTCTTTATGCGTTACAAACTCACAAATGCTTTGCAGCGACTGCAATAAACAACAGCCAAAAAAAAAAAAAACCAAAATATGAATGCATAAAAACAAACGACCTTTGCACGAATATCTCAAATACACACACATTTGTATACAAATATATATATCTATATTATATACAACTGTGTGTGTGTGTGTTTGCATATGAATCCCTTGAAATATGCAGCATTGAATAAAAATATTGCAGAGCATTTTATACAATTTTGAATCGGTTCAAAGGCAACGGCAAAAATATTCCCAAAGCATTTTCACATTTCTTGTTTTTTTTTTTTTTTTCTTCGCCCATTCTCATTTATGCATTCCATTTGTTGAATATTTGTTATATTCTTTCATTGTTGTTGTTTATAGGAGCTTATGTATCGTTATCTATTGTCGCACTCAGTCACTAGCTGATTGGCAGCTGAAAGTAATCTTTGGCCACATTCCGCACAGCTCTTGAGCATTTTCACACACCGAGTGAAAAGCTGGAATTGTAAAAGTTCATTATTAACTTTCCATCAAATGTTTATGAATAGTTGCATTGGGAGATTGGCAATGGCAACTGGCAGGTGGCACAGCAGAGGCAAGTTGATTTTAGAGCTTGTAATACGGAAGGACAGACCGAAAGAGGCAGACATATGCATATAAATTCATTGATTGATCTTTCAAATACGTCCATAATTTCATATGTCTAACATTTTCTTTCTATATTTCGTTCCATCCGTCTATCTGCACTTGATCTGTATTTGACTTACGACTGTCTGTATTATTATCAGCTCATCTATCTTCATATCTATTTCATATCAATTTTTCCATCTATTTGCATCTCTGTCCTTCCGTCTCTGTCCGCTTGACTGCCTTTGTGCATTCATACGTATTTATTATTTACACCTTTTTGTATCTTATCTGTTCATCATATGTCCGTCTATCTACCTCTTATTTCCTAAAGCTCATCCTCTCTCAATTCTGGCTGTCTATATCTCTTTATTCGTCTCCTTATCTCTCTATCTGTTTATTTGTCTATCTATCCATCCTTCTATCCCTATGATGGTGTCTGAATTCTCGCCGCGTTTGCTATATATTCTTCAATCTGTCTATCAGCTTAATCTCTCTATCCATTCATCTAATCTATCTATCCATTTAGCCATCATCATCCTACATCCTAAACTCTCCTAGAGCTTTCTCGATCTCGAACTGGCTCGCTTTGCATCTCAGCAGTTGGTCATAGACATTCCTGCTATACCTCTAGTATATCTACCTCAGCTGCTCCCTATTTATTTATTATTAATTCATATGATAAAATGAAATTGATTTTCTTATTCCCACTACAAAAGTTTCTTTGCCGACGCCCAAAGTTGCCTGCGGCAGTCAAACATTCCTCAAATTTAATTTTAATTATTAATGAAGCTTAACTTTATTATTATTATTAATGCAAGGTCAATTTCAAGGAATTCAAGGTGCTTAGCGAGGTCAATTTCAAGGAATTTAAGGTGCTTAGCGATTGTCAGTGCTTAAATGAAACAAATATTTGGAATTTTGCTAGATAAACCTGAGCTAAGCATGCTTTAAATATTATTATTTATTATTATTTCTAATATTTAAATCAATTTAAATGTTACATATTCTACAAATATTTTTTCTCTTTCTGCAGAATTTCAATAACTGCCAAGCAAAGGCAATGGATGAGCAGTGAAGGAAAAGAAGAGGAATTTTACGAGTTGGAAGCTTCTTCCGTTCGGATTTTGAGTGTTTTGTATTAAGGCCGGAAGATGTCATCGCATTTTATTGGAGTCATAAATCAAATTTAAGGCTTGACCTGAGTTGCATCATTTTTTGGCAAATTTTTTGCGTTTACTTCCATTAAATTGCACAACCAGACGATAGAAAGAAATCATGTAATTGTAATTGAAATGAAGTAAGCGTAAATTGCGATAAAAAAAAGTCGGCAGCAAAAGCTTCCAGCGAAAAACAAAAAGCAAAAAATACAAATAAAAATGAGAGAGGCCAGTGGAAAGAAAAAGAAATATCTTGGGCAGTCAGCGAGGTTACCGAAATGTTTGTTTCCTTTCAAATCAGTACACTTCCTTTTTAGCCCGCTTACCTTCGCCTTCGCCTTCGCCTTCGCCTTCGCCTTCGCGTTTGCTTTTGCTGGCTGAAGTGACGTCGAGGCTGGGGCAAAGAAAATAAGTGGAAATCACTTGAAAATACTAACGAGCTGTTACGCTTGGCAAGTAAAATATAATCAGCAGCATCATGTCTGCAGGTGCACTTAAAAGGCGTTCACTTTTTTTATGGCCGCGCCCCGTACTCTCTCCCTCTCTGACTCACAATCTCCGTCTCTCATTTCTGAACAATGGCCAAATGACCAAAAAACAGAAGAAGCAGGAGAAGAAAAAAAAACAATCCTAAAACAATTAAAATTTACCTTTTTTTAGACAAAGTAAATGCAAATCAGTTGCAAGCGCGCTTAGACAATGCAAATTAACATTTTACATTGTTTCAGCTTCAATTTTTTGAGACGTGCGCAGCTGGCAGCTTTTGTATGTTGTAGCAAGCAGCTTTTAGTCAGCCAACAGCAACGGCAGCTGCAGCTTGACCCAGCAAGATTGAGGCTACTTACTTGAGGCCTAATATTTCCGCAGCTGTTTAAGTTAACGCTTGAATTAGATTTGGGAAGCATTTATTAAGATTTGCCGTTTAGCCATGAATTGACTCAGTTGAAAATAATTGAAAGTAATAAACAAAAATATTGATCGTTAAATTGATTCATTGCGTTGCCAATTCATAATATATTGAAGAGCTTAAGTGCAATTTCGTGTAAGCCACGAGCAGACTGGCATCTCTCGAAAAAGATGTAAATATATATAGTAGAGTAGCAAGCAGTATTAAAGTATGTATGCCTGATCTGGGCGTGGGCGTGAGTGAACAAATGGGGCTGAATTAGTCAATTAAATTTAATATAAATTTTATAAATGTGATATTTAAAGATAAACTACAACATTGGAGGTTTCTAATAGTAAAATAAAATAAAATAAAATAAAATAAAATAAAATAAATAAAATAAATAAATAAATAAAATAAATAAAATAAATAAAATAAATAAAATAAATAAAATAAATAAAATAAATAAAATAAATAAAATAAATAAAATAAATAAAATAAATAAAATAAATAAAATAAATAAAATAAATAAAATAAATAAAATAAATAAAATAAATAAAATAAATAGAATAAATAAAATAAATAAAATAAAAAAATAAAATAATAAAATAAATAAACTAAATAATATAAAATAAAAAAATAAAAATAAATAAAAAAAATAAAAAAAAAAATAAAATAAATAAAAACAAATAAAATAAATGAAATAAAATAAAATGCAAATAAAATGTGTATCAGAATTAATATTTATTTTATTGCAATTTCCTTTTCTATTGCACCTGCGCGAATATCATGTAAATATTCCATTTCAGCCGCGCAGGTATCGATATAGCGGTTTTAGGCTTAGGAGCGGCAACTAATAATAGTTTTATATATTAATATACAATTTACCCATTAAGAGATTTCTATCACTTGAGCCGTTTTCTTTGCATGCTTCTCTGTCTTTCTGCCTGCCAACCACGACTCGCGTGTGCGCTGATAACTGGCAGCTTTTGTCGGCCATGCCAGACAGCTTTTGTCAGCCAGTCTGGCTAGTGGCCAAACAACTTTTGAGCTGAGCTCAGCTGTCGGCTGTCGGCTGACGACTGTCGACTGTCGCCCGCTGGCTTGGGCCTTTGCATATGATTTGACAACGGTGACGACTTTGAACGAGTGCAAGTTTGTTTTGATTATGAAGGCCGCGCTGAGCAGTCGGGCAAATCGTGATCGTGGCCAGAGTGCAATGCAGTTCGCTATTAAAAATTGGCGCGTGCCGCCTGCAGTTTTTCCTGCCGCTCGCCAGCCATGCCGAATGGAAAATGACTTTGAACTTTATTGTTTAGCCGAGTGCGATTGTCGTTTTGTTATGGCTTAGCCGGTTTCTGATCGCGTAACTTAATTCATAAATGCCTAGTGAAAGAAAAAAGAGAGCGAGAGAGAAAGAGAGAGAGAGATGGGCGCCAAATTGGAAATGGCAATATCAAATGCTATGCCATTAGAGTTTTCCTTGCAGGCCTTGCAGTGGGAGCGAGCGAGAGGGTCCATGCGACGGGCAGGTCAACAAATGAAAGACACTCACTTTGGCCGCCTTCTATAAACAACGGCTGCGAAATTGCAGCGCCGAGATTGCAGATTGTGTAATAGGAAAAACATTGGGAGCTGTTGTCCTAGTGGCGCCGCCGCAAACTGCAGTATAAAAACGCGCAGCACATTCAAGCTGCAGACATTTCAATCGTAGCCGTGCAGCCAACGAGGTCTGCTCTCTAGTTACCGGAGGACTACTTCGAGCCTAAGCCTAAATCCAAGCCAAATGGCCAACCTAATAAAGGTGAGTTCAGCGCGCAGCGTATGAAGAGGCAAGTGTTGAGAGTGTAGACAGTGCCAAGTGCTTTATATTGTGGACAATAACTGTTAATCCCTCGGTGCTTATTAAGAATGCATTAGTCAAAGCGGCGCAATGGTCGACCCAAGTCAAAGCTTTTTGCGATTTTTGCGCAATTTTCTAGCACTTTGCATCAAAAGAGTTTTGTCTTTTTACACCCAGTGACTATAGTAAACGTAAAAAGGGGTTATTGACTATGTCGATATGCATGAGACAAGCTGCGACTTTCTTTTGTAGGTAAAAAAACAACCAGACTATAATTTAATTTGGTTGGATCTCGAGAACTACAAAACTTGGACAGTTACAATTTTCAATACTTATTCTTGTATACTTAACGTGGTGAAAATATACTATTTTCATCTCACAGCTCATTCCATTTCTTAGTTATCGATAAATATATATATTTTTTAATGCTGTTTCAATCATAGTTTGAAAATCATTAGAGCTAAAGGCACCAAATTAGGTACGTATTCTGTCTTTATGAATGCTCAAATTGGTTATAGGTCTAGGGCTAATAATTCTTTCTATTCTTTCCAAATGTGATAGTAAAGATCGCATTTGAAAGCGCAGAGCCGTAAACTTTTGTGAACATACACATTCGAGTCTCATATGCAATGTACCGAAATTTTCATGAAGATACTAAAGCTGGAATCCACGTTCAAACAGGCTAATCTTCATGGAGTGAAGCACTCAGAGCAGCTATTGCGCTGCATAATTTGATAATCAGTCTCAGTACTATATTGACATGCATTAATTATCGCGTTTGACTAAGTACACAGCAGTGCAGGGTATCGCTGAGTCGCATGTACTCGGGCATGGCATTTTTAGTTGCTAAAATAATTTCCATAGACTTACACTAAGCCCCTGTTCCGCAGATGCCGCTCATTGTGGCCGTTGCAATCGTGTGGATAGCCGTGCCGCCGACCTCAGGAACAGCGTCGACGAAAGCTTCATCAATGCCAGCTGGAGCCCAGACAGCGCCGTACGGCAGTTATGGCAGGAGGCAGTACGATAATCGTTGGCTGCCACTGGGGGAAAAGGAGGCGCTCTCGTCGATGCTGCAACGCTACGGCTTGCGGTATGAAGCGACGATGGCGGGGGTGGGCGAGGGGGAGCGACGCAGCTATAGAAGCGATTCGTCTAGTTTGGGCGGACACAGCCAGGGTGGTTTGGGAGCTATGCTTAATGGGCTCACAAATCTCTCGGGCCTGGGACACATTAGCAACGGCTATGCCTCAGTGGCGCCCACGCACACCGAAGCCTTGGCAGCCGCCGCCTCGTCAAAACAAGAGATACCAATTTATGAAGAGCAGCACGAGGAGGCGGCCGTTGCGGCAGTGGCGGCCACAGCCAGCGATTACGGCGACACGGAGGCAGGTCGAGGCGGCCAGCACTCAGCGATTTACAATTTTCCAGCTGCTGGCGTTGAGCATGCGGCTGGCTATCTGCCGGCTTTTAGCGGAGCAGAGCATGGCTCGTGGACGCCCTCATCGGCGCCACAATACCACCAGCACCAGCAGCAGCAGCAGCTGGCACAGGAGGCACAGGGCGGCAGCCATTACGCCTACGACAAAATGTCGGTGGGAAATTTTCTGAATTCTGGCTACGAAGCATTCCAGCAGCACCACGCCGAGGAGCAGCAGCATCAACAGCAACAGCAGTACCAGCAGCAGCAGCAGCTATTGGAGCACGCGTCCTATTTCACACCTCACGACAACGAGAACGGGCCCTCGGCCGGATCGGACTCGGTGAGCTCCGTCGATTACGAGCAGCAATCAGAAGGAGATGACCACGGCAGCAATTTTCTAGCCGACTCAAGTGCTCACGAGGACAGTCACGGCCAGTCGCACCACCATCATCATCATGTGGATATCATCAACTATGTGCCGGTGAAGCATGTCAAGACACAGCATGTGCCCGTCGAGAAGCCTGTCAAGATTCCGATCTCTCATGCTGTCATCATTCCGATCAAAAAGCCCGTGCCCATCCACATACCCATTACCAAGCAGGTGCAGGTGGCCGTCGAGAAGGAGCTCAAAGTGCCCGTGGAGCGACTGGTGCCCGTGCCCGTCGAGAAGCATGTGCCCGTGCCCGTGGAGAAGCGTGTGCCCTACACGGTCATCAAGTATTTGCCCATCAAGGTGCCCAAGCCGTTCCCGGTCAAGGTGCCTGTGTTCAAGACGGTGCTGCATAAGGTCAAGAGCTGGTGGTAATCCATTCACGTTACTCATACGGCCCGTGGTGCGAGGCATGGCATTGCATGGCATTTGGAATGTGTTCGTGTCTGTCGCGCTTATCCTCGAGCTGAAATTAATTTTGTTAAGCCAAAATCCTGTGTTGTATACCAATTTTGTGACTCATTTAACATTACAACCATTTGCGTTCGCCTGAATACAGAAATAAGTAAAAAACGGGAAAAAAACCGCATTAACTCATTTTCATTCGGGGTTTTTTAAGCTGCAATTTAATGCTGCATTTATTATGTATATATATATATGTACACAGTCGCCATTCATGCACTCGCCATCTCACTCCTACACCCTCTGTAGACTGTTTATTTAAGTTTTATTTACTTAAATGAAATTGTGTTAAATGAAATGAAATTCATGAAGGCGACGCCGCTGCTGTTGCTGTTGCTGTTGTTGTCCTCTGAAAACTGGCAAATGCTATTTCCAGACCATTAGATTCGCATCTTGGCTCTGGCAGCGGGACATCCTTATGCCTATGGCGCAATTCAAGTAATTTAAGCTAGCAAAAGCTAACGGCACGCAAACTCTAATTAAATTAAGAGCAGCACACCTTTTGTTCAACGTTGCTACGGCTTGGAATGCACAGAATTTTCTTCTTCTGGCTTATCATTCTCGATCTCCCTCTCTCCCTCTCTCTCTCTTTCTCTCTGTCTCTCTGTCTCTTTGTCTCTCCGTCTCTGTTGTTGCTGCCTTGACCTGCTGTCACTTTGTGCTTTTGCTTTAGCCAAGTGACAGTTGCTTGTATATATATATATATATATATATGTATATATGTATATATGTACTTATACACAAGGTATATAGCTTTGCATATAGTTTTATCATCCGCAAGGTCTGTTTGCCTTGGCTTATTTAAAAGGCACATTAACTGTCATTAAATTATTCTTATTTATGCACATTTTGTAAGCACACAAACACAGACAGGCACACACACACACACTCACTCACTCACTCACTCACTCACACATGCATACATCATTCATCATGCTGCTGTCTTCATCTTCCCACATTCGTGACAATATTAAACTCAATTGCTGGCATGCACTGCGCGTCTTTTGCCGCCATTTTGTACAACTCGCACGCACACTTAGGCATTTGCATGACTTGTTCTGCGTATTCGCTTTGTTGCAATTTCTTTATATGTATGTGTGTGTGTGTGTGTGTGGTGTGGTGTGTGGTCGTCGTTTGCCTTTGCCAGCCGCTTGTCAGTCATGTGCCTGTCTGTCTGTCTGTCTGTCTGTTTGTCTTGCTTACTCTCGCCCATACTCCTCGACTTCATTTTCTGCGCTGCTTCTCTGCTTGCTTGCTCCATTTACTGTATTTTTGATGTCTAAATTGCATTTTATTATGTCGCCAGCAACAACAAAAGCAAGCATAGCAAAATACAAAATACACAAAAAGAAAAAAAAAAACAAGCAAAACGCTCCCTCTCTCGCTCACACCATATGCTGCGAGTGTGTGCAAACACAGCCGTCTCGCTCACGCCATATGCTGGCCATGCTTGCAGCAAAAAACCCACCCCCGTTTCCCATATCATTGTCGCCGCCTCGCATGTCGCTGTCGGCAGCGCTGCTGCTGCCAATGTCGCTCTTGTTGTTGCGGTTGTAAATTTTATTTATCATTTAGCATTTTTTTCGCTCTTTATGCCGGGGCCGGGCGGCTTCAGCCAGCGCGACACACTTTAACTGACTTTTCAAGCACTTTATTTTGCATACAAAGTATTTGCCCTGACACCGTCACTCCCTCCCTTCCTCTCTTCCTCTCTTCCTCACTCGCTCTCACTCTCCAACATATATATGTGACTGTGTGTGCTGTCTACACTTAATATCTGGCTGATAACTCTTGGCTGCTCGCTTCCGCTTTGCTCCACTGTGCATAGCAATGACTCCGCCCCACCGTAATGCATTCACAGCGGCATATTGAAGTCAACGCATCAAATATTAAATATTAAGATTTATATTTCAATTATTTTAAAGCGGAATTCATGGCTCCGCCACGCCATAGTGCGCAGTCCCGTTTAACTGATGAGCAGCGCCAATGCCTTCGCGTGTTACTTCATTCCACCTGCCAGGCCTCATTTGCAGTTAGGTCTTTATGCTCGTTCAGGCTAGTGAACTGAGTATATAGATTTTCTTTTAACTTTTTTTTTTGTTTGAAATCATATATATAATATATTTATATATTTTATGGGATATATATATGAATACATATATTTATATATCAAATTCCAAGTTTAGCAATAATTCTTAAAGTAACTTCCAATAATTTTCCATAATCTTATCGATATTGAAAAATTAAGCTAGAATCAAAAAACTTTTGCTTTATTTATTTCTTGCTGAATCACTATCGATACGTGAATAAAACTATCGACTATTGAAGCTTGAGCGGGTATTATGAATTCGTCTACGTTCGCTGTCAACGTTCTCTCCTCGCTTCGCACTATCTTAATTTGAATTGATGTTCAAGTCTTAATGGACAACTGCAAAATCAAGCAGAGGTAATCTAATGGGCTGCAGGTGGAACATGGCAACCAAAACAGATTAGAGGCAAACTCTATTTATTTGCTGTGCATGTCGGAGAGTATTCCGTCGCAGTCCAAAGTCCACAGGCCGCAGGCAAATGCAATTCAGATTTTGTTAACCTTGTTTACTTTGAAAATTAAGCCAGAAACTTTATAATAATAATAATAATAATAAGTTGATATCCATAAACATATTAATATGTTGCTATGAGCCACAAAATTTTAATTCGTTTTTGCACACAGAAAGAGAGACGGAGAGAGAGGAAGAGAGAGTGACTGAGCGAGCGAGTGAGATATACGAAAATGAAATTTATTTCAATTCAAAGTTGACCGAACACAACAAAATTTCCACATTCTAAATACAATTATAAAGCACATTCAGTGGGAAACAAAACAGTTGCTTTTAATAATGTCTGTCCGTGCGTTTGCCTGAGTGTGTGTGCGTGTGTGTGTGTGTGTGCTATTTGCAGCCACTATGTTTTGTGCTTTTATTAAAAAACTTTTGCGTAATGAAAGTTGTACGCCTGCTTTCCAAATTCTAGACGCTGGGCGAGTTATTTTATGTGGAAATATTTTAAGCGCAACTTTTCAAAATTTGATTTTTTGCATAATGAATTTGAGTGAAGCACGCACAACACTCTAATGAAACACACATACACATACACACAGAGAGACACGCACACACTTATTTAAACAAACACGCATTCAGTTTTTGTTAATATTCCACTCTTGAATTCATATTAAATTGGTGTTTATTCAATTTAATTTTCATTTTATTGATTGGCAAGCTCGAATGGCTATTAAACCCTACTCGGCGCCTAGCCAAGTGAGAGGATGTACATTGAACCCACGCCAAGTGATCAATAGTTGCAACTGATGCGACTCGCAGATACCCTGCCGTCTAAGCAGAGACACTGATGCTGCACTTGTGGCGCTTATAATGGGCGTGTATAGGAAACAGACTGATTGAACTTGGGATCTAGATGTACGAACTGAATGGAATTTTCGGAGAATGAGTATTACAGTGAAATGTGTGTGAAATAAGCTTACAAAATCTATTTTCTCTAATGCGAATACAGATATCTAAAAACGGAAATATTTATTAGCTTTATACTCACTAAAAAAATTTACCCACCAAATTTGAAACTTTTAACCTTTATATTCTTCGGGTTATGCTTCGAAAAGCAAGTTGAAATAACATATTTACCATTATGAAATAAATATATTGAGATATTGAATATAATTGAAAGTTACGTAATGCATAAGGTATACAAGTTATTCTATTTAAATACTAAAGCCTCTAGGTAGTTGGTTTACGAGTTCACTGACTTGGACGCAGCTCATCACTTCAGTAAAAGAATATACACGCCCTCTATAGTGTCTCACTGCCTGCCTGTTACATACAGTCTGCCATGGAGCAGCGTACCCTCTTCACTCTCTTTCAATGGGTGCCACTCAACGTGTGGGGCTGTCTCGAGCTTACATCTTGATGTGCACACAATTTGGGGCCGTCTCTTGTGTGGTTGGTTGGTTGATCGCTGCAGCGCTTTTCGCGATGTGATAGGATTTCTTTTAGGGGGCTTTGGGTTATCTTAACTGCGGCACAGATGTACGGGCACGTGCTGGGCCAACCTCAAGCAGCCTTGTGCCGACGTGCGGACAGAACCACGGCTGGGAGTTACTTATTTAAGTGAAGTACATATGTGCGGATTATATCTGCCGTTGGATAAAATGATTTATGCATTGCCCGCATACCTGACTAGCTCCAAGGCCCATTCCCGAATACAAATGGCCCAAATAAGTTACCAATTACCAGCTGGCTGGCGCGTAAATTTTCATTTGCGAGCGCGCAATAGAAAAACGAATATAAATGTCTCTGAATCGACTTTGAAAATGGTAAATGGCAGAGACTTTTCATTCACCACTCACCGAATGTGTAAATAGGGAGGAATGGGCCTTACTTGACTTAGTGTGGATATTATCATCCGTTCCCCAGCCCTGCTATCTATCGAGCATGGTTTTTTTCCTGTTCTTCTTTCTTTTAATTTCAGCTATATCCTAGAATAATAGTCTTTTTTTCGGTATCAATTGCATTAAATCGATAAATATCGATCAGTCTGCATCATTGGGGCTACAGTCATAAACTGTGTATAAAATTTATGCCTTGACTTGATTTGTTTATGACACTTGGCCAGGGCCTGAAAACAGCTTTTCTTTGGGGCTTCTTTGGCACATGCGGCGTATACGTGATAAATGAATTGTAAACAGAGTCACAGCCAGCGCCGCTTTAACTACATATGCACTGCATTAAGTAGATTCACGCATTTGCAGCTCTCCCATGCAGCATTCCCAGCATCGAGCATCCAGCGGACATCTCTGCTCAACCAGCCTCATCAGCACAGCGAGGTAGGTTTGTCAATTTGACCGCGTGTGCATGTTCATTGCGATTTGCGGCTTTCGCATTTACGTCCGCTCGTCGGACTCGCTGCAGTTGTCAAACTAGCCGCAGTATTCTTAACGAAGTGGTTTTGCGGCTGCTGCAATTATGAATTTATGTGCACTGTCACAAATATATATATATATATATTTATATATTATATATACACTCCACAGAGAGCAACTGCCACACAAACCACACAATTGTTTGTGAGTTTGACTGATTATTGCCACGAAATTATAATTACTTTAATTTACAATTTCACTTTTCACGCCATTTGTGCTAATTTGAATTTAGGCCCATTTGACCCAGCTACAAATTGGCTCCCTCCATTCATCGGAGTCCCTTGCTGTGACTTGCTCAAAGGGCTCACATGTGCTAAGATAAGCTATGTGTGTGTGTGTGTGAGGGACTGTGATGTCGGAAGCTCAAATAGCCTATAAAGCAGATGCATGTATAAGGTATTTGAGTTGCCGACATCAGACTACCAAGCATATATTTAGATATTTTATTTATTTTTATTATATATGAGCCATGTCCATAAATCTTTTGCCTGTATGTGACATATCGAATACTCGAATAGCTCAAATTTCTTATACGATTTGCTTTGTCCGTATAACTTAACTAACTCTCTCTGCCTATAAGACTCAAATTCAGCAATAGCTCGATTATCTCAAGTTTTTTCATAGATAGAAAGCCGAGCTAAGAATTTGAAGGAGCCGCGAATGCTTTCATTGCAAGTGTGAATTTACAAATCTTTGTTCATTGATTCTATATAATCATTTTATGGATGCTAATCAATATTCTGTTTGGAATAGATATAGAAAGCTAGAGATATAGAGTTTTTCTCAACTGAATTTTATTATTTAGTTTAAATAAGACTTTTTACTTTTAGGAAGCATGCGCTTTAATGCTCAAATATATTGAGCTAATTTGAACGGGGAAGTGTAAGAGGAGAAGAGGTATTGATAGACTACAAATTGTGATTGGATAGCGCCTGTCGTTTGAAGTATGCAGAGTAGCAAAATTATATCTAGAGCTGCTTTTAATGACATCTCCAAATTTGTGTGTCGAAAAGAGCTGAGTCATCGTTGGCAAAGCAGATTTCACATGGAGAAATTAATGTTTTATTTCATTAACTGAGCATTACTTCAACTTGAGTCAACTTGGTCTCAGCCTTCTATGGAAATGATGTCTCTAAGACTTGGAGTTATCTATATCTGGAGTAGAGAGAATTCTTTTTAGCCGCCAATACAAGAGAACATTACGAAATAAAAATCGAAGCTTACAAATCTTTTCTGCTTCTTTGGCTGTGTGAGGCTACATACTTTAGGAACTACCCTCGTTGCGTTAGCGGGGGTATTCCAGAATTGTCCAAAATTTGATGTGTTCGAACAGGGCGAAGCAGGCCTCCTGGCCGTGCCATTAAAATGACATTATAATGTGGCAAATGACTTTGCGTATGCCAGCAGAGGCAGGGGCAGAGGCAGAGGCAGGGGCAGAGGCAGCAGCCGCAGCAGCCGCCGCAGCAGCGGTTTAAACATAAACATTAAAAATTAATCAGCACTTTCGACTCAAAACTTTTGATAATTTCTGCGAACAAGCAACAACCTGAAAGGGTTAAATGGTCAAAGTCCCCCCAAAAGTTTCGAGCGACAAAAGGAAAGGAAATGTCTTCTTTTTTTTAAAGAAAAATGACAGTCAGGCTATATATATATAAAGAGAGAGAGAGGAATATATATTGAATCTCTCTCTCTCTCTCTCGCTTGCTTGAGAAACTTTTAACCCATTTCGAGGAACCCTTTTAGAGTTTTTTGGTTTTCAAATTTATGAACGACATAAAACGTTGACTCAGGTGCCTGCAATTCTTTTGCTTCCCTCTTTTTGACGTGCACACAGCGACTGGCTTTACTTAGTGTTTAACGTTCGTTTCTGGGTTTTAATTGGTGCGCTGCTGGCGCAACAGCTTTACACACTTTACGCTCTCGCTGGCGTATGAGTGATATTTCATGTTCGCGCACTCTCGCCGGGCATGGCCATAGACCGAGTGCAGCTATTATAATATCTAGCGCTTATCATAAACTATTTGCGCGTTGTTCGCACAGCCATCAAAGGGGTTTATGTCGGCTAATAAAATCCGGAGTTGTCCTTGGGGCGAGGGCGGCGCTGGGCGGTGGGCGGTGGGCGGCAGGGGGAATGCTTATTTAGTTGCGCTTTAGACTTTGAGCATAAACAAACAAACAGTCGAGCGTATAATTGCAATTAAGATGCTTAAATACAAAAGACAGGTGCAACAGGTACGAGTGTTTGGGAGTTGGCGTGTAAAGGGGCGACTGGAAAATACCCTGGCAAGAAGTGAACTCATTTTGAGTGGGATTGAAGACGAAGAAGAAGAGCTTTGGCTATGACTGCGTAAAGGTATATGAATTAACTAACGATTTACTTAAACGGTAATCGATAAATGCAATTTATCGATAGTTAAAGTAGGGTAGGAATTAACTAGCGATATACTTAAAACATAATCGATAGTTAAAGTAGGTCAAGAATTGACTATCGACGCAATCGATTAATTCGATTTATCGATAGTTAATGTAGGCTCGATTCGCCTAGGCACACATACTTAAATTCGCTCTGAGAGAAAATCAATATAAGATTCTAATCTGTCCCAGCTCTCTCCTCCTTCGCCAGCAAGGCCAATATACCCTATTTAAGCGCATACAATGTGCTTAGGGCATCTAAAGTCAACAGCTTCACTTGAATGGATTGCGATTAAAGCCGGCTTTAGCCTGGCCGAGCTGCAGTTCATTTCGACTTCGACTGCGTCACACATTAGCATAAATCTCATCCTGATATAATTTGACAATCGTGTGGACAATCGCTGACCCACAAGCTGCAGGCAGGCAGGCAATGTTAGTTTGGGCAGACAAGCTCAATGCTGCCAGGGCAACAATAACAGACTCATATTTCAAAGTTTTGTCATTATTCGAGGCAGCCAAGCACAGGTGAGCCAAAGGTAATGAGCGACAACAGAAAACACACACAGAAAAATACGTACGAAGTCTGAAATGCAGACAATTAAAAGAAAGAGCAAATGTCTCTAACGGAGCAACAACTGCAGACCTGTTGACAACTCTGACAGCATATAATTTATCCTTGTTCTAGTAATATGAACTATGCAAATGTGTGTGTGTGGAGTGTAATGGTTGCTCAGCAAGTGTTGGCATTGTCTAATCGCTTACTTCCAGCTAGAGAGCTGTATAACTAAAGGCAATAAATTACTATTAAGTAAATAATTCCTATGCCTTAATATACTCTTACTCCATCGATAGCTCGCAGCTTGCTCAGTTATCACAATCTCTAGACCTGCGCGTCTGCTGTGTCTTTAAGCCAACGTGTGGGCAGCAGTAGTCTTTCAGCCTAATAGTCATTCTCTGTCACCCACTCGCCCCCTCTCTTCTTCCCTCTCTCTGCTATCTTTCTCCCTTTACTAGGTATCCATCATTGAGCCTGCAAATTAACAAAGTTGAGAGCTTGACTTAACATAAAATTGTTTTTTTTTTTCTTTTCAAATTTTTTCGACCTTTTGGTAGACACAAGGCGCTTTGTGAATTTATGTTTAGAGGCGGCAGAGCTGCCGCCTGCTGTTCCAGGAAAAGGACTGCCCAATACGTCCTTCAGCAGCAATTTGACATTTTCAAGCAACAAGACTCTGGGGACACACGGATGGCTATTGATTAGAGTATTAAAGCGAAGCAACGTTTGGGTAGATCCACACTCTCTCCCTCTCTCTCTCTTCAGTTGTTATTTTTAGACCATTCACTTTAACTATTATCGTCTCAGGCATAAATAAATAAGAGTACACCAGATATTTTATGCTGCAGTTGCAGGAGCAGCGGCAGCAGCAGCGGCAGCAGCTGTCAGCGCTGGCATTGGACTTCCGAGTCAATTAGTGTTAATTTCATTAGTTGGCAATAACTTGCAGCAAATTTCATCAGGCAGTGGCTCAAACGTTCGCTGACTCAAGACTCAAGACTCGGGACTTTTTGGCTAATTTTTGTTGCTGTTTCGCTAACGCGCGCAACTCAACTTGAACATTTGTTGCCGTCGCCATTGCCGTTGCCTTTCCAGTTCCCGCTGAAGTTACATTTGGCAATTAGCAGCTGCATTCTGCAGCATTTGGACCCTTTTGCATTGCATTGGACTGCCGACTGCCGACTGGCGACTGCCCGCTGCCCGCTGGCGGCTGCTCCGTCGCTGGCTATGGCGCACTTCAATACATATTTATTAGCCGCATTTGTTGGATCTTAGCTCAATTAAAAAGTTTTCCTTGGCTACTTTTCTTCATTTTGCCCTCTGACACGCAGTTCACACTCCGAACTCCAACCCCGACTGTGACCCAGACTCTGTGACTCTGACTCTGACTCTGGCTGTGACTGTGACTGTGTCTTGTTTTGGCTATTCTCAGCCAACTTGCTGAGTTGCTTTTAGAGTTTTACACTTCTCTGTGGCACTAATTGCAATTATTCTGCTCCACACGCCCAGCGGCTAAAAGCCTGTGTCTTGGCAACAACCAGCATACCAAAGTACAGCTTAAAGCCACAAATAAGTGAAGAGTGCGGCGGACGGGCGTGCTCGACTAGCTAGATAGCCTTGAAAGTGAAATGTAAGTTTTCAAACTAAAAGCACAAATTTAATATGTCGAAAAAAGTTCGGATAAACAGATAGATATATAGTGGAAAAAATGGATGGATAGACGGAGTGATATTCAGCCGGACAGACGGATGGATGAAAGGACGAACGAAAGGACGGACGAAAGAATATCACAGATAAATATTTAGAGTTTTTAACGTCAGTTGAGCTAGATGATCGCATAAGGACGGATAGACGGATGATCCCTAAGGAAGGATAGACGAACAGATGGACGGACAGATAAATGGACGGATCGATGGACACATAGACGGGCGAATAGACAGTCAGATAAACGGACAGATAGACGGGTGCATTTGTACAGACGGACGGATAGACGGATGGATTACGGATAGATAGACGGATGGAGAGACGGATGGAGAGACGGATGGAGAGACGGATGGAGAGACGGATGGAGAGACGGATGGAGAGACGGATGGAGAGACGGATGGAGAGACGGATGGAGAGACGGATGGATTACGGATAGATAGACGGATGGAGAGACGGATGGAGAGACGGGTGAATAGAATGACGGATAGACGGGCGAATAGAGGGACAGATAAAAGGACGGATAGATGGATGGATAGACGAACGAATATACAGTCTCACAGACAGACGGATATACTGTCGGACGGACGACCGTGAGCCACAAATATTTACCTAGAATACTTGTCAGTTGGGCTACCTTTTGTCAGCTATGAGTTATTGTCTTCTTTTATAACAAATATATTATTAAAGGAAAGCAAACAAATCTACAAATAGTTAAAATTGAAATCGTTGCAGTTAAGCCTTAGCCCAGCAGATGATTGGGTGAATGCCAGCCGCCGTATGAGTTGAGAGCCTGGGCGGAAGCTGTGTATTGGGGGCGTTGCTTGTGTACCACGGTGCGTATGACTGGAACCTTGACAGGGTATGGATAGTAGACGGGCGTGGCAATGGGCTTCTCCACCCGGTAGGGCACTTGGCGCTCGACGACATACGGAATGGGTCGCTCGACTGGAACGGGCCTAACTTTCTCCATGGGTATTTTGACCTCCTGCAGTTGGGGCACGGCCACCGCCTTCGTGACGGGTATCCGGATGGGAATCGGCTTCGGTACGGCAGTGATCACGGGGCGCGGTATGCGCAGCTGCAGCGGCTGCTTGTAGGGCACATGCACCTGCTGGTAGTGGGTGATGGGCACGTGCTTTGTGATCTCAATGTGCTTGGACAACGGCAGACCTGCTACGGCGCGACTGCTCGACGGCGTGTGATGCACGCTCGTCGTGATCGGCGGCAAAGCGTTGCGACTGGGCAGATCGACAATGTGTCGCTCGGCGTGCGAGTAGAGCAGCTGCTGATCCTGGGCTGCGCTCTCCTCGTGCCCCAGTTGTGTGCGCAGCTGCCTGTCGTTGTCGTTGCTGCTTAGCCGTGGCCGTTGCCGCTGCTGCTGCTGCTGGTGGTGATAATTGGAAAATTGCTCAATATGATAATCATTGTTGGGCTGCGAGGCCTGCGGCTGATACGTATAGTAGATGTCGGGCTGCTGCTGCTGCTGCTGCTGCTCTTCATTGACAGTCGAGTCATAATTTGCTGTATTAATGACAAAATCGATTTTGCCCTGATCCGAGTATCCGGACTGCATTCCATTGTTGTTGATGTTAGTGCTGCTGCTGCTGTGTGGCACAAAGCCATTGGCCATGCCAGCAAGACCACTGATGGCTTTTCGTTCATAATTTGCATATGGTGTCGCTGCCAAGTCACCTTGGCCATCGCCAGCTGCCCCATAATAGTGTCGTGCGCTCGCATATCCAGCTAATCCTGGCAGCGACTCAGGGTAATTGCTTTGGCCAGCGTGGCGCAGCGGCATGCCCGGCGGCAGTTCACTCATTGGCAGCTCCATTATCGCCGTCGCCCCCATTGTCAGGGATAACAATAACAGCGGCAAGCGGAGCCACGGCCTGCCTAATGGAATGTTTGCGTTGCTTAGCTTCATGCTGTACTTGCCGCAGCTGAGGCGCTGCTGATGCTCAAATGTGACACGGCCTGGGGGCCGGCGGCTCTTATATAGCCCCGGGTGCTACGCATGGGTAATGTGATATGATGTGAGGCGACGTCTGTGGTCATTGCACCGAAAGTCAAGTTCATTGTCTGATGCTCTGCCTACGATTAATTGCATTCACTTTCCTTTTGATGGGGTGGGGGAAAGGGGCAAGGGCCCCCCAATCGCGCCGCCGACAACTGCATCAAATTTCATGCGCTGCGGTTGGGTTTTCATTCTCAAGACTTCCGCAACTTTCAGTTTTAGATACAGACGTTTCACATTTCTAGCACTTGTCAAAGGCTTTGGGCCCTAAAGAAATCTGTATAATATCTTGCTCCACATTTTGACAGGCAAGAATTTTGCGCTTTTGGCGGGGGGTGGGGCACTTGGGCGCAGCTCGAGTGGGCGGCCACCTGCAGCTCATTCATCATTCTCGCTTGCATTTTGAACTTGGCTAAAGTTCGCCCGCCACCCAGTCGACTCGACCACTTAGCAAACTCCTTCTGTTGGCTCAAAGTATTTGCACAATTGCTGCTGCTTGAGCTGCGCACGAAATGACAGCGCAAAGTGTGTACCTAAAGTGGATTTTTTTCCCATTGAACGAGGTTAAGCTTCGTTAAATTTTGCACAGCGTCGCAGGGCAGGGCAGGGCAGGGCAGCGCAGCGCATACCCCGTGGCCACAGCGAGCGGCACACGCACTAAAACTATTTACAGCGCATCTGATAGTCGGGCATTGGGGGTCTTTTCTTTTGAAGCGCTTCTATTTGTTTTCTCTAATTACTTGAAATGCTTTCAAGTCTTGTGAGGCATATTAAAGCAACGATTCGTAGTAAATGCAGCTGAAGGACGCTTCGCTTGTCCCTGCAAAATCAGCATCAGAGAAAATGAGGAAATTATGAAAACTTGTTACTCATAATAGCTTCAACACACAAAGATTATTTAAAAAAGTTCAAAATTACTTTTCGCCTCGCACAATATCCATCATAACATTAACTGAGCTGCGGAGCAGGCGTTGGGCGGCAGTCGGTGGGCAGTGGGCGGCGGGCGACGTGCGACGTGCGGGAGTCGCGACTCCTTTCATTCCCTTTGCGCTGTGACACTGAAAGTTCATTAAGTTTCGTTAAAACGTTAAACTGCGAAATTGCCAAGAAAAGAAGCCAGAAAATACTTTTTTCTTTACTTATTTTTTTATACCCCAAATACTCATTGGGCGTGCGTGAATGGGGTATGCAGCAGAGAGAGAGAGAGGGAAGAGGCTGCGCCGCAGACACCATGCAACATTTAGATTATTTATAATTAGATTCATGCGTCTCTGCGTCCACTTGCCCATCCTTTTGTCAGCTGGTACGTCCGTCCGACGTTCCCTTCTTGTCCTCGTCTGTTAATCTGACTTCCCATCCGTTCTTGCTTCTGTCCTTCTCCTCTCGTCTGTTCATCTGAGTTACCCGTCCCATCCATCCGTCAATGATCCCCTGTCTCCAAGTGCAACGCAGGGTAACTGCCAGTCGCTCAGTCTCGACTACTACTCGGCGCTGACTTGCTTTGAATTGACTGACCCGGCCAGCTTGGAGCTAGGTCTAGCAGAGTTTGACGTCTGGGGCTGCATGCGAATTTAATCAAGTCATGCAATAAAATTTACGGTTTTGCCTTCGTGGTCAAGAATGCGCTACAATGCCGGCTACCCTGGCCCGTTTTGTGGAGGCTTGAATATATTTCTGCCGGCAGTTAGGGCAGGCCTTTCCCGTCTTTCACAAATACTAATATTTGCTTCTTCTTTGCTCTCCTGTGTGTGTGTGTGGGCTTTTTTTTTGCCGTTACTCGCGAGTATGCACGGCCTTCGGTCTGGCTTAAAACAATTTGCGGTCTTTCACGTCGTTTGGCTGGCAAAAAGTTTTTACGTATTTTTCATGCTCGCTAACAAAAGTGAAGAGGGTATATGGGTTTTGTTTGATTTTTGCTAGACTATTGATGGAGTTAACTAATATTATTCTAATAATATTTGCAGCCTAACAGGAACTGAGCTCTGTGGTGTGTACACAATCTAGAAGTTTAATTGAAAAGTAAAATGATTTTAGCACAGTTTTAAAACTTGATAAGAAAATCAAATAATATTGGGGATTGATAAAAGACAAATAAATAATATGATAATAAATAATTGAATAATATTGGGAACTATCAAAAGATAAATAAATAATATAAAAATAATAAAAAATCAAATAATATCGGTAATTGGCAAAAGATAAATAAATAATATAATAATAATAATAATAATAATAATAATAATAATAATAATAATAATAATAATAATAATAATAATAATAATAATAATAATAATAATTAAATAATAATGGGAGTTAACAAAAAAAATATAAAAATAATAATATTAATAATAAATTATCAAATAAAATTGGGGGTTAGCAAAAGTCAAATAAATAATATAATAATAATAATAATAATACATAATTAAAAAATTTTTGGGAGTTAACAAAAGATAAAATAAATATAATAACAATAATAAATATTCAAATAATATTAGAATTTGTCAAAAGCTAAATAAAAAATATATTAATAATAAATAATAATTAAATAATATTGGGAATACTGGAATAATAAATATATTGGAATATATTAATAAAAAGTAAGAATTAAATAATATTGGGAATAGACAAAAGCCTAATAAATCGACAAATTTTTTTAGTCTGAGCTCTAATTGGTATAGTCATAGCTCCACCATTGAACTGGACTCTCCGAGCGTGCATTGTGCAGTCAGTACACACCGACTGCAGTGCCCCGGAGCTTGTTTTCTATTTTTCAATTCGAGGAAGTTTTTAGAATTCTTTGCAGTCTGCCGAAATGAAGGTATTCGGGCAACTTAAAGACTTGGGCTGTTTGAAAATGCTGAATTAGGCATATACAGAAAGAGTGTATTTATCATATACACACACACACATATATAGTTGGCTATGTCCGAGCTGTGCTAAACATTAGCTGGAGCTATTGGGCCAGGTCCGTCGATTGCTTTTGTGGTGTGAAATTCTCAATCAAAATTCCGCGATGCGACGCGGCGCCTAATTGTTTTTTTGCCTTTGTTTTTCTGCGTTTTTTTTGTTGTTTTTTCTTCTACTTCTTCTTCTTCTTTTTTTTTTTTTTTGTTTTAGGCCAGGCGAAGTTCGCTGCTGCTTGTCTTAGTTGAGTGCTTTTTTTTTTTTGAGTTTTTTTGGTAAGGCATTGTTTTTTCGCTTTTCGTATGCAAGGCTCATAGAAATGCAAATTTCAATTACGTATATAGCTGGCGAAATTGAAATGCTTTTTGAAATATTTTCATTTCGGCGCTCATAAGAAATGCAGCCGCGGCTCAACTTTGTTCGACTTCAACTTTGCCCCCAGAACGCAAACGCTGGTTCGCTTGTCAACAATCGCGCGCATTTCATTTGCATTTCGAATGCGTGAAAACTTTCGCGTAGTCGGAAATTTATTTGCGAATTTTGTAACATGTGTCCAGTTGGCGCAAGTCGAAAACTTTTCACTTGAAAACTTAGCGGCAGTGGGTGGTGGCAGGGGGAGGGGCTTCAGTAAACTGCCAAATCACTTTGGTTTCTTTGGTTAATGAAAATTTCATTTGGAATACCGAGAAAGTTTTACACTCGGACGACTGACTGTCTGCTTGACGGCAATATGGCCAGAGCGGTTCGCATCACGCTGTGGTCGCATTGATGCTGACTGCGAATTATTTCATTTAATTGCCGTTGAAATATTTAATATTAATTGATGTCCTTTAATTGCTGCTGTGGCTCGCGCCAGTCGCCCATCGCCAGTCTCATTAAAAACGCATCAACTGGCCGGCTCGGACGGACTGGCCTTTGGCTCACATTATTAATCTTCATAATAGAACCACATATTGCCAGCAGGAATTCGACTAAGACAATGCTCAAAGTTGGCAAGACAAAGGCCAAAACTTTGGCTACGCATCGCATTCAGCCACAACAATTTGCGTTTAGCTTCAATGCAATTTATTGTATTGACTTCTCTTGATCCTTTCCTTATTACCCATCCTACCCCCCCTCATCTTTCCCTCTTGACAACTTTTTGTACCATTTCCATCTCTCTCTCTTTCTCTTGGCCTGCATGTAACGACCTGCTTGGGACTTGACGGCCAGGACTCCTTTGCCTACTCGCACAATTGATTTTTCGGCCACATCAACAATAAGGAGCAGGAATCCTCATTCAATATTGCTGATTGCTCAGTGCACAGTGGAAATTTCTCAAGCTCAAATGAGGAAATATCAAATAACCAAACAGAGAAGTGGTGAGAGGATTCTTAAGAGCATGCTAGTCCGGCAGAGCTATTCCACAGAGAGATACTACACAATGCACTGTGACTAAGGCCATTTCGACTCGGTAAGACTAGGCTTACATCAAGGCAATATTGGCTGAAACTTGGGAGCTTTAAGTGAAGTCTTGAGGCAGCTGAATTTGGGAGATTTGCAGGAAGTCTTGAGGCAGCTAAATTTTAAGACTGTAGGTGAAGTCTGGAGGCAACTGAAATTTTGAACTTTAGGTGATTTATTGAGCTGAATTTTGGAACTTTAATCTTGAGGCAGCTGAATTTGGCAGACTTAAAGCAAGTTTTGGGGTTGCTGAACTTTAAGCAGCTAAATTTAATCTAAAAGCAGCTGAATTTGGCAGATTTGAAGGAAGTCTTAAGGCAGCTGAATTTAGAAAATTGATTTATTCATATTAAAGCTGTCTTCTTAATTTATATAGAATTTCAATATTTGTTTTTTCATTAATAAACAAATATTTAGTATCATTTTCTTTCCCAAATTCATTCACTTTGATTTGGTTTCCTTGGTTTGTACTTTGCATGAATATGTCCTAATAAGTTTTATCAATTGGGCTCTTAAGCCATCGCATCAATTCATGAAAGGCATAAAAGCAGGTCAACAGCACAAAAGACCTCAAAAAATGGGGAAATTGCAGTAGGCTGAAGGCGATTAGCAGATTCCCTAAGCCAAGTGAGAGGATGAAAAGTTTTAGCCATAATTTCTAGTGATCTAATACGAAATACGAATTCAATAAATGAAATATGCTTTATCTAAATATTGCCAAGTCTAACCTTTTATTAAGTAAATATATTTGCGCTCCAGAATTCAATTTCTCTTAGAGATGTCTGGCAGAAGGACAAATAGAAATGAAGACTTCAACTCAATAATTGTTCTTAATCAATATGTAATATGTAATATGTAATATATATAAAATAATTTATATATATAATACATATGTATTTAATATGCTCTCAATCAAGAATCACGCTATCTGCTACATACATTGCAGCTTCATCGATATACCCGGCTGAGTTCTTTCCGATAGTTGAATTGACTTAAAAATGGCTTAGCTCACAAGCCACTCACGTCCATATGACAATTTCCCTTGACGTGAAGCATTTTCTTTTTTGCTAACCGCTTATCCAATTTGACATGACGTCGACTGCTGCATGACTGCTGTTGCTGCTGCCAGGAGAGAGGAGATGGCCACATGGATAACGTGGGCTGACAGATCGGACACTTTGCATTTGGAACTGTAACTAAGTAGAGCTTTTAGCTCTGTGTGAATGGCTTTTTGATGGAGTGCATTTCATTAAAGTTCGTTAAATTCCTATAAATATGTATATGTATATGTATATATATATATATATATGTATTGCCGCATAGATACCCATTAGCTGCATGTCAAGTGGTATTCGTCTGTTTTGGCCACTAAATATGAACGCGACCAGAAATTTGTGGCCAGACGCGCAATGTAATTCGCTGTTGGATCGAAAAAGTTTTCGTTGTTTGTGTGATTTTTATAGTTTGTGTATTTGCCCGCATTTAGGATGCTCACTCCCACAGACGGACAGACAGACAGACAGACAGATGGAGGGAGGGAGGGACGGATGGATACATACAGCCGCAATTCATTCGCTGCTCGCTGAAAATTCAGAGTAGTTTTATTGAGTTGTTTTGATGGTTATTTAATGAAGTGCAATTCCATTTTCAACACACTCGCTCGACCAGCGATTTATTGAAGACACAACCACGAGTATGCAAATTGCATTGATTGACCAAATGGGCACCGACCGACCAACCGACCGACCGACCGATTGGCAGCAGCTGCATATTAAGCATACGCACTGTTATTTAGTTATCCTCGATGGAGCTTTCAGATTTTAGTTTTGCATTCTATTCTGTTGCTATTGACTCGCGGCCCACATTGCCATGGCCATTGCCATTTTCAATTAGCTGCGAATATTTTAAACACTGCATTCTGCGGACTTGTTTTGATTAGCTAAATCGATTTTTGCACACTTAAAAAAACTCGTTTTACTATTAAGCTTAAGCGTCAGGAATTAGTTTAGAAAATTGCACAGTCAACGACTGACTGAATCAGTTTGATTGTTGAATGGCAGTTAGATTAAATTAACATGTTTAAGGGTGGGAAGAAGGAGAATTAGAATACTTTTAAATGTCAAAAAGACTCTATAAAATTTTTAAAAATATCTACAATTTTGTAAAATTTCATTATAAACATAATAATAATAGGTCATACTCGAGCTATAATATATTTATATATATTTATTTATCGTATTTGTTATTGATTTGGCCACAAATTTGAACTCAGTTGAAGTGTCATAACCGGCCAATAATTTGGCCAAATATTTAAGTATCTCTGAGGTGCCTTCAATATAAAAGGTCACTTTATAACTTGCTGCAAATATTATGTCATCTTTTTTAAATGCTTATTCAAGCACCTAACTCTGACGACTCCTAAACTTTAAGCCATTTGCTAATTGAAAAAGTCAAAACTACCCAACTCAGAAGTCAAATAGATAAATTTCAGAATCAATTACAATTTTGAGAATAATTAAAATTAATCAAAAAATTTTTATTAAAAAATCAAAAACAAACGCATTTAAAATCTTTGGATCTGGATACAATAAAAAATACAAAATATATATTATAGTTGATCAAAGTTAAAATTCAAATGAATATCCAAATCAGGCTCAGGCTCAATGTCGAATGATCAGAGAATATCGAAATTTGGTCAAGAATGACCAAAACTTGGAATTCTTAAATGTAAATTGAAAGGAGAAGAGAGAGCGAGAGAGATAGAGACAGAGTTTGCATTCATTCGACGCCGATTAGCCAGACTGTGCCCAATTTCATATCGAGGCCGAGTTGCCCTAAGGTCAGCCTGTGTAAGAGTTCTCATAAGGCATCGGCCGCATCAGGCACGCCCATGCTAATATGAGCGAGCATTTGGCAGTCGCTCAGGCTCGAGCGCAACATTTGAAGTAACATAATTATACGCAATCAATTTGCTGGCGCATCCGTTGCGCAATTAGCGCCTGGGCTGCAATTAGGTTTTCAGCGAAGAAGTCAAAACATCGTCTTAGGGCAATTAATTTCGCGGCAGCCATAGAAAAATGCTCCCCCAAGGCGTTGAGTGTGTCCTTTAATTAGCGTGCGTCGGCACTCGCAGCGCGGCTGTTGTTGCCGCTTCAAGTGCATGTGCAACGCCCAATTATGAGCAATTAACGAGCTGACACGTTCTCCGACTTGACTGGGGCAAGAGTCAAGCAAAAAAAAAGACCATAAAGAGGAAAAAGTGTCGAAATTCTAATTGAATACGCAAACACATTTGATTAACTAATTGCGACAGGCAAAAGGCAAACTTTCTGAAGTCATTAGCTCAAACTTGAAGGGGCGCCAGCTCAATGAATCTCTTTGTGTGTGTGGGCCGGCTCTTGGTGTGTGTTTGCGAGGACGCAACATGTAAGCAACACCAAAGTGCCCTAAGCGGAAATCAATTTCATAAAAAATAATAAAAGGACGAACAGAAAAATGTGAGTCAAGAGAGACAGCGCAGCAGGACAACGCCAATGACGACTTGCCGTAATGTAAGCCACGAGTAGTCGTCCTTATTGAATTTCAATGTCTCTAACCAAAGTCGTTCCAGTAAGCATCTACGGCCATGCGGCCATGTGGCCATACGCTCGCTCTCCTACACTTATTTATACTTATGTGGCGATGACAAAAGCGCACAAAGATGCTGTAGCATCTTAGGGGGGCAAGAAAGAGAAAGCGAAATAAAGAGGACAGGGAGAGAGAGAGCGAGCGAGGATACCAAGCAACAACTTGTTGACCGGATGTGTGCTGGCCATAAGAACTGTAAATGGGATTATTTGTGTATGTCTTTTGCTGGAGCCAAGCAAATTGAATTTATCTTAATTTTTTCGTGGCATTTGCGGTTGCCAAAGGCGAGCTCCACTCACTCACGGCTGACGACGGCACTGAAAAGTAGTCTCCACTTTAAGGTCATTTCTGCTGAACCAAGCTCTTCTCTCGAGTACCTGGGGAATTGGTAGAGAGGGCATATTGCTTTTGTGGCCATGCATGTAACAGGCACCGTTGAGAGATGTGAATTCTTGAGTGGATTTTCCTATATCTGTCGTTTGATCTCAGAATTGAAATTAAAATTTTAAAACTTATTTATTGTATTGAAATTTATTTCTATATCTTTATATATTTTATTTTATTTATATCATTTTTTATGTTTATATTCTTATGAATATCTTAATAAAATTAAACTTAATCTTTAATATAGATAGAAAACGATACAGCTCGAAGCATATTGAAGCTAAGCTTAACAAATTTACTTTGTTTTTTGAAAACTCGAAACTTTCATCAAGCTCGTTCATCTAGAGGCCAAGTTCAATCAGTCTATTGCCCATAGTTCGAAGCGCTTAAGGGTAATGAAGAGCAAAGGGTGTAGAAGTTATAGATATTGCCTCTTGCCTATTTTTTAGGTATATCTATATATATCTATAAATCTCTACATCTCTATATCTATATATTGTTGGGCATTGGCTAGTCGGACCCTCCCTGCTAAAACTTTTTTTCTTTTGCTTGTTTTTAAAGCGCTTATGTTTGGGCAGGCGAGGAAGTGCCCCAATGGCTCAAGGTACTGCGCTGGGCAGGTCTTTCAAAGCTTGCCTTTGCCTTGATTCGCAGTCGCGCGAACACATGATGCTGAAAGGAGCGGAAAAAAATGTGAAAAGCACAAAACATTGTATGAATTTTATTTATTTATATTGAAATTAAGTTGCCCAGGGCTGTAGAAATTGTTGCGGTCGCTGCCACGGCAGCCCCGACTGCCACAACTGCCACTGTTGCCCATGTTAACCCTTGTAGCAATTTTGTTGAATATACCCTGTACTTGGCGCATGGGCTGTGCCCCACTGCCACTGGCCGTGCCTGCACAGCCGATGCATGGAATATGGTATCTAAAGGGCAAATACATTCGCCTCAAACTTCTTTGCTTTGCCGCTTTGCAGTGCCAAAGCCATTCAGCGCGGATTTGTGTAGCTTGAAAAATTTGAATGTGGTCAGCCCCGAACACAGCCAGAGAAGGAGAGAAAAGAGAGTGAGCGTGAGAGAGAGAGAGGAGAACTTTAATTTATGGCCTTCGCTGCGATTGCATGTAAATTGCTTTTGTCAGTCCTCAAAAGCTTCAATTTTATTTTACTCGAGTTGACTTAAAACTTCAAATATTTAAGCAGTCCAGAAATTTCCGGATAACTTCTTCTGTGTGCGTGTTAGATAATCCGCAATTTTATGCTCGCCAGCTGGGGTGGCCCGTAGCCCACAGTCCACAGTCCACTGCCTCTGGAGACTCAAATTTGTGCGCCGGCTCTGCCCAGGTGACTCTACTTAACATATATGCGAGACTTAATATGCATAGTACACGTTTTATGGCCGTGCGGAGCTGACTTTGTTCCTTATTGAAAACCCAGAGACATGCCGAGCAGTCTCGGCTCCCAGCTCTTTCACACTTTTATGGCCATGCGTCACCCAGTTGAAGTTTCTAAAAACTAAATGTCTCTGGTGTTGTTTGCTCAGGTCAACACAACTTGTATTAAATTCAGTTAGCTAAGCGAAGACTTTCCGCAGCGTTTTAATGCTTTGCATATGCAGCTGATGTCATCAAAGATTCACGTAATTTTTCTAAGAAATTTCTGCTTGAGCTAGAATGCTGAGATAAAACAAGATTTCTGAGAAATTTAAAGTTGCTTAAAAAGAAGAACATTTTCGTACATGTGAATGGGATTTGTGTAAATATTTTATTTTGTTATAAAACATTTAATATAAGAGAAGCAGATATGGGATTGATAAAGCCCAAGAAGTCATGCAATTGTGTTCTGAATGTCAAAGCACTGCTCCACTCTTCCAAAATCTCTTTTACGTTTGAAAAGAATTGTTTCTTTCTCTCAACTGCAGAGAAAGAGAGAAACTCTGAGAGAGAAAGAATGATGGAAGGGCATAAAAAAAACTTTATTCCATTTAACTTTATTCTATATCGAATTCACAGTCAGATTAAAGATTAAGATTAAGTCTTTGAAACAAAAAACAGAAAAAACTAATTTTAGGTCCAAAATAATCTTATAGATAATGCCTATAAGGATAACTCTGATTTATAATTAGATTCAGCGCATCATCAAAAAACACAAAATTAGAAAAAGAATAAAATAAAAATTAAAACTTATCAAAGCCAACTAAGACATTATACATTAAAAAAAGTTAAATTTAACTGAACTTAAGTCATAATTCTCAAACGAAATTTTCTAAAGCGACTCGCCAATCAGTAAATTTATATATGTCAGTCAAGAATTTTCACAATTCGACTTGCTTCTGATATAAAAAGAAATGATTTAGGCGAGCTGGTTTCCAGTGACTTCCAAATATCCTTGATTATTTTATAACAAAGATATAGTCCTATCAAACCAGTTAAGCAAGAGCTTCCAGTTGACTCATTATCATTGGTTATACCATGCCATTGACATTGTCCTGGCTAAAAGCTTACAATTGACTCAAATCATGGAGTACTACTCCTGGGAAACTATATAATTTCAGAATCGACTGTAACAAAGGTAAGATATGTGTACATTTCGAGCTAAGATCAGTTGCAGCAGCGCCGCTCACATTTTGCTGCATTTCCTGTAAATAAAAATATTTTTGCTAGGCGTCAAACGGCATCGCAATTGCTGAAAAATACCAGGCGAACAGAAATGAGTAGAAGGTCGCAAAATTTTAGTAAAATTTAAGTTAAATTTGAGTTGACCTTGAGAGTGAGAGTGAGAGTGAGCATGAGAGTGAGAATGAGAGTGAGAGTGAGAGTAAGAATGAGAGTGAGAGAGAGAGTTGAGTTAACCTTAAGAGTGAGAGTGAGAGTGAGAGTGGGAGAGTGAGAGTGGGAGAGTGAGAGTGGGAGAGTGAGAGAGTGAGAGTGAGAGAGAAAGAGAGAGAGAGAGAGAGATTAACATGAACAATCATGTTGCATACTTTTAGGCATGATCAAATATTTAATGTTCAAATTTGGCAGAAGCGTGCAACAGCGACCTTCATAAGTGACGGCTGATGCTGCGGACTTTCAAGTCTTGAAATTGCAATGGAATATTTTTAAAAAGTACCAAGGGAACATAAACGAGCAGAAGGTGGAAAATATTAGCTAAAATTAGATATTTTATTTTGTGCCATGCCTAAAAGTATGCAACATACATGGTCATTTTAATTTACTATCAACTCTCAATTTTAACTCTAATTTATACTCTAAATTTTAACTCTCAATTTCAAGGTCAACTGAACGTAATTTTAACTAAAATTTCGCGCCCTACTACTCATTTATGTTCGCCTGGTACTTCTGAAGAAATTTAACTGTCGTAAAACAGGCCGCATACAAAAATTCACTCATGCAAGCAAATATAATAAAAATAAAAAATATTTAAAGAAAATATTTGGATATTTGCTTGCAAAGGACAAAATCAAAATAGATATAACAAAACAAAAAAAATCCAGTCTCGGGTAATTTAAAAATGTGCTTATAAACTAATTATAATTAATAATAATAATTGAAAATTCAGAGTATCTACTTTTTAGGATTTCCATTGATGTAGCTTCTCCATTTGTCACAACTGAATAAAAATCTGTATTGCCAGTTTATTTAACAAGTTGCATTTGCTCCTTTAGTTTAATTAGTTTGCATAAACGTATTAAATAATGATGTGTATGAATTATGCTCTGAATAAAAGATTTTTCTATGACGTATTTTTACTTGTTAATGTTAATTAAACTCTCAATTTGAGCTCTCAATTTCAATTCTCAATTTCAACTCTCAATTTTAACTCTCAATTTTAACTCTCAAGTTCAAGGTCAACTCACCTTAAACATAATTTTAACTAACACTTCGCGCTCTTCTACTCATTTATGTTCGCCTGGTACTTCTCAAGATATTACTGAAATTTGAATGTCATCGAACTGACCCCATGCAAAAATTTAATCATGAGCAGCAGGCAAATATAATAAAAATAAAAATATATAAACAAGGAATTTGGATATTTGATTGCAAAGAATAAAATTAAAACAGACCTAGCTCAGAGGTTCAGAGATCGTCGAACTTATACAACGGACAGACAGACGGACGGATGGACAGACAGACGGTCAGACAGACGAGCGGGGCTAAATCTAATCGGCTTGTCGTCCTGATCAAGAAAATTTAAACTTTATTGAGTGTGGCGCGCCATCTTCTGCCTGTTACAACATTTTAATAAAACCAATATACCCACCCTGTCTCTGTTTTCCCATTTTTGATGGGATCAGGGTATAAAATTATTATTATTATTATTATTATTATTTCTTGGATAGTCAATTCTATTCTACTTTAATCTTATTCAGTCTGCTCTAGTCTAGCTTACTCTAGTCTAACCTTCCCTAATTAAACCTATTCTGGCCTATATTATTTATTATAGTCTAGTCAAGTGGAATCTAGTCTACATTAGACTATTCCAATGTCATCCATTTTATTCTGGCTAAGTATTTTCGGGTGTACTCTAGTCTTTTCTCCTACTCGAGCCAGTCCTTGTTCAGTTTAATTTACTTAGATATTATATTTAGAGTAGCTTAAAGTAGACTATTTACCCTAGTCTACTTCAGTCTATTCTAGTCTACTCTGGCCTACTCTACTTCAGTCAAGTCTACTCTCCGCCAGCTTCTAATCCATTCCAATCGAGGCTTGTCTCTCATCAGCTGTTGTCTCATGGAGTCGAGCTTACTCCAGTCTCTCTCGTCTACTCTTACCTTAGTCTCATCGAATTTGATCCTTGACTACGTAGTCCTGATGGGCAATATGTTTTCTTTTTGTGATTTCGAAATCGTTTGCATTAAACGCTCGCTAATTGGCATCGTTTTGTGATGGAAATTTGCGCTAAAGAGCTGCAGCGCTAGTTGCTACCGCTTGGGCGCGCAGGCGATTATAATAAAAGCCATTCACATAAAGTGGGGGGAGGTGAGAGAGAAGAGGGAAAAAAATAAGGGGGCAGAAATGTATTGCATACAAATGGGCGTTGGCTGCATTGCATGAATGCAGTTTCTATAAAATGCATTTAACAGCAGCAGTAGAGGCAGCAGAGGCAGAGGCAGAGGCAGCAGCAGCAGCTCACACAAAGCAACACATTTGCTGCATTTATTGCATTTTTCCGTTAAGTGGCTCTGCAACTCCACACACACTCGCACACTCGCACACTCGGGCCGGCTATAATGGTCTTCTATAGGCTGCTGCTGTTGCTTTGTTAGCCCGGCTGAGCTCAGCTCTTGCTGTGATAAATGAATCGGAAAATACGCGCACTTGAGAGCGGATGCCTTGTTTAACACGTTGTGGGCCTGGAACTATAGTTGAGCTTAGCTGAGAGCTCTGCCGTCGCATAGACTTTCGGTTGCACTTGCATAATAGGCGCAGGCAACTCGAGCACTTTCAGCTGTGCTGTGTGCTGTGTGATGTGTGAGCTGACATTTCTTTGGGGCTCGCCTCCAGTTGAGACAACTTAAATGCCGGCTGCAGCCACTAGTCGTATTGCCAATTGTGTAGGGTCTCAGGCAGTCAAGGCAGCTGCAGCAGCTCTCGCCTCTCTATTTCATTTATTTGTTTTTGGGGCCGGGCTCCACACATGCTCGTTGCTGCTTGCTGGCTGTATGCTTTATGCACTCGTCGCCTCATTGGTCGCGGCAGTCGAGCGGCAAATGTTTACACCTCAGCAGTTAGTGGCTTCGGTGCTAGCATCGCCTCAAGGCATATACGTGTCAAGGATAATTCATGAAAAATTCCTTTTGTGCGGTGCAGCAACCGAACGCTAAGTGCATTTAAATTGCCTTCATATTGTGCGAGAAATCAGCGCTTGTCAAATTACCTAAGTACTGCCATTACGCCAAGGCAAGCCCAGGTGGGTAGGTGGACAGGTGGGCAGGTGGGCAGGTGAGCCATCGAGCACATACACAACTCATCTCTGCTGCAGCGCCAAACAAACCTAAATTGAACAAATAGCTGAGCCAACAGATTTCCTAACGTCATCTATGATGTTTACTCTCATTCACAGACTTCTCCAACTCTGCTCTCTACACTCGCTCAGCCAACTGAAATGGGTATGTAGACGAGTAATTGCACTCCATATGTTTGTGTGTGTGAGATAAGGTCTTTGGCTCCAGATGTGCTCGTTTTATAATTTTTTAGTCAAATTAGAATCGGAAAAACCTTGTCATGGCCTCTAGCTGCACTTTTGTTGACTTTGTTTTAATATTACAAAAATTTTATATACATCTTGATCTAAATATATTTACATATGTATATATTACACATTAAAATATATACATTTTTTAGGTTTCACAAATATTTAAGTAGTAACAGTTAGGTGCTTAAAACTTAAAACAAATTTGTAGCTATTTTTATATTATTTATATATTTTAGTCTACCTAGAGTTACTTATTTTCTAATCGATAATTCGCGATGGAGCTGGCATAAATTTGTAATCAGTTTTTATATCGTCGTTATCAGAATCTGAATATTTTATAAAAATAATAAATTTTTAAAAGTGATATTTAATAGAATTTATATGGGAACTGTCCCACGATCTGATTGTAGTTTATTATAATAATTATAATAATAAATGTATATTTTTTCAAAACAATTATTTAATAATGGATAACAATAAATTTATTTAAGCGGATAGAATTATGATCAAATTTTTGAACGCAGATTTGATTTAAAAAATTGAAATAGTTATTTTCAAGCATCAGGCTATAACAACTAGAGTCATATATCTAAAGCTTTTAGGAGCATGGAAAATCTAAAACATATTCATATTTTTCCATAGCGAGAACTGCTAAAGTCCATTTAAAAAAGCAATGTTCTATAACTCAATTGATTTTGCTACGCCTCTTAAGCACATTCTTTTACAATTTGCGAGTTAAAATCAACAAGTACTTTCCCTCTCTATTTCTTCCTCTCTCTCTCTCGCTTCAACAAATCATAAATTGTTTCTCATTTGTACTTCCATCCCACTTGATGCCCTCTCTCCATCTTCCGCTCTTCAACAAATCATAAATTGTTTCCCACTCAATTGCCATCTATTGTTTTTGTTATCCCTGAGCGAGCATCAGTCAGTGCATTACGCCCCACTACTAAATTCCTGCTTACTAGCCTTACCTGTTTGCTATTTTGCATTATGCTATGTGCTCTCAGATAGTTGAGCTGCGCGCAGCCCGAGCTGCATGGCTAAGAGTCTCTGGCAGCTGGCAGCACATGCATTTCAAGTTTTTTGAGCTCTGCATCATTTGATAAACGATTCAAAATTAACTTGCCGGAGTTGGGGCTGGGGGCTGAGGTTGGAGCCTGGGCAGGCAGGCGGCTGCATGGTTGAGCTCAGCAAAGTTTTGCCACGGCGTGTGGCTTAGGTTAATCAATTGGGTGTGTCAGCTCAATATGTGGATACGTGAGTGTGTGTGTGTGTGTGTGTGTGTCTGTGTTTGGGCAAACTAAGTAGGCGGAGAATATAAAGTATAAAATTGATGGAGCACGTGCCTGTCAGACATTTGTATCCAACTGGAGCAAAAATTATCAAAATTTTCTTCATTTTTTCGTCTCGTTCTTTTTTCTTCCCTTTTTTGATGCGCTGCACCAGAGTTGGCTTAACTTTGCAGAAGGAAAACGTTACAAAAGTATCTGCTGCTCACGGCGAATAGGACAACAGATGTCTGCATAGTATATACTATAGTCTATATGTATATGTATGTGCTTACGGTAATTTATCTTGCCTTGTGGCTCTGTTTCTTTTCCATTTTCCATTTTCCATTTTTTTTTTTTTTGTGGCTTGGCTCTCCCACACATCGCTTTATGGAAATAAATAAATTTTTTGGAGAAAAACTTTTATATTTTACTCTTCGTAGTTTCATGTGACGGCTGCTGCTGCTGCTGCTAGGGCCAAGTTAATGAAATTCCCTCTGCCTTAAATCAGATTTTTCTTGACATTATTTGATTATATTCCTTGCACTAAGTCGCAGTAGTTGCGGTTCGTTTGCATTGAAGAATCTCAAGTCTTGGCCTTTAGCCTTAAGCTAAGTTTGCCAAATTTCCCTTTAGAAATTGATTTCTTCCATAAATAACTCCTCGCGCTTGTTCATAAACATAAAATTATTCTGCAATTCAGCTGCTCGAGCACAAGTGTATCTAATCTCCTGTTTGTTTGTCCGCATACATGTCGTTCGGCTCCTTTTTATTGTCTGCTCAAAATTGTCATCAATAATAATAAAAGTGAGGCAAGTCAGCCTCGGCCGAGTCAACATTGAACCAGGAGTGGTCCATCAGTGGTTTTAAGCTGGCCACTTGCGCTGATAAAAGAAATAAAAATGTTGCCAGGCCAACGCCGGCCTCTTTGGGTGCCCCCAAATCTGTTCCCAAAATACATATGTATATGTATTTACGTATTTACGTATGTGTCCACGTCAATAGTAGCCATATTAATGTTCGTGCTGTTGTCGTTCTTGAAATACACTTTGCTATTCATTCGACCGCAACTAAAAATGTTGACCATAAACTTTTTGCACTGCTCTTTTTCTTCTCTCTATGCCCTGTGCGCATTGACAATGGTAATTAGGGTATATTCATTCGATTGGGGTGTTTGTAACAGGCAGACGTTTCTTCAGTGTGATCAGGTGAGCTGACTTGGCCTTGCTTTGCCCCGTCTCTATTGTTGCCCTGGCGAAACATTTTCCTAACTAAACTGTGTCTCAGAATACATTAGTCCATCTTAATATGTGACTTGAAATGTATTCACCTGTAGCTCAAATATCTCTAGTACTAATAGCGATATCTATCCATTGACTTAACGTCATTTTGCCTGTCAATTCATATGTCATCTGCTCGTCCGTAGATGCATTCGTCTGTCTGTCCGCCCGCCTGTCTACCCGTCCATCCTCTGTTCGTCCTTAGATTCGTCCGTCCGTCTGTCATTCGACATACGATCGTCTGTCTGTGCATCTGTTCCGTCCGTTTATCCGCCACTCCATCCGTCCTTCTGTTCATCAGTCTGTCTGTCCGTATTTCAATCCTTTCGACTGTGTGTCAGTCCTGCGACTTGCTGTTCGTCTATCCATCCGTCCATCTGCCCGTCCTTCGAACTGCCTCTGTCCATCCGTTCATCCATTTTCCCCATCCTTACGTGGCGGAATCTACAAGAGCTAAAGATCTTTGCTAAAGCACCCGCATAGCAAGCTTGTTTTCCAAATTTCCAGTTGCTTCCCCTCTAGGGTATTTTCTAGCCACCCACTGCTCCTGAGATCACTGCTACTTGTATTTTTATTTATTTTTCTTAGTCTTATGTGTAAGTTTTTGTTGTGTGCTTGCTTTTAGGATGTATACGTACGTATTTCTTTGTTGGCGTAGCGACTGCGGTCGCTCGTAATCTCGCACTGCGCTGCGGCGATTCCCGATTAACACTTGGCCAGCGTTCGTCACGTATACGACGCGATTGTCAATGATAATCGTCGGTGGTGATTGCCAAGGACAGCGAACAGCGGCAATTCGTACAAATTTCATTTTATTGAAGTTTTATTAGCGTTGAATTAAATTGAGCGGAGCATCGAGTAAAAGAAACACAATCGTCGTCCGGCAGCGATATAAGTTTGACTTGGCTTTGGACTTGATGGAAATTGCTAATGAAATAAGTTTTCAGTTAGATACTTTTTGCATTATGTCCAGTCAGAGTGCTTAGGTCGAGCCTCAACGATATTGTGACAGCCTAATTCAAAGTAGATTCGCTCTGCCACAAACTTTGGTCCATTAATTATGCCTGCTGACGAGTGACTTCACGTATATTAAATGTCGCCGAGGCTTATGAATAGTTCGAAATCAAGAGACAGCTTAGGTCAAGCCAAGACCCATCGATAGTCACTTCGACTGTTTATGGGCAAAAAAATAATGTAAGCAATTTCGCTTTTTGTTACATTCGCTTTAAGCTACGTTCCAGGGCGCATAATGAAAAAAATGTTTATTTAAATTTGCTTTGCAGTAATATTTATCTGCCTTAGCCGTGCCTTTAACTGCCTTCCGCACGTACGCCAATAGGTTGCCTGGACATGAGTCGTGCCACGTCTACGGCTATCTGCGTGGGCGCCACAGCCCACTGGGGGTCAACTGACAGCCACTTCCGTGTGAACTAATTCCCTGGCACTACTCTTTTTGCTCCTTATGCGGGCTCATGGCAGTCACAATGGGTATATTGGCACTATAGAAAATAGATATCTGTCACTTGAAAAGTGTGTTGAAGCAAGAGATAATTTAAGTGAAGTTTCTGGATCAAATATCACAAGTGAATGGCTAAGAGAGTTTGGAAATTTAAAGTAAAAATTTATAAAGCTTAGCATTGCATACAAAAATAATAATATTTTAAAGTTATTTCTCAGATATTGCCACAGATATGCGAGGTGTGCTCAAAAATGATTTATTTATTAATAAATGTTTATTTTTTTCACTATGCTTTAATCCTCACGAATTGTTATACTCTTGACATGAACACCAAAATAACGCCACAAAAAAAATCGAGCCTCGAATATATGTAATCCGCGAAAATTTAAAATTCGTGATACTTTTTCAAGACACCGAAATTATATCTTATATTTGAGGATTTCAATATTGCAATAAATTAGCTACTCTTCAGATATATCTACAATTACCGAAATTTCCATATATTATCTCCTTTCCCTTATATCTATAATTCCCAATAATTTAATAACTTACCTCCGCTTTAGATATATCTCTAATGCCCAATAACTAATAATATTGACTTCTCTTCAGATATATCTATAATTCCCAATAAATAAGCTTCTGATCGAATATGGCTAAAATTCTCAATATAGATTACCACCTCTTCAGATATTTATCTATAATTTTAAATAACAAATAAATAACCTTATTTTCAGTTATATCTATAGTTCAGTATAATTAAATAAATTAACTTCTCATTGGATATATCTAAGACTTTTAATGAATTTTTCCCCTTCAGATATTTATCTATAATTCTAAATAACAAATAAATAACCTTCTTTTCAGTTATATCTATAGTTCAGTATAATTAAATAAATTAGCTTCTCATCGGATATATCTAAGACTTTTAATAAATTTTTGCCCTTCAGATATTTATCTATAATTCTCAATATTTCGTTAATTTGACTCCTCTTCTCAGGCGAACGAGCATTGTGCAGTCAATGTGGCCCGACTGATGCCATCTTTGTCGCTTTTTTTTTGCAACGCGCTTTCTTGAACTTTAACGACTTAGCCGTTTGCGTCCCGGAGCTCTTCATCGTCCACATTTTATTGTTATTGTTTGTAATTGAAATGGTGCAAACGTACAAGCGATAAAATGTAAAACCAAACTCGGGGAGTTGCGTGAGGGCGGGTGGCGATGGCTGCTGCCACGCCTACCCTGGCATGGCCGTCAGAGCCAACGCAATTCATCGATTGCTCCATTTAACAAATTTCGATTTCCGCTACAGATTCTCGCCCCATAGCGATTTCCCGTGCGAAGTTTTCCTAACGCTTTTATTGCTTATCCCACGCGTTAGCCAACTTGCGGCTGTTCGGTAAGCGACTTTTGTGTTAATTTTAATTATTCCGCTTGTTGATGACTTTTAACTTTGTTTTTGCATTGCCAACGGATGTCACAAGCGCTGAAAGTGTGAAACTAACTGCAGCATGTATCTATTATTTAATGACTTTAATGAACTATTACAGTGCATGCAAATTGTATACTTACACAAAAATCTCTGAGAAAGCTAAATCATTTCAGAGCAATACTCGAATTGCATTTAAAGGCAATGTTCGCCCACACTAAGTTGAATTGGCAAAGCAGAGAAAGATACCTGAAAGATGCATGCCCATTGAAATGAGTGAGCAGGGGTATGCTGCTGCCACATACAGAAAGAGGCGTGAGAGTAGTACTAGTTGAGCTGCTTATGCTTAGTCTATCAATTAGTTGACGAATTTGTCTGTGGCTGTATGTATGTCGACAACGGAATCTGTTACACACTAGAAGAACTTATCTCTTCTCTCTTTTATTCAGTCTTATCACTTGTCATTTCCACCTTCCAACTTCTCGTCTTTATGGAGTCTTATAACTTATCAATTCCAACTTCCACTTCACTGAACTCTACTCTTCGTAGTTTTCACCTCTCTCTTTTATTCTTCCTGTCCTCCTTTCTACTCTCTTTAGCCTTATATATTCTAGCTACAGTCTTTTGGTTAGTCTCTCTTCGTTCTTCTTATTCCTCTTTCCTCTTTCGTGCTGTAAACAGCCCTGATACAAGTGCCTAAGAGCGGCAACTAATCAAGAGATTTGCCTTTAAGAGCTTTCGGTGATTGTACTGTAAACGAGTCTTGCTCTCCATTTTTTACACGCATATTCATGCTTATGGCGAAGCTGCTAATCTCGTAGTTAGATCACAGTAATCACTAAAACACGCTATCTTTAGATCTTCATACGCGGCAGCTCTGCAAGCTCTGTGCAAGCACGATTTAAATTCATAAAGTGAACATTTGAAATATATGTAAAAAATGTTAAAAAATTATATTAATAATAATGTAAAGTGAATCTCGTTAGCTGAACAGTCTGTCTTCTTGTTACATTCATCCTTCTAGCTATTATCCCCGACGTAATCTCTTTTCTCTTTATAAATATGTTGACAATATTAATGTCAATTTGCAAAATCTAAGAAAAGCATAATAAATTTAGTCATATTTCAGCACATAGAATAGCTTAGAAATAGTAATTTGACAAAATAGAAATTTCTCTACGGTTTTTTGTTATTCCCGAAACATAAATAGCAGCCTTAGACTTACTCTCATCTATCTGTTATATTTTTCTCGTTCCATTCTTTTATCCTCCTTTCTTATCCTCTTTCCTCTCTGTCTGCTCTTGTCTCCTCCTATTTTTCTCATTTCTCTCTAATCTCTTTTATATTTCCACATAAAATTTAGCTCTATCTATCTTTTTATTTCGTACAGCTTTTTCTTTATCTGACTTTTGTTTTCATATCTACTCTCTCTCTCTCTTTTTTCTCTCTCACTCTCTCTCTCTCTCTGTTCATTTGAAATATATTTTGGGTATCTCCTAGTCAGGCACTTCCCACCAGATCAGTCTTCCTCCCTGTTGAGCTCCTGCTTTGCCCACTTTGTTGTTGCTTTGAAAACAGCTGTCGGAGCAGCGACGCAAACAACGGCGCACGCATGTGCCTGGGGTGTCGGCTGGGCCCTTCAGTTTTTTTCTTTTTTTTTTTTTTTTGGGTGCGTTCGAGCTTACGGTTCCGGGGGTTGAGTTTTAATTTTTCCTATGATAATATTTGCACACAACTTGCAGCTACAGATGTAATTGAATTAAAATCTGGCTGACAAAGTCGTGTAGAGCCGACGGCATAGGATTTACCTCCACTTCCAGTTTCAGCTGCACAGCTACTGCCTCGGCCAGTGGGTGTCGCTGTGGCCTCAAGCGATTCAAAAGTCTTGAATTTCACTTGGCCCACGACGACATTCGGGGCGGAAAGTGAAAGTTTTACTTGCCCGAACATGTCAGTGGCTGGGCTGTGGGTGGCTGAGTGGTTAGCTTATGAAGCGTGTGCGTCTCGGCTTAAACCTAATTTTTTGGCTTAATGCAAATCAGCAAATGCCTTAAATTTTGATAGGCAGCAAATTATCTGTCAGCCGGCCTGTCAGCCGGCGACTCTATCAAAATTCAATTTGAATAGTTTTAGATTTTAATTATTTGATTAAGTGTTAAGCACGTGCGCGACAGTCACAAGCTTATTAAATGAAATCATCAAAAACCGAATTCGATTGTGAAAAGGTAACTCGATTCACTTACCGCATTATGCCGGCGCAGCGATAACAGCGCACAAAAAAGTGTTGACGTCCGGAAGATTTGCATAAAATGGATAAACAATAGCAGACGACGCGCGTCATTGTGTAGCTTTATCTCCAGGCCGGGCCGGGCCTGGCCAGCCTAGGCCAGACAGAGCCAATGCTAATTACACAGGCCAACAGAATCTGGCGGATATATTAATAGACTAGACTGTGGACATGCTGAGTCAGCGCTGATTCGGGCTTAGCAAGTTCTGTTGACCCGCCGTCACATCGTAAGCCTTTTGTCAAGTCTGCGCCTCGCAAGTCCTAGGTAAAGTCTACACAGATGCTTTTTGTTGACCAGTGAAACATGATAATTAAATTGCCCGCCCGGAGCTAAATTTAATCTTAAAGCCGACAGCTGCTGGAGCTACTAAATACTCTCTCTCTCTCTTTCTTCATAACATCTATATATTCAAGTTTGTATGCATTCAAGTTCCATTTGAAGCAGTCGACGGATGACTGCAAGCCAAAGGCAGTGGCCAAATCGGATTTGGCACTTTGGTCTAACTGCATTAGCTTAAATTATTTGATGCTGGCAAGTAAATAAGTTATGATGCACATCAAGAGGCGAGCGACGTGGAGCTTATTTAAATATGCACCTTTCTCGGACAACGGACAATCCAAGGATGAATCTGTTGCACACATTGTGCAAATTTAATGGCCGTGTGTGTGAAATATGCCGTATCGAAAAACACCTGAGCCAAAAAGGAGACTTAACAGTTATGAAATGAAAATAAAGCAAAAATATGGCAAACTAATGCAAAAATACAAAAACCAGCATAGGAAATTGACCACAGTTGATGGCAGGACGGACAGCAGGACAGACTGCAGGACGGACAGCAGGACAGACTGCAGGACGGACAGCAGGACGGCCGGACGGACGTACAGTTCATGCCATCAATCTGCAATGCTGACAATTGACAGAACTGTCGACCGAGGACAGCTAACAGAAACTGAAACAGAAACAGGGGAAAAAATAACAACTATAACTAAACACAGAGAGCCTCGAAAATATGTATATTTAAATGGGTTTGTGACTGCCGTGTGGCTGGTCCTTCGAGCTGCTTGCCGTGCTGTGTGTGTGTGGGCCGCAGGGCAAAATAATTTCGAGGGATTTACATAAATACATAAGTTAAATGCACATTTAGCATTTTGAATTTGTAATATTTTTCCAGGTTAGTTTGCTGTCGACCATGTGTTGAGTATGGCTCGGAAATGAATTGTCGTGAGCGTCTGACCTGCACAGTCAGCATGAATCCAATGAAAAATGGCCAAGGGACCCTTCCAAGTGGCAGACTCTGCTGTATAGAATCTTCTTCATATTTTGCTGTTGCCTATGAGAAGGCGGCACAGGTCTGGGCTCAACAAAGTCTTCTCTCTATCAGCTGAGTCCAGCGAGCTGATTAGTTGAGCTAACTCCCTGATTGTTGGAAAAAGACGAGAGCTATAAAAGTGAGTGGCTAGAAAATACAGAGAGATATTTTACAATGATATTGTAGAATTTTATATTTTCAATCGAATATATTATTAACGATAAATAGCGATACATATAAATATTTATAAAAAGCCTTTTAAAGGCATAACTCAAAGTTATAGGACTTGGCCTGATTACATAGACTAAGAATTAATTTTTGATTTTTGACCCATTTTCTAGATACCTTAATATTTTTTTTTTTTGCTTATATATTAAAAATATTACAGTTTTTTACAAGTAGCACAGCTTTTACTTTTAGTATATACATACAAAAATAATGCTATATTTAAGCTCTGAATATATCATAAGGAATCGACTGCTTTCAGCAGAGTTCAAGCAACTTCTCTTAGCAGGATTCTGGCGGAATAACAAGCACTTTGCGGGTTTTGCTGCATATATAGAGAAGACCTTGAAAGTCAATGCGGCAGGGTATCTGCGAGTCATGCATGCCCCTCCTATGCCACTTGCACTTTTTTCCATCTTTAATGCTTAACGGCTCGTTTCATGGCAACATTGTGGTCGGCCGGCCGGGAGACGGAGGCGGAGGCGGAGGCGGAGGCGCACGAAACATGTTAGTTTGCCAGCAGGCATTAGGTGACCGAGCGAGTGGGGTTGAGTGGGCTGAGCTGGAGAGTTGAATGATGTGCAAATGCTAAATGCCACATAAATTGTGCAATTGTTTCAGCTGCAGCTGTATTCGTTCGCCCTGAAATGGTCTTATGTAAAATATGCTGCCGCTGTTGCTGTTGCTGTTGCTGTTGCTCAAATCGTCGTAGCTGTCGTTGCCGTTGTTGGCCATGGTCTGAAAGTGATTTGACCGTACAACATGGCGTATGAATTTTAATATTCAGTGAAGCCGGACCGTTTAGGCGCTTACCGTGTGGCCCTGCATACAGATATATATGTACCTAGTTAGCTACAGCTCTACCTCTCACATAATATAAAACATTTTCATTTGAGCTTGCACTCGCGCAGCTCACCTCTCGGCTTATCCCCGGCCACAGTTTATTATGCGCCGGGGCTATTTGGCGCTCACTTTGTTTTGCCTTTCATTGCTTTTCATTCATTGCCGTATTGTCATCAACAACAGAGCCATTCGACTCAGCTCTTACTCTATATCTATATATATATATATATATATACATCTACTGCAGTCTGCTCTTATTATTTAAAAGGCTTTGGCTCAGCGTGTCTCTGGCTCTCGGCTCAGCTCAGTTTGCCCAGTGACAGCATCGACCCGCTTTTTGTTTGCACTGCGAACTGAGCTGCATACGGAAAACTGCTGTGACTGCAGCTCGTTGATGGGGATCAGCTTAGCCTTCACCTTTTCTTTTTTTTTTATCCTCTGACCAGCTCCATCTGAGTTATTAATATTTATCTTTCTCTGGCAACAAAATGATTTGCACAAAATATTTCTTTTCCATCTCTGCTGCTGCTGCTGCTGCTGCTGCTGCTGCTCCTGCTTCGTCTTCGAGTCGGCTTTGGTTTTTGGTGAAGCTGGACAAAAATGCCAACACTAATTGCTGCTGCATTGTTCAACTATCTATCAGTATTATGGCTAGTCGAGCCAGCCATGCCCATGTCCATGTGTCTGTCCATTCATAGTCATACAACATGTATTTGTTAGCTCTGCATCTGAGTGGCCTATTAATGCGCCTCCTTCACTTGGCATGCGCCTAACTCCGTTTATCGTCAGTTCATGCGTGTCAGCAGTCGGTGTGTGGAGCAGCTGCTGCGTCTCTCTAATGAGAGCCAAGACGGAATTTATGTGGCCTGGTCAGCCTCGTACTTAAGCAAATATTAGTCGAGTAATTAGTTCTGGCAGCTTTTGCATTCAGGCCATGCCACTAACAACTATGCAAACTGTATTAAAGGAATCATTCTTTGCGCCAGATAAAGCTCGAGAGTCAGAAGCTACGGCCTTAAGGCCGCATGCAAATTGTGCTACCACAAATTACTTACTTAACACACACACACACACAGACAGGAGTCGATAGAGTTTTATTAAGTTTTTCGTATCAATTGCCATACATTTGCGGCTTGGCATTGCCGAATTTTGCTGAGGCATTTTATTAGTTTTTCTGACTCATTTTTGTTTTATTGCAACATGCACTTGGGTTGATTTTAGTTTTCTATTCAATTGACTCGCCTGCCTCAAGTCTCGATTGACTTCAGCCAATGCCAAAAGCCAAAACCACATGCGTTGCCAACCCAGCGCTATCTGAGGCAACTGAAAATTGGATTTGCGCAACTTTTTCGAATGCAAAAAGACAGAAAGAGAGAGCGGGAGAGCGGGAGAGTTAAAGAGAGAGAGAGAGAGCGAGAGAAAGAGACATGGCTAAAGTATTACACAAAGTTTCGCCAAGCAATTATAACTTCAGAAATCATGGCCATGGCCAACATGTGTAGCAGGCATAAATTTGAAATGTTTTGCTCTTGTTTTCTCGTTATCAAAATAACGAGTGCTTACATAATTAATAATCATTTATCGGCCGTCCTTTGGCAAGTTTACGCTTCAATTTCATCAGCAAACCTCAAACATATCGAAGCGGCCATTCCTCTGCCTGTGTGAACATGATTTTGTGGCTTTTCATGTGACTGTCTGACTCTGATGCTGTTTATACCTTCACTCCGGTGGTAATGCGCTGCAAGAGTATCACAGGCTGGGTATGCTGCATATAAGAGGCAGCAGAAATAATTTGTGAGAGCTGACTGCAGTTGCCTCTCGTCTGTTTACTCGAAGACTACAGCTGGTAATTTTATAACCAATAATTATAATTAAAATATTATTAAATATTTTATATATTCTTAAATATTACAGATTAAATTTTCCGAACTTATTTTCATTCAAAATTATTTCTTTATTTTCATAAATTCAAAAATATTTAAAGAAAATTAAAGGAATTTTATTATTTAATATTTAATATTTATTATTATTTATTATCTATTATTTATTATTTATTATTTATTATTTAATATATAATATTTACTTTTATTTATTATTTTTTATTTATTATTTATTCTTTATTCATTATTCTTTATTCTTTATTCTTTATTCTTTATTCTTTATTCTTTATTCTTTATTCTTTATTCTTTATTCTTTATTCTTTATTCTTTATTCTTTATTCTTTATTCTTTATTCTTTATTCTTTATTCTTTATTCTTTATTCTTTATTCTTTATTCTTTATTCTTTATTCTTTATTCTTTATTCTTTATTCTTTATTCTTTATTCTTTATTCTTTATTCTTTATTCTTTATGCTTTATGCTTTATGCTTTATTCTTTATTATTTATTATTTATTATTTATTATTTAATATTTAATATTTAATATTTATTATTATTTATTCTTTATTATTTATTATTTAATATTTATTATTTATCTTATTATCGTATTTATCATTTATTTATTTTTTGTATTACTTGGATTATTTAAAGTAAAATCAATTACTAATTGAAAGAAATCATAGCTCAAAGAGAGTCTTAAATATTTCTATGGAGTATCAGTTGCCATATTTCTACACTGAAAGTTGTATTAAGATCGTGCAACTAGAATGCGGGTTCGATCTCTTAGCTCTCTCTCTCTTTCTCTCAGTCTGCGCTCTTCTTCGCACTCGTATGCGTGCCTTTGCCTCTGAGCATACTTCAATTCTTAAATTACAAATACACAGGGCATTTGCTGGTCGTGCATGCACACACTTACGTGTTGCTGTTTCTGGTTTATTGAAATCTCGTTAATTTTTAATTAATATGCAAATTTGGTTAGTGTGTGCACAAATCAGCAGCGCCGATTGTCGAGCAAACAAACAATCAACGCGGCAGTCGAGCGAGTGTTAACACAAATTTACCTGCAAATTCACCTGCAATATTTTCCAGTCAAAAGACGCTCTGCGGCGGTGACCCAAATGCAGCTGGCTAAAAGGGAATTTGAAGGGGCACACGTAACTGCGCAAAGCATGTGTGCTTGAGTATGTGCGCAGGACAAAGGATCCATTGACATTTGCCTTTCATACGTGTAGTTGTAGCTGGGTGGGCGAGCTCCTTGCTGCCAGGCCGGTCTGCCCTTTGAGCTTCGCCGGGAAATACATTCATTAACGAAATATATTTCATATTTATTTGCTTTGCGGCTGCTGGCGTTCGTTGTAATGACCACAAAATTACGTGCCATGTCGTCCACTGCCGGGCAAACATTCTCAATTAAGCGATAAGCGGGCCGGCATGATGGGCAGTTTCGATGCTCCCGCTGCTCGCCAATGTTGTCTGGGGGCGTGTATACGCGGCGGCAGTAAATTAAATCGGTTAACAGCCAACGCATGCAAACGATGCGAACTTAAGTGAGTAAAATGAAAAATCCAAAGGGCAAAAGAGAGAAAAACACAAATGAATCGAAACCGATTTCAGCTCATAAAATAATAAATAAAAAATTGATTTACGGCATGTCCGCCGCAGCAGAAAATATCTGCTGTAGATATACGTCGCTCACCTGTAAGCGAAAATAGGCGCTTCATGGCCACCCAGCATCGGTGTGGGCGTGGCCCTTTAGATAAGTATTGTGCTTGCGCGCTGCAGCCAGTGCAGCAACGGCTACAATAAGGTCATGTCAAACACAGAAAACTTGCACTGAAATGATTTTTATTTAACCGGAACGAAATGGTCCAGGCAAAGTCACAACAGCGCAGGCAAACGCAAGGCAAACAATGAATCAGCCTGGACAGCACAGCACAGCACAGCCCAGCACAGCTGATGGCATCAGCGAGAAGAGAAAAAACATATCTATGATGCGATACTCTCACTCACACACACACACACATCAGGCTAATGAAGCGAGCTGATTGCCACAAGTAAAAGTCTATTCGAAGAGTGCGACGAGAGTGCGAGATACCTTTAACTTACCAAGGCCAGAGAGATTGGGAGCATTGAAATTAGTATCTACTGAATGGACTGCTTACTAACTGTATATTTAAATTTACGTGAGATATAATATTATATATATAATTTTAATAGCTACTAAGCTACTAAAATATGCAATATATCTTCTATAATCTATAGTTTAGTATCGATAATTATCGATTTTCCAATACTTGTATTTATACTAATTTTTTAATTTCTTAGACGAATCTATATATCAAATTTGCAAATGCCAGCCCCTAAAGCATGCTGCATGGGCTATGCTCAAAAATGAAAGGCCTTGTATTGATACTTATCGATTACAATATGAGAAGGTATATCTTTTAATAAATACCGAAATTGTTGGTATTTTTTCATCATTTTTCAAGCCTACTTCCTTCCTTGTATTGATATCCCTATGTATCGACTATGTTATCGATTATTAACGATGATTTGTATATTATTATATTGAAAGTTAAAGTTCTTTTAGGTTACGATATCAATCTGAAACTGCACCTGTATACTTCATGCGAGGCACTTAATGAATGAATGAACCGACGAAGGAACGGTCGAATATACAAACAGACAGCCAAGACCTATAGACATAAGTATATACTCGTATATAAATACAATAATATCATATGTAATCTACAAACTTCGCAAAACTGTAGAGTCTTATTCCAGCCCACTGCCCAGTCTCAAGCCACTGCCCAGTCTCAACCCAAGCGTATTTTTCTGTCACATCACGCACAGCATAGTCATAGCAACCCTTTTGCAGATGCGTAACATATTGATACAGTAGCGTGAATTCAGAGACAGAGCGGCGCGCACAGATTGCGAAATATTTGTCATAATACTTTTAAGTTCATGTCAAGCAGAGATTATGTCTCTGTTCTCTGATTGACATGTGCCAGTCAGCCAGTCGTTCGGGCACAGCCGCAAAAAAATGAAAAGCGATGCCAACACGGATACAGTCACTGACTTTATTTATTGTATACGTAGTTTGCCTTTCATTTTTCATATGACCCATGCATGTGGGAGTGCGGGTAAGTGTATTGGATGGATGGAAGCAAGGGTCCACTCGGGTGCGTCAGTAGATCTCATTTTTATATGCCCTGTACGATGTGAGAAACGGCAAGAAGGGAGTATAATGGACGTGTGAAAGGAAACATGGCTGACTGCTTAAATAATAATAGATTCTTGACCTCTGTTGAATGAGACATGAAACGATCTTGAGTGAGAGACATCAATCATAAAAGTTATATACGATGCATAACTATATACATATAAATAGATATTTTGAGTGGGTTTTCTTAGGCTTTCAATTCTAGAGAAGTTTATATATTAAACTTGCTTATTTGCAGCCTTATCAAAGTCTCACAATTTGAATAACTCATTTTACTTGGCTCACATTTTTCGATACTGAATTGATTCAAATAAAAACATCTCAAGTAATATTTATTAATCCTTGGCTCACATACAGATATTGATTCTCATATTTATGCCCCGCACATTTTTGAAACAAACTTTTGCCTTATAGTAGACAGCTGTGACGCTATTGCTGTCCAGCATAACTGCAAAAAGTCAAGGTATTTCGTAGTCATGCACTGCCTCTTAGAGCTGTCTTACCTGTATGTTTTTTGTTCATTTCGAGGTCAGAAAGCAACCATGTGCGACAAGGGGCTGACATAGGTAACAGTCAAATATATATGAGAGAGAGAAAGAGCATGAGAGAGACAGAGACAGAGACAGAGAGAGAGAGAGAGAGAGTGGGAGAGTGAGTTGCGCCTTCTGCTGTGCATTATCACACATCCGGGGCTTAGCCAACGGGCAAATAAAGCTGGATTCGTAGCCATTTCGATTTTGGCACGTGTTTGCTTGGTATTTGATAAATGATAGGCGTAAATAAAGCGCGTCGCTTTTAATCGCTTGACACATTTTTTATTTTACAGCATTAATCATTCGTCGTGATCTTTGTTAAAGTCGGCAAATTCGTAAAATTTACTTTTGCTCCTCTGCTCCGCTCCCAAAAGTAACAGATATTTGTAATAATATAAAAAAAATAATAACGATTTGAGCCCGGGCCCATCAATTATGCATTCGCCAAGTGATGCCAGCAAATAGGCTCGTTAATATTGGTTTGTAATTCGCTCGGTTCATTAATATTGGATGAGACTTTGGTTTGTTTGCGGAACGAATTTATTTAATTGCATCAAGTATTGCGGTGAATTTGAAATAAATTTTCGGAATATTTTGAAATTCGTGTTCGGGTCAGTAAGTCAGTTCAACTCGCAATTATTAAGAAGAAATGATATAAATAAATAAATAAATATATATATATTGTTACCTATCAGATGTACTGCATATGATAACTCGGCGGAAATAATATGTTTTCCATTTCATTTAATAAATTTGCTTAATTATTTGCCTGGCCACAAATTCATTTCAGCCAGGCGCAGGCTGAGCGAAAATCTATAATTAAAAATGCATTTTTAATCACTTTAAAAATTGCCAACACGCGCATTAAAATATCGCAAGCGTTGACAAATATAAATTATATCTATAAATAAATATATAGAAAATATATTCACCAAATTGCGCGCAGGTGTATTACAAATAATACACATAAATCCCAGTACTGAACGAAATATATATATAAAATAATGGGCCAGGTGTGGATTAGTATTAAGGCAAGAGGCCTGGCTGCTGCTAGAGCAAGGCTTAAATTGAATTGAGAGAACTCTGATCGAAAATGGTGCCTAGGAATAAGGAAGGAATAAGTTCTTCTTCTCATTAATCGACAGATATTTAGCTCATCAATTTTTTTGCCTAAAAACTTGAATTATGAAACTGATAAATATTTTTTAAATCAATCTTCTGTATATATGTCAGAGCTTCCAGTTTATATTTTATTTGTATAGTTACATATATTCTATAAGAGGTCGTCAACCCACCTGGTGTGCTTTCTTTTCTCGCAGTTTCTAGTCGTTCCCTATGTCAACTGACCGCACCGACGACCCAGCTCGAATAGCCCAACTGCCATCACGCTCTCACTCAACAAAAGCAGCTCAGCAATAGCTATCTCTATCTCTATCTGTCAACCCGGGATAGACCTACAAGACAACTCTGAACAAGCTCTCAACCTGATACAAATACTATTGTAGCATAAAGACTGTCTGTCGATAGAATGCATCGCATAATAACAAATTATATTAGCGGGGCGATATTTATACATATATACTTATATAATCATTCAACTGCTGATGCAGAGAATATTACATTGCTTTTAGCACTTAAAACATTTTTTGTTGTACCTTTACTTCATTAATTCCATCGATTTAATAATTTGATTATGTACATTTGATTAATTTACATAATGCAATAAGTAAATTAATTATAAGCCGGAATAAATATGCATTAAACATATTTTTTTGCTCATGTTTACTAGACAGCTTATTAAATATGCAATAAATATGAAGTATATATAAATATAAATATGTAAATATATATAAATATAAATATATATAAATATAAATATATATAAATATAAATATATATAAATATATTAAAATAAATTGAAGCTACACTAGTCAGTAAGGATTTTGTTAATAAAGTTGAGAAGTCGCTGTCAAAAACACTAATATTTGTGTGGTTTTCGTATGGGAAATTAAACTGTTAAGATTATGAAAAAAATTATATAAAGCATGTATATATAAAATTCCTTAATGCAGCCGAGTAACAGTCTTTGTATATATAGTCAGCCTGCTTAACTATATTCCTTGCCTTAATCAGAGCAATAGGACAGGCTAGCAGTACTCGACTTGAAGTTATCCTAGAGTTTCTTATAAATCATTCTTCACTGTTTTCCTGCATTCATATCAAATATCAAGCATAATCTTAGCATGTCTAGTTCAAGTATATATATATATATATATATATATATATATATATATATATATACATATACTACTATTCAAAATGGGAAATGTAGGCGTAGAAGACTTCATAATTTATATATATATATATATATATATATATATATATATATATATATATATATATATTCAAAATGGGAAATGTAGGCGTAGAAGACTTCATAATTTATATATATATAAATATGAAGTCTTCTACACCTACATTTCCCATTTTGAATGTGTTTACCACAAAAAAATGCTATACGCGTTGTTTTCATAACTTTGCTCTGATGAGACTTGTCTCTAGATTTTAATAAAATGTAAGAACATTTTTTTTTTATTTAATAATATTATTACTAATATTGTTTATTATATTAACATTTGATATTTTATAGAACTCATCTAAATCGAATCTCTAAAAATGCTTGCAGTTTCATAATCAGTTCAACAGCAAAGTCTCAATCTTGTTGGACAGTAACAAAAATTACACTTTACGGTTACAAAATAAACAATAACGTTTCATGTATTTGTACTAAATATTTATTGCTTATGAGCTTGCACTGTAATGACTGAGAGGAAGGCAGAGAGTCAGAGAGTGAGTGATGCCGCTTAGAATGTCACTTGAAATGTGAGGCACGTTCTATAAAACTCAATAAAAGAGGTCACAAAATATATTTATTTTCGTGCACGAAAAAGTTTAAGCTGGCAATTGAGTTAAGACTTTACTTCTTTATTATCTTGTCTTAGGGGCGAAAAGAAAAAAAACACTCGCTGATAGGAATCAATGTGAGACATTTTAGACTCGCAATTGATAAGGCGGCTAAGCTGAGCACAAAGAATTTTTAATTGAGCGTATTTAATTTGAGCATGAGATGAGCAAGCTGAGCTCATTGCCTCTAGCCAGCCTATGCGGGCTCATTTTAACCACTTTTCGCTCACATTTAAGCCAAACAGTTGCGCTGTTGCCAGTCCTAAAATGGCTTAAATGATAAATAAAATTTGCAGGTGTTTAAATCTTGTGCAAACTTCGCTGGGCTAGCACACACACACACACACATGCACACACTCGCACGCGATAAGCACCTGCATATTCATAACTCAGATAAGCGCTCTAGCAACTGCTGCTCCTGCTTGAATTCCAGCTCTGGCCAGGCTGCGGCTCTGGCCAACTTTCAACCTTGATGCCTGAACATTTTGGGGCAGCCGAAATTCATGTAAATTATGTTTAAGTGCAGACCCTCCTAAGTCTGGCCAATGGGCCGCTGGGCGTGGCCAGGCGAGCCACATGAAAATATGCTACGCCCTAGACGTGTGCAAAATAATATTTTTCCCCTGCCCTCGAAAGCCATAAAATTTCATAATTTATAAAACTTGAATATCTTACACAAAGGCGGCTTAAACAGCCTACGTATGTTGTACACTGGCTTCTGCTTCTGCTTCTTCTTTTGGCCAACAATTGTGTGCATAAATTTGCTGCACTTTTCACACTCAAATCGCATCTTTATTGCTCTGGCCGTAGAACTAAGGGCACTTTCATATGCCAGCCGCACGAAGCATCCACAGTTCTGGGCCATTTGCCGTTTTTAAACTTGATTGATCACGAAATCTTTGTTAATTGTCTAAAGTTTTCTATGTGCCTCAATTTAGGCTTTCAAGTGCTTCATATATGTTCATAACTGTGAGCTCATTCGGATTTGGCTTTGTGGTCTCTAGTCTTGCGGCTTTGTGGACGAGTTGTAAAAAACAATTTGTTTTCCTTATTCAATATCGGCCCAAAATGCCAGAGATGGAGTAACAGAATAATATCTAGAGGTGTACTACTTATATAACGAGCTGTTCAGTAAGAGAAAAAGGTATTTGAGCTATTAAAATAAGACTTAAATTCGTATAAATAAGATTTTTTTTTATGCATAGTATGAAGTTTCTAAAATGAATCGAGAACAGGCAAAGGTAATGTCAATTCAACAGCCTCCAAATTAATTTCAATTATTAATCTTATTCAATCTTATTAAACACAATAAAAATCAGCTGAATTGACATTAATTGATTAAACACAATAATAAACAGGTGAAACATTAAAAGATTGCTTATTCTAGATACTTTTTATAATCTTTGTTACCATCTTGGATCAGCTCAGCTTTGCTTCAAAGGGAAAATGGTCTACAGCTCTTCTCAGTTAGTCTCAGCAAGAACTTAATATTAACTTCAAGAGCACTTAATTAAAGGATATCAAAGTGCAAAGACTCCTAAAGAGCTCAGCTGACTGAGCAGTTAATTTCTGCTATACCTTCGCAAAATTTTTAGTAAATTAGCAGAATTTTCAGTTTATTTGCATGTTACAAAGATTATAAATTTTCTGATTAAATAGCAAAGCACACGAGCTAAAGTTATTAGCTACCGGAATAACTGCTTAAATATAGTTAAGGCTTCAATTGAGTTTTTTTTTTTTTTCAACAAATAAGACTTTCTATAAATATTTACAATCACGAGCTCAAAACTGCTGTACAAACGGACCAACTGCAAATAGCTTTACAGTTCATAAAATGCGCCTTAAAAGATCTAGCTAAATGTTGTTAAATTTATAAATTTCTATTTATTTCATTTATGGCTAAAACGTATTTTTGGCTCAAATTGATTACGCATGAATTTCTTGCTGCATCATTTGTCCTCAAATCCAAATGCAAATGCGAAACCAAAAAATATTTCTGTGCTCATGGCTCAAGGAGATTTTGTTTATTGCATAGCGCTTTTAATTGATTTTCAATTCGTTCCCTTTCATTTTATTTCATTTTATTTATTTCATTTGATTTGATTTTCTTTTGTGGCTTTTTCCAGAGCAGTTAAAAGTTTCAGTTTACAGTGTTTGCGTTTGCAAGGACTTGAAGTAAGAGAAAATTCTAAGCAAGGAGAAGGAGTGGCCGAACTACTGAATCCTACTCGTGCGAGACTTTTATGGATATAAATAATTGAAATTTCAGTGCTCACTGTGCTCTATGTGCTTATGCACCCCATAGCCCCTGGCTGTTTTAAACTGGCTCAAAGTACTTGTGCTCTAGATGTCTGTTCTTCGTAAAGTTTGCGAGACATGATAATAATAATATCTCAATGTACTTTTAAGCATACCAAAGTCCTTATTTAATAATAAATTTATATAATAATTAATAATAATGAATAATTTAAGTTTTGGGCAGAATGTGCTCATGCTGTTGGCATGTTATGACAAATTTATAAGCTTTATCGCTTATGGTCTTCAATTAAAGCTTAAAAAGCCAAAGTATAAATATTCCGATTAATATTAAGAAATTAAGCGAAAATATTGGAAAAAATGCTTAAGTTGGATTGAGCAAAAAGGAATATATATAAAGAATAAATAAATAATAAATATATATAAAATAATATATATAATTTGGGGTTTTTACCTTTTTACCTAGTTCGTGAGATAAAAGAATTATTTCAGAGAGATGAACGAGTGGAAAGACAAATGAAAATGGCTCTATTAGTTCAGTTAGTATGATAAATATTTATATAAAAGTTGTAACTTTCTGAATAAAATAAATTCTAAATTAAATTTATTTCTTGAATAACTAGATGCCTTTAAAAACGAATAACATTAAGATCAAGAAAACTTATAGCTATATTAGCTCTAAAATAATAAATATTATGGCTTTCTCATTGCTCTTCAGCAGGAATCTGTTTATCTGTATTTAATAAATATTGAAATTTAAAACTCAAGTGAAAAATGCAGAATGATTGCTGGTATTGGCAGATATACATAGATACACTAAATATATTCATATTAAAGTTCTGAAGACAAATTAAATTTCATGGATTTTGACAACGTTGAAGGCAAAGCAAATTGCGTTTTTCCAGCTGCAAGTGTAAATATGTATGGGAGTAGGTAAGAGTCGTGTGCTGAGTCTGTTTCAATTGTGGTTAGTGGCTTTCAGCTCAGATTTCTTTTCGCTAAAAGCGCTTGTACTCAAAGGAGTTGAGTGAAGAGCTCACAAAAGTGCATCAAAGCAGCATCAGATAGAGAGAGAGAGAGAGAGAGAGAAAGAGAGAGAGAGACAGAGGGAGATGGATATGGAGAGCAAAGTTTACTTTGTCTACTGCCGCGTTGGCTTTGAGAGTTTCAAGCACAAATTGCATTTGGAGCTAGGCAAGTTGAGAACTATCAACGCTAAAGCTAGAAACGTGAGAATGGGAATATTGTTGTCTCGGCACACTTGCAGATCACGCGAAACAGCCGTGAGAGCCTAAGGGATACTCTCGTGCTGCGGGAGAGCCGATGGTTAACCATCTGAATGAACTCTGTGTAGATCAGGCTGTCGGTCTGCTCGCAATGAAACATTGTGAAGATGATGTCGATGAGGTGGGGCGAGAGCGGAATGCGCACAATAATTTCCGAAATATGTTGCAGTGTCCTCCGAGACAAATTCGCGCCGGCCAGATAGTGATAGTTGAGCGCCTTTTCGATATCCGGCAGATGTTGTATGAACTTGAAGAAGGCCACGAACTCATCGAGTGTAACGCCGCGAGACTGATCCTTATATCGCTTGTAGGTGCGCTCGAGTATCTCCTTCTTGCGGCATCTTGGCAGCCGCGAGTATGTGAGCAACAGATTGGCAAAGCTCCACTCACTTATCGTTTCGGACCAAACCACACTCTTGTGGTCCTTCGTTTTCTTCGGCTTGCGTTTCAGCAAATTGAATTCGATCTGAATAATGTCATCGAACAGCTGCCGCTTGAACTTGAGAAAGTTTTCCAGAGTCAGCTTCTGGTCGAGCTTGGGACCAAATAGATAATACTTCACCGAAGTTGAGATCTTCACGCGAGGTGCGGTGCAGCCAAACAGCAAAAAGGTCATATCATTGTTGTCGAGCTTCTGCGTGCCCTGCTTGTCGAGCAGCTTGAAGCCCATCTCGAAGTATCTATCCGATAAGAGCACCAGCTTCAGCAGATAGAGGAAGTCCGAGTAGGTGATCAGGCCGTTGGGGCGCAGCTTGTAGAATATGCTATCCCTCGACACGGCCCGGATGTTCAGTCGCTCCACATCCTGTTTCTCCATTTTGAAATAGTGGTTCAGCCCCAGGCCCTCCGGCTGGCTACTGCTCGGCGACATCGAGCGCACGAAATCTTTGGCCGTCATGTGAATAGTCCACTTGCCGGAGTTACTTCGCAACTTAATCGTGGCAAAGTAGCAAAATATCTTCTTGTGCGTTGAGTATGCCCGCAACTGGTTCTCATATTCGCGTATGGTCACTGACCGGAAATTCGCATTTTTCGGTTGCAAATCATTCGACGTCGTGCTCTTTTGACCATGGGCACTCAGCAACGGCACAGTTCGCAGCCTCTGCAAAAATCTATTTAAGAGATTCGTATTCGGCTGCCTCACTACACCTGCAGCATCGTTGCTCGCCAGCGGCCAGTGCCGCCAATCAGCCGTAATTAAAAGCATATAATACTTGAGGGCATGCAGCCGTCGCCTTGCTACGCGCCAACCGCTGCCACGTTGAATCCGGTGCTTGTCCAGCAGACATGCGTTCGCCTGACGCACATTCCTTAGCCAGGATTTCCATGAGCGTGCCATTTCCTTACTACCAGCTTCGGCTCGTGTTCCAACAATTTTGAATTTGACATCAATTTCATACGATTCTATAAAATTCTTCAAAATATTAGTGATAATTGACCTAGCTAACTCTTTGGCAGATTTGCGTACACAATTGAAGATAAACATTTTTTGAATCATATTATTCTGCTGCGGCACTTGGATAGGTTTTTTTTAAATATACAAAAACCACAAAAAGCGTCACAAATTTACTCCAGTCTACATTTAAAACAAGTCTCTAGGTTGTGCCGTTAGCGAGAGACGGATAGGGCTAGATCAACTAAGCTCGTCGAGCTGATCAAAAATATATATACTTTGTAGGGTGTGGCACGCCTCCTTCTGACTGTTACATACATTTTTACAAAAATATTATACCCTGAAATGAATTCTGGGTATAGCTAATGTATCATTGCACAAAATACTCTAAAAATAATTGTTTCATTAATTTACCCTTTGAGCTCCGCCGCCTAAATGTTAAATTCTTGTATTAAATAAATATAGTCATAAATAATGCACAAAAAAACGTAAATCTTTCTGTCCCTCCGACTATACAACCATCCATCCCATCTAATTTCTGCTTCTGTCTGCCAATCAATTTAAAATTTGAAATCGATCTGTCGATCTGTTTATCTGATTGTAGTTGCAATTATTCTTCTTTCTAGCGCTCCAGTTCTCCTTCCTTTCTCTATGTCAATGTGCCTGCCCGTACGCCCATCCATCCATCCATCCATCCATTGCTTAGTTTAATGAACTCCACTCAATATGAACTGCTCCAGCTCGTTGTATACAGATAGTCTAGAACTGGATACAGAGGAAGATCTATGTATATAGATAAGCTCTAGCCTGTCTACAGAGACCAGTTTTTATCAGTAATAACTAATTTATCCTATTTCCATCAAGTCTATATCAAACGTCTTATCTTAAGAGTTAGGAATTATTTGATAGCAGAAAATATATATTCAGATTTATTTGAATACTCTTTTAGTCTTTAGATTCCTTTAAATTTGAGGTTGAATATCTATTACTTGACTACTCCCGATACACACAGTTAGCTAGATTATCTTTCTCTTTCGTTTACAAGAATATACATATCCTTTATTCTGTAAGCCTATTTAGCTTTAGATAAAAGTCCAATAAAAAAGTTGACTATAAAGATACTTTCGATTTTATGGACTCACTTTGCTTCGCTTTATCTGATTCTCTGTCGGATTCAGGTATTCACAACAATGCTGAAAATTGGCCAAGTGGAAAAAAAAAATAAAAGAAAGAAGCAGAATGGCAAAATGTCATGCCCACACATATTGTTAATACGTGCCAGAAACATTCGTACTTGTTTGTTTAGTTGATTGAAAAACACATTGTGAACAGCCAGAATTTGTAGGTGTTTTTTTTTTTTCATCGTCACAAATAAGCCTAAATGGATGGATAATGGATGTGGATGGAAATGTTTGGCACACGTGCTGGCTGCTGCGTGAAGGGATATTTGAGGGGGCAAGTTCAAAATTAATGAACTACAAAAGACGCTGATTTGCATATGCAAATCCGCAATCGTTTGTGCTGTGTAGTGTGGCTGGCAAATAAGTTTCAGATCAGTTGAGCTCGAGTGAAAGATTTGTCAACTGCAGCGCCGCCAAGCTGACAGGTGACAATGTGAAATAGGTTAATTTGATGAATATGCGGCTTGCGGCCATGTGTGAGCTTGATCACGGCTTGTTTTCAGTCTCTCAATTAACTAGAAAGCTGAGTGGCTGCTTGGAGTGGGAGCGCGTCTAAGTGCGAGATTCCTGCAAATGATGACAAACTATGTGTATACTCTGCATGCCATTCGAAGTTTGTGTGCAGGGTATATTCGTTATTTTTTTAATATGAGAGGTGATGTCGAATATCGAATTATGATATGAGTCTCAATTCTTTCGGACATCCAAAATTACATCTGTCCTTCAAATCCTCTGTTTTTCCTTCTCTTCTCACTCACTCACTCACTCTCTCTCTCTCTCCCTCTCTCTGTCTCTCTGTTTGTGTTGTATATATACAATTTTTGATATTGATGGTAGTAGGAAGGAAATATCGAATATCGTATTTTATATGATATATAGTATATATGAATCTCCACGCTTCCGTACAATCAAAGTTTATCCGTCTGTTCGACCTTTTCTCTGTTCTTTCTTTCATCCATCCCTCTGGCTATATGTATGAAATTGTTGATCTTGACAACTATAATAATGACAGTATTAAGCATATATCGAATATCGTATTATGATATGAGTCTGCGTTCTTCCGTATCCAAAGTTCATCCGTCCGTTCATCCTTCTGTTCTTCCTTCCGTCCGCTCTTCTGTCTTCTGTCTCTCAATTATGTCAACAGTAATGATATATCGAATATCGTTTTATATATGATATACAGTATATATGAATCTCCCTTCTTCCGTAAGTTTAAATTTCATCTGTCCTTTCATCCGTCCCTCTGTTCTTCCTGTCATCTTCCATCTGTTTGAATCTATGAATTTGTTGATCTTTGGATTGAGTTGAATGCTTCACACTATGCAGCTCATTCCATTCAATCGATATTCCTAATATCGCCAAATATTAATATATTCCACGCCTTTGGCAGATACCAAACATTTTAAGAGCAAATGTCAACAAATGTCTTCAGCTGCCTCAGTGTACACAAATTTGTGTCTCGGCAAAAAAGCTGTTTAGAAACAACAAAGTTGTCAAATATTCGTTTCGTATGTTTTTTATTTTAGTTTGATTTAGAATACTTTTATCTCATGGCGACACGTGCTCTAGCCGTACATAGCTTAATACACAGTCCTGAGTATATAATCCTCGCATGACAAGAATTCATAAATAAATATTTTTTTTTTCTCACATTTATGCTCTTACAAATTGCTGTGCTGTCTCCGATGTGTGTGTGTGTGTGTGTGTGTGTGTGTGTCTGTGTATGTGTGTCTGTGTGTGTGTGTGTGTGTGTTTGCGCTCTTTGTGTCTGGCATTGTTGACAGCTTAAGATTTTGATAAGTCATTGAAAAGTGTGTCTATAAGCACTCAAACTTTGAAGTGGCATTCACTCGGCTGCTGTGAACTGGCAACTGACAATGGACGGCGACAGTTGATGCCATCAGCCAATCGACACTCCAAGCTGCAGGCTGCGAGCTTCCACTTGCACCCTTTATCATATTTTTTAATTCGCTTGAATATTAGTGCAAAGGGAATTATTGAAATTTGAGTGGACTTCAAAGAAGCCAAAGCCGATTGCACAAAATTGAATTAAAAGACAATGTGGCACAACCGAACGGCTTCTGGGGCCGCATCCCAATCGACTTGCAAGCGGAGCACAAAGCGTGATTTATGTGACTTATGTGCTGGCTTAGTCCCAGCCCAGCACAGCACAGCAACAGCAGCTTGTTTGCCAAATCCTCCAAAAATTATATATATACATATAATCGACCCTTGCCGCGAAGTTATCTAGAAACCAACCCCAAAGCAGCGTCTGCATATGAAACAAATATCGTTTGTTAAATGCGTTGTAAATATGTTTTCTCTTCTTCTGCTTCTTCGTCTCCTTCCTCTTCTGTTTTGTTGTTTGTAGACAGAAAAGTTATTCGCATGGGGGATCGCAGGTCGAGCACTTGGCAACGATTCCACAAGACTCTACAGACTATGAGAATAATATTAGAAGATTGGCAAAGTTTATGCATCTGAGCAGCTTTTGGAGTTAAGAGCTAGCTAACTTATTGGAATAGAAATTATAATTAAATATTGGTATATTTAGGGTAGTACGAATATATGTAAATTGATTTTATTTATTTATTTTTTTTTTTTATATTTTTATTTATTATTTTTTATTTTTTATTTATTTACTTTATTATGTGTTTTGTTTTATTTTAAATATAAAAATATTTTTTTTTTTTTCATTTATTATACATTTATTTATTTTTCTTTTTTTTAATGAGGAAGGAAGGAAGGAAGCTTTCTAGGTATTCCATTTATAATAATAGTATAAATTGATAATAAGTATTATATTATACAAAAGTTTAAGGAGCAAGTTTGTATAGCTGAGTAGATATATGACATGAAAGGAAAATAAAGATATAAAAGATAGATATTAGAATATATATTTGTTATATGCAAAATATATATCCTTATAGATGTGAACAGTTTAATAACAAATAATAGATAATAGATAATGGAACGGAGTAATAATAGATTATTATTATTATTATAGACTGTTTATGTTCATTATGGAAAAGTTTCAATTATATAAGTATATGGCAAAACTTTATAGTTCTGAGCAACTTTTGGCATAATGAGGTAATTCTGTGGGTGCTTAAATATATACAAGTTAAGTAGATAACTAGAAATTTGAAAAAGATAAATTTTAGAGCAATAAAAGGCTGAAGAGGAGAGCAGGCTTTATGGGTTTGCTTGGATATTTTACGAATTTAAAGACTAAAAGCTATTGAGACAGCAAAATAAGAACAGTTGATTGAGATCAAGAAGAGATCTGAACTTGCCTAGTAAGCTCTTCTCAGATAATAAGTCAGCTATATGGTAAAGAGTAAATATTTTGCATCAGGTGAGAAATCCCAACAGATAAAGAGCAGCTTATAAAATTTTAACGAAGAATAATTATAGCAATTATGATAGACAGTTAAACTACCGCTAACACCAGTCTCACTTGTCAAGATCTTGCAACTCTTTAGACATTTATTACTCTTCACTTGCAACTGCGAAATTTCTTTGTAGCGCATCTGCTAGTCGTCTATGTTTTGCATCGGAATCGGGCATCTTTCATGCGCAAAATTTGTTGCTTCAATGGACACTGCTGGTAAGCGAAGTCTGTTGCTCGTGGTAATAATTCTAGATTTATGAAAATTGTTTTCCCGTTAATGTTTACTATGTTTTCGACATTTTTATTGTTGTTGGCCTGGTCTGGCCTGGGCTGGGCCCCTGGCTGCTTGTGTGTAGCGGAAGGCAGCATTCGCACGCCGAAAATAAGCAAAGTGAATTGAATTTTTTGGCCAAACAGCGATACCTAAAAAGTGAGTGAGAGTATAGGGCAGACGGGTGCGACTGACTGCGCAATGCAGGCTCAGCAGACGAGTGTGTCTGACTGCGCAATGCAGGCTCGCCAGTCAAAAAAAGTGTAAGTCGAAGTCGGAGAGTTTCAGATTGCAAGTTTGCAGCTGAAAAGCCAATATGCTCTTTTCTTTCAGTGAACGTGCATCAAAAATATATGCAGCAGCGCTCACCGCAGCCCAAAATTTGAAAATCAAAAATAGCTGACCTTATATATTGAGTGTACACATGTCTGCGTGTGTTTGCCACTGGCAGTTGGAGTCGGAGTCGGAGTCGGAGTCGCAGTTGGAGTCGTGTGAGTGAAATGTATTTGAAACAATTTTGCTCATTGCTGAGCTGTAATATGAAACTTTTTGGTTTGAGTTTCGTTTTCTTGAAAGGGTTGCGCCATTTGATTAAATTTCTGCACTGCACGCATAAATCGTGAGCTCCCAACTGGGAGGGGGGGGCTGAGTAGGCTAAGTTTTTTGAGTTTATGGCGCGTGAGCAGTTAAATCGAGCCGAGACGAGCTGCCATTGACATTAATCGAGATGGCTGCAATGGTGCAGCTTCTACGGTTCTTAGCCAAATACCCATTGATGAATGAGCAGCAGGCGGGCGCGGCCATAAATAATTCGATTTGCCTCCCACTGCTCATGGAGATCTGGCTAATAATGGATTGAGCATATGTAGGCCTAGTCGAATAACTCATGTCATTGATGTCACGAACAATTCACACAGACTTTAGATGTTCTACGACTTTTCACGACTTGAACTTGGCGACTTTTCGCTCAATTTCCAATGCAATTGCCCAAGTCTTGGTCTCTTTTCCAATAAAAACACGAATATTCCCCGCGCCCGCTCGTACAGAGCATCTCGATTACACAATTGAAACTTCATTTATTTGAGGCATGGTTAATGCATTCAAATGCCACAGTCTGAGGCGAGTTACGACCGCAATCTGTTTGCAATGTCAATTGGAGAAGTGAATCTAGTTTTGTCGCCCAGAGCCAAGCGCTGGGCGCTGGGCGCTGGGCGCTGGGCACTGGGCGCCGGGCGATTGTGAATGCAAAGCAAACTTGAAGCATTTGCATACATTGAACCAGTCCAGCTGCCATTTCTTTCCGCTTGACCATATCGAGCCCAGAGTGTAAAGACTTTGTTCGACTATCCGTCCGTCCGTCCGGCTGTCCGTCCGGCTGTCCATTCGACTGTCTGTTTGCTTAGTCGCTCCCCCGAGGCGCAAGCATCTCGTATTGATTTTATTTCATTTCTATTTTTTTCTACTTTTGCACTTCCGCTTCCGTTGTTTGCGCAAATTGTAATATTGTCTTAGCGTGGCATAACTTTATTTTGATATTATTTAATTTTTAATTATTTCATGCGCATGCCGGATACACAGAAGCATTTGAATGACTCTCACAAGGTCAGCCCCATTGGCCTATTGCCCCAAGCAAGTGCCACTCCACCGGCAAATGGAACAAAATATAGGAGCTGGGAAAATCACGTTTGCAGATCTGCGGAAGAGTATATTGGCTTTACGCAAAGAAAATTTTATTTTGAAAAAAATAATTATATATATATATATATATATATATATATATATATATATATATGGTCATATCTTTTACAGGCAAAATTAAGATATATGAGGATATTACTTCAGATAATATGATTCGTCTATAGATTGGCCAAAACAAAGACATATGACTTACTGCAGATCATCTCTCAGCACTAGGGGAAAAAAAAAGAAAACAGAAAAAACGGGATGGTCTTCCTAGAGTATGAACATACTTTTCAGATAATCTTACGCAAAGTGCCACAAATCGGGAGTTATTATAAGTAGAGCTAATCTGTAACTATATGAAATTTTATGATATAGCTGACATGCATATCTCTTCAAAGAGCCAAATGATTATTTATCTTATCTGCCGAGAATATAACCCAGATCTGTCAAGACCCAGCGGTCAGTCAAGAAGCAAACTCTGTCGGATGAGGCCTCCTCAACTACTGTACACAAGCCCTGAACCTCTTACCAACAAATACTGCAACAGCAGAAAATTCAAGCAACAGCCAAGCATAAATTGATAACTTTAGAATATCGATTTAGCTTTTATTTTCACAGTGCACCTTGTCAGCCAGGCTATGTTTAGATCTGCTCTTCAGCTAGAATAAAATGTAGAAAATAGATTCAGCGCCTATAGATCTTTAGATCCAGATAAAAAGTGCCAAATTTCTATCTGCTCCTTCGCTCTATAGGGAATTTTAGCAGTTGATCTGCATCTGCTCTACAAATAGACTTACACGTTACAGCTGCCCTGGCAAAACTAAAAGTATCGATATTTAATGGAATTTAACTGTCTGATTTTGGTTAGCTCTTGGCGCCTTTATCAACGACTTTAACTTGGCACAGGAGCAGCGGCAGCAGCGGCAACAGCGGCAGCAGCGGCAGCAGCTTCCGTGCTGCAGCTCTCACGTTTTCATGTTGCGTTTATATTTATGCAGTTTACGTGTCTGAGTCGCTGCTGCTGTGCCTTTTGCTCTCGGCCAAGTTGTGCCAAAAAACGTAGTAGACCGGCGAGGAGGCAGCGCAGAGGCGGAAAGCAAGGAAGAACATTTGTCATATTTGGCAAGACGGTAACTACTTCCGTGTGTTGTGCTGCTCGAATGTCTGCCGAGTGCATTTTCTTCGATTGCAGCACGTTGTCGTCGTCCTCCCCTAAAGAAAATGTTGATTTCTGTTGACCTGGAAAACACCTGGCAAGGAAGACCTTTAGCTAGGTAAGGACACACAGCCAGCACAGCCAGTACGCACAGCAAATTAAATTTAAACAGCTGAGACGTGCAAAGTCCTTTGACTGCAGCATTTGCCAATGTTGTGAAATTGCCCGGAAAGTTATTCGCTTAAATTTGCCAATAAACAGGCAGGCAGATAGGGAGAGAGATAGGAGAGAAGCGAGACAGCGTATGCACATAGTTTTATGCAGCAAATGAAAGTTTCGCTCGCCTTTAATGTGTCTAGTCATCAGGCGCTGCCAACAAAGTTGCCGCAAATGTTGGGTTTAGCAAGAGCCCATATAGATAGATCGACTGCCTACGTTAATAAATATTATATATTTTACCAAACACTCTTTGCTGACAGATTGTAAAGACGCCGAGGCAGGCTGAGAAGCTGCGGTAAGGGTTTGTTAGCTAAGGTAAACTGAGATGAGGTGAGTCGAGCTAAGCAAGCCCAAGGTAAGGCGAGGCAAGCTGAGGTCTTCCTTAGATAAATTGCCATCGTTGACTATCGTTTGCCATTTATAATTGTCAGGCGGCAGATGAACGTAAATTTTGTATGGCTTAAGAAGTGACTTAACAACCCATATATACAAGAAATGGATAAGCCATTTGCAGAGTCACTAAAAAGTGGACACAGAGCGGCTCAGTGAGCGGAATTCACATTCAATTATTAAATCAACAAATTCTTGAGCCTTGTCAGTAGCGTTGCAAATTGCTTTTTTCCCCCAATCGGAAGAGTCAATCAATTCGTAATTTAATTTTAAGACAGCTCAGCTAAAATGTTCCTATTGAATAAAAGTCAATGAGTTCATGAATTGAGACTATTTGGGGGCAGGAGGCTGCCAAGTAATGTGGCTCGATATTGATAAAATGACTTTTTATAAGAGAGATATAATTTATATATAATCTACTTGAAGTTGTTGAAGTTACCAATTTTGGTAATAAAAAGCAATATCTGAGTTTACTTAAATATAGACCACGCATACCTTTTTATCAAGTGCAAGCGAGTATCATGCGGTCACTTGCACACCACTGGCACTTACCGCTAAGCAATTAACACATTCTGCATTCATTTACGCATTATTTAAGCAAATAAGTTTTAATTTAACTTTAAGCAGTAATTAAGCAACAAAAAGCAATAAAATGTATTATTTATTTTAGTAGAAGGCGCCGTGATTGAGTAGAATTTTTATATTTTTAATTAATTTTGCAAATTTTTCTATTTACATTTTCGCAGCAGAATTGTTTGCTCGTGGTTCCGTGGCGCAGGTGGTTTGCAGCGCTGGTGGTGCGCTCGCCATTTGGCATTTTGCGCGTCAATTCAATTGCCTTTGAATTGAATTGAATTCACAATTTCATTGTTTATGCATTATTTATTTAGTGGTTTATTTCATTGTGGTCAGCTGCAATTGCTATAACAGCCAGCAGCAGCAGCAGCGGCAACGGAATAGATACGCAATATGAAACAGTAATAACACAGGTCAACAAAGTATTGATAAATTATGGGAGCAGACTCTCGTGAACGAATGCAGAAAAGTGTTAGATATTTTATTAGGATGACATATTAAATTACATATTTCAACTCCCACCTTATTTTCAAGTAATTCCCTAAAAGTGAATTTAAAACATTGAGCGCGATATCACACGATCCTCACAACTTGGCTGATCCCTTTACACTGAACGCAAGCCGACCGCGAATATGCCGCCAACCTCAATTTCATAGGCATATATTTGTCTTCTTCGTGAGCATGCATTGCATTAAGCTAGCAGCTCTGTCATTTAATGTGCTCACTCACGCAGCTTGAGCATAGAGACAGTATGACCTTATGATTTTTATTGGCTCACTCATACTCAAATTCTAGTTCTACCTCTTTCAATCGTGTGGATTCCGTAGGCAGTAAGCATTTACATATATTTGTCTTCTTCTTTCAATCGTGAGCATGCATTGCATTAAGCTAGCAGCTCTGTCATTTAATGTGCTCGCTCACGCAGCTTGAGCATAGAGACAGTATGACCTTATGATCTTGATTGGCTCACTCATACTCAAATTCTAGTTCTTCTTCTTTCAATCGTGTAGATTCTGTAGGCAGTAAGCATTTGCATATATTTGTCTTCTTCTTTCAATCGTGAGCATGCATTGCATTAAGCTAGCAGCTCTGTCATTTAATGTGCTCGCTCACGCAGCTTGAGCATTGAGGCAGTATGAGCTAATGATCTTGATTGGCTCACTCATACTCAAATTCTAGTTCTTCTTCTTTCAATCGTGTAGATTCTGTAGGCAGTAAGCATTTGCATATATTTGTCTTCTTCTTTCAATCGTGAGCATGCAGTGCATTAAGCTAGCAGCTCTGTCACTTAATGTGCTCGCTCACGCAGCTTGAGCATAGAGGCAGTATGACTTAATGATCTTGATTGGCTCACTCATACTTAAATTCTAGTTCTTCTTCTTTCAATCGTGTAGATTCTGTAGGCAGTAAGCATTTGCATATATTTGTCTTCTTCTTTCAATCGTGAGCATGCATTGCATTAAGCTAGCAGCTCTGTCATTTAATGTGCTCGCTCACGCAGCTTGAGCATAGAGACAGTATGAGCTAATGATCTTGATTGGCTCACTCATACTTAAATTCTAGTTCTTCTTCTTTCAATCGTGTAGATTCTGTAGGCAGTAAGCATTTGTATATATTTGTCTTCTTCTTTCAATCGTGAGCACGAGTTGCATTAAGCACACTGCTCTCGCATCTACGTGAGCATGCATGTCATTAGCTAGAACCTCTATTACTAAATCTTCTCTGCTCTCGCACATATACAACACAAACACTCGACTACTCATTTGATTGGCTAATGCCATGGCACAATCTTTACATTTACACAACGATGGAGCGACACCTCTTCTTTCAATCGTGTAGATTCTGTAGGCAGTAAGCATTTGTATATATTTGTCTTCTTCTTTCAATCGTGAGCACGAGTTGCATTAAGCACACTGCTCTCGCATCTACGTGAGCATGCATGTCATTAGCTAGAACCTCTATTACTAAATCTTCTCTGCTCTCGCACATATACAACACAAACACTCGACTACTCATTTGATTGGCTAATGCCATGGCACAATCTTTACATTTACACAACGATGGAGCGACACCTCTTCTTTCAATCGTGTAGATTCTGTAGGCAGTAAGCTTTTGCATATATTTGTCTTCTTCTTTCAATCGTGAGCATGCATTGCATTAAGCTAGCAGCTCTGTCACTTAATGTGCTCGCTCATGCAGCCTGAGCATAGAGGCAGTATGACCTAATGATCTTGATTGGCTCACTCATACTTAAATTCTAGTTCTTCTTCTTTCAATCGTGTAGATTCTGTAGGCAGTAAGCATTTGCATATATTTGTCTTCTTCTTTCAATCGTGAGCACGAGTTGCATTAAGCACACTGCTCTCGCATCTACGTGAGCATGCATGTCATTAGCTAGAACCTCTATTACTAAATCTTCTCTGCTCTCGCACATATACAACACAAACACTCGACTACTCATTTGATTGGCTGATGCCATGGCACAATCTTTACATTTACACAACGATGGAGCGACACCTCTTCTTCTTTCAATCGTGTAGATTCTGTAGGCAGTAAGTATGTGCATATCTTTTTCTTCTTCTTTCAATCGTGAGCATGCTGTCACTACGCTCCCTCATGGTCATATATAAATTCTAGCTCTGCTTGCAATCGTGTAGATTCGGCGCAGTGGCCGAGGTCGCACTACAAACGCTGCTCCTAGAATACTCATTTGATGGTCTGATGCCATTGCACAATCTTTACATTCACACAACGATAGAACGACAACGCTTCTTCTTTCAATCGTGAGCATGCATTGCATTAAGCTAGCAGCTCTGTCATTTAATGTGCTCGCTCACGCAGCTTGAGCATTGAGGCAGTATGAGCTAATGATCTTGATTGGCTCACTCATACTCAAATTTTAGTTCTTCTTCTTTCAATCGTGTAGATTCTGTAGGCAGTAAGCATTTGCATATATTTGTCTTCTTCTTTCAATCGTGAGCATGCATTGCATTAAGCTAGCAGCACTGTCACTTAATGTGCTCGCTCACGCAGCTTGGCACTCATACTCAAATTCTAGTTCTTCTTCTTTCAATCGTGTGGATTCCGTAGGCAGTAAGCATTTGCATATATTTGTCTTCTTCTTTCAATCGTGAGCATGCATTGCATTAAGCTAGCAGCTTTGTCATTTAATGTGCTCGCTCACGCAGCTTGAGCATAGAGACAGTATGAGCTAATGATCTTGATTGGCTCACTCATACTCAAATTCTAGTTCTTCTTCTTTCAATCGTGTAGATTCTGTAGGCAGTAAGCATTTGCCTATATTTGTCTTCTTCTTTCAATCGTGAGCATGCTTTGCATTAAGCAAACTCCTCTGTCAAATAATCTCTGCTCTCGCACCTATGAGAATACTTACGACGACACACATTAGCGCTGTCTCCAGCTTACTCATTTGATCGGCTGATGCTAGTGCACAAACTTTACACACACTTATAGCGAGCGACATTGCTCCTTCTTTCAATCGAGCATACTCGCTGATTGAGATGCAGTTTCTTGCTGCTCTCCTCGTTCACGCGTGTTAGCACCTCTTCTAGCTTAGGCATTTGATTGGTGGATTTAATTAGCACACTTACTCACTCTGATAATCGTGCTGATTCTGTAACTGAGCGCCTTTTTTCTGCTCCTCTCTCGCTAACTCACAGTTTTGATTGGCTGATCAGATTCGAATGATTAAAAACCTTGTTGCCATGTGTAAACGTTATGACACAACCGCAATTTCCAATGTCATGTGATAGAGAAGGGGTTGTACGGTTTTGGTCGATCAATCACAGAATAGTGACATTTTTTTCAAATTTAATTGGAAACCAAAACCAAAATGAAGTTTTTGGCTAGCTAATCGCATGCTAAATGTATGGCAACTGTTACGGTGTGCGAATGGAAATTTTCAATTAATATTGAGTTAACTCAGGCAGTTGAGCCACAGAATGTTCCCTTCGGGCACCTGAGAAAGTCCGAGTCATCGAGCCAGGCAGCCAGCGCTATGAACCAAAGTGCTTGGCCTTAGGGTACTCTCTCTCCCCCTCTCTCCCACTCTCTTGCTCTATCTCACTGTGTTCATCTGTTCGTTCGCATGGAGCAGCTGCTTTTTGAATTTTGGTGTTTAGCTTTTAGCGCCTAAAACTATGCTTTAGTGGTCAAGTGGAACAAACAATATGAGAAGCAATAGAACGACATAGCCAACAGATGCCGGCAACAACGACATCAGTGAAAAGAGCAAGCGAACAACTGATAGATACCTCGTATTTACTCAAAATCGTAAGTCGATAAAGAATAGAACTAGAAAGAATATGTGATATCAGTTAAAGAAATAGTTATTGAGTGCAATTTGAATGCACTTCACATTTCATACGAGTTCAGTTCATAATATCCTTCATAGTGAGAGGCATTACAGGGTATAACAATTGGGCTTGCACAGCCATCAAAAATGAGGCAACAAACAAGGCTCGTTGGCCCGCACCGTTGCCGCTTACAGAGTTCTATTAGAGTCGAAGTGGAGCATGCAGGCTGCCGGGCAGATGGGACCAAGGTGGTTGGTTCTGTGTGCCAGGACTGTTGTTAGCAACCAGGCGGCCTGTGCCGAGCTAATGGAGGGCTCACGTCTGGTCATTTGCAACATAGTTCATGTGCTGGACAATGCTTTTTGCACTCAATGAGCAACGCAGTTGTGTGCATGTGTTCTGTTCTTTCTGTTTATCTGCATGGCAGATAGTGGGAAAGAGTGAGAGATAGAGACAGAGTGGTAGCGTGTGGTTATGTTTATTGTGGATTGGGGCTACAGAAGCAGTCAGCACCACATGCGAGCATGACTTTTGGGCAATTCCGCTTTAATATGACATTCAAATTAATAAACTGTCATCTAATGAGTAAATGGTGCTTAGTGCTGTTTGGATTGGGCTGAGCAAATTATGAAGCCTATAAGCTGGGCACAGACTCAATTAGAGGAATATAAAAAGATATAGCCATAAGACAAATACTAGCCGATAATTCGATAATTTGTTGCTGATTTCAATTTAAAACTAGATCTATACCAGTGTATAGATATATAATTGCAATTTGCAAGTTTCATCCAGCCATAAATGAAATGATGAAAGCCAAAACCACAAAAATCTTGACCAGTGCTGAATAGTGTTTATTATGATAAAAGATTTCTTTATATATATATTTTATGTATTTAAAAGCAAAATGTTATCGATAACTTAAACAACTGCTGAAGTATAGCTATCGGAAATTGAATCAATCAAAAGCAATCTAAAAAATAAATGAGCTAGAATCAGTCTATGAATGAATGTGTGAATATATAATTGTATGAATATAAAATGTATGAATGACTAATTGTCTGATTATAGCATTCAATGTATAAGCAAATGAATGTATGTGTGAATGTATGATCAAGGAATCAATGTATGAGTATATAAATGTGAATGTATGAATATTTGACTGAATGAATGTGTGAGTATATATGTAAATGTGTGAATGTATGAATATTTGTGAATATATAATCAAGAAATGAATGTGTGAGTACTTAAATGTGTGAGTATATGAATATGTGAATGTGTGAATTATAAATATATGCATGTGTGAATGTATGAATATGTAAGTGTGTGAATGAATGAATGTATGAATATTGGAGCTTATGAATATATTAATAAATACAAGAATGAACATATGAATGAATGAATATGAATAAATGAATCAATTTATGTATGCACTTATGAATTTATTAATAGGTATGGGCACAGCGCATGTTTATTATGTGAATCTGATGTAGATATAAGGTATATAGAGTAAATATGGACTTCAAGTAGGTAACTCCAAGTCGAGCAGCTCTGCATGGAAAGCTGTAGCTTATTGTTTTCAAGCGCACAGTCAGTTTTTCCGAATGGCGGAAAAGGAGAAAAATAAGTCGATACAGGGAAAAGCGAAAAAGGAATTCGAAAAGCGAGAAGAGCTGAAAACATAGTCAGCATTCAATTGGCCAAGTGGCTACACGCAGATTCCCAACCGGAGTTTTGGTGGTGGGGGCAACTGCCTTTGGGGAGAGTTAAGCTTAAGCAGTCTACAATCTGAATCGAATTCGAGTTCACACACTTCTGGCAGTTGAAGCTAGCAGTAAAGCGATTTGCGATTAAGTAATAGAATCTGGTTATAAACCTGCAATTTGGCCAGATTGAGTCTGCGCGGGTGGTGGGTGCGGTGGTGGGGGCCAAACACTCATAAAAAGTTAATTTCAAACTAATTGACTTTTTGGGGGTCGTCAGACATATAATTTGGTGGGACAAACAGCAAACAGAAAACGAAAGTCAAAAGCCTACTCCAGTAAGGCCAATTTGAAATGGCATACGAGCCGCACGCTCGATGGCCATTGGCCGGCAGACGAGTTCCATTTCCGCTCTGTCTGCTGGCGTGTTAATTGCATTTGCGTGTTGCAGACGCTGCTCTGCCAGGAGAGATTTTGTTTTTGTTTTTCTTTTTCATTTTTGATCGAGGGATGGAGAAGTGGGAGGTCAACTGGCAAACTGGCAAACAACATAGTAAAAGCCAATTGAGAGAGCAGCTAGCAAAACGGAAGTCACTTCAGCAGCAGGCACTGTGTCGCTTCTGGTACGTCGAGTGGCTTTTCGTAGTTTTTGGCAGTCTCTGATTGCCATGCGGCATGCAGGCTTACTCTGAGCTCATTGCATTTGGATTTGTGCATTGGCCGCCTGCTGGCAACCGGCAACTGCCAGCTGCCAGTTGCCAGCTGCCAGCTGCCGCCTCTTCCGGCCTACGGACCATGCCTCATTCTCGTAATTACCTACCAAATAGCGTCAATCTACTAGCTAATGAAAGCCTTAAGTGCATGCGTAATGGCGTAATAATACCTTCAAGGCAGAGCTGTCTATGTCACCAGCTTTCAGCATTAATGCAAACTCTGGCTCTCCCTCTCTCTCTCCCCTCTCTCTCTCTCCCTTGTAACTTGTTAGCTTGCTCCATAATTTGAGCTGTGGGCGCTAAGGCATCACAGCCTTGTCTGATGCATCTGCATACAATGCAGGCAGGCAGAGTCTGCTAATTAGTGCTGCAAAAGGTTTAAGTTTCACTTTTTAGGCCAGTAGTCAGGCAGCCAGCCAGCCAGGTGCTGCCAATCAGGTATTCAGTGTCATAACTCAAATGTCTTGTAAATCACTGCAAATTGGCTTTATGCTGCTTTTAAGGCTCTTAATTGCTGGCGATTTAAACATTTCTTGCAAAATGCAGAAATTCAATTCAATTCGATTCAATTGAAAATTGCTTCCATAAATAAATCAGCAAATGTTCTTTGATATAGGTAAGCATCCATCTATCTATATAAGTACATTTATGTGCTCTTTGCTCACTTTCAGCAAATGCCTCGCAAGTGACTTCAATTAGGAATTTATTGCTTTTCAATGTTTAAATCCTACTTCGCTGCGCTGCGCTGCGCTGAGCTTAGCTGAGTTACCTGCACTTTGTCTCTCGAGCTCTGCTCTTCTTAGCTGCAATTTGTTTGAGTTTCCGTTTTAGATATACCCTGTAATGGAATGAGATGGAATAGAGAATTGGAGGCTTGGCACAGAACTTGAATATGAGTGGAGCTATATAAGCTTATGCCTTAGTCTATTTATCCTTATTTCCATTAATTCAAATGTAAATAACTCGAAAACTATATACTCTAGTCAGCTGAGAATTTGAGTGTATCTTTTTGCATGCCTAATACATTAGAGTTATATAATTTTATTTCGATTAGTCTTTGAATATTCATAATATGGATAAATATTGTTATTTTGACTTTATTTTTATAGCATAAATTGAAGATTTGGTATGTTTGCTCTTGTAATAAATATATAGTAAATAAGCGCCTTAGATTTTTAATATATCCATCAATTTCCATTAAAATTGGAAGGAATAGCATATTTTTAATAGAAGACTCTCGAACTTTGGTACTTACACACATCTGAGTGTCAAGTTTATGATCTACAAAATTCAATAGCATCGTACTGCTAGAACCCAAGTTCAATCAGGCTATTTGTCATGTCTGTCAAAAGATAATGCGCAGATTAATATTCGTTCCATGCATATTGCAATTCTTCTCAGCTCTGCTTTGTAGAGTATCAGCTAGTCGAGCACGCCCGGCAAGAGCGCTTTGTACCTGGCTTCCTTTTGATATCGCAGACGCCACTTACACACACATATCGCCGTTATACGCACACAATATCTCATTGATTGTCTGGCCACGGTCGCCTTTGTGTCTTGGCAGATGGCAGCGGCGGCTTCATCTCGCTGGCCAGCAGCGACCATTCATTTTGCCGTTGCTTTGTCCTCGGCCACGGACGGTGGCAAAACAATGCGTGGCGCATCTGCGCCGCAGGTCTTTAAAAGTTAAATGCCCAACGTGGGAGCTGAGGTGATTTGCCAAAAGGAGATTCACATCATTTTCACGGAGAAGCGAGAGCGCACGACGATGATCGAAAACGCTGATAATATTCCATTCACGTATCGTAAAAAATATATTATATGCATATACCTATATATACCTCAATATATATATATGTGTGTGTGTGTGTGTGTAGATAAAAATGTGAAATGTTTGTGACGGAAGTCCGTGCGGTTAGGTGGCGGCTAGCGATTTTCTGCCTGTTTGGCTGTCGATCTGGCTTTCTGGTAATATGCCACAAAATTATGTTAATCAGCTGAAAATCCGAATTTCGATACGATTCGAGCGACGCTTTATGTATCGCGCAGGTAACGTGCATTGCCGCTGTCATTTTATGTTAATCATACGCCACGTTGGGCGATAATAACGCGCCAAACAAGTAAACAAAATGAAATACGCGTGTCGCATGCCTAATAAATTTTATCAGCTCTGCTAAGTCCCCGCTGCCGGCAGAGATATGAGAGCAGCTCCAGTGCCAGCGCCAGCACCAGCGCCTGCCATGGCGCTGCCTCCTGTTTAGCATTTGAATTGGCTTTCCAGCTGCAATTGGCAGCTGGCATAGATATGGCGGCGACGGCACGAGCTGGCTGCGTAATGCAGTCAGGGCCAGCTCATCTGCATTAGGCACTACAATTTGCCAGTGCCGCGTTACAAAGTATGGAAACTCTTCAATTAGTAAAAAACACTTTGACATCTGATGCCGAGCATTGATTTTCGGCTTCGCTTCTATGAGCTTTGCCCACATGAGTCGGATTCACTCGGTGTCTTATTGATTGCTGCTGCAATTAGTTATTCCATCCAGCTGGTAAGTGAGGAATAATGCGTTTTTAAAGGTGAAACAGTCGGAGATGGAAGTAGATCATATGGTGATGATAGCATAAACAGCTGAAATCATAGAGACTTGCGCGTTTGTCCGTCTATCGGACATTCTTGTGCAAGTTCTTCTAACTGAACTGGGCATTATAGTAAACTATAAATGCTGGAGACTTAAGCTCTAGAAGCTTGAGCTCAGCTCTCATTTCACTGTTATTGAACGAAATTTAAAAAATCATATGCTGATGATAGGACAGAAATGTCTCTATGTCCGCTTACAGGACTTCCTTGAGCAAGCTCCTCCGATTGAGCTTAGCTGTACCATAAACTATAAATATTGAATATTTATTTATTACATTATTATTATTATTATATTCTTATCTTGTACTATTTTTCTTAAAAATTCTTTTATTTTATATAACAGCCGTAAGATATTTCGAATATTACTTCCCAATTCATTGCTATCGAACACAATTTAGCAGATCATACGCTGAAGAGAGGATGAAGAGCTAAAATGTTAGAGACGCGGCCGTATGTTTGTCTATATACATTTCTTGTGGTAGTTCTTTCGTCCGAGCTGGAGAGACATCTTAAGCTATAAAAGCTAAATACTTGAATATTCCTGTATTTAGTTGTTATAATTATGCTTCATATATATTCATATATTTCATGTAACAGCAAAACTCGCTGATCAGTTACATATATCTGATATCTTTTTCCATTTGATTGTTATCGAACGAAATTGCAATGTATCGAGATAGAGAGATTCTCAGTACCTGAAGTAAGTCTAGGATTTTTCCGAGTTTATTTAAGAAGAAGCAGAAGAGCATAAAATAGTCAAGGGATTCACTAGTCAAGCGCTCCCGTCTAGAGCACGCTTCCTTGTTATCCTCAATTTTATAGCTAAAGGATTTTAATTGCAAGATATTCGCATATGCAAGAACACACACACACACACACACACACACATCCACACACATCTACACATAGATAAATTTAAAATGAACATAAATTTACGTAAACTGAATCGCAGAAGTCGCTTGTCACACATACTTAAACATTATGTTAATTTATATACCCACACACACTCACACACCCACACACGCACACTCACTCCCGTTTGGCAAGGCAATGAGTATGAAAATGGAAGCGACAGAGCGTTGCCTAAGCCGGAAGCCGACAGCAGCAGGCAAACACACACACACACACACACACCCACACACACACACACACATGCACGCACACGCACTTAGACTAGAGAAATCTTAAGAAGAAGGGGAATCTCGCAGTGCTCAATGCTCAGCGACAGTCATGGGAATGTGAAGCACATTTCTGCTAATTCGCAGCCCACGCCCTGTGCTCCAGCGCCCGCGTCCGCGCCCGCGCCCCCACAATGAGATGAAGATGCTGCGCATGCTGGCTGCCGGCAAGGAAATGGGCATGTGTGGAGGCTGACAGGAAGCTGCCACTGGCCGTAGCGATCAGTTGTCGCAGCATTCCACTGCAACAGCCGGCAATATGCGAAGCGCATATAAATATCCAGTCGCTGTGACATTTCAGCTGATAAATCTCCTGCCGGATTTAGCGGAAACAATGACAGTGTGCGATGCGAGAGCTCTTTGCTCACCTGCCAGCCTGCCAGCCAGCCAGCCAGCCAGCTCAGTTGTATGTATTTTTTAGCAGCTGCTACGGGAGATATGCTCCGATGATTAGCCTGAGCCGGGGCCAGGGCTGCGACTAAGTCCGCTAAGCTTAACTAAGAATAAAACCTTCTCTTAGCTTGTTTCGAGTGAAACTTTTTGCTTATTAACTTAATTAAATATTGGCATAGAATAGAGCATCATTTGCCTGTATTTGTTTCCCTTTAAGAGGTAGCCAGGCTGGCATCTGGTAGCCTGGCAACGACAAGTCAAAACTGTGGGTAGCAAATGTGATTAAGTCATAAGTCCTCAATGCATAACTAACACATAAGAGCGTTCGAGTCGCGTCTGATTGACTGGTCATGAGATATCCTCGATTTCGAGCTGATTTTCTTTGATAAAATGGTTTGAGTAACCTGCCGAGCTGACCCAGCAGGACATTGGACTCAGCCTTGAGTGGAGAAGGCTTCGGTTAACTTAAATACTGATTTGCCTTATATCTGTGAGCTCTATTTATGTTTTATTTATTTATGTATTTCTAATGAATATATATATATAATAATAAAATAACAGAAATAGCCTTATATCGAATTTTAAATCGAATTAATTGGAAAAAGTTATCGATGATATCGAGCTGCATATGATATAAAGAATTCATATGTTAAGCTGCAAATATCTATCATCGGAAGGCTGCGCAACTTGACACGGACAACTGAACAATCAAATTAAATCGTTATCTTTGAAAGAAGTTATCGATGATTCTAATTGATGTGAATATGATGTAGAGAATCCATATGTTAAGCGGCAAGTATATATCACTCCGTGAGCTTCTCAGCTTAGACTGTTTAGACACGCGGACAATGGAAGGACGGAAGTGGCCTAACGAGACTCGTCAGCTGATGGTCATTGATATAAGCCCTAGTGCTGTTCTCAATCCTTCTCCTTCTTTCTGCTACACACATATTAGCAAAGCCAATATACCCAACAAGCGAATAGGCTCCGGCTATAACTGAAAACTAATTCATTTATTTCACAAAACCGCATCAAAGAACCGGCACAATAACATTTCTGTGCAGGGAGAGCGAGGGCCACTATCAAAATTTAGCCTCATGCCAATATCAAAGCAATTCAATTTCCCATAACTACTAACATATTGAGGCATTTGACATTTGCAAGCTGCTGTGGAACGAGGTGGGCGGTGGTCGGCAGGCGGTAGGCGGTCGACGCATTTAATAATCATGGGAGACCCTTTTGACCCACCTGCCTGATTTTGAATAGTTCTGCAACTATATGTAAATACGCCCACACGCACTTCAATTCAAATCTGATTATTAGCAACAAAGTTGTTCAGGTCACAGCATGACAACTGTGGCTAGGGCCGAGCTAGCCCAGTTCGGGCAGGCAGACAGTCAGTCAGTAGGTCAGGCTCGTTGGGGTCGGCCTACGCGTGGGACAAATAAAACTGCCTCAAATAATCAAGTGGAACATGTTAATATTTAAGTTGAAGTTGATTTAAAATTGATAAACTCCAGCCCGCTGCGTGTCGCACTTCCCATTAAAACACAATTTGGAAAAGGGCTTGACTAAGAGATACCTGCACTGAACAGATATCTGAATGCAAGATGAATATGTATGCAGATAAATATATATAAGCTCTTGCTCTCCACAGCTTCCTACCATGAGCAATAGTTTCATGGAACGTAGGCTCTTGATGCAATTTACAGGCTATTAATATAACGACAGAGCAGACTAGATAAAGTTAGATCTTACAGATCTTATATTTTCTTCCAGACGTCCTTTGTCGTGTCTTGATAGTTGGTCAACTGAACTGTGCACAGGGTATAACAAGAGCTCAAAGCCTCTATTTGCCTACAGACACTTAATAATAATAATAATAATAATAGAAATCAAGGAAAGCCCATCTAGAGCTTATGGTGGCTTGATTGCATGCCTAGCTGAGCTGTGTCTATAAATTGATTGGAATTTTAATACGCTTAGCACGCAGGCTCTGGCCCCAGCTGTCCCATACGTAATATATATATGTGTGTATAAATCATGGGACATAAGCTTGTTAACAACTCGCGGCGGTCATTTCCACATGAGCATTAATATGCTCCACTTCGCTCATACTTGGGCTCGACTGGCTCGCAATGGGTGCTTTAGGCATTTGTGGCACGCCGTGATGTCTTATCGCAGTGCTGCATCAATGTACAACACGGCGTATGCGTGCTACACAGTCATATAACCTGCTCCGGCGAGCCTCCATTAAAACATGTTTTAATGCACTTCAAACGACACTCACGCACACACACACACCGGCACACACACCCACACACAGTAGAGTCGCCTTTGCCGACCTTCCAAATCATGCGCGCTGCATCGTGCTCATTAGTCGATTTGCATTTCAATTAATTTAGCGTAATTGGATTAATGAGATACTTGCTTTTGGTCGCACAGCTACTGCACTTGGCCGTCATTCAGGTTATTTTATTCAAATTTGCATATATCAATTTAATTGCATAGATTCTGCCCATTTCCCGATAACGCGGCGCACTAATTAAACAAACACTCGAACAAAGCTAAGCGACTCTCGCTTGAGACTTTCTTCTATCGCTGAACACTTGAGCTTATAAATATATATACTAAATATTATTTAGCAATTGATCGCATTAACGCAGCTCAAATTGAGCTAAGCTCTAATTCGATCATCGTTATCCGAACTATGCCAATCCTTGCATGATGAGCTCTGGTAGCTTTAATAGCTTTAGTATTTATATATTTATATATTTATATTATATATTTATTCTTATTGACATTTTTTTTTTTTTTATTTTATAAACTCATATATTTATATATTTATTTTATTTTATATATTTTTTTAATAAAATATTATTTTTTTTTATAAATTTTTTCATTTTATATCTATTTTATTTTGTATATTATTTTATATATATTTTTTTTTATTTATTTATTTTATATATTTTTTATTAAAATATTATTTTATCTTATACATTTTTTTATTTTATGTAATTATTTTATATTTATATTTTATTTTATATTTAAATATTATTTGATATTTTTATTTTAATTTATATATTTTGTTATATATTTTTTATTCAATATATTTTTTTTTATATATATAAAAAAAAATATATATATATATATGTTTTTTTTATATATTTATTTAATTTTATTATATCTATTTTATTTTATACTCTTATTTTATTTGATATATTTAGTGGGCATAAGATGTCTTATGGTACTTGCCTTGGTCAGTGTGCGCTAAGCAATGTATTTATATCCGCTTAGTGTTACTCAAGGCAAGATCTCATATCAAGTAACAACAATCTTATGTCAATTCAATTTAGTTTGACTCTCTCAAGTAGTCCGAGTCTGAGCAGCTTTGCTCGCTCCGTGCACTTTTCAAGAATAATAAACTTCGAGATAGTTGAAGAAAAACATTTTACAATTACACATTGGAAATGTCTTTAGCAAAAGTTTTGCCTAACTTCGACCCGGCCAGAGGCCAGAGCCCAGAGCCCATCTCATATGTACCATTTGCGGCTTCGAGCACGTCTATATAGCAAAGTCTATAGAAACTAGATTTCATATTGAAATTGCTGTTGCTTATGCAAAGCAAAAGTATTAAAAAACTCGCCAACCACAATTCCGACTCGATGTCTGCTGCCAAATTGTGCTGTTCGTGGTGCGAAAAGCCTTTAACTGCCCGAGCGGCACAACACAACAGAACAAAACAGAACAAAACAGAACACAAAGTTCAACTTTTGCGAAAACAAAGCATTTCCGTTGAAAAATGAGCCAAAAGTGGGACAAACAAATGGCTTCTGCTGTTTGCCAGCCAACTTCAATGTTTCTAATGAGCAAGCAAAAGCGTCACTGGACAACAACTTTTTTTTTTTTTTATTTTTTTGGCAACATGAGCGACAGTCGGGCAGCAATGAGACGACAATCACTGAGTGGTTTCACATTGCTCTTCTTGATGATGTGCCCAATGGCATTACACATAGTGAAGGGCAGAGAGAGAGATAGAGAGAGAGAGAGAGAGAGTAGGAGTCTATAGCCAAAGCAGCATTTTGATGACAAAGTTTTTATGCGCTAAACCTATTTAAAATGGGTAAGTAGGGTATATTGGTCAAAGGCAGAGACAGAAGAAGGCATGGTCTCATTATATTGATCAATATGGCGAGCTGAGTAGAGCAGGAGAGAGACAAAACGCTTGAGAGAAAGAGACAATTGGAGAGATCGAGAGATTAGGGCAAAGGAAAATAGAGATGGAGAGATCGAGATAGGGTAAAGATAAAGATAAAAAAGTGAAATGAAAAATGAGAGGGAGAAAGGAGAGATAGACAGAGGAACAGACAGAGAATAGAGGTAGTGAGTTGGAAAAAAGAAACGTAGCAAGAGATACGAAGCGATAGAGACAGAAAAAGGTAGAAGAAGAAAGAAACATTGAAGGAGGGGTAAAAAGATAAACTGACAGAGTGACAAAGAAGAGGATATAAAGAGACAGAGAGGAGTAGGATGAAAAAAAGAGATAGAGAATAAGGTAAAGCGGAAACAGATAGGTATAGAGGAGCAGAGAGAGATAGAGAGAGAGAGACAGAGAGAGAGAGAGACAGCAAAATAAAAAAACTATGAGAGATATACAAAACATACTGGTTTGACGATATCTTATTTCGCCTAAAGTTCATATATCAACTTGGTTTCTTAAGCATGAGATGATTAGAACTGGGTTCAATTTAAATTTGGTATAGCATACCATAAACTCACACTTATTATTATTATTATATTATAAAGATATCTAATTTGATATAAATCCTTCGATTTAATTCAATATTGCAGCAATAAAGTCATTTGAAGTCATAGGATTATGGCCTTGACTATCGATGCACACTGTGATGTCATGTTTATATACCCAAAACTTAATCATATATTTATCATATATTTATAGCTCAAGTTCCAGCGGGCCAGCTTCCATGATGTGAGTGTAGGAAGAGCAAGCGCAGCTCATATATGCTCATGTATATGTATGTGGACTCCCAGGCTTTTTTGTGTGCGTCTATCAAACACGTCTTTAAATTCAAATTCACAAGCCCAGGGTAGCTGCTTGTCGAGCATATCCCACTCGAGTTGTTCTTTTTTCGGCACTCTCGCGACGGTAGACTTTATTTTGGCCATGTTTACGGATATTAAATACTTTTTAATTAGTTTCGCACACACACAAAGTGAAAATATGATATTAGAGTGGCCCGACCCACTGCCGCACCCACTCGCACCACCGCCCGCCGACCCGTTGCCCTGTGTGTGCGGTTCATATTTATTCGAGAGCCCCGCTGCAGCTAAGGAGCGTATAAATCAGTGCCGCAGCGGGCTCGGCTCTCCTCAATATGCGTCAATGCGAGCGGAGTCGCTCAATAAATTGCATAGAAACACACACAACATAACTTTTAGCGGGAAAAGCCAAAAACTTTTTCAATTTGAAAGCAAGCAGCGGCGCAGCGAACAGCGATCAATGATCAGTTCGCGGATACCCTGTAAATAAGCTGAGCCGCCAGATTCTCTAACTATTGCCAGAGTAAAACTAATTTAACATTAAGCTGAATTCATTTCACTGAAAGCCCCTAGTTGACATAATTTTCTAGGGTATTTGAAAAGGCCAACCATATGGTGTGTGTGTGTGTGTGTGTGCGTGTGTGCTTCAGTGTGTGAAAGTGCGCTTTAATTTGCTGGTAAATTGCGTTCAAAATCCAAATGCTATCCAGACAAATACAGAGCCATAAATTGGCCCAGTCAACGGGGCGCATGGCGCACCCACAGAGCAAACCATCCAAAGTTAGCTAAATATATATATATATATAACTTTTACATATGGTGTGTTTTTTTTTTCGGGCTTTTTCATATAATCAACGTCAGCATTTTGTGGCAAGTGGTCTTCAGCTTGCAGTTCTTTTGAAACTTGTTGGCTTACAACCATATGCGAGTGCATATAGACTCTTAATTGTCCGTTAGCAAATTAGTGAGACTCGACTGAATTTCGGACTTCAAACATGGCAGAGGAGGACGAGGAGGGCACAGAGAGCAATTAAGAGTGCACGGCGAGAGGTGGTCTTAAGTGACTGACAAATGCACTCAATGAAGAGTAACTCGGTTTTTCATATCTTCCTGCGTGCTCCTAACACTGGACATGGCTTAAATTTGAGCTAGTAACTTTGGGCAGCTATACGAAATTTGTAATAATTGTAGTACTAAATAAATAAATTATAATCAATCAAATTATAAAATAAATTATAATAATAAATAATAAGTAATAAGAGTATTACAGGTTCAATATACCTGACCCTCACCCAGGTCAAAATTACTAACAAAAATTGTCTTCAACTTAAAAACTGACTCAAACCTGGAAATTGTATACAGATCTTATTCATTCTCATTCTCTAGTTTTCAGGTCTTTAAGATAAGACTCAAGAGCCACGGTAAAATAGTTATCATGAGTTATCAACTTAGACAATCTTCGGCTTGCCTAAGTATGTATATTCAAGATCTCGAGGTTCTGTAGTTAGAGAGATGAACGAACGAATGGAAGGATGAGTCGGATGATCGGAAGGTCGTATAGTCGGAACTAATATACTCAGTCTATAGCTACAGCAATAATGATCACACTGATAAAACACATATTTATTTTTGGCCTACTTTACCTATGCTGAGTGCCTGAGCATTAATATACCCCAATATACCCCGCCAATCCGGCAACTTCAGAATATACTTAGTCGAGTCCCTATTTTGATTTGGCAATACTAAAGACTTGAAGCTTAAAAGTTGTTCAATTTAAGCTAGTCAAAACTGAAATTTGGCTCTAAGTGAGAGTTAACATAGTTGGCCCAATTCGGGTTCATATTTTAAGCCAAATAGTTTTAGCAGCGCACAGGATAAGCCCAGCGGCGTCTGCTGCTTAGAAGTAGCTATTCCAGGTCGCATTATCACCTTTAAAGTGCAGGCATATGGCATTAAAGTGTTAATATATTGCCAAACACAGACTTAACACAATTTAGAGTTGACTGCGGCAGCAGCAGCAGCGACTGCGGCTTATTCTTAAAGGGAAAAAATGCTGCACAGCTGAGGCGATGGCAAGTGGCGTGAACAACTTTGGCCTGCAGTTATGGCCTTGTCTGCCACGCCCACTACAATATTCCCTCTCTCTCTCTCTCTCTCTCTCTCTCTTGTGCTTTATATATATATTAGCAATTTGCTGTGCATGCGTTTAATGAGCTGCAGTGAGGCAATGAGGCAATGAGGCAATGTGTCTGTGGCACTGCCATTTTGCGGGCAGGTTGGTAAACGCAACGGCCGAAGGGACACTTGAAGTGGCCAGAAGAGGAAGCAGAAGAGGAGGCGGAAGCAGAACAATGCAGCAGACAACAGGGCGAAGCAAGGCAAGACAAGGCAAGGCAAGGCTCAAGGCGTTGGGCGCGGAAGGAGCCGAAAATGTGTAGCGTGAAAATGCGTGGAAAGCGTGCAAATGACACTGAGCAATTTACAATAATTGCCAGAGCAATGTCAGAGAGCAACGGGCAATGGGCAAAGCGTTTTCCTTTAAAGTTCTGCAGGCAGCATAAAGTCAGTGCTGGAAATCTTATTAAAACTTACAGCTGTAATAAATAAAATAAATTTATTCCATTATGTTAACCAAACACGATTTACGGATTATAAAGATGATTTATAATCAGAGCCCAAACACCGTAATCCACTTGCATAAACAGCTACAGTCAGAGCCAGAGCCACAGCCAGAGCCACAGCCAGCGACGACAACAACTAGGCACAAACATGAAGCGCACAACACGGAGATGAAACCACGAAAGGCTCGTCGTACCCCGCCCTGCTCTGCCCTGCCCTGCCCTGCCCGGCACCTGGAACTGGAGAAAAGAGCGAAGTGAATCGATTTCAATATTTACACAGGGCGTAAGGTGGAACGAAGGCATCAGAAGAAAGAATGGAAGAGGAGGAGGAAGTGGAAGCAAGTCGGCAGCCAAGGCACTCGCTCCCCCGGCAACAGCGTCAATCGAGCGAACACTTGGCGCATGGAAGCGGAAGTGTATAATTTAAAATTGACCTCAACAAATATGGGGAATTGGCTCAAAATGTGTAAGATATTAAAAATGGCAACATTTATTTAAGCACCCAACTGCGCTTGACTGCCAAGCACAACAAATTGCATTTGATTTGGCACAGCTTTAAATTCAATCTCCGACCAGGTGCACACACAGCTCAGCTGAGCTGCGTCCCACACACAATAATGACTTTGGTTATCTGCAGTGTTACATCGTACCTCAGCTGCTGCTGCTGTTGGGAAGTCACATACTTATGTGACACACTGTACGAACGCTCGTCTGATTGTCGGCATCTGGTTTCATCAGACCTGACTGCGGCACAGCTCAGTGCGAGCTCAGCTGAGATTGAAATGAGGTTTTCTGGGGATTTTGGTGACTGCAAAAACACAGAGAGAGACAGCGACAGAGACAAAGGCAGCGATAGAGAGAGAGAGAGAGAGAGAGAGAGTGAAAGAGATGGGCGATTGCCACTGAAAAGCGCATGCTATTTGCATATCATTACTCGATGCGGGTCCATTTGTGTGTGTTTTTGGATATCTGTCTGTCTGTGTGTGTGTGTGCGTGTGGGTGTGTGTGCACAGATTTCCGCGCCATCAAATCGAAACACTCTATAAATCAGTTTGACAAATACACAATCGATCAAGCTGAAATCATTTGCAGCCAACTCTAACGCAATCATATTGAAGATGCCCGAAGAAGCAAATTGTGACGTGCATTGGTCAGCTCTTTAATGCCATTGTTCATTGTTCATTACTCAATATACATTAGACCATTTTATTATCCAATTATTACTCATTAGTCACATTTCTTAGTCTTAATATTTATTAGTAATAATTATAAATAAATTATTGTTGCATGCATTATTTTTGACATTATTAAAATGTTAATTTATAAGTATTCAGTATTATATTATTTAATATCATTATTCATATATAATGGTAAATAATTAAATTACATTATGAAAAATTTATTATTCATAATATATATTGAAAATTAATAATTCATCATTAAATTAAATTAAATTAATTATTCATGATTTATTATTAATAACTAATTATTTATTATTATTATTTAATTATTTTTCATTACACATTGACCTCTTATTATTAATACATTATTTGTTATTCATAATACGTATTTATTATTCATTATTCTTAATAAATTATTTGTACTTCTTAGTCATAATTATAATTAATTATTATTTATATTTATATTACCTATTAATTATACATAAAGTATTAATTATTATTTATTATGTACAAAATCTTTTTAATTACTTATCATGCATTAGTCATTATTCATTATTAATCATTTATCATTATTTATTATGCATTATGTATAAATCATAATTCATTATTTATTATTCTTAACTCATTATTCACCATATGAATAATATAATATTTATCAATAATAAATTTATCATTATTCATAATACACTACTCATTATTCATCATGAATTACTCAATATTCATCGTGTATTTATTATTCATTATTCCTTTGCATTATTAATATATATATATATTTGTCGTTATTCATCACTCATTATTATTAATTGATACTAATATCAATTATCGTCACATAACATCCAGCGAGCCCCCCTCACCCGCTCCCACACACACACACACACACGCAAACACATTTCGAATAAGCTGCCATTTTATGCGTCTAGTTGTTTGCTGCTGTTTGCTTCTGTGAGTTAATTAACTCATTAACATAATCTTAATATCTCATCAAGTGTTCAACAAGCCAACCTTGGGAGGACACATGTGTGTACATGCAGGCATGTGCCTCAGCCATAGTCAGCATTCACATGTCGTCATCGTTGTCTTCGTCCCTTTGTTGGGACGGCCCAGACACGACATGTCAACATGTTGCATGCGAAATTGAGGCAAGCCGCTGTGAGTAATGCCTCGGAAATGGCGCCTGTGTAGCCATGTAATTATTGCATTTCCAGCCAAATTAATAAATTGATTTTGTCTCATATATCAGTCAGTGGCGGCAGTCAATGAGCAGCATAATTAGGCAGAACGAGACAAAGAGTTAAAGCAATTTCGTATATTCGGAAAGGCGAAGGACTTTAATTTACCTCCCTCTCCCTCCCTCTCTCTCCCTCCCTCTCTCTCCCCCTAATCTATTCGCCATATTATAATGTCACTCGGTTTGGGGCGTGCTGTAAATCAGAGCAAGGCAAATTAAAACTCAAGTACATTAAATAAATATCTTAAGCAGGGCCGAAAATGAAGAAAGTCAGCTAATAAATTTTGTAATTTTCATAAGGTATCAGTGTGTGTGGGTGTGTGTGAGTCAGGTTTATGGGCTTCAAAATGAGAAAAGAAAAAAAAAAACTGTAAGCCAGGTAAGAAAAAAAAAACAAGTAACTAAACTCTAGTCGAGACTGCTCGACTAAGAGATACCCTGAATCCATTGAGCTGTAATACCAATCATAAAAAGTTTCATTTATTCATTAATAGTAAACAACACATGCACACACACACACACACAAACATATGCATGCACGTAATATGCTCACTGCGCAGTATTGCGGCTGCAGCAGAGGCTGTGCTATGGAAACTTTATTGTTTAATAACTTTTTTTCTCGATCTATGTTCTTAATGAAATTTTCGGGGCATGATTATGACATCTAAATGTACCTATTTGCCAAATTTCAAGTCTCTAGTATTTGATATACGTGAGTTATCGATTTTGTTGAATTGTGGGCGAAAGGGGCGTGGCATCAAAAATCCAAAAATGACAAAATGTGCGGATTCAATATAGCTATCAATCACAACTTAGTGCACGATTCTATCTTTAACGGTGTGCACGCCAGACCTCAAAAACAAAGCGATATTTTCGATAGTTATCGATAAAAAAGGAATGGGACGAGTTATCGAAAAAAAAAAATAAACTCGTACAGCGTATGGTATTATCGAGCATTTTGCTTTTTATTTGAAGTCTCTAGCTTTTTTGGTTGCAGAAATCCAGGTGTTTACACGGACGGACGGACGGACGGACGGACGGACGGACGGACGGACGGACGGACGGACGGACGGACGGACGGACGGACGGACGGACGGACGGACAGACGGACAGGGCTAGTTCAACTCAGCTCGTCGAGCTGATCAAGAATATATATACTTTATGGGGTGTGGCACGCCTCCTTCTGCCTGTTACATACATTTGCACAAAAACATTATACCCTGAAATTTCCATTTTCAATGGATTCAGGGTATAAAAAAAAGAATCTGAAGCGACGACAGCTTGTTGAATACAATTATGGTAGCTCGAGATTGCAACTTGAAGCGCGGTGTCCGCGATGATGAAGTTCCCACTTAGAGCCAGCGAGGGCAACAGCTAACAGGCAACAGCTAACAGCTAACAGCTACAGCGCAGCACAAGTGCCACATTAACAAGCAGCAACAGCGAAAAACTTGGGACTTTTTATTACCCACTCGAGAGAAGGACGCCACGTGCTTATGCGAGGTGAGAGAGTGAGAGAGAGAGAGAGAGAGGCAGGGAGAGCTGGCTGCCGCTCTCCTCCCGCCGCAGCCCCTCTCAGATGCAGAGAGAGCGATTAAATTTAATTTCTACGTGGCCGCTGAATCTTTGAACGGGTAGCCAATGTCCCGGGCCGCTGCAGCTGTGCCCAAAGGCTGTCACAAAGGATCTCAGCGTTTATGAAACATTACAGCGCATGGCAGCAAATGGAAAGAAGTGCCGTTAAGCAGTGGAGCTACTCCTTGGCCAGCGGACAATAAGCAACATAAATTACACACGAAACACAACAGGCAGCAATTTACCTATATACAGGCGGGCGGCCAGACAGGTGGCCAGCCCGGCAGCCCGCCAGCCCGCCAGGCACCCGGTCTTCTTTTTAACAAACGTAATGAAAACGTAAATCCCTGCGTGGCATTTACAACTCAACGCAATTTTTTCTCTCTCTCTCTCTTCCTCTCTCGCACGCCAATCGCCCGAGATTACCCCGGGCTCACGCTCCATCTCTGCGCACCTTCACTTATCCTATGGCTTGTATCTTACACATTCACACACCCACACACCTGCGTGTGTGTGTAAAGCACATATACTCACACTCAAGCAAACATATCTGCATTTGCGGCCTGTTTTTCGCACCTTTTTCCTGCACATCGCAATTTTCGCCAAGATCTGTGGGGATATAGCTCACTGAGCTGCCTGAATTTATTATGCGTAGTTTGTGGCTTGCGTCGTGCGCCGCCTATGCGAGCTGCCAAAATGTGGTGGAAGTTGGGGCGAAACGCAATTTTATCCAAATATACTAGAAAATGTGGGGCCGAGTCATAAAGATACTTGTCGTCAGCATTCGTCATAACGAATATAGCAATTTTGTTATATCCCAAAATCCATTGGGAATGGCTAAGCGGGGTATATTGTGTAACGGCCGGAAGGTGGCTTGACTGAAGTCATAAAGTATATACGAGTGTGTATCTCCGAGCCGGAGCAATAGTTAAGGCACATTTTCCCTTGCTTGCCCAGCTGTCCGTTCGTCCGTTTATCTGTTCCTGCGGTCTTTCGTCGGGTTTGTCCGTTCATCTGTCTTACCGTCCTTCCGTCCATTCATCTTTCGTTTCGTCTTTCTGTCGGCTCGTGCGTTTATCTGTTCCTCCGTCTATTTACCGTTCATATGTCCTTTCGTCCTTCGTACGGTTCGTCCGTTCAGCTGTACTTCCGTCCATTTCTTGTCTATGACTTTTTAGAGCCTAGAAGTTATACTTTTTTAGCTTGTTTCAAAACTAAAGATTTTAGACCTCAGCTTTCATTTGTATTCGTTAATCTTAATTTAAATTTAAATTCAATTTTTATCTATATAAAAAATGAAATTTAACTTAAAATCAAAATAAATTTTTGGATTTAATAAATATTAATTTAGATATACATATATTCATTTCTAAACTATTTTGATTTTAAATTAGAGTTAATAAAAATAATAAAAATTGTCCGAAAAATTAAAATTTAATTTAATAAATACAAATACGAATGAAGCTGAACTCACATTCAGATAAATATTAATATATCCAGTTCAAAATTATTTTTTTTTTTACTTTAATTTAGACTTACGTTAATTATAATATAATTTCCTAAAAAAATCAAAAAAAAAATAAATATATATATTTAAATTTAAATAAAATGTAACCAATTGGAATAGGAACAAATGAAAGCTAAGCTCACAGTGCTTAGCTAAGAATAAATCAAGAAACTCTATTAAGTGTTTTTAAATTTATGAAGAAGAAAGCTAATAGAATTTTTTTAGTTGGAGTGCGAAGCATATGAATATTGGAACTAGCCGAGGGTAACTACAAGTCTATCATCTCTACTTGGCAACGCTGTTTATGTATTTTTGTTTCTTCAATTTAAGTAATTCAGGTGCATTCAGGTAAGCATTTGGGGCAACTCTCAGCTGAAATGCGTAAATTGCCTCAACGCGCGTTGGTGGCCACCAAAAATGGTGTGCGAACTTTGTCTAATTAGAAAATCAGAGCTGCCACCGAGAGGGAGAGAGAGAGGGAGAGGTGGCAGTGGTAGTTATGCAGCAAACCGCATCTATGCTGTTGCAACATAATTCCGTTATGCAGCAGCCCCCACACAGTGAGGGAGTCTGCGGCTGCTGGGAAAACAAAGGCAAACCAATTTACTATGCCACAGCGAGCTGTCTGCGTGCTAGAAAAGTGTTTATAATTAGTGATTGCGTTTGTTCCAAATCGTTTGCTATCGTTTGTTGTTGTCGTTGCTGTACAGGTGTTTTTTCCCCCATTTCTTTTTTTTTTTGTATATCTGCGCCACAGGTTGCAATGCAATTAGCAAGTGAAATGACCAAAAGCCGCCGTCAACGCATTGTTCTCATCTAACGACTTGTTAATTAAATAACTCCGTAAACATATATTTGCATTTGTTTGGCCATTACAATGGGAAATGCCTAACGGCAGCGCCATCATATGCTCCCCAATTGCTGGATATGCGGCAAAAGGTCAGCTCCGTTGGCCGCCTGTGTTTTTGGGGCCATCAAATTTGCTTGTTGCAAGTGGCAAGTGGCAAGCGGCAAGCGGCAAGCGGCAACAGTCATCGACGGTCATTTCGTGTTGACATTAACCCGTTAATTGCATTTCCATGTTTGTTGTCTATAATCAGTTGCTTCGGCTCCAAGTTGGCTATAAATGATGCCGCGATCCTATGTACCGTACACATTATGGCCTAATGAGCGCACTTCAGTTATATGAGCAAAGGCCAAGCATGCAAATACATAAACAGATGTATGCATATGTATGTATGTATGAATGTACGCATACATGTGAGTGTATGAATCTATGCATGTATGCATGCTAGCAAGTATGTAGGCTTGCATGCATGCATGTACGCTTAACTCCATGTATAAATGCATGTATGCATGTATGTATTTGTATATGTTTATATGTATATATGCGTATGTGCATGCATGTATATATGCATGAATGCATGTGTGAATATATGTAAGTATGAATGCAGGAGTATATGTAAGTATGCATGTATGCATGTATGCATGCGTGCATGTAAGAGTGAATGCATGCAAGTAAGTATGTATGCATATATACATGTCAGTTAGCATGTATGAATATATATATGTATGCATACATGCATGTATGCCTGTGTGCATGTTTATATGTATGCATGAAGGCATGTGTTGGTATATAAATATGTGTAAGTGTGCATGTAGTATATGTATGTATGTGTATATGTATGAATATATTTAAGTATGCATGTATGCATGTATGCATGTCTGCATGTAAGCTTGTACGCATGCGAACATGTATTGTATGCATGTATATGTATATGCATATCTGTAGGTATGAATATACGTATGCATGTGTGCATGTATGAGTTACATGCATCCATGTATGTACGCATATATGAATATATGTAAGCATGCAGACAACATATGTATTTATGATGAAAGCATGTATGCATGTGTGTATATGTACATGCACATATATATGTTTATATGAATATATGTCAAATATGTATGAATGTATATATTTAGATATGCAAGTGTGCATGCATTCATTCCATATATTGATGCATATATGAATATATGTATATGCATGTATGTTAAGTTACACTTACGAATATATGTATGTATGCATGTGTGGTAGCTTGCATGTGCACATATGTATGTATATTTATTTTTTGATATAGAAAATTATATTTGTGTATAAATCACTTAAGCAATTATTTCTGATTTTTTTAATGAATATTTAATTTTCTGGCATTCTGCATCTGACACGAAATGTGCATCAGCTAAATCAAAAATTCTTTAGCTTTGAGCAGAAAATCAAGAATAAATCTCTTGGCACTTAGCTATTAGCAATTGAGCATCAACTTTAGAAATCAATTCGGATAACAGCAACAAAGACTTGACACCTTGTGAAGTCCACTCCAATAAACTCGCCTGAGTGCCGCCTTCCGGCTGAACTCTCACTCCGTCCAAGTGAAAGATTCTGAGCATATTCGCATGATTGAGTGACGCTTGGTAGACTTTGCGGACTTTAAGCTCGATCTTCAGTCAGTCTTAACTCAGACATCGATGCTGGCAGTGGGTGTGTCTAAACACATGCTGAGCTGTAAACGACAGTTTGACAGCTGATGAAAAGTTTAGAAATGTTAAAATTAGACAACTGGCAAAGTGGCAGCTAGGGTATACAACTATTAGCATAATAAACACAAGACGAAGAAAGTTGAGATGTGTTTATTTCAATGAGCAACGGAAAATCCATGTTTTCGCATTGAAATCTGTCAAATATTAGCAGAAGTTATTCGAAAAAGATTTGAATTTTAATAAGAAAAACAAAAATTTTGGAAACTAATGCATGCCTAATAATAAATAAAATAAATTATTTGAAAGAAAAAAAAAAATGTCTTGCGATTAACTAAAGACGAGTAGTTTAGTTTCATGCAAAATTCAAAGGTCTCAGAGAATTATCCAATTTAGCATAAAGCTGATCGCAAGAATAATTTCAGGCTTCTGCATGCTCAATCTTAAATTAATTCTCAGACTGTATAGTCTCTACTTGGAATAGATTCAGTATCTTTCCCTATAGGGAAGACTTAGAGTATCTATACTATTTAATTTAGAAGAAAAATAAATTATTATGATATAAAATGACTAAAGAAGGAAAATTCTATAAAAATAATGTTTAACTAAGAACAAATCCACAATCAGAAAAATCTCATTCTCCCACTCTCTCGCTCACTCTCGTCCGCAATTTTAGTGTAGCTCGCCCTCAAGAGAGACTTCATTATCTTATCTCTCCGTCAACTTCTTCAGTTCATTCATGCATAACCGAGCCGAGTATCAACAAATCTCGATGCATTTTAAGTGTATTTCACTTTATTTTATTGTAATTTTCGAATCCAGCAATTCCCCAGGGCTCAGAGACATGTATTCACGCAGCTCTCTGCCTCGCAGATCTCTCTCGTTAACATTTGCTGCCATCTGTGTCGCTGTCGGCAAATTGGTTTTTACATCATAATGAGCCAGGCAAGGGACAAATTGAAAACTGTCAAGTGGTGAGTTTTCGTGTTGTGGTTTACCTAAATATGGAAATCGATGGGATGCAGCCAGTGATAGAGCCAAATGTGTTTTATAATCCCTTTAACAATTGAGCTGTGTGCGGTGCGTAGCACAGAAATGTATCAAATGCTCTAATGAATTATGATGTATGATAGAATTCGGAGCATTTAATAATAGAGTCTGTATCCGTCAAGCATTTCCCACAGTCATTTTGAATAGGGTATATGAGTCTACGAGCTTTAGAGGCCTTAAAAACTAGTTGTAAAAACTAGGTTTCTTGCATTGCGCTTCATAGAAATAACTAAGATTTTTAATAATCTTTTTTATTTATTTATCTTTTCTTTTTTTTTTTGATAATAATTAAATAAAATTAACTAAGAAGAATAACTAAGATTATTTATTAACTTTTTTTGTTATATAAAATAGAATTTCTTAAGATATTTCTGAAACTAAAAACACGTCTATATTTGTAGAACATTTACACATGCAAATATGAACGATCAATGAGCTTAATCTAATAAGATACCAGAAAAAAAATAAATAAATGCATAAATATATTATCCAGTATATATCATAAGCACTTAATCAGAGAAACTTACAGATTTTATCTGAACTAAGTCCGAAAACACTTTTAGAAATTGATTTTCTTAATTTAGAAGTTTTTATTATCTTTATAAAATTTTACTTGCTTATTTCGCTCATAAACACAGTGATCAAACAATTCTTCTTTTCTTTCTTTTCTTCTATCACAACAGCGTCCGACTGCTTTCAGCTTCAGTTTACGAATTACGAATAAATTAAGTGCAGTGCGCAAACTTGGTGAGAGCGAGAGGTAAAGCGATTACAAGAAGAGCTCGCAAAGGTAGACGGAGCATGTGTCGAGCGACCATCGGGAGAGTGAACATAGAAATAATGAAAGTAGAAAAAATGAATATAGAAAGAGAGAGAATAGGATGAAGATATAGCGAGCATGGGAAGAACGAACTTAGCTAAAATGTGTACAGTGACACGAGCTTAAGATAAACAAGCTGAGGGAGGGTGAACTTAGGTAGAGCAAACAAAGGTAGAGCGAGCGTGGGAAGAACGAGCATAAGAAGAAACAGTCGAACTCTTATAGCTTTAACTGTAAATGCTGCTCTCGAAATTGAATTGAAGTGCAGATTTGTAACATCCATACATACATACATACATAATTGCTTATTAGTGTACATATGTATAACATTCAAGTGATTTAACTCTCTGAACAGCGAAGACTTTAAGCGCATGCAAACGAAATGTGGAATTGTTTTATTTTTATTCAAGTGACGAAACTCTCAAATAATTATTATAAAAGCTTGCGTATTTTTGTGTCTAGTGAAACCAATTAAATATATTTTTTTGTAGTTTTTTTAGTGTTATACATATATTATAGCGTAATTAAATTTTAAATATAAGAATATATAAAAAATAATTTTTTTTCGATAAATATCAGTTTATTAAAGCCGAAAAACAAATATTTGAATATGTATTGATATGACCGAGTTTTAATTGAATCCAAGTATATTGACTAGTCGAAATTTAATTTTAATTTTAATTTTTAAAAAATGTTGATTCAAAAAAATTCACAATTTTTATTTAGATCAGCTTGCACTTATATCATAAAAAAATTTGCAACCGTACTAATGCATGTAAATTTATGTATAATTATATATTTATATATATATAAATTATATTTATTTTAACTTGAAATTTCCAACTTGGATTTTGAGTTGTGAATCAATATCTAAATATATTTCCATATATATCATTCACAAATCAAATCGCCACACATTTCTATACAATCAATTAAATATTTGATTAGCTGCATACAGAATCGTTTTATCATTCTCTCATTTCCGCAGATTTTTACACAAATTGTTCTGGCGCTCGAGGCGTAATAAGCATCCAGGCAGAGGCGTGGCTTGAAGGGGACGCTCATTGATGTGGCTGTGTTTGGTGTGCTCATTCGCTCTGAAATCGTTTCAATTTATTTCGCTTAAATTTAAATGAGTCTGTTTGCTAGGCCAGCTAGCATGGGTCTGCTGCCAATTGGCTCGCAGGCATATTTCAAGCTGTGCCTGGCCCCTCGTCGACCTGTTCTATTGAATACCCATTTTTTAGTTGAGTATTTGGCTGTGCCACGGCTGCTTGATTAGCCAACACCCATACATGCACTCGCACTCGCACTCGCACTCTATCGCTTTCTCTCTTTCTCTCTCCCTCTCTCTCTCTGGCTCTCAATCAAAAATACGCAGTTTGAAATTTAAAATTTGTATTTGCATATAATTTGCATCTCAACGCTCGCATATGTCACAAAATAAACAATCAGCAAAACTCCTGATTGTGTGCGAGCCTCACAGCCTGTTGGCTCAGCTCTGAGTGCTGTTGTTATAGGAGAGTTCATCAATCGAGAGGAGTATATTGGTTTTGCATTGCCTTGTCTGTCTGGCTGCCAGGCACGTACAGTACACCTGAGGAGGGATTGGCCAATGGCCAAATCTGAATCTAGACTTTGATAGAGTGAAACTGTAAACTGACCAAATAAGAGTGACTGTAAAAAATACTGAAGTTACATAACCACTATTTAACACGTTATATAATTTTTGATATAATATTAAAGTTATATTCAGGCCATTTTAAATAAATCAACGATTTTATCATAGAGTCTCTATGTGGTCTCTTTGGTATTGTCCAGCTCCCAGTTTTATATAGCGAAACTCATGTTGTCCTAATACAGCTCAGCTGGCTTACCATATGCTCAAGACAATATTTATCGATAAATTAAAAATCCTATTGATTATTAGAATAACAAAAATTTATCTATGAATGGCAAAACTTATTATGTAATAGTGATAATAAATTTGATCGATAAATGGCAAGCTGTCTCACTTATTAGAATAATTCAAATTCATCGATAAATGAAAAACTTTAGAATCATTAGTGCAATTAAACTATTAATAAGCGTCTAACTCTTATTAAGAATTAGTAATATTTAATTTAATCAATAAATGGTAAGCCTTATCACTTATTAGAATACTCAAAATTATCGATAAATGGCAAACCCTTATTAATTAATATAACTGAAATTGATCGATAAATGGAAAACCTGATTGAGTGTCAAAATAACTCAAATGTAATATGAAAATGGAATTAACATTATCTCAGTTTTATAGCTCGGGCTCGAGTGAGTAGTCTGACTAGCCCAATCGAAGTCACTTTGTGCACTGCACGGGCATTGCTTAGTCCGTTACGCCCGGCAGCTAAACTTTGGTTTGTTTCATCAAATTCCATGTACAAGAATTTTCAATTTGAAAATACGAAAATGCGCTTAAACGTATTGAACTTTAATAAATTACATACAAATTCACTTGGTCTTGTTATCGAGTCGTATTTGTTGACATTTGCTGGAATTTAAATCAATATCAGTTCGTTCTGGGCTGCTTCTTTTTGGCCAGGTGGAAAGAACAACAAAGAAGTGAATGTTGATTCGGATGAGTTTGCAGACGCAGGCGAGACGACGGTGTTGACTGCAGCAGCAGCAGTAGCAGCATGTTGTTTGCTAAAGAGCACCAATACATACAAATACACACACACACACACACATACACATACACATACATTTATATAGATATATATTTATATAACACACATACATTTGGTGGAAACGACATTTTGGCTGAAGTCGCGCTGTAGCTGATTTCTCATTTCTCTGAGTTTGTTTCTACTTCGTTTTGGCCTTCTTCTTCTGCTTCTTCTTTTTGCCAGTTGCTGCTAATTGAAATTGATGTTGATTGACTTTTATTGCGCTATTATTGTCTTTATCCCTAAAAACGGCTGCGCTTTGCTGCACTTCACAGTTTCGCCCTGGAAATATGTGTGGCCAGCGAAGCGGCGATATAAATTTGAAGAGCGTGCAAAATCGAAACTGCAAATTGTTAAAAAGGCTGACAAAAGTGCCTTCAAAGTGGCAGCATATGTACTCCATATGCCAGTTAAGACCCCGACAAGGGCCCAAGCTCCCCCCCTTTGCAACATGAAGCAATAACAATAAAAGTATTGCCTGGATTTTCCAAATGGTTGCATTTCATAAGACTTTCACTATATCGCGCAGCCGCTGCTGCCGCTGCTGCTGACGCTCTGCTGTCTGTTGTCTCATACACCACCACCCCCAACACACACACACACACACACACACACACACGTACACACAGCATAAACTGTCGAAGGGCTGCCATCGTAGATGATAATGTTGGCGTGCCTGTTCCCCGTTGCTGTTACCCATGCGAAATGAGCAGAGAGCAGGGCATATCAGCTGCGCGAGTTGGTATGTGGCAGAAGCAGCTTTTGGTATCGTCGGTAGGATATATTGTATGTAGGAAAAATGTGATATATAGGATATATGGGATATATAGGATAATGGAATATTTAATGATATATAGAAGATATTTGATATATATAATATATAAAATATATAGGATGTATACGATATATAGGGTATATTGGATAAATAAGGTATACTGGATAAATAGAATATATATGTGACATACGGGGTATATTGGCTATATTGGGTATATGGGATATATTGGATATATGGGATATATATGATATATTGGATATATAGTTATACAGGATTTATAAGAAATATAAGGTGTATTGGATATATAGAATATATAGGATGCATAGGGTATATCGGATATATTGGATATATAGGATATATTGGATGTATGGGATATATAGGATATATATGATATATTGGATATAGATGAAACATAGGGTATATTGGATATATAATATATACAGGATATATAGGGTATATCGGATATATATATGATAAGTATATTGAATACAGTGGATATATAGGATATATAGCACATATATCATATATAGGATATAGATCAACATGTTGGGCTGATTGCAGCTGGCTCTGTGGTACTGTCTGCCTGCATGTTCCTCTCCTATCTGCAATGCAGCTTGATTTGCCTGCACATACTGAACTAAAATCGATTAAAATCGATATCGATCTTAGCTTTAAGCCTAACTGCCACAGCTTAGCAGCCAGACCTCTCCACTGTGCTATATAACATCATTTTAGTGGGCACACCCACTGCCACAGTGAGGGTATATTCACGTCGTTCAATTGTTGCTTTGCTGTGTTATCCCGCAATTGCAGTGCAGCTCAGCAGTTTAAAGTTATTGAAGTATTGTGCAGCGTGTGCTGAGCCGTGGCTGGGAGTTCGCGTTCAATCTGTAAATTGCTTTAATCACTGCGCTGTTGTGTATATTTTTATTTTGTATCTGTGCAGAGCATCCCCCTGCATATCCCGGCCGCTCCCCGCAACAGCCACCCTCGCAGACAGTCGAGAGATGTTGATAAGCTGTGACAAAGTGCGTTTAGATAAGCTCGTGCACGCTTATGAATTCGAACCCAGTTGCTCGATTTAAAAAAAAAAAGAAAGGAATGAAAACTCTTTTTCAATTTCTGATCGCTTGCTGCAGATAATATCGAATGTCAATGTCAAAGTGGGTTAGCTACAGCCACCTCTCACTCTGCCTGTCTACCACTCGGATGTCCTTCGCGCTGTCTAGAGAAGTTCTGGAGCAGTTGCACTTAATGCACGACATGCGCGACATTTTATCAGCATCGATGGCAATATTCGAGTGATTTGTAAGCAATTGCTTTGAATTTACGAGACACAGACACAAACACTTAGCCGATGATGTAGCCCCGCTCGCTGAAGGCCGACGACTGAAGCTCATATGCAGCAGAAGTAACGACTGCATACAAGGCTGACTGACAGCGGAGCAGAGCCACAGCTGAGTGCAAGCAGCGCCGGTCAAGTCACAGTACAACAAAGTTGACAGAGAGAATTCTGGTAGACGGAGAAGACTAAATGGGGCAGAAGAATACAGTGGGCAGAAGAAATGGCTAGAAAAAATAGGAGGAAGAAATGGGCAGAAGAAATGAGAAGAAGAAATTGGAAATGGGATAAAAAAATGGGAAGAAGATTTGAAGAATAAAGTGGGCAGAAGAAATGGCTAGAAAAAATAGGAGGAAGAAATGGGCAGAAGAAATGAGAAGAAATTCGGAGAAGAAATTGGAAATGGGATAAAGAAATGGGAAGAGGAAATTGGAAGAAGAAATGGACAGAAGAAATTGGAAATAGAATAAAGAAATGGGAAGAAGATTTGAAGAATAAAGTGGGAAGCAGAAATGAGAAGAAAAAATTTAAAGATGAAATGAGAAGAGAAAAATCGGAGAAGAAATTGGAAATGGACAGAAGAAATTGGAAATAGAATAAAGAAATGGGAAGAAGAAATGGAAATTGGAAATGGGATAAAGAAATGGAAAGAAGATTTGAAGAATAAAGTGGGCAGAAGAAATGGCTAGAAAAAATAGGAGGAAGAAATGGGCAGAAGAAATGAGAAGAAGAAATTCGGAGAAGAAATTGGAAATGGGATAAAGAAATGGGAAGAGGAAATTGTTAGAAGAAATGGACAGAAGAAATTGGAAATAGAATAAAGAAATGGAAAGAAGATTTGAAGAATAAAGTGGGAAGAAGAAATGAGAAGAAAAAATGTAAAGATGAAATGAGAAGAGAAAAATCGGAGAAGAAATTGGAAATGGACAGAAGAAATTGGAAATAGAATAAAGAAATGGGAAGAAGAAATGGAAATTGGAAATGGGATAAAGAAATGGAAAGAAGATTTGAAGAATAAAGTGGGCAGAAGAAATGGCTAGAAGCAATAGGAGGAAGAAATGGGCAGAAGAAATGAGAAAAAGAAATTCGGAGAAGAAATTGGAAATGAGATAAAGAAATGGGAAGAAGATTTTAAGAATAAAGTGGGAAGAAGAAATAGGAAGAAAGAATGGAAAGAAGAAATGGTATAAAGAAGAGGCAAAAAGAAATAAAATAAAGTGGGAAGAAGAAATGGGAACTTGAACTGGAGTGAAATTTCAAATAAATTGCTCTACCTCAACAGAAGGAACTAAAGAGCTAGCTAGATCCCGTTCAAGGAATGAGAGTACAGTTGAAAGTTAAGAGCTAAATTTTGTGTACTTAAAAATCTATTTAAATTTTAGATATAGTCAAAGAGAGTCTAAAAATCAATCGGATATTGGGCAGCTTAGACAGAAATGCTAATGACAAAGGCTATAGAAGGCATAGATAAGTTTTCTCGAGCTCTGAGTGGGCCAAAGCTGTCACAGATGAGTGCTGCTCGAGTGGAGAAAGCAAAACATCCAGCAAAGCATACAGTGCGTATGACTCTGGAGGAGGAGCAGACGACGATGGCGAGATGAAGTGGCAGGAGTCAGCTGAGATGACAGCCAGTTGTGGAGCGTGTCGGAAGCAGAGATAGCGAAGCATTCAGAGATAGCAGACGACGTGCTCAATAGGCTTAAGGCAGCAAGGCACACATGTAAAGGTGATTGAGGCAATCAACTTATCTGTATCGAAATTGTAATCCACTTTGATAACCAGTTAGCTTCCCACCGCCGTAAAGTGAGAGAGAAAAAACAATTTAAGTTAATTTTCCGTTGGTTTTTTATAATTCAAGAAGTTTGTGACCCAAACTCTGGGCAGAGTTGAAAAAGCCAACCAAAAGCCAATCGCTGCCTCAATTTCCATTAACATGCACAGGCGACCCAGGCCAATAAAATAAAGAATATATATGCAGCAGCAGCAACAGCAGCAGCCACATAAGCAAATATACTAGACTGCCACGCAGGCAGCCTACATCGATATACACATACAGATACATATACATATGCATGGAAAGGCAGTCAGAGTTTGTATTGACTGTTATTTGTTTTTCTAAACTGCCGCCGAAGTTGCGCTGCGCAGAGAAAAGGTGTGCAGCGGCGCTGCTCCAATGCTCTATCTGCACTTAAGTGTATTGAAAATTATTGCAAAAATATAATTGAATTGCCTCCGATGCTCGATGCTCCATGCTCCATGCTCCATGCTCCATGCTCGCTGCTCACCTGTACCCCGTTCTGGCAGTGCTCCCGAGAGTATGTTGCCTTTCATAGCCGGATTAGTTTATGTGGCTTGGCTGTTTGTTGTTTGTTGCTTCGTTTGCCCTGTCGCGTCGCAGTTTGATTTATTTTTAAAGGAAAACATTCTCAACCCATTTGCTTAGTGGCCCGTCGGTCCTGCAGGCCACACAAATTCCGCTCAGTGCACTGGCATAAACTCACTGCTCAAGCTTTTAGGCTAAGTGAAAAAACCTCTGCCAATCATCAAATAAAAAACAATCAAACGACTCATTATGTTCCGGGAATCATATCGATTGGATGAGCGAGAGAGAGAGAGAGAGTGAGAGACAGAGAGAGAGAGAGAGAGAGAGAGTAGTCGATAAAGGAAAGGAATATGAAATATAATAGATGGTAGAGGTAGAGTAAAAGATAAATGGCGAAAGATGTTCACCAGACGATGGATGGAGAATAGAAAATAAAAGTTAGAAGAGTGAAGGAAGACAAAAGATAAAAGACGGAAAATGGAAGATGACAGATGGAAAATTGAGAATGGATGGTTAAGCATTGAACATGGAAGTCGAAAGATAAAAGATGGATGATAGAAGAAATAAAGATAGAAAATAAAAGACAGAAGAAAGAAAATAGAAGGTATATGATGGATGGTGGAAGATAGTCGCTTGATAATAGTAGATAAAATATAGTAGATGGATGATGAAATATTCTCCTCTATCTTCTATCTATTATCAGCAATCGATGGAAGATAGAAATTAGAAGATAGAAAATAGAAGACAGAAAATAGAAAATGCAATATGAAAATGGGACGATGAAAAATGGCAGTTGAATGATGGAAGATTAAAAGCAGGAAATGGAACAAAAAAAAAATATAAAATAGAAAATGAATTGTGAAATATGGGAAATAGAAGGTAGAAGATGGAAGATGAAATATAGAAAATGAAGGATGAAAAAAAGGGGTAGATAGGGTGAAAGTTGGAAGATGGAAAATAGAAGATGGAAGATCAAGTTTAAAATATGGCGCATGTAATATGGAGTATGAAAGATGGTAGCTAGAAAATAAAATATATAGAAATGAAAAATAGAATCTAAAAGAAGAAAAATGGAAAACAAGATATTAAATATAAAATATATTGAGGGTATCTATCTGATAAATAGAATAATTTATATACTGCTCATTTACCCATTGTGTAACGCCAATTAAAGCTTATCTATTGGAGCCTATACAAATTCTATACTGCAATTTGGGATCATGTGGGACTAGAATGATTCCCAATCAAGGTTGCTTTATGATAGTGTCTAGACTCTATTTTACAACTTCCGTGCTCTAGCTCCCAGCTAGCTTATTTGTGTATAATAATTTATGACGGTCGAAGGTTCGCACTGAGCAAAATGCCGAACAAGAAATCGTTCTCTAAATTACACCAAACTCAAAAGGGTTGAGCAGGGGCTTAATGGCTTTATGTGCGCCTCGGGGCATTGGCAACTGACGGAGGAGGGGCATTATTATGTTCCTAAAGCACAGCAAACACCACATACGAGGCCGAGGCCGAGGCTGAGGCTGCATATGTATGTGCAGGCAGCGGCGATAAATGAACTTGTTAAATGAGATGGATAATTTTTGCTCCTATTAGCGATGCTTTATTAATAACAGCTCCCATGGCAGCCAGTCGCTACAGTCTGCTGGTTACATTCCAATTGCAATTTTCAGCCTAAGTTGAGTTACAATGTTCAAAGTGAAGTAGCCGGTAGGGCGTGTAGGACTGTGAGATACCCTGCTAGCGAAGCAGAGCGGATTACTTTAAGCATTTTGATTTAATTTTGAGGTACGACTCGGAAGCAGATGCAGTAGCTGTTGTAGCAGCAGTACCAGATGTGGACTAATATCCATTATGCACTATTAGAAATAACCAATATAACTTGGATTCTAGTTACACAATCTTAATGTAAATTATATGGCTGGCATATGACATGCAAATATGTGTATATACTTGAAATCAAGAGTCAAGAGCTATCGATTATTAATTTCTTTTGTAATTATTATATTTTATAGAAGAGCTGAATAAAATTGGAAACAAATTAAAGTCTTTCCAATAAATCTTAAGTCTAAATAAGTATTTGTACCCTCGGACTCATGATATTTAAGTTACGCGAGAAAAACGTATATAAAATATCGATATTTATCGATATAACAAAACTGGATTGAGTTATGAAAGAAAACTAATCGACTTTTCTTTCGTGTGGTATCTAGGAATGTATCTATTAAATCTCAAATCTCTAGCGTTTTTAATACTCGAGCGAAATATAAAGTTGTGCTCACTTCTGTATACTTAAAGCTTTTATGAACGCAGCTTGCTCTTTGATCTTGTAGCAACCGCAGATAGTTGCAAATACTCTCTTATAGATATACTCATTTCACAGCTCTTAGATGCCCTGTAGTTTTTAATGTCGAGTACTTGCTGCTGTCCCGCTGTGAGCTGAAAGAGTGCGCTGCTCGCATCGTGTTACCACGCGGCTGCAATCGACGCCCCCAGCCCTTGCGAGTTTTGTAACTTGTACTAATTTGGTAAGTACGTAAGTGAGTGAGTGTGTGTGTGTGCGGGGGGTGGCGGCCTTTATGAGGATGTCGTGTACAGAGCACATTCATTAGGCCGACAAACCGACTCATTATAGCTGTTTGCTATTGCTATTGGCCGTTTGCCGTTCGTTGTTTAATATTTCAATATTTTGACATACGCAGCAAAAGTCAGTTGAAGAACCACACCCAATCAACCCTCTGCCATGTGTGTGTGTGTGTGTGTGTGTGGCAACAACCCTAGACAATCCTGTTTACCCAGCCCGTTTTCTTTAAACACGCTCTGCGCCGCGGGAGATGCGCTCGGCGTCTGTTGTACGGCGGCTTGCTGCAAATTAATTTTAAGTAGGTGGACAGCAGTTCGCAGCGGCTATATTTCTTCATGTAACTGCCAGAGAGCTCTTATTTTCGTTGCGAAAAATTATTGCGGTTTTTCTTTCGGCATTTTCGGCTCGTCCTTTTTTTCCCCCTTTTTTTTCGTAATGAATTTTTATTGTAATGGCGCATTTGGATTCACTTCCCGACTGTCCTCTGTCCTCTGCCGGCAGTCGGCAGTCGGCAGCCGCAGTCACAGCGCTGCACTTTATCTTTAACTGCTGTGCATATTCATAAGTTTCCCGCTTGCTCAGCCAAGCATCTCAGCATCGCTCATTACTGCATGTAGAGCGGAAGCATTTTCTCGTTTTCAGTAAGTATTTTGCATAAATCTTAAAGATTCATTATTGAGCCAGTGGAGAAATATAAATATACAATTACAAGCAATATCTAATCTAATTTTTAGCATGAGCACAAATCACAGGCTTTAAAATATTTTTAATACAAATTACAAGCTGAGGCAACCAGTGGGAGTCAGGGCCGCTGCTGTTGGCTTGGCTGGGGTCTGCGTCACGTGCCGCTCATTAAACGCATAACTTGATATTTAGCAAAAAGGCAGCTGGCTGGGACTCGAGAGTCGCGCTGATTGCTGGCAACTGTTTGTTACCTTTCAGCTGGCGAGCAGAAATCTTTTTGTGTGGCTGTCGCAGCTTTTGTTTTGCGTGTGGCAAATCTGCGGCTTAATGCATATTTCAGGGCTGACAGGGCTGGGCGTGGACAGACCACAACCCTTCTCAAAGCGAGGCGACGCACGGCTGCTCGGCTGCTCGGCTGCTCGGCTTCTGTGTGAAACACGTTTAGACTTCAAGAGCGTTTGAGCGTAAATTAATTAGGCCAATTAAAACATCTTAATTGAGCTGCTGGCACAACGACACCAAAAGTCACCAGCCCAGACTTTTGCTGTCACTAGGCATTGCTCTTGCAGTCTCTCTCTCTCTCACTCTGTCTCTCTGTGTCTCTTTGTTCTATCTTCGTCTTTATTCGTCACTGTCTCCATATATACTCTATATACACGTTCAGCAAGTGAAGTAAAGCATATTTGTTCTTTGTGCCATTACTCTAGAGGCTTCAATGGCAATAGCTTCTGTGTATTTTCCTTTGAGACAGTCTGAATATTGCTGGTAGTATACCTCTCTCTAGTTCTTGAATAGTAATTCCCATATTAATATGTATTCATTTTATGTGCGAGTTTCTATATATGAGCTAGAGCTTGCAAGCTTTTATTTGTTTTATTTTATTTTTTCATAAAAGTCGTGAAGATTCTATAGCTTAGCTCATTTGGAGACACATTCGACAAACCTAAATCATCTACATTTATATCTGTATTTATGCATCTTTATAGGCCTATATGCATCCATATCTTTATCTTTAGACATCCATCTATATATATATATTTATTTATATGTATATATATTTTTTTTTAATTCAGAAGCCAAGCAAGCTTCAAGGTCTTGTTCACCTCTCAAGATAAATCTTGATAAATCTTACATATCTAATCAATAATTTTTTTTTTTTTTTACTGATAGATCAATGAATGTACGTCCGCTGAGAGCAAGCTCAACTTAGAATTTTATTGTCAAAAAGATGTTGATATATTGTAAAGATTAATCAAAAATAATATATTTATATTAATATATGCAGTCAACGATCATCATAGCTCATAGCCTAAGAGCTGTCCTCAGGTAACTAAGCTGTTCAGCTCTTCCTAGAACCCTCGCCTAGGAGCACTGCTCTTCAGCTGCTTTCAGCTAATTTCTCAAGTATTACTTCTCTTACATATATGAACCTTTGTCTGCCCTTAGTTTTATAGAAGCTTGTCATGGCTATCAGTTAGCTGTTCAGCTGTTCCTAGGTCACTTTGCCAGGAGCAACGCTAGCTGAGCTGTTCATATAGAAACCTTTATCTGTCCTTAGACAAGTATTATGCAGTCAGGCAGTCTCAGCTGCATGTTCATCTCTTAACTTATCGTCAACTGGCAGTTGGTCTTTCTCTCCCCCTCCCCCTCTCCACCACTCCTTCTCCCTATCTCTCTCTCTCTCTCTCTCTCGCTCTGCTCACTGTCTGCTGCCGTTTATCTTAATACTTTCTCCTGGGCCAGGACTAAATTTGCCTTTGTGCCATTGTCCAGGCCACAATTGTGGCTACATTTTGCGTTTTCTAGCGTTTGAGCTAATTGCATTAATTGGCACTGCGATTTCATCATCAGTTGCGTCTGATTGTGGCCTTGGCCAGAGCTTTAATTGCCAGTCGCTTTGGCAAATTGAAACGTCTTGATTTAAATACAGCTGCAGTTGCTGTGGTTACGTTCCGCAACATTAGCCACCGAAACTTGAACAAGTTTTCACTATCAATATCTAAGGGGCTGTCGCATAACTCCTAAGCAGTGGCAACAAAAAAAAAAAAAAAACCATCAGAGTTGCAAACAAAGTTTGCCAAGAGAGACCGCCAAGGGGGGCAGAGAGAGGGCCCTGACGATTCCCCAAAGTCACATAACTTCAACGTCAAAGGCAGTCGAAAGTGCAGCGAAAGGAGTAAATTTCAGCCAGAGCCGAGTCGAGTCGAGTGTCTGCCACTGTTTTCTGAGTAAGGAAAATAAAAGAAATGGTTAAAGGCAAGTTTTCACATTATTTTTTGAGCCATTTCGACCTCATTGAAGCGCAAAAGCAAAACAGCAGCAGAGAGTGCCGCCCCGACACAGTGAACAAGGGCAACGAAATCTATTTGTGATTTATACAAGGAGAGACCCAAAAATTTGTGGCCAGAGACTGAATGTGTCTGGAGATCTGTGTGTGTGTGGGGAGGGGAGGGGAGTGGAGGGGATGGGCACGGAGACTGCTGCCAGCAGCCTCTCGATGACGCCTAACGACTTGTGAAGCAATTGAGTTGAAAGCTGAGCTCACTTCGGTAAATTCCTTGAACAACAACCGGGCTACGGAGGTAGCATGCCAAGGCGTTCACTTTACGCCGCTTGCGACATGATTGCGTTGCCATTTCTGTTTATGCAACTCAATAAATCAAGTGAAACCCTTCGCCCCCGCGCCCACGCGCCAACTACAGCTGCGCCCCTGCAATTGTAAGCGTCAACGAAAAATGGGGCGCCGTCCTGTCCAGCTCCAGGGAGAACAAAAAAAAAAAGAAAAAAAATACAAAACGAGAAGCAAACCGAATCGAGCAGCGAAAACGCAACAAAGACGCGCCGTAAAAATAGTTAAAGGCCGAACGGGAAACCAAATGGCGAATGGGCAAAAGAAATGGAAACTGAAACTGAAACTGATTTCACGCCGTGCGAATATCAATTTCAAATTTGCCAAAGCAAAACCAAGAACCAGCAATTGCCCCAATGCCCTGGACGACCGCAAGGTGGACGGACGGACCGGCGCGCAGTGTGTGCCACACTTCAGCGCACAGCTTGAGACACAGCAGCTGCAGCAGGCAGTGCACAACTAAGGTATACCCTCAGGAGGCCAAAAAAAAAATACCTTTGTGTGAGCTGCAAGTGCAGATAAGCCAGTTGGGTATATGTCTCAAAGATCAAAATGTTATTATTTGAGTTAATTTTTCCTAAAGTATAAGGACAATCGATATACGATACATGTTGGAGGTTTGCTGGCTCTAGTTTGAGGTTAACCTGAACAGGCTGAGAAACATGTGTAAGAGCTGCTAACTGATATGGCCAGACAGGTATATACCCCAACAGATTCAGATAGATATTACTCATGCTTCTGGACAATCGATATACGATATATTGCGGAAGTCTGCTGGCTTTAATCCTTGAGATGTTTAATTTGAGGCCTGAGCTGAGCTGTCAACTGCGATGTTCATTTATGTCTCCAAGATTAAGACTTTTATATTTCATTTAAGTTTTCTATATATATAAGAACAATCGATATACGATATATTTTAAAGGTTTGCTGGCTTTAACCCTTGAGCTGTTTGATTTGAGGCCTGAGCTGAGCTGTCAACTGCGATGTCCATTTATGTCTCCAAGATTAAGACTTTTATATTTCATTTAAGTTTTCTTTATGTATAAGCACAATCGATATACGATATATTTTAAAGGTTTGCTGGCTTTAACCCTTGAGCTGTTTGATTTGAGGTTAACCTGAGCAGACTGAGAAACTAGTTTTCAGAATACTTTTCAGTAAGTTGCTAGCTGCGAAGTTCAGTTGAGAATATGTCTCAAAGATTAAGGCTCTACCATTTCAGTTTAAGGATAATCGATAACTCTGACTCGAATCCTTAAGATGTTAAATTTGAAGCTAGCTCTGAACAAGCCGAGCAAAAAGTTTTCTAAATATACTTTTGTATGAGTTGAGTATACGTCTCCAAGATCAAGACTTGAATTAAATTTTTACTCCTGTGTAAGCACAATCGATAACTGATTGTGGAAGTTTGCTGACTTCTTAAGAACTTTAAGCAAAATATATACAAATTTTATTAAATTTGATAAGCAAAAATATATTTCAACTCGCAATTCGCTGAATATTACAGCTAGCACGCATACGGAAGATCGAAGGGAAGGATTCGGCAACTCAGCCTCATGTATATTTAATGTTTTGCTTCACGCCTGCTTCCGCCCATTACATAAATTGGCACGAAAACAATATACCCACGATTCGCATTTTAAATGGGTGCAGCGAATCAAAGGGGCAAGGGCAGGAGCAAGGGCAAGGGTAAGCGCTGGTAAGGGTAAGGGTTAAAGTACTCAACATGCTTAGCTCTAGTTGCTGCTCGTTGCTGTTATTTGTCTGCCCTGGCGCGTTCTGGCTTTTTATTGCGCGGCTGGCCACGCGTCTAATGAAGTGCCGATTGCATAGAGCGAGCGAGCGAGCGAGCGAGCGACCCCTTGTTGAGGACCCTTGTAGAGACTCGCCCACTTCAAAATAAACAGGAACAACAAGCCGAGACGACAGATGGCGCTGCCACACTTTCGGTTGACCTTTCAATAGGATTCAAATAAGTGTTGAGAAGCTGCTGCCTGTGGCTTCCTCCGGCATTTGTTGTCCAAAGCGATGCATGACGCCAGTCACGTGGCGGCGTCTCTATCTGTCTGCTCGCCCAACAGCAAAATCCAATCCGCGCTGCATGTGTGTTTGGCACGCGGCCCGCACTCTCTCGCCCAAAATATATCGTCGGACTGTCTCATTGTCTGCCTCTCGCTCGCCTTCCGATTCCATATTATTTTTATGCGAGCTGCCCGAGCTGTAATCTGTTTCTCATAAATTCAAATCAGCAAATGCTACACAGATACACCAGTATCCTTATTGTCTGTGAGATTTATGTGTCTGTGGCGGGCATAGACAAAAATATGAACAGCTCATTTCGATTTCTTTTTACACTGTCTAAGCGAACTGGCACTGGAGTATATTGGTTTTGGAGTTGAGTGATGCGAAATTTCATGAATCTTTCAATCTATGAAATGGCCTAGCAGCGTAGCTGGCAGAGTGAGGCGCTAGAAAGGAATATATATATAGTGGGGTATATCATCTAAATTTATGTGGTGGCCTAGACTAGATTAGACTTTAAAACTCAGAGTAGATAGACTTTAGACCTCCGAGTCATTGGGAGAAAATTCTCTGAATTCCCTAAAACTTATGGTATAAAAGTGCACTAGACTAGATTAGACTTTAGACCTCCGAGTCGCTGGGAGAAAATACTTTGTATAGGGCATATTATCTACTTTGTTAAATCTCATATTTATAAGGTGCCGGATGAATCGTTGTTTATCCTCCCTAAAGATACATTTAGTTTTTGTGTCTCACAACCCAGAGAGCAGGAGGCATCAGAAAACAGTATCTAGAAGTTTTGCCTTGAGCCTATAGTATTTTCTACCAATATTTTTGGCCAGCGATTGGGAGATCTAAATATAATCTAGTCGACTACAGGCTACAAGCTAGACAGGACTACCCTTCCTAATTTCTAGAAAAAAATACTAGGCGAATATGCTATAAATACTAAAAACAATGTAAAATAAAAAATACTAAAATAAAATAAAATACTAACAGAAATTACTATAAATCAAGTTTAAGTCCAGTCTAGTCTATACTAGAGCTTAACTAGATTAGACTTAGACCTCTCAATCGCTTGTAAAAATATGAAAAAGAATATACTATAAATACTACAAAGAAAATAGACTATAAAATAGAAAATACTAAAATAGAGCTTTCAATCGCTTGGACAAATTAATGGGAGCAAACACTATAAATTTTTCTTAGGGTATATAATTTCCAGATGCTGCCATTTTTCAGATGAATTGTGGTTGACCTCACCTAGAAATCCACTTTTGGATGATTCAGCATCTACAAGCTTTGCTGTATACCTACTCTACAAATAGAGCCATTAATTATTTATCACTTTATCAATAAACGCGCCTCTTCCCCTCTTCCTCACCCTCTCCTTCTCTCGCTCAAGCGAGCATTGTGCAGTCAGTCGCTGCAGCGACTCATTTCTATTGCGTCTTTTGCGTAGCCAGCACAATCCAAGCCGGAAGCTGAACCAAAAACTTTGTCTGCCGCAAGACAATGGAGGAAGACGCGCATTTGCAGTGGCTGCAAAGCAGCAGACGCGCCGCTTGCCAACAATTTTCCATCCATGTGCTCGAATGTGCATCATCGTAATCATCGTCAGCGCTGAATAGCCATCATTGTGCGTTGATTTATGCGCCGTTGGCAGCTATCCAAACTTAATTACACCAAAAAAGAATCGACGCTTTAAGGTGCTCAAAATAGCAGAAAATTGATAAACAATGAAAATTGAATTGTGCGTCTCGTGTTGCACAAGGGGTTGAAATCTAGCCGAGGGTGGCGCAACTTCCGAGCAGTTTTAAGTCCACGACAAAAAAGGGGAGTGTGGCACACTCCTCCCCTTTGACGCAGCTAAAAAACTTGTTAATAATGTAAACAAACTTCGCACGCACAACCCCCACAGCTACACGCATATCTGTATATATATATATATATATGTAACTATGTATGTGTGGGTGTGTGTGTATGTATGTGCATGTGCAGCACCCCCATGGATGGCGGGAGTCTCATATTGCAAATACGTTTGACATAATACACAAATCATATAAACGGCGCCGTCATCACACTCTCTGCGTTAATCAAATTTAAACAAGTTTGAGTGCTTTAAGCGGGGCGTGAACGACTAGGACTCACCCGGTAAACAGCGCAGAGCGCAGAGTGCAGAGCTGATTTTGGCATCTTACAATTTATAACTTGCAAAAGGGCTAGAGACTTCCAGAGCTTGCTTTTGACAAAACTCTTAAGATAATATGATATGCATAATAATTTGATATTCGAGCCATGAAAATGTCATGAAGGTTCTGAAAGTAGAACAGAATCGACATCCAATTTTCACTGCTTCGATATAAAATTTTATAAACATATCAATGGGTATGTCTCTACTATTTGATATATATTTTACATATATATACATTGCTATAATATAATAATAATATTAATAGTAATAATAATAACAATAATTATAATAATAATAAAAGTAATATTAATTATAATAAAACTAAAAATAATAATAATAATAAAAATAATAATAATTATTATAAATTCAATAGTAATAAAAATAATAATAATTATTATAAATTTAATAGTAATAATAATAATAAAAATAATAATAATTTTAATACAATTTATAAAAATAATAATAATAATTAAAATTATAATAATTAATAATTATAATAAAATTAATAGTAATAATAATAATAAAAATAATTTTAATTATAATAAAATTAAAAATAATAATAATTATTATAAATTTAATAGTAATAATAATAATAAAAATATTAATAATTATAATACAATTTAAAAAATAATAATAATAATTAAAATTATAATAACTAATAATTATAATAAAATTAATAGTAATAATAATAATACAAATAATAATAATAATCATAAAATTAATTGTCATAATAATAATAAAAATAATAATAATTATAATAAAATTAATAGTAATAATAACGAAGCTGAGCGTTCATCCCATAAGAAATTTAGATATTTGACAACTCCATTCTTTGACTTCCCCCACTAAATATCAATATTTAACGATATCAAGGCAGGGACATAAGTTGTTGTATTTGACCTATCAGAATATATATTTAAAATTTAATTTCTTTAACTCTTAAATTTACTGAGTTATAGAGACACAGTCGAGCATGACTATTCAGCAGGATCAAGATTTGGCTGCCTACCCATTATTATACTCTGCCAAGACATTTACGCTAAGCTAAGGGCATTTATTTAGCTCCCTCTCTCTCTCTCTCTCTCTCCCTCTCGCCCTCCTCTCTCACCTCCACCCATCCCTTATACATTTATTTTCGTTTCTTGCTTTCAGACGCCCAACAGTTGTTTGTTTTGCTTGGTTCTTGCTGTCGCGCGAACTTTATTGAGATTTATTACAGTTCATTGGCAGACAGAGTTGGTGTTTTGTGGGGAAGCCCCATAGTGTCTGGTATTAGTGGAAGGATATATCCTAGAAATGGCCCACTGTGCTAGGACATATTGCACATATGCGCGGTCACAGGACGTTTCCTGTTTTCAAGCATTTCGTCAGGTTCAACTTTCATATAGGCTCAGCTCGAGGCTCAATTAAGGTAGGCTTCCAGCTCCAGCTCCTGCTCCTGCTCCTGCTCGTGACAGACAATATCGAGTTGCAGTCGCAACTTCATTTGACTGCCTGACTGTTCTGCTCTGCCTGTCATTAGGCCAGTGACTGGGCGAGGGTCATTAATGGCTAAACGCAGCTCATTTCAGGCTGCGTTTTCATTAATTTTTCGTTCCTCTGAACCCACGCCGCCCCCTCTCCGTTGTTAGATGTCAACTTAAAGTCGTGCAAAGGATTCGTTGCAGGACAGCATATTGCACTGGGCCGTGCCTAAAGCCACACGCCCTCTTCTGCCGTTGCTTCGGCTCGGCCTGCTCGCATGCAATCGTAATTTGTTTTCATTTAGTTCAACGCTTTTATTTGGCATTTAGACATGCACACGTTGCAGTCGTCATTAGGCCAAGGGTTGTTAATCCCTTTTCAGCCCTTGTTAGCTCTTGCGTAACGTGTTTCCATTTTCCCATTGTTTTTCTTCACATTTTTTTTTTTTGCAGTTTCTTTATGGATGTCATACAACGTGCATGGTTCAATTAATAATGTATACGGACATATATATATAGATACAGATACAGATATATATATCCATGTGTCTGTCTGTGTTTTTGGGTAAATGCGTGCAAGTCACTTTCCTGGAAACTTCGTGTTATACAAATTGTTTCTTTTTAAATGACAGACAATTGCTGTGCATCAGTTTCAATAGAGCGTACCCTATAATGTGTAAGGTAGGGTAGTTTAATTTCTTGAAATTTTATATAATAGATTAATTAATAGCTGTAAATATATATGCTAAGCTTCAGCTTAAGTTGATTTTATCTGTTTTTAGTTATCTCTATCTATTTTCACTTATTTCCATAGATAATTTAGTCTCTTAGCTCATCAGTCCCTGCATACATTCATCGCCTATGTTTTGCTTTTGCAAGCAGTTTTACTGCAGTCCACCTTCTCTTCTGCTAGTTCTTATACCCGTCTTCCGTCTAACCATGGACTCACGCTTTCATTGCTCTCTCAAGCAGGCAATACTTCGTCTAGTTTTCTGTCCATTCATCTATATCTGGATTCTTCCATTTAAAAGTCAAGTTCTTGCTCTCTCTTACTGCAGAGAATTCTTTGTGTACTTCTTATACCACTTTTTCCGTCGATCCATTAGAGTAGTTTTACTGTCTCTCAGTCCATCCTTCCTGCAGTTCATAAACTCGATTTTTCGACCATCCGGCTGTCTGTCTATCTGTCCGTCTGATTATCCGTGCTTAGCCTTACTTATTGTCTTACTGCTTCCGTCCATGGGTCTGCTCCATATCCTGTCTATAACTCTATATCTATTTCGTCTGCAAGACCCTCAGAACCTGTCAGAAATAATATAATATATAATTTTATATATATACATATATGCAGTTGATTCTTTTGTTTTAAGTTAGTTGATAATATGTAAAAAATATTTCTTTTTTAAGAAACACTTTTAAAAATTCTTATTCTAGGCGAATCAAATCAGTGTTGCTTCAAGAAAAACTTATTATATAATATATATTAGTAATGGGGAATTCATACAGGGCAAAATCTTGCTCACATTGCTGCTATCATTGTCTTTAGTAAGCTGAGCAAATATTATTTAATATGCATTCATATATATAGAGATAGAGAGAGATATGCGTAAAGAGTTCTTTGGCATTCATAGTTAAAAACATAACTCGAGGCCTCTTGGTAAAAAACTTTCTTTGCACTTGCTCCAAACAGTTGAACCTTTGCTGAAAAGTGAAAACAAGGCGAGGAAAACAACGGCAACAACAACAACAACAACAAGAGTCATACATATACTTGAAGCAGTTACGAGACAAGTTTTAGTTTATTTTGAACGGAAGTCGGAAGTTGCTGTTGTAAAATGCAAAGCAAAAAAAAAAAAAAAAATAAAAACAAAAATAGAGCAAAATATGTGCAGGATATGCAAAAGTTTGCTAAGAACTTTTCCTCTCTCTGTCTACCTCTACCTCTCACTTCCCCTCTCTACCTCACTCTCTCTCACTCTCTCTCCCTCTCTCTCTCTGGTAAGTTGACAACAATGATAACCTAAACTTTTTGGTAAGGTACCCCAGCCAGCGCGCTTGTGGGGATTTTTATTATGTCCGTGAATTTCATTGAGACAGCGTCTAAGGTCTATTCGTAAATCTCAATGTCACAAAATCAGGTGCGAACAACAAGCATTGCCACTATATTGGCTCCTCGCCCTGTACCACCACAGCGATAAAACTCTTCTCTTTCTGAGCTCTGAGCTGGGGAAAGTTCTTGAAGTTTAATGCACATTTTACACGCTGCCAACCCTCGTGTGCTGCGGGCTCAGCTAATCGCAAGCCCAAACCTTTTCAGGAGGACACTACTTTCAGGCATAGCTGACTGATGTATACTTGTTCAGCTAAAAAATTGCTAAATTTATTAAAATGACTCAAATGACGAATAATCGAAAAGTTCTCTTTTTTTCAAGTATATAAAAATATAAAATTTGTTGTTCATACTTCAACAAAATGAAAGTGGACAGCTGTGGTCTTGGCCACTTTGCATATAACTTGGAGATGTTTCATCTATGCTAATTTGCTATTCAAGTATACTTAAATAGGTATTTTCGGAAATATTTCTGTGGTATTAATCAAGTGGGCGTATCTAATACATCTGAAAGAACTAAATTAAGACAAGCTTACTTTTGAGTTTGTCTATTTCGGAATTTTAACCCAAGTGAACGTAGTTAAAAAAAAATAAAATATTATTAAAACTGTAATAATACTTGAATCAGCTATATCCAATAAGTCTAGAAGGAGTCTTAATTCTTTTTATGCAATATGTCCATATACATTCGTCAGGATAAATACATTGCAATTCATAATTAATATATTTTAAGGCCTATATACTCTTTTCACAATAATGTGAAAGAGTATGAAAACTAAATAAATTATGAGAGATACGACAATATGTGAAATAGTATAGCATTCCTGACAGCCTTTAGAATTAATTTCCGATAAATAGAAATTTTAACCAAAGCCTATAGACTCTTTTCGGTACAATGTGAAAAATTTTTAAATTAAATATATTATGGCAGATATAGTAATGTTTGTAAAGAACTAGCAAGGTGTGTCCTGAAAACGTAGGGAAGGAACTCCGAAAGAATACGAATTAATATTCGAGAAAAGGTTTTGGATTAACCAAAACCAATAGACTCTTTTCTCAGTATTGTAAACGAATAATATAAAAATAAAAGACAGGGAATATCAGTATTGAATAATTATAAAAAAATTTCTGACTGATAAGATTCCTGACTAATAATATTAAGCAAAACCAATACACTCTTTTCTCAGTAATGTGAGCGAGTGTTAAAATGAAATTTATTATGAGAGATGTAGAAATAAAAGAAAGAAAATATCAGTATTAAATTATTATATGAAAATTTCTGACTAATAAGATTCCTGACTAATAATATTAAGCAAAACCAATACACTCTTTTCTCAGTAATGTGAGCGAGTGTTAAAATGAAATTTATTATGAGAGATGTAGAAATAAAAGAAAGAAAATATCAGTATTAAATTATTATATGAAAATTTCTGACTAATAAGATTCCTGACTAATAATATTAAGCCAAACCAATACACTCTTCTCTCAGTAAAGTGAGCGAGTGTTAAAATGAAGCCTGCCGAATCATTGGGAATTATTCGACGTGACCATTTCGTATTTCGCATTTCGCATTTCGCATTTAGAGTTTCGCATTTGGCATCCCGCTTCTGGTATATTTGCTATCTTAGTTATATAGCTGCCCTTTGCTTTTACGCTCCTTTTGCACTCAGCTGCAATCAGAGAGGCACACATTTGGTTTACTTTCATTTTTTTTTTTTTTGTTTGTTTCGCCCGCCTGCTGAAGTCCCAGGCGACGTATTACCTTTTTATGTTTATGCCCAAAAGTGAGCCGTGCGGGCAGCAACCACCACGACGAGCCTTGGCCACGGCTGCCACGGATGCCACGGCTGCTCGACTGCTCGGCTGGGCGTAGGCGGGAATTTAAAATGTTCACATATCTGACAAATATCCATTATCACGCCACGTACTCGCAGCTCGTGTTGCTGTTGCTCAATATTCGTAATTTATAGTTGATGATATTGCAGAAAAGCGTCGACCCCAGCCACAGGCTGGCTTTTCTTCCATTCTTTCTTTATTTTTTGTTCATGCCAATTTCTGTCTCAGGCCGGGCTCACTTTGCCGATTCAGCTTTCGCTGCGTGATTGCTTCTTAACAGCGGCTCTGAGGCGGCTGCGAACGTGTGTCCACGCCCTGCGCCCCCACCGCCCCGCGCCGCCGCCATTGTGGGCGGCATGACTGTAAAATTTTTGGTCGATTGACACAGTCCACGCACATTGCGCGTCCACTTGACTTCGACGCCTGGCCATGAGTTGCAGCTTTCCGCTTCTGACTGGGCTGAAATCTCAGTCCAGGAGCTCAGCCAGCGCGTAATGCTTGTAATCTCTCTGTGCGTGCCGAAATTGCCGTTAGTCAAGGAGTTATAGCAGCGCACTTAATGGTAATCTGGTGGGAGCGAGAGAGAGAGAGAGAGAGTGAAAGGGAGATATAGAGAGAGGGAGAGAAAATTACATAAAGTAAAAGAGAGATAAATATAAAGAGAAAAGATGGAGTTAGAGAGTGAGAAAAGGAGAAAGATACTAGAAGAGAGCGTGGAATGACTGAACGGAAAAGGGATATATATATATATATATATATAGACTAGAGAAGGAAGGAGGAGAATGGGGAGACTGTCAGAGAAAGAGAGTGAGAGATACTAGACGAGGGGGTTGAATGGCAGAAAGGAAAGAAGAAGAAGATAAGAAGAGGAGAATGGTGAGAATTTTAGAAGAGAGATATAAAAGACTTTCAGAGAAAGACAAAGAGAGAGAGAGAAAAAGGAAGAGAAATAGAGAGAGCAAACGAGAAAAGTAAGCAAAGATGCCAAAGAGAAGGAAGAAAGGACGAGTGAAAGAAGGATAAAAGAAAAGAAAGAGAGGAAAAAATAGAGAGAAAAAGATAGAGACTGTAACGTGAGAGACAGAAAGAGAGTTAGAAATGAAAAAAGGAAAGTGAAACACAGAGAATGAGAGATGATGAGAAAGAAGTGGAGAGAAAGGCGTGTAAATAGCAAAGGTAAGAGAGAGAAGCAAACATTGGGATACCAAAACACAGATAGAGTAAGAGAAGAACAATGAGCTGTGAAAGAGAAAAGTGTTTTGCCTTGAGAATAAACATCCCGGAATAGATAGATATTTGCCGTGAATCACCGCCTGTGAAGAGTAGGCATCCCACGAGTATCTTCAGGATCAGGCGGTTCCACTCTCAAGCAGCTTCGCAGTCAACAAATTGTGTTGCGCTGCGTAAACAACTTGTGATTAATGCCGAAAGACTTCCTGATTCAGTTTCACGCTGGCAGAGCGCAATTCATTTTGTGTGTGCTGGGAGACACTGGGGATTATCCATGTAACTAGGTGGCATAACTGCAAAATATTACAAATTCAGCATTTGCACTTTGGCCACTAAGCTAATTAGAGTTGAGCAAGCAAATTTCCGCACGTTTTGCTCGCTGCAAGAGTACCTTGGAGATTTGATCTAGGAAAAACTCAAATGATATTCATGCATAACTGAAACCTGCCTAAAAACAGGCAGAGATAGATGGACGGAGGGAGGGACGGACGGAGGGAAGGACGGACGGAGGGACGGACGGACAGAGCATGGCAAACAGCAAAGGTAGAGAGTGAAAGAATCATACAGTTCGATTTAATTTAGCATGGCAAGAACTTTTGGCAGCTCCCACATGGATTCGGGTTTGAACTTGAGTTTGAGTATGGTTTTTGGTTTCCCATCTACGTATAAGTAATATTTATGTTTCATTTTGCTAGCTGGCAACCAGCAGCCAGCAGCCAGCAGCAAGCAACGAGCAACGAGCAAAGCAACAAAACAAGTAATCAAGGGAATCAATGTGCAAGAATCTTAATTGGAATCATTTCGAAGTTTCTGCGTAAGTTTTGTTAGCTATTACAAATGTTCGCTCATCTAATCCATGATTATCGAATAACTGCAATTTCCCCGGAGCTCTGCGGAGCAATTAAATATATATGCTCCAAATGGAATGAAAACAAATCAAAACATAATGAAAATGCGAATAAGATAACAAAATTAAATTGCATTTCAATTGAACGTGTGCAAATAGATAAACAATTTAAGCACTCGAACGACCAGAGCTGCAAGTCTCTCTCAGCTGGCAGATAAGTATAATGAATATAAATAGTAAACATAAATGGGAATAAATTATGTTTGGAGTAAAGTTTTTAAATAAAGATGCAAAGGGAATTGCTAGAGGGAGGCATGGCATGGCATGGCATGGCATGGCATGGCCTCTACTCAGTTCTAGCTTCTCTCTGCTGGCACTTGATTAAATTTGATAATAGTTTTGATTTTATAAATATATACATCTATATAGAATATACATTTATATAGAATATACTACACTGAATAAAAATATAAATGTTCACATATAAATTCAAAGGAAATTGCCAGAGAGCAGCATTCAATGGCCTGGCTTTTGCCCAGCTCAAGCTGCTCTCTGCTTCGCAATGACTTGATTAAATTTGATAATAATTTTAATTATATATTTATTATTTTTTGAATTATATTATTATTATAAATATGTATATACAACCCTTATGCGATATATATAATATATAGTATATATAATATAGTTCTTAATAAATATTTTCAGATTCCCATTGAAAATCAATCGCTAGAGTTCAAGCTTCTCTCTGCTGGCATTTAAAGAGTTGACTAAATTGGATAATCGTTTTCATTTTATAAATATAAATATAAATATATATATATATATATATATATATATATATTTATATATACACGACTGAATCAAAGTTTTCAGTTACAAATTTGGAAAGAAAGGAGCAGCGAGAAGCATTCATTCACAGTGACTAAATGGTAAAGCGTAATCGCGCTCAACTTTTCCCTCTTACTCTCGGCGTGATAAATGATTGTCATAAATAAATGTGCACGGTTTTCGAGCAAGGCCCGAGCCTGTGGAAATTGATGTTTAAGACTTTTTATCGCACGATTTTGTAAGCGGCGCGACTTGAGCCCATTACAGAGCGGTCGGAGCGACCCATCGCCGCAGCTCCCCCTGCGCCCCCGTGCACCCACAACTGACCGAAAACACATTAATCACAAATCGACAAAGCAAAAATTCAAAACCAAGGCCATTTGTAGTGCGCACTTAGTTGGAGTCCAGCTGCCAAAGCCAACTGCTGGCACCGCTGCAATGAGCAACTTCAATTAAAATACCAAACGAAACAAGATATAGTGCTTGAGTGGGGGTAGGCTCTACTTAGAGTTAGCCTGAACACTGTGCACACATATTTATAGAGACTTGCAGTCAGAGAATGCCTAGGAGCAGCTGATAAAGCTCCAATATAACAGAAAGAATGATGTAACTCGAAATTTAGATGTATAACATTGATGAAATTTTTGGGTAATTTTCATAGTGTCTTAGTATGAGTGCATACAAAATTTCATGAGATTACAATGTGAGTTAAACATTTTATATATGAAATGTATGAAGTATGAGAGAACTATAGAAGACAAAAAAATAATATGCAGCATACAGCTTTCGCAAGAATATGAACTTTGATGTTCCTCGGTATTTAAGTGAATATTTAGTCAATATTTCGTGTTTATAAAAAATGGAGTTGTGATACGGTCTAAAAATATTTATTTTCTAGTGTCTTAGGTATAAATGAGTGCGTGGCTCAAATTTTAAGTATTTAACTTCTGCAGTCTACGAGATATTTGATTTTAAGCGCATAAATCAACTGACTGACTCAGCTGATAATGACTTACAAGAATGCCTAGCCCAACCAACTAACTACCAGCAACAAATATGCCCACAACTTTCAATTCTCTTAATTGAAGTTAGGGAAAACTCTGAAACGAATTCCAAAATTCATTCGAAAACTCATTCGCAGTCGCATTCATATTGCTGATAATAATTTATGATCTGGAGTTATATGCAGATATGCATATAAATGTCAGCATGTGGCAAATACATTTGCAGCGTGCACATATAATTATTTATAGGTGAAAACCAGTAGGGCGATAGCCTATAGATATATATGTGTATGTGTGTGTGTGTGTGTGTGTGTGGGTGTATTCGCACACGTGCTCTGTTGTGCTGGGAAAACAGGAAAATCATCTTCTTAATCTTAATTGCGGCACATTAGCACAATAAACCAAACGAATGGCCAGACATTATCATAAATAAAAGAGCAGGAGCCGACACGGACTCAAATACACCCCAGGATGTCCGGCCATATACAGAGGCTGTGGCATATGTGCCATTGCGGAGGCTTTTATTTTCGCATCAAGTTTTTGCTTAGCCCAGCTAAGTGCTAAAATATTATTATTATTAATAGAATGTCACAGCAGCCGCCTTGGGCGTGGCATGGCGAATATACCAAGAGAGAGAGAGAGAGAGGGGAAATAATATTAATGCATTGTTGCATGTCCCATAAAACCTAGCAACATCCCCCCGCCCCAGACCTGTTTGCAATTAGTTTTCTGCATAATTGCGAAGACAAATGCATAAAGTTTATTTATAACAGGAATTTCCTATATTTTATGAATTCTCTATGATTGAGCGCGGACAGGGGCTGAGAGCTACGTGCAAATGTTGCTTTTTGGCTCTTATTGATTTGGGCTAGCAGAAACCAACAATAACACTAAGCAACACAGGCTAAAGTGAAATGATACTATAGAAATAAATTAAAATAAAATAAATTAAAATAAAATAAATTAAAATAAAATAAAATAAAATATTATTCACATTGTTACACTCTGCTACCGAAAGTGACTATTTCCCAAGAGTAAAGTGAAATGTGTTTTTAAATATATTTCTTTTCCCTTCTCGCATTCGCCCCTTTTCAATCAATCAAAATGAGGTAAAAAATCGAATGCGGATTTCAACAGAATTTCATTCGCTCGCACATCACTTCACGGCTCTCGCACTGCAAATGAGAATAAAAGAAAAACTGTTCATTTGCTGCAGAGTGTTATTGGCAAACAGCAAATATCAGAAGGATTACGCTTTAACATACGTGCTTAAATTATGAAAAACGAGCTTTAAGAATATTTGAATAAAATCGTTTACTTTATTGTGCGGTAAAATTGATATGAAGTACAGGAAAAGGATGGCGAGTGAGAGAGAGGGAGAGAGACAATTAGAGATGGAGTGAAGGGAAAATGGAGGGAGGGAGAATGAGGAAAACAGAGAGAGTCATTGACAGATAAAGAGAGGGACAGGAAAAGAGAGAGCGACTGAAATTCAGATATAAAGTAAGAAAGAGAGAATAGAAGATTGAAAGAGGAAATTAGAAAGATAGAGATGAATAGAGAAACATATATGGCGAGCGAGATTAAGAGAAAACGAAAAGATAGAAGGAAAAATAGAGTGAGAAATGGGAAAGTGAAAAGTATATAACGAGCATATAGAAAAGAGAGTGAGAGAGAGAGAGAATAACATCCAGTTTCAAAATGAGACGGACGGACATCAGGCGGAGGAATGGCCAGCGAGTTGAAAGAAGCTATAGACGGAGGTATGAATGGAATAGGCTATCGATGATTGAGAGATCAACTTGAATTTGCGAAACATAAATCTATCTAAAAATTTAATAGACAGGCAAACTCACGGCTAAACGGACGGACGGACGGACGGACGAACGGACGGACGGACGAACGGACGAACGGACGGACGGACAGAAAAGCGATCGGACAGTTGACTGGCCAGCCCATAGCCTATAGGACAGACCTATGAAAGAGACAATTATACCAAGCAACCATCTATCAACATAAAGCATGCAAGTTATGGACACTGCCACGCCCACTTATGCCCAGTGCACACATGGCAATAAAAACCAATAAACCCTATTTACGCATGACTTCAGGGCGGATGAGATAAACAAAAATAGTTGCGCAATTATTAGAGAGCTGTGATTAGGTGATTCGGGGAGATGAGGTCATATCACGGGCGGCACGGGTGCGGCCGCAGGGGCGGGGGAAATGGAAATGCTAAGCGCATAAGTTATTGGCTTTTAACACCTTTTATTTGGGGTAAAAAAAAAAAAAGTGAGAAGGAAAAAGAAAACAAGTTGGAAGAGCGTGTGGCAATAGTGGATGGTTTTGGTCAACCTCGAAGTCACGGGGCTGTAACATGGAAAACTATTAGCATTTTCAAATTTTAAGCGGATTAAGTTCCGTAACGGACGAGCGAGTGGAAATAAGGGTGAACCGAGCCGGCCTATGTCCCAGCTGGTTCTGGCCAAGCGCAAACAAAAAACTTCAGATGAGCCTTGTCGGCTTTTGCTGAAACTCAACTAATTTGCGGGCATCCGAAAGACTACAGGAAAGAGAGAGGGAGAGGGAGAGGGAGAGGGAGAGGGAGATGGAGAGAGAGAGAGGGGTGAGAGGGGGAAATTAACCACACTAAAGCAAATAAACAAAAATATGTGAAAATACAAAAAAAAAGAGAAGAGAAGAAGAAGCAGAGGAAAATAAGTGAGAATATCTATGAATGGATGATTGAGTGTGGCGGGGTGAAGGGCTGGGGGGTGATTCGCAGAGACTGTTTACATTGCAAAAAGCATTCGAGTGCAGCGCAAACAACATCAAACAACAACAACAACAACAACAATGGACAACAGACAACGCACAGATTGGTCATGCAACGCTGGTGGCTAGGACTTTCGGTTGCACGCATTTACCAGGCGACCTCAGCGAGGTATGTTTATACGCGCTCAGCTCAAGGGAGGAGAGCATATTGGCTTGCTGTGGAACTGTCGGTATGTAGGTCAGGTTGAGAGCTGAAATTTGATAAATTAATTTATATATATATATATATATATATATATATATATATATATATATATATATATATATTTATATATTAATTATATATATATATTTATATATATATATATATATATATATATATTTATATATCATATATTAATACTTCCAGGTATACTTCAAGAATTAGAGAACAAAGAGAGAGCTGACTCAGAATATTTCTTTGTCTTTCTGCCTCTTCTTGCCTCTTTCTAGTTTCTTCTCTCACTCTGTTTCTTTCTCTATCTAGCTGCCACTCTCCCACTCGCTATGCCTGACTGTCATTATCTATTTCTCTTGCTCTCTCTTTCTCTCTCTCTCTTTCTCAGCTGTTAGCTGTCCCTCTATCATTTATAGACTTATATTATTATTTTATTTCTATTTATAGATCTATCTAAAATAATATAATCATTCGCAATAATTGCGAAAAGGGTATATCGAAACGCGCTTTGTCATGCTTACAGCTGAGTCAATGCTGACTTGTAATGCTCACAGATTACAAGTTGTACGAGCAGGCATTAGGCAGTCGGTTATGCTCAGTCAGCTGCGCTCATAGCTGAGATTATATTAAACAGTGAGTAATGCTCATCTAAAATGCTTACGAGCGCGTATCAGACAGTCAGTCAATTTCGTATATAAGCGTGTATCAAGCAGTCGGTTATGCTCATGAGGGCACATTAGGTAGTTGACACGTATGAGCGAAGCCGTCAGTCATGCTCATCTGCGGCGCTTATGAGCGCGTATTAGGCAGTCAGTGATGCTCATGAGCGCGTATCAGGCAGTCATGCAATCTCATCTCCAAAACTTATGAGCGCCTTTTAGGAAGTGCGTCTTGCTCATCTGCAGCGCTTTTGGGCCAGTTTTGGGCTGTCAGTCATGAGCGCGTATCGGGCAGTCAGTGATGCTCGTGTGCAACGCTTTACTACTTGTTTTAATACTATCAGCAGCGTTGTCAGCCGTTTCTCTTAAGCCCATAGCCACTCATTCCCCCTCTCTTGGTCTCTTTCGCCCTCTCTGCCTGGACTCGCTGCGGGCTGTTGTTGTCAATTGAATTGAATTGTTTTGCCTTTTTGCGCAAATGTGCGGCAATCAGAGAGCGGCGCGTGGGCGGTTGGCGGGGGGCGTGGTGCGTGGAGCGTGGAGCGTGAAGGCATGTTTGTTTGCCGCTTGTTTATTTGTTTGCCTGTTTGCAGTTCCTCTCGCTGTTTGCCCTCAGCCCCCGCCCATGTGACTTCCGGTATGGCCAGCGGCCGCCCATATGCACCTGGCGCCAAGTAAATTGAAATCGACACATAATCCGACATGGGCCGCCTGCCCAACACTAACTGCGACGCCCACTCACAGAGCTCTGGACTTTCTCGAAGCCAATTCCGGCAATCTTTTATGGCAGCAAACTAAAAGTTGAAATATTGATTAAAATTTCACAATATTGCATAATTTAATCATTTACTAAAGTTGCCTGCTTCACAGTCTTCTTGACATGCCCCGAGTCAAGTGTTGATGAGAGGCGGCTGAAATTTGTTCTAGGATTTGCAATATTAACTCAATATAATTGAATACGAATGAAGAGAAGTATAGCAAAAATACAAAGTTCAAAAAGTTGGCTTAGTAATGCCTTTTAATCTGGCAGAAATCAGCTTTGCACAAATTTCCGATAAGGTTAAATGAGCTCTGAGCTTCACTTGAGGAAATTCTCAAATTTGCTACATAGATTGAGCTTATATAAAATTCTGTACATCTTCAGTATTCAACTGATTTGATATCAAATATATGTCTAACTGCAATCGATTATTTATTGACTTTATACTTTATACTTTCTAATTTCCCATGCCACCTCTTATGAATCTATGAATCTATGCATATTCCATGCATACAACAGATCAATAGTTGAATAGCAATTGAATTAATTAATTTAATATGCCACTCGGGATCCCCTTCGATCTGCTCTATAAAAAAGTTTCGGTCCACTCTAAACTGGCTTCAGAATCAAAGCAACTTTCAAACTGCAAGACAATTGCTTCTTTAATGTTACAGTTCACTTTTTGCACTACTTTTAGCGTACGAGTTTAGTATAGGAGAATGAGCATAGAGAGAGCCATCATATAGAGACCGATCAAATAGAGGACGATCATAGGGAGAGCAATAATAGGAAGAGCGATCATAGGAAGAGCGCTTATATATAGAGCGAACATATGGAGAGTGCTTATAGGATGCGTAATAATAGAGAGAGCGAAAAATGGGAAGTTCCAACCGCGGACTCACACAGCCGACAGCGATACTCTGTTTAATATATATAGCATATGTGTATTATTATTATTTTATATGATATATATTATATTAAATATTATTATTCTTATATGTAATATGTAAAAAAGTAGCAATTAACACTAAATTTCTTAGCATATCAATATCAGCTCCAGCTGCAGCTGCTGCTCTTTAAAGTGATAATCAGTTAATTTATATTAAATATATATGCACATATATATAATATAATAAAATTCCTTTTATTTTTATTTTTATTTTGATTTTTATTTTCAAATCAGGCGATAGCCAACAAACTCACTTCGCTTCAAGTTAAGCTGCATCAAAAAGCTCGCCTTCTTCGCTTTGATCCCATGCAAAGAGCTTTTACGTAAAGATCGTCAAGTTTTGCTTCATAGTCCCGTTATATTCGCATTATATTCTTTGAGAATAACTCTCGCTCTCTCCTTATAGCACAGCAAAATTTAAGAATTTCAATTTTTTCATTGAATGAAGAAATATGCAAATTCAATTCAATTGAAAATAACACATAGACAGTATAATTAGCTAATTCGTTCCACATAATATATCAAAAGTCTAGGAAATTATTTAGAAATTTTTAAATTAATATTCTGACAGCTTTTCGTGGGCCATAAACATTTATTCCGTTACGTATTTTGTCTGCTTTTTGATGCTCTTTTGCACAGCCAGCAAAAATGCTCAATTCACTTCTATTTTCTTCTTTTTCTTTTTTTTTAATTCTCGACCTTTGGACGCTGCGGCATAATAAAGCTCAAATTGTGAACGTTTCGCTGTTGTTACTCCAGCAGCAACAGCAACAACAGCAACAACAATAGAAAAATGCTGACAAACCGTGCGCTGTCTTCGTGGCAACAGTTGCCTCCATCTCAGGTTAACCCATGACGGCTGGGCGCGTGGGTTGAGGGCAGCGCGAATCTGTTTGGTTTTAATTACACGCAAGTCTGATCCACAGTGCCTGCTGTATTTTGATACTTCGCCGCTAAAAACATGTATGAACCGGCAGTGCCTTGCGCTGCGAACATGTTGCAAGCTACCCCTTCGAACATCGTCTTGACTGGGGAAATGTCAGGCAAGCAAAGCCAGTCGAACCTTTTGTCCAAGCAGAGACTGAAGAAATCTTTAGACTATAAAGTATATAATTTTTAAAAATTGTATATTATAGAATATTAAAACTAAAGTTTGAATAAATGTTATATTTAATCAAACCACTTGCGATCGCTATGCACAAGCCAGCCATTGCCCCTTTAATTCACTGCTTGAATTCGCCGCGAAACGAACCTTGGCCGCATGACAGTTGAGAGAGCACAACCGATGCGACGTCGCGAACATTGGCACGACTGATGCGACTGGCGACACTGGCTCGGCCGCACACGAAGCTTTGCCGAAAGGCGAACCGAACAAATAACGGTAATCGGCAGCACGCGCTCAGCACAAAAGTGTTTAGTAGAAAGTGAACTCTTGCACAAAGCGGACACAGCGAACGTAACGCGCGCGTATACAACGTTAACGGTGCAAGCTACAGTTAAAGATACCGTTACTCGAGCAGCCTTTTATGCGTGCGATTTCTCGTGTGCGCGAGTGAGTGAGGAGTTGTGAACTTGTGTGTCTATGGCTACAGCCACTGAGATGTTTAACGGAATCAACCAAGTACAATGGTCGCAATAGAATAGATATATTGAATAACTGTTGACTGAAAGTGATGCTTAAAAAGTGCAAGTGGCACCTGTAAAAAAAGGTAATAAATATTTATATGACAGTGCAAAGACTCACAATATGAGCATATATAGTTGCTTATATATATGTATGTATATATATATATATATATATATATATATATATTTGTCGATTTATGAATGTCCTCTTGATTTCTGGCAAGTCTCCTGACACTGAATATCACATTAAGGAATATAAACGTGTACGTGCTAAAGAGACAAAACCAGCCAAGCAGCCAAGTAGCTAGGCCTCTGTCTCTCTTCCTCTCTCTACCTCTCGCACTCTGTCTCACTGTCTGTCTGTCTGTCTGACAGCCTACCAGTGTTTACATTTTATATTTTATGAGATAATATCGCCCAACACCAACAGCCAGCAATGTGCATTCCTTGGCCACATTTACTGTTGCCAAATAAATACAGCAACAATAACTGTGGCAATAAAAAGACGCGACCGTCTTTTGCACTGAGGCTCAGACGCCAGCCGCAAACTTGGCCAACAGACGTTGTAACCAAACCAATTTTCATTGTTTTGCGCTGGCTTAAGGCGGCGAATTGTGTTGCTCGAACGGGAATTTCCATTCAAGACGCAAAAATTGTTGTGCGAATGCCAAAACTGGCGAACAGCAAAAAAAAAATAAATAAAATAAAAATAAGAAAAATAAAAATAAATAAAAGGCACGAAAAGGAAGCTAAACTGTGCGAAGTGCGAATAAACACATGCGTCGACGTGTGAAAAAGAAAATCAACTAAGACAGAGTGCGCTCGGCGAGAGAGTGAACGACTTACAGTTACCTTCTAAGGCAAATGAACACAGAGTTGAAGCTGCGAATGAACACAGAGATAGTATTTTAGTGGAGAGTGAAAGGCTTGGAATTACCCTATATTTCACGCTCAGATAACTATATTCCATATATTTCTTATGAAAATTTAATCCCAGCTTTACTTTTGCGAGTCTTCATGGGTTTTGCATAGATAGAAACTAAATTTAAATTTCATTTAATTTAAATTTAATTTAATTCAAATTTCAATTAATTCAAATTTTATTGTTTTTATGAAGTTCTAAAAATTCTGTTGATTTTCTATTATGAGAAAGGAAATAGAGTTATGGAGATAGCTGCCAAACTATAGTTAAGAAAATCTTAAAAATATGCTCAGATAACTCATGTTGGTTATCGATTAAGATCGATTTTTTAGTAATTATCTTAGAGCTAGGTGTGAGGTACTCAGATCTACCTGTTTATAGCAGAAAGCTGAAAGACAGACAGAACTGATTGACGTATGAACAGGGGTAAACTGACCCCCATCAAGCATGTGTATTGGTCTTTGGTCTCAGCTCCTTCGGCCTACCTACATTTCAGCACAGACATTATACCCTTTTATATGAGGGTTGAGGGTATAAAAAGAAAGGAGCCACGCAATAGGCGGCTATGTCTCGGCTTGGATATTACATGTGCTGCGAGGAGTTTTATTCAATTCCAAGATGCCAATGGAGACCTCGGGCAAAGGATGTTTGGTCGGAAAAATGGGCAAAAGGAAATATTTTTGGTTGCAGACTCTAATAGCGCCGACACACACAGAGAGAGTGAGAGACAGAGAGAGAGAGAGAGAGAGAGAGGGAGACGCATGCGGGGACAATTGCCAGAGTTAGATATTTCCATTATGCCCTATGTGGAATTTGGGGAATTCGAGCAAAATGCTTTGAGGAAGCGCACAAAATAATCCTTAATTATTATGAGAAGCAGCAAAAATTTCGCAATGCATTGCATAAATATGTCGCTGGCAGCTGTCGGCATTAGCATTAATGTGAGCACCCGATTAGTCGACTCAATTTCGTTTCCAGGAGCCTAAACCACATTAACGGCCCATCGAGTGGGCGCTCGCCTGGGAGGCACGTTCCGGCTAGCTGTCCGCTTAATGCAATTGATTTGTGTTGACACGTTTTTATTGTTTCACTGTCGACTGTCTTATGCCCAGTTTTAATTCCATTAGCCCAATCTTATGTATGGCATAGAGCTGTCTCAATCCCAGGCGCTCGTGCGCTCGCCTTTGTTTCGTACATCTCCTGGCACAGAAATTGATTGATAATCAATTGAGAGGATTTTCTTGCGCCTACAGCGGGCGCACGCCTTCTGCTTTTGCTTTTGCTCTGGCTGTAGTCGTAGTCGTAGTCGTAGCTATGCTCGCTCAAAGGCAAGCGGAGTCTATTGGTTTGACTAGTGAAGTTGGGTTCTCGAGGCTTATGAGAAAGTTCTCTATAAATGCAAGTCTCTGGGACTGGAACTATCTTGAGATTTACTTGTGCCTCCTCCTTTCTCTCTGTTGACTCTTCTCTTTCTCTCTCACTTCGAACGCAGTCAACGAGCATCGCAAAGTCGGTCGCGGCCGACTGAACTGTTCTTACTTGAACTGCCTGCGGTTTGGACTTGCTGCTAACATGATACGCTTTAATCTGGTCAAGACAGCAAAGCAAAAAAATAAAAAGAAATAAGAAGAGAGAAAGCATATTGCAATGGTGCGTATGGGTTGGTCATGCCACAAGTTGTTTTCTGTTCTGGTTGCTGCTTCTTGGGTTTCGGATTGGAGCTGGGATGGGGCTGGGGCTGGGGCTGGGGCTGGGGCTTGGCTGTTTCTTCCTGTTGCTCTGCCAGTTTTCTTTCGTGCCGCATTAAGTGCTTTAAGTAATTTATAAACGCCTTTTGCGAGGCACAACACAAAGGCAATAACAACTATATTGGATTGGTTTTTTGTTCTTTCTTCTTATACTTTTTTTCTTTTTTGTTTTTTTTATTTTGTTCGCTTTTTTCATCGACTGCTTAAGCTGCCCTTTACTATCTGCCTTGTAATTGTTGTGGCTTTGTTGTCGGCCGTCAAGAGTTTTATTTGTATATGTGTTAATCTAATGCGATTAGTCAGTTAACTAGCAGCATATGCTCAACCACTAAACATCTACAATTTCGGAAGTAGCACAACGAATTTCTACACGCATCGGATTCATTGAGAGCGAGGGCGACTCACTTCAATTTGACAGCCCATCGGAGGTTCATCTTTGGCTAAGATGGGAGCTTTACTTTAATAGAGTAGGCAAAACTCATTGAGCATGGAAAAATCACTTTATTTGCCTATGTTCTGTCATTTCTTAGATTGCCATTCTTCCTGTCTGCACTCTATATAGGAATCTCTGGAACTACGAAAGCTAGAGCTGTACATTTTTAAATATTTATTGGAATTTATTTTAGGCAACGAAAAACTATTATTTTTATTTTACTCTCCTTTCTTTTCTCGTATATCGATAAATATCGAAACATTAAATTGCTTTTATAGGCATAAATTGAATATTATTAAACTAAGCATGGAAATAGCACTTGCATCGCTCACAGCTATATATTTACTTATATATTATATAATATATAATATACAAATATATATATATATATTATATTTCATTTTAAATATATATATTAAAGTAGTACAGTCTTCATATTTTGCACATTTATAAATTCGGTTGATGTGTTGAAAAATTCATTAAGATCTGACAGCGAGAAGCTGAGTTCAATCAGACTATTTCTCCGGGGAGGAGGGGCGATGAGCGAGCTTCGCAGCTGCTGGCAATGCACATGCACATGTAAACAAGAATCCTTTAGGACGACTCCCTCTAACAGTCTGACAATATAAATAGTCTGACTTGGCTTTTGGCCCTACTACAACTCGGCTGTAGTTGTAATAATATTTTTAATTAAATTTCATGCTGACTTTTGAATGTCTTTGAGACATTTGTTGTTGTGCAAGAGCATGATGGGCATTTATTTTGTAGCCATTTCCAAAGGGAGCAGGAAGTTAGGCAAATGTCGGCTGCCAGTGGCAGGAATAATGTCGACAGAGTTGCCTGTCATTATTTGTAATATTTGTTAAAGCTGAGCGGCATACTTAGAGGCTGTGCCCGAAGAATAAGAATAATTTGGCTAAAAAGCAGAAAGCAGGCAACGGCAGTGGCACTTGGTCGGCAGCTGTTGGCTTAGCTCTGCTGCGTCTATTTTTGGTAATGCTTAAGAAGGTAGCAGCAGCTGGAGCGTTTTCATTTTGAACTTCTTGGGCGAGACAAAACAAGTTATTTACTTGCAAATTGTTGGCTATGAACATTTATAGCCTGTTGCCCAATTTGCTGGCTTATAAAACTGGATATGGCCGGACTTTAAGCTGGAGCCGTCAGTCGCTTAAGCACGCACACAGTTTTAGCCAATTTTTCAGCATTTCTGTGTGTTTTTCCCACTAATTATGCGTATTTTCTCCGCTGACAGCTTCTAGGCCAGGCATTTTCTATGCTGCGAAACTTTTCGCCTTCAACAAATCTTTGCCGGGGAGCGTTTTTATTTTCCCAGGCCAGCTGACGGATTGGCAGACAACTTTTCCATTTCGTTAGCTTCGACTACACACACATAACTATATATATATATGTAAATTGTGTTTTATTATTGAAATGTGTTTTTGCGCTCTCTTTTGTTGCATACTTTTTGGCTCCATTCAAATGTTGCTTTAATTTATGAAATTTGCGTTCTGTTCCCAGCTTTTGTTGCCACACTCCATTGTTGCAGGAAATCGTCTCGAAATAGTTCTGTTTGCATTTAGATTATTTTTCCAGCATATATTTCCATAGCCCAGAAATAAGCCTCAACGAGTGCTATTTAACCTTTTTTTTTTCTTCTTCTTCGTCCTGTTGCTGTGACCGAATTGCTGCCATTGTGAAACCGAAAAGGTTTGAATGGCAAACCGAAATATAAACACAAATGCGCACCGTCATTTCCTTTTAGAGTTCTCTTTTAACTGAAATGTATAAAATTTTGTACAGATTTTCGTGTGCTTAAGAAGCTATTGACCTTTGCCAACAACATTTGATAAAAACTGAAAGAAAACTTTAAGTGTGAATTACTTTAATATTTTTTTTGTTAATAATGTAGCTTATGAGAAGCTTTGTATTTGAAAATAATGAAGTCAAGTCAAGTATTAACCTTTTATAGCCCGAGCTTATTGAAACCATAAATAAGATTAGAGGTATTTGGAACTATATTAGTTGGGCGGCAAAAGCTACACCTCAGAATGTTTAGAGTCTTCAAAGTATAGAAAGGAATATACATATGTAATTTTTTTTTTTTCCAAAAATATTTTACATTTTATTTAAACAGGCTTTTTACTACCTAATTGGCAGCTAAACAAGTTGAACATTACATATGTAATTCAAAATATATTCCAGTTGGAATGTATTTTGTTATAGATATATAATATATATACATTTCATATATACATTTCAATTGAACAATATTATTTTTTCATGAAAATATACATTAAAGTAAAATATATTATGACTGGGATATATGTTGCTTAAAATTCACATATGTTTATAAATTTTAATTACTAACTTATTTTAATTGGAATATAGTCTGTTTGAAGACTCCAATCAGAATAGTTCCTTAAACTGAATCTATGCCTGCTCTTAAAAAATATAGTTCCTTAAATCTGAGCAATCTTTCTGTCTCTCTTCATTCTGATATTTCCTTTCATCTTGCTCGAATCCAACACAGAAAACTTATGAGTCTGAACCTCGCCCTATTATTACATTTTGCCTGTTTGAATAAAAAAAAAAAAAAAAAAAGAACCTCGCCCTATAATATATGCTATATAAATACATATATCTATATACATATATTTATTTATAAGCCGAATAGATCTCCTGATCTAGATCTTTCTGATCAAGAATATATATAATGAGTGCTTTCTGCCATTTTCAATTTTACATATCCCATTTTCATTTAGATTAAAATAAGATATATTTTATTTTATATATGTATATAAATAAAAAATAAATAATAATAATATATATAAAATATATACATAAATATTTATACGTGTTTGCGTAGTAAAATGCTAAGGTCAAACGATAAGCTGCGCAGCTATGCAAAAATGCCAATTTCAGTGAGTTTGCCTAGAGGAAGCACAAAGAAGGCAGAAATTGTTGCTCATATAGCTAGAAAAAGGCATTTATGTAGGCATGTCTACGCCTGTGTATCTAGAAGCGGCATAGCATGTGAATACCTATGTATATATAATCGTAAACAGGTCTAAAATATATCCTAAAATATATCTAAAATATATATAAATTGACAAGAAAGAAATTCTTAAATAGACCAGGAAAGTTGTGAGTAGCTTAAAGTCGCGAGGCGAAACAAAAATAATTTTGTAATATTAAATGAAATGAGATAAGAGCTCGTCCATAGTAAGAGAGAGAGAGAGAGAGAGAGAGAGAGAGAGAGAGAGTGAGAGAGAGAGAGAGAGGGAGATGTATATATGTAATAAACATTCTTATTATTATCTCTTGGCTGGCAGCCTTGAGTCGCGCTCGAGCCAAAGCTGCTTCGTGTGCATTGAGTTGAAATGAAATTAAATTCAACTTAAATTCGAGGCGTGCTACAAACTTGTGTACAGCGCGTATTATTTATTGGCTGCGTGTGCGGCTGTCCCAGTCTCGACTCCAGGTAACTCCGAGTCGTAATTATTAATATGCGAAATTGCCGTTAATTAAGATTCTGTTGCCCACGGAGTGTTCATTAGTTGGGCTGAAGTGCGTGTAACTGAGCTACGTATGACAATTTAGCAAGATAGTTGTCAGAAGTCTGTGGGGCACAAACTTCTAATTTCATTAGAGCTATCTCTGGCAGGGTCTGCCTCACGTTACATGCCTTCCCCCCACTGTAACGAAAATCAGCCATCGATGTCGAAACTTTCAACTTGTGTGGCCATTAGCTGTGCCGGAAGCGCCGCACACATACAATTTATTTTATCGATGCGGCAATAAAACAAACGTTCAATATATGGAGCACAAAGAGTCGCCAGAAATTGGACCAGCCTTTCGCTTTGGCACAAAATCAAAAGCAATAGAAGCATTAAGATTTACTGATATAATTTGTACGCACTCAAGCGTCATTAAGGCGGCTCGCAGAGTACACAAAGACAACATGTAGCAAGTGAGAGTGCGCCGGGTATATATAGATGTTAACGACTAGGAGATACCCTGCAACGTCTAATTGAATTTCCCATATCAAAACTTGTAGCTCAATTACTATTTTTCACAAGGAGACCAAAGCTCTATAAGATTTCAAAATATAAAAAAAGTTTCGAGTCGATATACGTATTATCGCAAATATAAATTGAATTAAGCTTAAGCTCTGCGTGGCATAGTCAAGTCAACCTATGCACACAGGAGCACAGACGAGCGCAAGGACGTAGATTGACAAGACTCAGGCTCAGGTCGGGAAAGTGTGGCGAAAGCTGACCACAAAACCAATTTACCCCCTGCGTATGGCCTGACGGCCGACAGCATAAAAAATCGAGCTGAAATGTATATTAGTAAAAGTTTTGCCACATAGCACAGCGTGTACTGTGGAAAAAGAAACTTATAATTGAATATTAAGACACTTTGGCGTTTAATGTGGTAATTATAGTTAATAGCAGCAAGCAAGTCAACGTAGAACGGGGGAGGGAAAAAAAATAAAGAAAAGAAAAGAAAGCCCAGTTACAAGCAGCAACATGGCCGCCAAACAGGGAAACAAAGTCGTTGGTATGGCCAAGAGCTATTCATGCATTGTGAGCGGCACAAGGGTCCTACGACGTGTCTGGCGCCTGACCCCAGCGGGCAAAGCATTTAGCTAACGCCTAAGTAGCAAAGCAAGCAACAGCTTTTGTGCCACACACACACACACACACACACACGCACACATGGAGGGAAAGTTTATGAAAACTACTATAACAAAAGCGAGAAAGGAGAGCAGGAAAAGCGTTTAACAAGTGCCGCTGACAACCAGTACAAAGTCTTGCACAAAGTTTTCACGTTTCTGAATTCATCACGTGGCATGCGAGTTGCCAGTTGCGAGTTGTTTGCCTAAGCAAGATAGCCGCAAGGCTACTCCTGAGTGTGTCCCCATACGGAGCAACTGCGATTGAAATTTCAATTAATTAACTCACAGCAAGTGCATGAATTCATGAGAGGCGCATTAAATTAGTTGCCATCTTCAATACATTTGAGCTTGTGTAGCAAGAGGCTCGAAATTTGATATCTTGACTCGACTCGACTGGAATGATTACAGCTTTTGTTGACTCAAAATTTGATTACGTAGACTTGGGTGGTAATAATGTGTGTATATGTTGTATTGAAGGATTAATAATTTGATTTAATAATAATAAAAATAATATAATATAATATATTAAGTATAATTATGCGATATAAATAAAAAATAGAATAATCTAATAATAATATAATATAAAAAATATAATAATAATATAATATTGTGAGGTAGACTAAAAAAAATTTAAAATAAAAAAAAAATGTAAATTAGTTTACATTAATCCTTATATTATAATCTATGATATGACATATGATTACTTTTCTACATATGATTAATTTATGATTGCTTTAAATATGATAGCTTTTATATTATTATTCGGTGTCCAGTAGTAGAGTGTAGTAGAAAATGGAATCAAGAACACAAAATACTTGTGTTGCTGTTCCAAAGTTGTTTTGCCTTCATTCAGGACTTTGCTTGAATAAATTTAAAAATGTAAAATACCCAAAACATTTTGGTAAAAGCTTAAAATTGCAAGTTATCATGTTTAATTTCTTGAAAGAATTATTAAGGCTTAAAAAAACGACTCTGTTAAGGTCTAAATTGCAGCAATAAAATTATTGAATATACATTTTTACTAAACAAAAAAAAATAAATAAAATAAATAAATAAATAAAGTCATGGTAAATTCAATAAAATTAAGTTTGAAATCAATATAATTTTTTAATAAATGTAAAGAAATTCCTATATTGAGACGTGCCTCAAAATTGTTCTAGAATACAAAAAAAAAAAGAAAAAAAAAAATACTGTAGTTCAAATAAGTCGTAGTTCATTAATAAGTAAAGTAATATTCAACGAATTGAATCTGATAAATTTAGCAGTCTTAGCTTATATATAAAATTAAATAATAAATATATATTGTAATAAATAATAAACTTTCGCAGCGTGGCTAATCAAAAAGAGTGCGAAATCATGCAGAAATTTAAAGCCATAAGCATCAAGTCTCATATATGCGAATTTAAGCTTACTTTAAAGATTTCATTTCGCTGCTCTTTCAGTCGTTCTCTCCCTCTCTCTTCTTTTCTCTGTCTTTCTTTCTCTCGGTATGGTCTATTGATATGTAAAGCCAATCTGACAAGCTGATCTACAAGTTGTTCGTCAAGCTAAACAGTTTCCTTGCCAAACACAATTTGTCAAGTGTCACTGTGTGTCGTGCACTTTGAGCTCGAGCTGTCGCTGTGGCTGTAAACAAAAGGTGAACATTGTCTAACTGTCTGGGCGTGACACTTACCTATCCGCCTGCCCGCCAGTCCGCCCGCCCGCTCACTCGCTGTCAGGTGTGACAGGTGCGCGGTTATTGTGCAGGCCATGTAAATTACAGAGTCCTCGGGGCATTTCTTGCCATTGGCCATTTGTAAGGAATCGTTGAGGAACTCCGTCACACACTACGCTACTTGACGACAAGGCCAGTCTGCCTGTCACTGAAAATTAATGAGTTGAATATAATAATTACACTGTCTGCTCAGCCTGACCTGACCTGACTGGCCCTCCTATCAAAGGGCCTTGCGTACTACTTAACCAGTCACTCAAGGTTTCTGATAAACAATTAATTAAATTAACTCCACAATATTTTTTATTTATAGCCCGAAACCTATTGAATATGATTTTTGGCTTAATTGTTTAATTCCAGTGAAACAGACTGAAAGAGGTTCGTAGGAAACATTGAATTAGGTTGAAATATATATCAAAATTGACTTGACTTTATTTAGCTATTGTCGTTCAAGCATTTGCAAAAAATATAATAAATAATATATAAATGAAAAAATAAACAAAATATATGTGAATAATAAATAATAGATAATAAATAATATCCAGTAAAAAAATAAAGAATAAAAAATAAATAATAAATAGAAAATAAAATAATAAATAATAAATAAAAAATCTTGAAATTCAGAAGTTTTCGTCTATTTTATAGCTCTTCAGATCTACTCGTTTAGTGGAAAGACTTACTTAAGGGCTTTTGCACTTTTGCACTGAAATGAAAAAAAATCCAAGGGGCAGGGTAACTTTTAGTCATTTCTTCTCGTTTCAGAGCACATCTAATTGCTAAGTCATCTTATTTCAACCATAATAAGAGTTGGCTTATTTAAAAAACATGCCGTATTGCTCAACTTCATTTATTATATATTTTAAAGAATTTTTAAATACTTAAAATATTTTCATTTTTTCTATTATTAAACTATTTTTAAATAACAAATATTTATGCTCATTCAAAGCGTTTTGAGCTTGCTAAACAAAAATAAATTCTTTGCTTTGTCATAAATTTAAAAAAAAAGTATTTTTTATCTTTTTTGTTATGAATTTTTTTTATTCGGTTTTTGTGTGATTTATGGTTTTCTCTGTTGTATTTTCTGGTAAAAGTGTCATTCAATAACTTTTTTTTTGCTATTGCGGAGGTCAGCAGGTTGTCAAACAACGAATTGGTCAAATGGCTAGAGCAATTTAGATCCACATTTGAATAGAGTTACATTTATATTTAAATAATATTTGCTCTGCTTCATGCACGTATCTAGATATATTTTTTATTTAAAGTCAATATTAGTAAAAACTAATTGAGAATCGATGAAAGTGCAACAGTTAAAGTAAGTTTAGCAAGCGAAATGTAGACTCACAGCGCTGGGTGACCAGAAAATTGTTTTCTGAGAAGATAAAATGGAATATGAAGTGGAAATATTTTTATGATAAGATATATAAGATAATGAAATATATTATGAGAACAACTGAGTTTTTTGGTGCCATATTGAGTATTTGTAATATGATTAAAGGCGATTGGATTAACTTGACTTATTCTTCTCAAAGACAATGATTTTTTAGCTTATTATATATATATTATATATTATTATATATTATAATTATATTATTATATATTATAATTATATTATTATATATTATAATTATATTATATATATATCTGTTATCTCGTATCATATTAGAAAATACTTTTCTTACTTTTATTTTTTCTTATTAATTTTATTTCTATCAACTCTAAGAGGGAACAACTCATAAGCTTCAAGCTCAGCGTCAGCACATTGAAAATCTTTGTTAAATTATAAATTTTATCTTACTTACCTTCATGCTATAATAAGTAAGAATATTACAGTCAACCGTTATTGACTGCATTATACTCTTTCAATAATACTAATAATTCAAGAAATTTAAGTAATTTCATGTGAGCTTCAAGCTCCTCTCTCTTAATAGTCTTTGGCTCATACAGAGTATACTTATATACACCTTTCACTTCGTAAGCGAGTATCAAAATCCACGCAAAGTTTCTTCTGCGTGGCCTTTGACGTGAAAAAGCACAGCAAAAGTTGCTGAGTGAAATTTCAACTATGAATCTGCCTTATTTATGCCAGCATGAAAGTGTCCAACGTATGTTGTCTGCAGCGCAGCATATTCATAATGAGGTATAGCAAAAAGCTTTGCCAAGCAGGAAATTGTACGAGGATAAAGGATAATTGATTTGGGCGGACAGCATAAAGAGAAGAGATCTCGGGTTACTGCGATGCTGGAGCAGAGTGTAAATGTGTAAGGCGAGGTCAAAGGCTTGTCCAGTTAATTATAGCCAAGTTATTATTATTTTGCCATAACAGAAATGGCTCTATGGCTGAAGCTTAAACTAAGTCATTCACTTTATGGAAGTCTTTAATAAATATGCAGCATCTCGCTTGGCTCAGCAAATTTCATGATATGGCAATGTGTGTGCGTGTGTGTGTGTGTGTGTGTGTGTGTGTGTGTGTGTGTGTGTGTGTGTGTGTGTGCGTGTCTCTTGGCTACAAAACTTTACAGACTCAGTACTCAGAAATAAAGTATGTAAAAGGCATCTGCCTCTCCCTCTCTTCACTTCTCTTCACCACTCTCTCTGTGTCAGCTCGATGGCATCTCTCTATGGCATATGGCGACAGCAGCAGATAACCTTTTGAGCCAGCCAAATACTTGAAAATCTGTTGCACTGCTGCGTGCGCACATTCGTTTGGAAAATTTTAATAATCTTTTATCAGTTCTTTTATATTAAAAAGTTCTTAGACTCGAGGCACATATACATATTTACATATATCTGTGTATGTATTAGGCTTGTCAGCGTGGCACGCATTGTCGCCAATGCGGCTTGACTTGCTGAACTTTGAACTTTCAACCTTAGCTGCGATGAACGGCATTTGGAATCGCTTCGATATCGCTCGCCAGGAGCTGCAGGAGCCCGCATTAGTTGCTGCTAATGCATTCATAGGCTGCTGCACAGCACAGCACAAACCTGTCTCAACGTGATTGCAGCCGAGCATGAAATGAGCTCTGCTCTGCTTATTTATTGTCCCTGCCAGACTGAGGCAACAACTTTCTGCTAATTACGCTCTGTCATGTTAGCTGAAAATGAGTATATTGCTTGAGAGAGAGAGAGAGACTCTTGAGTCGCGTCAGATGAGATTTGCCGACTTGATATAGAGACTCGTCGGTTAGTTAAACTCAAGTTAAACTTGACTAAATGCAGCAGTTCTTGTATCGTGAACGAGTATCAGGCAGTCCATACTCCCCAAGTGTAGAAGAGACAGATTAAAACTCAACTGCTTAAATCGAATCTGAGCCGAGCTCCAGCGAATAGCTGTTCCACTTTACTCAGTGATTTTTTTTTTTAGTTTTGTGTGTGTTGTGCGTGGGGTGGGAGGGGTTTGAACTTGTTTGCCATTTGTTTGTCTAGTTTACAATGCAATTAACCCATTTTAAAGTTTCGGTTGTCGGCCACAGCAAACTGACTGACAAAAGACTTGGCTTTGCCCTTCCGTCTGTTTCTGTTTCGCCTTTATCCACGTCCACGTCCACATCCACGCCCCCCTTTCCGCTGGGGCTCATCCTGTGTCAGCTGTGGCTGCTGGCAGAAAATCAGTTTAACCAGCAAAAACTAATTGCGCAGGCAACTTGTAGCTGGAAATTATACCGCAAAGTGCAATTTATATGGCCAAAAGGAGCGGCAAACGGAACTTGGCCAAAAGCGAAAGTCACCAAATAGCTTAGGTTAGACAGCAAATGACTTGAACGAAAATTCTAAAACTGCAACTGCAATTGCAATCGCACGTAAAATGCTAACGAGCAGCACTTAGAGACGGCGCAACGACGACCAGTTGAGAATATTCATGCCAGGGAAATGGAAATAAATCAGTTGAGCGATAGAGGCGACAAATGCTCTAGCGGAGCATCTCAACTAAATTTGTAAAGGCAGAAATCAAAGTCAAGATCTCGGCTACGGCAATAAGTCCAGCGACTGCCCTGTCAGCCTGCATCATAAATTAAAGCTGAGAGAAAATTACGCGCACAGCGTGTGGCCAAAGATGTGTAGCATGTAAGAAGAAGCAATGCTATCTAAAGGAACTAGCACGACTAGGAGATACCTGTACGCCAACATAGAGATGACCTTAGAGGCATATATATGTATCAAAGTTGCCCAAGAAAGGACTGAATGAACTCTGATTTTAGATTTGCAATTTTAATGCAATGAATGTGGTAGGAAAAGGTATTTGTGTACCAAAATTCAAGGCTGTATCGTCTAATGGAAGATTTTTACAAGCTCTGCTGAACTATGAAAAAGTATTCTAAATATGAAAATATTTAAATTCATTAAAATTAATATTGGGAATAGCAAATTAGAAGCATGCTTTTTAGCCAGCTCTATCGATATTTATCTTGAATATGAATATGAGTTATCGTAAGAAAGCTTACATTTCTAACAGCAGTCATCATATAAGATTATTTAAACTAAATTTGAAGTCCTTAGCTTTTGTAGTTCCCGAGATATGCTTGAATGAGCTGCCTATGCAAACTAAAAATATATACATATTTCTTGGCATCAGCCACTGCTGCCACTGCCTGCTACATACACTCTCACAAAATCAATAAACCCCATCTTGTTCACTTAAAAAGTTATAGGGTATATAAATCTATAGGCCATGCAACCATAAAACTGATAACCTTGGCCAACAGCAACACGGAGTAATGTTGAACCGCCTAAGATGACAATGGCCAATGGCCAATGGACAATGGACGCTGGCTATTTGTAGAGCCGCCCGCTGCGCGCCTCTTTATATGGCAGACTGGACGGTTTTGTTTATGACTCTTTAGCACCATGTGATAAAAGCTTTTTCGGCCAAAAACCGTCCCGAAGACCCAGGGCCGGTAAATAAAAGCTTCTAGCTTCCTGTTGACCTCCGTTCCTGTAAAATACCTTACATCATTTTGAGTAATTACATGACCAGCATAGCTACACATACATATACTTATATATCTATATAAAACTGTATCTGTGTGTGTGTGTGGCAGCAATTCGGAGAGTTCAGAGCTGTGCAGCGTACGAAATAGATACAAATATTTTATTGCTCCTCGAGGACATGAAGCAACGCAGCACCGAGAGACGACAGACGAGAGTGAAAGCGAGCTTGGCGCTGCCTCAGGCTATCCATGGCAATAATGAATGCGATAGATAATTATATACATGATGTACTCTTAAACACAAGCGCAGTGACTTTAATGGGCTAGCCAACTGCAAGGAGCCCCTCCCCTCCCTCATAGACTGTAGACTTTTTTGTGCCTTCAGTTATATCGGCTTGGCCCAGCACGGACTAATCTAAATTTATAACTTTATTTTTTATGACTAGTCGCGTCTCGCCCGCAGCTCTCAACTTCAAGTTGCCCCAAAAAAACAAGAAGCGAATTTTATAGCTTTAAAGCAATTTTAATACCCTGTAGTAAGTGTATGTAGAAGGTAGATGTGGGAGAAGCAGTCTGGACAATGCAATGTTTATAGAAATCTCGACTGCTATAAGTGACAAAAGCTTAAAATTTGATATAATTAATTTCACATTTTTGACGTCGTGCTCTAAAAATAAAACTAAGATTCTACGACTGGAGCCAAAGTTCAATAAAACAATCAATCATAATAGGGATATGTGTGAGGAGCACACGTAAGTTCGTATATAAGTATGTACTGTAAATTGCCTTTACACACTTTCTATTCGGGCAGGGTATATGCTAGTCAGGCACATTCCAAAAGCGCAAACTTCCGTGTTTTTTGCCATTTGATTTTTTTGCGAGTCTTTTTTGTTTTTTTTTTTTGCCCTGCTCGAAAGTGATAATGAAATAATTTGAACTTTTTTGTTTGCTTATTTTTCTTGGGCTTACCCACAGCCAAGGGTCACACATGCAGTGGCCGGCTTTGGTCCTGCTGCTTGCCCATTACAAAAGGCAAACTCATTAAATTATGTAAAACTTTGTCTTTAAATATGACAGCAGACAAGAGCGGAGCATGGCAGACCCTGGTTAGGGCCGTGTGTGCATATATGAGTTTGTCCTTAAGAGCAATTCGTTATTTGACTATGAGCTTCACTGCTAAAGTTTCGTTTACTTTGGCTCTGAGTTCTGTTAGGCATTTTACTTCCCCCCAAATATGAGCTGCACAAGCTGCTTAAGTTCTCTTTAAGTTTGCTCTCTGGAGCTTATTAAAATACAAGCCTTTGAGGCGTAAATAGGCTCGTTTGATGAATGGAATGAAATTTTTGAGTGCCAATAAAACTAGAAATACTTTTGAATATTTTAACAATGATTAAAATTTTCTAAATATTTACAATTTGTTTTTGAGTTACATTTTTAATACTTCTGAAATGATGTAATTAAAAAAAAAAAGATTTAGGTTTTTTATTTTAAATTAAATTAAATTTTAAAATTCATCTTGGCATTTCTTGGTTATCAAAAAATTTGTATGAAATTGTATATTTGTAAGTATTCACAAGAGTGTATTTCAATATTTTTAAATATTGTATGAAAATATGAAAGTATTTTTTAATCTTTTTGAAGCATTTATAGATTTTTTTCCTCTAATTCCAAATAAAACAATTTGAATTTTCTTCTCATCTATTTTTAGATAATTGCAAGACTTTTCAAACATTAAATAAACAAAGCTGAGTGAATTCATCACATTAACAATTGCAAATTTCAACAGAATATAAAAGATTATTTTCCCAATTAAATGAAAACTCAATGTCGAGTGCAAAAATGATGTGAGGACTTTAAAAAAGCGAAATAACGTCAGAAGACAGCGCCAGAGTATTTTATAAACCATATCAATTACATTTGACACAACTCGAGACCACTTCAAGCAATTACGAGCAAAGGCTGCGACTGGAACAGCGACTGGGACTGCGACTGCGACTGCGTCTGCGTATGCGTTTAGCACTGGCAAGCACAAAACAATGAGAATCATTTTACGTAGCATACGTCGCGGGAATTTAGCGACTTCCTCAACGAGCCGACGCCCCCGCAAAATGAATTGTTCCATTTTGATTGTAATTAGCCTAGGATGGTTGCTACACGCGCATCGTTATGCCGATGCTGCCATTTCGAATCGAGGTAAGTAGACACAAGTTCGCTCGCTCGCTTACTCTACCCACCAGCCCCTCTCCCCGCGCACTCGCTATCGAGCTGAACAAAAGCTGCTTCATGCCACTAAAAGCATGAGTGCCCGCTGGCATTTTAGGTGAAGTTGAGGAACTGGAAGTGATGCCAGCTCTGTGCCAGAGCTTATGCATTTAACGTGTACAAGTTTATATATATATTCATATTCATAACAGTGACTAGTTGAAATACCCTGTAAAGTGATGTAATGAAAATAAATTAAATAATACCCAATAGCTAAATAAATAAATAACAAGCTGCATACTGGGTATCTCACAGTCCATCATACATTTAAAGAAGCTTAAAGTTTCTATATAGTATATTTAATCAATACATATATATTTATTTATTCGTGCATATTTTCTCATATTTATTTAGCTAATGTTAAGATCGGAATACAGGGTATCTTACAGTCAAGCATACTCTTAAAAATATGACAATTTCTATGCAATATCTGTAATATATACATATATGTATATTCGCCCATCGTTTATTTTATATATTTTAATAATATTAGTCTGAGCATACAATTTAGCATATTTAGCTAATGCTAATGCCAGCACACAGGGTATCTCAAAGTCAAGAAATAAAGCTTTCAGTTGCTTTAATATATACTCAATAATAATAAATACTTAATAACTATAATCTTAATATATAAATATATACTTTTATATGCATTTATTTATTCATTAATAGTTTCTTTAATATTTTAATTTATTTAATTTATTGCGACTATTGGGTATCTCGTAGTCCATCATTATCCTTGGCAAACTTGCAGTTTTCGCCGCTTTTCATCCGCCGCTGCCAGATTGAAGCAACGTTAGTTGCATTTATGTTTTTGCATAATAGAAAATACCCGAGCACGCATTTCGCGGAGCTATCGCGAGCATGTTTAAATGCCCACTAAATCCGTGTGGCGTGGCCCTTGAGCACGTTGCCCTAATCGCTCTGAGCCCGAGCGCGCTGCTTCAATTGAGTAAGCGTGAAAGAACATTAAAACTTCGCTTAAGCACACACACACACAAACCGAAGCTCGGACTAAAACACAGAATAAAAATGTGTGGTTAAAGAAATGTAAGACTTTCAGTTGAGAATCTCAACAAATTTGCCTGCCAGCTGCGTGCCGGCACAGCTGCCAAAATGCGATGAACTTTCAATTGGAAAGTTTATAACCGGAGCAGAACCTGCCCGAACCGGCAGCTGGATACGCCGGACAGTCGCAAATTGCAAATACTCGAAACTATGCCGAGAGAAATGCTGGTTACATTGCGCAAATAGTTTGGCTTATCTTCGGCGCAAGTTTATCTTGGGCGACGACTTTGCTTTGCTTCTATTAGCCAATGGAAAACACACACAAAATAAATTGAAAGTTCAGGTGTGTGCGACTTTAAGCATTTAAATCTGGACAGCTCGACCGACAGTTCACCTGGCCACCTGCCCCACCAGTCCACCTGCCCTAACTGGCCCGCCTGGCTGGGCTATAAAAACAAATTCACATGGCAGCGCCGTATTTTTTGCCTTAGCAACTTCTACAAAAAGCGAGCAGCCAATCGATAAATTTAAGAGCCCAACATTTGTCTCCATTATCGCAGAAATCCAAGGCAAACGCGCGTAAAACAAAACAAGTGAAGGCCATTGCCGATGGGCCTGACTGATTGCATAATGCTCGTTGGCAAGTATACTATTTGGAACTAAGCCTAGCCACGCCCTTAGCACATACGCAAGTCTAACAGTCTAGATAGATTAAGAGATAAGTTCAAGGGCTACAGATTTTCACCTACTCCAAGCTCAAGGTTTCCAAGTCTCTACCTACTTTAGTAGGCGAATTTCATTTCATTGCTCAAAAACCTATATGCCCATTCTCAGCCCATGAGCGAGCATCACTGAAAAAAAAGAAGAAATATGTGAAAACTGCGAAGCGCATAAAAGGACCATTGATGCGTGGCACAGCATGGAATTTCCAATGTTTTTTTTTTTTTCGTTTTTTGTCGTCAACCTGTAGGCGGTGGGCGTGTCTGTAACAATGGCACTGAAAAGGCGTGTACGTTGCGAAAAAAAAAAAACAAAAAAAAGTGAGCCAAAAACACACAACAATAATAGACGCACACACACACAGGGAGAGAAAACAAGTGAACAGCAGCAGTAAAGGTATATCACAGGTGGAAATGTGCTTTTGTCACTGATCATAAATTTTTGAACTAGCTGCGTGAGCTTCGCGCGCGTTCTCTATTGTTCTTGAGTGAGCAAGGGACAAGGCAATAAAACGTTGCCATTGACAACGGCAAAAATATATATGTATATATATAGAGAGAGAGAGAGAGAGAGAGAGAGAAAAGGAAGCAGATGAGCTTCCGCTGCAAATTGGCGGCATCGCCCTTAGCTGGCTTATTGAGCAGCCAAACAGCATTAGCTGAAAAGTCCTTACCGCTTACAGATTTGTGCCCGCCACAGCCACAGCCATGTGCCATGTGGCGTGACCCATTTTCCAAGTCATATTTCGCAACAGAAGCACTTAGCACACATCAGGTGACAATAGTTTATACTATTGTATTATTATCGCAGCACGAATGGAGAACTGCATCACACGTAGACCTGCCCAAAGTACAGCGGCTGCCCTCAAACACTCAGACCCAGACACAACCCATCTCTGCCTGCCTATTTGGTAGTTTTGTTTGGCATTTTAAGTGATTTCACTTAAATTTTCATAACAAAACATGAAGAGTGCGTGCTCTGCAGCTCGTGTATGCTGAGCACGATGTACAGCAACACTGGCTGAGATTGGATGAAGCTCGAGGTGAGAGGATGAACCCACAATACATGTTCTAGCTGTCATGCACACATGTATATATATCTATTTTTTATACCCTTTGCAGAGTCTGTCGTAGGGATAAACTTACTTGATTGTAGTTAAATGCACGCACATATCTCGAGAACTATTAGTGTTAGAGACTTGAAATTTGAAATGTATATTATTATTAGCTGTGCGCATTTTAATTTACACGTTTTTCTTAGATAACTCATCTGGTTTTTGTAATATTCATATATAATTGATAATTTCACCTGGTATTTTAAGGATAACTTTACAAATGCAAGAGCGGGATATATCTATTATATATTGCAAGTAATACTTTTAGATCAGATTTGAGTGTTGTTTGGAATTTGGCTCTTATATTGACTCGAGGAATATTCCTTTTCCTTAAAGTTCACACATCTCGAACTAACTAGGGCAGTCATAGCTCTCTCACAGTTGCCTACACACACAGGGTATCGGCTAGTCGTTCACTTACGCCGCCAAGCACACTTGTTTACACAGTTTTTTTTTACGGATTTCTTGCGCTGCGAAACCGCATTTTATATGTTTTGCTTTTGTAAAAATTTTTTCATAGATTTAGTTTTTTGCCATACGCACGCCCCTACAACACACATTCCATTCACACACACACACACAGAGAGAGCCATGAGAAACATGTTAGCATAGCAACGAGCGCATAGAGCATGTATATAGAGATTCAGATCCAGCAGCGAACAGGGAGCAGGCAAACTGCATGACATGTTGTACGTGTTTATATGCAGTTGCCTTGCCTTCTGTTGCTGTTGCTGTCGCTGACGACGCTGACGGCGACGGCGACGGCGACGTCGACGTCGCGACGCCTGCTTGCCATCTGTTCGCGCGCTCATCCGTCCAAATGCTGGGCTACGCCCCGCTGTGGTTGTAGTATTATATTTGCGAATCCCTTTGGGTATGTTGGCAGCAATAAATTTTCATCAGTCCTACAACTCCAGCTCCTCTACGTCCCGTTGCCGCTGCTGCTGCCGCTTTTGCTGTTGCTGTTGCTGTTGCAGCTATTTTTCCTACTTCACGCCAGCCGCGCCTCCATCACCATTAACCAGCGAACAACAACCAACGCCCAGCACTTGGGCGCTGACTAGGCCATCGGCTGGCTGGTTCCAGTTGGGATGCTGCCGCTGTGTAACAAATCTCCGGCTCAGCTGGCATGTTTTGTTGCGGCTTTTTACGAATGCGATTTGATTGTTTGTCATATTTTTACGGAATCGTTTCTATTACTGCCCTCGTGCTTTGTTTCAGGGATTTGGCTTCTTGTGCCTGCCTGCCTCCTGCGCGATAACGAAATAAACCTGATTGATTTCGAATTAATAGTGGCCTATATCAGTCTCAAACAGTATCTGGATGTGGGTATGGGTGTTGCTTTATGTTAAAATAATAAATGTATACAGCAGAGAGTTGGAGAGAGAGACAGAGAGAGAGAGAGAGAGAGAGAGAAAGAGAAAGGCAGCCATATTAATTGAAATTTCTTTCAAATTTCATTTTTGCGCAAGTTTTTCTCTGCTTGCTACACGATTTGTTGCTTCAGTTGGCGCCAATCTCGCCGCGCGAATGTCTGCAGACATACTTATTCGAATTCACTGAACACATTTAAATATTGGAGTTATTGAATACCCTGTAGAGGAGCCCATAATGTCGAGAGCGTCCCTGCCCCTATACTCCTCCACCTTTCAGTATAATTGCCAACATCTCTTTGTTTAGCTGGTCTTAAGATTATGACCTGTGGTCTAATGCAGCATAGATCATGTATTAAATAAATCGATAAAAATCGATAGGCACAAAGGTGGGCATATCTCCTAATCAGACTTAAATCTGAGATCAAAATCATAAAGTTACCATACATATTTGCTAAGAAGATAAGCTAGAAACTCAGGAATGATGGAGATATCTTTCTCTAATTTGCTAACAAAGAGAAAGACTAAAATTTTTCATTCAGCTTTCTGCTGACATTAAAAATTCCACAAGAAATGAATAGAGTTTCGGATGCCAGTCAGAAATGACCTCTTATAGCTTTTTCATGACTCGTGTCCCCACAACTGAATGAGCTAAGCCGTCTGAGTTGCAAGTTTCTTTGAGGCAGTGAGCACAAAGAGTGAAATGTTGCAACATTGAATCGAGCCGAAAAATATGCAAAAATGCGAAATCTGCTTAAGGCAAAAATCAATGGCAATTGGCAGTTGGCAATCGCAGTAATTTTCAAGCTTTTAACTTGTAGTTCTTGACGCAACTGAAGTCATTATCACGACAATAATTACCAACAGCTGCACGGCTACATTTACATTCTTAAAATGCAAATGGTTGTGTAATGACGACAGCATGAAAACGTTCTTATTGCCTCGCGGCGATAGTCTCAACTGTTGCAGCAACCGTTGAAGGAAGGCAGTTAATGGCAATTGTCTTGCGGGCGGAGTGCAGCAAGAGCGACAGCGAAGCGAGAGCCAATTAACACGTCCATTGAAAATAATATGCTGACGGCAATAATAATGCCTTAAAGAGAGCCACGCGCAGGTGAACAGATATGAGATGAAGATGAGTTAAAAAGATGCGGAGAGGTATAGAGCTATAGCTATAGGTCAACAGCTTGAGTAGCTTCAACTTGATCAACTTGTGAGAGGAAATATAAAATGGGAACACAAAAATTATTTGAAGTCATAAAAGTAACTCGATTACAATTTAATTAATGGTATTATAATGAAAGCTGCTGATCTTAAAACAGTATGAATGAATTTAATTCATGAAACTATGATTTCATGACTCCAATTCGTGAACTATATATTAATTTATAGCCAATCTGTGGTCAGGAGGGAGCGGGCTCAGCTTTAAGACTGCGAAATTTATAACAATATCGAAGTTATTACGATCCCTAATGTAGCACATATATATAGTAAAGTTAACCTTACCTATATAGAAGTTCATCATTAAGTAACAATAAAAGTCTGTGAAACTGTAGAAGAAACAGTCGAGCAGTCCATATATAATATATATGCTCCTACTACTATTGCTATACCATCTCTACCTCTTATATATCATATATGATATTGCCAAATATTTCCAAGAGTGTATAAAATATATAGAAGGTAAACGTTTATATAGTATATAGGTATGGATGGATATTGTGAGTTATGGAGTATAGAGTTAAAGAGATTATATTTACGTTAAATACAATAAATATAAAATGTATATGAATATATAATTTGAAGCTCTGCATTAACATATTGCGCAGATTTAGTAGAGTTCTCAACAATATTTATTTCAAATAATTTATTTATTTAATACTTTATTTTGATTATTTGATTCTCAATTTTGTACATATAGTTATAGTCATATATCTGTGGGTATACAGCTTATATATTTTATATATCTTCGGATTAATATCGCTAGCAAAAGCTGCTTCACAAACGTATTTTCATTGACTCTCTACGTCTTTCTCTATACATTATCTAACAGCTATGTCGATTTCAGTACGCACTAACATTTTACTCTTAAAAAGTTATGCATCATTATTTTTATTATCGATATAGATATCGATAGGGTTTCGATCGATATTTATCTATTTGCCAGTCCTTAACTTGCAGAGCTTCAAGAATAGTAGCCTTTTATCATGGAAAACGTATTAGCATTTATATCTAGTATTTCCTAAATGTATTATTTTTATAGACACATTCAATTATCATGTCTTTTTTCTGTAGCTCAAAACTGTCTCGATTTGTCAGCTGGCCAAAACCATACAAGACTGGACCCGAGTACCGAGGCTATAGTTAACCAAGCTGACAGTCACACGTGCGTCAAGGCCAAATACTCTTTTTCACAGCTCAGAAATTAAATATTTGAAATGCCAGCAAAGAGGCGCACACACACAGAGACATAGAGACACACACACACATGCACACATAGACAGGCTGGCAGAGTCATAGAATCAGAGAGAGAATTGCTATGTGGCACGAAATGTTTGCGGCACGTCACAAAAGTTTCCTGTTGAATTTCCCTTCATTTCCTGCCAGCAGAGAGATTATTATTATTTTCATTCACTGAGCCATGATTACAGCCAAACAGAGAGAGAGACAGAGAGAGAGAGAATGGGAGAGAGAGAGAGAGAGAGATAGAGATAGAGTCATTTTGACTATATGTTTGTGAGTGTCACGTTCATTAACGCATCATTTGAGAAGCGAAGGACAAGAGCTCAAGGTGGCCTGTCGAAGACGGCCAAGCGACTCGCATAGCCTTGGCGTCGGCCAAGCTGAATCGACATCGTCATCGACATTGCCATCTCGTATATTTGCATACTTCCGGCGAACGGCGAAATGATTACCATTATTATTTTTGTTGTTTGCTGTGGCCATAAACGTTGGCATTATGGTTATTACACTACCAGCGGCACACACACTTTACATTGCCAACAAGCCACGTTTCAAGGCGCACGGCGAACGGCGAATGGCCGCCAACAGTCATGCGGTTATGGCTTATTTGTGCAAATGAGCTGCTGCAGCTCGTTTATTGTCATATTCCGCTCAGCAGCTGCCAGCTAAATGCAAATGTTTCCCTTGGCCCAGCCAGGTGCTGGCCAAAGCACCAGCAACTAGCCAACAACAAGGTCAGCCAATACGCTAAGGTCGTTTATATATATGTGTGTGTGTGCGCGCATGTGTTTGTGTAATCCTAGCTAGATTGATCCGTGTTCAGTTGAGCTTAATTGGCTTTTGATATGAGCACACAAAAGCATTTTGTCATGAGGTGGTATATCTGTTGGGGCTTACACATTATACAGTTGCATTGGAAGTCAAACTCAATAAAGCTTCAATTTCTAATGAAAACCTCTGCACACTTGATGAATGCAGGAATGTAAGGATGAAAGCTGTGTGCAGTCCTGTGTCACAAATGAACATATTAAAGCAACGCTTAGATTGCCTAGAGGTATGACTGTTTGCCTTGAGATCTTAAAGCTTAGGGAAATCTTACAGCTTGAGCCATGCTTCAGATTTATCGATAGATATCGGAGGGCCACTTGATGCTTGCTTAGATTGTTTAAAGAGTTTAGTTTTTTGTGGCATTCAAGTATTACAAGTATAAAATATTAAAAATTATTTATCCTAAAACATTTAATGGTTTTAGTTCTTGTGTAAGTTTCTTTGTGGTATTTAAATACTACTAATGTTACTATTAAATATTCAGGATTGAATATTCGTTATTCTTCTTTCTTGTTGTATAAATGTTATTTATATTTACATTTTATGAATGTTATTTATTTTATTTATATTATTGATTTTTTTTTTAATTTTTTTTTTAATATTTAACTTTACTTATTTTATTTGTTTTTATTTATTATATTTAATGTTCATTCACCCACAAAACTGTAAGCACAGTTAATGAACTCATTGAATTATAGAGTGCTTCGTGTAGTGATACATTCATTTAAGGCATAGACTAGTGAATTATGAATGAATATATTAATGACAATATATTATATAATAAACACTATTATTTATTTATTTATTTTTTTGAGCAAATGTACAACTTACAACTTTTTAGCTTTCAGACACTCAAGGTTATATGAAGTGATCATTAGATAGCCACGATTTTAAGCCCTTACTGATTACATATTAAAGTTATATTAAATATATATATTATGATAAAATCTCTCCAAGTTAGTTATATTTCATATATATAATATAATAAAATCTCTCCATTGCTTTGCAAGCTCGTATGAACTAATCACTCCTTGACTCCTTGTCTAAATGTTAACTCCTGATTATCATCTACTCAGCTATTCTGTGAGTACAGCTAAATTAGTTGCCAAACTATTTATATTAGCTCAACTGAAAGGAAGTCACCCTAAAGATGTTGACTTATAGACTATCTTCAATCTTAGACTTATTTAGTGCAACGAGCATTGCCTGTGGGGAGATAAAGACTTCCGACTTTAGTTGACATTTGTCAATGCCTTAAGGCAAATTTGTTAGAATTTTATTTTTTTTTTCGAATAAAACAAATGTTTCAATATGTATTTAATACTGTTTATTTAAAGTTAACTTTAACGACAAGTGTGATTTAAAGGCTTGAAGTAATCGATAAATTCGGTTTGAATTGAGTCTATAGAATAACCCATTGACAGCGAGGCACAAGAGCGAATATACTCGTCTCTTGGCTGGCATAGAAAGTAGTAGAAAGTAATGTAATAGTTTCAGCAAAAGAATGAGAAACAGAGCTAAAAAGCAGTGCATGGCATGGAAGGCGGCGTCTCTGATTTATAGTCATTGTTGTCAATAAAGTGAGACTTGCCTTAGGGGGCTACAGGGCATGCCATAAAATTCCATTGGCGGGCAACAACATTTAGCGCTGGGGTCAATTGGGCGTTGGTAATGATTCTCATTTGGCGGTCATTAACATACGCAGCTTGGGCTTTGGCAGCGGCAGCTGAGCACGTGAACTTGTGAGTGCTGCTTGGCCACAGAAGACGATCAACTTTCGAGCTGTGCGAAACGCTGAGCCAGCTCCTCGTGTCGGCATTCAAGTGTAGCAGTGAATCCTGTCTGACAGCTCTCCAGATGGCGCCCAATATTGTTGCCTATTTGTATTATACCGTGCAGGATCTGTACGATCAGCACAAAGATCCGCGCCTCACCCACATGCCGCTCACGGGCGAGCTGTGGAGCGTGTCGGCCATCATTATCGCGTATCTGGCGTTCGTGCTGCACTTCGGCCCCAAGTGGATGGCCCACCGGCAGCCCTTCGAGCTGAAGTTCGTGATGCAGCTGTACAATGTCGTACAGGTGGTGGCCAACTCGCTGCTGTTCGTCTACGGCGTCTACTACTCGCTGCTGCAGCCCAGCTACAGCCTCGCCTGCCAGCCCGTGGACCACAGCAACCGGACGCCGCAGATGATGCGGCTGATCTATGCCTCCTACGGCTACTACATGCTCAAATATCTCGATCTCTTCGATACGGTCAGTGGCCGAGGCCGATCTCTTGGCTTAGCTTAATCCGCTCAGTCTCATTCCTCTTCTTCAACAGGTGTTCATTGTTCTGCGCAAGAAGAACTCGCAGGTGAGCTTCCTGCATGTGTATCATCATGCCGGCATGGTCTTCGGCGTCTCCATCTACATGACCTTCCTGGCGGGCTCGCACTGCAGCATGCTGGGCGTCATTAACCTGCTGGTGCACTCGGTCATGTATGCCTATTACTTTGCCAGCTCCTTGGGCGCCGTGAAGCACCTGCTCTGGTGGAAGCGGCACATCACGCAGCTGCAGCTGCTGCAGTTTGGCTACTTGACGCTGCACTTTCTGCTCGTGATCGTGCGCAATCCCTGCCAGTTCCCACCCCTGATCGCGTTCATAGGCTTCATACAGAACATCTTCATGTTCGCCATGTTCTTCGACTTCTACTACAAGACCTACATACGCAAGGCCAAGGCCAAGGCCAAGGCCAGCACCTCAATAGATGCCAAGGCGAAGCTCAGCTGAGCGACCAGTTTCATTCTAAGTTTTAAGTTCTTTAGCCCCCATTCAAATATTCAAATATGTATATATATATCTATATATCTATATATCGCCTTAAGCTCACCCGATATATAAATAAACATTATTTTGACTGCCCTTTGAATTTGGCGAGCTTACAAATTCCATTAGTGAAGACCTCCCCGAGCTATCTTGATTGAATTAAGTTTTTCCGAGCAATCAATCGATAATCATTGGATTTGCTACCTCCGATATGGCCGCCTACTGTGATGCAGAAGACATGTTTTTCTATTTTCCGGTTTTCCTGTTTTCCTGTTGGGGTTTTTTCGGCTTTTTCGTGCCTTGTTTTCTGCTGCTTCTGCCAAATACATTAAAACTTTTCTAATAATAAAGTTCGGCAGCCGAAACCAAGCGTAAATATTGAGAACAGAAAACTCAAAAAGACATGTTCACAGAGACTGCGAGAGAGAGAGAGAGTGAGCGAAAGGGATAGCCAACCACTGTGTGTTCTCAGCATGTTTAATGCCGGCATCAACTGCCTTCATCCCATGGAATAAAGTAAAGTAAAGTGCGAATGCAAATTTATATTGTAAATCATTTAATATCAATTTGATAGTTTGCAGTTTTTCATTAACATTCGCTGCCATTTGCCTTAAATCCGCCACAGATTTAAAGCGATTAACAATTTTTATCGCTGTCATCAATGCAAATTTGCTGTCGCCATTATCTCGGCTATAATTTCATTTAATTGAGATTATATCGGTCTTAAATACTCTTTACATTTATATACCATACATACATATATATTTAAATATTTTCGTATATGAAAATGTTATTTTATGTGTGAGCCACATCAAACGGGAAATTTACATTATTTATATACCCTGTGCTGCACTGAAAGGGACTGAGCATTGAGCTCTGACTCTGAGCATATATTCTTAATACTGCTGAGTCGCTTCAGAGATATTTCTCTATTCTTCCTTCATATCTGTTGCTCTGCCCATTTCTTTCTTTCGTCTGTTCGTTACAGCTGTTCGAGCTTGAGCCCAAAAAAACTTCTTGCTGTTGAGCAAAGCAAAAAGCACAGCTTGAGAGCGGCAATTCACTCCATGCATTACATCAGAAGAGCAAAGAATAAAGTAAACAGATATCGTTTCGTTCCGTTATTTTGTACCATTCCTTTTGCGTGTTACGTTCGCTTCGGCTTGTTGGACTCAGCAAATAGCAAAGCTTAAGATCAGCGAATGCATGGGAACAATTCCATGCATTGCATCAGTAAAGACTTTGCTTATCATGGGACTAAGCTTCGCTCCGTTATTGTCTCATTCTTTTTGCGTGTTTTGTTCTCACAGCGCTTCATTAGCTAAGCTGACGACTGTAGTTGGAACAGTAAGAAACTAGAGATCAACAAGTTCACACAAGTTTCCGATGCGAAACTTCTCAGTAGCTAAATGATTATTAGCGATATATTAATATTATTATTTTTGATTGCTCATATTATTGAATATTATTATAATTGATTATTCTTATTATTGAATATTATAATTATTGATTATAATAATTATTTACTTTTTTCTTATTTTTTATTATTATTATTATTAATTATTGTCGATAGTTATTATTCACTAAAATTATTTTCATCGAAAATTCATTAAGCTTGACTTGAAAATTGCAAGTATTATAGATCCAGAAATTTCCGTAGTGAAAAACTTTAGTTTTTCTAAAGTATCAATTAAATTCTTACTACAAACTAAATTAAGCAACTTTTATTATAAGCTGGAGACTAAAACTTTCGTACGCACACAAATTTACCCGTAAATATGCACATATGTATATATTGAATTTACCTGCTGCAGGGTATTTGCTGCTCGAGCATGTCCCGCTCGTGCGCACTAAGTGTTTTTGTTATAGTAAATACTTTTGAATGTGCTGTGACTGCGCGACGAGCAGTCGGGACACACCTGCGCGCTCACTCCCTAAGCAATTTTGTTAATTTGTAAGTACATGGAAGCGTAATTAAGTGCAATTTGAAATCTGTGACAGGCAAACACGCGCACAACAACGGCAACTAAATAATTAACAAATAAATCAAAGTAATTAACTTTGGGTCATCATGCAACAGGTTAAGGGGTCGGAGTCGCAGTTGTAGTTGGAGTTAGAGTTGGAGCTGGAGCTGGAGTCGACACGCACACGTGGAAAGCTATCTATGTCCAGTAATTGGCTGAGTCATGAAATGCTCGGGCCACACAGTCCAGTCCCCGCCAATTAGTATTGAGGTTGGCATTGGCTAATCGAAGAAGCATTAATAATGCAGCAAGCAGCTAATGCACTGCTAATGCTGGACAAGTTGACGCCCTCGCGCACAGATACCCTAACCCAACTGCTGTGTGTGTGTGTGTGTGTGCTGTGGCGACTTTGTGTTTGACTTTGACAAAGTTTGCAATCTGCCAATGGGTGACGCAACTTTGATCAATTTCCTTGGCTCGGCTCCTCCTTGGCCCTTAACTCGAGAGTCTCGAGTTGTTCCATACTTCATTGAACTTTGAACAAGCCAACGCAAGCGCCTTCGTTCTGTATGGCAGGACAAAGTTTTTAGTGCAACACACACACACACACACACACACACACACACACACACGCACACACCTTCGTCATAAATCAATACAGTTGAATTTTTCGTGCATCGTTTGAGTCCATTTGGCTATCCGCACTCGCCTCAAGTGCTTCTACGAAAGGCGACTTCAATTGCCTTCGCTTGAACTTGCACCAGACTTTGCTCACAGCCGAAACGAGTCAAAATATTAAAAATTCTGCTTAGTGTGTTAAAAGCCTGTGCTTAGCTGCCTAGCTGCAGCCAGCAAGCAAGCTTTTGACAATATATAAAAAAAAGAAAAATTGTACAGTAAGTCCTCTACCTTAACTAAGTCCTTGGAAGTGCTTCAAGAAACGCATTGCTGTTGCGAGCGAATGCGACTGTAATATTTTTTATAGTCGAAATAAAAGAAAAACCCCAAGGCTGCCAAATGGCTGTTAAGAAAGCGCAAAGAAAACTACAAAAACTGAAATAGAAATTCATTTGAAACTGCTGAGAAATGAATAAGTAAAGTATTCCTTTTTTTTTTTGCTTGGCGAGGACATGGCATTCTTATATATTTGAACTGGATCAACAGCTGCGCTGATCCAGCTGTAATCATCTTTGTGTCTGTCTCTCTTTCAGTTTGCGCTTTCTTCCGTCTATTTCATCATAGAAAATCTAGAGCTATGAAGCTCTTCGATAAATCACCCTAATCGCTTCGGGTATATCCTAGTCAATCACTAGAAAATCTAGAGCTGTGAAGCTCTTCGATAAATCACCCTAATCGCTTCGGGTATATCCTAGTCAATCACTAGAAAATCTAGAGCTGTGAAGCTCTTCGATAAATCACCCTAATCGCTTCGGGTATATCCTAGTCAATCACTAGAAAATCTAGAGCTGTGAAGCTCTTCGATAAATCACCCTAATCGCTTCGGGTATATCCTAGTCAATCACATCCAATTATTTTATATTTTACTGCACTCCGACTAAATACTTATCGAAATATTCCCGCCCTAACTTGGGTCTATTTTCAGCTAGTTGTTTGATTAGCACTTGGAAGAGCTATTTAGTAGTTTGGTCTAGGTGAAAAGTAAGACTCGTGGCAGGGCCAAATTGTATGATAAATCATGGGGTAGCTCGTAAATAAACAAAGTATTTAATATGGGAAAAGTAAAATGTAAATTGTGAACACCGCAAATATTTTACTGGTGGCAAGTGGAAGTGCAATAAATTTGGTGCACGGGCGGATGCTGCAGCTGCAGCCCGGCCTGGCCCAGCCCGTAACTGTAGCGGGCGCCATGGCTGTCGCGGCATGCGGCATGCGGCATGCGACATGCTTCATACGGCCATTGCATGCATTCAGTGGGTCTAGGGCCAAGCGACTTCCTGCGAATGTCAATGTGTTGCGCTTGGAAACAAAGCGAGGCTAAAATTGTTCTTGTTGCTGCCGCACGTTTGCACCCAAAATGCACTAAACATAAACTAAAAACAACAACAACAACAAGTAGTAGTAGCAGACCACACGCCCACAGCAACCGAACTGTGTAGTCAACCCTCGCACAGCGAACACAGTTTGTGCTTAATAACTTCGTTTTTTTTGTTGCAAGCCACGCAACTGTGGCCAAGTCCAAAACTTTGCAACTCTATTTCGACCTGAACCACAGCTTCATGAAATTTCCATCGAACCAAAAATATAAATTTATAAAAACTGTGAGTGCTCCTGTCTATAAAATACTCCATGTTCGCGGGGAGTTTGTGTGACGTAGTGGGACTAATGGACATTGGAAATATGAGGAAATTTGTCAATAGCGAAATTAATATACTTTGTAGAGTTGCTAAGGGAGAAAGAGAGAGTGAGAGAGAGAGAGAGAGAGAGGGAGAGAGAGAGTGAGAGAGAGAGAGTGAGAGAGAGAGGGAGAGTGAGAGAGAGAGAGAGATAGAGAGACAGTTAGAGAGAGAGAGAGAGGGAGATTAGGAGAATGTGAAAAAAAAAAATACCATGACGAAACGATAAAATTGAGAATTACTTCGGACTTAATATTTTGAATTATTTTATAAGTAGCTGAGATCAGACCCGTTTTAGAGTTTATTTGCAGTTCATCTTTTATACAATTACTGAAGATGCTGAATATGAAAACTGAGCACGAAAATCAGACTGACTAAATATATATAGGGTATCTATATACAGATATAGCTGAGTGTGAGAAGAGAAAGCCTAACTGACACTGGCTTACTTGGAGTTACTCTGTAGTCTTATCTTCAAGGGAATTGTCTGACTCCACCTTATGTACTAAACTATACTCTTCTTACGGTTGTAATTATGTTTTATAAAAATTGCCAAGCTGAGACTGCCTCATTAGAATTTACTTTTTAGACTTACCTTCAAGACTATATCTCATATAGAACTGCGACTAACCACAAGGAAATGAGCACTTAATGAGACTACTTGACTACCGTTACCCTACACTACTCTCTAAGCTCTTTCCTACACACAGAATTAATAAATTTTGACTCAGAGCAAACTCTCATCAAATTTCGTAGCAATCAAAATATTTATTTTTTATGGCTTGTCCTTTATACTGACTCGTCAGCCGAGAGAAGCTTTTAGGTAAAATATGTAAATATGTAATCCATTCCAAATAATTCTAAATATTAATAGCTAAAATTGCATATGAAAAGCTGGCCAAAGAGGCTCAATTTACTATAGTTCGATAACCTGCTTAATCTATATAATTAGCTTATTAAAAGTGATAGATTAGTCGCAATTAGCGCACCTGTCGCACGCCACACAGAAACCCATTTAAAACTCCAACTCTTAAAACAGCGCTTGACTCTTAACTTAACTCTTGACAGACAGAAGGCCGGACAAAACAGTTACACGGAAGTACGGACACTAAGGACATTCGGAGCTTGTAGCACTTAATCAGTTAGTAAAATATGTCGCCCATGTCCAACCTTTGCCCGCAATCACTCAACTCGATCTCGAGTAACCGCTGTGATGTTGAGCAAGTGTTGCACTTTCATTTCGTATATTAAGTGAAAAGGTTTGGCAATGCTTTGACCCGTCAGTTTGCTGCTCCTTTAATTTGCTCCTTTTCACATAATTTGTCGGTTTCTTTTTTATACCCTGATCCCATTGAAAATGGGAAAAAAGGGTATAATGTTTTTGTTAAAAGTATGTAACAGGCAGAAGGAAGCGTGCCACACCCCCAAAAGTATATATATTCTTGATCAGGACGACAAGACAAGTTGATTGAGCCCTGTCCGTCTGTCTGTCCGTCCGTCCGTCCGTCCGTCCGTCCGTCCGTCCGTATGTATGAACGCGTCGATCTCAGAACCTATAAGAGCTAGAGACTTGAATTTTTTTTTGTTAGGCGCGTATATTGGGCGCGCATATCGAGTTTGTTTCAGAAAATCGATAACTATTCCTGAATATTTGTTATCGATTTAAAACCATATGAAAAATCAGTTATGATTTTTTATCTTTTTTATCTTAAGAGCTAGAGACTCCAAACTTCGCATGTACCTTTATGTGTATTTTTACCAATTTCGGTTTTTGTTACATTTGGATACTGGCCCCAAATTTCCCCACAATTTTGAAAATTATTTTCAGTTGCAATATATATGGTGTTTGGTCTTTTTGAAAACTAAATCAATTATTTAAATCATATGGTGAAAGTTTCATCAAAATCCGTTGATAAACACAAAAGTTATTAAACAAAATGTTTGGCTAGATCAACAGCGATTGAACTGCAAGCGCACACAGACCAGGTGGCGCTTATACATGTTCAATTTGTATACATGTGCACACATACATGCAAATGCTCGCGAACAAATTTTCTAAGAACCGCAATTGCCTTTGAGTTTGGGTCGAATTGTGTTCGAATTGTTTTTGCTACCTACTTCCAATTGCCGCTCGCCGCTGTGTGTCGCAGTCGCAGGCGCTGTGTGTCGCTGTGCGAATATGTTTTCGATTCTTCTTCTTTAATAGTAACGGAACAATTCTTGTGAGCTTGCAAAAGTGTGCTGGCATAATCTTTGTCTCGAATTTGTTTGCATAATTCCTCTTTGATCGACATTCTTAGTACCATTGGCATAGATTTAAGTCGCGTGCTATGATTGTACATGCGAGTTATGGCTATATTAAGAAAACTAAGGAAGGGGTGGGATTAGGGTATCCCCTAGTCGGGCGCGCCGACTAGAGTTTTCTAACTTGTTTTTGGTTGTTTTTTAATAATTCACACGGTCGCGCGTAAATTTTGACTAAACAAAAAAAAAAAGTAAATAAGGAAAGAAATTAAAAATACGGCGCTGCTATGAAATTGCTTGTGGGCCAGAAGGGAAATGTAAAAGGATTGCTCTGACAGCCTTTCTAATTGCTTTGTTTTACTCGTGACTCTAATTAAAAAATGTACTTTACGACTTTGCCACGCCGCTGCGAGAGTCGCGTTTATAATGACAGGCAAACAGGCGGAGACCAGGACACCGGGACACCAGGACACCAGGACACCCGAACCCCTTGCGGAAATCTGTATAGTGAGCGGAACTTAGTATTAAATGAAATTGGCAAACCAAATATGAAAAGCCTTTGGAATAACACCGAAAATGACCAGAAACATTGCTAAATCGTTCCTTTTTTTCTTGTTGCGTGTGCCCGCACCGAGAGCTTAGCATTTTCTCTCATTTGTAAGCCACAATATGCTGAAGCTGGCCTAAGCCTAATGTCCTGATAAAAAAGGGCAACTGCCTGCATATTTTTCGTAATATTTAAATGACGATGATTTAAGTTCCTTTCCGTATCAGTTACCTCCAAAAGAAAGGTTTCTAAGGGCAAGCACAGCAAGAGTTGCAGTTGAGTTTAAGAGACTACGGAATACACGCTCAGAGAGGATAAAGTATGAGTCATTTAGCATGATCTCTCGTTTGAATCGTATCTCTAGAAAAGAAGAGTAGAGACCTATAGTAGCTATAATTATTTTGTTTCCCAGATATATACGCGAATTATGGATATAATGATGTTAAGTCTCATCTATGAGACTGTTTAGGAAAGTGTGTTGTCCTGGCTCCATAATTTCAGAGGTTCTTGGATCCCCTGCAGCACATCATGAACCGCGACTCACAGGAATATAAAAATGAAAATTTTAATAAAAATATCAATTCAATATTGTGAAGCTAATATACTCCTATCAACTGCTTAACTAGCATAAGAAATGTAACGCAAAATATAAGCAAAATGCAAATGATGCAAGAATCGGGTTTTTATAATTTAATTAGCGCTCAAACCTGGGTGTAGCCAAATGGAAAAAAATCTGCGAGAAACCCTTTTTATGAGCTTTCATTGGGTTTAAGCAGAGGTAGCACAGTCGGAGTCTGAATCGACGACGCTCAGGCTCTACTTAAGCTAATTATACGTTACGTTTCGCCCAAGTGGCACGGAGATAATCTATAAAGGAACTGGAACTGATGGCCAAGCGAACAATCGAATAGATATGAACACTTTTTGTGCTTGCTTTTGCAATAGTTTTTTGTGCTTTGTCGAATTGTGGGATTTCTCTCCAGCAGCTAAGCCCTGCTGCCCTGGGCACTCTCGAGAAATCAGGCGTTCGTTAGGAGCTTTTTACTTCGATTAGTTTGTAGCTCGATTTTAGGCCAAGCCATGTTCAGGTCAGCATTCGTTTGATTGCCAATGGAAAGTTTTCTTAAATATATACTATATAAAATATATACACACACATACACACATAGTGTATGCATGTGCACGTACATACGTGTGGCTACAGGTGCATTTCGTGTGTTTGCCCATGTCTGTGTCTCTGTGTAGCTCCGTATTTACTCAATGCTTAGATGCTCCATGGCCGCAAATTGGAAAAGTTTCCTGCTGCGGCCACATTCACTATTTGTATTTATTTTTTTTTGCCTCTGGATTCAGTTTCAAGGCAACTTTAATATTCATCACACGAGCAATTGAAAAAGACCATAGAAGAAGAGTGAGGGAGCTGGAAACGGAGAGGGAGAATATAGAGAGAGAAGCGGAAAAGAAAGAAATGTGAGAAAAATGAGACAGGCGAGAGAAATGTAGAATGAAGAGAGGAGAGAATAGACAAAAAGAAGAGAGGAGAATATTAGAAAATTAGAAAGTAGAGGTATGACAGATTAAAGATAGAGAGAAGCAATGAGAAGAGCAATCAGAAGAGAGAATCTGACCAAGGGGAAAAATCAAAGGAATTAGAAAAAGAAGAAAAATAACTTAAAGGAAAAGAAAGGGGAGACCAAACAAGAAAACAAAGATAAGCTGGAGTCAAAAAAAAACAAGAAGAGTTGAAAGATGAAAGAAAGAGCAGAGAGTGAGAGAGAGGGATGGAAAAAGTGAATGAGAGTGAAAAAGAAAATAAAAAGTTAAATTGAAATAAAAATAGCCTAAATAGAGTGAAAATGAGTGTGATAATAAGAAGGTGATGCAAAAGGAGAGCAAAGTAAATATAGAGATAGAAATGTAGACTAGAATAAAGCCAAAGTGAAATGAGAGATCAAATGGAGCTAAAACAGCAAAGAATAAAAGAGGAAAAGATTGGGAGAGCGAGAGTGGCAAGCAGATTTGCTTATCTATTTATCCAACAAAGCCATATTAATGATTTACCTGAACGTAATTTACTTATTGAGATTTTCACATGAGTTTAAGACACCCACACATAGACACCCACCCACGCCCACTTGATATACGCGAGTCTAAATTTAGAGCTGCGCCTCTCATGTGGTCTGAGCTGTCTTTAGCCGAGCCAGAGGAATCAGAGTCTAAGTGTGCCAAGCCGATAAAGTGAGGCACACCCCTGGGAGCTGCTGTTGGGGCATGGGTGGGCGTCAGCCGTCGAGTGTCTCTTTATCGCAGCGAGAGCGAGGCAGTTGTCAATGCCTTTAGATAACTAGCAACCCATAACAAATTGAGATGCCGAGCAGCGGAGCGAAATCTTTACCTTTGGCACGGCAGTGCGACTCACTCACAGCCCCTGGCCCCCGCAGCGCGTGCGGCTTCATGACAAAGGCGCGTATATAAATTACGCAAGCTACAATCAAAAGCCGCCACCGTCGCAAGCGAAATGCGCTGTGATTTAACGTTTGACAGAAATTATAAAAACAGGCGCCAAGGGAAAAGCGCAAAGAGGTGTAACTGCTGCGGGGAGCATTCACGCAGATAACCCGCAAAATTTTCGCCGTCCGGGCACATTTTCAAACTCCGATAATTATGTAGACGCGCCAGCAAAACATTTCCTTTGACATTGAGCCAAAAGACAAAAAAACAAAAATACAAAAATACAAAACAAAACAAAGAAAACAGTTAAAAACAAACTTGAGAAAAGAAGAGTTAAGAAGAGTAAACTGGGCGAAAAGCTATTACAATGGTTATGACACAAATCTGTCTAAAGCGAGGTGCTGCTTGCAGTTACACTGGCCAACAGAATATCAGTATAAGTAGAGAGTGGTCTATACTTTTCGTCAGGCTTATTCAGTGTTAATGTGTTCAATCTGAAGCTATAAAATGAGTTAATTACGTAGTGTCATCTGAGTTCTCCTAGTTCAAGTATCGGATTGAAGTAATGTTTTTAGATAAATATTTTATAAGATATGATTAAATGACTTTATGAAAGCTTATATATATTTATTTGTTAAAAAAAAAAAATAATAATTAACAAAATAAAATAAATAAATAAATGAGATTTTTTAGAAACTTATAATAAAATATAAAACAAACAAAATCTTACTGATTTTAAATTATCATTGATAACTTAAGAACAAAAATTCTCAAAAATTTCTCAAAAAATTATTTACAAAATATCTAGAAAAAAAATATTTTTATATAATTAAAAAATGTTTAAGAGTTAAAAGGTATTACTTTAAGGTGATAGTCTCTTAAGGCAATGAAAAAATATTAAATTATTAAAAAATATCTTGAAAAAAAATATTTTTAAGTTAAGAGTCAAAAGGTGTTTCTTTAAGGTTATAGTCTCTTAAGGCAATAAAAAATTATTGGGTTATTTTTAAATGTTAAAAAAAAGTGGAATTTTTGGTAAGCCTGACAAAAAATGAGTTTGTTGTTGACAATTCTGTGCGTGGCACTTTGGGAGCTTTGGGAAGTAATATAATCAAATTTCTATTAAGTAAATTTGAACACAATTCGTGTGGCGCTCTCTTACCTATGAATGGAATTGAAATTGGAAAATTGTCTGCTTCGGTTCACCAAATCGATTGAGGCACGGCAGAAAAATGCCCGTTTAATTGCCGACAGCTGGCAAAATTTCGGTGAGAGGAACTTAAAAATACAGACGAAATCGCCAGGTTTTAGGTGGCAGACGTGCCTTTTAATATGCAGAGCACAAATTTGAATAATTTGTCTCTGAATGCTGGCTGAAATTATAGCGGCTTATGTTTCAATTAAGCAATTTTTGCACATCAGGTGTGTTTTATGGGTGCCAGACGTCAGGCGGCAGGCGCTCGAAGATGGAGCAAACAGCCAGAGGCGGACAGCAATGACAACTAAGCTCTTTAATGCCGCCAGACGACAGCTGTACGCGCAGCACAGGCATTATAATAAGACGACAATAATAACAATACCAAGAAGACGACCAAGAAGCAGCAGCAGCAGCAGCAGCAGCAGCAGCAAAGAAATCAGTTGGCAGAAATGTTTCAGATAAAAAGTGACAAAACGACGAATGAATGAAAAATTAAATTAGAAAATAAGTTGGGAGAAGCCCCAGCGAGCGTTGCCTATGGGTCTGCATAGGCAGCCATTGGCTGCTGCGTGGCATATGAGCCAAAAGACTACTTAATGAATAGCCTCGAGTTAATATTTGCCTTGCATTCGTTTCGTTTCTTTTTTCATTTCTTTTCTGCTCCGCTCGTTCGCTCTACCAATTCTTTCCCTCTTGCTGTTTATTGTTTGGGGCGCAAAAGGGAAAATATTGAAGTTTCCTGTTAGACAAAGTACACAGGCACAGCTGAATAAGCCAGTCCAAGCCGTCGCCCAGTCAGCCGCTCGACCGAGATTGTCAAACAAAATGGCTTTTCGGTTTTTTTTACACACAAACACACACACACACGCACACGGGCGTAATTTTTTCTTGTTTGAGTGTGGGCCGCTGTAAAACATAAGCAAACAATTTGAAGGCATTTGTTAGCAGGCTGCAGCTAATAAAAAATCGCCTCGGGCTCCAACTTCAAAGTGCAGCTGTTGCTCGGGCCAAATATATTGAGATTTTTGTTGCCATCTCGAAATATTTCAGGCCATTTCGAACTCAATTTGTATGGCTTAAACTGTTCATAAGCTGGCAGGGCTGAGACTTATGCGTCGAGTGGATCAAATTTTGGAACAAAACTGTTATACACTTGTTATACATGTAGGCACCAATTATGAGGAATCTGAGCCTTAGGTTGGGCTGAGTAATAAGGACGCTTTTGGCCAAAAGATGGCAAATCAAAAAGATTTTTGTTTTTGGCAGAACTGAAAATAAAACTGTTATAAATTTGTTGTTAGTTGTTATACATGTAGAACAGAGCTTAGATTGAAACTTAGCTTATGTTGAGCAGACTTTTAAAAAAACTTCTTGTCTCAAAAATATTTTTTATCAGAATGAGCTGAATTTAGCGAGACTTAATGAGAAATAGAGTAAGTCATATGTAATTTCTTTCAGTGTATGTTACTTACATAAGATCTATAGGTTGCGTGGGTATGTAGATGCTTTATGAATAAAACTGTTATACATTTGTTATACATCTGGCAAAGTATATTACTATAAGCTTATCTTGTGATGAGCAATGTAAAATGTGCATTATTTATAGAAAATCATTAAAATTTTAACTCAAGCAATTATCAGAGTAGAATTTAGACTAGCTCACAAGCTAATTTCTTTCAGTGAAAATTATGCATGTAAAACGTGAGCATGAGTGGATGGTCAATGAGTGGAGCTGTTATATAGTTTTTATACATGTAGCACAGAATTATAAAAGAAACTAACTCAGATTTAGTACATCAATGAAACTCCTAACACAACGCAATTCAACTAGACTCAAAGCAAGTCACGGGTAGTTTCTTGCAGTGTAAACTACTTGAGCAACTTCTGCAAATAGCGTGGGTCTTACAAAGCGCTTTGTAACGTGCTTGTAATGTGCGCCACTATAATGCCTGCAAGTTGACATGAGCATTGCTTGTAAGCCCTAGTCCATTTGTAAGAAAGTCGAGTGTCACCAACTGCACAATACGCGTTCACAGTTTTTCACTCTAAATTATCAACTGTGATATGACAAACTAAATAACGTAACTCAAAGTCTACTCCCAAGCTAATTTTTTAGACAATTTATAGAAAGACTCAATGGCACAATGGCACTCAGAGGCCACAGACGAGCTGCGATGATCTCAAAGAACGATGAGTCACTTTGCCCCCCTGAGAGTTCACGTAGTATATAAAGTCTCGTGTAGCATTAAGTCCCTAACTTGACGAAACCAATATGCTGCTTCTCACTTCATGGGCGAGCACAAAAGTTGAGTTCAAGTCAAAAGCCCTTATATTGCTGTAGTATTAATCGACGCATGTCACTGATTAGCCGCAGGATTATTGTTCATATGAAACAGCAAACACAAGCACCTGTACACATACGTATGTATATATATATATGTATATACAGCCCTTAGTATAGGGGTAGCTAGATTTAACCCTTTGATGTGCTGAACAAAAGGCACCATTTGAGCTTTGATAAATGGCAGTCACACACTAAACTGCCTTCGCTGGCAAGTGCTCCGCAGCGGGAAAAAAATATGCTTGGCAATCGCACAGTGGAATCAGCCTACGGCGTACGTTAATGAGCGAGTGAGCACACAGAAGAAAAAAAAAAAAAAAACAATACATTATGAATTTTTTGCGTTTACAAATTAAGCGTGCATGTTAAGAGGGCATATTTTATAGAAATGTGAAACGACAGAAGTGACAGGCAGCACAGTAAAGTACAATTATGATGGATAAGCCAAAAATAGCTGCAAAACTAGTCAGCGTGCTCTAAGCAACAGTGAACGACTAGCAGATATCCCTGAAACCTGTGAAGTGTGGACTGAGGCTAATCGTTTTATGTTTGGCTCATTCATATATACACAGCTGGTCATAGGTTAGACGACATAGGCTATTACATCGTTTTACTATATCTTATACTATATATTACTATATCGTATACTATGCAATACAATTTATTGCATGAAATTGCAAGTTTTTTTCTGTAAACATCTGCTCATAGCTGGTTTACTTGCTTAAAGATAATTGACTTTAGAAATTGCTATGCTAAAACATGCATTTTTCGTTGGTCATTGAATTAGCGCACAGCGCAGATTTAGCTAAAACTATGTGATCACATGCAAACACACATATACATACATAAATAAACACGCGCACACACATCATGCGCCTATGCACTTAACTATATTAATTAATTTATTAAACATCTTTAGATGCAATTGATAAATTATATTTTGAGAGCACAATAATGAGATTCATATATGTTTAATTGATAAAAAAATTATTAAAAAAATTTTATTGTTTGGTGAAAGTGGGAAGGTAATCAAAGCTCGAAATATGTATACATAATGAATACTTAATATTTAATACTTGCGCTGCACTTAAAAATCCATAGAAAAATGTTTGATTATGAGCTATAAGTTATCAAAAGTTATCGATTAGCTTGTCTATCGTGAGGCATATAGAAATTTAGATATTTACATCTTCAAGTCTCTAGCCTGTGCCTCATGAGATCGCTGTGCTCCTACGGAGCGACACATAACTCAACTTGGCATGTCAATTTGCTCAAGATTCTGAATAGTTTATGGCAACTGCCAAAACTTCTAATGTCTGTTATAAATTTATAAATTATCAATTTACGCAAAATAATTCACATTTTCAATGGGTTCAATGAGCCAATTGCACAAGTCTTGATACAATTTCAAATGAAATATTACAAATATATATTCATATATATTATGCAACAATTATGCATTTAAGTGTAAATTTCTTAATTTGAAATTCAATGCAAAACTCAAATAGAAATTTTTTTTTTTTTTTGTAATTGGTTAATACTTAAAATCGCTTAATTAGCCAAGAGCTGTTTGTGCTTTGACAACACATATGCGAGTGCTCGACGTGAGACTTTTGTACACTCGTTCAATTTGTAATTTAATAATGTTTAAGTAAGCACTTAATTAAATTTACAAAAGCGATGAGAAAAAACAGGCGAAAAATAAATAAATTTCATGCGCTGACATTATTAATTATTTATTTAAAGTCAGTTTGTTTAACATTTTTTTGCTTTAAATCTTTATATATATACAAATATACAGACACACAGATATATATATATATATATACGTATATAATGCATGTGCCACGCCCACAAGTCAATGAAACAACAATTCGCTAATTAAAAGTGTAATTAATTTTGCACAGTTTGCAGTTTACTTTAGCTGCTGTCAATAAAAGAGCTTTATGTAGATATACATGCACATACATACATATGCATATACATATACTTGCATACATATACATATACACACATACCTATTGACATATGTTTATAGAAGTGTAAAGTGAAATTTAGGGCAAAATTCGAGGCAAATTCATTCTGCAAAATCAATCAAATAGGGATGCTCGCTCGCTGTGTTAAGAGTGGAGTATATTCGGCTTGAGATGCACCTGTATATTTAGGCACATAGTGTAAATACTCTTGTTTCGTCGGAGCGAGTATCATGCGCTGCTGGCATTACTTTAGTCCTCTTTAAATAATCAAATCAAGCCAGCTGGGAGCAGCCCAAGTGTGCGAAATTGCTATTTATATTTGCTTAAGCATTTGGCACTGTTTTGCGTTTCGCTTGATATGCTGTCCCGGGAGCTGAGAGGCGAATACGTAGCATACTCACAACATGTTAAGTAAGGTCGAAGCCTGTCAAGAAATCTGTTTGGTTTGGTTTGGTTTTCTTGCGGAATGGCCCGAAAGTCTGTTCGAATGGTGCGCTCGCTTCCTTCCTGCCTCGCAACTTATGTGCAGCATTTCGTTTCCGTTTCCGCTTCCCGTGCAGACAGAACTTGGCCAGTCGCCATTGAATGCGTAGCACACACACACACACACGCACATACGTGCAGAGAGAGGCTGGCATGTATTCATTCGTGAACAAGTGCCCGCCTGGCTATGAAAATGTGACCTACTTTCGCTGTTATTTCCAAATATCTATTTGAATTACCGCAACTGCGGCCTGGGCCAACAAATAATTTTGTAATAAGGATCAGAATTAAGAGCAATTAGCAGCTGCTTGCGGCATTGCAAGTAAACTTTGATGGACTCTCAGAGCCGTAATAGAGTTTTAGATGTGGTCACACCTGACTTGACAATGGGGATTATTCTTATTCACACAAGTGAGTTTTGTTGAGCTGAGCAGGCTGTTATGAGAGGCGAGACTCAGGTAATGCTGCTCAGAGGAGAAACGAAGAGAATGTTTAGGATGCATTGTTAACAGATCAAAAGAAGCGAGCTGAATGCAAGAAATTAACTCATGCATCAATTTGTGAGTAAGCTGATTTATTCTACTGAGTACAGGCCAAGGGACAAGAGAAAAGATAAAATCGTTTTGTGATAAACTGACATAATATCGATAAATTTACAGGTGAAAGCAAAACTATATTTATCGATGTCAAGTGCCAAACGCTTAGTCAAGCATAGAGTATGCCAGGCTATGTATGTAGTTGAATGCCTTTGACATAAAACTAAGGCTGAGCTTCAGCTGACAACATTAGAAGTTGCCTGAGCCTGAAACTGCAGCAGTCTACACAGGAGAGCAATTAAATTAACAAATTGCTAGTGCAACAAAACTCCAATTGAATAGTTAACAGAGTCCCTAAACTGCACTCAGAAGATAACGAGCTGCACTTGAGCTGAATTTGAATCAAATTCAATTTTATGTCCATCCATTGATAGTCTTATTGTAGTTAAATATATTATATGAATTCCTAGTTAAATAAACTCTAGCAGCTCTAAGTTTTTCACTCTATTACTATCAGTATCATGTCAGTCAGTAATGCCCGATTCGATTATGCTAACTTCTTCTCATGCAATTCAAAGTAGAGAAAGCATTTAGCCTCAACTTCACTCCAGTTGAGCTCTTGAGAAAATGTGTTCTCACTTGAGTCAATTTATTATTCAAATTCAATTTGCCATTTGCTTGATGTAACAAATTGTGGATAATCTTTAAAGTAAATACATATCAGCTAAGGCTCATCATTAGCTGTGCTTTGGTTGGCAAATCGCTTGCTCAAATATTTAAATTTGCAATTTACATTTGCTGTTATTGACACACTGCAAGTTTTCGTTAAATGCAACTCATTAGAATTTAGAACAAACACACGAATCGCTACAATTAATTTGTTTATTCGCGTCATTACGACAAACGAGCCAACGTCATCAGCTGCAATTCAAACAAAGCAACCGCAAATTATCCGCATTAAAATTGTAGCTGCCTTGAAACACGTTCGCGGTAATCAAACAGAGATGAGACCCAAGCCGAGTGACCAACGGCAAATAGCATTTAATCAAAGGCCACAGCAAATAAAAAAGAGACAGAGAGTGAGAGAGAGATGGAAAAAACTTAGTTATCAGCAATCCTCAGTGACTAAATGCAGTTAGATAGGCGAGCAGCAGCTCAGCTCTAAGTGTGAAACACTTTCAATACATTTAAGACTCGATTTCTCATACATCCAGCTGACTAAGTGGGTAACAAGCTAACTTGGTCGGAGGAAAGCTAGAGATAGAGAGAGAGAGAGAGAGAGAGAGAGAGAGAAAATGATATTAATTAGCTTTGAATGGCGCATGAAACAGATAAAAGAGAATTGAATTTTTACGCGCCATAGACAGCAAGACACAACAGGAAACAAAGCCAAATAGAGGATGGAGTTCGAATGGACAGAGAAATGGCAAATAAACAGAGCCAAATGCAAAACAACTAAGATTGCTGCAGTTGAGTCCACTCAACAGCTTGATACACGTTATATAAGAGAAATATCAGATCTATATATCAATAGATATAGTCTTGAATTGCCAGAACAATGTGATTCTATATCTAAGTCTGGTAGGTGTATATATGTAATGACTTTAGGTACTCTACCCTTAAAAGTAATCTATGTATATAAGGTGTGTTCAAAACATACAAAATGGCCGAACTTGGCATAAGTAAGAGACATAATTACCAACATAACGCCACAAAAAATGCATATTCGAATATACATAACACTTGAAAATGCCATACTTTTTGAGCACATCTCGTATATAAGTCGACATCAGCTCATCTTGAATTTTAATTATATAATCGTGAAATATGAAAAAATACATAACCCTAAAAGCTAGAATAGATACATAATTCTTCTACCTATTTGACATGCATGAAACAGGCATCAGTTTATAAGGACTTAGATTTCAACTATATAAATGTGGAAGAATTTATCTAAAAAAAAGTCGAAAATATATAGTATATTTAGATATATATTGCTTGGGTTAGTTTCATAAGCTATTTAGCTGTGGAAGACTCTACATAGCAGATAGTTACTAAATATTTCATAGGTCTCCAGAAGACGTATTATAGAGCATTTTTGATAAGCTTAAGTATTAGGACACAAATCCCAACTTTTACATTTAAACTATTTTTCAATTGCTTTTCTCAAAATCTCTACTAATTCCCTATGAGCTGATTCATATATTTCATTTTTAAACATTTCAAATAAATAAAATACTGTAATATATTAAACAGTTTTTCAGACAAAGTTCCCCAGTTTAGTTCAATATTTTGCTTCTCTTTTCGTCTTCTAAGTTTCTAGTAGAGTGCAATAAAAACTCATAAAATACTGGAAAACAGTAAAAGGCTTTTTCTTTTTATCCACAACACATAAGCAATGCAAACGTAATCTTAACAATTAACCATATATTATGTAGCCCAAATATATCAACGATATCTATATATATATATCTATATATATATATATATATATATATATATATATATATATATATATATATATATATATATATATATATATATATATATACAAATATCAGATTTCAACTCGCCAATCTCTTATGCATCTAAAAAGATATGTGAGCTTTCCATTGGCCTCAGCTGAAGTAAACAAATTAAAAGACCTCAAGGCATCAAATGGGAAGCTTTGCATATCAAATTTCATGCCGGCGGCTTTCATCAAGGTGACACCAATACACCTCACTTGAAATCTTGAGCGAGCATAATCGTCGAAAGTAAGTTTTCGGAGCAGGAACTGAAAATGCGGCACGGAAACGTCTTGTATAAAGTGTGGAACAAATGTTTCACGACAGCCAAGACGAGGAAATGTGAAAAGTTCAAAGACGATGACAGGGAAAAATAAAAGCGGAAAATTGAATGCCCACTGAGCGAGAGAGATAGAATGAGAATGAGAATGAGGAAGAGAGAGGGAAGACGGGGAGACAGGAAGACAGGATGCTGGCTGGCCATTATACTTTATGCAAATGCTGTGGCAGCTTTAACAACCCAAAGGCAAATGCCCCCAGCTCGTGGCATAAGCAGACCCCAACCATGTGGCCAATTGCCTGATAGAGAGAAACAGAGAGAGACAGGGAGAGGGAGAGAAAGAAAGTAACAACAAGAACCTCAGTATAACCACATATACCATGCATTTTAATTTAATTAATTTAAATTCTTAATGCGATATTTTGCCGCCTTCGCATTGCCTCGAACTGTGCGAAAGCCAAAGCCTAATGCTCCCAAAGGCTCCTGCAATGGGCGCCATGACTTCGGCTCGCTTCGTTTCGCCTCTCCGTTTTGTGCTGTCGCTGCATTTGTTTAATGTGGCTTAAACAATTTTTGGGCGTGGCAAATTAATAGCCAGCGGCGTGCGTGGCCCAAGCAGCCAAATTTACTGCCGAAATCATTAAATGTCATTTTCCAACCAATTAAAGAACTCTAAAGGCGCCTAACGACTTTAAGCAGAGTTCTTAAAGTGAAACGTGCATGGATGCCTAAGGAAACTCTTTGTATAAGTGCTAAGAGCCAGAGGCCAGCCAACAAACCTCAAGCTGATGTGTTCATTATATATGGATAAAGACAGTTTGTCTTTGGTATATGAACTAGGCAGCTATTAGATGATCATTAAAAAATGGTTAGAGAATTGGTTCAGGTTGATTAGGATTAAGACCTGTGGAGGTGAATATTAGCTAAAGTTGTGCATCTGCTGGCCGTTAAAATGTTCGAGAGCTCGAGCGGTTTATAGGCGAAAATGTTTGCTTTATTTTCAGTAAAATTTTATAAGATCTACTCACTGTATGGCAATACAGTGGATACAAAATAATCGTGTTTTCTTTGCATTCTTCTCAATACAATTTTATCAGATCTAATGGGGAATCTTGAGAATCTTATAAGTATATTGTATTCTTTACATTCGTTTCTAATATAGAATTTTCTTCTTGGGAAAATTTTATCAGATCTAATATATGACTCTATTTCATCAATATCAATACAAGTTCATGAGTTGCTTGATGAGTTGAGTTTGCCATATAAGCCCTGCTGATGGCGAATATATGTCTTACGTTTTATAGAGAGTTCCTAGCATTAGATTGATATATGTATATATCATTATATTTTAAATCGATATACATAAATGACTTGTTAAATCGATATATACATGTATCGATGTATGTATTTATATATATCGATTTCCTAAATATACCTAGAGTCATAGCTCATTTAGCATAGCATTAAAAAGTTGTAGGTAGAACAAGAGCAATTACAGCTATCATCTCACTTATATGTATTTGTATTTGCATTTAAATGTGCTCAGAGTGCTTAGTATATGCCTCAAGTCAAGCGCCTGTTCTCATAATTTATACTCAAACTACAGTAGAGATAATTTCATCAACTCTCATATTCATAACTCCAAAAGTAATTGATGTAGAGGCTTCGCTAATCTGAGCAATATTTCGAATAGTCGCCATTGCGCTGGCCACTTGAAGTGCAGCAATCTAATTGCATGCAGCGCATTCAGCAATTGGCCCAGTTTCAGGCGGAGCGAACACGCAACAACAGGCATAAATCAAAGCAGCATCAACTTGCGATGCAAATGAAGAAACTGTCAGAGTCAGAGCTCACCTGGCATCATCGGAATCAGGCGGAGTTGAAGGACTTCGAGCGGATGCCGAGCAACTTGGCAAAGTGCAGCGCGCTGTCAGGAAGCCCGAGTTAACTGGCTACAGGAAAAAAAAAAAAAAAACAGTAAAAAGGGAGTGGAAGAAAATGGCGTGAAAAGCATTTCACTTGCGGACTTGGCTGAAGAATCTGAAGATTTAATGCGCTGGGCGGATAGATAAATAATGTTATGCAAATGATATGTGCATAAAAGTCAACAGATTCAGCAAACATTCGAACCCAGCTGCCAGCTGATAGCAGCCAGCAGCCAAACACCCACTGCCAGCAGCAACGAGTACACTGCACCAAATGACTGGCAGCTTTCAAATGTGAAACCAGTTAGAAAGATGAATAGATTGACTATCAACATACGAGAACGCTTCACAGGTTCACGGTCTGCGCGCGGCTCGGTACTTTGATGCGGAAGCAAAGCACAAGCTGCCAGCATTTGCATATTCCATTGCTCGCTCACTGCCAGCGAAAGGAGTATATGCGCTCTGCATGCGAGAAAAGTTGCTAATGCAGCTAGACATGTGTTGGCTCTTGACTACTTGGAGTTATCTCATATGGCTCAAGCTTAAGCTGAGCTGAGGTTGAGTTGACTTTGCTGCTCTAGAGTGCTCTCAAAGGCCACATCCGCTGAGGTGGTTACACTTAGGTTGTCATAGCAATCACAGGTTGGATTTTGGCTGAGGCTGGAGTGGAGTAGTTAAAGAAAGCTTACGGCTTTACAGTAGTGCTAGGAGTTGGGCGTTGAAAACTGAGGAGCCTGAGTCGAGTCGGAATTCCTAATGTATTTTCAGAGCTACGTTGGAGTTTTAATGCTGGCAATGTTATCGATAATGGCTTGATGTTATCGATAGACTATAGAGACACTTTTGATTAGTTAAGGTGAGCAGAATCACTGGTGCTTAGGCAGCTTTTATATAGAGTTTTCCACTGACTTCCTGCTGATCTGCTCTACTTCAATCAAAACTTTTTAAACTTTCTCTGATGAACGAGCATGACAGAGTCGTTGGCGCTTCGAGAGCAACGCTCTGACGTCTTTGGGTGTCAAATGGTCTTGCCCTGCCCCAACCCATTGGGCCACGCCCACATATGCAGATGAATGTGTGGCATTCGACGTTGGAATGACACTGCACTAGTGTTGCCGAAATTGCAGCGAAATTGTGTGCCAGCATTCGCTTGGCAGTCAGCGCTTGAAAGCCGACTTTGGCACCTGACATTGGCATTTGGTTTTTTTCTGCTGTTTCTTCCTCTTCTGCTTTCTTTTTTTTTTTTGCTGCTGCCTGTGCACAGGTGAAAGCGGATTTTGATAAATGCTTCGATGGCAAAGCCAAGTGAGTCAGCCAAAATGGCATCATCTTATGGCAACTGACAGCCAGCAGGCGCCTTTGTCATGTCATCAGCTACTCTGCTAAATTACGACCAATAAAAACGATGGAAAACATAGCTAGAGCCGCTCTTCATCTTCTTCCCTTGATGAACAGCTCGAATTTGCTGGCTATGCGTTAATAATTTGCATGCATTTAATATGCATTTGAAAAATATGTGAAAAAAAGCGTAGAAGAAGAAGAAGAAGAAGAAGAAGAATAAGAGGCAGCCTGGGTAAAGGCAATTTAGCTCGCGGCCCTTGTGCATGGAAATCTCAACTAACAAGCAGAGCATTCGCCTGGAGAGAAAATGAAATTGTTGTTTTTGTTTCTCTCGCACCTTGACGCTTGACATGTTGAAGGCATTCGAGTTTCCACATGCAGCAGGTAACATGCAGTGTATAAGCTCTAAGGTAAAATATGAAAGATCTCTAAAGATTTATAGAGGATATAGCCAGAGATATGATAACTACATGCAATAGAAAATTTCACTTGAAGTTAAATTATAGTATATTGTAGATAGATATAATATATATCATATACATTTATTTAAATTTACAGATTCTAGATATATTTAAATATTTTATATGCATATTTAAATTCATATATTTATAAACTTGTATAAGTTTCATTCAAATGAAAAGTATCAATTGAGGTTGCTGACTGTCTAATAAGCTGAGCACGAAAATTTAGTTTTGACTAGACTAAGTAAAATTTAAATATGAGCGAGTAGAATAAAGAGAATCTAATAAAATAAAGATCCAAATATATATATAATTCTCTATATATAATAATAATAGATGCAATAGATATACACATAAGAATGATGATCTCTAATAACAAATATATTTTATATTTCCTATAAGTATTTTCTACCAATAATTGATAATAACTTATATATATTTAAATATATATTAACTAGTCAGATGACTATGCCATAAACTAATATCTTAAAGGAAATGGGAAATTCTCTTTTAAACTGTGATTAATTTATGTCACTGAACTCAAATACTCACTCAATTTATATGATTAAAAAATATATATTTAAAAATATATATTTCCCTTATTTCAAATATAGATCTCCCCAGTGTTACATATAAGAGTATTCCATGCTCAGCATATCAGTGAGAGCTGCTCTACATATTTTTGTTATTTTTCTCGCTGCTCGACGTTTTTTGCGTGCATAATTTAAAATGCTGTGAATTGCAGATAGAGCAGCGCCGTCAGGTGGATGCTAAACAGAAGTAAACACAAAACTAATAGCAAAACATGCAAAGATGCTGATCGCAAACACACACACACACTGAGAGAAATAGAGAGAGAGAGAGAGAGAGCGAGCATATCTGGGAAAAGTTTTAATGAAACAAAATGTGGCGCTTACGTGTGTGCCGTGTAAATGTATAACCTGTGCACAGGTGAGCGAGCTCAACACCTAGCGTTTGCCCAGGGCAACGCCAATGTGCAGTTCGAAAGGTGTCGTCGCGTCCAACTTTACCGCAAAAACCAAAACAAAGTTTTGCGAGGGCCAACCCCAGCCACAGGAAATGAGAAAAGATACCAATACATGGGAATGGTATGCTGCAATATGCATATGGCTCGCCGCCCAGCCCGGCCAGCCCACCTGCAAAAGGTGCGCGCGTGCGAGTAAAATGATGAAGCGAATTCGCTATTTTACAACTGGACAGCGTGTGGCTAAATGAATTATTTTAGGAAATAACACTCATAGCGCGAATTGTATTTGAACGGATATAACAGCAAGCTGAGGTGTTAGTGGGTGGGGCGAGTGCTAGACTTGTATATGACCTGAAAGAGTGAATGATGCTAAAGTTCAGTTGCTAACAGAGCCTTTCCAAGAACTAGGCTGATTGAACTTGGGTTCTAGATGTACGATCTTGATGAAATTTGAAGAGCATGAATATGGTAGCTAAAGATGGGCAGATACCAAATGTTAAGGGTTTACAAAGCGATAAAAAATGTAGAGCTCTTAGTGATAAAATCACTTAATTATAAAATACGAATTTAGAATTCTGGGAATAATACCACACTCCAACTATTGAGGGTTTGTCTATATACTTAAATTACACATTAGATTAATATGGTTTAAATTACTTCGATATTTATCGATATTATAAAATTAAAGAATGCATTGAGGAGAAAAAACCACTTTCCATTACATTAAAGACACGAGATTATATATTCAAAATTTCAAGTGCCGAGCTATTAAAGTACCCGAATTCGATGCTTGCACAAGCTATTGTCCTCTACGATAGTCGTTTGCTGGTTAAGTTCTGACTTAGTCATGCCTTCAACCATCAGATACATGCGCGTCGCATAACTTGACGCCGTCTTTTAATCCCCTTACAGAGCATAATAATTGCAAATCCAATTTTGGCAAAGCTCAATGCTAGCGCAAGCAACTCATCTGTTTGCGCAGTTGTTTTTCAGCAATAGTTACAAAATATTTCACTGGCAAAAAAAATACCATGAGAAGAAGAACTAAAAGCCACACAGAGACAGTTGGAAACGAAATGGAATTGGAGCTGCGTGAGCACTCGATATGAATGACATTCGCATTGAAATGTCTGTCTCGGCTGCAGCGGCTGCTCGTGCTGCTGCTGCGTGCAACAAACAAAGCCCTTTGGCAGAAGGATGGCTCTGTGTTTTATGAACAAAAGCAAAGCGCTAATACCACATTCACACATTGCCACAAACACACACAGATAGAGATAGAAAGAGAGAGGGAGAGAGAGAGAGACCCAGAGCCGCAGCACCGCAGCCCACATTACCTTGTTGCGTGAAAGCAGCCGAGCTGTGTTGTGTTTGTGTTGCCAACTCACCTGTCTGCCTACCTGCACACTTCAAAATGTGTGCCTGTGTTTGTGCCTGTGTGTGTGTGTGTGTGTGTGTTTTAGATAAATTATTCAAGCAACAACTGCGCTTTTTAAAATCGAGTTTGTTGTGTGACGACGCAGACGACAGCCATTTGTGGTAAGCACTCGAGCACAAATCTAAAGTATATACCTCAACACACACATACGCCGAGCAGGTGTGCATTTGTTTTCGTTAACTGTCTACGCTTTCTGTGCCTGTGTGTGTGTGTGTGTGTGAGTGTGACCTAATTCTAGCCATGCAACAAACAAGGATGAGCGCACCAAGCGACGTTGCAGCTCATTTTTCAGCGCTGAGCAGATACTCAGAGCAGAAGCGTGCAAAGTTAACAAAAACCAACTCAGAACGAAGCTGAAATACTCTGACTGATGACTTGTGATATACTCTAACCATATTGATGACACGCTCAAGCAGCGAAGTAGATTCGGCATCGCAAATTGTTTGCTTTAGCAGCTCGAGTTTCATATGAAATTTAGATAAAATATCAAAATAAATCCAGGTTTGAGCGACTTGGCCAAGCGAAAAGGCTAAGACTAACAGACGTGGCAAGCTGATTTACAGACGAACACACTTAGAGTGATGAAAGTTGTTTCTGCTTAAGTGTGTGCGCTCCTTGAGTGGGTGCGGGTGCATGGAAGCCATGCATAAGGTAACTGCATGGGGTATGCTGTTGCCAGTGTGCCATATGCAACAGGCCGAAGACATAAAGTGAGATTAATATTTTGACTTGACTCAGGCAAGGCCTTAAGGCTAGAATGCCGGATGGATACGTATCTTATCTAGTCGTGCATACCCGAGCCGAGAGCACTCTTAGCTATACACCTACAGCTCACAGCTTGCTCGGCTTCAATTTCTTATGCATTTCATGCATGCAATTTAGGCTCAGCTGCATGCGGCCAAGACTCTGAAGCAAAGCTGACTGACCCGAATGATTCTTGCCAGAGAAAGAAAATGTTCTTCTAGCTATTGCATACCAGACAAAGAAGATGAAGAAGCGAACTTCATATTTATATAAGAAAATGTTTATTTATTTACCTCAGAGTAATAATTCTCAGAGACATTGATACCGTGCCATGCCGTCTTGCTTCTGTGATTAAGCTACAGGATGTATCGAGTAACTAAACAAATACAAACTTCAATCACATTTCTGCCGCTGGAGCTTTAAGCGCTACAACTTATTTCATGTGCAACAGCATTTCCCAGTTATTTGCTTCATGTTGCGGTCATAAAACGGGAAATGGCAACACACAGCGCAGAAGGCGAGGTCCGATGCAGACTCACCTGCTGGCTAAGTGCCAGTACCTTGACAGCAACTAAGATGTTCGCCCTGTGCCAATGTCCAGACTATGTGTCTCTGGGCGTCATAAAAATGCAAAAGTGCAGCCAGTGCGTATACGCAGAGAGAAGGACAGAAAGGGATAGAGTGAGGGTGGGAGCATGGGGGAAAAGTGTAAGACAAATTTGCTGATGTAGCAAGTTTGATACCCAGTGGCTACTGTAAAGGGATGGCATGAGCTGAGCTGCTATTCAGCATAATCTATAACCCTGGGAACTCAAGGAAAGTTGATTGGATAATAATAAATTAAAATTAACTAATAATAAATAAATTAAAATTAAATTTATAATACTTAAGTCTCAATACTTTGGTATTCTTACTTACTTAATTTCTATCGTTAGTCTAGAACCCAAGTTCAAGCAGATAATTTTCTAGGGATCTGTAGGCAGAGCCAACGCAGCAGGACTGTAGTCAAACTGCTGGGTATCTTTTAGTCGTTCACTCTCGACTGGTATACAACCGAATTATTTTTTTTTTTTGTTTTCAGTACCTGCCTGCTTAATGCCAACAGTCTTACTTGCTCCTTGGGGCGCTTTTTGATGGCAAACTTTTATTTTTTTTCACGAATTTTGTTGTTGTTGCTGCTATTGTAATCAAATTTGTCACGCTGCGTTGGTGTTTGAGCTTAGAACTTGAGCAACTACTGAAAGTTCGCTTAGGGTCTTCAGGGCAGACTTTAGTTGCCTCGTCGCGCACATTTGTCGCCAATGCGAAATGGCGAACATGTCCTGGCGAGCTGGCTAACTGGCTAACTGGCTAACAGTCTGCCCGTCTGACCTAAGTCAAACGAGCTTAAAACACTGTGGAAAGTGGCTTAAGATATTTTCGACACACCAAACGATGCCCCAAGGAAACCAAATGGTTCAATATGCTGCTGCTCATCCCGGCAGAGTGAGCGAGCATATCAGCTGGTATCGATACGCGCCTCAGCTGACGACCATCCGGGGAGTTATGCGTTGAGAGTAGAGTAATAAATATTTATGCTAATTGAAAGTCATTTCAATGGAATACAAATTGATATACGATTAGAGCTTGCCTCCGGCCATTTCTCTATATTTATATATATTTTTATCTCTTCTACTTTCAGGTAACAATGCCGCTCAGCCCCTTGCGGCCTCGTCCACCTCTTTGACTGCGGCGCAGCCGCGCTTCCTCTCACGCGGACACACCTACCGGGCTGTGGTGGGCGACACCCTCGTGCTGCCCTGTCAAGTCGAAAATCTGGGTAAGTCAACAACAACAGCGAAATCTATAATCAAAATAGAAATTCGCATAATTAATAGATCATTATTGCCATTAAGTATCGTAAATTCCAATCGAATTTCGTTCGATTACCGTAAGCCGCAAAGCCAAATAACAAATATGCAAATATGTTCCTAGCCCAAATGTCTCTCTGCATAAATTTTACAAAAACATCTATAAACAATGGATGGCAACGGCAACAGCAGCAACAATGCTAAACCAACAGCTGTCAACAGCTTGTCGCTCGCTGTTTCCCTGCACAGGCCAACAACAGGCAACATATTTATCAAATGACAGCTATAAATTTATAAACACAAATAGAATTCAATAATTAAAGCCATTCGTGGAGCGAGCCCGGCATGAAAGTGGCAAAAATTCAACTTTACTTTAACATTAAATTCAGTCTAACATAAATTCCAATTAGAATTTAGTAACTCTACAAAATCTCATTTTTGTTACAATTTATATTGAATTCATAACTTAAATAGTTTTCATAAAAAGCCTTTCTAGATAACGCAAAATATTATATACTTATATAAATTAAAATCAATGCACAAATTAAAAAAAAAAATAATTCGATAATATTTTAATTAACTCAAAGTTCTATTCTTTCAACTTTTATGAAAATATTAAAAATAATTTTCATAGTATATGCCAAAGAATTCATTAATATAAATTTAAAATCAGCTATAGACACTTCTATCTACCTAGAAAAGCTTATTGTTGAGCTAACTAGATTTGTGCAATAGCTTCAAGTTAATGCAAGCAAATTGATTATTTAGTTTATATTTCTACATAAACTAGAAGCGCCGTCTCCATCAAGTCGATATGCCCTGGGAATAAAACACACACGTAAAGAGAGTAAAAGAAACACTGAAACATAATCTCAACTACAACTTACGATCGAGTTTAGACTCTCTTAAAATGAATTCAAAGTCAAAAAAGAAGTAGCGCTGCCTGCTGTGACCAATAGATATCCCGATTTATTATAAAAATGAAAATCAAGTCTTAAATTTATAAGAATTTGCATTTATTATCAGTTATAAAAGTTAATACATATATAATATTTATCACTGCTAATTCTTATAAATTTAAAGTTTGATTTTCATATATAAATATATATATATATATATTATATTTTATTTTAGAATGCATTGAAGACTTCAATGCATTTAAAAAATGTTTAGATCCTGAACCATTTATTAATCAGATTTAAGCTGATTTATTAATCAGTTAAGCAGTTTGTATTTTTTTGTAAGAATAAGCAATGCAAAATACAAGCCATCTTTTGCAAGAATCAATTTCAGAAGTGTTCAGTCAGACCAGGAAACCAGCTACGGTAGAAGTCAAGAGAGGCAATTTCTTAAAAAAAATGGCATATCAATTGCCACGTCAAATTGTCACAAAGTTTTGTCAATAAAACTTGAAATAAGTATGATTACAATAATATTAGAGTCTTATATCGTTGTGCTGTATTAGGCTTAACATACATAAGCTAAGACAAGTAAAAGTAGCACAGCATTTGCTTTTAGCCACAAGCCAATGGCCATATGGCCATTTCAATTAAGCTTTTTGTGCTGTTCCAGTAAACTCAATTTTTTTTTTTTTTTTTTTTTTTATTATATTCGTGAAAGTAGTGAACTCAACTCAACTTCATTGGAAAATCTGAGTCCTTAAATACTGGAATGCTCCATTGAGTTAAGTTAACTCGTATCAATTTGGCTTGCAGCTTGACTTAATTCATGATATTGAGAAGTTTTGAAATATACTACAAAATAAATTCTTAACTCATTTCCAAACCCCAAACGAGCCTAACTTGCCGCTGGGCCTAATATTGACTGCAGTTCAGCATCTTTAAGCTTCAATCATTGTCATTTTATATTTTCATTCATAAACAAAACTCCTCTCATATGCCGCACGGAGAAATTAATCTTCATTTAGTGGACACAAAGCTCTTCATTCTAAGAAAATAAAATAAATGTTCATGCATTCAATTTAGGCAAATGACAAAAACAGAATTTGGCAGAGCATCAAAGAAACTTTGCATGAATCGACTGGGCAAATTGATTCACTGTGGTTCAATGAGTAATTAAACAGTTTTCGCAGCTCACATACATGCACTTGAGGATGTCTCTTTGTTGTTAAACAAACATTAAACAAACAAATTTACAAATACTTCAAAAGTAATTTTTGCAAAGTTCACAGCGTGTGAATTTAAGCGCTTGTGAAGGTAAAAGCATTTTAAGCATTAATAAATATATGGAAAATTTTCTGAATTCATTTATCATAGGGCTGAGCACACTCACACGCACAAGCACACGCACTCACACACACTTAAACATGACCTAGTTTAAAGAGAGAAATTGTTGCAAAGAGTTTAATTGCAGCTGCCGTTGACAAGCCAATAAATAAAATGCAATTAACCGCTCGCTCGCGCGCTCTCGGGCTCGTTCAGCGAAATGAAAATAAATTGAACATTGACGGCATCGACGACAATTCGGCTGAAATCTGTTCAGGCTGTCAGCAGTCATTGGCCCATATGGAAGCCAGCATCAATAGCAGCAGATAAATGCTACGCATTCCATCAGCAGCTGAAATATTACCGTTCCATGCGTATTTGTTTAATCAAACACAGTTGCTACTTATGCACATATTATAAATAATATTGTTGCCATTGTTGAAATGTGTGAATTTAATAAACTGTCATATTTCTGTTATTACACGGGATTGTCGGCAATGGTCGAATAGAAAATACTCTGAGCTCTGATTAAAGCTGCTCTTAAATACTTTACAGATGCATGTGAGTGTGTGTGTGTCTGCATGCACATGCTGCCATAAGCTCATCTCAAATCAGCTTCTCATGCAGCCTACTTATTGTGAAGAGTAGGCTAATTGAACTCAGTTCTTAGTTGTGCAATATTTGTGCAATTTTAGGAGCATGTATTTGACATTGAAATATATGTATGTACCAAATTTCAAGACCTAAGAGTCTTAGGTAGACTATGCATAATATGTGAACTCGACTCTAAGCCGCTCTTCAAGTAATGCTAATAGAGCAAAATGTAAATATCGATTTTTATAGTAAGTAAAAACTATTTGTGATATCGAAAAAAGATAAAGTTATATTTTAAATTGGGCAAATAGTAACATATATCTCAAATATCAAGTCTCTGTTCTTAAGCGAAACAATTACCCAATAGTCGGATGGATTATATCACATACGTTTTGTGGTCCTCGGCGCCTTCTTCTGCCTGTTACACGCATAAGCCTCAAAACCAGCTCACGGGCTATACAGTTTCAGTAAGCAAACTCGAGCAGTCTCGAGTTGTCTTGACGTCTTCAACGCGCGTTAAAATAAGCAAGTCTCGTGACATATGTTTGTGTTTAGTCAACAAACTAATAGGAAAACAAACATCGATGTGTAGAAGGCAAACATTATTTCAACGCTGACTATTATCTTTGCCGTGCTGCCTTTAATCCCCAATTAGTCTTTAAAGCGAGTGTGTGAAACGGGACGGTTTAATTGCGCTATTAAATTACCTGTCGAGCGCGGTAAGTGGCGGGGAGTGAAAAAACATGCATTAATTGACACAATTGAGAAAGAAAGAAAGACAAGTCGGCCCAGGGCGAAATAGTATTTAATCCAATAAAAGAAATTAAGTATCAAATGGTCGACGAAGCCCTGCGTCATGCAAATGATTAAAGAACACAGAAATAAAACGAACATGGATGGATCGATGGGGCATAAGACAACATCAACTACTGCTTACAGTTGTATAGGAAATGGAATTAAACAGTTTAAAAAATTAATTTGAACAGAGTAACTTGAGTAGTCATACCTTGTAACTTAAATCCACGAATATCTGCTAGATTCCCGATTAAACGTAATTAGTATTTTAAAAATTAAGTTTCATCAATAAAACACCAGTACTTGTACCTTGTAAATAAATATATAGAGATAGAAGATAATTAAGAAGTTGCTCCAACCCAAGCTTAACTATTATAATTACTGGCAAAAGTCTTAAAATTGTATAGGAAATGGAATTAAAAAATTTATAAAGTAAATTTGCTCAGAGAAGTTGAGTAGCTATACTTTGACGCTTACTTGAACTGAAAGCGATATAGAGGCGTGAATTAATTAGTTCAGAGAAACTTGAGTGGCTATACCCTGTAACAGCTGAAGCTTTCTGGCAGTCATAGCAAACACAAAACTAATTTCCGGGTATCTTCTAGACCTCAGAAGTTGCTCCCAAGCTCAAATGTTACAGGCACTTGCCAACGGCTTTAGCTGCAGGTCCTATTAAGGCATCCCTTTGCATCCCATTTGCACAAATTCATGTTTTACAAATAAAAAAGTTATAAAATATAAATAAAACTCCAACTTTATTGGCCAAAATGTGTGCTGAGCTCAATAATATGAATACACTGCCCAGGGGCACGGGCGGGCACAGCTGACGGCCGCGTTGAGTGAAACAAGCCTTTAGGCCCTTGCGCCCGACCTCGGGCCAATGCAGAACAATTACGAGGCAGCAGCAATACGCAATTTCAATCCGATTCAATAATAATCAAAGTCATAAAAAGATGATTGTGTGCGTTTAAGTCGCCCTTATAGGCGCCCCTTTTAGGAGGACTGCAAATAAAAGCTTAGAAGAGACAATTTTCGGACCTTTATCCCGGCACTCACGTAAATATTTATGCGCTGTGTTCGTTCGTTTGTATTTGTAACAGGTTTATGTCAACTAAAGTAACCCACACACACACACACACACACATTTTGTGGCCAATTCATGTTGTTGTTATTGTCGGCACTCACAATAACTAATGCAGTTAGCAGCAGCTGTGGACGGAGCTACAACAGCTGATAACTTTTACCTAGCAAAACATCAAATTTTAAATTCATTTCCCAGTCAATTATTATTTTATTTGCAAAATAATCCGATTACAGCAACAATTTGAAATGAGAAAAAAATTAACTCTGTGCTGCAGCCCAAAAGCAACCCAGCACACGCCAATAGGGTAAAGCAAAAGGGTTTTTTCGGATGTGAGAAATAAATCTGAAAAGTTTCATATAAATCAGAAAATAATTGTGAACTCCATGGTTATATATCCAATAAATAAAATAAAATAACCCAACAGAACAGTTGATTGCATTCGACTGCAAGGGTTTTGCTTGATTTCATTTTGAATTTTTTGATATATGAAAGAACTACTCCTTAGCTCAAATAATATTTTTGAAATTCTCAGTGAACTTAATTTTTTTATGAGGGAACGAGAGAGCGGGTCACTGTTGAGTAAGCTCAAATTCAATCGAAAAATAATATTTATTCACCTTTAGACACATATTTCTATCATAACCAAAATTCAGATTCGCCTTTGGCAATCTTTAAACGTACTTAAGCCTGTTGGCCAGTGTAGTTGCTATAATTTTTGCCTTTTAAATTAAATTCAATTTTGCTTTTCTTTGTATGATTGATTTAAGAAATAAAAAAAATATGAGTTAGACGTAGGAAGAGGCATATTTATACACAGATAATAGTAGAATTATTAAAAAAAAAATGTCCATGCTGCAGACTGTTTTGTTAATGGACATTGCCAAGTGGAGCGACAGAAACAATAATAAATAAATAAATAAATTATGCGTCAGGCAAACGCGTTTAGCAAATTTTGTTTATGCTTTGTCGGCCATAAAAAAAAACGTAAGTCATATAAAATATGCAAAAAGCAAAGAAAATGATAAAAGAAAAGACAAAAATCTGTTGGCAACATCTGTGAAATTATGTCATTTATATGAGCAAACACGCTAAAAAATAGATGAAAACACCAGGAGACGGAGCAGACAGCAGACAGAGCAGACACAAGACGGCAGTCAGCATCCAATTGGATGGCCAAACAAGAGACTGTACACAGCTTAGCAGACATACCAAAAAGCGGATAGCATATTAGATAGATGGCTTTATATTATAGCTCTCTCTCTCACTTTCTATCTCTCTCTCTCTCTCTCTCTCTCTCTCTATCGCTCTCTTTGTTTGTTTGTCTATCTGGCGAGTCTACAAACACAAGAACAATTTGAACTCTGCTGCCCACTTGAATGTCATTTATTTAGCTGCTTTTAAAGTGCGAGGGCTGCCGCAAAAGTATTCAGCCTGACATAAGCCGAGTTGATTGTCATTTGTAGAATTTACCATTGACCAGAGTTTGTGCTCTGGGCAACCTAAGCTGAAAGTTGCAAAGCTTTGAACTCCTTTAAGAATTTTCCCAATGATTTTTTATGCATTTTTAAAAATTTATGCAGCTGGATTATGGCAATTGGAAAATCCGCTGCATTAAATGAAAATTTTTTTATTATTATTGATCAAATTGCCAAAAATATTTAATCAGTGTGGAAAAAGAGAAATATTCTGTCATTTAGATTTATTTTTAAGCAGAGATATCAAAATGAAACAACTGTGCTGCATTGAAAAAAATACTGAAATCATTTTAAATATTGCTTGTATGTTGGATAATAAAAAGAATATTTAAATTTCCAAATGTTGTCTTAAGAAGCTCACGAGTGAGTGAGCCTGGGCCAAGTGGAAATGTTTTTTTTAAGACTTTAGTAGAATGTTGCTTGGGGCCATCTAAAAACACTTGAACTAAATAGAAAATTAATTATTTCAAATTTGACTAGCCAAAACAATATGCGAGTAGCGCTGAATGAGATGATGCACCTGAAACTGAATTACTCTAGAATATTTTGAGAATTGTACACATACCTGTCATGGCATGACCATATTTAGTATCTGCAAAGAATTTGGATTTTGAGCTACATCAAAATTATGACAGATGAATAGCAATTAGATAAGAAGAGCTACTGATGATCCGTGCTAACGGTGGCAGACGATAATGATGATTAAATGTAATAATGATATTAAAAATCAATGTGTGCTCGATAGTGATAGATAGATAGACGAGTGAATAAAAGAGACGAAAGAATAATGAAAAACCAAACATCGATTCATGTGTCGCTAGATGAGAGCATCAACGAGCCACTGCTGAGGTTTGAACAACAGAGATATGGTATAGGGTCAAAGAAAGAGAGTAGAAATGTAGAAAATTACAAATCAATATAAGCCAATAAATATACCATATAAAAAGACTAAAGAAAAAGGGAAGCAAGTTGACAACATTGAATAAGCTCCACTGCGCCCCAAACTCAACTTAATTTCTATACAGAAAAGTATTTTGGTAAACCAAATATTTGCTCCCTTTGCTGGCAGGCCGCATTCTCTTCGGGCTGCCCTCGCCGTATGTGTGCCTCTTAATATTTGTATTGTGGTATTTAACAATAAATTTTCCAAGAAACAAGAACAAGCAGAGTTTATATGCTGACATTTTTGTTAACGCCTTTTCATATATTCTGTCTGTGCCTTGTTTGCTCCTCTTGCAGGCAATTTCGTGCTGTTGTGGCGCCGTGGCACAAATGTGCTCACCGCCTCGAACATTATGGTGACACGGGATGAGCGCGTCAGACTGATAGATGGTTACAATCTGGAGATATCTGATTTGGAGCCGCAAGACGCCGGCGACTACGTTTGCCAAATCAGTGACAAAATCAATCGTGATCAAGTGCACACGGTGGAAATACTGGGTGAGTGTGACCACAATGAACTCAACTCGAATTGAATATTGATCGAGAACTGTGTGTGAACTAATAACGATTCTGTGCACAGTGCCGCCCAGCGTTCGTGCCATACCCACATCAGGCCAGCTGCAGGCACGCAAGGGCGGACCCATTACGCTCGAGTGCAAGGGCTCCGGCAATCCGGTACCATCCATTTACTGGACCAAAAAGGTTAGTAACAGAACTATCATTGATGATTCTTAGAAATGTAGAGGTGAAATGCAGAGCGAAATTGAAACAAATTTTTTACTCATTGCCAGCAGCTTAACATGGCTAATGTAGGAATCGGAAGCTGCACGAGTCGCTCCTTGGTTTGTGCTATGAACAGCTTAGCTGTTGACCGTCTAATTCTTTATATAAGAGTCTAAAGTTGAGATAATATATTTATTAAAGCAGCTAATGAGTTTTTTAATAATAATAATTAATACATTAAAACATTGATGAAGCAGAATATTGTTTGATGACTATCCCGAAGAGCAAGTATATGCTTAGAATATGACTCAAGCCCTGCTCACATTACGCATCAATTAATATTTTCCGATTCTCCTAGAGTCATACGCTCCATATACATTGCAAGTTTCTGATTTGCCTCTTTACAGAGAGACAAACACATAGCAAAACAGTTGTCAGATAGCCAATAAAGAGAAATATGAAGAGCAAATTGCAATATGTCAAAAGCAGTCATATATGTGCATATAAATATATGATATATGATATGGGCATAAACTGATATGCTGGCTTTATTTTGATGCCACATCTATGAGTATTATCATGCTGAAATGGCTGCCTTAGCTGCAGGCTTAAGAAAGCAATTTCAATGTGAGCAATGTTAGTTCGATAAGTGTTTGGGATGGACTAAGAGCCTTATGTAGGCATAGAGCAAATAAAGTGGGAAGTGCAGAACTCGGAAATATCCTGAAAGCATCAGAGCTGAGACGGCACTCATCGTAAGCTGCGCAGATTCAGCAAAATTTATCTGAAATAACTTTCAGCATTAAGACAAAGTCTCAAGACAAACTTCCAACAGATATACTCCTTTGACACTAGAGTTTCAGGCCGCCCAAACAAAAAATATTGCAACAACAACAATTGAAATAGATATTTGGCAACTTTTCAATGAAACAAGTGACAAAAAGCGCACAGAGAGCGCAGGTATTTGTGTCTGGGAGTCAACATCCTGGACTGGCTTGAACTAACTTCCACCTGCTGGTTGCCACCTTCGGCTTGGCATGCTGAGACAACGTTTGGCTTGCTGCACTTTTAGACATTTCCGTTCGATTTGTTTGCTTGCATGCTTTGCTCTTGACATGGCCAAAGCTCAATCACTCGATGCGACTCGCCGTGTGTGTGTGTGAAGAAAGAAAAAAGAATAAGAAGAAGCAGTTGTATGTCATTTAATTTCGCTTCAATCTAGTGCCATTTCCGGCAACCTTAACACGACCCACAGCATGTAAGTTCGATTTTCTATTTGCTTTTTGGAGCTGATACCGACACGTGCTCCCCGTTGGCCCAAGACACAACTGTCTCAGCCCAAAGACAGACAGTCAGACTCTGCCTGCATAACATGGCCTCTGCTGACACACACTCCCTCTCTCCCACTCTCTCACTCTCTCGTTCTCTCTGCTGTTGCTGAACAATTTCATCTTGTTCCCGATTTGGTTGCTTACATTTAGTTGTAGGAACAACGGGTTAGCTCCTCCGTTACATATCTCAAAGTCGTTGAGTGTCTTCCTTTCATTCCATTTTTTTTTTTTTTTTTTGTTTTATTTTTTTACTTTTGTTCACTTTCTGTTGACAACTGTAGTTGACTTTCTGACATCTTCTACTCACACGCCCTCAAAGACTTTACATTTATTGCCCAGCAATTCGGTTTTTCTCATTGTTTTTCTTCTTTTTTTTTTGTTCCATAGAGCGGCTCGGGTAAGTCGCCAGCCCGCATCGGTGATGGACCCATCCTAACACTGGACAAATTGGAGCGCCAGCAGGCGGGCGTCTATCAATGCACCGCCGACAATGGAGTCGGTGACCCAGTGACTGTGGACATGCGTCTCGATGTTTTATGTAAGTCTATATCAACAAAAATATTAATTAATAATAATTAATAAACAATTATTTCTGAAATGAAATTTAAAAATAATTTTAATGCAAATTTTAAAAGAATTTTGATCTTGTTTAGAGAACTAAAAATTATTTATGGCAAATAAAATTTTAATAGGCGAAAGCTTCGTGTTTTTAATTTTTAAGAAGTTTCTTAACTATGATTATAAAAACTTTATATTAAACTCCAAGTGGCATTAGCAGAAAGTTAAAAGAAAATCGTTTTTGTTTTTACACAGAACATAAAAAATAATTGCTCTAAGACTTTGCTTCAAGCTGCTTAAAGTAAAATGATTTTCAGCTGCAGAACTCTATACAAGAATCGTTTAAAGCAAAACTGTATTTTGTTGCGCAGTGTTAGTCAACAAATTGAACACATCAGGTCAACCGTGAAATATTAATGCAAATAAAAACTTAAATTTAGCTAAATAAATTAATTTTTTTTTTATTGGTGATAAGCACTTTTTAGAATATAAATTTAATTACATTATTTAATTAATTTTTCTTCATTAATAAATATTTTCCAATGCTTTTCGAGGTCAGCTTACATTTAGTTTATTTTGTTTTTTTGTTGTCTCTTTTTTATATGCCTTTGTTTATATTTTTAATTAGGTGTAAAATCATTTAGTATGTTGACATCAAGCGAATTTAGACAGTAAATTAATGTAAAGCAATTCGATGAAATATTCATGACTTTTAAATGAATTGTGTGGGGCTCGAACCTACCGAGGCACCGGGCACTGAACGCATGAGTTGAGTGGAAGCAAAAGCGAAAAAAATGTTTCATAAATTTAACTTGTAACAATCGAACGCACGGAAGGACGGACGTACGATTAGACACCTCTTCTCATATTTATAATCCCTATTAATCTAGACATTAATTTCGTTTCAGACCCACCCGATATTCAGGTGGAGAAATCATGGATACACTCTGGCGAAGGATTCGAGGCGAAACTCGTTTGCATTGTTTATGCTGATCCAGTTGCAACGGTGCGTTGAGCTCTGCTCTCCTCTAATGCTCTCATAATCATGCTCATCCATCTTCACCTATCTACGCAGGTATCCTGGTATCAGAACTCATTTCCCATACAAACAACTGATCGACGGATTATGAATACGAGAGCCAATCGACACACACTCACCATACGGCACATTCAGCAGGAGGACTTTGGCAACTACAGGTGAGTTAGAGAACTTTAACTGCTCATAGAAAATCAGACAGCTACAAGTATGTGTGTGTGTGCCAAGGGACTGACTCTTGACCATTTATGGAAACAAACAAGTTTGCAGCCCATCAATGTCAGTCTCTGTCTGAAAGTTTCGCCAAGTTGACAAAACATTTCACATAAGACACAAGAAAGTTTTTGTTTCTGCCACTGAGTTGAGCTTGGCAGGCACACATCCGTCGTGGGCTATCTCTGTTGGCAGACCAATACACCCCTTTCACATGCTGAACGAGCATGCTTATTAATAGACAGTCCAAGTTGGGCATGTGATGACAATCTCTTAACTCAACTTTCATCTAAACAGTTGCGTTGCTGACAACTCTTTGGGACGCTCGCGTAAGTATATGGAGCTGTCGGGACGGCCTGGACCGGCTGAGTTCTACTCGCCCAAGTGGGGTCGCTCCTCGGACAGCTACAATTTGACTTGGAAAATAGACAGCTATCCGCCGCTCGAGGAGGTGCGTCTGCTCTATCGCCGTGTGCTGGTAAGTCAAAGCAGAAATCAAAAACTTTATTTATAACTTGGACTTATTTGGATTCCTCTCCTGATTCCTCAGATGAACGATACTTTCCAGCAGCCAGGCAGATGGCACGATTTCATACTGACACCCGAGCATCGTCCAGCCTCTGAGCCACTAACCCACATCATGTCGTATACCATTAAGCATTTGCATCCAGGCGCCTACTACGAAGCAATTGTTCAGGCTAAGAATCGATACGGCTGGAATGAGGTAAGTCGGGTGATTATCAAAGAGGGAAATCTGGGGAGCCAAATATCTAAATTCTTCATTTATATTAATCTTATTCTCTTTATATTTCTTACCTTTACTCTCCCAGGTCAGCGATATATTCCAATTCATTGTCGCCAGCAATAGCATGGATATTGCACCCGAGGATGCGGAGGTGGTGGCCAGCTCCAAGTCGAGAAGCAACAGCGGCGTTTTGAGCAGCCTACAAACCGCTTTGCCCCACTGCCTGCTGCTGCGTGGCGCTTTGCTGCTTCTCTTCGGCCAGTTCGATAGGCTGCGACTGGGCTTGGGGTAAGCATGGAATTTCCAGTGATGCTGCATTGGCCACAGCCAGCGTACGTATAAAACTTAAATTATATTTATTTGCTAACTACGATCGAATACTATATGAAGGCTAAGACAACACAGTCCAACAAAATTGTGGTAAACCAACAAATTGTGGTAAATGAGAGAGAATGCAATTTTCTGGTCTAGTTTTCGAGATATTTAATCAGAGAGCATAAAAATTGAATTTTATGGGCATATTTAAGCCTATTTTTATGGTTTTCTACGAATTTCTTGAATCTCTAAAAATACTCTCTTTTCACTTTTAAATTTATTTAAATTCTTTAAAAAATATTTTCTAAAAAGAAACAATTTTTATATATCCTGAAATTACTATATCTCCAAATATAATTTACTCCAGTCAGTTGTCGTACATCATATACTTCAGTTTAATTCGTGTTTGCCAACATTTTTGTTGGACTGTGCAAGACGCTTGCCAGTTGCTGCAATAGTTTCTCAGCTTAAGTGAGGCACGTTTAATTAAATTTTGTTAATGAATATTTTATTAGTTTTGCATGGAAAACAAACCAAAGAAATAGCCATATGAGTTTTTGTGAAAATATATGTAAAAATTATACAAAAGAAGAAGAAGAAAAAAAACACAGCTACACAACATCCAATGTAAATAATTTATCAAGCATTTTGTCAGCGATTTAATTAGCAGAAACAAAAACAAAAACAAAAACAAAACCAAATAACGAAACGCAAAAACCAACGAGAAATATAAAATCGGAAATAGAAAATGCGAATTGCAATATACGAATATAGAATACATATATAACATATATGTGTGTATGTGTTTCTGTGTATGTGTAAGAGCAGTAAATCCATAGTCGGATAATCCAGTCGAAGTAGGTCATGTAAATATGCATTAGATATTTGAATGTGAATTACATTTTATGTATTTCATTAAAGCAAACACAGAAAAATACGAACAAACAAAAAAAAAAGAAAATAAACGAATAAATAATAAAAAAAAAAAACAAAACAAAAGCTACAATGCGTAAATAATATATATGTAAATTAAGTCGGCATTTTATAGTGATATTATTTAGTTTAAAATAAAATCATGAATACCAAATTGAAACACCATTGTAAAACGTTAGCAATAAGATATTTTTTTAAAACCTTAATTTTTTATCTTCTCTTGTTCTTGGTTTTATTTTGATTTCGCTCAACTTAGTTCTAAGCGCACTTAAAAATCACAAGTTTATTAACAGCGTGTTAACTTTTTCAATGGACATTTTTTAGCCTCTAAGAAACCATGTTGTACCACCAAAATATCAAGAATACCATAAACAAACCCAAAAATATAAAATACGAAAAGATGCATTCGGCGAAAATACACTTAAAGAGTAGAGCAAAGCCATTAGGAAGGCTGTATTTGTGCAGCTTTGTCACCTAACCATATACGATATTCGCTGTACGATATTCGCTGTACGACATTTGCTGTACGATATTCGTTAAATAATACCCGTTTTACGACATTCGATACACAAAAGGCGCAGAAAGATATTCGCTGTACGACATTCGATGTGCGACTTTCGTCAAGTGATACTCGTACGACAGTCGCTTGCAATAGTCGCTAAACGATATTCGCTGTACGATATTCGATGTGTAACATTCGTTAAATAATAATCGTTGCACGACATTCGATATGAGATAGTCGTCATACGATATACGCAGCACGATATTCGATATACGATATTCGTTTGTACTTGTATATTATCCATTCGTCACAAAACCATTAAAATACAGATAGGCCAAGCTAATATATAAGCACTTCCCATTGCGATTTCTGTGTAGTTGTACTTAAAGTAAACAGAATACGTAATAGAGCACATCATCTCAATGGGTTCTGGGGTAGCCACTTCGAACGCAGCTCACTTCTAATAGACAGATAAAAACTTCTACTAATCAATTCAACTTCGTTAATATCTGGAAAAGAACTTCTCTTGCTGTTAAGCCAATTATGTTTTCTGTGATTTAATTTATTTATTTTCGGGACGTAGATATCATCGTCGTCCAATCAGTCATATTTGTAGATGGCTTGTGGCGCCATCCATGGGTCGAGCCCACGGACTCATTGAGCAATGTGCAACATACATATATTAACGATATGTGTTCAAAATCCAACTTGAACTCGTGTTTATAATAGATACATATTAACTTTAAGGCATTTGAGGATCGCTCGACAACTTTCAAAAAAGTAATATAATATTAACACTAGACTGTACTTACGGCATATATGAAATAAACAAATAATTAACCAAGAAAACAAACCACAAACCAAGTATGCATCAAATCGAGTGTTCTCAGTGCTATTGGTGGCTACGACCGCAACAACCAAAGAACGTATCTATAAAATTCACTAATTATTAACTAGAACTATGCTAAATTAATTGTGCATAAGAAACATTATAAGAAAGAATCTTTAAATTATTCAAATACAAAATAAAGCATTAGATGTAAAATAAATATTTATCACAAATTGAGTTTTAATGGCTTGACAAATTTAAGGTACAGAAGATATTTATCTATTGGTTTTTAATGCAAAGAGTGTAAGTTTCTTCTTTATGGGAGTATGAGAGGAGGAATACTCATGAAAAATGCTTGATAAATAATAAAATATTAATTGCGTGAGTATTACAATAAATATACGATATTCATTATACAATATTCTTTGCTATATTTATATTATATATAATATGTAAAGCTCGATATACGATATTTGCTTGTGGCTTGCTCTTCACAGAGCATTAATGAAAACTGAACGAATATGCGTTACTCGACATGATGTAAACTTAATACGATATTCGTTATACGCGCTTTGTCTGGCAGTTCATTTAATTTAAGAGCGGGACAAGACATTAATTTATGAGAGATTGTATTTGCAAACAGATCTCGTTCTATTTCTTGTGTTCTCGCAGCTCATCGGCTTCATATACTAAGTCGACGATCGTAAATCGAATCAGTAAGCAATTAAAACTCAGCTAATGCGGAGGTGCGTGCATAATTTCGTTTTTAAATTGTAGTTTGGAAATAAGAAGCCACTCGGAAAGTCATGGTAGCTGAACAATAATTTGTATAAAAATTTGTATAAAATATTTATATTTTTTATTTATATTATATATATATATATAATCGGTAAAGCTTTTATATTACTATTTTGTCATAAAGATAAGCCAAATTAACATTCTTGTATATATATATATATATATATATAAATATATATATATAGCAATTTTTTCTTTATATTTAACTGGTATTTCATCAATTTATATATTTATTATGGCTTATATATCTTACACCAATTATTAAGAGCTCTTACATAGTAAAAAGGCTGCTCAGTTCGCCTGTGCCAATCTTCCACCTCCCATTTCAGCAACTGAATACAGTTCAATAGTTCAACTCGAACTGAAGGCATTGCCATATATATGCATATATATATATATATATATATAGTCACTTAAACCCTATTAACAAGTCTCATTGAAGTTTTCTGATAATTGAGAATGATATTTTAAGTATTAGCAATGGCTTTTAGCAACTGTGCTGCGTTGCCCCGAGCAGTTGCTAAGCTGCTCCAGTGGACAACGCATACGTGCTGGGCTTAAATTATAAAAACTTTAGCATTTTGCTAAAGTTTATGCATGAAATTTTATAGAGCGCAAAACTACTTGAGCTTCGTTTTCAGAGAAATGCATTAAAAAGGCAAAGCGAAAGAAAGGCGAAGGCGACGGCAAAGGCAGGTAAAGGTGGCCCAGAGAGCTACCCGGAAATTTCAGCTCTGTGTGTGTGTGTGTGTGTATGTGTTGCTCGACGTTGCCTATTTGCATATTTGAGCAAGGCATGCGGAGGTATGTAGGTGTGGCTCGGGCGCATGGGCGTGTGGGCGTGGCACACTTGACACAAGTTTTGTGCACATTTCAAACTTTAGTGACCATTATGCATGCAAGTCTCAATATATTTCACATGAATTTTAATGCAATTTTTGCGTATGCAACTGCCTCAGCGCCCCCAAGTTGCAACAACAGCTTAGAGTCAATGTCCGAAAGTGGGGCGAATGGAGCGAGCCAAAGCGACTGGCGGCTGCAAATCATTTATGTTGCCTGCACAAATTCAAATGCCTTCATCTTTGGCTCTTATTTTTGCATATCACAATGCATAATTGGAGCGCCACAAGCGTTAATTTGCAGTCGGTGGGCAAACTCTTTCAGCGCATATTAATTAGCTCGTTTATCATTTGAGCACTGTTCTGACAGCCAGCGCCAGAGCCAGCGCGCAGCATTCCAAAGCAATGTAAAATTAATTAAGTTACGCCACAAGCAAAACTCTCTCAGGACATTCACATTCGCATCAAGAAGCAAACTTTCAACACTCAATTGTTAAGTACCCCCGGACTCTGAAGTGAAATGAAATCATAATTAATATTGGTAAAATTGGCAAGCCAAGCCATGCAGAGCCAGCGGCGAGGGCAGCGACGCCGGCATTCGCCATCCGCATCAGCGCCAACGATTCGCAGCGTTATAAAAGTGGCAACAATTTCAAATGGTTTCAGCATTGCATTGTTTCTTTGGCTCTGACAGATGGACTGATGCACTGACTGGCGGCGAGGCGACAAGGCGACAAGGCGAACTGCGATTCAAACTTTTATAATTAAAAATTTTGCATCTTGGTTATTGCATTCGGCTAAATAGAAGAGTGTTCGATATGGAAGGGAACGACTTAGTCGATACCCGGTAGCCTGCTCAGTGTACATTGATTAGCCCTGACTATAGCAAACAGCTTAATTGATACGAGGCTGAAAAAATGTTGAGCGCACGAATAAGACAACAAGAAGTGTGCATATCAAATATAAATAATTGATTGTTGGAAATGAGATATTTATTTTATTTTATCTATGAATCGTATATCCCCAACTCTTACAGTCTTTACTTTATAAGCTAAAAACCAATTGACAGTAATGATAATTATCGATTATAGTGTAAGTAAGTTCACATATCGACGGAAATTAATTACCCCCTACTGCAAACGATATACAAGATTAAATATTCCAAGTTTCAGTTCGTAAGCTTTGCTAGTTTTCGAGATCGACGCTCAGATGTATAGCTCTTCAGCTTGTCAAACTCACCAATATACCCCATTTACATATTTTGCAATGCCAATTAAATAAAAAAAAAAATGCTGGCAGATCATAAGGCTACAAGGAAGAAAAAACTTTTTTAAACGAAACTGCGAATTAAATTAATTTTCGGCTGGCTTAAGCAGACGGAAAAGTTTTCGCTATCAAATGTAGTGCATGAACAAGTGAGATGGAAATGAAAGCGAAAACGGGAAAATGGGATAAATATCGAAGTTGGAGCACGTGACACATAGACACATAGGAGAGGAGCAACAAACAAAGTTAGCTAGCCCGATGTCTACGATGGCTACGCCTAGCCATAATTCAGCAAAAATTTACAAGTTTCGTTAGCCCAGTGGCCAGAGGAAGAGCAGCAGCAGCGCGCTCTAAACTAAAGGCAACAGCAAAAGGGCAATGCTATGGCCAAATAAATTTACATAATTTTACAGTCAAAAGCAAAAGCCGTAAAGGAAGAGCAGCAACAGCAGCAGCAGCAGTAGCAGCAAAAGACGCCCTGATATTTATGGGCGCAGCTTAATGACGGTTTAAAATGTTGTACGTCGAACCAGAGCAAAGATACTCTTCGCATATATAGAGAAAGAGAGGAAAATAAAAAACCACATGAACACACACCCAGCCACGTCTACGTCTACGCCCACGCCCACGCCCACCCACTCAGGCAAGCGTTATGGCAAAACAAATCTACATAATTTAGGAGCTGCCTGCCAATGAAGAAGTCAGGCACAAATCAAAAGGCCGCCTGCTCCGCAGCTCCAGCAAATTGTTTGCGGATGTTAAGAAAAATTTGTACATCAATCGATTTTGTTTGATTTTTTCTCCTCTTTTTTTTTTGCTCTTTCTCTCGACAGGCTTTCAGGCTGTAACACGTTAGCCGCTTGAGATTTTTGCATAATTCATTGCTTTGGTGTTTTGGCACTCATCTCTCGCCGCTCGCGATTGCCAACGCGCGCGCAACACACTCAACCATTGCCACAGACATTGCCAAATTGAATAATAAACAATTTAGACATACTCTCTCTCACGCATAAGTTACGATATTCATTTCCAACAAGAAAACTTACTTCAAGGCATCAATAAATCATTTCACTTCAAAACTGAAAACAGCGGCTGACTCAGCGCTGGAGTAATAGCATTTTTGATAATTCTCCTACAGTTATCATTTAGTTTATGTTAGGGAAATATATAAATAATAATATTTAATATAAATAAATAAAGTATACATTTTTTTATGCCAGTCAAAGTTATCCTAAAGACTAAAAATTCTAATGAAACTTCAGCTTTTCATGTTGATCATTCTTGAGCTTGAGTTAAGTCGGTCTAAGATTCGGGCAGGGATTGACTGAAGATAATGATGATAAGTACTTGACTATGTTAATTAAAACAAGATTCAATTACCGCTGCCCGAATTGCCCATTAACAAACAGCCATCCAGAGTTAATCTTGGAATAACATATTAAGCCATACCTAATATCATAAGTGTAACTTCAAATCTAATCCGAATCATATCTTAACTCGTTTTGATCTTATTACGCTGTTGTGTGATATTCCTTTTATTGGGTCACCCAATTTCCAAACTTGACAGCAATTTTTTGCGCACTCAGTCAGCCGTCGGTGCTGCTACGAATTATGCTTAACTCGGTTTTATAAAACGCGAACAAACAAACAAACTTTGTGTAGGTAAATATAAAAATGACAAAGCAACAGCAACAACAACAACAACAACGGCAAAAGTTCACGCAGAACAAAAGTTTATCTCTTACTTTTGTTTGGCGCGAAACACAATGGAGCTGGGCGAGCTGGGGCTTCGGTCTGTTTGGCATACCCCATTTCGTTGCATAAAATTCAGCGCAGGATCAGGCGACGGAAAACGTTTCGGCTTCTGCCCATTTCAAATAAAACAATGAAGCTTATGTTGAACAGCCCAGGTGCTGAGCGCGCGTTAAGCGTTTTCTTTTCATTAACATAAATGCCTCAAAGTTGGCCCAGTTGCCAAAAGGGTTTGGCGTTGCTCGGGTAAAATAAAAAAATAGAAAATAATAAAAAAAAAAAAGAAAAACAAGCGGCAAACAACCTTAAAAATTCTGTCAAAGATGCTTTCAAGGAAAATGGCTAATCCTTTTTAGCCTCAACTTCAATGCACAGATGTTTTTTCTTCTCCTTTTTTTCTTTATATGACTTGAGCCCTTCAGCTTTCATTATGCGCTAATATATATTGTATGGCTTTGTGGCTTGCATACCCCCTGAAACAATTCAAAGCGTAGGCTATATGAAGAGGCTTCACTTCTCTTAAATAGGGACCAGATTAGAAATTTAACTTGTATCCCGCAGAGCAGCTTCCTTACGAGTTTTTGTTAAATTTTGTATTTATATTATGTATTTGATTTATTTCATTTATTTTATTTATTTATTAATTTCATTTTTTTTTTTATTTTATTTATTTCATTTACTGTATTTTTTTTATTTATTTATTAATTTTATCTTTTTATTTTATTTATTTCATTTACTTTATTTTTTTTTTTTTGTATCTATTTATTTAGCACAGTAGAGTGCGCATAGAGAGAGCGAGCATAGAAGAGTGAGCATGGAGAGAGTGATCATAGGAAAACCTGCACTTCCGCTCTCACAACTCCAATTCTTTAACATGCGCTTTGTTAATTTACCTTGTTTTCTTCTATGGGTCCACAAATTATACTAATTTTGATATCATAAATAAGTTTTCTGACACAATTCAAGGATCTTTACTTCAATTACCAAAATGTTGTATTTAGCTTATCATTTTGGCTACTCAACATTTTTATAGAAAACATTTCCTACTTAATTTAAGCTTGACTAAAGAACTGCAGAGTTTTCGTTTTTATTACACACACACAACAGACTTACCTATTTATACCTTGCAAAGAAGAAGCAATTATGTATGTGTATGCATGCTTTAAGCTAAGCCCTTTCTCATGAGCTCGTGAGGGTATGTCATGGTCCATCACATTGGTCACTCTCTGCGTTGTTTATATTTTATGTGACTTTGGGCAAGATACTCGATCAAGAGAAGTCACGCTCGCTTCCGCGGACTCGCCTGCGTGGTGCACATTTGGCTGGGCATTGCATGCCACTCGCCTTATCCTGCAGCCCGTTGACCAATGGTCGCTTATCAGGCGAGAACATGTTTCTACGGAATTTCATTAGAGCCGCCACCCTCCGCCCGCTTATTGCCTAATGTCCGGTTTGTTGGCGTTTTCCCATTCTATTTTTTTTGTTTTTTTGTTGTTTTTTGTTATTTTTTATTACTCTGTTATTATTTGTCGTTGCGCCCCAAGCAAATGGCTAATGGCGTTACTTCGTTAGTCAAGCGATAAGATTTGGGCACTCGTGCGGCTCGCGGTGTGGAGACATGTGATTAGATCAAAAGTGTGACGAGTAGGTGAGTAGACGAGGTGAGTATCGAGTTCTCGCCATTTGATGCTGCATTGGAGCTCAGCTCAGAGTTATCTTGTTTGACTGCATGTTATGGCTATAAATTATGTGATTGCTGCTCATGGCTGCTTGTCACGAGAGAATCTAATTCAAATTGAAGTTCAGCCAAGCGCTCTATACAATCCAATCGCATTACCGCAGTCAGTGGCATTCTTTGACTTGATTCCACCACGCCCCCCGTGTCCCCGTGCCACCTCCCCTGCTTCGAGTGACGCACGCAACTGTCACAGCACGAAAGGCGAGCACTCGGTTGGCTACAAGGCAATTTTATAGGCAATGGAAACCATCATTCACGTTTAAATCAACATTTCCCCCGCCGGCCGAAGCGACGCGACGTTTATCCTAATTGGGCACGAGCCAGGTGACTCTCTCTGGCCAACTACTGATTTACATGGCTCGGTTAGTGGCCAAAAGTAAGAAATGCTTGGAAATTCGAATTAGATGCTTCACATTTGTTAAAACATATTCGTGTAGTTAGCATTTTTGAAGTGGCACGCGAATATCTGGAAATGAATTTGCTTCCCAGGCCAGGACGAGGCAATGTAATGGAGATTAATCAAATTAGCATATTATATAAAAAGAGAATACATTACTCTCGCCCTTATGGCCGTAATTTGTTAAGCCAAGCCTGAAGCGTCCGCATAATATGTGAATATTCAAAAATATTCCCCCGCGCCACAGCCATGATTGAATAGTTGTGCCAAGAGAAACGCAACGGAAAGCACAAAATTAAAAGAACTCGACGCTGCTCCACTTGTCGGCCTATAATTTATGTTCAGAAATATAATAAAACTCTTGTCTCGCTATCATTCTCCCAGGCGCAGGCAATAAAAATTATTTATGCCCACATCACCAGCCCAAATTGTTCACTATCTGATTTATTTTGATATTTGCACAGAGGTCAGCGCTGGGCGCTAAACAAGCCGACATTGAATCCAGCATTTATTTTATGCTCACATTTAAATAAGTAACCTACATTATGCAGACTCCTCTCCACTCCACGTATACATTACGCATACGCCATGTCTAACCATATGTCTGTGGGCAGGTCAAAGTTCATTTCTGCTGACGAAACTGAGGCGACAACGCGTGATTTTCAAGTTCTCTTCACCAGTGTGTTAGCCAAGCTGGGTAACCGAAACTGTGCTAGCCGGGTATATTCAGTTGCTTCATACTCGCTCGCAACATAAATACATTTATATTCTCAACTTCAGCGTATCTTCTGCATAAGTTATGTATCTAAATAAAAACATATGTATCTCAGCTAAAAATTCTACAAAATTTGTATTTATATGTTATATATTTATATACTTATAACAGCTTCAGCATGTTTTTCGTCTAGAAAAAACGCAATATACATAAATTTAATTCAAATTCCAAAACTATCAACTCTAAAATCTACATTTATAATATTGTACACACTAAAGAAGAAGAAATACAATAAATATGTCAGAGTTATTATATCTATGGAATACACATAATTCAATTTAAATTCAAAAACCTTAAAACCAAAATCAAACAAATTATGAGCTTATGCAACTACATATAACAGAAGAAGGTAATAAAATTGCCAAAGTTAAGAATGTCTATACAGCACATATAATTGTAATTCAAATTTAAAAACTTGTAGCTCAAAAATCTGCAAGAAAATGTTTAACTCGGCAAGTTTACAGTTTGCATAAATAAATGTAAATAAATCTAAAAATAACAAGTAACTAAACTCTAGTCGAGACTGCTCGACTAAGAGATACCCTGAATCCATTGAGCTGTAATACCAATCATTAAGAGCTTCATTTATTCATTAATAGTAAACAACACATGCACACACACACACACAAACATATGCATGCACGTAATATGCTCAATGCACAGTTTTGCGGCTGCAGCAGAGGCTGTGCTATGGAAACTTTATTGTTTAATAACTTTTTTTCTCGACCTATGTTCTTAATGAAATTTTCGGGGAATGATTATGACATCTAAATGTACCTAGTTGCCAAATTTCAAGTCTCTAGTATTTGATATACGTGAGTTATCGATTTTGTTGAATTGTGGGCGAAAGGGGCGTGGCATCAAAAATCCAAAAATGAAAAAATGTGCGGATTCAATATAGCAATCAAACACAACTTAGTACACGATTCTATCTTTAACGGTGTGCACGCCAGACCTCAAAAACAAAGCGATATTTTCGATAGTTATCGATAAAAAAGAAATGGGACGAGTTATCGAAAAAAAAAAATAAACTCGTACAGCGTATGGTATTATCGAGCATTTTGCTTTTTATTTGAAGTCTCTAGCTTTTGTGGTTGCAGAAATCCAGGTGTTTACACGGACGGACGGACGGACGGACGGACGGACGGACGGACGGACAGACGGACAGGGCTAGTTCAACTCAGCTCGTCGAGCTGATCAAGAATATATATACTTTATGGGGTGTGGCACGCCTCCTTCTGCCTGTTACATACATTTGCACAAAAACATTATACCCTGAAATTTCCATTTTCAATGGATTCAGGGTATAAAAATAAATAAATCTTCATAATCTTTTTGTACATATTTAATCATATATTTATTTGTATATATTTTATATATATTTAGCTATTTAATATTTATTTAACTATTTCATATTTATTACCAATTTCAAGTCCCCAACAGTTCCGAGCATGCCACGCAAGCCAATATACCCTTCCCATTACAAGCAACGCATGACATATTGATAAATGTGTGCAAAGCAGACGTCTAGCCCAATGGCTTCAATCAAATGTTGACCCTCATTGTGAACTGATTGCAGTTGTTCTTGTTTTTGTTCTTGTTCTTTTTCTTGTCTTGTTTTTGATTTTGATTTTGTTTTTGATTGTGATTAATAAAAAAAGACAAAAGGCTTCATCAGTGTTTGCCGAAGTAAACAGCCCTCGAAGGTGACAAAAGCCAGGCAAACACATGCACATGACACGCATATTTAATACGCCGTTGACTTTTATAGCTCACTGTCTGCCCCAGCCTTATGCGTGGTTTTATACCGTATGGTGTGCTCTGTAGAATGGGCCATGTGGGGTATATTGATTACGAGTGAGCGCTGCATGAGAGTATATCTATAGCTTGACTGATTCGTTTAGCTCTTTGTGGACATGCAATGACGGTGTTGACCTGAGCTAAGATATTTATTCATTAATGTAATTTTCAAGTATGTGGCCGTTTAGAGTCAACCAAAGCTCAGACTAAAGTGTGAAGCAAGCTTTGCCCTCCCATCGGGAATTCTTAGGGCCTACTCACTATGTAAGCATGGTGAATTGGATATACATTTACAGCTATATGTTTAACTAGAGTCAGCAGAAAATTTTATATTTAGTTTTAAAAGCGTTTCAACCACATGAAAATGTCAAAACTTATGGTAGCTTCGCTGAATAGGAATAAAAAAGTTTCTAATGAAGTCTATCTAGACATCACTCTCTTGGGCTTGCAACGAAGTTAGAATAGTCAAACGCTTTCACAGATTTGTAGATAAATTCATAGATCTGTAGATACATTCACAAATCTGTAGATAAATTCACAGATCTCATTATAGATTCATATAGCTGGTAATCTTGAGATAGATTCACATAGTTCATATTTCTGATGTACATCAATTTTAATATACAACCGCCTAAACCTGTCACACAGCTCGACCTCTAAATATAAATTTTGATCAAGCAAAAACCAAAAAAAAAAATCAAAAGTCATTTAGCAGTGAGCGAGTATTAAGCAGTCAATAGCATGCGATTGCAATCTTTTGTCTTGCTGCGTTTGGGTTTTAGTCACGTTTCTAAAGCTTGTTAAGGATCGACCTTTGTCCTGCCCATAATAAACATATAAATGTAAATATATGTAAAAGGCTTTAAGGCTCGACCTGAGTTGGCCACTCGAGCAATTTGGAGTTTAAAGAATTTGAAAGTCAATTTATAGCTTCATTCCAGTTGACTTTAGCCAAGACTGGGGCAGAGAGAGAAAGAGAGACAGCGAGAGCTAATTACGCCAATAACTTAATTGTGGACGGATAAAATATATATATCTATTTAGGTAGAAAGGAGAAAGTCCTAAAATGTTTACACACCATTTAAATCAAAACTTGTGCTCAGCCGCGGCGGTTCTGGCTCTGGCTCTGGCTCTGGCGCTGTTGGCCAAGTTGAAATCATTTCGTTTTAATGACTCAGTCCATGCTGCGAGCAAACTTTTTAATTACAAACTTCAATTACAATTAATGAGCAGGAGAAGAAACACAACAAAGGCGTCCAAAGTCCAAAGTCCACAGTCCAACATCAAGGCTACCGCCGCGAATAAATATGCAATTCACACAAAACTTGACTTCGATCTATGTTTTTGTTGCTTAACTCAAGGAGCAGAAGAAGAGGGGCAAGAAGGGGGGCAGAATAGAACGAGTGCAGATACCAAAAAACAAGCTGCCAATAAATCGGAAGTGAAGCAGAGCAGAAAACACATTTCCTATGCAGCCATTAACGTCACAGCCAAGTTTCACAGCTGATTAAAAATACTAATTATAGTCTTTATAACGCGGGATAATATCAAAAGGATATACTGTAAAAAATTAAATAAAAAGAAGAAAATAATCGTTTATAGAATCATTAAATTGAGCTGCAATCTATGGGCAAGACACACGCGCCACATTCTCTCTAATTAATACTTATTTATCTGCAAGTTAAGAATTTTCACAATTCGACTTGCTTCAGACGTAAGAAGTAAAAATGTAGGCGAGCTGGTTTCCAGTGACTTCCAAATATCCTTGATTCAGTTATATCAAAGATATAGTCCTATCAAACCAGACAAGCAAGAGCTTCCAGTTGACTCATTATCATTGGTTATACCATGCCACTGATATTGTCCTGGCTAAAAGCTTACAGTTAACCAAATCTTGGAGTAGTAACTCCTGGGAAACTATAAAATTCCAGAATCGACTATTACAAAGGTAAGATATGTGTGCATTTCGAGCTAAGATCAGTTGAAGCAGCGCCGCTTGCATTCGCTGCATTTCTGTAAATAAAAAATATTTTCGGCTAGGCCTCAAACGGCCTCGCAATTGCTGAAAAATACCAGGCGAACAGAAATGAGTAGAAGGGCGCGAAATTTTAGTTAAATTTAAGTTAAAATTGAGTTGACCTTGAGAGTGAGAGTGAGAGTGAGCATGAGAGTGAGCATGAGAGTGAGAGTGAGAGTGAGAGTGAAAGTGAGAGTGAGAGTAAGAGAGAGAGAGAGAGAGCTGAGTTGACCTGGAGAGTGAGAGTGAGAGAGTAAGAGTGAGTGAGTGAGAGTGAGAGAGTGAGAGTAAGATAGAGAGAGAGCTGAGTTGACCTTGAGAGTGAGAGAGCCAGAGTGTGAGAGTGAGAGAGAGAGTGAGAGAGCGAGAGTGAGAGTGAGAGTGAGAGTGAGAGTGAGAGAGATATTTTAATTAACATGAATAATTTTGCATACTTTTAGGCATGATTAAAAATTTAAATAAACATTTAGTTATCATTCTGCTTCTCATTTCTGTTCGCCTGTTAGTTTTCGAGAAAAAGCGTGCAGCATCGACCTTTACGAAATCGACATTTTTACACGGACAGACGAACGGACGGACAGGGCTAGATTAACTCAGCTCGTAGAGCTATTCAAGAATATATATTCTCTATGGGGTGTGGCAGTCCAGGATATATAAATTAAACAACTGAAGCAACTGCATTGCTAATAGAAGTTTCATATCGATGCCCACAATAACTGGTTATCTCATAGTTTTCCTATTCTTGTATACATCAAATTATGATATAGAAAGTAAAATTAAATTATTATTTGTACATAAATAAAGCTAAATAAATAAGCAGAAGGCAACAGTCGGGCGCAACAGACTGGTCGATAAAAGCATTACTTGAGTAACTTCCAAAGCTAATAGCAATGGATACAAGCATACTTATTGAATATCTGATATTTGAGAGTCAAATAATAAAGTTATTATATATTATTATTAAAGGGTGTCTGAGTATGTATGTGTATATACATATCACTAAGTGTATGTATGCATAGTTAATAGACTATTTGAAAAGGCAACCAATGACAGAGTCTCAATTCATCGAGTGGCTCCGAATTGTACCCATTTTGAAGAAATAAGGCAACAATTTCAATTTACTATAGACTCTGACACATCGGCTGCCTAAACAATAGTTTGTGACTTAGTTCTAGGGGCATATGCAATTTCATTCGCAAATCACTTTGCCAGCCGCAATACAAATCAATTTGATCAAACACCGAGCAATAAATTGTCAAAGGCCCAAGGGACTAGTTAGACACATGCATATGAATATATATGAATACATATATGTGCCCAATTTTTAGAAAGTATCAAAAGACACTGGGTTCAAGCGGTGATTGCAGACAGGACAGAGACAGAGGCAGAGACGGGGCAGCGGCGCACAGTCTGATCAAACAAATCGCAAATGTGTGACAAGAACTTTGCGTGTCAGAGTCACATTTGACTTTAGTCGTTTCGTGTTTCGCATTTCGTGCCAGCTACGTTTTTGGCCTTTTCTATGAAATATTTCTATTTGTCTTGGCAATGCTGGCGCATCTGTGTCCATACACCTGTCCCAGCGACAGCTACAATAAAAGCCAAATTGAAACGCAAGCAATAAGTTGCAAACAAGGCCAAAAGAGAGAAGACAGATGCATAGCAACAGCAGCAGAGCTGCAGCTCTGAGCGATATTTTCCTTCACGCTCACTAGGAATTGTGTGAAAATCAGTTTTTAATTCCATTATATTTACAAATGGCCAACAAAAAATGAGACGGGTTGACGAGTTGACGATTCGCACGCAAATAGGCAACACGCGGCGCTAACAACACTGGCCAACAGCAGGTGGTCTGCAGTCTGTGAATAGAAGAAACTATTTTAAATGGCAAAATGCAATTGACCTGGCCAAATCTGATAAATGATTAATTGATCCAATGAGCGTGTTATAAATTTTGAAAATTTAATTACATTTCAGCAACTGGTCGTATTGTTATTGAAGTTTTGGTATTTTAATATACAATAAAATAATATAATAATATATATAATATACAATAAATATTCAATTTTATTAAAAAATATCTAACAATAGTCAAAGATAATGAAATAAATAAAATTTCTAACAAAATTGCAGTTTAATAAGATATAAGATATATATATATATAAGATTTTAATTGTTCTCATGAGTTCAAGTTAAGCTTAAGCTCAAGTTAAATACTGCAGTCTGCAGCTTTGGGCAAAATTTAATTAAAGATTTGTGTTTATATATATTTATTTATATATATGTATTTATATATATATACGTTTGTTGTCAAAATAAGGATTTTGTCAAAGTTTGAATCCTTTATGAAGAACATCTTTAAATAGTTGACTGATTTGAGCAAGGATAACAACAATGTAAAGCACGGACTTTCCGTGGCTCAAGGAATTAAAGGTACTTCAATTTATAGATTTTGTGTTATCTCAAATAAGAACTTGAAGCTAAGAAATTCATTATTTCTTAGTCATTTTCACAAAAAAAAGTCGCAAGATCTGCAGACTGTATTGAGCTTATTGGAACATTAAAAATTAGAAATTTTCAATCAAAGGACTAAAGAACCAAAATAAAAATTTGCAAAATTTAAAAAAATATAACAATTTTGTTGGATACATTTTTTTTTTTTAACTCTGCATATAATTTTTTTTCAACTGTAATTCAAAGCAAATTTGAATGAAACTACCAATGCGTCTAGCCTAAGACGAGCAGCACTTATATAAATAAACGCCGCAGCGTTCCGTATTGCATGGACAGCAAAGTTCAGGCAATCTAGCTGAACTGGTCATCGACCGAACCGATTCATCAAAAATGGTTGTATTGCTTGATTGATGTGCTTATTAATACATAATGCCCTAGATGTGGCGGCAATATGAAATCAAAAGCAATCTTCAGTCATTTTGGTTTTATTGCAAATTCCATAGTTGGTCAGCGTATATCAAATTTGATTCAAGGCAAACGCTGCTCGAGTCACTAAAAGTAATTTTTAAATTTATTGAAAAAACTTTTTATTATCACTGAATTATTGATGGCGGCAAGGAGTGCGAGTTGAGCTGTAATAGGACAGCTCGACAAGCGACAAGTGCGCCTAATGGGTTTCATTTTCAGCTTGGGCACATCAAAAAGCATATGCAAATGCATATTCGATGACATTTTGTTGTGCTGTGTAATTGGCAGAGGCTGCCACTGCCACTGCCACTGCCACTGCCACTAGACACTGTAGCTGTAGCTGGCTGCATGTACAGAAATTGTTTTTCACTGCCAATGGGCAGGCGAGCGACATTTACAACAATGGCCTTAAACAAATACTCGAACGGCAGCCATTGTTGTGCCTGAGTGTGTGTGTGTGTGTGTGTGTGTGTGTGGCTGGGTGAACTGGCAAATGGACCGCTGTGACGTATACGTAATATTTCATTTCATTTGCACAACACAGCTGGATACACTCATATGTGCGTTGGCTACCGAAACAGAGGTGCGTGTGTTTACCTTCCCGTTTGCTATTGGCATAACAAAGGTAAAGGTTGCAACGACACGACGCCTACGAGCGTTTGTGTTTGCGTTTGCGTTTGCGTTTGCCTTTACGTTTACGTTTACGTTTACGTTTACGTAAAGCTTCAACACCGTTATTTATTTAATTGCATTCAATTTGGGGTTAATTGTTAAACAATGGCCAGCAACGAAAGCTCTGCAACCAGACGCCCAACCGCCGTCCTCGGCCGTCTGCAGCTCTGCGGAGCTGCGTGGGCGAAAAAGTTGTTGTCCTATGGCCATGCGTTCGGCTGGTCAAGTGTGTTTGTTGTGCAAACAAACACGAGTGCGGTTTTAATTGAACTCAAGTGGCATTCTCTTCATGCACTCCCTCTCACTCTCCATCTCTCTCTCTCTCTCTCTTTCTCACTCTCTCTGCAGAGCCTTACACTCACGTCCTTAATCACGTGTGAAGCTTGAAGCCTTAAGCCCCGTGACCCCATGCAAATACCTTTGCAATTCAAAAGGAATTGCCATTCGCATGGAGCTCCATTATTACCACTAACTGGGCTGTATACCAACTAATATTATAAGGCATGAACTGCAGCTGATTGTTACTCCTCGAATGAATGAGAGGTGATTACTTAAAATTAGTCGGCATCGATAGCTATATCATTAAAAAAAATACATATAATTTCGATATCGGATGAGTCAAGGCAGATTTCGGAAATCATAAAATAATCTTTAATAAAAAAATATTTATATATACATAGATATATCTATAAATTTCTAATTTTATCTAATTCAAATTACATTGTGTAATAAAAGCATGGATTGTACAGTAAACAAGCCAAAACAGGGGACTGCGGCCAGACCTTCTGGCCTGCTCTCTATTTGCCTTTTGTTATCTGCGGCTGACTTTCCCAATGTTCATTTGTGCTTAAAATAATGTAGACCCCAAATTAATTGGACGCTAATCGGCTAAATTGCGTTTCGCCCGTTTGTATGCAATTAAATTGTTGGCTAAAGTGAATCAAGATAAATTTATGCTGCAGGTAAATCGTGCACGCATTCCACAGCTCAAACAGAGTTTCATTGAGCACGTTACACACACACACACACACATACACACCCATACTCATCATTGAACACGTTTCGGTGGCCACCGCCCACTTGAGGCTGCGCCGAACTGGAAATTACCAATCGAGGCGCGTCGATCGATAAATTATTAATAATAATATTTTAGCCCAAATGCATTTCTATCGAGATAGTCGTGTAATTTATTCCAACAATTAGTTTTGCCATACAAATTATAATCAGCTCTGGCGCAAAATATATTTTTTCTATTTATTTGCAGTAAATGAAAATGCGAATAGATATTAAAACCAGCGCGCTTCATTAATTGAGGCTTAAGTTGGCAAACAAAGCCGATGCAAATTTGCTAAAATAATACTTGGAGTGACAACGAGCGAATATGAATGGAGCCCATAATGACAGTAATGAATCATTGATGGTTGACCAAACTACAATCAGATGGAGAAAACACAAGGTAGACATGAAAGTGAATGAGAGAGAGAGAGAGAGAGAGAGAAAGCGAGGGACAGATACACTGTGAGGAGATGAGGGTATTCAAAGATGGAAAGAGAAATAAAATGAGAGTGAGAGAGGGAAATAGTCAAGGCGTGAAAGGAAGAAAGAGATAGAAAGATTAATTAATTAAGAGAAAGATAGAAAGAGCGGGAACGAAAGGCAGTGAATGGAATACAAAAGAAAATAATATTTTGATATAGATATAGATATAGATATAGATATAGATATAGATATAGATATAGATATAGATATAGATATAGATATAGATATAGATATAGATATAGATATAGATATAGATATAGATATAGATATAGATATAGATATAGATATAGATATAGATATAGATATAGATATAGATATAGATATAGATATAGATATAGATATAGATATAGATATAGATATTGATATAGATATAGATATAGATATAGATATAGATATAGATATAGATATAGATATAGATATAGATATAGATATAGATATAGATATAGATATAGATATAGATATAGATATAGATATAGATATAGATATAGATATAGATATAGATATAGATATAGATATAGATATAGATATAGATATAGATATAGATATAGATATAGATATAGATATAGATATAGATATAGATATAGATATAGATATAGATATAGATATAGATATAGATATAGATATAGATATAGATATAGATATAGATATAGATATAGATATAGATATAGATATAGATATAGATATAGATAGATATAGATATAGAGTGAGAGAAAGGGAGTGAGAAAGCAGGAAGGATGGACTAAGCAAAGAGAGATAGGGGAGAATAGAATCAATGAATGAGAGTAAGGAATAGGGAGACTGAGATAGACACAGAGTGAGAGAAATATAGAGAAAAAATGAGAAAGAGGGATACATGGAAAAAGAGGACGACAGAGAGGAAGCAAAATTGAGAATGAGAGAGACTGGGACTGGGGCGTGAAAACAGATAGGAAAGATATACTTAGATATAAAGAGAAAGAGAGAGACAGAGAGAGAAAAAGAAAGAACAAAAGGCTACAAAAATTAGAGAATAAAGTAAGAAGTACTTAGTACTTAGTCAATTGATTTCGTCCGTTCATTTTTGCTCTTCCCTGAACGAACATAAAATGAGCTCGTGATTTTCTAAACTCAAATCTCAATTACCCCGTCTCAGATATAAATAAATTCCGCATTGCTATTTATTTTATTTGCTCTTCAAGTTTAATAGATTAGGATCTGTTTGTTTATTGTGTCAGCTGTCTGCAGTCTCAGAGATAGTTTCATCATTCATGGAAATGTGTCAAAAACAAAGACATTCAATCTGGGCCTTGGTGCTCCCCGAGCTGCTCCCCACCCAGCGTATTCAGACGGCAATTATATTAAAGTTCATTTAAGTTAATGCATAAAGTTGTTGAGGCTTGCTGGCCAAGTGGACTCCTACTCAACTCAACTCGACTACAATTGAGCTTATTTCCGGCGGAAGTATCAGTGTTTGGCAATTTCCGGTCTGCCTTTGCTCTCACATCGATTTTTCTATGCACAGCATCTCACCAAAAGCAATAAATGTTAATACATATTAGAGGCATATGCCCAACGGGGAACTACCGGCCAGCATCTTCAGCAACAGCCGCTATTTAAGCTTCAGCTCCAGTTTCAGTTTCTTCATCAATAATTGGCTGTAGAGTAGAATTAATGCCTTTGTTTAAGTTCGCCTTAGTGCACAATAATCATCATTAATAATTGTGTACATAAAATGCATTTTGACAGCATTCGCATATAATTTATATCAATTATTCAAATCACTTCACTGCGCCACGGCAACTGCATCCACAACGGCAGTCGTTATGCAAAATTTATAATGCTTTATTACTAATATCAAAGGCAGCCCCTCACCCAGCCGCGCAGCCCCCTCAGCCGGTCTGCCAGTCGCAGCTATGGCAAGTTGTGCTCAAATCTGAGCCTGGCACATCGAGAGCGCATGTGAAGCGTTTCATATTAGCAGCAGACTGTCTGTGAGAAAGGTACAAAATATTGCTCAGACTGAATGTAAGCAAGCAAAAGTGCTCCAGTGAGGAGTGCCTGACTTGCAATTACCCTGGAGTCTGGGCAGAGTTACAGTAATCTCACTCACTCACACACACATAGTCACACCAATTAACAACTCAGCAGCATAGTTCAGGCTGCACTTATAGTAAGTCCCATGGGAATTCAATTATTGAATACTGTTTGTGGAATATACAATTTATGCCAAATATAGCAGAAGTTAAGAAAATTAACTAAGATTAAATTAAGCAATGAGTATACTCATACTCAGAGTGGAATTATGATATGTGCAATTCCCATAGCTAAAATTCTTTGTAGTTGACTATAGAGAGTATATTTGAGGGTAGGGGTTAAGGAACTCTAAACAGACCACGAAAATATGCTTTGTGTAATCATTGCTAAATTTAATCTATTTAAAAATAATATCGAAAACTTCTGCTATATTTCGCATAAATTGTATATTCCACAATTTTTTGTAAACAGCATTCACATAGAGCTACAGGCAATGCTAGATCAGCATGACTCGACATCTTTGTCTAGCATATATATTGATATATTTTTATATTTTCGTCTCATTTCGTCTCTTTTTTATCTTTTTACTTTGAAGCACAAGAAGCAGCGACAGGGCTCTTAAACAGTGCCTTTACGAAGCTGTGTGCAGCTGCTGTGACAGATGAGAGCAAAGCTCAGAGAGAGGCTCTACTTGACTAAATTTATAGGTACTTCACTTACTAATAATCTAAGAATAGGGAGAGTAAGCAGTGGTGCGAATTGATCTTGATATATTGATGTATGTGTAAATATATATACACATATATGTAAATAAATTTATATACATTTTTATGATGCAGAGTTTCCTTAAATTAACTATGAAGCACCTGTATGTATGTACCTCTCAAATTTATAGTTTCTGGCTCAATTTGCCCACAAAGTATTGCTAAAATAACCAAATATACATTAGAAAAGATATATATATATATATATAGATATTTAGATGTATAGCCAAAAAGACAATAGTATAAAAGACCATATAGATTATGTATACCTCGTAATTTTATAGTGCACGCTGCTAATGTGCTCAGTCTGCGAAGTGACTTAGGCAATTGCCTTTTCTTGCAGCTGCTGTCGAAGGTATATTTCATTATTAACTTCACAACTAATCGACGCTCTTAGCAACTCGCACGACTACTGGGTATAATTCATCTTCATAATCAAATGCTTCAATATTTGTTTTGGTTTTTTCTTACTGCTCTATCTGTCACGCATCGAGAGGTTATCAATGGCAGCTCTGCTGCCTCGATAAGAATTTCATTTCAATCTAGCCTAAGCACTTGAGGCGCACTTCTATGTCGAGAGCTCAAAGCGTAAACATATAGAAAATGAAAACTTTACTAATTCTATTGGCGCTCTGTGCGGGCGGCTTACTTTGTAACGCCGAAGGGAATCTGCTGACGCGCCTGCTGCACCGAGATGCATCAAAAACAACGACGACGACGACGACGACGACAACTCAGAAATCTCTTAAGCAATTTTATATCAACAACAATTTGCCGGAATTGGAGCCGGAGTGCATTGGGCACTATGCGTGCAGTAAGAAGCTGACGAAAGTTGCGGCGCCGCGGCCCTGCGTCAAGTACTGCCTGAAGCGCATCGAGTGCCCCAACAGCAAGGTGATACGCGGCAAGCCCAACCAGTGCGTGGAGCTCGATGAGGCCCAGGTCTTGACCGACTACGAGGCCACCACAGTGGCGCCCACGTCGGCTGCCACCACCGAGAAAATCATGGAAGTCGCCATGATCGACTTCCCCTGCCAGCCAGGCTACCTGCCCGACAGTCGCGGCCGCTGCCGTGAGATATGGTAAATGGAACGAGATACCGTTTCGGCTGGAGCCTCAAAAATTACATTATATAATAAAACTATTGTGTTCACAATAAAAATAAAAAAAAAAAAACCAAAACTAAAGCCAAAATTCATTAATGAGCTAACGAACTGGGCGTGGGCCCAGCCGCTGACGTGACGCCCAACTATTTTGTCAACAATTTAGATGAAAACATGTGTAGAAACAAGTCATAAATGGCTAAGTACTGCGGCGCTTGGCTGTCAACGACTGCCCAATACTCGCCAGATTCAAATTTTACTTGAAATGTATACAAAGCTTCACAATTTAAGAGTTCGACAAGTTTGAATCATAAATGTATCTTAAGCGTACATGAAATGGGGGCTTCAGATAAATTAGTTTTTATTTTCTTACTCTCATTATTTATTTATATTTGCAATCTGTTGCAAAAGATAATAAGCTAATTGCAATTAAAATAAATTAGCTACGCTATTTTATTTTCTATAATACTAAAGGGAGGAGGAAATTTAAGGGAGGGCATGATTTACGGCTGTGACATCGTGCATTAGAATCTGGGGGAAAACGGCTGTTCAATAGTTTGTCTTGGGGAAATGCTCAAGCTTTGGCCTGGGCTGGCACAGGCCGTTCACAAATAGATAATTTTATGAGATTATGGCTTAAATATGATCTAGCTAAGAAAAGTGATCAAATATTATAAGTGTATATATATATATAATAATATAATAATAAATAAAATAATTACAATAATTGTAATAATTGTGGTGTGTCTGTACATATTTTTTGTTCAATCTCAGTTTTTACTCTCGAAACACTCGCGAGTTTCTCAATTTCAAGACTCTAGCGCTAGAGCCTAAGTATAAAAGATTTTATGCTATATGCATTTTCTATAGAAATCAATTTGTAGTATAACCTTTATAACTATAACCTTTGTTCAACTGAATAATACTCGAGTATAGTAAGTGCCATTATGCCTGCTAATGGGCTTCAGAGAGCTACATTGATGTAAGTATATAAGCTACAGACTGAGTGAAATATATAAAATTATATAAAATTTACATAAAATATATATATACATATTTTTATATATATTTTAGTCATTCTGTCTGTAACTCACGCGTCTAGCTATAAAAAGGTTTTCTGATTGGCATATACTTTTGACATTTCCATTTAGATATTTGAAGAGAAGCCTTTCAGTCAGACATGGAACGGATTAACAGTCTCTTCTGTCTAGACTCATCTGACAGACAAGGCAGAGTTAATACATACAATTTAATTTATATATATATATATATATATAAATATAAATGTATAAGCTGCTAAATTCTACTGAACACAGAACTTATTTGTCTTCATGTTGGAATTGGAATTAGCGCGATAAATTGCTAAAGCAGGGTATGCGGTCCTTAGCATATTTTATATAACTTAATTTATACGTGTTAAATATAAAATATAATATAAGTCTTATAAATATTAAATTTATTAAAATTTTATATATATAAAATTTATTATAATTTTATAAATATACAATTTATTATAATATTATAGGAAAAAAGTTTATTAAAAATTATATGCATATATTTTATTATAATTTTATAAATATAAAATTGCAAAAATATAGGATTTATTATAATTTTATAGATATAAAATTTAATAAAATACGTATAAATATAAAATTTAATATAAATTTTATAAACATTAAATTTATTATAATTTATAATAATAATATAATAATATATTTATAAAGATTCAATGTATTATTTTATACAATATATTATATTTATCTATTGTGTTACGAAAGAGAAAATTTTCTAGAATCTAGCTAACGAATAAAATCGATCGATACAGCCTGTTTATGGAGTCTATCAAGAATTGCAAGTACAAATAAAATGCTAAACAGAGAAACTCCTACAAGTGATACACTCTGTCGACGTTGCCTTGGCTCGACTTGACAAAACAAATATGCCCATTGGAAGTTGTTGAAGGAGCATAAGTGAGTTGTTCTGTGGTCTGTTAACGGGTGTTAGAAGTGAAAACGCCAACTTGAGCCTAGCCCCTGGCTGCGCCCCATTAGGCGAGTGGACAGAGTGTAAAAGCGTCGAACTAATAAAGCGAGCAAATGACAAGGCGCAGACACAAGTGAGACGAGAGGTCGATGAGTGCGTCGCATCACGTGATTCGAGCACATTTCGTCATAGAAATTCCGCAGCTCGAAGAGACTCGGAGTGGGAGTTGGAGTGGGAGTGGGTGGATTTTTGATGTGTCTTCGTTATGTTAATTGTTTGGCTTTTGACGAGCGGCGTCGCATTGCTGTTGCTGCCGCTCTCATTGTTATTCTTGGGCCATTGTTGTAAGCCATAATTTGCGCGCTTATAACTCAGAAATTTTAACAGTCGACTCTAACGCAACGAAACTTTATTAATTGACTGTGCGAACCACAAACTTTGACTTCATTTAAGCTCATTCTTTTTGTTTTTCTTGATTTCCGCTTCCGTCAAACCGAGTTTACTTTTGCTTCTGCCTCGGCTTGTGTTTATGGTAATCAAAGCCCACCCTCCGTCTCGCCCAGTCACCTCAACCTTACCTTAAGCCAAATTCCAACCAGCCGACACACCTGCCTAGCCCACCTGTGTCTGGGGCTGGCGTGGCATTTGGAAATTAAACCGCACTCGGCCCTTAAAATTTTATAACTTAATTTTTGCCCCACAATTTCTGCCTCTCCATCTCTGTCTTACTCTCTGACCCCCTTCTCACTCCCTCTCTCTCTCTCTATCGCTCTCTCTGTTTTCGTTCTCGTCTCGTTGCAGGTTTTTGGCATTTTTGTGAACTTTTTGATTTGATTTTTGCCTCAGCTCTACTTTTCTGTACTCTTTCTATGCCCGCTCATTTATTGCGCAAAAGAGTATATTGGGTTTCTCAGACTATCTGTTTGTCTGTGCTTATAGTAATAATACTCACACTTTACGTTTTCTCGTATACTCTCTCTGCTCGCGAGTTTTTCTTATAAAATTGAGGGAAGATCCTAAAAATGGGATAGCTGTCATCCCTCCTCAAGGCTCAACTTGGCTTTTGTCAATATTTGATGAAAGTCAAAGACTTAGTTCCATTAAAGATAAATTAACTTCAGCTCACATTGATCATCCCATCGAATAACTTCCGATTAAGCAGGTGTATAAGAACTTACTCTCGTTGCAGTATCCACCACGAACGAGCATTGATCAGTCGCTTATGCCCGACTGCCTTGCTCTCAATTACTTTGTTCTTTTTGGGTTTTTGTGAATTGTTTCTTGTAGTTTGTCGTGGTATTTGTGTTATGCGTGTTGTCTGTTGCCACACAATGGCGGGAAAGTGGCCCTCGATTCTATAGGAATTTGCCATGCGAATTACAATAATAAAGTGATGAAATTTATTTTATTTACAGGAAAATACTTACGAGCATTAGCTGCGCTGATAAGCATGATCTATGGAGGTAAATATATATACATATAAGAAATATACATATATATATTTATTTATAGAATTTCAAATGAGCTGCGATAAGGCAATGACTGTCGCAGGATTAGACCTGCGGGCGTGCCAAACAACCATTTAAGAGTGATTGAAAGGCCGCATAACTCAATTGCTTTAGCTTAGCCAGAGATTCAAAAAATTGCCCATTATATTCCGTTTAAGGCAACGATAAGGAGTCTCAAATGATAATATGCCTTGCAAGTGGGCCCAGCTGATGTGGTGCTAGTAAAAATCAAACATAGTTAAACGTAACCCAGTCCTAGCCCAGCTGACTTTTAACTACTCGAACTCATAGTTTCTTATAAAAACTTATTATAATATTAAAAGAGTAAAGAAATTACATTGTCGAAACTGTCTCTCCTAATGATATTTTGTTTTCCACAACTCTCTACGCCAGCCCAACTCTTCTCCTCTAAGTGACAAAACATAGCCAAAGAAATAGCTGAATTCACACACACACACACATACACATTTAAATCAGAGTTGCATTTCTATTTATAGAATGTCAATAACAATGCACGCCTTTGTGTCCATGTGTGTATGTGTGTGCACACGCATAACACAAATGCCTGAGCTTCGCGTTAAGACTGGAGTCGCTTAGCCAGTTGAGCTCAAGATTTCTTTAATAACTTCTGCGTTTCTTGACGAAATTGAATGAAATTTTGAGCAAATGATCTTAATACTGTATTGACTTTTCAGAAAATATTACTAAATATAAATTACTTATAATATTAGCTATATTTCGCAACTAAAATTTAATTCAATTAAATTTGGCAAATTTTGAGCAGCTAGGCAAAATCTAAAATAAACCAAAATTATATTTGCTATTCACAAAAATACATACAAAATTTTGTAGCTCTACCTCTAAACATTTAATACTTATGCTAAAAATCTACGCTACATTGAGTCGACTCTTCATGCCACGCCTACTTCTGCCAGCGCATAACAAGCCACAAATGCTAATCACATACTAAGTGAACAAAGGTAAACTGCATAAAACTTAGAAACTCTCGGTGCATCCAAGTCAAAGCTCTGCCTAGACAGTTTAGCTAATAAATTTCTGTTTTCATTATAAAAGCAAATCACAATAAAATACGAATAAAAGAACAAAGCCAAAGCATTTCATTAAAACTCTCATTAAGTTGCGCAATTATTGCAATGTAACTATTTTAATAACACTAATTTACCTGTAGGTTTCAGCTCGCCTTTGCTCCATGCCGCAAATTGTGCAGCAAAAGAGAAAGAGGGAGAGAAAGAGAGAGAGAGAGAGAGAAAGATTGAAGAACTAAACTGAATCACAAAACATTCATGCGCTGATGAATTCTTGTTTTGCTTTGTGCTTATTAACTGCTTTGTTAAGCTTGAATTCCTTATATGAAAGTTATTTTTATAACAGAGCGAGCTTCATTGGGCGAGTTTACTACGTTGAAGAATGTTGACAAAAAAATATTTTTCTTAAATCAAATTTAGCTGGAACTAGGTAGAACTTATGCCGTTAAGAAAAATATATTTGATATTAATTTAATTAAATTAAAATCACTTAAAATGTATTAATACACGCACGGACGGACAAGCAGACGGACGGATAAGGTCAAGAATATCTAAACTTAATGGGTGTGACACGCCTTCTTCTGTCTGTTATATTTTATATGTTATACAGGTCTTTCTACTACTTTTTATCCTAAAATCCCATTTTATGCTGATGGTAGAGTTAATATTGTATCAAAAAATGTTTTTTTTTTAGTACAAAAAAGGTTAACAATGGGAAAGCAAATTCTAAAGGCTACTATAATATCTTATGCCAAATTATAAACTTGGTATTATTGGCCAACAAAAATGTAATTTCAATTTCCCTTCAAAACTCCAAACAACACTTTAAATATTTTCCCAAACTTTTTTTGTCATCTGTCCGAAATTTAGCAATTATTTTAGAGCGGTTTTTGTCATAAAAAATTAATTTAATGATGAGGTGAGCTTATATTGTTTTATAATATTCAGCAACAGCAACAGTAGGCGAATTTATTTATAAACTAACAACGCTGACAAGGCCAAAGCCTTCAAATCCTTTTAAATTAATTGCCCGAGCAATTATTAAAATCCAGTGCGCGGATTAACACAAATCTCATCATAATTAGCAATTCAATGAAAACAATTAAATTTGAGCATGTTTTTTGGCCAAGTTTTTGTCGTTGGCTTTAAGCTTGTTAGGGCTTAGGGTTCAACTTTTGATAATTATGCCAGCTCTGCAGAGATACAAATGAAGCTCAATTTTCAAATTCATATTTAACTTCGAATTTCCGTAGAAAAAAAAGATTTTCCTTCAAAATTAAAGAGTTTGCAATGAAAAAATTAAAATATAATATATTTTCTAAGTAACTAAGACAGCTGACAAACTTTTACACTTATATAAACTCTACCCCTCACCATAAGTTTAGTAACTAAATTTAAATTGTTAAGCAGTATCTAGATTGAGTTGTTACTTTAGTTATGTCACGACAGAAGTTTCCAGCTCCTTCGATCAGAGCTTTTCAGAGTTCGTTGTATTAAGATTATTTAGCGGATTTAATTGTACGGGCGTTACAGGTGTTTCAGCTGTGTCCACGGTATCGCCACGCTTGAGCCAGAAGGGCGCCAGGCGCAGCATCAGGATGGCGCCCAGCGGCGCTGTGAATATAATCGCCAGCACCGAAATGATGAGCACGTTACTGGGCAAGGACATATCAATTGTGCCGCTGTACGAACGCGCCAAGTCCAGGGCAACTGGGCCCAGGGCAGCCTGCAAAGAAGAGAAGACAACAAATTTTAAAAATTTATACGCTGCGTATACGTAATGTGCTTAACTCGCAAATCTCGCATATGAAAAGCTGTTTAATTCACAGAGAAGCTTACGCAGTCAGCGCTATGCAAACCGCATATTAAGCAACATTTAAGTAGTACACAAACACCCCATTGCAAGTGGGTAAATAGGGTATGATGCTATGATGATTGTGTATGTTGCGGGCAGAGTTGCAACTGAACGAACAGTTGAAGGACGTCATTGATGGGACGTTGAAGATGAGTTTATTTATTTATTATTTATTTTTATTTATTTATTATTTATTATTATTATTTTATGTTATGTATTACTTATCTGTTAATGTATCCTATCAATCTGGTTGATATATTTGTAAATCAAATAATGAAGAGCATTTACTTATCGATATATATTAATATTTTAAGCATAGCTTAAACTCCATATATGTATATAAAAAATATATAAAATTATTAATATAGAATATATATAATAATATAGAATATAATATATTACTATATATATTCTATATTAATAATTTTATATATTTTTTTTTAATTGAATACAGTATTTATAATTTTACTGATATATCAGAAATCTCGCCGCTCTACCCGAAAATAAATAGACCTATATCACATATTAGAGTCTTTGTATTTAGTATACACACAGATTTAACTCTCATAGTCATGCTCTAAAAGTTATATTAATTTCAAATTAACTTAAATCAATCTACTTCTCATAATAATGCTCTGTGGCCAGTATTAATTTGTGTTTTTTGCATGGAATGATATATAGAAATTTTGACTTTGAACTAGCAGCAATGCACGATTTACAGGATATCTGCTAGTTGGTCACGCAGTAAGCGGCATGTTAAGACCGTTGTTGTTGCACATCAGTTTGTTAGGTGAGCAAATGAAACATTTTCATTTCGGCCAACCGCAAAAAGGGCAGCGCAACATAAGCGCGTAAGCAAAGGCAAGGCAAAGCACACACACTTACACACACACACACACAATGTGAACAAAATGTCCTTTTGCGGTTCAACTGCAGACAATTGTCAAGAGCTGCTGCTGCTGCCGCCGCTGCCGAATCACGAGCAACAACAACAGCAACATGATCAGGCGAGAATACGAATAACTTTGGGTTTTTGAGGAAAACAACATAGCCCAAATAATGGCTGACCGAGAAGGCTATGGCTACGGGTAATGTCCGGCCCCAAAGTCTAACTGAAACCGCTTGAATCGGATGTGCCTGACCAGCAGATACGCTGGCAAAGCACTGAGCTGTGGCAAACAGCGCGAGGAGTTACTCTACACAAAAATAAGCTTAGATGAGCTCAGGCTCTGGTTAAAGGATTTCAATGGCATTTTCAGGGCACAAATATGAGAGCTGAAGGTATGCATATACCAAATGTCAAGGTAGGACTACTTGAACTGAGCTTAAGTTACTCAAATAGGGTACATAGACAAGATGAAAATATTTTAAAAATGTATATTCTTTATTTAAATCTACAGATCTCGAATGGAGTCTCTACTTTTAATAATCTTCGAGTTATACCTTGAAAACCAAATTAGTCAATCAATTTTCTATCGATATTATGCATATGAAATGAGTTAAGAGAAAAAGATAATAGCATTATGCACCATACGGCATATATGAATATGTATTTAAAATATCAAGTTCGTAGCTATTGAGTTAATCAATATCGAACCATTTAAGCAGTCAAAGTCAAAGTCAGTCTCTTCCTCTAGCTGCATCAAGTAACCACATTTACCCACTTGACAAGGACTACAGGGTAAACATAAAAAGTTGCACTTTCACATTGTGGTACACTTTGGAGCGGCGTGGAGCAGCCGCAACGTCATAGCTGTTGTTGAAAATTTTAACTTACTTGGACAGTTGCTTTGGGGAAACCGGAAATTGTAATGTAGGCACGCTCCCTGCTCGACAGATTTCCGCCATATGTAGATAAATATGCAAAGGCCAAGCGGAACTGTAGAGAAACAAAACGGAAAGAAAAAAGAACCCAATTTAATATATGATACACTTTAAAGTATTTTCAGGCAGCATGGGCAATTACCAAACTTCCGAGCAATACCAACAGCGCTCCGTAGCCAATGACGCGAGCGTCAAGCACAGCGAAATTGATTTCCTTGCCAATGAGCGCAAATGAGACGGGCTTCAGGAATTTCCACAACAAGTCCAGACGCTTGGGAACACTTGCCTAGAAATTGAGCAGAATTTTGAATTAGAAATCACATGCAAAATTGAACAACTCTAATTCCAGTTGAGCCTTACGATCTCATGTGCCTGCAGCTGCTGTGGCGTCATTTTGAGCAGCTCCCGCTTCCAGCCCACGCCCGCAATGCAGGCCAGCATAGCACAGCCCAGAGCGCCCGCCGAGGTGTAGCCAATAATTCGACTGCCCATCACGGCTATCGTGCCGCCCAGCATAGTCAAAACAAAGCGTAGTCCATTTGCATAAACCTAATAAGCAGATGAACGAGAAAAAACACAATTGAAAATTGAACCTCCGAAGCAACAGAGAAGAAGCAGATTACACCGCATAGCTGTTAGCTATGTGCATTTCATTAACATTAACTTCTACTTGAACTGCAGGCAGATTATGCCTTGTAGATGGCTTGGCAGGCCTCAACAGGCAAAGGAGGAAAAATGGGAGGAACCTTAGAGGGAACATGAGGAGTAAGCCAAGGAGGAACAAAAGAAGGAAAAAAGGAGTCACACAAGGAGGAGCATGCTCAAAATTCTACAGCAAAGTAAGTCATGTGCTTGTGGTAAACATAGGTCATATTTCCATATTATTTCCCAATTCCAATTTTATCTCTCAAGTTTATGTTTGACATAATGAATGACTTCAAATTGAGATCTGACTGCTTGAGCGCTTGATTGAATTGTGTCATTAAATCATTTGCCCTTTTTCCTTAAATAAAAATCTTATATGAAAATCGTATATGAGATCCTTATAGAGATACAAATACCAATCTTCAAAGATGCCAAGACTCAGAGCTTACTCAAAGAGTCTCTGATTTTCGTTATGTTAAATTCAAAAGTTGCAATATGAAGCAATTCGGTCACATTTCAAAATTTTCTATTATATCAATACATATCTATGATATAAAATATTACATCTCTCTACAATCTTATACGGTTTCTTATATGGAACAAGCATAAACCATGCTACTCGCTTCATTTTCTAAACTGTGTCTTAAATACCAAAAGTTGTAATTTCAAGTAAAATGAAAAAGGTTTCTAGAACGTGTTGGCCGTAAACGAGACACTTGCACACACACCCACCAGACACACAGACATGCAGTGACAATAAATAGCAATAGCTATGAATGTATGCAAGAATCTTAAGAGTAGAAGCACACAGCATGACATTTTTGTACACTTTAGCAATTTTTGCGCTGTGGCAAGTGGAAATGTTGCAGAGGAAAACAAAAGTTATGAGTGGTCTGTGTGCCGGTCTGTGAGTGTGTGTGCGAGAGAGTGAGGGGGGGAGAGAGATGTGGTGGCATATGCATTTCCGTGCAAGTTCAAAAGGCAGTTCAGTGCCACCCATGGCGTTTGATTATGCGCACCATTAGCGGTGTAAGTTGCAGCAATGAGTTTTGTGGCTGCAACGGCACCGGCAACGGCAGCGTCGCCTGCTTCAGCTCGCACAGTGCTGCACAGCACAGCACAGCTGTGTCATAAGTTTCCAGGGATGTTGCCGGCAGTAACTGTCGTCGCAAATGTCGCCAGCTTCAGCGGCAGCGACGACAACGCGTCGTCGCTTTGAATCTAAGTGTATTTTTATGCAAAATGCGCCCAAAATACACGCAGACACACACTTACTCACAGCCACAAATTTCTGTTATACATATTCTGTTATATATATGTACATAGAGAGCGAGTGAGGGCGAGAAGAGCTGCTAGCGCACATGCGAGCCAGAGAAAGAGAGAACTTTTGAGAGCCACGTTTTATACCATTAAATGCTCTGATTGAGTGTGTAGAACTGTTCACTGAACAGCGTGATGCAGTGAAAGTCAACTAGAGCCGCGAGGGCGGACACAAAAGTAGAACAAGTAACACATTTTACTATTATGCAACGCATGTGTGCGACTCTTAGCAATTAAAGTGCCAAATCTGAAAGAATTTTTAACAATTTTAGTATTTGCATAATGAAACTCTAGAGTGACTCAAATACTTTTACAATTTGCTGAATTTGTTAATGAAGAGTTCTATATTTATACTGAAGATTATCATCATCTATGATCTATTGAAATTCATCTAAATTCAACTCTGGCAAAATATATACTAGATACTTTAAGAAACTTCGGCAAATATAAATAAAATAAAATTATTAATTTTAAACTGTAGTTGGAAACTGGGCTGAGCTAAATTTAAACAGATCTTACTGCATATAGCTTAAGGTTTGAGAACAGGATTTTAGATGGACAAACGAACATGGCTAGATCGACGTAGCTCACATTTCTCAACTTGATGAAGGAACGATCACGTATTTTGACAAAAACACGTAATAAAAAAAAAAAATTATAGTAAGAAGATCTGATTAGCTATGGTATATTATATATATATCCTATATTCCCATTTTCAATAGTTTCGGGATATACAAATTCCAACTAACAGCTCATTCACACAGGCAAATATCAAATGCAGATAATGAGAAAATAAAAATATTCAGTTCAATTCAGTTCACTTGAGTTAGTCTCAACTCTTCCAATCTGTCCATCCCAATCTGTTTTTGACATTCCCTGCTCATTCATAGACTTTTCGACCAGCCCCCGTGCATATACTGAAGCATTTGAGTGTGTGGCATGCTTACCGCATTACGCGACGGCAAATAGTGTAACAGCATCCCATATAGATAGCCGAAAACAAGTCCAATTCCGATGCCAATGGGTCCTTGCAATAGTTTTTGTGTCAGCGAGCCTGCAAGTAAGCGAGCAAGTAAGCAAGTTAGTACTCTCACGCCAAAGACAGACAGTTCGCATGCGACTGTCACGTACCTGTTGAGAATATCATGCTGATGACGACGCCAAACATGAAAATGGCCACGACATCGTTGCACGTGGTCATCGCATAGATGAGCGTGTGTATGCCGCTGTTCAGGCCCAATCGATCCTCCTTCAGCTTCAGCATGACCGTGACGACCACATTCGGCGAGACGGCCGTGACGACCAGCCTAGAAGACAAACATCCGATATACAGATATAAATATATATATATATATATATATATATATATATATTCTATATGGTTTACTTCGTGTCTCACTTACCCCAGTGCGATGCCCCACAGCCAGGGCATGGATAGTGTGAAATAGGCCAGCACAGCTATTACGGCAACCTCAGCTATTGTTGGCAGCAGCGTCAGACGCAGTATCATTAGCCATAAGCGACGAAAGGCGCCAGCATCCAGCCCCAGGCCAGCCAACAGCATAATATTTATCAAAGCCAATTCTCTGCAATAAACGAGAAAATCCAGAGATTTTGCACACAATGTGAAACGATTTGCCACTACAGACTGTGCCTGTGCTTAAACTGTTATACATGTCTAGCACAGAGATTATACACCTAAGATCTTATAGCCGCATAAAGCTTAAAATCGAGCTTCAGTTTTATTAATTTTTTATCTAACTACAAGTCTCATAAGCAAGCCTGAACTGTTATACGCATGTAGCACAAAATTATAAAACTTATAAGTATTATTTATAAAACTTAATATGCTGCATTAAGGGATATTAAATTTTAATCTAAATGGAGTCATAAGCAAAACTGTTATACACATGTAGCACAGCACGCTTTAATGACTCAAATCTCATATACACAGGCCTGTAAAATTTCATATCATATTGATATTTCCAGCACTTACCTTAAAAACAACTCGAAACGTTCGTAGCCCTCGAAATTGGCAAAGCCCACATTAGTGTAGA